>CAWUFW010000025.1:3890000-5125000 GCA_963921515.1 Calotriton arnoldi | reverse complement strand
TTCACCCCATTAGTACCAGTTTAACACCCAAATACAGCAATAAGCAACTACAAGATTACCAGTCAATCTTTGCAAAGGGCCTTCCACTGCTCTGGAACACTTTGTCACGCGTTAAGTAACTTTTGTTCCGTTTGAGCTAGAATCTAGTTTCTTTTGTTGAAAATCTGCAGATTATGTAGCAAATGCAGTAAACTGATAATTATGTGGAAAACGCTGCTGCTTCAGAAACTCATAATTCCAGTGGCCCTGGCTTTTAGTGACTCAATCAATTATTGGCTGGTAAGAAGGCTGGTTTCTTTTTTAACTTTATGCACTACCACCACACCCTTCGATTTCAGGCAGAGGCATCTCAAAGTCAGTATTAACCATTCAGGGGCATTGTGAAAGCTGAGTCCATGGGGTGGCAGGTAGCAGGCCAGAAGGGTTGCATTCAGATCCAGCGCCCTAATGCTCTCGATCTCTGGGGCCTCACAGTAATGGTCCAAGAGACAGAGGAAAGGAGCGAGATTCATAGATATTGTCAAAGAGTAGGCCCAGAATAGGGAGCACTGTATGCGGACTCATTTTTGTGTTTACAAATGGCCAGAGGCAGCTTCTTCAGAGAGATACCCCAAAGAAGGGGACAATATAAGTTTTCTTTTTTTTTAAAGGGGCATTCATTAGTGAAGCTGGTACTGCTGCCAAGTGTGTAAGTGGCCACTGCTGGTTATCATTAAGGAGCAGATGCAGCAGGACTGGGGCCCAGGGATTTGAGGGGCCCACTGCATCACAGTTATGACTGTCTACCTTTAAAAAAGGGGCATCAAAGCTTATTTTCCTTTCAAGCATTAGGACAGAGTTGAAGATCCGTCATGGTGGGGAAGAGGTAAAAGATGCAGAGGAGATAGCCTGCTACTCAGGACTGCAGTTATCATTAGTGCAGCAGGTATAGTTGCATTGGGGTCAAAGAGTGTGAGGGGCTCACAACACCCCAATTATGGGGAGCAGTTTGTTTGGGATATCTGCTTTTGTTTGATGCATTTTCTGTTTTATAAGTCTCATATTTAGTGCGGTTCATAAGCTATAGAAAACGTATTCCTGAAATTCTCTCATAAGCACCGCTCCCTGCACGCAGCCATGTCCCTCTCACTCCCCCAATCCTGCCATAAAGTTTTGGAGGGGGGCCCGACCTCAAAACATTTTGCTTAGGGGGGGCTCAGAGTAAAAAAGTTTGAAGACCTCTGGGTTAGTGTAATACAGAGGTCTTCAAAGTGTGGGGCGCGCCCCCCTGGGGGGGCGTGGATGGGTTCCCAGGGGGGCGCAAAGGCCTCTGTAAGCACATGTAAATGAAGACGCCTGGAAGTGCGGCGATGTTTATTTGCTGCATTTCCAGGCTGTCTTCATTTACTCCGAAGCCCTCAGAGTGCCCTGGGGCCGGAGGTCAGTGAGTGTGCTGCTGGGGCTCCGCTGGGCAGTGTCTGGAGTCTTATTAAGACTCCGGCATGCCCGAGTTTTTCACAGGTCTTTAAGGACCATTTACATACCTTTAGAAACTAGTTACCGAGGCTTAGTTTTTATTTCTGTTTCCAGTACCCCTGGGCCCCGACTCTGCCTATTCCTTACATTTGTATTTTAAATTTACTGCTGTAGTGTGAAAATGCATTTCATGAAAAGGAATATAAAAGGGTTGCCAATAGAAAAATGCCCACCATGTATGTTTAAAGAGCCTGCAAAGACCTTGTTTTGACAATAAACAGGGTTTTAAATAAAAAGTATGTATTCATTTGTAATCTGACTTTGTCTGTTCCCTTTATTTTCATTCATGAATCATTCAGGCAGCCCTAGAACACATTTAAAAGTGCTTTCTATTTATATTTGCTTTTCGAAGTACGCACAGATAAATGCTGAAAATAGGGCTTTAGGTGACTGTGTATTTTTGTACCGTCTGCGACATCAAAATAATGAGCTGGCAACCCTAATCGCAAGACTGGAAGTTTGTTGCACGATCAGCACATTATTTATTTCCTCCACCCTCGATCCCAGATTAATACCATAATAGCAATAGTTTAACTTATATCTGAAACCCTACACCCCGTCAATAACATGCTGATTTACTTCAAATGTCTGGGAATGCACTCTGCATTCAGACAACTCACTCATTCTCGCCCTTCACTTTCACGCTCACCCTGCACTCACAGCGCATAGTTATGGATTTACCGCATTTGCCATATAATCCATCATCTGCTGCATAATTTGCAGATAAAAAAAATGCAGCAACACATGTTACCTCACAGTGGAAGGCCCTTTCTAAAGGTTGAATGGTCACCTTTCTGTTGCTTATTGCTATATGTGGGTGTTAATGTGATACTTATGAGGGGCAATAAAGGCCAGGACAGTGTTAACAAGTGTAAAAATAGCAAAATAATGCAGCAATGCTATCACAAAATATGCAGCATAATTCACCTTTGCTTGCTGCTGAATTTAGTCAACCATGCTGCATAATCTGGCCTTCTCCGCCGCATAATTCCAATGGCACTGTTTATAGTGCTATGAGGTCCCAGCCTGTGGCAGAAAGCACTGTGAATATGTAAGTCATTATTTTAAAACAGTATTTACATACTTCTAAGCTAGGCTGCTGCAAAATGATGCAGTGATTGAGATAAAACAAGTTCTTACAAAATATACTTTTTAGTAATAATTAATCAAACTGTATCTAATGCAGACATTTTTGTAAGTGTCTCCACTATTCCAGATCTCAGCTGATAACACCCTTACATTACATCTCAAAAAGAATAGATCTTTGCCACCATGAAGCTTTAAGCAGAGCCACTGGAATTATTCAGCAGAAGAGGACAATATTATGCGGCAGGTTTGACTAAATTATGCAGCAAGAAAAGGTAAATTATGCGGCATAATGCGCCACATTTTGTGGTAAGCATTACTTCATTATTTTGTCATTTTAACTCAAGGTAACCCTGTCAAGGGAAATATTTCACCCCATTAGTACCAGTTTAACACCCAAATACAGCAGTAAGCAACTACAAGATTACCAGTCAATCTTTGCAAAGGGCCTTCCACTGCTCTGGAACACTTTGTCACGCGTTAAGTAACTTTTGTTCCGTTTGAGCTAGAATCTAGTTTTCTTTTGTTGAAAATCTGCAGATTATGTAGCGAATGCAGTAAACTGATAATTATGTGGAAAACGCTGCTGCTGCAGAAACTCATAATTCCAGTGGCCCTGGCTTTTAGTGACTCAATCAATTATTGGCTGGTAAGAAGGCTGGTTTCTTTTTAACTTTATGCACTACCACCACACCCTTCGATTTCAGGCAGAGGCATCTCAAAGTCAGTATTAACCATTCAGGGGCATTGTGAAAGCTGAGTCCATGGGGTGGCAGGTAGCAGGCCAGAAGGGTTGCATTCAGATCCAGCGCCCTAATCCTCTCGATCCCTGGGGCCTCACAGTAATAGTCCAAGAGACAGAGGAAAGGAGCGAGATTCATAGATATTGTCAAAGAGTAGGCCCAGAATAGGGAGCACTGTATGCGGACTCATTTTTGTGTTTACAAATGGCCAGAGGCAGCTTCTTCAGAGAGATACCCCAAAGAAAGGGACAATATAAGTTTTCTTTTTTTTTAAAGGGGCATTCATTAGTGAAGCTGGTACTGCTGCCAAGTGTGTAAGTGGCCACTGCTGGTTATCATTAAGGAGCAGATGCAGCAGGACTGGGGCCCAGGGATTTGAGGGGCCCACTGCATCACAGTTATGACTGTCTACCTTTAAAAAAGGGGCATCGAAGCTTATTTTCCTTTCAAGCATTAGGACAGAGTTGAAGATCCGTCATGGTGGGGAAGAGGTAAAAGATGCAGAGGAGATAGCCTGCTACTCAGGACTGCAGTTATCATTAGTGCAGCAGGTATAGTTGCATTGGGGTCAAAGAGTGTGAGGGGCTCACAACACCCCAATTATGGGAGCAGTTTGTTTGGGTATCTGTTTTTGTTTGATGCATTTTCTGTTTTATAAGTCTCATATTTAGTGCGGTTCATAAGCTATAGAAAACGTATTCCTGAAATCCTCTCATAAGCACCGCTCCCTGCACGCAGCCATGTCCCTCCCACTCCCCCAATCCTGCCATAAAGTTTTGGAGGGGGGCCCGACCTCAAAACATTTTGCTTAGGGGGGGCTCAGAGTAAAAAAGTTTGAAGACCTCTGGTGTAATATCTTGTTTTTCATTCATTGATTTGGGTTTTGGTTAGTTATTTTTTTAGGGTTTGCTATTTTTAAAAGTTTATTTTTTAAATATTTTTAAGTGTGTAATATTGTTTACAGGGTTTAATATTTTTTTGAGTTTATATTTATATTTAATTATTTTTTGTTAGTTGTGTATATTTTTTACAATGTTATATTATAGTGATTTTAAGGCATTTGATTGATAAATTAAATACAAAATATAAGACATATACAATTTTTTAATAGAAAGATTTTTATTAAAATATATCGTATTTATTTATACAAGAAGATGTGATTAATATTTTTTGGGGTAGTTTTATTTTTCATTTATTGAATATAACAAACATTAGTGTTTACAATTTTTATTACAAATAATGGTAACTCATAAAGTATAAAACATTTCAATATGTATGTTTTGTAAACAGCTTTATAATAGTACAATTTATTTTTCTAATACAGTTATAAGTTTTGAAACTTTTTAAAAACTTTTTACATTGTTTGCAAAATATTTTCATTTTAAAGAGCTACAGTTCTATTTTTGACATTTTTACAAATACATATACTTTTTATGATTGATAATTTCAATTATTTCTTTTTTTAAAATAAGATACATTTTAGTACATTTGTTTTACACATATTTTTAATACATTTTAGATCATTTTATTGTTATCATAAAATCATTTAATATGTATTTTATGATTTTGACAGTTTTTTTCGGGCATTATTTAGTATATTAAATAATATAACTTTTTTTAATAGTAATATTTAATATATGAAATGATTTACATATATGAAGCAAAGTGACATTTAAAAAAAAACACATTTTACAATAAATTTTTAGTTGTTAAACATTGTCATATTGTTTGCATGTTAGCAATATTGTTTTGGTAATTTAGGGGCTGATTTCGATGTCGGGGGAATTGCTTCCTCTTGACACCGACTCGGTCCTGGGACTGACTAATACCCGATCGGCAATCCGGACCAGCCCATTACAATGCGACCGAACACTGTTCGGTCTCATGCTCCCTTTCCTCAATGGGAGCTCATGTTATGGCCATAAACCGGTAGTAACACAAGCCCCCATTGGGAAAAGGGAGGTGCAGTTCATCCCTGCAACTCGTGGCAGGCACCGCAAGGTGCCTGCCACAAGGTGCAGGGATCAACAGGGGGGCCATAGGTGCCCCCTCGGCCTCCAACCGGAGGTCGTGCACCAAAGGGGGTCCACTGGGGGCCCCCAAACATGCTTTCTGGCATGGTTTCCATGTTGGATAGGCCGGCATGGAAACCATGTTGGAACCCGTGCATCGTAATCTCAAGGGCGGAAAGTCCCGCCCTTGGGATTACTGGCCGGCTTCCGACTGGCCGACGGGCTCTCCGAGCCTGTCGGAAGCCAGCCGGAATGACCGGCCAGTTCACTTTACGACCGCCTCCATCATAATGAGTCAGGCGGAAAGTAAACTGCGTGGCACATTACGTTGCGGACCTGAAAGCTCCGACCGTACGTCGGAGCCCCTTAAAATTTTCTAAATTATAGATATAACATAAATATTTGTAATATGTATTAAATATTATATTCTGTTATTGATAATATTTAATATATATTTTACTGTTTTTTTGTTAAATATTTTATTTATTTTTATATTACTTTTTATAATATAAAAATATATATTTAAGTTGTTTGCATTTTTTTTGTAAATCTCCATTCTTGTCTATGGGGAAATAGTCTTTTTTCCCGTTTTATTACACAGCCATTTTGGGGGATTTTCTTGCCTTTGTTTTCTATCAATTTCGTTTTTAGGTCATTTTGGAAGAGGGAGTGTCGCAATTGGGAGCTGCGTTTCTTCCCTTAAGGTAAGTTTGCTTTATATCACTTTTAAGGTAATTTTGCGGTAG
Source organism: Calotriton arnoldi (assembly GCA_963921515.1). Lineage (NCBI taxonomy): Eukaryota > Metazoa > Chordata > Amphibia > Caudata > Salamandridae > Calotriton > Calotriton arnoldi. The sequence continues at coordinate 5,118,898 of CAWUFW010000025.1, read as the reverse complement.
GGAGGAGTTAGTAGGAGGGTAGTTAGAGTAGGTAGAGTGTTAAATGTATGTTTGTTTTCTAGTATAGTGTAGTTTTGGTAGTTTAGTGTTTGGTTTGTTTGTCATGGTTTTTAAGGATAGGATAGTTATAGAGTGTTAGTTATATGTGATTAAAAATGTTTATGTTATACTGATGTAATATTTAATGTATGTGGGGTTGTATATGTTTTTGTGAGAGGGTGTTGTTTTTCTATTTTTTCAGGTTTCTGATGGAAGTGGAGATGCATTTTTTTTTTACGAAAAGGAAATTGTATTTAGTTTCATTGAAACTATTTACTTTTTTACATTTCCTTTTATTTTTCGGTTATGTTGGAGTGTTTCTTTTTTTTAAACTATTTTTCGGGTTTTGTTATTGAGAGGATTGCATCATTGAATTCTTCTTGTATACCTGTATTTTTACATGGGAAATATTTTGTTTACGATTTGTTTTGCTGTTTGCTTTTTTAACCCCTTCCACGCGGCGCGAATTTTCAGCGCTGTGCGGGGGGTTTTAATTAACCTACGGGACCGTGACGGAACGGTTCCGTCATGCGCACAGCGCAACCGATGTGCATGACGGAACCGCTCCGTCACAAGCATGGAAGGGGTTAATTAAATAATTATGTTATGTCATATGTTTTTGTGTAAATAGTTTTAGGTACAATGACATAATTATAATTATTATATAAAAAGACTAGTAATAGGCTGTTTGCTGCTTTTGTTCGTTTTTCGTAGTTTATGGTGTTTGGATTTTTGTGATTTTTATAGTATAGATTTGGCTATTTTATCTACATATTCTAGGCCTTGGGTGTTTGGGTATAGTCTAGTTTTGTACTGTAGGTCTTCGTACATTGCTTTTGTTTGTTTACTAAGTTTAGGACCTATATAAAAGCATTGCTCATGAGGATGGCTTGAAAGCCATGCACATTTCCTACAGAGTAGACCAGTAGGCTTGTATAATCACACCCAGATGTTGATGACAATGGCAAGGAGATGTTTGGAAACTAATTTCTTCTTGTTTGGGGGTGAGCTACATTAGCAACTGCGTGGTACAGTGATGGGCACCTGTTTCACCCCCAGTTATGCATGTTTACATGTTGGCTGGTGAGAGGAACAGGTGCCCCGCAGGTAACATGCAAAAATATGGGACGAACATATAGTAATCTGGGCCAGGTTTATTGATGATCTTTTTGTGATATGGAGGGGCACGGTAAACTCGGCAGAACAATTTGTGAAGCTCTTAAACAACAATGAGTTATATTTGAAATTTACGAATGACATAAGCACAACAAAAGTAACATTTCTTGACAATGAAGTATATGTACACGAAGGCAAGCTAGAGACTAGACTCCACAGAAAGGACACAGCAGGAAATACAACCCTTCATGCCTCAAGCTTTCACCCTAGCCATACGAAAATGAGCATCCCCTATGGTGACATGTTGCTGCAAAGAGGAATTGTAGCACTGAGCAAGAGTTGAAGAGATGTCAGGATGAAATGACTAACAGATTCTTAGAGAAAGGGCACAACATCTCAGTGATAGAGGCAGCTTGGAAAGCAGCAAATAAAGAGAGGAGGGAAACAATTTTATTTTCTAAAGTAAAATCTAAGAAAAGGGAGGAACAGGCTCCAATGAGATTTTTAACCATATACAATGATCAAGACAAAGAGCTCAGGAAGCTATTGAGGAAGAAGTGGCATGTGGTAAAAGGGGATCCAGTTATAGGCAATTTATTACCCAAACACCCTTTAATCACTTATTGGAGAGCCCCATCATTAAAAGATGCAGTAGAAAAAAGCAGCCCAGAGACAAGCTGTGAACAGAGTTGGTTACGGCCACCACAAGGCTTTAAGAAATGCACATGTTGCAGGGCCTGCAGCATAGGCCAGAACACTACGACATACCACACCCCATTTGGTAGAGCGGAGGTTAAAATCAAGGGTGAATATAATTGCAAAACGGATTTTGCTGTCTACGTGTTAACTTGCACATGCAATTTAAGATACGTAGGCAGCACTACATTGCCAGTCCAAAGAAGAATTCTCCAACACATGAGGGCGATTACCAATGGGGACCACACCTACCCAGTGGCACGCCACTGTGAAATATTTCATCAAAAATATCCTGAGCAAATAAAGTACTTTGTACCCGCAAGTAAACGAGGGGGGGACCGCACAAGATTATTATGGGAATTGGAAACAAGGTACATAATCATGTTGGACTGTAAGATTCCCAACGGGTTAAATTACGATGAGGAGTTGCATTCCTGTTTGTAAATATGAGATCTCTTTGGGTTGCGATCGTGTCTCCTGACAAGATCCCCCATTGCTTGGGTTCATTAACAGTAGGAGAGTTTTCCAGTATAATTTTGGCATTACATTTTTAATCTTTAACCTCTGTTATAATCAAATAAGCAATGAAATATGCTTAATTGTATCAGCAAAATCCACACTAGAGCACTAGCCCGTAAATTCAATGTGTGACAGTGATTACTATAATACGAATCAACAGGGAAAACAGAGTAAGAATCATGGAATTTAAAACCTTGGTATGGTGTAAGGGTCAACAAAACAGCAAGTACTATCGGCAGATGGAATATTTGATTAGGCACTGGCCATTTTAACTAATGTACTGAAATAACATGTACTTCGAGACATAATTGATGCCAGTAATAAGTGAATGATACTTGCCCACTTGCAGTATATAATAGGGCACTTGCCCGTATGTTTGGAAATATCCATGTAAATTGGCACTTATGCACTTGCCCATTTGCAGCATGTAATATGGCACTTGCCAGAGATATCTTTGCAAATAGGCACTTATGCACTTTCTTGTATATATTTTTCCCATGTTTTAAATAATTAGTTGATGAATATTTTTAACACGAGTCACATCATGTGATAATGATTTATGGATGGATTTAAAAAAATGGAACAATGAATTATAATTAAGGCTCCTGGTTTTCCGTTTAAACGGATTTTTACATATAAATACAGACGGAAAAATATTTTTCTTCCGTCTGTATTTATAAATAGAAGCGGAAAAATACAACCAAATCGGATTCTCGGATTCCGAGAATTGTTTGGCAATCCGTGCTCCAGCCAGGGTTGCCTGTCACACCCCTCTTCCTGATTGTGGTGTATGCCTGCCCACATTAGCACCTGCTGGGCCATTAATCTCTGGAAGGAGCGGGAAATTCCTTCAGCTGTTCCTTCGACATCTCCGGAGCTGTGCCAGCACCCCAGTCAGTTTTAGGTCACAGGTAGGTGAAAGGGTGGGGGTGGACTTGTATTGTCCGAGCGGAACCACATGTTGACTTTTCAGTTCTTTTCTGTCCCCACCCCCAGCTGTTCACTGTTACCTGGAAATGCACCGACGGTGGCCTTGGAATTCCAGGATGGTTTATCAGCTGCGCATCTTTGCTTTCCCACACGAACTCAGGGCTGTTGACTTGTGGTGTGAGTTATTGTATAACTACACAGGCCCTGCCAACTTCAGGTGCAGAGACATCAACTCTGCTGCAACACAGACACTGATTGAAGCAGTAAAACCTGACCGTGTGCAATAGAGATACGTGGCAAGGTCATGTCCTAGGCCAGAGCTTCAGAGGGCAACGTTGGTTTCAGAATCCAAGCTTCCGTAATTTGCGTAGTGAGGAAATCCTGATTTGCACTCACACGCCTGTCTGCAATTGAATCGGGATTCTGAGATTTGTGAATTCCGAACGCTCGTGGTTTTTCACTGGACGCATTTCACCAGGAAACAAATGGTGAACTATCCAGGTGAGAATGATTGGGAAAAGGTGAGACGTGTTGATTAGTGGTGGAAACAAGGGCCCTGCATGTCATGCTTCCAGTTGCTATGGGGAATTCAGCATACGTTGTAAGCACCAAACCCTGGGCTATCTGTATTCCGCAGGTGCGGTTATCTCCTGCAGTTCGCAAGAATACCGGTATCAAAAGCAGATCTATTGTTATGTTTTGCGTTTATCGCACACCAATAAATTCTACCATTTTCAACGTCATCTCGGTGCAGGTTGGTGATGTGTCGGCCCATGCTGGACAAAATGTGTGGAATTACAGCATTACAGTAAATTGTTCAAATGCTACTAGGCAGTACAAAGTTAAATAAGGGAAGTGATACACGCCCAATGTCTTCAAAGCAGAGACTGTTTAACTTATGGAAAAAGGGTTTTGCATTAGCGAAGGACTTAGTTTAAAAAATGTGAATCAAAAGCTGCCAGCTCACGTGGGTGTTGTTGGATATTTTTTTCTGAATTGAGAGCTTGCTGCCGTCTTTGGCCAGGTCACTGAAAGTGCACAGGTACACTCGTCTAAATTCTAAATGTGTTTACATTTAATAATCATGGCTAGTGACAGTGTTTTCAATATTGTAACACAGCAGCAGCTCACTAATATTACTGCAAGTAATCTCAGTGACACCACTCCCATTTCTCATATGTGAGTTCCTGTTTTGATCTAACAGAAAAGTTTTTTGTGGATGTTGCATGAAACATATTTGGCGCATATATACATATAGCTAAACCTATAACAACCGTGTGCACTGTCTATTTAAATAAATGTGGAAAATACTAGCTGCAACCTCTTTTTTTGCTTGCGACAAAAATAAATACAGATATATACAGATAAAATGACATAAAAATAAATATGGATAAATACAGACGGAAATGTTAAAAAAATAAATACCATAAAACCGGGAGCCCTAATTATAATTGTTGTAGAGAAAAAATACGGAGGTGAAAGTCTTGCTTCTATGTTGTTTGAAACGTCGCACGTAAAATGTTTTGTACTACGCAATCATGTCATGTGACCAAGGCCGTCAAGGTGGCCGAAACGTGCTATGGCGGATGGAATAAACCAAAAATAAAGCAACCGCAATTGTTTCTGCTCCGTTTGTAACGAGACGATAGCAAACATTGAGTAAAAAAATATATATATATATAATTATATATACACACTTACCTTGCCTCCGGGTCCCGCGTCTCTGCTCCTTTTCTCCTCGTGGAACAGGAAGCCAGGAAGAACAGCCAGGCTCCCCTGACCAATCACAACGCTGCAATACAGCATTGTGATTGGTTTTGAGCGTCCTGGTTCGCCGCTCAACCAAGGAATGGGGGCGTGGGCATGTTCTCCATGCAGGCTGCATTACAGGGAAAGGGCGCATGACTGTTTTGGGCGGCCCAAGAGGGCCCACCAAACAGTTATTGCACACTTAGGGGTGGGCAAATCACTCCTCCTCTGCCCTGCCCTGAGAGCAGAGCAGCCCCACCCACAAAGGAAACATAAAATGATAATAACTAAAAGTTATTATCATTTTATATTTCCTTTGCACTGCTCGAAAGCAGTAGGGCGACGCTCCTCCGCCATAGCGGAGGAGCCGCCACTGAAGACAGATTATTGACTGGTTACAACTCATCGAGCTGAAAATTCTTAGAATTGGGTGTTCTATACCATGGCACTAATTTACATCAGATGAATCAGATTTTCCTCTTAAGGCATATTTCGAAAAAACACAGAATTATTAACAAATTCAGAGAAGACTGCACTGCCAGACACGGAAACCAGGGACATAAAAATATCAACAGGCAGTCTGTGCTCCAGATGAAAGCAGGAATAGATTAAATATTAATGGAAGACATTGACTTATGTCCAGCTGCTTTTGAACTCAGGTGGTTCACAGCTGCCAATGAAAACAAAAAAGACAGAAGGCATTCCTTCATGCTGCCAGGATTAGAGAGTTTTGCAGCTATTACTGAAACTCTTGTTACAAGGGGTGACCTTTACTAAGTTAATATAACAGTAAAGAAAAAATGTGGGCTGCCTTCTTGTTTTTCGTGTCTTTTCTCCTCTATGAATTTGAGACTGGAGAGAACTGTAATAACACCTTTGATAGATTTTAATTAGGCGCAGCCCTATCAAGATTGTTGAAATGCAAATTAGGAATTATGCAAAATCATAAAACTGGCTATAAGCCAGCAGAACTCTCTAGCACTCTGTCTGGGAGTTTCTATTAAATTTAAAAGAGACCGATCTGTGGAGGTGGAGGGACACTCTCACTCTCGGGAGTGCTCTCTGTCCCCTACCAGGGCCCTGGGCTCTGGACCTCTCTTCCCCTAACCATCAGAAGGAATCACCATCATCTTGCCAGTTCTATAACACAAGGAAACAACTCCTAAACAGAATCTATAAAAAGACAGGGATGTCCAACTCTACGCCTGTGGCGGTCACTAGTGGGACAGCATCCTGTGGAGGTGATGACCACAATATTCCAAAGATGTCCATCGTTATGCCAGAGATTAAAACCACAATTTATGTGAAGTCCATCATTATGGAAGTTAAAAGTATATTATGTGAAAGTTAGAGGGAAATATGGTCATTGTATTTTGGGCCACATTAATAATTGGCACAGGCACTACGTGCTTCAAATAGTGCTCAGTTCAAGTATACTTGACACAAAGGGGTTGTGGGGCCTTCTAATTAAAATGCAACCACTTATATTGGTGTTACCACGACTGTTTATTCTTTTGTTCATGCGTTCCTTAAAATTCTTTCATTAAGACAACATTTATTCCCGTACAGGCAATTAGCCACGGCCTTTTTTCAATTCTCATGTCTTTTGTATGAAAGAGCCAATTTCAGTTCGTATCGCTTTTGTAAACAGCCAGCACGTGCTTCACGAACTTAATCGCTATTAAAAGTAAACTATGACAAGTGCATCACAAGTAAGTAACTTAACATATCTGCGAAAACCGCACCATGCCTATTGGCAGGATTCCTTCAAATGTGTTTGTTGTTCCATCATTCCTAGTTGACAATTTCCGGCCTGCATCTCAAGGTGTCACCTTAGGTCTACTGGCTAGATTTCCCTGCCAATCCAAGATTCTCAAAACAAGTGCAGAAGTGGAAAATCTGTATTTGGGCTTGGTGTATATAATTCCCTCCCCATATAATTCGGTTTGTAAAAGACTGCAAAGAATTTAGAAGTCAGATTAACTGTCTGTTTTTTTTAGTAGACACAGATTTCATGCCTGTCCGAGTACTTTTGTATCCCAGTTCTAGTACCAGTTTTGGTTACACTTGCAGACCATATTTTCCAGTGTAATCTATATGAGTGTGAATTGGGGCAATTTATAGGTTCATTTTAGCACTCTGAGATATTTTAAATTAGGAGTATCCACATTAATGTTAAGAAAGAAACATAAAGGTAAACTACCTAAGAATATTAAAAAAATAAGCAACACAACAAGAGGTATGTCAATTTGGGGGTAGATGAAGGAGAGGAGAGCAAGGGATGAGAAGATGATGGGAAATTGGAGGCAAAGACAAGACTTAACATGGGGAAGAGAGTCTATAGGAGGCATATTTGTTTGTTTGTTTATTTGTTTATATCATGCTGGCTTGTCCCTGGAAGCCACTTGGCAGCCTTGTTGGCAGTGCAGAAGGCAGTTTAAAAAAAAAACAACGTCCACTAATTACAGCTGATGCAAAGTCTAAAGCACCAGCGGCTAAAGACCTTGGGGCAGATTTACTATTTTTGTAGTAATGTAACGCAGCACCCAAAGTAGTTGGGCGGCGCCAAGTCATTGGAAAGACAAAAAGAGTGCCTTATCTACAAAGAAATGGGGGCCTATTTATCATCATATCACGCAGCGCAGCGTCACCTTGCTGCGCTGCGTGATAGGGAAAGGGCAGGAATGCGAAGTACTTAACAACGTCCTGCCTTGCGCCAACATAGGCACTCTTAGATTATGATGCAAAGGCGCCTGCATTGTTAACAGGATTCTCCTGAGGCATTTTACATAGAAAGAGGAAAAAAACAAGGAGAAATACACATATTTCTCCTCGTTACACCTCACCTGGAGAGGCGTAACAGTTTTGGCGCATTCCCAGGTCTGCCACTTATGGTAAATCTGTGAATGCATCAAAATCCATGGGGTTTTGCATGGGAGCATCCATGCACCACCCATGGAACGCCTCCCTGGGGCACAGAAATGCAACGCAGCGATTTGCACTGCTTTGAATTACTCTGGATTTATCAAGCCACTCAGGGCCATGCAAGTTGGCCTTGCATGGCTTGATAATTCGCATCTCAAAGGTTGTGTTGCTTTGCACCCCGTTGTGTGGTGCAAAAGCAATGCAACCCTTGCTGTTTCTCTCTCTCTCCCAGCGCTGGTGCACTTTTGACAGCTATGAGCCAACGTAGACAACTGTGCACCATAGTGTGACTGCGTTCTGTCAAGGACAGGTTTTGTATTATAAAGGGACACCTTCAGTACAAAAACTATGCATTATTTTCCGCTCTTTGCATGTGTGCTGCACAGTGCCGCACACATGCAAAATTTGAAAGGTTTTGAGAGAAGTAAACTTTTCTCAAATCTTACGCCTGCCTCAGGAAAGCATATGTTTTTGGCGCAAGTCCCTCCCTATAAAGACAGTATAGTGCTGCTTGGCATTACTTTAAGCAACTTTCCTATGCAAATCAGTATTTATGCTGGAAAGTAAATACCTATATTTTAGGAAAGCCAGTGGTTCAAGTGGTGGCCACAAAGGGTCCGGAGCACAAAGTGTGAACCCCAAAAGGGCACTAGGAATCTCAATTAAACTAGAGCATTAATCATGCTGGGAGCACAGAAGTAGGGGAACATATTTCGTGTAAAATAGACAGTTTATTTTACACAAGTAAAACTTAGTACTCTAAGTAATATTCAGGTGCTCACAAAGGTGAAAGTGGGCGTGATGTGACACGGTGATAGTGGATTAAAAAACATAACATCGCATTGACAACAAGACAAGTGGAACTCCACGTAAATGTAAACAATAGAAGGAGTTCCTGTTGTAAGGGTCGACGGCGTTTCGATCTTATAAACTCAAGATCATCTTCAGGACATATAGTGAGCAATCTGAAAGTAATAAAGACGAATTCAGTGGTGTCTGAGTTTGTATCCGATCGCAGGTCCAGTCCAGTCGATTGCTGAGCCGCCGCCAGGAAGGTGCTTGATTCCCGACCTGCGATCGGATACAAACTCAGACACCACTGAATTCGTCTTTATTACTTTCAGATTGCTCACTATATGTCCTGAAGATGCGATGTTATGTTTTTTAATCCACTATCACCTTGTCACATCACGCCCACTTTTCACCTTTGTGAGCACCTGAATATTACTTAGAGTACTAAGTTTTACTTGTGTAAAATAAACTGTCTATTTTACACGAAATATGTTCCCCTACTTCTGTGCTCCCAGCATGATTAATGCTCTAGTTTAATTGAGATTCCTAGTGCCCCTTTTGGGGTTCACACTTTTTGCTCCGGACCCTTTGTGGCCACCACTTGAACCACTGGCTTTCCTAAAATATCTGATCACCCCAGGTTCGCATATTGGGGTACCCTTGTTCTCTCATTCTAAGTAAATACCATCACAACATTTTGCATTGGGTTTGCATCACTTTTGTGCCACACACCCAGCTCAAAGCGTTGATAAATTTCCCCCTCGTTGTTTTTCCATATCTGAACTTTGACATGATTGGACTGCACTGGAAGTGGCTTGGTCTCTTTTTAGAGAGGGAAGTAATGGAGGTGGAAGTCTCTTTTAGGAGCGGGGAGTGGTCACGCTGGAATCATGGACAGATGTGAAGGCTTGTTTGAAGAGGTTTGGCATTAGTTTCTTTTTTTTCTGAATTTTGCCACGCTTGATAAATTCCTTAAATATAGGCACAGAGCTTTCCAGAACTGAGTTCCCAGCACTTGGATTGACCTACTTCTGACCGATCTACAGTTGAATCTGGAGAGTCTAAGCAGTTCATTTTTGCTTGATCTCAAGTTATGGCTGGATGTAAGATTTGTGAATATAGGTGTTTTGGTCCAGGTCCCAATAATATCCATCCGTGTTCCACCCTACCTTTAGAGATGGTGCAGAGAAGATAGAACGTTATTCTCTGTGCCTCTGGGATCTAATTTAGATCTACTAGGCCCAGAGTGATGTGGTACGATTTCTTTCAATTGAAGCAGTGTCTGGGAGCTTGATTTTGTAGTCTTTGAAGTTTCAAGCTCTCTTTGGGGTTCCTATGTCCATAAACTTTCAGTAACCAAATCTCCATAAAACCAATGTTCTTTTCAGTTCAATGCAGTTTAGTAACCTAAGCTGAAGAAGGATCCTTCTCTGTAAAATAAGATAGAAGTTGGTACTTTTAACTACTGTCAAGGTTTGGTGGCCAAATGACAGTTTGAGTCAAACATACTCCAAAGCTTTTTATTGATGTAGGTGGAGTAGAGTATTTCCTAGTTTCTCAGGGCAACATGATTGGTCTATGACTCTGAGGATGTCCATCTTTGATTCATTAAGGTAGAGTACGTCATCCACCATCCAGTAGTATACTTATTTTGGTTAAGTAGTGATGCTTTTGCAGTGCTTTCCAGCATAGCTATTAACTGACTCTCATCCATATTTCATGAGACAAAACATGACCTGTTCTACCCATTCAAAAAATCAGGGGTGTCATTAACTCCCCTCTTTAGCAGCTTGAGTTGGGGAGGGGAACACTGGGCAGTGTATGTAACATAATTCATATTTGTAAAGCGTGAACATATCACCCCTTAAGGTTTCAAGGCGCTGGGGGCCATTGGGGAGATTAAATGAGCTATTGTCCAGAGTCACATGCTGCTGAGCTGACCTCCCACCAGCGATCGAACCGTGAGCCCCGCGCTGTGGAGTCAGCCGCTCTGGCTGCTGCGCCACACCTCTCCCACCTCCCAACATAAAACCTTTAACACGTTGTTTATGGCTCCTTTATCTTAGATTGGAGCCATTGGTCTTCAAACAAGTCATAAATACTTCTGCAAGAGAACAGTACGATGGAGTTGTTGGATGGAGGAACAAGTGAAACATGGGTGTATGAAAGGAAAGGAAGATGGGGAGAATGGATGGATTGAGAAAGGCAGGATGGAGGGATGGATGAAAGGATATATGACCAAATTCATGGAGAATCGAGGTATAAAAGGCCCCATTTGGCTACATTGTTTTCTGAATTTCAGTGGGGAAGCAACTAAATGAGCGCCTGGCTCGCTGACCACACATGCTCTTTCGGAATATGGTTCATGTTGGGGTACGTGATTTCTCTGGCTTCTCCCTTGCAAAAAACTGTGGAATTATTACAGTAAGCTCACTGATGACTAGCTCATTTATGTTAAATGATCCTGGTTATATAGCTCAAAACTGTTGCACAGAGAAGTACGGTGAGGTACATGGATAGATAAAGGTGTGTATGTGCATTGGCGGTACAAAAGGTGCCATGCGCTCCAATGCAACCAAGGAAAATATGCCTCCATCTCCTGGTTTGGTAGTAAAAAAACATCTGGTTTGGGGGTGGAGAGAGCCCCTTAAATCTCTGTCCCTGGTCCCACTGCTCCTGCTGCACTATTGATACCTACTTGCCTGTGTATGCGTGCCACGAGCTAGGCATTGGTAGGGAGATCATATTTATGCTTTTCTTATTATGTCTGCTACTCTGCTAGATTTATGTTGTTTTTTGGTTGAACCTGTAAATCAGATCCGGGGAAGAAATTGTGTTCTTATCATTCCCCTACCAATTAATGTAGTTCTGATTTGGACGTGCTAGTAAAGTGTGGCAAGAAAAACTTGTAAATACAAAAACTGCAGGAACGCAGCCCAAAAACTTAGATTTCGCATATTCTTTTGTACCCTTCTTTGAAATGCGATCTGTGTTTTCGATTCATGGTTAAATCGCTAAGCACTTGAAAATAAGCCGCAGCAAAACAAAAGAAAGTAGAGCGGTTAAAAGAAAGAAATGTCGAGTAACGGTTTGAATTATTCAAGTTCACCCAATTAAAAAATGCCTCCTGCGGTTTTAAGATTCACGGAAAGTGCAGCGCCGCGTGGACTGCAAATGAGCCCCAACTTTCCAAACAGGTCAAAGGCAATGCACTTGAAAAAGGCTGGGAAAGGAAAAAGAGCTTGCTGTCTCAATGGCAGACCACTCTATGTTCTGCCTTCTAGTTCGTTCACTTTTCTGGGGACCAGCACACTGCCACTTTTATGCATGCTCCATGTTTATTATTTGTAGATCTCACCCACAGACAGGTGTAGGTAGCTGTGTGTGAAAAACCATATGTCATACACACACAGGTCAGGCCTGCCAAGTGTCACGCATCATGCGTGACGCTAACGCATTTCAGTGTGCTGTTCCCGCATCACCGCACTGAAATGCATTGTCACGCATTTTGCCCCTGCTGTGACAGTGATGGAAGACGCGCTGTAGAAGTAGTTAACCCGAGGTCCGCGGCGCGTGCGCCACTGCCAGGTCAGGTGGATGCGTGTGACAAACCTGTGTGCCGCGCCTCAGGGGGGAGGGGGGGGGCTCAGAGCTGCTCTGCTGAGTCTCAGTCTGTGTTAGTGTAATTGACATGCTCAGGATGCCGGGCCGTGCGCCGCGGCGTGCCCAAGTTCTGGCCTGCTACAATGTTGCACTAACTGCAGGCAGAGAGAGAGTCCTGGCTCTGATTCCTGCCGCCATGGCGCTGTCAGTCAGCTCACTCTGTGTCCTCACACAACATGATGTCAGAGAGTCATGAAATGAGTGACTCCCTGCTGCTCTGCCCAATTAAAATTTACCCCGGGACCCGGGCCTGCCCTCTCTGGAGACAGAGTCCGTTTTTAACTGGCTGACGCTGAGTGCGCCCGAAATTCGAAACCCCACGTCCTGCTAGTACAGGAAGCGAGGCTTTAGGCGGCGGGACTGGGAGAGAGTCAGCCGCTGCTGTGCAGCGTGGCAGTCTGAGTCAGACAGCGGTCTCACACCACAGGCAGCGTGCCGCCGGCATGACTAGGCCTGTGGCTCAGTCAGGCTGCAAAATGGTCGGGCCGGTGCGCTGGCTGCGCAGCGTGTGCCGCGGGGAGACTCAGGCGCTGCGGCTGCCTGCAGTGCTGCAGTCTGTTGTTGTGCACAAGTGTTGTGTTCAACTACTCAGCGCGCTGCAGGCTGGCCAGGCTGATGTGGTGCGGCGCGCCGGCCGCCCAGCGTCCGCGACGGCGAGAGGCAGCAGGCTGAGGCGGCGCAGCGCCGCGGCAACAACTTTGGAGCACAGAGAGGGTCTGGCACGCACCCCCGGGACCGCCGTCCAGTAAGTACTAGGCCAACTGTGAGTGACTGCGACCCAATCATTATATCCGGGCGGTTTGGTGAGAGCTGCAGGACCGCTGATAGTGCACTGTCTGCTTCAGAGTGCACTCTGAGCTTCAGGCTGCGGGTGTGTGCTGTGGCTGGCTGGGCTACTTGAATTCAAGTGCTTGAAGCGCTCATTTTCTGTTTTTAATACTGTGCGCAGCGTAGCTGTCGGTGGTGCAACCCTGAAGTTTCTTGTTGCTCAAATGGCTGTAATTTCTGATGTTTAGAAGTTTCCCTGGTCTTCATTGCATAATTTTTGCTCGTGGAGAAAGTGTCACTCATAGTCGCTGAAATGTCACTCATAATTTCCTGAAATTATGAAAATGTCACACATGGCAATCTGAAACCTTGGCAGCTATGACAGGTAAATACATATATTGCACAAAGATTGAGCGTTTGGTCAGCTCCCTACAGCTATCAGCTGGTATACATTTTTATAAGTTGTCATTCGCTGGATGGGCTGTCCCTAAAATAGTGAAATTTCGTGGAAAGTTACATGAGACTATGAGCAGTCCCCACTATAATCTCTCCACTATACTGCCATCCCCCCTTGCTGTTTCTGTACCACCCTCTCCCCCAGCAGCCGACCCTACCCAGCCTTTGCAGGATAATGCCCCCCACTGTTCACCCTTGACACCCATTATCTGGCCTAGCTCATTTGTCTGGATTTGTGAATGATTGTTGAATTGATTCACAAGCATTGACAAGCCCAAACAATCCCAAAAGGCCGCTGTGCATGCACACACACTTACGGTGGCCATTTTGCAATGGAGTTTCAAAAACCATAAGGGGGATATTCACAAGAACGTGCGCTAAACATCTCCAAAAAATGTTAACGCAACTTTACACATCGCAGTCCATCGCGGGAAAATAACCCTGTGTTAACGTGGAATTCACAACACGGCGGTACCATGCGATAGTCTCCCGAAAACACAGCCAATGTCCGCGATACAACCACCGCGACGGAGATAAAATCACAAATCCCAACACCAAAAAACGTGCGATGAGCCCATTCGCGATGAGGAAAGCAGCGATAAGCAGCGCCAGGCCCGCGACACACACACGGCAGGCGGGAATAAGCACAACAAAAGCAGGAAAAAGGAAGACAAACCAAACAGAAAACAACAGCGAAGCACAATGGAGGCAGCCGGAGCTAGTACACAACCCCACAAGCCCCATTGGCAACAAAACATTGTACATGGCAGTCCATCGTGGACAAGGTGAATGCAGCCGGAGAGTGGAGGAGGACAATGGAAGAAAACCAGAACAGCTGGAATGAAGCGAAACGCACAAACAAGCAGAAACACGCCAACAACCAGAAGGCAGCAATGCACACCGGAGGTGGGAGTCCAGCGCCACACCAGGAGCTGGATGACATGGAGGAAATGGTGTCAACCACATCAGTCTGGAGATGGTGGCAGGAGTCGGGGACCGGAAACTGCTCAAAATCAACAGACACAACAGCAACAGGGAGAGGAACGACCAGGGACTGGGGGGACGGGGAGATGGGCACAATGGCACACATGCACAATTAAGCACAGCACAACTGCAGACAAACCATGCCCAAGAGTAACAACACCAACCAAGAGCACAAGTCACACAAGTCGGCAATATCACACCACTGAACAAGCACAGAAGTGAAAACCACACTGCCTGAAAGGGAGAAGGGTGAGCCAAATCAGAGCTGAAGGGACATCTCACACACAATGCAGCACACACACATAGGAAGCAGAGCACCCCAACATCGAACACAATGTGGCACAAACAGCAACATTTGCACAACCGAACACAGGACACAAGTGCACCCGCTTGTGGGCGGTAAATGGCCATACGCATCTGGCAAAGCACGAAACAGGGACATGATAATGCACAAGTACAAACCCACAGCCCTGATGGGGTAGCAATGCATGTATGGCAGGGACCCAGATAGGCCGTAACACACACATTGGCATACAAATCAACACTCATCACAGTTGGAGACAAGTGAAGGTGCAGAAACTTTATCAACAATTGCGTGTCAGTACGGCCAAGAGAAGTGCCACGACATGCAGACCAATGCAGCAGCATGTCTGAATGAGGAACGTTGGAAAGCGCCCATGTCCACCCCGGGGGAGTCCATCACCCACACAAGTCAGTGCCAACCCGCGTTGGTTGTCCGCGCATGGATCCGGAGTCCAGGCCAATGCAGCCATGTCCACTGTCGTCTTGGGACATGTGGCCAGATCCCCAACATGCAACCAGGTGTCGGGACACGTGCAATGGGTCACATTCAGTTGTGGCTGCAGGCACGTTGTCACTCGTCCATGAACGCGAGTGCAGCAGCGTAGGCCAACATTTCCAATGAGAGCTCGTTGTCCACCACATCTAACATGTCGGCGACGTAACCCATCAGCTGTCCCAGACAAATGTGCTGACTCCAACCCCTGGCCCCAATTGGCACTAAAGCCCAATAGGGGAGCGGCTCAATGTGGTCACTGCACACGACGACTCGTGCAATCTCCCAGGTCCAGTTGCCAGCACGCATGCCAATCATCCAGGCATGCCATAAACGGGCATCATGGTGACACTCCTGGTCGTGGGCCAACAGGGGGTGCACACACACGTTGAAATCCAGGTCAGCTACCGTTACGTTGGAGAGGCAGACATCCATGGTCCACTTGAATATGCACGAGCGACAATGCAACACAGGCTGAACGCAGGTGACGTTGGCAAGCCGGAAGCTTAGCCGGTAACTGATCCGCAGCACTGCCAATGGCAGTGCCCCCAGTACATGTAGCAGACGTGCACGGTACAGGTCCACGTGACTGGAGTTGTGCATGTGTCCGGGATGGTCTGCCATTGCGTCAGTGGCTCTGCTTGAAGCGGCACTGTCTTGACCTGCGCCAGTCCTGTGGATGAAATGGCACAGCTCGGAGCAATGAGCAGTGTCTGTGTGCAACGGGTGCAGGCCTGGGGTGGGTGGGAGTACGTGTGAAGGCCATTTCACGCACGCTAACTACGACCAAGGACTTCTGCGTGTGGGATGTGTACAAGTTGGCCTCACGTCGGGCAGTGCGTAGTGTGGGAGTCGCCAGCAAATGCTATTGTATCTGTCAGGGGGTGCTGGGCACATGCAAGTCCCAGCTCGGAGCTGCAGATGTGCTACCGCCTGATAGTTCAGACAAAGGACCTTTCATCCCTACAGTAACTTCACCATCTGCTTGCATACAGGAGATGTACAGAGGCCTGTCGTGGGTGGGGTGGGATGTCTGTGACCCAGGGAATCATGGATGATATGCCGAGCACGTGGAAAGTGAGCGGCCTCATTGTGTGTTACGTTGCCTCACAGCTGCTCCTCCCTCCCAGGAGCCCCCACACTTGTGTGCGCTGCGCGGTTGTATCACGTGCACTCCTACGGCACCCCATTGTCATGCCTGTCTGCGCAGTCCAGCGACATACCAACAACACCGTGAAGCTGGCCGTTGAGGGTGTGCGGCCACGTGAGTGTAGGCCAATGTTCCGGACAGGGCAGACACAGGTGTACAGTCCATGGCTGGCTGTGATCGCGCTGCGATTGAGGCTAGGCATCTGACTTATGCAGCCGCAGGACTGATACACATAACACTTGGCATGCATGAGCCAAGACCCCGAGCGGTCTTGCGCTCCTACATTTCCCCGTACGTGCAGGCCCGCACTCTGGGTGCATGCTACACTGCAACATTGACTACTGTGGCCCTGGTGGCAACAACACTCCAACACAGAGACACGCTTACCGCACTTCCTGCTCAAGGCCAGACCAGAGCCACGCCCTGATCCCCCTGCCGAATCAGCACACCCCGGCGCTGACCTGACGTACCCCGGCCAGCATACGCCACTTGTGCATGCAGGGGGGGCGGGCGAAGCGACATGTCCAAGGTCTTGGCCACTGCTGAGGTGACATGGTATCGTCCGCTGAAGACAGCACACTGTGATGTTGCAGGGCTCGGACCCATCATGCTGACATAATGACCACACGGACACACTTGCTTAGATGGTGTGAATGGCTACGGGCACGTGCGCCCTGCCACGTTTATTAGCAGGCTCACATGTCGAGTGACACCTGTGTTGGATGTGTGTGGGGTGTGTGTACACTAGCCGTCATGGAGTGCCTGGTGCAGTCAAAAAACGACAACAGTGTACATCGTTAAGGACACAACCATTCAACCATAAAGGCTCCATGACTTGAGCTGCACAGAGTTAGTGGCCCCAGATGCACAGCGTCCTGCACGGGCCTACCGCCACGGGCCGCTGACTTGCGGTGCACTGGGGCAGGGTCACGAGAGCAGAGCAGGTTCTCGTAGATGACAAAGGGGGTTGTCGCGGAGTGTCTCGGTGGACAGTGGAAGGTGTACCCCCAGGGGATGATGCAGAGGGCAGAACCACGCAGAAACAGTCACCATGGTGGAGATGAATGGAACAGACACATGTCGAACACCAAGTACGTCCCAGACAGATGATGATGCAGACAACCCCCAGGCCATGGACTCAGACGCCACCAAAGTCCAACCAGAAAGTGCCCATGACTCACTGCGCACAGAGTTAGTGGCACCAGTGCTGATAGGGGATGCCACCTGCGATGAGGCGTGTCCAATGGTGTGGACTCCTCCATATCTTCCCAAGACACAGTTCCACATGTGTGACCTACTGGACCGCAGTGTAGGCCTGAGGCAGCGGTCAGCAGGGGCCATTCACCGAGTGTCGCCAGCTTACGTTGGATGGTCCCACCGGACTGCGTAGTTCAGGTTCAGTGGCACCACGGGACGCAGACTTGCGGTGAACAGGGTTGGTGGCACCAGGTCAGTTGTTGCTAGTGTCCGGTCACCTCCGTGACGAGGATCCGGCTTGCATCCGGACTGAGCCGCATCTTCCTCTTACTCCTCTCCGTGCGTTCACTGGTATGGACTCTGCCATTCATGAATCACGACTAAGTGCTGGATGTGGGACCTACTGGACCGCAGTGTAGGCCGGGGGCAGCGGTCTGCACGGGCCCACAGACACGTGTCATGTGCTTGCGATGCAGACTTTGGCTTCACTGATCGGAGGGAGTATAGTGATGTGGACGCTGCCACGGACGTGGGGTCACTGCCATTCAAGACTCAGGACACAGTTCCACATGTGGGACCTACTGGGGCACAGTATAGGCCTGAGCCCTCATCCAAGTGTCGCCGGCTTGCGTTGAACAGGGTTAGTGGCACCACATGTCGCCGGCTTGCGTTGAACAGGGTTAGTGGCACCACGTGTCGCCGGCTTGCGATGCAGACATTGGCCTCACTGATCGGAGGGAGTATAGTGATGTGGACGCTGCCACGGACTTGGGGTCACTGTCATTCAAGACTCAGGACACAGTTCCACATGTGGGACCTACTGGGCCGCAGTGTAGGCCTGAGCCTTCATCCAAGTGTCGCCGGCTTGCGTTGAACAGGGTTAGTGGCACCACGTGTCGCCGGCTTGCATTGAACAGGGTTAGTGGCACCACGTGTCACCGGCTTGCGATGCAGACATTGGCCTCACTGATCGGAGGGAGTTCAGTGATGTGGACGCTGCCACGGACTTGGGGTCACTGCCATTCAAGACTCAGGACACAGTTCCACATGTGGGACCTACTGGGCCGCAGTGTAGGCCTGAGCCCTCATCGAGCTTGTGCTAACATTGTATTGTATTGTATTGTAATTGCATTTATATAGAGCTTACTACCCCTGACAAGGCGTCAAGGCACTTTTTCGGCGAGTAGCACACTACTCCAAAACCCATAAAGGATTAGTGCTGAATTAGTATAATGAAATATGAAATTAAATTTGAGCAGTGGGTATGTTAGTCTGTTATTTGGATTGAGAAGGATAGAAGAGGGAAAAGGTTTTAAATTATATAGCGCTTACTATCCCTGGTGGGGTGTTGAAGCACTTTTCGGTGAGTAGCACGCTATTCCGCAACCCAAAAAAGATTAGGGGTGAATTAGTTGAGGGTAAATATGAAATTAATTTGAGCGGTGGACATGTTATTCTGCTATTTGGATTGAAAAACATAGTGGAGGGATAGGTTTGCATTTATATAGGGCTTGCTACCCCTGATGAGGTGTTGAAGCACTTTTTTGGTGGGTAGCACTATACTCCGGAGCCCAAACAGGATTAGTGGGAAATTAGTATAGGGAAATATTAAATTAATTTGTGTGGTGGATGTGTTAGTCTGTTATTTGGATTGAAAAGGAATAGTGGAGGGATAGAAGAGGTAAAGGTCTGTAAAGTTTTTCTTCTTCTTTTTTTGGAGTTCATAGCAGTAGGAGGGGGTTTGGGATGAGTAAAGGGGGAGGGGGAAGAGTCAGAGGGAAGGGTTTAGAAAGGCTTGTTTGGGAGGTCTGAATAGTAAAAGAGGTATGAGATGATGCAAGGAGGGGTAGAGGAGGGAAGAGTCTAGAAAAGGTTATTTTGGGGAACATAGTAGTAGAATGGGGTTTAAGATGAGTGAGAGCATGGAAGTAGAGGATATATTGAGAGGTATAGGGTAAGAAATAGGGTAGTGCATGTGAAAGAGTAGTAGAATGAGGTTTGAGATGAGTCAGAGTGGAGATAGAGGATATATTGCAAGAGATATAGGGTGAGATATAGGGTAGTGCATTGGATATGCTGAATTAGAAGCAAAGTCATAAATATAAAGATACATAAGTACATGGAAGGTATATATATGCATAAGGAAGGTAATATATGTAGATTTAAGTTGCATTTAATAAACTCAGACTTTCAAGTGTTGTACTTTAAATTAATTAATTTATTTTTTGTAATTCAATAGTGAAGCAATTGTAGATAAATAGTTATGATAAAAGATTTACTTATTTATGCAGTCACGTATATACATGTTAAACTTAGAATAATGTAACTATAAGTAATATTTTTTAAGCAGAACTAACGAACATCTATATCTTTTAAAACATAATTATCATACACATTAATACAAAGCATAGTCCAAATAAATGCTTATACACTGTGGGGCATATTCTCAAGGACTTATCGCCGATTTATCGGCACTTTAGCGCCGCAAAAGTGGCGATAGATTTATCGCCCAATTCTCAAGCTGGTGCAAACTGCCGACTTCGCCAGTTTTCCAGCGATAGCTTCCTCAAAAAACATCGCCACGGATGAGAGCGACAACTAACACTAATGATATGCAGAGTAGGCGTTCCCGTGCAAAACACACGAAAACACCACTTCGCGATATTCTCAACGACCAGCCAGATCTGCGATGCGATCCAAAAACAGGCGATAACACCTGCCTATTACTGGGGTTAAGCAGGATGACAACCTGCAGCATGAAAGGGAGCCCAGCCCAGAGCCACATCTGAAGACCAACACATGTCATGGAGCTACTGACCATGCAGGTCGGAGACCCAAGAGGTCCACAACACCCACCGCCACCATCCCCAGCCCCCTCCCCCGGTCCCCCCCCGGACTACCACCGAGGCAGCGCAGAACAAGACAGCTGACCTTCCAAAAACGGCATGGCCCTTCAGCCACACAATTGCAGAATGTGGGGAGAGGTGGGAACCAAGTATGTGTGAAGGAGGCAAGTGACCCATGAATAAGAATGTACACAATGCCAATTGTGGCGGTGATGTGCTGGACAGACTTCAGTATGCAGAGCACAGACATGTCCATGTGGACACATACTGCTGGTGTTTGTAGTGTTGTGGACAGTGGACGCAACCATGTCACCTCAGGCAGTGGGGAAGACCTCGGTCATGTAGCTGTGTCGTCCCCCCCTGTAAGCGGAAGCGGAGTGGGCTTGTCCGGCGTACGCCAGTCCAGCGTAGGGGTGTGAAGAATTTTCCCGGGGCTCTGGGCATGGATCAGTTCTTGCCTGGACAAGGAAGTAACTAATGCGTGTGTCACTGTTGTAGTGTCGGCGCCACCCGGCCCACAATCGACAATGTTGCATTGTAGCATGCACCCGGAGGGCGGGCTCGCATGAACGGAGAAATGAAGGAGCGCAAGACCGCTCGGGGTCTTGCCTCATACATGCCAAGTGTTGTGTGTATCTGTAATGCCGCAGCATGAGCCAAATGCCTAGACTTAATCGCAGCGCGAGTTGAGCCAGGCATGAACTCTACATCTGTGTCCACCCTATCCTTACCATAGGCCTACACTCACGTGGCCGCCCACCTTCAACGTCCTACATCACAGTGTCGTTGTCAGGCTTGTGGACATGCGCAGACAGGCATGACAATGGTGTGCCGTAGCAGTGCAAGTGATGCAACCGCGCAGTGAACACAAGTAAATAGGCTCGGGGGGAGGGAGGAGCAGCTGTGAGGCAACATAACACACAGTGATGCCGCTCATTTGCCACATGCAAGACATGTCAAACATGAATCCCAGTCGCACAGATCCCACCCCACCCCCAACAAGCCACATCACATTCCCTGAATGCAAGCAGATGACAAACTAACATTAGGGATGAAAGCTCCTTTGTCTGAACTATCAGGCGGAAGCACATCTGCACCTCCGACCTCGGAATTGCATGTGCCCGGCACCCCCTGACAGATACTATAGCAGCTGATGATGACTCCCACACTACGCACAGCCCGACGAAAGCCCAACGTTTACACACCCCACACACAGAAGTCCTTGCTCGAAGTTATCTTGCATGGAATGGCCTTCACACTTACTCCCACACCATCCCAGGCGTACAACCGTTGCACACTAAAACAACTCATTGATCCGAGCTGTGGCATTTCATCCACAGAACTGGTGCACGTCAGAACAGTGCCGCTTCAACCAGAGCCACTAAAGAAATGGCAGAACATCCCGGACACATGCACAACCCCTGTCAGGTGGAACTGTACCGTGCACGTATGCTGCGTTTACTGGGGCACTGCCATTGGCAGTGCTGCGGATCAGTTACCAGCTAAGCTTCCGCCTTGCCAACGTCACCTGCGTTCAGCCTTTGTTGCATTGTCGATCGTGCACATTCGAGTGGTCCATGGATGTCTGCCTATCCAACAGGACGGTAGCTGAACTGGATTTTGACATGTGTGTGCGCCCCTGTTGGCCCACAACCAGGAGTGTCACCGTGATACCCGTTTATGGGATGCCTTGATACTTGGCATACATGCTGGCAGCTGGACTTGGGAGATTGCACAACTCCTCGTGTGCAGTGACCACATTGAACCGCTCCCCTATTGGGCTGTAGTGCTAATTGGTGAAAGGGGGTGGACGCAGCACATCTGTCCGGACCTGCTAATGGATCGCCTCGCCGTCCTGTTTGATGGAGTCGACAACGACCTCATGTTGGAAATGATAGCCTACGAAGCTGCAATCGCTTTCATGGACGAGTAACTACGTACCTGCAGCCACAACAGATTGGAACCCATTGCACATGTCCCAACACCTTGTTGCATCTTGGAGATCTGGTCACATGTCCCACGACAACAGTGGACATGGCTGCATTCGCCTGGACTCCGAATACATGAGCGGACAACAACTCGGGTTAACACACACCTGTGAAAGGTGAGGCGCTCCCACGGAGTTGACAGCGGCGCTTGGCAACGTTCCTCATCCTGACATACTGCTGCATTGGTCTGCATGTTGTGGCACTTATCTTGCCCGTACTGACACCCATATGCTAACAAAGTCTACGCACCTTCACTTGTATTCAACTGTGATGAGTGTTGATTTGAATGACAATGTGTGTCTCACTGCCTATCTGGATCATGGCCATACATGCGCATTGATAGCATTACCCAGGGAGTAACCTTTTGTGGAATCACTGTCCCTACATTCATCCATACTTTCATACTTGATTGCTCATAGCCATGACACATCTGTGTGAATTAGAATGTTTTATTCGCATTCAGTGGAGTGTTGAAGCTGGAGCAGTACAGGGCCATGTAAACCCCACTTCACATTGTTGTCCCATGGAGGGCCAGCCAGAGTCCTTTAGGGATTGACAAGTTCATCGGAAGAGGGAGACTTCAGTCCGCAGTGTGATTGCTGTGTCATTGGTAACCATACTAAATATGGCAGTCCAAGTTGAGGTCCAAGGTGAGTGTCGCTGAGTGTATTGGGGACAGTGGAAGTTGTTATTCCAGGGCATGATGCAGAGGGCAGAACCAAGCTGAAACAGGCCATATGGCTGAGATGAATGCTACCACTTCCTTCTTACCACAAAGCCAGATTCATCATCATCTTCATCCTCTGATGTGTCAGGTGCCTCACATGTGGGTGGTGGTGTTTAGTCTGCATCACTGTGTGGCACTGACACATCAGGGGCCGGAGGTGGAATGTATGCCGCTCTGTGTGGCACTGACACTTCAGGGGGCGGAGATGTGGATGGAGTAGTAGCAGTAGCATTCATCCGTGCCAGGCCTTGTGGCGGCAATGCCATGATGAGGATCTGCAGGGCATGGAAGATCACAGCTACATCTCGCTGGTGTGCAGCCGTGGCAAACATTCTTTCCGCCTGCATCCGCTCCATGTTCTCCATGATCTTCCGCATGTGTCCCAACTCCCGGCTGACATCGCTGGACCCACTCTGACTAGACAGTTGTTCTTGGCTCAGAGTCATGACTCCAGCGATGTCAGCCATGGATTGTTGGAGAGCATGGAGCGGACAGTGGGTGTCCGTTAGGGACTGTAAGTGGTCCTTGATGGGACTTAGACACCCACGTATGGCATCTAGTTTGGCTGCCATGAGGTCGAACCCCACCCGCAGCTGATCAGCCATCTTCTCCTGGCACCCTAACATCCGGCGTTTGAATGCCATGTGTTGGTCGTGGGGGTCCTGGGAGACAGCCGTGGTGGTGGGTGCTTCCTGCTGTGTGGTCTGTGCAGGGGGTGGGGTCTCCTCGATGCAGCTGAGCTGCCCTGCTCCTGGAGGTGGGGTGCCGAAGCTGTCCATGAGCTGTCGGAGGGCGTCGGTGTCAATGTTGGGGAGGTCCTCTTCATCATCAGTGCTGAGTTGTTGGGTCTGCTCTGCAGGAGGTGTTGATTCTCCCTCTGCAATGTGAAGGGGAGATGCAGATTGACATTGTGTTCACATGTATGTTCACGCATTGTACAAGTTTACTAACAGACTGCATGACAATGTACATTGTGACTGTACAGAGGTAGCCTATGTGATGCGGGACAGTTGACATTTCTGCACCATCAGGGATGTGAGGTTGTACTTGTACATTCTCATCTCACAGTTTCTTGCTATGCCAAATGTGAATGGCCATTTTCTACACACAAGCGGCAGCAGTTGTGTCCTCTGTTCTGTTGTGAAAGTGTTGCAGTTTGTACCACATTGTTGTCAATGTTGAAGTGCTCTGATTCTTATGTGTGTGTGCTGCATTGTGGGTGTGTTGCCCTCAGTGCTGAGATGTTGCAGACTTGAGTAAATTGGGCTCTTGGTCGGAGTTGTGACTCTTGGGCATGGTTTGTCCCCAGATGTGCTATACTTAATTGTGCATGTGTGCCATTGTGCCCATCACCCCCGTCCCCCCAGTCCCTGGTTGTTACTCACCCTGTTGCTGTTGGCTCAGGTCATGTTGTGCAGTGTCCGGTCCCCCAACTCCTGCCACCTTCTACCCAATGATGACTCGGGTCACCATTTCCTCCATCTCATCCAGCTCCTGGTGTGTCGCTGGACTCCCACCTCCAGTCTGCATTGCTGCTTTCAGGTTGGCTGCGACTTTCAGCTTGGTTTTGCGCTTCACATCAGTCCAGCGCTTCTTGCAGTCGTCCACTTCCCTTCTCTTCACTCCGACTGCATTCACCTTGGCCAAGATGGACTGCCATATTGTATTTTTAGTTGCCAATGACACAGTGGAGGTGATGAACAGTTGGTGGTGGTGTTCTATCACCTCCGTAATGAGGATCTGGTTTTCCTGCGTACTGAAAGGCGGGTTCCTCTTCTTCTTCTCCTTGACCTTCCCTGACCCCGAGGTCCCAGGCTGGTCCTCCGTGGGGTTTGTGGGGTTCTGGTTGTCCTCTGTACTCGCTCCGGCTACCTCCATGGTGCTTCGCAGTTGTTTGTGTTTTGTTTGTGTTTTTTGTTGCCGCTTTTATAGTGGTTTTTCCCACCTGACTTGTGGGACTTGCAGGCCTGGCGCTGCTTATCGCTGATTTTTTTATCGCGGTTGGGCCCATCGCCACTTTTTTCACGTTCGGCTTTAGATTTTTATCGCAGTCTCGGTAATTTTATCGCAGACATTTGACGCGTTATCGGGAAACTATCGCATGTTACCGCCGTGTTGGGAATACGACGTTAACACGGAGTTATTTTCCCGCGATAGACGGCAATATGGGAAATTGCGTTAACCTATTTTGCGATGATTATCGCACATTCTTGAGAATATCCCCCTGTATATTTATGTTGGAGTATGGTTGTTATGTGGGGAAGATACAATTCTTGAGCAGTCTTCTAAAGATAAGGGGCATATTAGCAAGAACCTCGTTAAAATTATCGCCGTTTTAGCGGCAGGAAACTGCCGCTAAAACGGCGATAATGGGCTTGCTAATATGCGTTATAGAATTCCAATAGAAGCCCAGGTTAGATGTCCTGCACATCTAACCTGGGCTTCTATTGAATTCTATAGCGCATATTAGCAAGCCCATTATCGCCGTTTTAGCGGCAGTTTCCTGCCGCTAAAACGCCGATAATTTTATCGCCGGTCTTGCTAATATGCCCCAAGGTGTTATCTGTGGATCTTATGTTTGGGGGTAAAGAGTTCCATAGTTTGGCTGCTTGAACAGAGAAGGATGTGCCACCCATGGTTTTATTCTTGTACGGTAGGATTTTGAGGTGAGGTGCCACTCTAAAGCAGAGGTTTCTTTGTTGAATGTATTTTGTGATTTTATTCCTGATGAAGAGCGGTCCTGTTCCATGTATCGCTTTGTGGGTGATACAAAGCAGCTTGAATGTGGATCTTCTGGCAACCGGTAACCAATGTAGGGCTTTTAACGCAGGGGAGATGTGATCTTGTGGCTTTATATGTAAGAGTAGTCTGGCAGCAGAGTTCTGAATCCGTTGCAGTCATTTCAAAGTTGTTAAAGGTGATCCGTGGTAGAGGCTATTGCGGTAATCGAGTTTGGACAGGACAAGAAAGATGGTAGCCTGGACCTTGTGTGAAAATCCCAGGTAGGGGAAGATGTGTCGCAGAGTTTTTATAGTAACAAAGTTTGATCTTTCTAGTTTGTCCACTTGGGCATTTATTGATAGCTTGGAGTCCATGGTAAATCCAAGGTTTCTTACTTTCTTTGATACTTTAGGCGGTGTCCCCAGATCATCAGGCCATGCGGCGAGTGGGTCATAATTTTTCCAATCGCCACATGTAAGTATTTCCATTTTGGAAGCATTCAATTTGAGATGGCTCCATGTCATCCATTGATCCACGGCTCTGAGACAACTGAAAATTGGTGAGTTTCCAATGTTTTGGGGCATTCCGGTTGAAGGGGTATTTGTGTGTCATCTGCATAGTTATAGCACGTGAGGTGAAATTGAGTGATCAGTGAAGGTAAGGACTTCATGTAGACGTTAAAAAGCATGGGTGAGATGATAGAGCCTTGAGGGACCCCTGCTTTTGTGAAGTATGGTTTGGAAGAGAAAGGCGGGGTATGGATGACATTAGTGACTTAATTGAAATTGTTCTGGCTTCCATTCTGAAATGACATTGTAATACACCACGTGATAGGTGTTGTTGTTGCATTTGCTCTAATACAGAATTGTGAGTTTTACATGGAAAGACTGGAGCTTTCCCAGTGTTTGGGACTAAGATGCACCAAACCAAGGACAACTTAGCTGTCCCAGGCCACTTTGTATACAATGTTACAATCCACATCACCTGAATAGACTCTGAGAACCCCAGAATCGCATGTAAATAGTATTATGAGAGAATCCTCAAATGTATTTTGTAGTAAAAATGTTTCTTGTCACCTTCATTGGTGCATATTCTGGGAACCATGTACTTGTGTAATAATGCATGAATCCCTTTGTCTATAAGGTCCTATAAAAGGACGTGTTTTTCCTCTGCTTAACGGAACACCATTTGTTCATCCTTAGAAGGCAAATATATGCAGGATTTACTATTGAACTTTACTGAGTCCTTTGTTCCTATGAAATGGATGCTTTGATGCTAGCTTTACCGATGATATATTTGATGTATTTGCCTTAATAATTCTTTATATAAATCTTTAAACTTTGGCTAGTGTCTGTCATTCTTATTGAGAATTTTACAATCTTATTTCATTACTGATAGAGATAGAAAGATAGAGAAGTGTCCAATCGGGGAGCAACAAAGCCTGTATAGGGACTACAGTGCTACTGTTCTGAGCCGTTGGCCAGCTCTGGGTATGTTAATGTGAGACAAATTTGCACACCAACATAGGTGTACCATTCCCAAGGGGAGGATGGGAACCCAATATCAGGATATACATGGTACCTCAGAGTAAGAAGTAGGAAGAGTACTAGGGCCAGGTCACCCTGGAAGAAGAGTGTGGCTTGCCCTCAAATGTTTAAGATTGTTCTGTTGCCCTGAATTTTGGATGTGTGTGTAGTCTGTTGTATAAAAGATTGGATTTATTAATTTCCCCTTTACGTGCCTCTGTATACAATGGCAAGCTGTTCCTTCATAATGACCTCAGGCACATGGCACACAGTTAGCTGCCTGTGAGTCTACTTTGTACCAGGTAAACTGGGAATAATGTTTCCAGGGCTCTTTGATATGCAGCTATTGGTATTTGTGTCTTCCTCAAACACATTTTAATAAGTACATCACACACACTGTATCATTTATCCGGAATTCATAAAGTGGGTCTGTTTCCTCTACTGGCAGGGTTGGCGTCAACCCCTTCAACTGGTGAGGACATGGAGAAAGAAGGTATGAGTGGAGCTGAAGAAAAAAGCATTGGCAAAGCCAACAGATTTAATAATGGGCAGCTTGCAGACTTTAAAATAGTCCCTCATGCATTACAATGTCGGTGGAACCACCCAAATCAAAAAGGCAGTTGAAAAATAGTGACATTAAAACACTTTTGTGGACTGATTAAAGATGTGATTAACACTGTTGCAAGCCAATAGCTGCTTGTTCCAAGGCAAATTAAGCTAATGGATGAAGAAGACTGACCCACAGCCCCTTTAAGTTAGCGTAGAGTGCAATATGTTTGCCGTGACAGGAGTATGCCCCATACACATCAGACCTAAAAAGACCTCACATATGGCTAATACTCCAAGGCTTCTATCAATATCAAATATAGGGAGGGAGAAGCAAGGAATGTCAGTTTTCCACTCTGCTTCCAAATTAGGTGTTTGCCAATAGTATAAAAAATGAGTGGGGTCAAGTATCGTCTGAGGATCACGCTGAGAAAAGATTTCAAAAAAGATTTTTGGGACGCTCAACAGTCATTTTTGGGCAATGGTATGTTTTTGTGTGCCATTGACGTACTAATAACCGGTAGCTTCATCATTGGGTCTTTTTCCTCCACCAGGAAGCAGTTTCCCTGCTTGGAAAGACTGTGTGCGATCCGAATCAACAGAAAATGTGATCTAAAATGACCTCCTACCCAGCACTTCCATGATTTAATAAAACATGGATAGGGGTAAGATTAAAAACAAAGGGGCAGATTTACAATGAAAGTGACTCAGTGCATGCTGCAAGCCATTTGGCTGCGCCGCACTGAGTCACTTTCAAAGCACAGGGATGCGACATATTTACAACAATATGTCGCATCTCTGTGCTTCCCCCTGCGCTGGCGCACAAACTGCTGCCATGCGCCGTCGCAGGCACCCTTTCACCATGGTGCAAGGATGCCTGCGTCGTGGGGAGATTGTTTTTGTTCAGGAAGGGTTCCCTTCCTGCACAAAAACAATCTGAAATGCTGTTTTTCAACTTCTATGTGTGCTGCATCACGATTCCTCGTAAATCTGGAAATGTGTCTGGCTCCATGGGCGTTGCGTGGGAACACCGACAGCGACACCCATGGAACGCCCCTTTCACGCAAAGTGCTGCGTGTAAAGGGGTCATATTTCCAAGGACAGGAAAAGTCACGCAGGGTGGCTTTTCCTGTCCTTGTAAATATGGAGCAGTAAAATGCGCCACGGGTACGTCACAAAAAGTGACGTACTGGTGGCGCAGGGGGCTTGTAAATCTGCCCCAAAGAGCGGATGTGTACAGGGATATTTTACGTGTCCCTAACACCAAACATATACTGTAGGACTACATGTTTCAGCCACACTTGCGCCCCAGTGGGTCGGTGACTTTCGTCAGTACCAATGGAATGGATGGATCCTTTTTCTGCACCAGATAGGGCACTATCCCCTGGCTTGAACTCTGTCAGGACTGTTCACTTTTTGTAAGTATGGGAGAAAGCAATGTTCTCCTCTGAAATGAAAAAGAAAAGACATACATACTGCACATATAAACTGTTCTGGTTAGACACTCATTACACATAATAATGCTTTGCAAACCCAATGATTAGGTTACTTTGTAAAAAGATAGGCAACATAATTTTTCGTATGATACAATTGCACGTTTTGCAGTGGAGAAAAAAAGAAAGAGAAAAGCGACCTAAGGATAGGAAAAAATGAAATCTTTCTGTTCGTGTCTCTAATTAGTTAGAATGAATACATCAGATTGTGAGAATAAATGTCTGTGCGAGGGTCCAGGTGGATTAAATTAAAATGATAATAAACCAGGTTTAAAACCCGTTTTATTATTGCTTTATTTGAGGGTGGTGGCGGGGGGGGGAAGGCGCTCCTCCACCCTAATGGAGGAGCCGCTTTTGATCAGGACTCTAAGAACACATGAGCTCACAAAAAATAGAGAACTGAAAGAGGGCATAGAAAATATAGTGTTAAAGTAGAGAATGCCATAGTCTTTATGCATCTTTTGCAACAATACACATTGATGGGCTATCCTTAGAGGCAGCAGTCCACCTGACCTTGGGGCATGTTTTTACAAAGCACAAACTATGCTGCTCCAGAGCCCATGCTTTCTAAAGAGCAGGGCATAATGTTCAAAAAGGCAATACGTGCTGTTACAGAGGGTGTGCCCCCTGAATATTAAATCAACAATATTAATGGGACAGAATGTCAAGGACAGAATATCGAAAATAAAATATTGACATGTAAGTAAATCTAGATTTTCTACACCTAACTCCACATATAAGTACCTACACTGTACATATATCCTCAAGGTATGTAGAAGTGAAGTTAGGAATAGTAAATCTATACTTCCCTATATGCACTTACCTTTCAATATTCTGTCCCTCAATACTCTTTCCTCAATATTAATAGG
The DNA here is from genome assembly GCA_963921515.1 of Calotriton arnoldi. NCBI lineage: Eukaryota > Metazoa > Chordata > Amphibia > Caudata > Salamandridae > Calotriton > Calotriton arnoldi. The sequence goes on along the minus strand of CAWUFW010000025.1, from coordinate 5,088,402 downwards.
CCACTATATTGTTGGTGAGAATATTCATTAGAACAATCGTTACAGAGTAGCTGGATCCAAAGTGTAAATGCATATTGGTCCAACCCAAGGTGTGGTGTTGTAGAGCACACAGAATGCGATTGCAGAGCACTCAGAATGATGTGCCAAAGAATGGGTCCCAGAGCATGTTATTACAGATCACAGTGCCTCAGTAAGATCACCGGCTTTGCTTCTTCACCTAATTATGGGCATTGGCAGAAGTTTCTTTCAGGGGTGGGAAGTCACGCTTGCTCCTAGAGGTATGGTTTTCCCATTAAATTCAATGCACATCTCTTTTGTAAAGTCCTGTAATAAGGTCCATAATTTAAATTGACGTCAGCGTTTTTTCGGTAAATAGGCGCCTTGTGGTGGCCTCTGTGATTACGCGGGCCTAGAGAGGCAGCTGTGTTCTGTAACACTCCCAACTTCTTAATTAAGTCGCTGTTAATTCTCTCATGCTGAGATACGCACCAGTCAAGTTAGCCCCATTACAAGCCCAAAAGCACCGATTGAAATTCTTGCCTGGAAAGAAAGGCCTTCAACTTCGTCGCTTTCAACGTTAAGAAGTCCGATGCAACTACCGAGTTGGTTTGAGGCCTCCAATAAAGTAATGGAGTACAAAAATCCCCGGGCTGGTCACCGCATAATTTACCAGTCTTTTGATGCGTTGCACCCTCCCCAGTCTCAAAGGTTCTTCCTTGTCCGGACAATCCAGGCTGCGTGTTGCTCTTCTGCCAGCCCATGGCTCCATTTTTAGGTCTCGCCTAGCGTTGCAGCGCGCATGCGTTGCTCGCTCTGCGAGGCTTCTTGTAATCGATTTCATTTTTGAAGTGGAGTGTAGGCTCCGCCCCTTCTTTCTATTGGCTTGCGTTATCCTCCATGCTAAACGCTGGCTTCACATTGTGAACGAGGCTTTTTAGTCCCTCCTTGTTACCGCCCTGTCTCCTTTTGGCCCCGCCCACCCGGACTGGATCTTTCACATGCGGCGGTACACTTTCTCCTTTATTAGTGGGTAAGCACTCTTTTGTGTTCATTCTGCGCTTCACGGGCCGCAATGTACAGCGCTATAGCATAGCGCTTGTTTTGTTTTTATTGTGCAATGCTTTTTATGAGTTATTTATTTATTTATTTTTCACTTTGGCGGCACACGCGCTTTACCTTTAACCATGTTAAAGTAAAGCGCGGGTGCCGCGATTGTTGAAAAAGTAAAGAAATAGATGTTTTTCTATTTGTTTACTTTTGTTACAATCGCGGCACCCGCGCTTTACTTTAACATGGTTAAAGGGAAAGCGCGGGTGCCGCGATTGTTGTTGCTCTTTACCTTTTGCTTAGATACCTCTTTCCCTAACGCGCTGCACCTGGCGTCTACTCCTTTACTGTGTTTATAGTGAGAGCGCTAAAAGGGAAGGCCTCAGGGTCTGCTCTGAGCAGGCCGTGTTTACTGCTTCCCACAGACGCCATTTGTATTCAGTGAGCGTCGCCTGCCTCTCCGTGGGGCGCGCTGCAGAGGTCACTGTCGGAGCACTCCAAGTAATGCCGTAGGACGTGTCCTGCTTCTCCAAGTCTCCATGGACATCCCTGGTCGATAACTCTTGGGTTAAAGACAGGGTGGGTCTTGCACACAGTGAATAATGGGGCCCCCAGTCACCGTCGTTTCACCATTTGTCTTCGAGCTGGCGGCCTCCACTGTTCGCACTATTGACTCCGCTGCTTTGCTGAGTTGTGGGGCACGTGCAGTGGATACTTGCACGAGTCGGCTGTTGACTTGTTTGTTTCCAGTGAGCAGTCGAAGTGAGAAGGGTGTGTTAAAATATAGACAATGACATTATTTTCCGTAAATATACACAGCGTACCTTGATAGCAATGGAAATAGTCAGAGCACTGTACCGATGTATAGAGAACTTGTGTCCCAATCAGATGGGTTCTGTAGAGGTCGCTCGTCAAAAGGTGCATTCCTGCAGGTAGCATTGCCCAGCATATCATTTAGAAATAATCTCCCTTTAATGAATTCCATTAAAAATTAATGTTTCTTCCAGGCGGGCTTAGTTAAAGTTTTATTTAGGATTTTTATACAACAACCCTTTAAAACTAAATAATGTGTTAACAGTCTTTAGTCTTCAGGTATTTAGTCCATTTTATTTTGCTTGACTTACTTTGGTTGCCAGAGCAAGTGTACAGTGGCTTTAGCGTTTTGTATACTGCTACCTAATTTTTACACAGCGTGGCACTCACTTTTTCCTAATTCGTATACTGTCACTCTTTCCTATCTATCACCCTAAGCGCCGCTGTATCTATCACCTGCTCCTGTCAGTCTCTGTCTCTCTGCATTTCTCTGCTGTGGAAGTTTCAGTGTGTCTCTTCCCGTGTGCTTCTGTTTTCTGTCATCACCTGCCCTGCAAAGTCACTGCAATTGAACCCCGGTCCATAGAACTAAGCCTGACCCTCCCAAGGTGGTAGAAAGCACGCAGGAGAATCCAAGATTCCTAGGTCCGTGCGTTAGGTGCTGCTCCAGTCCAGGTTTTTTTTCTTTGAATTCTGGGATTTGTAGTCTTGTTTAAGCCATTATAAAACGGAACTACAAGCCCCAGAAGTCTAAGGAAAAAAAACTTGAACCTGAGTAGTTCTTCATGGACTTTGGAAAATTGGCAACTATGGAGAATGACAAAAATGACAAACGGGCATCCGGGACTGTGGTCATCAGACGTAGCATCATTTAATGAAAGCACGATGAAAACACAATAAAAACAGGTAAGCTTTTTCAATAATGCAGTATGGACAACTTAGAGGAGAATCCCCACTCAGTCGCCTCTAACAAGCACTTTGAAATAAAATAACAACAAGCATTTGCAATGCAATAGGTCTCGCATTTTAGAAACTTTGACCTATTGTACTGTAAATGGCAATGCCTTTTATTATTGCAGGTTTTTTAAACACATAAATAAAAGGTATTGTCATTTACAACGCCAATAGCTCAAAATCACACAATTGCGAGACCTATTGCATTGCAAATGCTTGTTTTTTATCTTAGTATTCCTGTCAGAGAAACATCTGCCAGATGTGATTAATCATGGATGGAGGGCTGGGAAGTCGAATGTCTCACTTTCCTGTCACCAGCGGCATGGCGGGAAGAACACAGGCAGAACTGACGCCATCTCAGCCCTGGCTCAGCACACGGGGCGCTGTGCTGGCCTTAGGGTTCCCAGTGACTTTTAATGGAGTAATAAACAAACCCAGGAGTAGCCAAGAGTAGAACTATTGTCTGCTCGAAGTAAACATGAAGAGCATAAACACGTCACATCAGGGAAAAGAAAGAGAAGACTTTAGAAGTTGCGACAAACAGTGCCACTTTTTATTTAAGTATACATTTATTTACATACCTATTTTCACAGTTTTGTTGATCACTAAGCAAGTTCTGGGAAGAAAGATTCTGCATGGAGAGCAGCTTTTGCGATGCAATTTTAACAAGCTTGCTGTTACTTAGTTATATTTGTTGCACACATGTCCACTTGCACACAATTCTGTCACTGCCTGGCCGTATTTTTCTTGTGGAGTTTTATATAGCGCGAACTAGACCCGAAGATATCAGAGCGCTTTACATGAGCACCAGTTACGTTACAGATGGACATATTCATTTTTGTTAGGCACCGGGAGATTAAGTGATTTGCCCAGAACCACAGAATGTTGAGCGTCCCTGCCGAGACTCGAACCCGGTTCCCCCGCTCCGAGGTCGACCACCCTAGCCGTTTGGCCACATTCTCCTCCCAAAATTTTACGGATAGCATGGCTGCTGAGTAGGCCTGGGCGTTAAATTCCGCTCCGCTCGCGGAATTTGCGGAATTTAGGCAATTCCGCGTTCCGCGGAGAACGCGAAATTGCCAAAAATTACGCAATCCGCGGCGCGGCGTAGCAGAATTATTTTCTTGTTCGCGCTTTAAAAATGCGTTCTAGCCCGCGCGATAGCGACTTACCGGGATCCCTGCGTTCGCCGACGCGTTTAACTATCCGTTCGCGTGCGCCACGAGATTTTGGTAGCCGGCCGCGCGATCCCGTGAGAGTGTGCGATCGCGAACACGTCATTCACGCGCCATCGGACACCTCGAGAGTGTGCGATCGCGAACACGTCATTCGCCGTGCCATCGTGCACCGCGAGAGAGATTGCGATCGCAAACACGTCATTCGGACGCGCCATCGGACATCCGGCGGAATGTTGGTGAAGCTCACGATCCCGAACACGCAAAATTTTCAATCTGGAGAAGAATAATATCTCGAGCAGCATAAAACCTTCTATAAAATGATGATTTGGATGAAAAAAACTCCTCAGATTGACATTTGGCTGTCCTTTTTTGTCAAATTTGTTTTGGGGGGAGGGAGGAAGTGCCACAGAGTCTCCAACTTTCTGTTCCTGTCCAGCAGGCTCCTCCCAGTGCTTTGTCCATCTCCTGTTCATTTTTCATTTGGACTTGAGCTGGAAGGATCACTCTTTGTGTCTGCTGCATCATTATCATTGGATTTGAGGACTTTTGGATTTGAGATTTTACAAGTAAGTTGGTGTTGTTTTTTGTTTGATTGGGGCATTGCAGTTGCTGCAACTACAATTTTAGTACTTTTCATCATTTAAAAAAAAAAAAATAGTTGTGGGTAGCCAGTAGGCCCAGAGCTAGTCATGGGTGGGTGCATGATGAAACAACTGTTCCTTTGCTGTGTGTTGTATTTATTTATTTCAAACATCATTTAGGGCATGGATGGCATTGGATTGAATTGCAAAATGTGTATTTTTGGGTGTATTTCATTTTTTGGGTGTGTGTTAAATAAATACCTTTGTTGTGTGTGGTGTGTTGCAGATCTTGTTTAGCCCTGTGGATTTTCGTTTTTGCATTTTATTGCATTACAGGCAAAGCAGTGTGGTTTAGCATGCATCCTTTGCCTGGCTATTATAGGCCTGTTTTCAGTACATTGTTTTCCAGGCCTCCTGCTTGTTGCTTGTGATTTGTGAGTGTCCATGTGGCTGGTGGCCATTTCTGGTAGGAGTTATAAAGTGTGCTGCTTTTGCCATATAGGCCTGCATGTGTTTCCTTTGTGGCCTTGGCTTCTTGTTGTTGTGGGCCTGGCCATGAGGCTGGTGGCCATTTTGAAGCCAGGCAGTGTGCTTTTTGCCATAGGCCTGCATTGTCTGTCTTCAGTTTCTTGTAGCTGTGGGCCTGGCCATGAGGCTGGCGGCCATTTTGAAGCCAGGCAGTGTACTTTTTGCCATAGGCCTGCATTGTATGTCTTCAGTTTCTTGTTGTTGTGGGCCTGGCCATGTGGCTGGTGGCCTTTTGAAGCCCGGTAGTGTGCTTTTATCCATAGGCCTGCAAGCTTGTGGCCTAGTCTGCCAACAGGCCTTTCATCCAGTAGGCTCAGAGGTAGTCAGGGGTGCATGAAACAACTGTTCCTGTGTGTTCTGTTGAATTTAAACATCATTTAGGGCATGGATGGCATTGGATTGAATTGCAAAATGTGTATTTTTGGGTGTATTTCAGTTTTTGGGTGTGTGTTAAATAAATGTCTTTGTTGTGTGTGGTGTGTTGTGTACCTTGCAGACCTTGTTTAGCCCTGTGGATTTTCGCTTTTGCATTTTATTGCATTACAGGCAAAGCAGTGTGGTTTAGCATGCAGCCTTTGCCTGGCTATTATAGGCCTGTTTTCAATACATTGTTTTCCAGGTCTCCTGCTTGTTGCTTGTGATTTGTGAGTGTCCATGTGGCTGGTGGCCATTTCTGGTAGGAGTTATAAAGTGTGCTGCTTTTGCCATATATGCCTGCATGGTTTTACTCTTGGCTTACTGCTTCCATCCATCCCCTTTGCCAGCTGCAGCTCCCTGAATGATGTGATGAGCAAATAATTTAATGCCAAACAGGGTCCACTTCCATTACATTTGTATTTTTGTTGTTGTTCCTCTTCTTTCCTATCCTTCCTGAGAGTGTACACAGTCTACCATGAAAGCCCTTGTTGACAAAGTCTCACAAATGGCTACACTAAGTTATACATTTTATTTGTTTGTGTGTACTAGTAGTAATTGAACCACAACAACAAATGCAACATTTCACTGATGTTCTTCTCCTGGCTTCTTTGCTTTTAGGTGTACAAAAAGACAGAGGAGGAGGTGTCATCATCACCCGTTGTACTGCCAGACAGAAGTCCTGCTGCGCACCATGTCACGTCCACGTGTGACCACAGACATCTCTGCAACTTGTGCACCTGCGTCCTGCTGACATCTGAAGAAGATGGCCCCAAAGAAAGGTACCAGGTCCTCCAGTACCAAGAAAGTTGCCAGTGAGAAGAAGGAACAGAAGAAGGAAGTGGCACTTTCCAAGACTGGTGTGCCGCCCGAGTTGTTTTTTGGGAGAAAAAAAACTTACGCCTGCAGCAGCGGTGTCCGGCGGGGCCCAAGCTGGGAGCAGTACCTCCGCATCAGCGGGTCCAGCACACCAACCTAAGCCCAAGGCCATGAGTGTGGCAGAAGTAGCCAGTCTACTAACGAGCAGTGATGTTGAAATGTCATTATCGCAAAGTAGTACCCAATCAACGCACTCGCAGGCGGAAACTCAGCAGATAAGTGGGCAACAACAGCTGCAACAACAGCCGCAACAACAGCTGCAACAACAGCCGCAACAACAGCCGCAACAACAGCCGCAACAACAGCCGCAACCACAGCCGCAACAACAGCCGGAACCACAGCCGGAACCACAGCCGGAACCACAGTCGCAACCACAGCCGGAACCACAGCCGGAACCACAGCCGCAACAACAGACGCAACAACAGCCCACAATACTAGTTGTTCCTCCTGAAGTAGGGGCAGTTCAGGAAATCGAGCTTTTTGCAGACGAAGAGGAGCAAGCCACTGTTTCAGAAGATCCATTGTCTTCCAGACCCCCAGCAAGGAAAAGAAGGGTTAGTCCATCAACTTCTTCTTCAAGCCCCGCTTCTGATGATCGAGATGCCACTTGGAAGCCACCAGCTCAGTCTGAGAGTGATGCACGCCACAAGACAAGGCTAGTGAAAAGGAAGGTTCCAGAAAGCCTTAGAGTTATGGAGGTAGATGTAGAAGAGGGGGGTGATGATGACGATCCAGTCATCATGAACATCACTCCCGGCCCAGAGGAGACGGAGACCAACATTATTAGACTATCCAAAATCGCTGCGAGGGATGTAGCACGGATACCACCAACACAGGTAACACCAACACGACCTCCAGCTTCCATATTTGCATTTGCAAAGGCCCGGCAGGGACCTACATCCAGCTCAACCACCATCTCAGTAGGTAGTGGTACTGTAACTGCACAGAGTCAAATTCCAGGCACATCCTCCAGCTCATCTGGTATTGAAAGTGGCACCTCCAGCAGCGCCAGAAAGTTCTGCTCCCCAGTTTGGGACTTCTTTTCGGTTAGCAGTAAGGAGGAGAACATTGCTATATGCTCAATTTGTCGACAAGCTGTTAGGCGGGGTAAGCTTGGTACAAACTATGGTACCGGAAGCCAAACAAGTCATCTAAAAAAACACCACATCATCCAGTGGGAGGCTCACCTACTTCGCTTACAAAAAAGTAAAACTGCACCCATTGCTGTTGGTGGGGATGAAGAAGAAGATATGATCGCGGCGGAAGGTCAACAAGAGGGAGACATTTCTAGCCCTGTCCCCAGCACTGTAATGGTACCGTCCACATCCTCAGCAACATCTCAGTGGCACCGTAGTAAAAGTAAGAAGAGTCAGACTCAGAGTCAGACTGAGACACCAAGGCAACCGAGTACTGCAATGAAAAGCAGTGCGTCGTTGAGCCTAACTGGGTTCAAGAAGACAGCTGCACCACAAAGGAAAGTAATCCAGCCTACCATTGACAGCATGCTTAGGTCGGAGGGGCAGTACCAACGCAACCACCCGACGGCACGGTTGTACAATGTGAAGCTGGCAAAAATGTTAGCGCTGGACCTTCTCCCTTTTTCATTTGTGGAGGGGGTGGGTTTCCTTGAATTTGTGTCAGCCATCTGCCCTAAATGGAAGGTTCCCAGCCGGTCCTATTTCGCCAGAGTTGCTGTTCCAGCACTACATCACGATGTGCTGGAATCGGTTGGACAAGCTTTGCAGCAGAGTGCTGTTCACAATATCCACCTGACAACAGACATGTGGACCAGTTGCCAAGCCACTGATTACATGTGCATCACTGCACACTGGGTCTCTTTTGTGGGGGTTAGAGAAAAGCTATCTGAAGTAGGTGCTGTTGACACAGCTGAGATTTTTAATGCTACTCGGAAAAATGCAACTGTAGCCATGTTCGCCATGGAGAAATCTCATACTGCTGCAAACATTTTGGAAGAGTTAACAGCAAGGTCTTTGAATGGCTGCGCCCAAGAGGGCTTAAGATTGGTTTTGTTGCCACGGATAATGGCAGTAATGTACTTAAGGCCATGGAAGTTGGTGCCTATTTCAGGGTCCCGTGTTTGGCGCACTGCATTAACATTATAGTTCAAGACTTTCTGAAAAAAGAAGCCATAGTCAGCAACTTACTAACCACCTGCCGCAGAATATGCACTCATTTCAGCCATTCTTTTAAAGCCCGGAAGCAGCTGAGGATCATTCCACGTGACTATAGAATGCCAGTCAAAGCACTCATCCAGGAGGTGGCAACACATTGGAACTCAACGTATTACATGCTTGACCGTCTGTTTGAGCAGTACAGACCAATCAATGAATATGTCATGCAAAGGGCGGATGCTACTGTGAAAGGCATGACCCTTCAGATGGACCAATGGTGCCTAGTTAAATGCCTGACAGAGATGCTTCTTCCTTTTGAGGTCTTCACACGTGAAGTCAGCAAGGAGGACTGTACTATGGGCCAAGCTATCCCATTGTTGCACGTGCTAGAGCAACAGCTGAAGGAGGTGTCTGAAGCGTACATAGGTGTGGATTAAAAAAAAGAAGCATATGAGTTGGTGGAGAGCTTATCCTGTCGCTTAACTGAAAATGCCAGGGTGCAAACTAAGATTTTGTCACAAGAACATTACATTTGTGCCACAATTCTGGATCCACGGTACAAATTGGCACTGAACAGTAAGACATTACTTCCTTTTTCAGAAGTGGATGTTGCCCGGTACAAAACTTGGATAGCTGAGGCAGCCAGTAAATTGGAAAATGAACGGCTGGTAATTAAAGGCCCACTACTCAAACCCACAACAAGTACTGCAGCAGGGCATCCGGCATCAAGTTCAACTTCAGAGCCTGAGGGCAGTGCGTTTGGCTCACAGCTGTCATCAACACCAACACTATCGACAACAGCCAGAACCGGATCATCAGCCCCAGTAAAAACGGCACAGGATTGGTATTTACAGCAAGGACTTGCTAGGTCCAGTGTTGATGCAAAGACAAAAGCGGCCGAACAAAGTGTAGCACCCCTGAACATTGAGCGGATGGTCCAGGTCTATCTGGATGACCCAACAGAGGTCTACATTGATCAAAACCCATTGCGGTATTGGTATGGCAAAAGGGGCCAATGGCCAGTGCTCAGCAGGCTGGCGATAAACTATCTGGCTTGCCCTATCGCAAGTGTCTCTTCTGAACATGTTTTCAGTGCTGCTGGTTCCATTGTAACAGTGAAAAGGACCAGTCTCTCGCCCAAAAACGTGGAGAGGTTAACCATGATCAAAATGAATCAGCAATTTATACCACCGAATTGCACAATACATGAATCAACGCAGGAAGATGAGGACAGCGGCTCAGGTGATGGAAGTAGCGTGTTAGATGATGATTACCTACTTCTGGTTGAACCCCCAGAGTTTGAGGACGAGCTATACTTCCCTCACAACTAGGCTTCCACTTCTTACTGTCTTCCTCCCTTATTTACTTTTATTTGTGTGTCTGTCTTTCTGGTTGGGAAACTTCGAATCACAACAAATCCATCACCACCGTCTTCTAGTCTTTTATTGCCATATATGAGTTTCAGCTGTCTGCATTTCAGTCCACTCCTCCGAGTCCTGCTCCTCCATCCTCCTGAATTGCCCTTAATCTATTGCCCTCAAGCCAGATGATGATTGGATGTAGCATAATAGAAGGAAAAAGAAAATCTTGCCTCGTTGAGTCCCTCCAAAAGAAGTGGAACATGATGATGACTACTATAGCTATCCTCCTTTCCGAGTCGAGAGAGACTGCCCATTAACTGAAGATGAGAAGGAACAGGTAATGAATGATGCCATGCATTGGACGCTGACTGAGTGATTTGTGTTGTTGTTTGTTGTGTATGAAGTTAATTCATTGTGTACTATTATCTAATCTACACACTAAAAGTAACTCAAGGCAATGTTTGTTTCCCTTCTTGTTTTTTAATAACAAATTTGTACTTCTACTGCAGGCCGATCCATTGCATTTTGAATATGGAAAGGGGACTCAATCTGTACACTGCACACTGAGTTGGACAACACCATGATGATGACCACAGTGACATAATATCTTCGCAGTCACTCAGTAGGATCCGAGATGATTGATGGAATAAGTCAGGGCGTTTCATGAGTGGCATAAAAGGTAAACAAGTCAACAACAACCACTGCAGACCTACATGTCTGTGTAGTGGTGTAGTCGAGTGTGGTGGTATGCCTGACAGCGGTGCATTGATTTAGTCACTTAATTTGTAAAATGCTATGTTGCTGTATATGTGCTTTGTCTGCCTCTGTCAAAAAATGTACGCTAAATGGAGGATGGGTCACGGGTGTGGGCCTGCTCTGTCCTGTTGTTGTTGGAGGTTAATGCTGGAAACAGACTAGAGTAGACATGATGTATCCATGCCGCCTCTGAAAGTGTTCTTGTTGCACTCCACCGTAATTTATGCATTTTTTTTCTACTTGATTTTTCAATATCTTTTTTGTTTTTCCATCTACAATTACAGGCCGGCCCTTACCCTGTGCTATACTGGGAAAAACAACTCACACTTACCTTACCAATGAATCTACATTTGCCAGGCAGGCAGTGACGTCACCCAAGATTGATGGCCGGAGCGTCCATGGAAGGGAGGACCAAGAGGAATGCCGAGATGCAATTCCCCATTTTGACCAGGATAACATACAGTAACAGTATCAACTTTCATCATCTTTTAAATAATTTGATTCATTTTTTGTCTTCAATCATTACTACTGTGTGTTGTTGTTATTATTATGTTTGCTCTCTGCTTATAATTCAATTCATCCCTACAGCTATTTTTGAATTTTCTTTGCTATCTTTAATAGTAAGCCCGGGCCGGTACAACAGAACAGAAACTGTATGTAATTCGGGTCTCTCGGAGGGCAGACAGGCAAGGCAAATTGCATAATATACTGCTGCCCTGTACTGTCTAATTGTCTAGTAGTAGTTAGTAAGTACTACTTATCATTAACCATCAAGTTATCATCATCATGCATGCATTTCCTTTTTCTCCCTTAACAGATTTATGGATATGGTCGTCTGCCAAGATTGTGTTTTGTTGTTGTCCATGCGTACTGTTTTCTTTGTCAAACCTTTCCCCAAACCCCCCTTCCCAACCATTCATCAAACCCTAACCCTCTTCCCCCGGGCTGTGTGACTTATTGAGGTGTGACTAAATTAAATGTACACCAATAATTTATCACCCGCTTGCTGGGGCGGATGTGGCAAAAGCAACACTAATTCAATTTCAAGGCAGGGCGAGGATCTTCCTCTCCTTGCCCACCCATGAGCAGTATATTTGCAAGGTAATTTTTTTACCAAAGGAACCTAATCCATCAGCATTAATTGCCGGCATCGATTGGTTTTGTTGTCATCCTCCTACACAGCACTAACGGTTACGCTTGTGTCGAGTGTACTGTAGGCCTAGTCGAGTGACTCGACACAACTAGAGTTTGTAACTCTATGTACTAGGCTATCCCCGCCACCATTATGTTTTATTGTATTTTGGCATATTATTGTTTGGCAGTAAGTTCTGTACTGTACTTCGTTCTACTACTCCTCCCACAGTCTCTCTCAGGCGACTGACTGTCTCATTTTCTTTTTTTGCAAATGCTACTGCCAGTGTCTACTACTACCACCACCACAACCATGGCATGTTGGGAAGGAAAAACCATCATCACCATGCAGCCATCGCTGTGCCTAAGTTAAACATCAAGCACAGGTAAGAGAAGAAGTTTGGGGGAGGCATAATTAATAATGGAAATGTTTTCATTAATTCAATTTCACACACCCCTTTGAGTCCAGTTGCAGAATGCATAGACTAGGAGGAGATACTGACAGTACTAGTAGGACAAGTCACTCTGTAAGGGGTACCGCATCTATCTGTTTGTGTCTTACAAAGTCAGCCAATTATTTAAATCAAACACTGGCTGTGGCCCTGCACCAGCAAGGAAACAGTGTGACGTAAAACAGTAACCCCACCCACAAAACATTAACAACATCGTATGTAAAGTATAAATATATAATTTAATCCCCTAACAAAAATAAACTATGTAAAAAATCCCACAACACCTGACCCACCCCTCTCCACCCACCTAACCCCAACCAATGTCCATTGTCCGGAACGAAAAAGTCCAACAAATTAAATGTCCAATTGTCCAAATAAAGTGAACCCCAACGCCCGATTCCCACCCACCAAAATAAGCAATAAAAAAGGGGCAATCAACAGGGTCTGTTCATCGGCGGGCTCGCCTCTCCAGGACACGAATACGCTCCTCTAGGTGGGCCATGCGGCGCTTCAATGCGCAGCAATTGCATCCACGGGGGGCAGCAGTGCTATTAAATGAAGTGCGGCGGCGGGCGGCTGCCAGATGGTGGCGCCGTAACACTGGACGGGGGTGGCTGGGGCCCGGGGCACTGGAGGAGGCTGCAGCTGCTGCCGCCTCCTCCTCCTCCTCCTCCGCCAGAACCACCAGCCTCCGGTATTCCGTTTGTATGGCCTCCAGCTTCCGGCGCCGGGCCTTGGCTGCCAACTCCTTCCTGTCTGGTTTCCCTTTGGAAGGAGTAGCTATATCAAGAAGAAAAAACAAGACTATTGTAAAATATACTCTTAGCAAAGCAGTAAGACAAATTAATTCTTCACATAGTGGCACAGTAGCACTAGCAAGCACAGTACATAACATTTGTGGTATGTATCTATCCTCCCACTTCCTTGGCCTCTAACATTTGTGGGAGTTTCAGGCATTCAACCACCCATGCATCTGATTCCTATCAGCCACCTATGCATGCATGCATCCCACGTATCCTTCTCTGCCAGTCATAAATATTAAATCTCGCCCGTCCTTCCTCCTTCCACCCTTCTTTCCCTTTTCGTTCAACCCATCCATCAAGGTCATCTGATCTGACTTTTAGTCTTCTCCATAAAACTTTCACAGCTGAGTTGAAGTCAGATAGAAGAGGCCATTGGTTACTCAACAGTACACTCCCGCCGCTAACGCTATTGCTAATGCTAAGTAAAGGGTGTCTTCTTCAACCGTTCACAACAACTTCTTACTTAATAAGTCTGTACAGTATACAGTACACCCTTGCAGCAAGTGTAATGTCAATAAGTAAGGATTAGGAATATAACTTACCACCGCCCACCACTGCTGCTGGCTCACCCCCTGCAGCTCCTCCTGCAACTGCCGCATCTCCTCCTGCACCCTCAGCGGCCACGTCGCCTTCGCCGCTGGCCCCAGTACTGGTGGTCGGTAGGACGCCTAGAAAAAACATTACACATTTTTTAGATGCCATATACGCCTCCCCCTATTTTTCACTAGCAAGATTGAAAAAAAAGTTAATACATACATATACAACATACATCACTAGTACAAATCAGGTAGTAGAGTAGACACTAGTAGTGTTATATGGTCCCTAGGGTCATTCTAGTCTTTGCTAAGTTAGCCCGAGCCATTCAACCATTTTAGCTTTGTGTCTTTTATTTTTGCGCACGTTACCTCGCAGCTTGTTGTGTAAGACGCCTTTGAGCCCACATGAGCTCATACTGCTACTGTCTGAGCGCTGCGTACAAGGTCGAAAAATAAGCCACTTTGTTATGGAGTTCTGGTGTTAGTCCATATTGCTTATCCATAAAAATGCTACACTTTTTGGCACGACTGAGAAATGCTTGCAATATACTACCGCGCACCATTTTTCTCATAACAGACGGAAGATTCCCTTCTACGAACCAGAGCTTTGCAGAGCTTATGATGTAACCAGTACTAGGTTCTTCTAAGGTGAGGGGTCCCCAGAATTCGCTCAGAGATCTTCATTTATAATTTTATATAAACTATATTCCTACCAAGGGGAGGGTGGTTCTTCCACCACTGTTCAGTTATCATGATTTCGCCTTTTGTCTTCTATGGACTTGTAGTTGTAAGTGTAACTAAGTGTAACAATGTTTATTGTTTTAATCTTATGCATTTTGCTGTTGGTGCTGCATTATAGAACAACGTACAGAGCTTGTCAGTTGAAAATAAACCTTTTGAACTTACATAGACTCGGTGGTATTTGGTGTTGGCTTACACGAGTGAGTGAGCGAAAGGGTGTGCATTGCTTCCGCGACTGAGAGGTCGGGAGTGTTATGTTCTGGGTTGTCTACTCATTGGGTATCTTGGGGGGTTCGGAGAGCTAATGAGACACTATAACTAGTCGGTCAGGGGATTGTGGTGGGTTCTGATTGAGGTGTGAGGAAGGTCCAACCTCCCATCACCAACGTCCTATTTTCTTGTGCAAAGTTCTGTATGTGCAGAATCCCTACAACAGTAGTAGTATGTCCTATCCTATCAAAAATAGTAAAATCTGGTTGGGCATTTTGTTGGTGGGAATTGTCGAAAAGCCTCAAGATTAAGAAGACTAGAAGTAGTAGAAGAGGACAACCCAAAGGACTGGACTCAATGGCTAGAGCTATTGGTGAATCTGAGTTTAATTTAAAACCTTTTAAATAAAGAGTGGCCAACTGGGCAAGCTTAGCTACAGACAGACTAATAGTAGTAGTACAGAGAGTCATAGCAGAGGCAGTTAGAGGCAGGGATAACAAGAATTTAAAAACAGATAGTCTAGATCGAAGAAGAATTTGTAAAAAAATAGAATTAGGAAACCAAAATAATAGTTCAGAAAAAATAAGGTGCAGGAAAAGTTAGGGAAATATAATTATTAATATTAACCACTGGAGGACTTACTGGGGCCAGCAGCAGAGCCCTCGGTAGAGGAGTGGTCCTTGCCCTGGGAGGCATGTTGTTCTGGTTCCGCCGACTCAGACCCCGTCTTCTTGCCCCTGGGTGCTGATCATGTAAGATTTAATAAAGAAAGAGACAAAAATTAATGTTTGGTGTGAAACAAATAAAATATTTTAAAATACGCTCCAAAAACATTTTTGTGAACAACAATTGCAATAAAATTGACCTATCTAATCTGATCGACTAGTAGTATTGCGAGATTCACGGACCATCTAGTAAGCCTAAGTACCACCTGACCTAGCCCACCTATTCCAGATGGGCCAATTGTTCACTGAGTCTGCATTTCCATTTATTTTAGTCCTCAAAAATGCATAGATGGAGGACACATGCATACATTTTTGCATACACCAAATTGTTGGTTGGTTGCTGCTGATGTTCTGCTAGTGATGATAAGCCTATTAACACTCACTAAACAAACAACAAAAGGTTCCACTAAGGACTGGGGTAAGCAGCACTCAGCAGCACGTGACGTGACAGAGGATGCGTCACGCAGACCACTTAAAAATTACCAACTAATACTAATAAGTAACTAAACCTATCAATCCACCACTATCTCTTCTTAGTGGCAGGAGGACAAAGGAAGGACTAGAGTCTCTCTAGCATTACCTAACTTAAGTTCTCTAAAGTAAACTCTTACATAATCAGGCCAAGCGAGCGCAAAGTTGCAAACAAGTAAGATTAGTAGCGCTGAGCACCTGTGTCATCACAATCACAGAAGATTTTTAAACGTAATTTACCAGCAATGTAAGCAGCAGCATTCTTGCTGGTCGGAAAAAAATATATTCGCAATATATAACACAGAGCAGAAGAACACAAAGTAGTAATATTAAATAGCTACTCACCAAGCCCCGGGACCTCCACTCCTAGCAGGTCCAGCAGGTCCTGCTCCCGGTCCAGAATATCGGACCACCGGTGCGTCAGCTGGTTATTGGTGCGCCAGACACCAGAGCAGCGAAACACTGCCCGACGCACCTTGCCCCACCGCTGCCGACGTTCCCGGAGCCCGTACCCGGACCCAGGCCTGCCGCCTGCTGCCAGGGTTAAGGGGAGGTGGTGCTGCACAAAAAAAACCAGTGCGCCCACGTCCGCCTCACCAAATAAGGCCCGTGCCTGCACCCCTTTTTGGCGCCGCCGCGGCTCTGGCTACGGCTACGAGCCCTGTGGCCCTTTGCCATGGTTCTGGGTAGGCCGGGGGCGGAAAAAAAAGGTAGGAATTAAAAAGTAAGTAAAAGAAATGAAAAAAGCAGGTAATAGAAAAAGAGTGAAAAAGTAGTGAAAAACACACAAAAAGTAGAAAAAAACTCAAAATATAGAATCAGGAAAATAGAGAGATAGATAATAAATAAAAAAGATCAAAAAAAAGTTTCCAGAAACAAAGGATTGAAAAGATAGAGGGAGGATTGAAAAGCAGGCCCAGAACCATAGCAATAGAGTGAAAAACAAGATGGCCGCGCCCATTGCGACCGCATGGGCAAGTTCGTGCAATATTTCCCCCCCGAGCACGCAAAAAGCATCGCGAACACGTAATACGCGTTCCGGAACAGGAAATACTTATCGCGAACGGGCGGGAGCATGCAATACGCGACCCGGAACAGGAAATAAGCATCGCGAGCGGGCGGGAGCATGCAATACGCGACCCGGAACAGGAAATAACCATTGTGAGCGGGCGGGACAAGTGAGAAACAAGATGGCCACGCCCATTAGCGACCGCAGGGGCAAGTTAGCGATATATTTCCCCGTGAGCACGCAAAAACACATCGCGAACGGGCGGGACAAGCAACTCCGCGTCTTCGCGGAGTTTCTGCGTGCTCGTGGAGATTTTTTACAATTTCGCAGAGATTTGCGTAACGCGACTACGCAAATTCCGCCCACCCCTAATGCTGAGCCAGTCGACTGGACCACTACGCGTTAAATTATAGAGCTCGAAGAGATTTGTACTGGATTTTCTACAAACCCTACCTGGTGGACACGTGATTTGTCAGACTTTTCTTTTGAGTGTTGTAGTATCTTTACATTATCTCAATTTGTACAGTGGACCATTGGGTTTGTTGTTGTCTGTACCTGTTGACAGTAGGCCTCATGATACCAAGCAAGCACCAACCAAAGTTGTATTCATTATACTATACCCATAATATTGGATCTCAATCGGAGGTGTGATTGTTATACTACTACTACCTTTCGGTTTTCCAATTATCATTTGTGGTAATCAGCACTCTTTCTTCTCTTTGTGGGATACCTTACGTTGTTTATTTCATACAGTTGTTCTAAGACTACAGCTTCATTCAATGATGACAGGGATAAGCTGCTACAGGAACTTTTATCAGATAAACCAGATACCGGTAATAAGATAACACAAAGTAATAGTACTGAGGGTCTTAAACAGAAATTCATCAAACTTGAATGTCTTAAAAAACAAGCGCTATCTAGGTGGTGGAATTCCACAATTCTCAAACAATACATAGATATAAAAAAGGTTACCAGAGGTCTCCGGGTTATTATATTTCTCTCTTTTCAGGAACTGGATGCAGGCCTATTAAGTGAATGGGAACCCCTCATACTGTCCTCATCATATTCACATTCTAATTAAACACACTGAGAGAAAGAGAGACATACTCTTAAGTAGATTAGCAAACTTGAAGAAGAAATTAAAGGATTGAATTTACCAGAGGTAACGGGAAAAAACTATAAGATTCTCAAAGATGTTCTCAATGCACGTCAATTATATATCAAGGATAAGAAGTTTAGAAAACTTAAAAGAAATGAGAATGATTATCGCAATGGCAGGGTATTCACCTATGCATGCAAATTGGATGATATTAAAACACGTCCAAACACAACTAGTGACAAAGTGAAGGTGGTGGTTGCATCTATATCAGCCAGTGAATCTGACATCTCTAGCTTTACGAGTGACACAAGTGACATGAATGATAATGTTCCCACTACTGCCGGTCCATCATCCTCCCCTTTTTTAGTTGAGCTGGAAAGGTTGAGGAAAGGGACCAGACAGAATTACAGCAAACAGAATACAAATGTAAGAAAACAAGAAGAGGCAGGAACAGCAACAAAAGGAAATCCAAAAGAAGTGGTGGCAAGCAGATCAGCTTCCCATAATCAGAAGAATTGAGTGCACTCCCTGGCATCCTACCTATCAACAATGCTGGTCAAGTGCTCATTAACAATGTGTTACTGTCTGACTTTGTATTATCAGATCATCAAACAGCTATATTACGCAGGGGACTGGGTTTTTGTCCAACTTCTATGCCCGATTTTGCCCAAGTACATATAGATTTGTATAAATGTATACGTTGTTTGAATTTTTTTTAAAAATGGATGAGAAACCAACATATGCTGATTCATTTGTGCACCACCTGAATGTCAGAAATCCATGAAAGATTTACAAGATCTCCAGCTTCTCCTTTCATTAGATGACACCAATAAACCATCCCCATCGATGTTAGAATTACCAACTGATCTAAACATTGCGTCCATAAATCTGGATAGTGGTCTTAAATCCAAATCTACATTTGTATCCCACTTACCTTTGGACAACATCATAGATGTCTTCCACAAAGCAGTTACTCACAAACTAGACACATTAGAAGACAAACTATGAGGGGGACACAAACCAAACAAGAATAATTTAACATTGGAGGAACGGAGAGTGCTCAAAACACTAGTGAGTGAACCCAATATAATTATCAAGGAAGCAGACAAAGGGGGAACATTGTGGTGATGCAAGAGACTGACTACACTAGGGAAATTGATAGACAACTGTCTGATGGTACGGCCTACAATAAACTTCCTAATAATACACTCAGGAACATCACCAAAAGCATTGAACTGAGATTGGTACATTGGCGTGACTCATGTCTCATTTCTGACATGGAGTTCAAGTATATGTTCAACCCTACGTCACATGCTCCTTACATATCCGTACTTCCCAAGATACACAAACAAGGCGCTTTTCCACCTGGTAGGCCAATCCTCTCTGGTATTGGTTGCCCCACAGAACATATAACGGAGTACATTGACATTTTCTTACAACCCCTTGTAATTAACATACCATCTCACATACAGAACACAAAGGACCTGTTGAACAAATTGGAGGACATAAAGTGGTCCTATGACTTCATTCCTTTAGAAAAGAGATTACAGGCTCTCACCTCAGCCCCTTTCTGTCCTGGAAAATAATTACTTTTTGCATAACGGATAATGGTACAGACAGGGCCAAGGAGTAGCTATGGGCTCAAAGTTTTCTCCATCTTACGCAAATCTATACATGGGCGTCTTTGAAAAACATAATTTATGGTTACTCTGCCCACCTGACATTTCCGAACACACACTATATTGGGACAGATATATAAAAGACATTTTCGTCATTTGCACCGGCAGTATATTCAAACTGACTGCCCTAATTGAACACCTCAATAACAATACAACCTCACTTTCACACAGCATGTCAGTTCAAAACAAATAGAATACTTGGATGTTGTTTTGTACACTGATGGTACCAAGATCACTTCCAGACTCTATAGGAAGCCTACAGTTTGCAACGCTATTCTATATGCACAAAGGGCTCACCCAAGTTCACAAATTCAAACAGGAATTTTCGACAGAGGGGCTATTCTGAAGATTCTCTTGCAAAAGCCAGAAACAAAATACCCAAAAAGCAATGAAAAATGCTTCTTACACACAAAAGACGTGGTCGAGAAAATGACAAAAGACTGACACTAATCACCAAGTATAGCTGCCAGAGCTACAGCATACACAGGAGCCTCAACACACATTGGCATCCACTTAAATTTGATGCTACCTTGGCCAAATACATATCAGATAAACCTCAAATCACACATAGTAGGGGTGAAACTTTGAGAAGAATGTTGTGTCCAAGCTATACTCCACCATGTCCACAGATGAATCTTAGGTCTTGATACCTGAACAACAGAAAGGCTTCTTTAAATTTGCACACTGTAACATTTGTCAATATGCTGTAGATAAGACGATCTGTTTTCAATATAACAGTAAGACAAAATATACAGCATTTCATCAACTGTAACACGAAAGTTGTGATCTACTGTATTATTTGTCAATGTCAGCAAATTTGCATTGGTAGCACTATCCAGCCTCATAAAGACAGAATGCAAGAACATATAAGAGCCTTCAAAAACAACACAAACTACCCATTGGCTATAGATTACAATACAGCCCACGTACAGTCAGAACGAATCAATATCAGATTTCATGGAATAGCCTTTGTTGGACCAAACCCCAGAGGCGGCGACAGAACTATGGCTTTAAGATGAATGGAACTATGGCTTTAAGAAGAATGGAAACTAATTGGATAATAAAGCTAGAAGCTGTGGACAAAGGACTTAATGCTGATAGAGAACTCCATGTTTCCCTTACAGGTCAATAGAGAGATCTTCCCTCTCTTGGTTGATACATTACTGGATGACATCTCAAGGACCTATATTGTTCATCTTACAAGTTATACCAGCAATATACCTTTATATGTGCCTGGCACTATCTTTGCTATATATGGCATTTATATATGAACATTTCTAATTGTGATGGTGACTGCTAAGCAGCTGTAGTGCACATATGACAACTAAGGAACACTGTTCTACATTGCATATACTGATGCTACTCATCTTTCTCTGCATGCTTAGCACCTGTCTCTACTCTTTGCCTCTCCAACTTACTCCGTATTTGGGATTAGGGTTAGTGGTTATATTAACTGCACACTACCCTTTGCAGTATTTTTGTTATTATTATTAGGGCCATTTTTGGGATTCTTCTTATGATATTTGGTATCCAATGTCCTGATAGCGCAGGTTGTAGGTGCTAATATCTATAATTGTTCTTAATCGCTGGGCGAAGACTGACATGCAAGTATTGTTACTATATTTAATATGGGGTTTTACATATGCTCCACTTCGCTTGTACTCAATTGATCCTTTCAATTTGTTCTTTGTTTTTTGGTGAATACGGCGAGCGTAGCAACAAGGTTTACTTATCACCAACTGATTATGACTTTCTTTTTACACATGGGTTCACATAATGAATAGTTTACTTTGGCTCTTTCTCAGCGTGTTTAGTTTATAACACCTGGTATGGCTCATCATCAGTTTTTAACATACTACAACGTTCCAAGATGGCCGAGCCTTGCGGGGACTTCTCAACTCGTTTTTTTCAACAGTCCTTTGTTTTTTTAAACAGATGGTTTAAATACATGAGGGTGGGACGGCGCCCTGTTCCTTTGCATCAGACACTGCACCACCACTTGAGACCCTGTTTACAGGTACTTTGCTCAAGAATTTTGTTTATCTGCAACCAATTTTTTTTTTAGATTCAGCTCTCACAATACCTTTATCTTACATTATCCAGGTAGGAGCTTTCAAGAGGCCAGCTGTCCGCTGATCTTCTTAGGGGGGAGAATTCTCTAGACTTTAAGAAATACCCTGTTCGTTTTTCTATTTATATTTATCAATATGAACACAAGTTCCATCCTCTACCACTCTATAGTTGGACGCTATCACTTCCACCATGATACAATCATTATTTTTTTATTATTTTTCGCCCAATTTGGTCACTCCCCTTGGCTTATATTGATGACCTGAGGATCTTCGACCCAGGACTCATCGTTCACACTGCTACAAGTGATCCTTCTTTGTGCTTGGTGACTGATTACTTTTACTAGGTCAGTGTGATCCAGTGTGTATGTGGGCCTGATTACAATCTTGGCGGAAAAGGTTACTCCGTCACAAACGTGAAGGATATCCCGTCCGCTGTATTACAAGTCCATTATATCCTATGGAACCCGTAATATGGCAGACGAGATAACCGTCTCATTTGCGACCGCAAAATCGTAATCAGGCCTTTTATTTGACTCTCTAATGGATTACCCTGATTATCGTTATTTTCCTACCTAGCTTCATTACTTTATAACAAGAGAACCAACACACTGAAGTTTTCTTAATGCAGTATCCTTCCATACACCATAACGTGTTTTGACATTCATGCAAGCACTATTAGGTTAGGGTTTGTGTTTGAATTTTTGTTACGCGTACCTCTTGAAATTCTAAGTTAGCAATGTCACTTGTTTTTTTCACTCTATTTTGTGTCTTGATGATGGTGGGTCATTCTTACTGAGACCTATTATCACAAGGTTTCCTTGGGATTGGTGTCTTGAGCCACTTGGATAGAATGGGTCACTATGTCTTTTCTCTGTCTTGCCACCTGTACTTGCCTCGTTGTGCCTTATGCACTATTGCATTCTTTGCACCTGTTCGTCAACTATGGGTGCTTGGTTCCTTTCTACATCCCTACTCCTCACTTTCTGTAAGATTTTGCCAATTTGTTTATTATCCCTGTCTGATTGCATTTTTGTATACTTACAGCCTTGAAAAAGTCCCATTTCGTAACGAAACACGTGTTGGCTGTTGTTATGATGACATATTCACAATGGATTACTGAATTCTCTACTTATCAATGAATTCTCTGTACTGGATTTTCTACAAACCCTACTTGGTGTTCTCTGATTTGTCGGACTTCGCTTTTGAGTGCTGTGGTACCTTTACATTATCTCATACCTATTTATTTCACAGTTTTGTTGATCACTAAGCAAGTTCTGGCAAGAAAGATTCTCCATGAAGGGTAGCATTTGCTGTGCCATTTTAACAAGCTTACTGTTACTTTGTAGTTACATTAAGTGAAGACATGTCCACCTGCACACAATTCTTTCACTGCCTGGTCGTATTTACAGATAGCATGGATGCCGAACCAGTCGACTGGACCACTGTGCACTAAGTTATAGAGCTAGAAGAGAACTCACCACGGTTCACTTTCTGAACATGGGTCCTGCCCTCTGGCACTTAGCTAATTAGGCTCCACAGCCACAGTCCAAAAGCACTAGCACCATATTGGTCAGAGTAAGAGGGCTGGTGCTGCTGGGCTACTTAAACTGGGCAATGCTATGACGATTGTGCAAATCTGTGTTTTACTTGAATGGCCAGTGGAAAATGGCATAGAATTTAGGTATGCTTTCCTTACATACAGCCCTACATGCAGGCCTGTCAACTTGCTCATGTCAAGAGTGGGGCATTCAGCCAGTCCTGAAGTTTTTTCCATCCAACATCAATAAGTTATCTTACTCATATTTATGTAAAGCATGTTCGTTTGTTACATGGCTACTTACCACCTCTTGTGTGGTTCTGTAGTGAGGATTGTTCATGGGAGGTGTCTAAGGCCCTCTCCAGACTCAAGTGAGCACAGTGTTGTAAGAACAGTCTTCTGCATAGCAGTTCTACCATCAGCAACATCATGACACACTCAATGCTAATAAGCAAGCATGCAGCATCAAGATCATCAGAACTCTATACTTGCTTTATTGATTTTAGGATTGCCTTTGATAGCATAGACAGAAACAGACTGGCAGAAGCTCAACTCCTCTGCCATCATCAAGGAGTCCACCAGGCCCAACAGCGAGACCACAGATGCCCCATCCTCCTAAGACTTCTGCAACAAACTCTACACCTTCTTCCACCACAAGATCAGGCAGATCTACAACAGCTTTGACGCCCTAGACCCTGTCACTCACCCTCCACGTGCAAACAGGCCACACCCCAACAAACCGTGCTAAGCTAGACCCCGCTCACAAGAGTGGACACACTCAAGACGATGAAGAGCATCCACTCTGGAGCCCCGTCGGATCCTTGCCCGTACCACATCTTCCACAGAGCAGCCGCCGCCATCGACCCCCAGCTTCGCCGCACCATCAACTGCTCCATCGAAACCGCCACCTTCCCCGATGACTGGAAGCACACCGAGATCAACCCCCTGCTGAACTAGCCATCCTCAGACCCGACTGGCCTCAAGAACTTCAGACCCATCTCCCTCCGTCCCTTCCCAGCCAAGGTCATCGAGAAGGCCATCAACGCCCAACTCTCTGAGCTGATCGAAGTGAACCACGTCCTGGACACCTCCCAATTGGCTTCCGAAGCAACCACAGCACGGAGACCACACTCCTTGCCGCCACCGACGACATCCGCTCCCTCTTCGACTACCCCGTTCCTCTCAGAACCTACACAGATCAGCTGCGGAGTGCCCCAGGGTTCCTCCCTGAGCCCCACCCTCCTAAACGTCTACATGGCCCCCCCTCGCAGACATCATCAGAAGCCATGGACTCAACATCGTCTCCTACGCCGACGACACCCAGCTGATCCTCTCTGTCACCAACAAACCCACAACCGCCAGAACCAACTTCCACAGCGGAATGAACGCCGTTGCCCCCTGGATGAAAGACAGCTGCCTCAAGCTCAACTTGGACAAGACCGAAGTACTTATCCTGGGTCCCACCCCTTCAGCCTGGGACGACTCCCGTTGGCCAGCTGCTCTGGGACCCCCTCCCACCCCTACGGACCAGGCACGCAACCTTGGTATCATACTGGACCCATCGCTCACAATGGACCGCAAAATCAATGCAATTTCCTCAGCCTGCTTCTACACACTCCGCCTGCTTCGAAAGACATTCAGATGGATCCCCGCAGAATCCAGAAAGACTGTCACCCACGTACTCTTCACCTGCAGACTCAACTACGGCAACGCACTCTACACCGGAGTCACCCAGAAACAGTTCAAGAAACTACAGAGCATGCAAAACACCACTGCCAGACTGGTTCTCGACATCCCCCGCCGCAGCCACATCACGTAACACCTCTGACAACTCCACTGGCACCCGGTCAACAAGAGAATCACCTTCAAGCTCCTCACACATGCCTACAAAGCTCTACACGATGTAGGGCCAGCATACCTGAACCACTGCCTCACATTCCACATACCCAGAGTGACCAGAGTCAGAGGAAGGCCATTCTCGTACCTCAACGCCAAGACCTGGAACACCCTGCCCCTCCACCTCACGCAATCCACGTCACTGACCCAATTCAGGAAGAACGTCAAGACCTGGCTCTTCCA
This sequence comes from Calotriton arnoldi, assembly GCA_963921515.1. NCBI lineage: Eukaryota > Metazoa > Chordata > Amphibia > Caudata > Salamandridae > Calotriton > Calotriton arnoldi. Next base: position 5,063,215 of record CAWUFW010000025.1, on the reverse strand, counting down.
ATAATTTTCCACACCGAAAGGGACCAGCAGCCCCCCCCCAGCACCTTGAGACCCTCACAGGTGAGTAGTCGTGCTTTACAAACCCCTGATTGATTGATTTATTGATTGATTGATTGATTGATTGACTGGGGTGTAGATCATATACTGCTAAAAGCGATTCAGGCACTAACTCGGGCTCCTGGGTGCAGGTAAAACGTGGTGATAACACAACTCAGGACATTTTTTTCAACAACAGAGGCTATAAACAGAGATGTGTGCTAAATCCAATTTTATTACATCTCTGCATCTCTGATATTGCCATTGCCTTATACAACCAAAGAGCCTGTCCACCTAAAATTGGAAGGACACCAAAATCAATGCTGCTGTATGCAGATGACACAGTGATCACTGGCCAAACCAGTGTGAGGCTGCAGTATACCATCTGATGACTAGACGGTTACTGCAATGAGACGGTTACTGCAATGAAAACCATTCAACAGTAAGCAATGAAAAATCAAGCGCCCTCTTTGTTGGTAAATGAAAATTCCAAAAACGTATCTGGCAAATGAGCAAAGAGTAGATTGGGAAGGCCTCCTCCTACAAACACCTGGTAGTTTGGCTTCAAAGCACAGGCAGCTTTGCACTCCATTGTACTGACTTAAAATCCAAGTCAACAAACATAATGTTTGCTTTGCTCAAACTGCAAATGACCTAAACCTGAGTGGACTTTCAGTCAAGCCCTTGCTGAATGTCATCAGGGCAAAAATACTTGCATTCATTGAACTATGGCAGTGAGTTGTTCCCAGCATCGAAAATCAAATTGCTGGATACAACCCAATGCAATCTGTCCCAACATTTCTTCACTCTTCCCTCTTCCACTTCAAAGGCACAAATTTGGATGGAATTTAATTTGATCAGCCAAATGGCACCACAAGCATCGTGCATGGCAAGTTTCTGGCAAAGGTGCAAAATGCAAAGCAGGGCACATTAAAATCCGTCTTATGGTCTGAAATTGGAAAGGTGTCAACAAGCAATCTAAGGCACCACAGGACCCTCTCTAGCGCTTGTTATGCTATGTTATGTTAATTATATTTAATATAGCGCATGCATCAATCATGGGCATCTTGGCGCAGTCTATAGTTGCAAGCAAGTGTCCACAAGGATCAGTCACTTTAAAATAGTTGGGCTTTCAACAATTTCCTAAATTGGCAATAGTTCATGCAGGTGCGAAAATGCACTGGGAGCTTATTCCAATAGGAAGGGGCCAGGTAGGAAAAGGCTCTCCTCCTGCATCTAGTCAAGCGGATGCAGGGTATACACAGCAGGACTTTATCCTTAGATCTTAAGCTTCTGGTGGGTACATACAATTGCATTTTCTGTTGGAGATAACTAGGGCCTTTGTTCCTTAAGACGTTATGTGTGAGACAGCAGATCTTAAAAATTCTCCTTTTTCTTATTGCCAGCCAATGTTGAGCCTTTAGCAGAGGGGCCGACAGGGTACCAGGTGGAAGATTGAGAACAAGCCTGGCTGCCATATTTTGAGCTACCTGAAGTTCAGCCACCAGCGTCTAGTTTACTGCCGCCAGTAGAGCTTTGCCGTAGTCTAGTCGGTTCACTACCAGGGTTTGTACTAGATTTCTTCTGGCAGAGATTGGAAGGTAGGGAAATATTCGGTGAAGAAGACGCATATTATGAAAGCACAGACCAGTGGTAGCCAAAATATGATCTTTCATAGAAAGGGCTTGGTCGATTTTTATACCAAGGTTCTTCACGGTTTGTTTGTTTGGGGGCTAGAGCTAAAACCAATTGGGGGGGCCACCACTCATCAGACCACAGAGAGGTAGCTTTGCCAAACAGCATGATATCAGTCTTGTCTACGCTTAATAGTAGATAGTTGTCAGTCATCCAACTAGAGATGGCTAACATTCCCTTAGCAAAGTGCTTTTTAGTTGTGGCCAGATCAGATTTAAACGTGAACATCAGCTGGGTGTCATGCGCATAAAATATTATTCCAAAGCCATATGGCTCAATAATCTCAGCAAGGGGTGCCATATAAATGTTGAACAAGGTAGGGCTCCAGCTTTTTGCAAATAAATGAACTCTAGGAATCTCCGCCACCTCTGCAGCACTTTAAAGCCATTTTAAAGAGGCAACAGTGTGTTTCCTCCTTTGAATTGGACATTAAAGCATTCCAAACATCAAAATTCTTTGACACTTTACTAGTACCATACACCCAGGGACGCCTGCAACCATATCTCATAGACGCTCTACCACTGAACCTTAAAAAGGACTATGCCAAGCTTTGCTTCACCCAGTTCAATATCTGAGAAATAAAACAGAAATGGAAAAGCAACGTTACACCATCAAATGTAGGCTTTCCAAGTATCAATTTGAATATCTAGCTCATGTTTTATGCTGCTGTCATAGAATGTTTAAAGATTGAGCCACTTAATTTTTTCCATTCTTTTGCAAATTGGGGATTAGAAGTGGTGTAAAGGGTGTTTTAACACCTCAGACATGCAGTTGGCCTGTGGTTTTTTAAAGTTCATAAAAATTGCATCAGCCTATTTACAATGTTTTTCAGACCCAACAAAGACACATCAATGGCCAAACTTGCACTGTCGGTTTCGCTTGAAACCGATTTGGAGGAATTTATCACTGAACTTGAGATAATATGTCTAAATCCTCAAGGCCAACTCCATTTTTGAGAGATAACATTTTTTAACTGCCAGTTGAATGTTTTAATTGAGGGTGTTGTTGAGTAGCTAATCTTGACAGAGCTTTTTCAAATTTCTAAAGTGATCGAATACAGTACAAATAAAATTTTACAGAAGTAGATTGCTGTAAGAGAAAGTTTTGCCCGCAAGGGATTTGCTGGCCATAGCAAATATTTTTAGGAAAACCTCTAACCATGAAGAAAATTTTCATTTAGATTCATTGCATGTAAATTGAACTCATGTGCCTGTCCTTAAAATCCGCCATGGATTCAGCCCTTGTGGACGAGTATAGTTCACTCCCGCTCCAGACCTTGAGACCCCGATATGAGACTTGAATGGGAAACAGGTCAGAGTTTGAGGTCTTCTGCATCACTACACTAACAAGAAACTTACACTGCTCCGATTCCAATACCTAACTCAGATTTAGTTTTAGCCCTGCTTTGTTAATTTTTATTTGGTTATTTAGATTATTAATTATAAAAATTAGAGAATTAAATATATCTTAATGTTTGTGTTTTTATTTTTAATGCATTGATTTCTTTATTAATTCGTTTTTTGTGTAATGTTTGTGTGTCCTTTATATATAATAAATTAATGGATTTGTTTGCGCAATCATTTGTGTGTTTTTGATGGGTTGCTGGGTTTGCAGGGGAGTAAGGAGGAAAGTTCTTGGAATGTATATATTTTTAATTTCTTAACTTATTATTGAATTATAATTGGTTAATTTGTTTATTAAGTATGTAAATGATCACAAATCATTTTTATAGAAATTTGTATCAATATGTGGTTGTTTTGAAATGAAAAAAACCTATATATTTACTCTTATTTATGACAGGTAATATGTTTATTTATATTGTGTTTACATTTATTATGTTTGACACATTTTAATAATGATCTTTGCTTACAATTTTGGGTATTTTTGTGTTTCTATGGAAGAAGGGAGTGAAGTGCTTATAAATATATTTAAATAAATTCTAAAATGTATTTATTATCAATTGAGTTTATTAATTTTGTGAATAATGTGTTTACATGGTTTATAAAGCATTTATACATTATTTGTTTACAAATTTTAATTTAGAGAGTTTTCCTAATTAAACAGTATTTTAAATTCTGTGCTTAGCGTTATGTTTGTATACTTATTTTTTGATTCATTTCTGTTTTACAGGTGTTTTAAAATTGATATTTCATTTTTACCATAATATTTTTTATGTTACGTTGTGAAATTTATTTGAATATTTTATAAAAAATAATGTATTATATATATATATTGATTTTTGATGGGATTTTATTGCCGATTATTTTTGTATTATTTTAATATAGTTTATTTATAGTCAGTCGGATTCTATATTAGTTTACTTTTTCTATTCCTTAGGTTTTGGAAATATAAATATGATTTTTCGAAAAGTCCTAAAATTTGTGTACTGCTGACAACGTTGAACTGAGAATGGTAAATATGATCCCTCCAAAGTTCAATACTTTCCTTACTGTTGCTTAGGTTTGAGTTGGAATAGTAAATGTGACCCCTCAAAAGACCAACACTTTCCATACTGTTGCTTAGGTTAGAGTAGGAATAGTAAATGTGACTCCTTCAAAGGCCAAAATGTTCATTACTGTAGCTTCATTTGGAGTGGGAATAGCAAATTGGGCCAGTCCAAAGTACAAACTTTCTCTACAGTTGCTCAGTTTGTAATAGGAATAGTAAATATCACCTCTCCAAGGACCAGCACTTTTCCTACTGTTTTGAGTGGGACTGGTAAAATTAATCTCTCCATAGTCCAACAATTTATCTACTGTTGCTCAGGTTGAATTAAGAATAATTAATCCGACACCTCCAAAGTCCAACACTTTTCCCAATTTTGTTACAATTGAAGTAGAACAGAAAGTTTGGCCCATCTGAATCCAACACTTCCTCTGCTGTTGCTTAAGTTGAAGTGCGAATAGTACATTCAACTCGTCCAAAATCCAACACTTTCCCCAATGTTGCTGATTTTAGAGTGTGAATATTAAATATGATCCCTTCAGAGTCTACTATACCTCTCCCACTGCTGCTCAGGTTGGAGGGGGGGTAGTAAAGGTGATTACAGTCCCATATTTTCCCTACTGTTACTCAGGTTGGAGTGTGCATATAACATTTTCAGCCTTGATCACATGACCAGTTGCCATAGAATCCTCCTTAAATAGTGTCATAAAATAGTACTCTTTACTACTTGAGAAGATACAGACAGCACATTCATGAATAGATCTTTCAACTGAGATTATTAATTACTTACTAACATTGGTATTTTGATTGATGTAAGATTACATGAATCGTATGTTTGGGGGGTATTTTCCTTTCCTTTCTCTGTGTATACTTCTAAGTTGGCGCCTAATATGTACAACACTATTGTCCTTTTTCTATTTTGTTGCACTATTTAAAGAGGATTCAATGGCAACTGGTCATGTGATTAAGGCTGAAAAGCTGAAACGTGCCTTGTTTCTTTGCTGATACACCAAATAAATATCCTGATAGGGACTTCTTCCCTTAGTATGTGTGTGATTCTGTTGGGAGAATATATCCCCATTGGATATATATATCTCAATTGGATATCTGCAGTCCATAACTATGAACTGGCCGAGTGTTCTCTGATGAGATGTGGTGCAGGTGTGCCCCACGCTACTTTAGAAGGAGGGGCTTAATAAATAAAAGGAAACTTTGAAATTTGTAACACCGGAGGCATCTGAAGAGGCTACCGCCGAAACGCGTCATGCCAGAGAATTCGAACAAATGATTCCTTGAAGCCCTGCCATGTCCCCTTGTCTTTTTCAAAGGAGGAGGATATTCTTGCATATATATATATATATATATCCTTTAAAGAATTCCCCGCTGGAGAACAGATGGCACGCACTCAGTGGTAAACTTTTAAACAGTTCTTTTAATCCAAGAAAGAACGGGCAATTTTCTTCAATACAGCATTTCAAACCTATATATATATATATATCACAGCTCAATAAGACGATCACTCGGGTTAAATCCAATGGTAGTTGTATTGTTATCCAGTAACGCGTTTCGACTGTCTTGCAGTCTTGCTCACACGCCATAACAGTAAGAATATGAGTACACTCATGCTGCTGCAAAAGGTAATTTATTCCAGTTGTGGCTATATATACGTTTCAAATTGTAATGTTTTTAAAATTAGTTTCACATGTACATACTTACCTATGTAACCTCAGTATCTTTGTCCATTATATTTTTTGTACTCAATATTTTTGGACTTTACATAGTAAATATGTAAAGTTGATATATCGTGCTCAATATTTTTCCTGCACTGCTTTTGATCTCAATAATGTTGACCTCGATATTAACCCATAGAAACACTGTCACCAGTCTCTAAGATGTGCTGGTTTTTGCTAGTGATGTTACGGATCTTAATTGATAGTGAGTCAAATGTCATCACATATATGATTTTTCCTGTTTAGGTTTTTGCACAGTGTTCAGTAACGCTGATCATTAGGTACTAATCGCTCCTTTGCACTTCAAGGACATCTGTAAAAAGATAAAGGGTAAATGCCAAAGAGTTGTACCGAGATGACCATCTTGTTGGACATAGTGAGACGTATTCACTTACATTTCACACAACGCAGGGCGTCAAGCAAAGTTGCTGCACTGCGTTGCATAAAAGGGAGACAGCAGAAGTGTGCCATATCTACTATGATATGGCACATTTCTGCTGTCTCCTAGTGCTGCTGCATTGTGTGCTGCCCAGCTCCTATGCGTTACAGGCAAGATTTTTTTTGTGCTGGAAGGCATAGGGAAGAAGAAGTAACAAGGAGAAATAAAGATATTTCTCCTTGCCACGCCAGCTTCAGGGAGGCATACAATTTTTGCGCAATCCCAGGTTTACTCACCTTAGTAAATCTGGGATTGCATCAGAATCTATTGGTGGATACGTGGGAACGCACATGCTCCACCCATGGAACGCCTCACCAAAGCAAAGTAATGCAGGCTGCGCATAGCGCTGCCTTGAGTTATTTTGTAAAACCCATGCAAAGCCACATAAATGTTGCTTTGGCTTGTCTGGCCTTGATTTTTTGCTTGCACACCTGCATAGATATTGCTAATATTCTAAGCACCATCGTGGCTCGGCAACATAGGTTTAATATGCTAACCCATTATCATCAATGCAACCCATAATCACCTCTTTTAAGCCACGGGCTATCTGATATTCCACAAAACCCAGAAAAGACTCATGTATGTTTAAGTGTCTTAGGGCCATATGTATCAAACAAAATTGCGATCGCAAACGCTGAAATTCGCAGAATTTCAGCGTTTGCGATCGCAATTTGGCTTAGTGGTATGTATGAAGGAAAACTGCCTTGCAAAATAAGGAATCGCAAATTTTGCGATTCCCTATTTTGCGAATGCATTTAAGGAATTGCAAATTGCGATTCCTTAAATGCAATGTAAGAAGCACCAAAAAAGTGCAATTTGGCCTTAAGGAATCGCAAATTACCACCAACTTCAAGTTGGTGGTAATATGCGATTTCTTAGAAAAATTCACTTTTTTACATTTTTCAAAGTGCAATGTGACGCACATACATGCCCTTAGGGCATGTATGTGTGCCACATGTGCACCCATGCTTATTTCAGGGGTGTAACAGGGTGTCCTTTTGACACCCTTGCAACCTTGAAATTGCATTCTCAATTTGCGATTCTCTAATTGCTAATCGCAAATTGAGAATGTCTTCCCATTCATTCCTATGGGCCTCTAGGCCCATAGGAATGAATGGGGAGGGTTTCCTTAATTGCGAATCGCAATTTGCGATTCGCAATTAAGGAATATGTAGGATTCGCAAATTGTTTTGCAAATCCTACATACATCTCGTTTTACGATTCTCAAATAGCGATTCTCAAAAATTCGCTATTTGAGAATCGCAAAACCTAACTTTGATACATATGGCCCTTAGAGTTCCACTTTCAATTTTGTCGATTGACACATAGAGGACCACTTGACTGAGCTGAGCCACCTTAGCCACGTCTTGAGTGGTGTCCATAATAAATGAAAGAACTAGTGCTCTGTTGACGTTATAATATCTTTTTAGACACTACTAGAGAGGATCTCAGTCAGGTCATTCTGTATGCTTGGGGTTGGGTATTACATAGTTATCTGACCTTGTGGCATGATTACTAGCCCTTTCAGCACCGTTTCACACTTGCAAGAAGTTTAATGGTGGAAAGGAAACGTCCGCAGTTTGCAGTACATTTTACATTCTCACTTTGACCCCTAAATGCCACATTATACAGAACCAGACTCAAAGTAACATTGATATTTCTTTCAACCACTTGCTTCCACAAATTTGCCTGTTTCCTGGTTGATCCCTCCATGTCCTCTGATATTGTATTATGCCTTTGCCATTGTTCCAGATTTTTGCAGCACTGGACGAGGAAGAGTGAAGTTTTGTAGCTATCACCTCTTGCTGACAGATGCCTTCAATCAGGCATCACACCCACAAAGCCAGAGCCTAAAGTTGATGTTATTTTTCTACAGAAGAGCCTGCATGGCTGACAATATAAACAGTGTGATTTTTAGAAGTAGCAAAGCCAAGCACCCTGCAGTTTAACACCAACCTTGTTTATCTTCTCATATTAGGTACTTGAAAGCATTTCTTTTTTCATGGATGTCTTGATAAGGGGCCTGAGGGACGGCATGTAGCATGTGATACTATGAAACACTTGTCTTGATTATGAAGGAGATAACTGAAGTGTGTTTTGTCAGTGGGGTATTTTACTAAAGCAACTTGTGCAGAAGTCTGGTCATCAGTATTCTGAGTTCTCATCATGTGCCAGCTCCCAGAAGGATCATTGACTTTAAGCAGGGGCGGCTCCTCCGTTTAAGCAGAGTAGCGTCGCCCCACTCAAAAATCCCCCCAAAGATGAAAAATAAAATGGTAATTAATTACCATTTCATTTTTCATCTCCATCCCGAGCGTCAGGACGGCAGCGGGGCCGCTGCTGAGTGACAGAAGCATGTCACTCAGAAGGGAGGAGGGTGGGCTGGTATGGCACTGTTTAAAGTGCTCATTTCTTTTTGGCCGGTCGTCTTGCGACGGCCAGCCACACATGCTCACTATAAACATCTCTAACCCAGCTGTCTTAAGACAGCTGGGTAAGACAAAGCCAAAGCCTCCAGAACGCTGTGGAGCGCCCAGTGGCGTAGCTAACCGTACTGCTACCCGGGGCGGCCCCTAAGTTTGCCACCCGGGTGCAGGTAAGGAGGAGTGGCAGCTGACTTGTTTCCGGGAGGGTGGTGGCCGATTTGTTCGGGGGCAGCCGACGGACGACTTGTTCTCGGGGCCAGGGGGACCGGCCCACCCAGCTCCGCCAAGTAAAGCCACTCCCACCAATCCTAGGGTTGCTCTCATGCTGGTGAGAGCAGCCCTAGGAGTGACCAAGGGAGTGCCAGCATCTGGTTCCTGTGTCGAAAGAAGAGGTCCGGAGTGAGGACGTCGCCGAGTTCAGGTAAGTTAATTTTTTATATATATATATATGTGTATGTATATATATATTTATACATGTGGATGTGTATATATATATATATATATATATATATATCCAATAGGGATATATTCTCCCAACAGAATAACACACATACTAAGGGAAGAAGTCCCTATCGGGATATTTATTTGGTGTATCAGCAAAGAAACAAGGCACGTTTCAGCTTTTCAGCTTTAATCACATGACCAGTTGCCATTGAATCCTCTTTAAATAGTGCAACAAAATAGAAAAAGGACAATAGTGTTGTACATATTATATATACATATATATCTCACTTATAGCGTGCACACGCCCCCCCCGTAAATGCCAGCCACCACTGATTTAAGCCTGATTTACAGAGAGCCAGATCCTGTGGTTTGAACAAAATACTTAGAGTCCCCTAAAAACAATAATGACAGTGACACTGGATTTGGGTTGTCACCATGCTCTACCTGCACCATAATTTCACTTTGTTTCTTTCACACTAGGTGCCACTGAACTGTCGTGAAATGTCACTTATAAGCTGATTTCAAGTAAAGAAATTTGACACATAGGGTTGCCACCTGGTTGGCATTTTATCAGCGTGGTCTGTATTTTTATGCCGATGTGAGAAAATTAGGAAAAGTCAGTGAAAGACGATTTTCCCCATTTGAAATACCCCTCGAACAACAAACAAATGAAAGTGTTTGAGAGCTCCTAAAATATTGTTAAACTAAGCAATTGCCATGTTACAAAAGAATACTAAAGAGTTTCCACATTCTACTTACCCACTCTTGGTCCTCCAAAATATCAAAATGTAAACAAATGGCCGGGTTCCTGAGAAAGGTGGCCATCCTAGTCACACATAGCAGACTGAAAGCATCTCCTATATGGTGAGGTATTGCCTATGCCATACTGCAGCCCTCCATACTGCTGTGATGGAGTATGGCATAGGCAGTGCTTATGTGGTAAATGAAGATGCAGGGTAGCCAGTAGTAAGGTGATAACAGAATCCCTGCAAACCTCAAATTTAGCTGAAAAAAAATCACTTTTTCCACACATTTTTGTGTGGGATCACTGTGCCGGCACAAATGTCCTACCATGTAGCGTTCCCCTTGGTCTACCGAGTAAAATGATACCTCAGCTAAATTTGAGGTTTGCAGGGGATTCTGGGTAGGGAAACGTTGGGGGATCCACGCAAGCCATACCTCACTGGACTCCCCAGGGTGTCTAGTTTTCAGAAATGTGTGGGTTTGGTAGGTTTCCCTAGAGGTCCGCGAGCCCGGGGCCAAAAACTCAGGTGCCCCCCCCCTACAAAACCAGGTCGTTTTATGATAGGTAATTTCCAAGTCTCCACAATACGTTTTGGGCCCTTGCCTGTCGCGGGTACTTGACCCACCCACACAAGTGAGGTACCATTTCTATCGGGAGACCTGGGGGAACACTGGGTGGTAGGAAATGTGTGTCAGCCCAGTAATCCCACAACTTTCTCACACAGAAATTTGAGAAAAATTAGATTTTCAGCAAAATTTGAGGTTTGCAGGGGATTTTGGGTAGGGAAACGTTGGGGGATCCACGCAAGCCATACCTCCATGGACTCCCCCTGCTCTCTAGTAGCGTAGTGCGCTGTTTGCGATGATTGCACAGTGCCGGATGCTTGTCCGCACTGTGCAATCATTGAAAACGGCATCTTGCACAGTGCGAGCTGTCTTTTACTGCCGCTCGAGTAGATTTTTACTCGAGCGGCAGCTTTCTCAACGCGGACTGGTTGTTTCTCATCGCGAGCGGTCGCGAGTATACGCGACCACTCGCAATGAGAAACCTGACCTCCCCGCGTTGAGAATCTCGCCGGGAGGTTTATTTTCCACGCTCGCGATCGGCAACTTGATGTTGCTGATCGCGAACGAGGAAAAAGTCTCGCCGGGATGTCATTTTGCTTGCTCGCGGTCGCCAACTTGACGTTGAGGACCGCGAGCAAGCAAATTACCGCTGCACTACGCTACGCATGTTTGCACTGTGCTACGTGCAATTCGCGTTGTGCGAAGTAGCGCAAACTTCGCAAACTACGCGAGCGTAGCGTAGTGCTTTGCCCAGGGTTACCGCCAAGCCGGGGACCAAAAACTCATGTGACCCCCCTTGCAAAAGCAGATAGTTTTATTATAGGTAATTTTCAAGTCTCCACAATACATTTTGGGCCCTTGCCTGTCGCGGGTACTTGACCCACACACACGAGTGAGGTATCATTTTTATTGGGAGACCTGGGGGAAAGCTGGGTGGTAAGAAATTTATGTCAGCCCAGTAATCCCACAACTTTCCCACACTGAAATTTGAGAAAAATTTGATTTTCAGCAAAATTTGAGGTTTGCAGGGGATTCTGGGTAGGGAAACGTTGGGGGATCCAAGCAAGCCATACCTCCCTGGACTCCCCCCAGGGAGCCATCTAGGGAAACCTACCAAACCCACACATTTCTGAAAACTAGCCACCCGGTGGAGTCCAGCGAGGTATGACATGCGTGGACCCCCCGTTTTCCTACCCAGAATCCCCTGCAAACCTCAAATTTAGATGAAAAAAACAAATTTTTCTCAAATTTCTGTGTGGGAAAGTTCTGGAATCTGCATAGATCCATAAATTTCCTACCCCCCAGCGTTCCCGCAGGTCTCCCGATAAAAATGGTAGGTCACGTGCGTGGGTAGGTCAAGTACACACGACAGGCAAGGGCCCAAAACGTATTGAGGAGACATCAAAATTACCTATCACAAAACAACCTGGTTTTGCAAGGGGGGGGTCACCTGTGTTTTTTTCCCCGGGCTCGGCAGCCATCCTGGGAAACCTACCAAACCCACACATTTCTGAAAACAAGACACCGGGGGGAGTCCAGAGAGGTATGGCTTGCGTGGACCCCAACGTTTTCCTACCCAGAATCCCCTGCAAACCTCAAATTTAGCTGAAAAAATCAAATTTTTCTCAAATTTCATTGTTGGAAAGTTCTGGAATCTGCATGGAGCCACAAATTGTTTACCACCCAGCTTTCCCCCAGGTCTCCCGATAAAAATGGTACCTCACTAGCGTGGGTGGGTCAAGAACCCGCGACAGGCAAGGGCCCTACCAAACCCACACATTTCTGAAAACTAGACACCCAGGGGAGTCCAGCGAGGTATGGCATGAGTGGACCCCCGAAAGTTTTCCTACCCAGAATCCCCTGCAAACCTCAAATTTAGCTGAAAAAATCTAATTTTTCTCACATTTCTGTGTGGGAAAGTACTAGAATCTGCATGGATCCACAAATTTCCTACCACCCAGGGTTCCCCCAGGTCTCCTGATAAAAATGGTACCTCACTCGCGTGGGTGGGTCAAGTACCCGTGACAGGCAAGGGCCCTAAACGTTTTGAGGAGACATCAAAATTACCTATCACAAACAACCTGGTTTTGCAAGGGGGTTACCTGGGTTTTTGGCCCGGGTTTGGTGGCTATCTTGGGAAACAACCAAACCCACACATTTCTGAAAACTAGACACCCGGTGGAGTCCAGTGAGGTACGGCTTGCATGGATCCCCCAACGTTTTCTTACCCAGAATTCCCTGCAAACCTCAGATTTAGCTTCAAAAACCACATTTTCCACATATTTTTGCATGGAATCATCGTGCAGGCACAAATTTCCTACTCCATAGTGTTCCCCTCAGTCTTCCGAGTAAAATGATACCTCACTTGTGTGGGTTGGGCAAGGGCCTGTGACTGGGAAGAGCCAAAAACATAGGGATTAAGGGTATGGCACCGGGAATTCTAAGCGCTACATTTTTTTAAAAATACGTTTTCAGCCAATTCTGCATTGGACACCCAGACAAGTGAAGTATCATTTTACTCAGGAGTCTGAGGGGAATGCTGTGGGGTAGGATATTTGTGCCGGCACGGTGATTCCACACAAAAATATGTGGCAAATTTGTTTTTTTCAGCTAAATTTGAGGTTTACAGGGGATTCTGGGTAGGAAAACGCTGGGGGGCCCACGCAAGCCATACCTCGCTGGACTCCCCAGGTGTCTAGCTTTCAGAAATGTGTGGGTTTGGTAGGTTTCCCAAGATGGCCGCCGATCCCGGGGCCAAAAACCCAGGTGACCCCCCTTGCAAAACCAGGTTGTTTTGTGATAGGTAATTTCGATGTCTCCTCAATACGTTTTGGGCCCTTGCCTGTTGCGGGTACTTGTCCCTCCCACACAACTGAGGTACTATTTTTATCGGGAGACCTGGGGGAATGCTGGGTGGTAGGATATTTGTGGATCCACACAGATTCCAGAACGTGCCATCACAGAAATTTGAGGAAAATTTGTTTTTTTTTTTACAAAGTTTGAGGTTTGCAAGGGATTCTGGGTAACAGAACCTGGTGAGAGCAAGACAAGTCACCCCATCCTGGATTCCCCTGGGTGTCTAGTTTTCAAAAATGTATAGGTTTGCTAGGTTTCCCTAGGTGCCGGTAGAGCTAGGGTTCAAAATCTTCAGCTAGGCACTTTGCAAAAAAAGGGTCAGTTTTCACTGTGAAAATGTGGTGTGTCCACGTTGCGTTTTGGGCCTTTCCTGTCACGTGCACTAGGCCTACCGACACAAGTGAAGTACCTTTTTTCTCTGAAGACTTTGGGGATTGCGGGGTGGGTGGAATTTTGTGGATCCATGCAGATTTCAGAACTTTCCACCACAGAAATGTGAGGAAAATGTGTTTTTTTTTTACAAAAGTTTGAGGTTTGCAAGGGATTCTGGGTAACAGAACCCGGTGAGAGCAAGACAAGTCACCCCATCCTGGATTCCCCTGGGTGTCTAGTTTTCAAAAATGTATAGTTTTGCTAGGTTTCCCTGGGTGCCAGCAGAGCTAGGGTTCAAAATCTTCAGCTAGGCACTTTGCAAAAAAAGGGTCAGTTTTCACTGTGAAAATGTGGTGTGTCCACGTTGTGTTGTGGGCCGTTTCCTGTCGCGGGCACTAGGGCTACCCACACAAGTGAGGTACCATTTTTCTTGGAAGACTATGGGGAATGCGGGGTGGGCGGAATTTTGTGAATCCACGCAGATTCCAGAACTTTCCACCACAGAAATGTGAGGAAAATGTGTCTTTTTTACAAAGTTTGAGGTTTGCAAGGGATTCTGGGTAACAGAACCTGGTGAGAGCAAGACAAGTCACCCCATCCTGGATTCCCCTCGGTGTCTAGTTTTCAAAAATGTATAGGTTTGCTAGGTTTCACTAGGTGCAGGCAGAGCTAGGGTTCAAAATCTTCAGCTAGGCACTTTGCAACAAAAGGGTCAGTTTTCACTGTGAAAATGTGGTGTGTCCACGTTGCGTTTTGGGCCGTTTCCTGTCGTGGGCACTACACCTACTCACGCAAGTGAGGTACCACTTTTATCGGGAGACTTAGGGGAACACAGAATTGTAGAGCAACTGTTATTACCTATTGACTTTCAATGCATTTCTGCCTTCCAAACGTAAGACAATGTGTAAAAAAGAAGTCACTTTGAAAAATGTCCTATAATTCACATGCTGGTATGGGTACCCACAATTTCAGAGATGTGCAAATTGCTACTGTTTCTAATCGCTATATTTTGTTCCCATTTCAGAAATACATAGGTGCCCTTCAGACCGATTTTTCCCTGTTTATATTTTCCCAAATAAATTGCTATATACCCGGCACACAACAAAAAACCATTGCAAGACGCTGCTCAGTTATTGGCTCTGGGTTCCTCGGGTTCTTGGTGAACCTACAAGTCCTATATATCCCCACAACCAAAAGGGTCCAGCGGATGTAACGGTATATTTCTTTAAAATATCTATCATACTTAGAAGACGTTACAGGTGAAAACGTTGGCACAAATGGCTGTTTTTTATAACTAATTTTCAGTTTTTCCTATTTTCAACTGTTAGTTTCTATAAGAACACCTTGAAGGATCTACACAAATGACCCCTTGCTGAATTCAGAATTTTGTCTAGGTTTCAGAAATGTATAGCTTGTCAGGATCCATCATTGCTTTCATACCCATTTGTACCATTAACTGGAAGGACTGGTCTGATCACCATACCATTCTATTCCACATCAACCAAACAATCCAATGCCAGCCCGGTACGCAAGACCCCCCCCCCTGCTGGGCGAGAAATCTAAGTCAGATTCCCCTTGCAGACCTGGAGGAAAGGGTAAGCTCCCTCCTCCCTATCCACACTGGTGAGCTCTCAACAACTGAACTCACCGCTCACTACAACACCACTATGACTTCCATTATGGACCAAGTAGCCCCCCTGAAACTAAAAAGAGGCAGGAACATACCATCTAGATAATGGTTCAACACAGAAATAAACTCCGAAAGAAGAGAACTAAGAGCGGCAGAAAGACTCTGGCGGAACAACCCCTCCACTATCCTTCGAGCCAGACTCAAATCAGTATGCGGGAAATATAAAAAAACACATAAAGAACGAAAAAACTTCCTTCTTTTCTAATGCCCTTGGAAATGCTACAAACAGGCCCAAAGAACTCTTTAATCTCATCAGGCAACAAACTTCCAAGCCCCCCTCGACCCCTGCTACGGCCTCCAAAGACCTCTGTGATAACTTTGCCAATTTCTTCAATGACAAAGTCACCAAGATAGAACTCTCCTTGAACGCACACCACAGTCCCCCGGCAGTAAATCACCCCCGGGGACAGAAGATATCACACCCAAGCTCCCCCCTAACCTATGGAATTCTTTCAACCCCATCTCCGAAGCAGAGGTCATCAAAATGATCTCCAGCGCCAAACCCTCAACACACGTCCTGGATCCCATCCCTGCCCAACTGGCCAAAAAACTCAATCTCTCTCTAGCCCCACACTGGACCAGGATCATAAACAGCTCCCTGACTACTGGAGTTGTGCCTGATTGTCTCTAAACCAGCCAAGTCACACCTCTACTGAAAAAACCGGGCTCTGACACAAACGATCTGAACAACTACAGACCCGTCTCCAACCTCCCTCTCCTAGCTAAAATCCTGGAAATATGTGTTCTCCTCCAACTTACTCAACACCTGGACAACACCAACCTTCTAGACCCCTACCAATCGGGTTTCAGAAAAGGCTGCAGCACAGAGACAGCTATCCTAAATGTAATTGATGATATGCACAAATCTCTTGATATGTGCCAATATTGCCTACTTATACTCCTGGACCTATTGGCAGCCTTCGACACGGTCGACCACAAACTACTCATTAAGGCACTGCAAGAAAGGGCTGGAGCGGAAGAGGTGGTCTTACAGTGGTTCACCTCTTTTCTACAGAACCGCACCCAAATAATAAAAATCAAAAACTTCACGTCGGACCTACTCCCCGTTAGAATGGGTGTCCCCCAAGGATCCGTACTCTCGCCGCAACTCTTCAACATCTATATGGAACCCCTCACCACCATACTCAAAAAAAACAACATTCCCTTCCACCTATATGCAGATGATACCCAGATCTATCTGGAAACCTCATCCATGGAAGACATTCAGAGACTGAACGAAACTCTAAAAGATGTTCAACACTGGTTATCACGCAACCACCTAAAACTAAACCAAGACAAGACTGAATTCCTCCTCATCTCCAACAAGGAGAAGAACCCCCAAATCATAGAATGGCTTAAAGCTATTGATGCTCTCAACTACAACCCCACCCTAGCCGATGCTGTAAAATCGCTGGGAATCACTCTGGACCCTAAATTAGACATGAGCAAACGCATCAAGAATAACGCAAAGAGCGCCTTCCTCAACCTTAAACTACTCAATAAAATAAAACCCTTCATCCCCCCGAACGACCTCAAACAAGCCACTCAATCCCTGGTGCTGTCCAGACTAGACTATGGGAATGCAACCCTCACAGGATCAGCAAAATCTCATCTAGCTCCGCTCAGAACAACTTTGAACGCAGCAGCCAGAATGGTCACCGGAGTTAAAAAATATGAACATATCTCACCGGCACTCAGAGAGCTCAAATGGCTCCCAATCGAAATGCGTGCCAACTTCAGAACTGCCTGCCTCACCCACAAAGAGGCAGCACAGGGAAACCCGCATACCTGGCCTCCAAACTCCAGAAGGCCGGTCAGACAAGAAGCCTAAGGAGTACCAACACCTTACTCCTTATCCGTCTGAAAACTCGCAAACAAAAAACCGCATCTCGTTCCTTCGCAGGAAATGCGCCCAAAATCTGGATCTCCATACCAGTCCATATAAGGACTAATTCCTCCTACTTAAATTTCAAAAGGCAGCTCAAAGACCTCCTCCTCAAGCGATCTCTCCCGAATGGATAGTTACAGCCTAATCGCAGGAGCCTTCCCACAACAGCACACAGACACTTTGACATTAAGACCTCTACCTCACTCTCCTCAGGACTACCTCCTCTAACCCCCCTACCGGATCCAATGCCGTCATAAGTCACTGTGCTTTTGCGGCGACACTACGTGAAGCGACATAAGACAATGTACAGACTACTGTGATAATATATCCTACGAATGTCACTGTGATCTCTATGACGAGACTATGCAATGCGTCTTGAGGCATTGTACATATTACTGTGTTAATGTATCATACGAATGTTAAGGCTGTAAAGTGCTCCGATACCTCCGGGTCTGGCTAGCACTATATAAAACTCTTAAATAATAATAAATAATAATAAGGAGGTTGAAAGCACCAAAAATAGCAAAAATAGGCTATGTCCCAGTAAAATGCCAAAACTGTGTAAAACATTTTTGGTTTTCTGACAAACCTTTATCAGTCCCTGAAAGCTGGGAAGATGGTGACTTGAGCACCACAAACCCTTTGTTGATACTATTTGCAGGGAAAAAACCAGACGCTTTCATCTGCAGCCCTTTTTTCCCATTTTACAAAAAAAAAAAAATTAGATGTATTTTGGCTAATTTCTGGGTCCCCTCCAGGGGAATCAACAAACCCTGGGTACCTTTAAAATTCCCATGGTGTTGGAAGAAAAGGACGAAAATTTGGCGTGGATACCTTATGTGGTCAAAAAGTTACAGGGGCCTAAGCGCGAACTACCCCAAATAGCCAAAAAAGGCTTAGCCCCTGGGGGGGGGAAAGGCCTAGCAGCGAAGGGGTTGATATAGAAGTCTCAGGTTACAGGTAAAGAAGGTAATAGGGAAGTAGGAAGGTCCCACCAGGAGCAGCATTCTTGCTGCTCAGCCCACGCACTCCAACTCACATTCATTCCACCATTCCACATCAGCATTCTATTACCTCACAGTCACTCTGGCTGAGCAGCAGGGGACGTAACAGTAAGGAGAGAATGCATGGCATAGAAATGAAGATACCACACACCTCCCTTCTTTATGAAAAAAATAGAAAATATAAATCCAAGTAAGACTGTAATACACAAAATCCATTAAAACAAGAATGAAGGGAGCAAGATGGTGCCAGTGTAAGACGCTAGCTTTTCGTCGCTCTCCCGTCTGGAATCTCCCATACTTGGAGGAGCCCTGCACGGGAGTATGCGGTCCTGTCTCTGTGTCAGTGATTTTTTTCGGCTGGGTGTGGCTGGTTCGAACTTGCGCAGTGGATGAGGCTGGCTGCTCCAGGCTTTGGCAGCTGCAACTTCAAGGACGGTTTCCGCGCTCCCCGGGACTCGCCGCTGGCTGTTACTTCTTTAAGCTACCTTATTGAGGAAACACAGCATGCCTGGTTGCGGGGCAAAGAAAACGGTATCGGCCAACCCGGGTGTGGCTGCAGTGTTCCCAGCCCCCTCCAGTCTACACCATGATCCCGGTAAGGAGGCGAAGGGGGGAGAAAAACAGAAGGAAGCTCTGGCAGGGGTAAGCTACAGTCTAATGGAACGGATTGTGGATTAAAAGGAGGCAAACGACCTGGCAAGGCAGGCTTGCCTGGAGATGTCACAGGGACCCAACCATTAATCCCTGCCTTATTTTCAGTTGGCAGTAAAGCCCCTGCAGTGAATAATGGAGGGCTGGGCCCTAAATCTGGATCTGGGATTAAGGTGGGGGATCCTGCTGACTCCTCGATGAGTGGGGGTAATTCTGTATTGCCTCCCCCTGCGCACCTGAGCAAAGCTGATGGTCTCAATAGAGATGCTACCCAATCTTTGGAAATCTGACCCCAAATCAGAAAGTCCAGCATAAGCCCAAAGCCTGGGGAGGATACATCATGTCAGACACCTGACTGCGCTCTGACCTCAGTTATACCTGGCAGCACAGACATGGTGACGGGGATCAGTGATCACACTCTGGAAAATTGGAGACAGGCTAACGAGATACCCTCCTGGGTAGAATCTCAGACTGCGGGGCTGAATCCTGACTATTGGTAACGTGGAGTTACAGGCAACCGAAGCCATGGAGGGTAGCCCCGAAACAATTGCGACAAGAGTTCAGAACTGGGATTCTGTTGGGAATGAGCCAATAGTCACCGGTCAAGTCTCCTGATATTGAAGAGAAAATGATCTCCCTCACTGATGACTTAGATCTCTCTAACCTTGGTAATTCGTCGTCTTCCTCAAATGATGAGTTGGCCTCCTATTCCTCCTCCAGTGATGTCCCCGATAATGCTGCATGTCTAACACAGCGCAAATTGACAGGGAGGGGTGAGAGAAAGAAAAGGAAAAAAAGAAGCGGAAGCTGTGCTGAGTATTCTGACAGGAGCAGGAGGGGGGCCTCCTCAGGGAACCTACGACGGGATTACTCTGCTACCCAGTTTGTATTCTCGGCAGAGGAACTTGGAGAAACTCCAAAGGATGCCAGTGGACTGTCAGGGGGTACGTTTTCAGAGCCATCCACAGTAGAAGCTTCGCTGGCCATAATCCTCCAAACCATAAGGCAAGTGCAGAAAGAAACATGGAGTTTGAGCCGCCGCACATGTCTAGCTACAAAGAATTGCACGGAACTAGAAAGAAAATAAATAAAGCGTGTCCGGACATTGCTGGAAGAATAGCTATGGTTGAGGAATGGACTGTGTCCTTCAAAACAGAAGTCAGTGCACTCAAAACTCAGAAATCCTCTCAGGACACTGCTATGGCTGACGTCTTCTGGAAACTAGAAGATCAAGAAAACAGACAGTGACGGAATAACCTGGGATTTTTGGGTATTCCTGAGGGGGTGGAGGGCCTTGATGCAAGAGCCTATGTAGTTAAATTATTGAGAGGTGCCTTTCCGGAAAAAGCAGGTGGAACTGGGATGTAGAAAACCAACGTGTGCACAGATTCCAGCTTATGTTGAAGAAATCTCGGCCCAATGAACCAGAGAGACACAGGGCTATACTGGTCTACTCTGGGAACTTTTTGCTCCATCAAGAAATATTTGATCTAGCCTGCCCCAATTCATAAAGGGAGTTTGAGGGTGTCACATTTTTTGTTAGGCCTGATTTCGAACACGCCACGGTAGAGAGGCGATGGCGGCTGCAACAACTTTTTAGCTTCTTTCAGAAAATTGGGTCTGAAGTATACCTCCAAAATTCCACTCGGTTGAAAGCGGTGTATAAGGGTCATGCCCGCAGTTTTATTTCTGGGATTTTGACCCAGGAAAACCTAAAAGAGATTAGCGGGGGTTGGGTACTGTTTTGGAGAAAAATAGTTAGATGCCTTAAAGGGCAAGTCAGGGGTGAAATCGAGGTTTAACCAGTTTAGCTGGCTAACTGGGCCACCTTCCCCTAAGGGCTGTTGTGCTATGAATAAGTCGGTCGCTGTTGGTATTATTGGGCTCCTGCCTTTTCCGTTTTCTTCTCCTGGATCAGTTTTATTCTTTGGGGGATTTAGACCAGGGAGTGACAGGGGCTGCTGGCTCTCACTGGTGTCGTCACTCAGGCTTGATGCCTGATTGCTCATATGGTGTTGGGGGAGGGGGATTTGGTATGTGGGGGGGTTCAGGGGAGGTTCGGGGGGCCAATAGGATGGCGAAGGAGGGGGGTGCTACACAATTAAAAGAAAGCGCGCAGAGACATGTCAAGAAGAGGGGAAAATTGAATTCACTGGTTTACCGGTGCTTCGAGAGAATGAGTGGTGACTCTATGATGGATTTAAAAGCAGGGAGGAGATGAGTAAACTGAGAATTGCAACCATGAATATTTGCGGGCTTAATGATAAAAAGAAGAGGGCCAGAGTGGCTCTTGAGTTACAAGCACTAGAGGCTGATATTATTTGTCTCCAGGAGACGCATATTGAGGGGTCTCAATTGTCACTGCTAGATAAGCTCGGGTACAAATTGGTTGGTGGTACTCTGCAAGGGACACGTACCTGTGTGGTAGCAATCCTAGCTCGAAGTGTATTAGGATTTTTTACACAAGTGCGTTCAGACAGGTACGGGAGGTGAGTTATTACTGAATTCCATTCTACTGCAAGAAGATTTACCTTGTGTTCTGCATATGGGTTCATTTCAGATGATAGTGGGTTATTCGGCTGGCTTTCCAATGAATTAGCATTGAGGCCGTTACCTATAATTCTTTGTGGGGACTTGAATATTAATCTAGCAACTAGCTGGTCATGTGAGGAGCATTATAAGTACCGTGGAAGGAAACAGAAGGTATTTGATTCTCTTAGAGGGCTCTGCAAAGACCATGTGTTGACAGATGTTTGGCAGTCAAGGAGACCTAAGGAACAGGGTTATACTTTTTTTTCCTTGCCACATTAGTCGCATGTTCGATTAGATTTTTTCTTTGTCTCTCTCTCCCTTGTTTAGGAATGAGACCATAACTCCATTGTGCTGGTGTTAAAGAATGGGGGCTGTGTCAAGAAGGGAACTCATTGGAGCTTTGAGCGAGCGTTATTAATTAATGATGATTATCTGTGCCACATGAGGTAATGGATACCAACATTCCTCAGGGAAAATTTGGGAAGTGCCCCAGTTGAAGTTGTCTGGGACACTTTGAAAGCAGGGATCCAGGGGGAGACTCTACAACTTATGCTAAGTCGGAGGAAAAAAGAAAAATGAAGAATGCAGGATCTTTATACCATGTTAGCTAAGGAAGAAAGGAAATTAATAATTGCTACACAACAGAAGAATAATATTCAAGAGGCGCAATTGGGGGTAGCTCTAGCGAAAGCTGCAATTAACGAGATAACGACAACAAAAGTAGCAGACAAGTACTTGTTCTGAAGGGAGAAAGCCTACGAATGTGGTGAGCAAATTGGACATCAGCTAGCCACCAGGGTGAGGCAGAAGGGAGGACAGAGTGAAGTACGAGAAATAAGAGATCCTGTACGGGGTATGATCTCTGATGCGGCAGGAATCAGGATGGCATTCAAAATATACTATCAATCCCTGTATTTGAAAACCATTAAGGGTGAGGCCGTAGCCACAGACAGCTTCTTGGATTCGGTCCCACTTACTAGATTCAGTGTAGAAGAACAGGAGGGCTTAGAGGGGGCCCCTTTGTGGGAAGAAATCTTAGCTGCTGTCTCCAACCTTGCTGCATGCAAAGCGGGCAGCATCAACGGTATCCCGGCAGAATTTTATAGGGTATTTGCACCAGAAATAAAAGACTGCCTAACCATCCTGTTTGCGCAAATCTTCAAAGGAGCCAGCCCTCCTCGCTCTTGGTCGCATGCAAAGATTGTTGTCTTCCCCAAGAAAAATAAGCTGGCAGCGGAATTCGGGTCTTATAGACCGATCACCCTGATCAATGGGGACTCTAAAGTATATTTGAAAGTTCTGGCCTCTCGCTTATCTCTAATTATTAGCAGGGTAGTATCTGTACGGCAGCATGGGTTTATACCCAGGAGAGGCACCACTGATAATATTAGACGGGTAATTTCCATCTTTGATGCCGCCCAGGTTGAATGAGACCCTATGGCTCTGATCCTGCTGGATGCGGAGAAAGCCTTTGATAGGGTCTCCTGGCACTATCTGTGGGCTGTGATGAAGAGGGCAAACATTGGGCCAGAATTTTTGCAAGCTATTAAGGCACTATACCATAACCCAGAAGCTAGGGTGTTTGTGGCAGGGGAGCTCTCAGAGTCTTTTGAGAACTCTCGGGGGCCAGGCAGGAGTGTCCCTGCTCGCCGCTCTTGTTTGCATTATATATAGATCCATTTATACGTAGGATCGAGCACAATATTTGTATCCCTCCTATTTCCCTCAGAGGATGGGATACCAAAACCCTCGCCTATGCAGATGACATAGCGTTAGTAACACCGGACCTGGCTACAGCCCTGATCGAGATAGAGAAAGAGGCGACCGGTTTTGGGCTAATCGCTGGAAATCTGTTAAATATGGAAAAAACAGTAGTTGTGGTCAATAAGGGAGTTACTTTCAAAGATGCGCATGTGGTTACAAGGGCAGTATAGCTAGGAATAACTATCATTTTTTATTTTGAAAACATTGTCAAAGAAAACCTTGACCCCTTTATTGAAAACGCGAAAAGGGACCTGGGCAGATTGAATAACTTGCACTTATCTTTTTGCCCCAAAATTCTTTACTTTTTCCGTGCTATCCCTTTAGAGATTGGAAATATATGGTTCAAGAGGTTGGAAGACCTGATGTCTCGATTTGTTTGGGCATATTCTAAGCCTAGAAGGGCCCTAAAATATTTGACACTCCCTGGAGATAGAGGGGGTTGGGGGTTATCACATGTAAAACTATATTATTGGGCCACCATGCTTCAAAACTGTTTGATTTTATTACAAGAAAACCCTCGCTCCAAGCTGGGTCTGAGTATCTCCCCTCCCCCTTCGAATTACTGATAGGTGAGGAGGCATGGGGAGGCCTTTGGAGACAAATTTAATTTAACTATTTTAAGAGAGCATGTTTTAAGACCTCACTGAATGCTTTTATAGTTTGGTCAGCAGTCCGTAAGGTATTGGGGATAGGTAAACTACATTTTTATACTCCAATGGGTAATAATGGGAATTTACCAGGGAGTTTTGCTGACCAATATATCCTAGGTTGGGTTAAAGCTGGCTTAAACAGGGTAGGCCTCTTTTTTTCCCCTATGGGGGTAATGTATTTTCAAGAGTTTAAGGGTTCGATTATGATGTTGGTTGGAAAGCATTCCAACCGAATCGGTCTTAGAATGGTTTCCGACCGAATCGGATTCAGGGAGTCTGACCGACCGATTACGATGGTTCCGGATACCATTTGGTCGGACTCCCATTGACTTCAATTGGAGCCTGTGTTCTGACCGAATACTCAGGCTCCCATTGAAGAAAGGGGCGTGTGGGCAAAATCATGCACCCTGTGGCGGGCACCCCTTGGTGCCTGCCACACTGTGCATGGTCTGAAAGGGAGGTCCCTTGGGTACCCCCACAGGACCCTTTCGGAAGGCTCCCAGTAAAGGGGGACTGCTACGGGCCCCCAAAGTCATATTCTGACAGCCGATCCGTGTCGGACAAACCAATTCGGAAAGGCTGTCCGAATCCGAAATCGTAATCGCTCGGTCGGACACACGATCCGTAGACCTGTACAAGTCGGCTCCGAACGACTCGGTTCCTCTGAATGCCATCTAGAACCGACTCTGAAAGTCCGAACGCTTTCCGAACATCGTAATCAGTCGTTCAGAAATCTTTCCGAATCGGTCGGAAAGACAGGTTCTGAATCAGATTCGGCAGACCCGAATCCGATTTGGAGCCTTTCCGAACGACAACGTAATCGACCCCTAAGAATGATTTCGATATTAATCAGAAAGACTTCTTTAAGTACCTCCAGGTAAGGGATTTTCTAACTCGTTAGGGAGGAGGGCCGGAAGGGTTCCAAAGGTGTGACTTGGTGGACCTACTGGTAGACAGACGTAAACCCCCCTTTGGAGGTATTTATACCCTCCTCAAGAAATGGATGAAAGACGATCTAGACAAATACTGTCAGAAATGGCAGGAGAAATTGGCTATCTCTGAAACTAGTTTCCTGGAATCCTTTTCATTGGCTCAAACTGCCTTACTATCTTCAAAATTGCAAGTACAGTATTATAAAACGTGTTTTATCTCTATTATACTCCCAGCAGAATTATCAAATGGGGGGATAGTAAGGGATCTCGATGCCCCAGATGTCAACTTAGGGGGGCAGACAGTGTGCATATTTTCGCCACCTGTCACGCATTAATAACTATTAAGGCAGAAATCACAGAATTTTTGAATGAGAAATTAAATATGAGGGTTTCCTTGACACCTGCTGTGATACTACTGGGAGTACCAGAAGGGGAGCGGTGTGACAGAGGTAGAGCGCTTTTATTTATATCCATGCCTATTTTTCAACTGTGTATTGCATCAGCTTGGCTGGACATCAACCCACCCATTTTCCAGCAATGGCTAGCCCGGGTTCTCGCAGTACATAACCTGGAAAAAGCAATCTACTCGAGGAAAGGGGCCTGGGGTAAAAAAAAAAGGGCCTGCGGAGGTGGCCGCTGCTCCTAGACTGGATGGAATCGGGGGGAGGAGATCACATGCGGCAGGTAGATTATTTGGCGAAGTACACAAGATTATATTAGGAGGCATACAAGATATGCACTGTGCACTTTTGTAATGTGATAGGACTTTATTTATGGACTCTGTGCTCGTTTTTGTCCCCTTCTTCTGTAGCCACTCATGAATTGACAACTTGTATTGAGGTTATTTTATGTGATATTGATTAATTGTGTAATAGGGTGGGTTGGGGTTATCTCTGGTTAAGTGATGTTTTTCTATATGGATTATTGCAATAAAATTGATAATAATAAAAATTAAAACACAAAAGAAAATAAAGAACGAAGCAAGGGAGAAAAATTAAATCACGCAATACATGAAAATAAAAGGACCAGAGAAGGAAACAATGATGCAAGGTTAAGAATAACACATACATACATCTCTCGGGAGAAACACCCACACTCTCCCCCCTCTGCAGACAATGAAATGTGGAGGAGCAACAAAAGTGACACCTCATGATAGAGTCACCGACTGCAGTTTAGTACAAGGGTTCAATACGTGTGCCCCAATGGGTGCCATACACCTGTGCAATAATAAAATGCAAAACATATGCCCTTGCGGGTGCAACACATATGCCCCATTCACAAGGATGCAATATGTGTGCCCCAACGGGTGCCATACACCTGCCCAATAATAAAGTGCAAAACATAGGCCCCTACGGGTGCAACACATATGCCCCATTCACAAGGGTGCAATACGTGTGCCCCAATGAGTGCCATGCTCTTGCCCAATAATAAAGGGCCAAACAAATGCCCCAAAGATAAGGGTTTGACAGCAAAGAAAATGCCCCATCACCAACAAAAGTAAGTAGTTGTTAAGTAAGTATTTGTTTAGGGAGCAACTAACAAGCCCCAACACAAAGCAACATTTGGGTGCAGGAAATTTGCCCCATATTATGTAAATGCAAGAACGGTTTGGGCTGAAACGCAAATGCCCAACACCAGCAAAAGTAAGTAACGTCTGGGTGCATTTACTATGCCCCAAGACATGCAACAAATTAGTATGGTTTTGGGTGCAACGCAGGTACCCCATCACTAGTAACAGTAAGAAATGTCTGGGTGTACAAAAAACATGCCCCAGCTCAAGTAAAAGTAAGAAACATATGGGCAGAAAACATATCCCCCAATGTAAGTAACCGGAAGTAAAATTTGCACCAGACGCAACACACACCCTATACAGCCTGAATCCTAGAATAGCACGCAAACATATGCTAACATGGCATTTCCAACACATGCAGGCAGCAATTCAGTATAGCAAATTAAATATGCTAAATTGGCATTTCAACCACAAGAAGTCAGCATAGCATAAATAATTAGGCATTAAATCATGAATAGCACTGAAAAATATGCTAAAATGGCATTGTAAACAATCTCAAAAAGGCACAGAACTTCACTGTTGGAGAATGTTCTGATTCTATGTTCTGTACACTGAGCAGCCTCGTAGTCCTATTTGCATGTTGATAATATATGATATAATAAACAATAAATAAAGATGAAGTCACTTGGAGACTTGGTGAGACAGTGGCGCCAACAGCAGAAAAGAAAGGCGCATACATCAAATTTTTGAGCAGAGAAACTGCACCAGACGTATTCCTGCAAATAGCTCCAGGTAATGTACAGCTGCACATGGGAAGTAAATGGTATTCAAAATAAACATGAAAACCAGGTCCCTGTGCACATCAGCGTGAGAATTCTGTGCACTCTCCTGCGAAGTTGTAATTTATCTTTATTCTAGGCTCCACTGCTCCTGGAAGTCCCCAGACAGGCAGGCAACGCAGACTAAAGAGAAACATTCACGAGTAAACATTCACATACATTTCACTCAGGAAGCATTGCCCAGGAAACTCATTGCAACGTTACAACAGCTTTGCCCGGTTGAAAGGCTGCCCCAGAGAAATGACTCAGCTCCATTCCTTTGATGCGTCCACGGCCTCGCGCTGATTGTTTGAATGTCGCGAATGAGGCGTCTTCCGATTCCCACTCCTATGGAATGGAGAGACCAGGGCAGCAGGGAGGGCACGGCTCGAGATGAGAATGCAAAGGAGAGAGCGTGCTCTCATTTTCAGAAGACGCTGCTGTTAAGTTTTACTTATCAAAGCTGGGGCTCGAGGATATGTGCGTGTGTCCTGTATTAGAATGTATACATGTTCCATAGAATGTTGTGGGGGTTCTCCTGTGTCAGTTCTGCTGGCTGGACGCGTTGGCCCCTGCCTCCTTACATGCTTAATAAAGTTATACTCTTCAACCATCCTGGTGTGGACTCCTGGTGTGACAATAAGAAAAGCTCAGTTAATCTACCTACTAAACAGTTTGAAAAAAATACAATGGATGTGGCAGCAAAGATCCTCTAGCTTATAGCAAGAAATGTCCTGCACGTAACCAGAAGTGTGGTGAATGCTGTACATTAGGACATTTCGCCACAGTTTGTAGGAAAAGCAGGTTCAAGAGGAAAGTAAATGTAGTCAGATTCTGATTCAGATGTGCAGTCAGAAAATTCTGTGTCTGAAGGACCTTTTCAACAGAGTGAGTGTGTTCTGGGAGTGATGGAAACACTTGGCGAACCTTCTATCCATAGCTACTCACAATAAGCCAGTGTGTAATGTTAAGCTGGGGGGAGTATAAATTCTCATTGTTGCTGATACTGGTTCTACCTACACCATTGTTGACAAAACTGTCTGGGAGAAGACATTTTCACAAGTTATAGGCAGTCAGTTGTCTCCATCTGATGTTGCTCCTGAAAGTTTTACAGGGAGCCTATTCCCATGGCAGGGTTTCAGAAGTTAGTGTTTGAATTCAAAGGGAGGAAGACTTTCATCAAGTTGTATGTTGCAGAGTATGGTCCATCAGGTTTAGGGTGGGTGGACCAGAGAGCTTTAGGAATAATTCTGGACCCGAAAAGTCATAAATAAGTGTTAGTTACTGGTGACAAATGCATCAGTGGTAATGAATTCAAAGAAAAATATCCTGAAGTATTCTCAGGGAAAATTGGTATGTTGAAAGGGTATTCACATAAAATTGTTTTAAAGCAAAACGCTGTTCCAAAAGTCCACAAGGTCAGAAACATTCCTTGGCCCATAAGAAAAGAAGTTGACTGTGAGATCGAGAGATTATTAAAGGAAGGTATTATTGAAATGGTTGATGCCACTGAATGGGTTGCTCCAATGGTTGTAGCCAGACGCGTTAATGGGAAAATTAGTTTATGTATTGATTTAAGGAATCTGAATGATACCATTGTCGTGGAAAGATTTCCACTACCTAAAATAAGTGAAATGTTAGCTCAAGCTAAGGGGATGACATTTTTCACATCCATAGACTTGTCCTCAGTGTACCACCAAATCAAATTGCATGAGGAAAGCAAAGATTTGACAATGTTCATTACACCGTCTGATTGCTTTAGGTACTTGCGAATGCTGTTCGGTCTGGCATCAGCTGCGGCTGTCTTTCAGAAATTAATGTACAAATTATTTAAGGACCAAAGTGGTACAATTTTCTTTCAAGACGAAATTCTGATCATGGGTGAGTGTGAGGAGGTACATGACTCTAGAGTGGAGAAAGTGCTTAACATTCTTCAAAATAATGGGTTAACCGTAGAGTTTTAAAAATGCAAGTTTAAAGTCAAAAGTTGGAATTACTTGGGGCATGTAGTCTCAAGTGAGGGCATTAAACCAAAGGATGAATTGTTGCATGCAGTGACAGAAGCTCCCACACCTACCTGTAAGGATGAGTTGAGGTCTTTTCTTGGATTGACCGAATTTTATGCCAAATTTGTATGTAATTTTTCTGAAAGAACTTATAATCTGTGACAATTGTTAAAGAATGGAGTGAAATTTGTTTGGACAAGTGTGTTACAGGAGGATTTTGAATGTATCAAGTCGTGCATTTGTGAGGCTGGAAATTTACATGGATTTGATCCTAATTTGAAGTGCATACTTACCACTGATACGAGTATGAAGGGCATTGGTGCAGTGTTGAGCCAGAGAGATGACAGTGGGAAGGAATTTACAGTAGCTTTTGCGTCTAGAGCTTTATCTCATCCTGAGGAACGCTATTCGGTCATTGAAAA
Organism: Calotriton arnoldi; assembly: GCA_963921515.1. NCBI lineage: Eukaryota > Metazoa > Chordata > Amphibia > Caudata > Salamandridae > Calotriton > Calotriton arnoldi. The sequence continues at coordinate 5,033,594 of CAWUFW010000025.1, read as the reverse complement.
GGAGACTTTAGCCATTGCATGGGGTCTTGAACATTGTAGGAGTTTTCTTTGGGGGTTTGAGGTAGAAATCAGAACTGATCACAAATCTTTGTTGACGGTTTTGACTCCAGCAGGTTTGTTGAAAGCTACTCCAAGCATTGCAAGGATGTCAGTGAGATTATTAGATTTTTGGTATAAACTTACTTATTTGCCTGGTGTGAAGAACAGAGTGGCGTATTGCCTGAGCAGACTACCTTTACCTTTAGAGGAAGTTTCTGGTGAGAATATGGATGATGTTAATATTGCATGGACTAATTTGGGGAAAATGAATGCCATTACCAGAACGGATTGGGATGAATCTTTCAAAGAAGACAGTGTGTTACAAGAGATAAAAAAAATTGTGATGAGGGGTTGGCCAGTGAAATGTGCATTAAAAGAAGAGTGTAAAGTTTTTGGGGAAGGTCTGAATGATCTTACCGTCACAAGTGGATATGTGTTAAGAGGAGACAAAGTTATTCCACCTAAGTCTTTACATACCTTTATTGTTAAGTTGTGCCATGAAGGGCATTTAGGCATTGTTAAAAGTAAAAAGAAGGTAAGAGAATTTTACTGGTGGCCGGGTATTGATATGGATGTAGAGAGGGTTGTCAGGGAATGTAGCATATGTGAGGGTGCAGACAAATCGCAAATGTTAATGAAACCCAGTCTATGTCCCGTTCCAAGGCCTGGTATGGCTTGGGAAACTATTGCAGTTAACATTATGGTCCCATAAGTGAAGAAGATGGTAGTTTTCGGTATGTAATTGTTGCTATGGACTATTTATCCAAGTGGCCTGAGGTTGAGTTTGTTCCGAGTGATAATGCTGAAGCAGTGGTTACGTTTTTGGATGGCGTTTTCCAGAGAAAGGGACTTCCCAAGACATTGATTTCAGACAAAGGGGTGCAGTTCAGGAGTGAGATTTTAGAGGCATTTTTGAAGCGCAATGGGATGGAACACAAATTTACTTCTCTTCATCATCCCAGCGGTAATGGTGAAGTAGAAAGATTTAATAGAGTTTTAAAAGATTCCTTACAAATTGCGAAAAGTAAGAACTTAAATTGGAAAGTAAGCATTAAGAAAATGGTATGGATGTATCGTAAAACACCTACCGTTACTGGGTTAAGCCCTTTCACCATTTTGCGTGGTAGGGTGCCTTTTATGAAAGACAATCAAGGTTGGTTAGTGGAATCGAGATTATTACATTGGTCTCCTGAGGAGGTGAAGAAAAATATTGTGAAAGCTCAATGTAAATACAAATTATACAAATCGTAAGACTCTAAGAAAAACTCTAAGGAACCTAATCTTAAAAAGGAAGATTTGGTGAGAGTCAAATTTCCCTTTAGGGTTTGCAAAGGACAAAGCACATTTTCCAAACCACTTAGGGGGATATTCTCAAGAACGGGCGATAATCATCGCCAACCTAGGTTAACGCAATTTTACATAACGCCGTCTATCGCGGGAAAATAACGCCGTGTTAACGGCGTATTCTCAACATGCCGGCAACAGGCGATAGTGTCCCGATAACGCGTCAAATGTCCGCGTTAAAATTACCAGGACGGCGATAAAAAAGGAAGCCCGAACGTGAAAAAAGTGGCGATGGGCCCAACAGCGATAAAAACATCAGCGATAAGCAGCGCCAGGCTTGCTATTCCCACGTCAGGCGGGAAAAATCATCATAAAAGCTGCAAAAAAATAAATAAATTTAAAAAAAACACAAAGAACTGAGAAGCACCATGGAGGAAGCTGGAGCAACTACAGAGGCCAACCAGAACCCCACAAACCCCCCGGAGGACCAGCCTGGGACCTCGGGGAAGGAGAAGGGCTAGGAGAAGAAGAAGAGGAACCCGCGGTTCAGTCCGCAGGAAAACAAGATCCTGATTACGGAGGTGATAGAACACCACCAACAACTGTTCATCACCTCCACTGTGTCATTGGCAACTAAAAATGCAATATGGCAGTCCATCTTGGCCAAGGTGAATGCAGTCGGAGTGAAGAGAAGGGAAGTGGACGACTGCAAGAAGCGCTGGAATGATGTGAAGCGCAAAACCAAGCTGAAACTCGCCAACAACCGGAAAGCAGCAATGCAGACTGGAGGTGGGAGTCCAGCGCCCCAGCAGGAGCTGGATGAGATGGAGGAAATGGTGTCCACAGTCATCAGTGGGGAGACGGTGGCAGGAGTTGGGGGACCGGACACTGCTCAACATGACCTGACTCAACAGCAACAGGGTGAGTAACGACCAGGGACTGGGGGGGCAGGGGGAGATGGGCACAATGGCACACATGCACAGTCAAGTATAGCACAGTGCACACCCACAATGACTCTGGATCATGTCCCTGATCTCCTTGGCATACTGCAGCACACATAGAAACAGCAAGTAGTCCCCCGTACACAATGTGCCCAGAGGGGGCCCTCCCCACACATCACTAATCTCACAACAAACCCATGCACATGTGCTGAACCCAGCAAAGCTGCGGGTCCGTGAGCCACACTGACAATGCAAGTGACACTGCATGACGATTAGCATGGCTGCAGTACAATTATCATGACATGGTGCACACCACGACACTGAGGTGGCTGAGTGTGGACCACATCCATAAAGGAGCAGGTCACACTCTAACACATCCACGTGCACAAACAATCCCTGACGTCAACAAGACATCTGCGGACAAACCATGCCCAAGAGTCCCAACTCCCACCAAGAGCCCAATTTACTCAAGTCTGCAACATCTCAGCACTGTATAAGCACAGAAGTGAAAGGCACACCGCCTGAAAGGGATAAGGGCCAGCAAAATCAGAGCCGCAGGGGCGACTCTCCCACAATCCAGCACACACACATAAGAATCAGAGCACATCAACATAGACAACAATGTGGTACAAACTGCAACACTTCCACAACAGAACAGAGGACACAACTGCTGCCGCTTGTGTGTAGAAACTGGCCAATCACATTTGGCATAGCATGAAACTGTGAGCTGATAATGTACAAGTACAACCCCACATCCCTGATGGTGTAGAAATGTCCACTGTCCCGCATCAAATAGACATCTCCTCCCAAACAGTCACAATGTACATTGTCATGCAGTCTGTTTGTAAACATGTCCAATGCGTGAACATACATGGAACACACTGTTAAACTGCATCTCCCCTTCACATTGCAGAGGGAGAATCAACACCTCCTGCAGAGCAGACGTACATCTCTTCACTGATGATGAAGAGGACCTCCACACCATCGACACCCTCCAACAGCTCATGGACACCCTCAGCACCCCACCCCCAGGAGCAGGGCAGCCCAGCTGCATCGAGGATACCCCACCCCCTGCACAGACCACACAGCAGGAAGCACCTACCACCACGGCTGTCTCCCAGGACCCCCCGACCAACACATGGCATTCCAACACCGTGTGTTAGAGGGCCAGAAGGAGATGGCTGATCAGGTGCGGGTGGGGTTCGACCTCATAGCAGCCAAACTAGTTGCGATACGTGGGTGTCTAAGTCCCATCAGGGACCACTTACAGTCCCTAACGGACACCCACAGTCCGCTCCATGCTCTCCAACAAGCCATGGCTGACATTGCTGGAGTCATGACTCTGAGACAAGAACAACTGTCTAGTCAGAGTGGCTCCAGCGATGTCAGCCGGGAGTTGGGACACATGCGGAGGCTCATGGAGAACATGGAGCGGATGCAGGCGGAAAGAATGGCTGCCACGGCTGCACACCAGCGAGATGTAGCTGGGATCTTCCATGCCCTGCAGATCCTCATCATGGCATTGCTTCCACAAGGCCTGGCGCAGATGAATGCTCCTGCTACTACTCCATCCACATCTCCGCCCCCTGATGTGTCAGTGCCTCACAGTGCGGCAGACAATCCACCTCCGGCCCCTGATGTGTCACTGCCACACAGTGTGGCAGACATTCCACCTCCGGCCCCTGATGTGTCAGTGCCACACAGTGCTGCAGACAAAACACCACCACCCACATGTGAGGAACATCACACATCAGAGGACGATGATGTGGATGATTCTGCTTTTGTGGTAAGAAGGAAGCGGTAGCATTCATCTCCGCCATATGGCCTGTTTCAGCTTGGTTCTGCCCTCTGCATCATGCCCTGGAATAACACCTTCCACTGTCCCCCGATACACTCTGCGACACTCACCTTGGCCCTCGACATGGACTGCCATATTTGGTTTGGTTATCAATGACAGCAATCAGACTGCGGACTGAACTCTTTCTCTTCCGATGAACTTGTCAATCCCTTAAGGACTCTGGCTGGCCCTCCACGGGGCAACAATGTAAAGTGGGGTTTGCATGGCCATGTACTGGTCCAGCTTCAACACTCCACCGAATGTGATTAAAACATTCTAACTCACACAGATGTGTCATGTCTGTGATCAAGCAAGTATGAAAGTATGGATGAATGTAGGGGCAGTGATTCCAAAAAAAGGTACTCTCTGGTAACTGATATCAATGCGCATGTTTGACCGTGACCCAGATAGGCAGTGAGATGACTGGGAATGTGTGAACTAGCTGTGGCCTCATTGCTCCTAAACAACAATTTCGCAATTTTACCAATTTAGCCCCACGTCAATGTAGGACATAGGGCTGTGTGTAAAAAATTCAAAGTCAAAGTTATGTGGATGCCACAGCTCGGAGCAATGATTTGTTTGAGTGTGCAGCGGTTGGACTCCTGGGATGGTCTGTGTGTAAGTGTGAAGGTCATTCCATGCAAGAGAACTGCGAGCAAGGACTTCTGTGTGTGGGGTGTGTATACGTTGTTCTTTGGTTAGCGCGGTGCGTAGTGTGTGAGTCGTCATCAGCTGCTATGGTATCTCTTAGGGGGTGCCGGGTGCATGCAATTCCAAGGTCGGAGGTGCAGATGTGCTACCGCCTTCTAGTTCAGACAAAGGAGCTTTCATCCCTAATGTGAGTTTGTCATCGGCTTGCATTCTGGAAATGTGATGTGGATTTTGGGTGGTGGGGGATGTCACTGCTTCGCCTTCCGGCATGGTTGGACCCTTACCAGCCATGTACGTGCCCTCACGGTCAGTTTTGCATGCTCTGATGTAGCAGTGGTGTTTTGCTGCAGTCTGACAGTGATGGGTACAGATAGCTGTGAGGAGGCGCGTGACTTCTCACCTTGCACCTATTAGCTGACACTGTTCACTACTATTGATGGATGACGTCCGTGTACACATGTGATCTGTACATGGCACATATGTCCAGGGGACACCTTGGTGTGTCCCACGCAAGGTATTCCTGCTGGCTTTTTGGCTGGTGTGCATCTCCCATGTTGCTGAGGTGTTCACTGTGCCCCCATCCCCCTTACGTCCATATTGCTCATGTTGTGGGACTTGAGTCACAGGGTGCATCTCTGCATCAGGGTGGTTCATATTTGACCCCAAATGACACCCGCAATTTCATTTTTGACCCCAAATGACACCCTGTTGTCTTTTTTTGAACACCTATGACAGCCTTCATGTCATGTTTTGTACACATGTGATACGCTGATGAGTGGGATTACGTACTACATTTGACACCCTGAAATGGCATTCCGAATACATGACACCCTGAACAGCCTCTCTGTGCACAGGTGACATACCCACCATCTATTTGCTATTTGTGAGATTGTTAGCACTTAATGTTGCACTTACACTTGTCAGAGTGATGTGCTAATGCAGAGGACTGACATGCACACAGGGAATGTGTATTGCAATGAATTTATTAGCACATGCTGTTCATGTGGTCATTTTGTACTGTTCTATGATTGCTAAGGACAGTCACAATGTGACGTGCTCATGCGAAGAAATTGTTAATGATTGTGTTCCTTCGGCCTATTCCTGCTGCAGCTGCAGTGGGGTGTGGTCCACCTGCCTCATCTTCCTCATCATCGTCCGGTGCATCTGGCACTCGGATCCATGGGGCATTGGTGCGTACACATATGTTGTGCAATACACAACATGCATTGATCATCTTGCACACTATTTCTGGGCTGTACAGAAGTCTTCCACCTGTGATGTCCAGGCACCTGAAACGTGACTTTAACATGCCAAATGTGCGCTCAACAATGCCCCTGGTGCGTTTGTGGGCCACATTGTACTGCCTCTGGGCCGGGGTGTTCGGGGCTTGGAGGGGTGTCATCATCCACGGGCAGAGTGCATATCCTGGATCACCTGTGAGAGGTAAGTGAGATTAGTGTAAATTGGGGGTTCTGCATGCTGTGTTGGCAGACTTACAAGTTTTGTGGTGTGTGATTTGTGTGACTTTGGGATTCATGTTTGCCATGTATTGCTTCTGGCAAATGTGCGGGATCAATGTGTATTACATAGCCTCACAGCTGCTCCTCCCTCCCCCAAGCCTATTTACTTGTGTGCGCTGCACGGTTGCATCACTTGCACTCCTACGGCACACCAATGTCATGCCTGTCTGCGCATGTCCGCAAGCCTGACAACAACACTGTAACGTTGGCCATTGAAGATGGGTGGCCACGTGTGTGTAGGCCTATGGTAAGGATAGGGCGGACACAGATGTGGAGTTCAGGCCTGGCTGAACTCGCACTGTGATTGAGGGTAGGTCTTTGGCTTATGCTGCGGCAATGAAGATATACACACGACAGTTGGCATGTATGAGCCAAGACCCCGAGCGGTCTTGCGCTCCTTTATTTATCCATTTGGGCGAGCCCGCCCTCCTGGTGCATGCTACATTGCAAAATTGTCGATTAAGGGCCGGGTGGCGCCGACACTACAACAGAGACACACGCCATAGTTACTTTTGTGGCCAGCCCGGAACTGAACCACGCCCAGAGCCCAGAACTGAATCATGCCCAGAGCCCCGGGCCATTTCTTCACACTCCTCACACGCCTACGCGTGTGCCGCCGCCGCGGCGCTGGGATGTCGTGCCCTTCGGAGTACGTCTCCAGACGTTCCGCCCAGGCTTTCCAGCGGCCCGTGACAGTGAAGGGCTCCAGTGGCGTTACTGAGGACATGCTGTTGCCTGCTGGAGGCGGACTTGTGGGGTAGCCCCACGGGACGATGACTTGCGGTGCACTGAGGTAGGCCCACCTGAGGAGCTGAGCGGGTGTGCTGCCTGCGATGATGCAGTCGGCCTGGAGGCTGGACGGTGACTTGTGGTGCACAGAGGTAGTGGCACCTGAGGCACTGCGTCCGGCACGGGCCTACCGCCACGTGGCGATGACTTGAGGTGCACTGAGGTAGGCCCACCTGAGGAGCTGAGCGGGTGTGTAGCCTGTGATGATGCAGTCGGCATTGAGGCTGGACGGTGACTTGTGGTGCACAGAGGTAGTGGCACCTGAGGCACTGCGCCCGGTACGGGCCTACCGCCACGTGGCGATGACTTGCGGTGCACTGAGGTACGCCCACCTGAAGAGCTGAGCGGGTGTACAGCCTGCGATGATGCAGTAGGCCTGCAGGTCAGGACTGGGTTTGATTTATGTGAGACCTGCTGGACCGCAGTGTATGCCGGAGGGAGCAGTCAGCACACACAGAACTCCGCGGTGCGGTGCCGCAGGGTGCGCTGGGGGCCTGTTGCGCGAAGCCAGCGATCGGCTGAGGAGGCTGCCAAGCTCGCGGGCCTCAGCCTTGAAGATTGCACCGGCACATGGTGGGCCCTCTTGGAGACACGCCGGTGGTGGCAGGTGAGCAGTGTGGCCTGGGTGCGCAGGGGCGGGCAATCACCGCTAGGCGCCGGACGGGTCTGGGGACCAGCGGGCTGGGGTGCAGCAGGCGCACAGGATCGCGCAGGCACCACCGGTCACTGCGGCGGCCTCGTGGCAGGGTGAGGGGCGCCGCCCTGGCAGACACGCCCCTGCAGGCGATGACGAGATGTGCGCCGTGTGGCGTGTGATGTAGCCACCTCGTCGCTGGTGTATATTTGGCTGTTGGAGGTGGTCTTCCACGTGTGTGTAGGCCTATTGTCAGGATATGGCAGACACCGAGACACATGCAGTAGTTACTTTGGTGGCCATCCCGGGAGTGAACCATGCCCAGAGCCACGGGCTATTCATTCACACTCCTACGCTGGACTGGCGTACGCCGGGCCAGCCCACTACGCTTACGCTTACAGGGGGGGCGACATAGCTACATGTCCAAGGTCTTCCCCACTGCCTGAGGTAACATTGTTGCGTCCACTGTCCACTGTCCACAACACCACAAACACCAGCAGTATATGTCCACATGGACATGTCTGTGCTCTACATACTCAAGACTGTCCAGCACATCACTGCCACACTTGGCATTGTGTACATTCTTATTCATGGGTCACTTGCCTCCTTCGCACATTCTTGGTTCCCACCTCTCCCCACATTCTGCAATTGTGTGGCAGTGGGGCTATGCCATTGTGGATGGTTTGTCTACATGTCTGGCCCCTGTTACCACAGTTACTTGTGTTGTCGTGTCTGGTAGGTGGGCATGTTGGTTGGCATGTTGTATGTGATTTTGTTACGTGTGCATTCCCACAGTTGTGAGTTGTATTATTGTGGAGTTGAGGTGTGTGGTGTGTTCCGTTGGTACTTACCGACGAGCAGTGCATTTCCATAGGTGCCATCCTGAAAGCGCTGGTTGATGATGGACTGTCGGAAGATGTAGGAATCATGCACACTGCCTGGGAAGTTTGCGACGGCATTGGTGAGCAGTACTCGGTGGTCCACTCGTGCCTGCACATTGATGGAATGCGTGTGCTTTCTGTTGCGGTAATTGTGTGCAGTGTCGGCAGGGGGCACAAGTAGGACATGTGTGCAGTCAATTGCCCCCAACACATGCGGGAAGCCAGCTATGGCGTAGAAGCCTTGCTTGGTCTCCAGCTGTTCCTGCGCAGTGTGGTGGAAGTGAAGGTGCTGGGGTATCAAACTGATGATGGCATCCAAGACAGGTGTGATGAACTTTGATAGGGCTGGCTGTGAGACTCCTCCGACTCTGGCAGTTGTTGGTTGGAAGGTACCAGAGGCCAACAAGTGCCAGCCAGCAGCTTTGTCTGTGGAGGGATGTTGGTTGTCCGCTGTGTTAGTACCGTCAGCCTGTGGGCAATGTGGGTCTGGATGCGGAGGATGGTTGTCCTTTTGAGCCTGTAGTGGACAATGACATCCTCTGGCGTTAAGTCTCTGAGGCTGGTGCGTTTTCAGAAGGTCCGCTGTCTTGTTCTGTGCTGCCTCGGTGGTAGTCCGGGGGGGGGTGGTCCTGGGGGTGGGAGTGGTCCTGGGGGCGATGGGGTTGGGTGTTGTGGCCCTCTTGGGTCTCCATGCTGCATGATTAGTAGCTCCATGGCATCTGTTGGTCTTCAGATGTGGCTCTCTCTGGGCTGGGCTCCCTTTCTACTGCAGGTTTTTGTCCTACTTAAGACCAGAAAAAAGCAGGTCTTAAGTCCCTGCTGCTAACGTGCCTTATCGCCTGTTTTTGGGCCGCAGTGCCGGTCTGGCTGGTCGTTGAGAATATCGCGAAGTGGTGTTATCGTGAGTTTTTGCACGGGAACGCCTACTCTGCATATGATTAGCGTTAGTTGTCCCTGTCAGCCTTGGCGATGTTTTTAGCGGCAGCTATCGCAGGTAAACTGGCGATGTCGGCTGTTTGCGCAGGCTTGTGAATAGGGCAATAAATCTATCACCACTTTCGTGGCGATAAAGTGCCGCTAAATCGGCGATGAGTCCTTGAGAATATGCCCCTTAGTGTTGAAGAGATTTTCACTAATTCTGCAAGACTGAGTGATGGCAAGTTGTGGCATTTAAGTAGGCTTGCTAAATGTTTTAAGAACAGTTCAGATGGTGTTGTTGAAGAAAAGAAGATGTGGCTTGATGAGTATGTATTTGACAGAGAGTATGTCTCGTGTGGAGACACTGTTCGTAATGGTGTGGTCGATACTGGTGATAGTAAGTTAAATGATACTGCAGGTGAGAACAGTGGAAATGTTCAACAACCATATTGTAATCTGCATGATTTAACATGTATTTGTCCGAATTTATCCGAAGCACGAGTTAGTTTCCTTAAAAAAGCCATGAACACTAGAGGCATAAGAACATGCAGATCGGCAATCATGGCGACCCTGGACCCAACTGACACCCCTCTGAACTGTCAATTAATAAAGTTTCTCTTAGCTCATGCACAAGCACTAAAAAGTAACCCTGTGCCCTGCTCACAAAGAACAAATAAGACGGCCAATCCAGAAGCAGACCGCACTCCCGAACACAACGCAGAATAACATCAGAACGTTGGAAGGTACACCTTAAAGGGATTAACTAACGCTCCAGAATTACTAAACTGTACACCATGCTTGTTAATATGTTTTATTCTTTTAGGAAACAAAAAGAAAAAAAGGGGGAAAATAATAATTTCTTTTAATCACAGCATCTGTTTTAGTAAATGTATTGTTATGGTTTTAATTAACTGAAACAATAAACTTTTTGACTTGACTTGACTTGACTTGATTTAACTCATGAGGTACAGCTTAATAGCAGCTCAGGTAGAGAACTAAAACGCCCCATGTACTTGCAAGACTATGTACTGTAATTCAACTCTTTCAATTTATTATCATTTTGTCATTGTTCTCTTATGTTGTTTCCTTTTTTATTCCTCAAATTTTGTTCTTCAATTTTATAGGAGGAAGATGTGTTATGTTTTACTTTTCAAAGCTGGGGCTCTAGGGTATGTGCGCGGGTCCTGTATTAGAATGTATACATGTTCCATAGAATGTTGTGGGGGTTCTCCTGTGTCAGTTGGACGGCTGTTCTGCCGGCTGGACGCGTTGGCCCCTGCCTCCCTACATACATAATAAAATCGTACTCTTCAACCATCCTGGTGTGGACTCCTGGTGTGGAAACTTAACAGCTGCTAACTGGTAAGCGCCTTCAATTCCTCATGGCACTTTCAAATGGATGCAAAGAATACCAGAGTGAGTGGACATGCGCTTATAGGGATGTGGTTGTACGGGACCCATTAAAAAAAAAAATCACACTGGCACTCACTGGCTATTGTAGACTCACCACTGGTATGATGTAGCCGTATCACTCACACAGACCAAACAATTTCCAAACACAACCGGATTTCAGATCCAAAACACTCTCTACAGTAGAGATGACTGTAAGCTGTCAGATGGACTGTGCGTCTGCTTCTTTGTTGAACGCCTCAGACTGCAGGTTGTCAGCTGCTAGTATAGGTAGATTCAGTGCTGCCAACTTCCTTTACGTTATCTGCATTGCTTGTCTTCCTTGCCCCCAGTTCAGTGCTCATAGGAACATCATCCAGTATGCCAGTATGTGAGTACACTCGAGTTAAGCAAATAAAACACCCTAAACTTCTGTAGTCTGTAGGCTGTCTGGTGAAAATGATACCGATGGGGCTTCTAGGGTGGTTCAGATTACTTCCAGCTTCAATTCAATTTCTTTTAATCTACATGTTCAGCAGTTCCTCAACTCGCAGTTACTCCAAAAGTTCCTTGCACATGCAGGTCTTTTCTCAAATCGTCGCCATTGTGGTAAATGAAGATGCAGGGTAGCCGGTAGTAAGGTGATAACAAGATAAGGTTTATTCTTAAGATAGAAGTCTCAGGTCACAGGTATAAATGGTAGTAAGGAAGCAGGAAGGCCCCACCAGGAGCAGCATCCTTGCTGCTCAGCCCACACACTCCAACTCACATTCACTTCACCAGGAACACATCAGCGTTCTATTACCTCTCAGTCACTCTGGCTGAGCAGCAGAGGACATAACAGTAAAGAGAGGATACATTGCATAGAAATGAAGATACCACAGCTTATTTGGTAAAATAGTAATTACTGGGGCTGGGATTTAACACGTGAGCTGTTGAGTGCCAGGAATACCACATACCAAAGCTATCTAGCCTTGATTCCCCCCCATAACTTATAAACTACCATATACCCTTTGCCGCATTATCTCACTCTTGCAGGTCCTTTTCCATCCCTGCTATTTGCCACTGTTTTTCTCTTTCTCCTTCCTTCTTCACACATGTACCACCTTCTCTTTTATTCTGGGACAAACTCTGATAATAGAAAATAAGTCTCAGTCCCCAAAAATGAGTCACTGTTGACACACAAGCAACCACAATAAGCAATAGGCATAGGTTACACCTCCCTAGTCTATGAAGGGCATCTAACAGAAATATATAGCCATTTTTTAAATGGAAGATATTTAAAGTGAATTGTTAACTTCGTGTTTCTTATAGCATCAAGTTAACGCTTCATTTTAAATTTCTCCTGCTTCCAAATGTTAGTGCTGCACCATTGGGTGCAAAGCAGATTCAGGCACTTTCCACAGCTGCACTCTGGGGTCTCTTTTGCTTCGGCCTCATGACAGGGCTCTGTGCCATCAACAGCCACAGTCTCAGACCTTCTCCACCAAACCTCCGATGCCAGGATGCTGCTTGGTGCCACTCCGGTCTACGTTCATGTTGAGCCTCAAAACTGCTGCAAGCCGAAGGCTGGAAACTGCTGCTGACACAGTCACAGACAGTCATGCAGTATGTCCCTGAGCATGTATACACCTTGGTAAGTGGAGACCAAAAATTTTTCTCTGCCACTACTATTTGTGGAAGATTCATCAGGACTTGAGGAAAGTAATATTTTTGAGGTGTTTCTTTTGTCCTTTTCTGTTTTCTGGAAGAGAAAATATAACCAAAACAAAACATCTGTAATGTGCCATATTTATATCATGGGATACATCTGTATCAAATAATCTAGTAACCATGTGTTACCAGGACTGTACTGAAAAGGTTGACTGCAAACCAATTAGTACCTTACTCCTTGGACGTTGCTTAGGGAATCCTGTTTTTACTGCCCTATGATGGTGGAAAAGTGTGCCAGTGTGGTCTAATGTAACACATTGGACTTGGTCACCTGAGCCACAGGGGGCATAGTTACCAGTGGTGCAACTGGTGCAGTGGCACCAGGGCACAGGAAGGGGGATGGGAGGCCGTCTGCCCTGCACCAGCTGAGTTATTTGTGATGCAATTATTTCCGGTCTCTCTAACTGGTCGAATGCTAAATTTCTGATACTGCATGAATTACTACAGCATCATTTAAATTTCACCTGGGCCTTTACATAAGCAGGATAATGCAAAGATGTCATAAACCACAAAGGGAACAAGAGATGAAATAGAGATCAGAGGAATGCCACGCTTCCAGTGAGAGGAGTTGTGCGGGCTTTGTTGGCACCGCCCGAGAGAGCAAATATACCAGGAGCCACCTGCAGAGCCTCCCGCTCTGAGGTGCTGATTTTTATGCATGTGTTAATTTGGAGTAAAATCCGTTTTTGGAGTCGGAAGTATTTCCTCCAGAATTGGTATTTGCATGCTATTTTGTTCCTTCATGAAACTGTCTCTAGACTGCCATTACTCTAAAATTATTGGAGATAATTACATCTCCTCCACTGCCAGTTTACCTCCAAAAATGTGGAAATCCTTCCATGGTTACCACTGCTGTTGGTTTGTACCCCAAATGATTAGTTATGAAGCTAATTTTGATCCCTGTTTCCTACAGTTTTCTTGAGCTATTTTTGGAGGTATTTTCCACCAGGGTTTTACTTCACTAACAAAGGGTGGGATCATTTAAGCTGGGGAAGCTAGTTATATCTTTGCTACTTGTGGATTTTATCGCAGCATACACTTTTATCGGAATTGTACTAGAACAGATTTGTGGAACAAAGGTTTACATCTTGAAAAGTTCATGAAGTAAAAGATTTTGAAGTGTTGAAAGTTATGTAGGGGTGTGTAAAATGTGTGTAATGTAAAATTTCTGAAAAATTACTTGAAACTATGCATAATTATGCAAAATTCAAGACTGGCATTTGGAGATATTTTTAGCACAAAATGTGTCCTTGCTTCAATTATGAAGGAGAAGATCCATTTCATGCTGAAAAAAAGCACAGAAAACATAATTGCCGCATACAGCAGCTACTTACGTTCTGATTGTTAAAATTGTGAGTTGTGCTTGCTCCACATTTTTGCATTGGATGGTACTTAATTACTCTACATAGAGTAATTGAGTAATTTCAGGAATTTTTGCTTAACACAAAATTTACACAAACTGTGCGAGATTACGCCCACTTAGTAACAAGAATTGGAATCTGTATGTTCCAGGTTGGTATCAATTCCATCTACTCCTTCCAAACTAGCAGGGTCCACAGTCTCTATCTCATTCAATTCAACATTAGCAAAGTTAAACTCTAAGAAATACCAACCACTTGTTTCCTTTAGCATGCAGCTTTGCCTTACTATAATCTTCATGTACTTTCTTGCACAGTTAATGCCATCTCCATGGAAGGATTTCCACATTTTTGGAGGTAAACTGGCAGTGGAGGAGATGTAATTATCTCCAATAATTTTAGAGTAATGGCAGTCTAGAGACAGTTTCATGAAGGAACAAAATAGCATGCAAATACCAATTCTGGAGGAAATACTTCCGACTCCAAAAACGGATTTTACTCCAAATTAACACATGCATAAAAATCAGCACCTCAGAGCGGGAGGCTCTGCAGGTGGCTCCTGGTATATTTGCTCTCTTGGGCGGCGCCAACAAAGCCCGCACAACTCCTCTCACTGGAAGTGTGGCATTCCTCTGATCTCCATTTCATCTCTTGTTCCCTTTGTGGTTTAGGACATCTTTGCATTATCCTGCTTATGTAAAAGCCCAGGTGAAATTTAAATGATGCTGTAGTAATTTATGCAGTATCAGAAATTTAATATCAGTTACAAGGGGTTTGGTAGTGGATATGGCATTTTTCTTATACAGGACGTCCTCTCAGATGTTGTTTTTAATGTGCAGATATGTAAGATGGGACTGTGCACCAAATAGAACGTCATAATTTGCCAGGAACAAGCAGTTCCAAACATTGTTCCAAAAATGTGACTTCTTTTTTCTGCATACATTTGCACTGGCCATGTTTGCTAATGGATTACCTTGTTAACTGATCTGCCAAACTAATCCTCTGAACAGGAAACGTTCCTGCACCAGGCCTTTCCAGAAGCAGTTCTAAGAATAAATAATTCCCAGGAAAGTTCAAAGGCCCGATTATCTGTCAGCCCATTAAAAATTACTCAGTTAAATGCTTTGCCTCTACCTCCAGAAAATCCTATTCCACAACTCCTTAGAAACATTTGAGACTATTTTAATGGTTGCTGGGAAAGCCCTTCTAAATTATGGACAGAACAGCAACTCCCTACAGAGGACCTAATTGGAACCTTTAAAATCTGTTTAAGCTGTCCAACTAGAAATGAAGATACACATTGAACAAAATTGGCAGGTTGTAACAGTGAGTAGATCCGAGGACTGGGACCCTCCTCTTAGTGGCAGGCAGCAGAAAATCTCTAAAAACACGTTTGAAGGGGGGCAGGCAGACAAATGATGGACGCAGGGGCTGTCCAGCATCAATTCTAAAATTGAAAGGCCAGCATTTAAGTAACATTTGAGAGTAGCAGCAGAGAGGTAAGTGGAGGAAGCACTGGCTGGGCAAGAAGGAAGAAAAGGTGAAGCCCAATCTGTGTGAGCCCATCACAGGGAGAGGCCCCACCCACCAGTCAGTGTGCTATAGGACAGAGTGGTCTGTACACAACATACACAAGGGGCCTGATGGGGGGTGTCCTCAAGGTATGCCTATCCGAGATGACTTAAAGAAATTGATTACAGATGTCTTTGCAAAATTGAAAGCAGACAGTGCCAGAGACAGAGCCAAAATCAGTACTGACTTGCAATCTATGGACAGGAGTCTGCAGATGGCTGAAAGAGAGTTACGCTGTGCATTCAATTCAGACGAAGTTTTAACCAGCTACATCTGCCAGCTAGAGTAACAAAGAAAATGGCTGTTGGCAAAAAGTGAAGACTTTGAAAATCGGTCTCAAAGAAATAATATTTGTATCATAAATGTGAAGGAGGAAACAGAGGGTGGCAACATGATTTAGTTCATGGTGGATCTCTTCAGGGGTAGTCTGAATGAAGGACAATAAGGAATGGTTAATTGAGGTCAGGTTACCAGGCTTCCGCCGGAAGGAGAGGATTAAGTCACATGCTTGCTCTTACAAAAATCTTTTACTGCGACAGTGAAGTAAGCATATACCAAGATCTCGTGGCTTAAACACTACAAAGATGACAAATTACAGAGAGGTGATACAGGAACTTGCCAAGAGACAGATCCAATACAGATGCATAATGTCAGAAAGCCTTCAATGTCAATTTTAAGGAGTGAAGGCTACCAGCTTGTCACTAAAAGAAGGGATGGCCCTTCTAGACCTGCATACCAATGAAGAAGTTAAATCTGAACCTGACAACCTCCAAGCATGGATTCCCTTCTAGTTAAACATTCAAGAACACATTTTCCAAGAAATCACCATAGGACCGAATAAATTAGCCCTCCTCAATATTCACTGCCTTCCATATTTACTAAAAGCAAAACAAGAACATACCAAAAGAAAACAGTAATGAATGCTAAACAATCATCTGGGTGAGCAGCCCTCAGTCAGCCTCTCAGAAAAAAATATTCTAATAAATGACAGTCACCAAATAAAAACATACATAACATAACATGGGCGTTGCTAGATGCCAGTGTGGCTTGTCAGAGAGGGAGCGGGAGAAACCAATTGCATTGGGCAGGGGTTGCAGCTCGACGGCTCCACCACTGTTAAAAATTATATATATATATATATATATATATATATATATATATATTCCACCAACAAAGGACTCGTCCTGACGGCATTTGCGGCACTCTATGACGGTGCGATCCGTGGAAAACGGCAGAGTCCAGCCGTAATATAACACCAAGGATTCCCTTTTGAGGAAAAAACCACTCGCACTCACGGGTGTTTTTGCACGCTCTTGGATTTTATTAAAGCGGCAACATTCTCCAACCAGTAAAGAACCCTACGCGTTTCAGTCTGCCCTCAGACCTTGCTCACGGGTAACCAACGCTTCAATTGCTACTTCATTTAAATTAATCACCTGACATTATGTCACATCCTGTTCTATACAGCGCTTGGCATTCTGGTAGATGTAGTCTTTTACATTTTTATAGTGAATTTTAAATAAGTGATTTTGTGAATTGAACGAAATAAAATTAATGTATCTAAAATACAGTGAAACTAGTGAGTGCCATGCCTGTTACAGTTTTCCAATGTGTAATTAAACTAATCTATTAAGCTTTTACTTTGGCACCAACCCATTCATTTGGTTGCATCTTGCCTACCCAAATCATCCTTTCTCAATTCTATTCAGGTGCATTACCCAAATGAAAATATTTTGCCCTCTTGTGGGCTTTCAAGGACGTGAGTTACCAATATTGGTGGCTTGCTTCAAAATTACCTATTCTTAAAACTAGTAACATGCAACTATTGTTAAAACAACCAAATATCTGATATTTTCATTTCATAAAAAGAATTTTCTATGACCAAAAGTTATTATGTTATGAGATAAAGAAGGCCCTAAATAATACTATGAGAAATTGCATAATTTCAAAATCTCTTTCCAGATTTGAGAAAATTCACGATTGTACAGATTCTTTACAAACAATATCATTTCCATGTTTGATGTTGTTAAAGGTGTGAGTACATCTCTTCATCCTTATTGAGGCCAAAGGGGCCAGGGTTCTAAAAGATAAAATGTGACGTGATTCCCTTTGTCTTAGAGTTTTTCTCGATTGCCACCTCTCACATGGCATTCAACCATTTCCACTGCGTAGAATTTTAGTTTTTCCAGTCCCCATCATGATACTTTTCCATATGTTCAGCCACGGCATAACCACGATCCTTATTAACCGTGGCTCTTACATGCTCCAGTATTCGTTTTTGAGTTCACAAACCGTGCTCCCTACATATTTCAATTTGCAGGGACACTCAATGATGTAAACCACAAACTGACTTTTACAGTTGATTAATTGATTAATTCTCCATTTCTTCCGGTTTGCCATTGTGATTTCCTTCGTATTTTGTGCAATTTGACATACTTTACACGTTGAGCATTTGAAAAAGCCCTTAACATTTATCCAAGTTTTTTGTTGTTTTCTCATGTTGAAATGACTGTGGACTAGTTCATCTTTTAGATTTTTCGCTCTCCTGTATGTAATTTTTGGGTGACTACCAACAATATTCCTCATAGTTTTATCCACACATAAAATGCTCCAATTTTTTCGAAGGATATTCTCAATTTGTTTTGACTCCGTTGAGAATGTTGTAATTAATCTTATAGCATCCTGATCATTGTTTATTTGGGGCAATTTCTGTTTTATGATCTCTGATCTTGGTTGTTTTTCTGTTCTTTGAGACAATCTTTTAATACATTTTTGTTGTATTTTCTGTTTCTGAATCTGAGCATTGATTGTTTGCTATGTTTTTTCCATTCATTTTCTTCAGAGCATATCCGTCTTATCCTCAATAATTCACCATATGGTATATTTCTGATTAATGAGGTTTGATGGAAGCTTTCTGCATGCAGTGTTGCATTGGTCGCTGTTGCCTTACGATGTAGAGTAGTATGTACTTTGTTTTCCCTAATGTAGATTTCAGTGTCCAGGAATACCACTCGGGTTTCACTGATGTCATACGTGAAGTGTAGGTTGGTGTTTGTATTGTTGAGGATATCGAAGTAGATTTTGAATTCTTCCATGGAACCATCCCAAATGATTAAAAGATCGTCTATATATCTCAGCCAAGATATTATTTTTTCAAGATGTAGGTCATTATTTGAGTTCCATGCCACCTTTTGTTCCCACCAACCCATTGTCAAACACGCATAACTGGGACTGAAAGAAAACCCCATCGCTGTCCCATCCTTTTGTAAAAAATATCATCTCCAAACATAAAGATGTTTTGAGTCAAACATAAGCTAATCATCTCCATTATCATAGCATTGTGGTTGGCAAATTGAATATTGCGATCCTTTAAAAAGTATTGGCAGGCTGCCATTCCAAAAGTATTTTCAATGTTGGTGTATAACCCAATTACATCCATGGTTATCAATTTGTAGGTGGGTTCCCAATTTAGCCCTTGTACATTTCTAAGAAGGTCGCTTGTATCTCTGAGGTATGAAACCCTTAACATATGGCAATAGATATCCATCCACAAAATTGGCAATTGGTTCCAGAAGTGACCCCTTTGCTGAAACGATTGGCCTCCCTGGTGGTTTCATGGGGTTTTTATGTATTTTTGGGAGAAAGTACATTGTTGCAGTGACAGGATGATCGGTCGTGAGATACTTTTTTTCATCGTTATCAATTAATTTCTTTTCCCACCATTGTTTTAATTTTTTATCCAGATTTTCTTTATATTGCAATGTTGGATTTTCTTTCAGCTTTTCATAATGTCTCGTATCATTTAACTGTGAATAGGCTTCTTCTACATAGAAATCCTTGTCCAAAATGATAATATTTCCACCTTTGTCCGCCATCTTTATTACAATGTTATTGTCAGATTTTAGCGTCTTAATGGCGTTACGTTCTTCTAGTGTCAATTTGAACTTCTTTTTCTTTTGCTTCTAAGTTGGTATAAATCTTTTATCACTGCTTCATGGAAGATTTCGATTTTATTTCCAGTTGGCATTTGTGGGTAATACTTTGATTTTGGTCTCTTGCCACTGGTTCCTTCCCCCAGTTGAATGCAGTATGTTTCCAGGTCTCTGGGCTGTTCATTCCCCTCAATGTCAAGTTCCATTAGTGTCACAAACGGATCTGCATCAGCCACTGTGAGATCCATTGTGAGCGTGTCCTTATATTTTTTAAAACTGCCAGATTGGGATTTTCATGGAAGGTTTTTGCCAGCTTTAATTTTCGAACATATTTATATATGTCTATCCGAGTTTGAGCCATATCCATTTCATTTGTGGGGCAGAATGATAGTCCTCGTTTTAAAACTTGAGTCTCTATATCTGATATATTCCTTTTTGATAGATTAACTATTTCCAGTTCTAGAGTGTTTTCTAACTCTTCACAGGTTTCTTCTGTCTCATACTCCTTGTCCAAGTTCCTGTTTTTTGGGGTCTGTTGATCCGCTTGCCTCTTCTGATTGACTTTCTCTTGGGCGGCCTCTTCCCCTGCCCCTTCCTCTGTTTATTCCCGGTTGTACCCCCATGGTCTTCTCCCAATTTCGTTGTTGTAGGGCCAACCTCATTTCCCCTAAAAAATCACATTTAGAGCGTGCCCCACTTTGTTCCCTTTCATTTTCACTAGCATCTGTAGATGTTAAAGATGACAGACTCCCTGATGCATTTGTGGCTAAATCCATTTTGTCTTGTTGTTTCAATTGGTCAAATTTCCTCGCATATGTAAATATGCGTCCTTCCTGATAATCATCTTTATGTAAAAGACTACATCTACCAGAATGCCAAGCGCTGTATAGAACAGGATGTGACATAATGTCAGGTGATTAATTTAAATGAAGTAGCAATTGAAGCGTTGGTTACCCGTGAGCAAGGTCTGAGGGCAGACTGAAACGCGTAGGGTTCTTTACTGGTTGGAGAATGTTGCCGCTTTAATAAAATCCAAGAGCGTGCAAAAACACCCGTGAGTGCGAGTGGTTTTTTCCTCAAAAGGGAATCCTTGGTGATATATATATACATATATATATATATATATTATGGCTGCACTCTAAATAAACAACTTTTTGCATTGATTAGGTGGTCCGTGCCCGTTTATGTAGGAGGAACTCTACTGGAAACAATGGATTCAAAAGAGATATATATATATTTATATATATATATATATATATTCACTGAAAAAACCACAGGTTTCAGAGACGTTATAGTTAGTTGGACATTTCACTCGTACAAAACCAGAGAAATTTGTCCGTTATAGTTAGTTCAGCTAACTATAACTCGCGCCCCCGGAATGCACTGCTGATGACGTCACATATTACATCATTCATGACATGGTCAGTGACATCACTGATGACATCACTGATGACATCTCAAATGACATCACTGATGACATCACTGATGACATCATCCACGTGAAAATCTGATGCACCTCCTCACACCCTAATATAAAATTTGATAAACCCACTCTAAAATACAGGCTACCATTTTCGAAACCATAGACACACCAATACCAGTTACTACATACCCACTCACTGATTCCTAGGTCTACACACACATCCACTCATTCACCCATACAGTCACTCATACATGCAGTCACTCATCAATACAACACTATCATATGCACTCATGCACCTATACAGACACTCACACACCGCCACTCATCCAGAGTTACTCACACACCTAGTCAGATATGCAAAGAATCAATCACACTTCCATTTACTCACCTATACAGTTATACACACACCACCTCACTTATTCATACAGATACTAACACATACTTACTCTCTTATACAATCACTGATACAAGTATACACTCATCCACACAACCACTCTCACAATCACTTACTCTCACGTATAGTCATTTATATACTCCAACTCTCACATACACTGCCTTTTTCATATGTAGTTACTCGGACATGTACCACTGAGACATCCATTCACTCACCAACACACCCATACACACACTCACCCACCCATACAGCTGTTTCCACATGCACTCTTGTACCCATACACCCAGAGAATCAACCACTCACATATCTATGCACAGAGTCACACACCTCCCACCCATCCACACAGACACTCAGGCACTCATACAGATACTCAGATAACCAATCAATAACCCATATGCATACTCATGTAGCTACTCACCAACCGATGCAGCCACTTACACACCAACTGACCGACTGATACCGACATTTACACAGTTTAGTCACTAACCCATGCATTCAGTAAGACGTTTAATCACTCACTTATACAGTCAGTCACGCACCTACTAAATCATCTATTCAGGCACTTATACACCCACTCATTCTTCAATACACCTTGGCATATATATATATATAAAACATATTTAAACTTTACAGAAAAACACATTCACTGGATGATGTCATCAGTGATGTCATCAGTGATGTCATTTGAGATGTCATCAGTGATGTCATCAGTGATGTCACTGACCATGTCATGAATGATGTAATATGTGACATCATCAGCAGTGCATTGCGGGGGCGCGAGTTATAGTTAGTTGAACTAACTATAACGGACGGATTTCTCTGGTTTTGTACGAGTGAAATGTCCAACTAACTATAACGTCCCTGAAACCTGTGGTTTTTTCAGTGAATTTCAAAGGTTTTTTAAATGCTAATTTCTAACTATAACGTCCCTGAAACCTATGGTTTTTTCAGTGAATTTCAAAGGTTTTTTAAATGCTAATTTCTAACTATAATGTCCCTGAAACCTATGGTTTTTTCAGTGAATTTCAAAGGTTTTTAAAATGCTAATTTCTAACTATGCCTACAGAGGTAGGACATGTGCAGAAAGAGGAAGAAAGGCACAGAAATAAGCAAGTGAAATGCAGAAAGAGGCAACAGAAGTCCAGAAAGACAAAGAAAGGTGCAGAAAGAAGCAAAAGATATGCAGAAAGAACCAACAGAGGTGCATAAAGAAGCCTTGTTGCAAAGTCATCCTGTGCCCCCGTTTTGCTGACTGGTACTGGTGGTAACTGACTCTGACTAACCAGGCCCGGAGCCAGTGCTAGGCTAATAGACACTTAGAATACAGTGAAAACACTACATACACTAGGGTACACTATGGGTTGGGGTACCCCTGTGATTGGCATGACCTCTTCTGTAAGGCCCTAGTATATAATAGGGCAGGGGGATTAAAACTACCTCTAAGTCAGAGGTGCAGAAAGATGCTTCTTTAAGTAGTAGTCACGTTTGCAGAGTGGTGGAGAAAGGGTGCTGGGCCTCCGACCAGTGCTCAGGAATTCCGCTGCGTAGGACTTACAGGAAGTACCAGGAGGGCTTCTTGGGCCCCAAACTCCCTCAGGAGTAAATTGGACTCCATCCCCCATCCCGTAGTCTGCCAGGAGGAGCGTTTGCAGAGCGGTGGAGAAAGGGGGGCATGGCCTCCGACAACGTCTTAGCAATCCCACTGTGTGGGACTTACTGGAGGTAACAAGAGGGGTAGTTGGCCCCCAAGGACATCCTTGGGGGCCAACTACCCCTCCTATTACCTCCAGTAAGTCCCACACACCAGCATTGGTAAGTACTCGTAGCAGGCCACGCCCCCTTTGCCCACCACTCTACAAACGCGCTCCCTGGCGCGCTCTTGGATGGGGATTGAAGTCCCCTTCGCTGCTGGGGGTGCTTTAGGGGCCAACTAGCCTACCTCTTACCTCCAGTAAGCCCCACACAGTGGGATTGCTGAGAGGTGGACAAAGGCCACGCCCCCTTTCTCCACCACTCTGCAAACGCACCCCTGGCGCGTTCTAAGTTGGGGGATTAAGTCCCCTTGAATACTGAGGGTCCCTGGGGGCCAACTAGCCCACCAGGTACCGCCAGTAAGCGCCACACAGCTGGATTGCAGAGAGGTGGTCCGAGGCCACGCCCCTTTTTACACCATGCTGCAAACACGCTTTCTGGTGCACTGCTGCTCGGAGGATAAAGTCCACTTGTGTCCTGAGGTCCTTAGGACACAAGAGGACCTCATCGCCCCACCAGCAGTGCACCAGAAGCCGCGTTTGCAGAGTGGTGTAAAAAGGGGTGAGGCCTCATACCACCTCTCTGCAACGCAGCTCTGTGGCGCTTACTGGAGGTACCTGGTGGGCTACTTGGCCCCCAGGGACCCTCAGGATTCAAGGGGACTTAATCCCCCAATTTACAACGCACCAGGGGGTGTGTTTGCACACTTGTAATATCAGGCACCGCCCCTCCCTGCACCACTGTGCAAACACCCCCCCTGGCGCGTTGTAAGTTGGGGGATTAAGTCCCCTTGAATCCTGAGGGTCCCTGGGGGCCAACTAGCCCACCAGGTACTTCCAGTAAGCGCCACAGAGCTGCGTTGCAGAGAGGTGTAAAAAGGGGCGTGGCCTCGGACCACCTCTCTGCAACGCAGCTCTGTGGCGCTTACTATAGGTACCTGGTGGGCTAGTTGGCCCCCAGGGACCCTCAGGATTTAAGGGGACTTAATCCCCCAATTTACAAAGCACCAGGGGTGTGTTATCATACTTGTAATATCAGGCCCCGCCCCCTCCCTGCACCACTGTGCAAACGCGCCCCCTGGTGCATTGTAAATTGGGGGATTAAGTCCCCTTGAGTCCTGAGGGTCCCTGGGGGCCAACTAGCCCACCATGTACCTCCAGTAAGCACCACAGAGCTGCGTTGCAGAGTGGTGTAAAAAGGGGGCGTGGCCTTGGACCACCTCTCTGCAACGCAGCTCCCTGGCGCATACTGGAGGTACCTGGTGGGCTAGTTGGCCCCCAGGGACCCTCAGTATTCAACGGGAATTAATTCCCCAACTTACAATGCACCAGGGGGCACGTTTGCAGAATGCTGCAGAGAGGGGGCGGGCCTCTGGCGCGATGCCAGTTTTTTTTTTTTTTCAGAAGGGGGGCTGTGTGGCCCCCCTTCTTTTCCCATTTTTGGGGCGCTGGGGACCCCATCCCCCAGGGCCTGACCCCTATTTTAAATAAATAAATAAATAAACGGGAAGGGGCCGCATGGCACCCCCTCCCGAGGCCAATTTCGGCCCCGGGGACCCCATCCCCCGGGGCATGGCCATATATTTATTTATTTTTTTAAATATTTTTTAAGGAGGGGGGCTGCGTGGCCCCCCTCCTGAGGCCTCTATTAGCCCCGGGGACCCCATCCCCCGGGGCTCTGCCTCTTTTTTATTTATTTATTTTTTTATTGAGGGAGGGGGGCCATGTGGCCCCCCTCCCGGGCCACTTCTGGCCCCAGGGACCCCATCCCACGGGGCCGGCCCTTTCCGCTGGGGACCATGGGGGGAGCCCCAATGCCCCCACGGTCCCTGCCGGCTCCCCGCCTCCTGCGGGAGCCGGCATTGCTTTTC
Organism: Calotriton arnoldi; assembly: GCA_963921515.1. NCBI lineage: Eukaryota > Metazoa > Chordata > Amphibia > Caudata > Salamandridae > Calotriton > Calotriton arnoldi. Next base: position 5,008,697 of record CAWUFW010000025.1, on the reverse strand, counting down.
CACAAGGGGAGCTGCTGACATGAAGCAAAGCAGCGTTTGCTATGGCAGGGCGGGAGCTGCACAGCTCCCGCCCTGCCATAGCAAACAGCAGTGTCCAGGGGGTGGGCACCCCGGGACACTGCAGGAGCTGGCACTGGGGGGTGGTGGTCCCCAGGGCCATCAAGGGCTCCAGGAGGGGGGCTGCATGCCCCCTCCCAACATTTGCAAAGCCCCGGGGAGGTGGTGGTCCCCGGGGCACGGGGGTCCATAACGGACCCCCATATTTTAAATAAAAAGTGCCCCGGGGAGGGGGTGGTCCCTGGGGCAGTGTGGGGGGGCTTGAGCCCCCCACACTCATTAATTATCACAGCCCCGGGGAGGTGGCGGTCCCCGGGGCTTGGGGGGCCCATGAGGCCCCCCCACTCTTATTTAATGAAGCCCTGGGGCAGCGTGGGGGGGTGGAACCCCCCACGCATTATTTTTTTTTAAAACCCCGGGGAGGTGGTGGTCCCTGGGGCTGCGGGGGGCCGCGTGCCTCCTGCACATAATCAGCATAGCCCCGGGGAGGTGGTGGTCCCCAGGGATGCGCGGGCCCCCGCTATTATTTTTTTGGCAATGCCCCCGGGACCTGGCCCACCCGGGGGCCTCATTAAAATGAAGCGCGGGAGCCCGCTCTTCATTTTTAATTTTTTTTCGCCGGGATTCGCGACCCCAACGCAAATTCTGCCGTTTTTGGCCCTGGGGGTCCTAGGGGGTCAGGGTGTTTCTACCCTGCCCCCTTTTCTTCATTTTTCACTTTGTTTCACTGTTTTCTTGTGACTCGAGTCACAAGATGCCTGCCAACACTTCCTGGTTTGGAGTGTTGGCAGCCAATCAGAGTGAAGCTCGTGCCCGGGAGGGTTCGCAAACCCTCCTCGGTGCTCAGATATCTAAACTTTTTCTTTTTCTAATTTCTTAGGAACTACTGAACGGATTTACACCATTTAAAAAAAAGGGCTCTTTCTGAACCTAGACCTACCTTTTTGCCAAATTTGGTGTAATTCCGTTCAGCAGTTCGGGCTGTAGCTTTGTCTAAAGTTTCCTATGGAAATTAACATGGGGAAAACGCGTTTTGGGACCCCCCTTTTTTCTCAGCCCCTGCTTGACGAATCACCCCGAAACTTTCAAAACAGAAGCTGACCGGAGCGGGCCACTAGTTTTGAAAATTTTGCGAAGATTTGTCAACCGGTGCCAAAGTTATTAGGAAAAGAAAAGAAAAAATGCTTTTCCTATGGAAACTAGGTCCTAACTATAACTACCTACTGGCGACCGCCAGTAGGTAATATATATATATATAAAGTGACTCAAACAGATGGGCTCACCAAGGAACAAATATATATATATATATATGTATTCCCTACTGGCGGTCGGCAGTAGATGGTTATAAGTAGGACCTAGTTTCCATAGGAAAAGCGTTTTTTGACTTGGCTATACCATTGGCGCCATTTGACAAATCTTCCCAAATGTTTCCCAAAAAAAGTGTGCCGGGGATCCTAGTTGTGCATGGAAAGTGTTTGAGTGATCTGTCAAGTGGGAGCCAAGAAAAAGGGGGGGGTCAAAAAAAGTGTGTTTCCTATGTAAATTTCCATAGGGATTTTTAAAACGACTACAGCCTGAACCGCTGGATGGAATTACACCAGGTTTCACAAGCAAGGTAGCTGTTGGCCCAAAAAGCATGCTTTGTTTTATTTGGTGTAAATCTGTTTAGTAGTTTTGGAGTTAATAAGGAAATTCAAATTTATATATCTAGGGTTGCGACTAATTTGCCGAAATGTAAATACGTGCGCAAACAGGAATATTGTGATTGGCTGGCCGCAACCTGAGCAGAAAGTTGCGCCTGCCATTTTTAGGACATGGTCTTCGGGGTTGAAAATAAAGAACAAAAGTGGTATAAGGGGTCAGGGTGCAGGTACCCTGACCCCATGGATGGAATATAGGGGTGTTTGTGTGACAACTTATGCATTCAAAATATTGAAAAGTGTTTTTTTCCCCTCATACGATATTCGCAAATGTGTTGCGATGCTCAGTGCGGCTCCCGTGTAACATCACGGAAAATGCACGAATATCGCCGAATTAAAAAAAATACATTCATACCCACTCACAGATGTAATCACTCACACACCCACACTCACAGACCCACTTAGAGACTTGCACACACACTCACACACCCACTCAGAGACTCACACACCTACTGACAGACCCACTCAGAGACTTATGCACCCACTCACAGACCCACTCAGGGACTCACACACCCAGTCAGAAACCCACTCATACAGTCATGCACCCATTAACAGACCCACTCAGAGACCCACACACCCTCTCACACACCCACTGAGACACTCATGCACTCACTCACACACCCACTCTCAAAGGTTACAGGTTATAGTTAGGAAATTACATTTAAAGAATGTACAAATTCACTGAAAAACAAAGGTTACAGGAACGTTATAGTTAGGGAATGACAATATAAAACCTTTAAAAATTCACTGAAAAAAACAAAGGTTACGGGAACATTATATATAGGCTCAGATTTCAGTCAGAAAAAAACAGTGAAATTCAGCAGTTATAGTTAGCTGAGCTAACTATAACTTATGCCCCTGCAATGCATTGCCTATGACATCACTCATGACATCATCCACGGAACCATTCACACCCCCACATAATCTCTCACCCACTGACACACCTATACAGCTACTCATGTACCAACTTTTTTATCCACAGAGCCACTCTCACACCCACTCCCTCACACACACAGCCACTCACTTACCCATACACCTACTCACAGAGCCACTCACTTACCCACACAGCCACTCACACGCCCACTCACTCACCAATATAGCTACTCACACACATAGTCACTCACACATATAGCCTCTCAACAGAGCCACTCACACACCAACACAACCATTTACTTACCTATTCACACATCCATAAAACAGTCACAAGTCTACTCACTCACCCATATAGCCACTCATACAGTCACTCTCCAATACAGCCACTTCCACACCCACTCAGTTAACCAAACACCCAATCAAACAGACACTCACTCACCCATATGGCCACTTACACACCCAGTCACTTATCCATACAGCTACCCACATAGCCACTCACTCACCCATACAGCTACTTACTCACCAATACAGCTATTCACAGTCACTCCCTCACCCATACAGCTATTCAGTCATCTACTTATTCACCCATACACCTAGTACTCACACACCAACTTATTCACCCTTTACGACCACTCACGCACCCAGTCACTCACTCACCCACTCACACATGGATACACACAGTCACACAGCCACTTACATAATATATGTTAGAGATAGTATCACTCATTACTAATACACAAAGTATACTAATTTAACTTTTGTACCTTAGTATATATGTTTAACACTCATACACGTTTAGAAAACACCCACAATCACTGGATGATGTCATGAGTCATGTCATTTGAGATGTCATGAATGATGTCACAGACCATGTCATGAGTGATGTATCATGTGAGGTCATAAGCAGTGCATAGAGGAGGCATAAGTTATATTTAGCTCAGATAAATATAACTGCTGAATTTCACAATTTTTGTATGAGTGAAATCTGAGACGAACTATAATGTCCCTGTAACCTTTGTTTTTTTCAGTGAATATATATATATATGTGTGTGAAGACACGATCCTGATTCACCACCACAAATGGCACAGAGAAAGTAGGTACGGACCACCAGACGTATTTCAAAGTTGCAGTGCTTTATTTTCAGAGACAATTCATCAAACAGCAACCAGTCAGGTAATGGCAAGTGCCCAGCATGACGCGTTTCGACCGTGTTGCTACGGTCTTGATCATATAAATATATATGGGTAATTCTGTTTTTAGGTTTTAGGGGTGGGTGAGGGTATTGAGTGGTAAGGGTATTTTTAGGGTGGATGAGGGAATTTGGGTGATAAGGGTGTTTTTAGGGTTTCGGATTGGTAAGGGTATTTGGGTGGCAAGGGTCTTTTTAGCATTTATGGTGGGTGAGGGTGTGAGGGTGGTAAGGGTATTTTTAGAATTTAGGGTGACTAAAGGTATTTGTGTTGTAAGGGTATTTTTAGGGTTTAGGATCTGTAAGGGTATTTGAGTTGCAAGGGAATTTTTAGAGTATATGGTGGGTAAGGATATTTGAATGGTTAGGTTATTTTTAGGGTGGGTAAGGGTATTTGGGTGGCAAGGGTATTTTTAGGGTTTAGGTTGGGTAAGGGTATTTGGGTGGCAAGGGTATTTTTAGGGTTTAGGGCAGGTAAGGGAATTTGAGTGGTAAGGGTATTTTTAGGGTTTAGGGTGCGTGGGGTATTTGAGTAGCAAGGGTATTTTTAGGGTTTTGGGTGGGTGAGGGTATTTGGGTGGCAAGGCTGTTTTAAGGGTTTAGGGTAGGGGAGAGTATTTGGACAGAAAGGGTATTTTTAGAATTTAGGTTGGGTAAGCGTATTTGGGTGCCAATGGTATTTTAGGGGATTAGGGTAGCTATGGGTATTTGGGTTGTAAGAGTATTTTTAGGATTTAGGGTCGTAAGGGTATTTTTAGGGTTTAGGGCGAGCAAGGGTATTTAGGTGACAATGGTATTTTTAGGGTTTAGGGTGGATAAGGGTATTTGGGTGGCAAGGGTATTTTTAGGGTTTACGGTGGGTGAGGGTATTTGGGTAGAAAGTGTATTTTTTGAATTTAGTGTGGCTATGGGCATTTGTGTGGTAAGGGTATTTTGGGGATTTAGCGTTGTAGGGGTATTTTTAGGGTTTATGGTGGGAAGGGGTATTTGGGTGGCAAGGGTATTTTTAGGGTTTAGGGTGGGTAAGGGTATTTTGGTTGTAAGGATATTTTTAGGGTTAAGGGTGGGTGTTACATTCTTACTTCACAAGTGTGCTACTTTCTCATGTAATACATGGAATGTATAGAGCGTGCCTGCTCTCTCTGCTGTTCAATGTTCTATGTTCTGTTGTGGCAGTTATCTCCCACCGGTTTTGCTGTTCAGACGTACTGTGCTGCTGTTAAATAAATTCCTTAAAACCACTTACCTGATGGTCCTCCTCGTCTCTACAAGTGGCGACGAGGATGGGATCCAAACCCACGCGTGCAAAGCACAATGGATTAGCTGTGCTACACAAGTGACGACGATTTATGGAGAAGACACCCTGCTACGTTTCCTTCGCAGCACAGGTGCGGTGCTGTCTTCTGGACCCTCCGGGGCAAGAGATTTGTGCAGTTTAGAAGTTCTGGCGATCTTATTTCCATGGTGGTGCTGTGTTCTTAAGATTCCTGAAAATCGCACCTTCCTGCAAGTTACCGATCCATTATGAGGCATTTTTGGACTTTTCTTTGTCTTCGGCAGCTTGCTTCTACACTGGCCTATGTTATACCTGTTGATCTTCACTCCTCCGAGGGGGGGCGCTAGAGGGCCCCTGGCAAGATGGCCGCACTTCAGTGAGGCTCTGCTCGGCTGAGCGCCAATCCGCCTAATATCCGCCTGTAATTAGCTGCAACTGAGTCCCGAACGTTGCTGCCCTGCTTGTGAGGACACCTGGAACTCGCTGTGCCGGTTTCGAGCTGCTGGGGGCCGCCGATCGCTCCAAACACACCGCGCTGAAAAGTCCCGGCGGCGCCATCACAAAATGGCGGCTGCCGCTGGACCCTAAGTGCAGGCCTTCCCTGTTGTCACGGGTGCGATTGGGCCCGGGAGCAATTGCTGCGGAGTCCGGGAGAGGTACGGCGCTGCCTGGCGGTTCCGGGAGAGGACAGTAGAGCGGACAGCTGTGGGACGGTGTGCTGCTCTCTACGCGGTGCGAGGGGCGCTCCGGCCCTGCTGCAGAGTGCTGTGACTGTCGGAACCTGCGGCGCAGAGGTGGACTACGGGACGGCCCTGGTGTGCAGAGTGCTGCCTGCGCTGGTTGTGGTGAGTGGGGGGCGGTTTGTCCCTGGCCGGTGGCTGCGGAGGCGGGTACGGGCCGGGGAGAGAGTCGCGGCCTGCGAGCTGTGACTGGGGCGGGCAGGCGCTCGGTGGGCGGCCTTGTGGATACCTGCTGTACTGCTGCGGCTAGACTGTTGGTGCTGGGAGCTGCCGTGCGGAGGGCTCTGAGGTGCTGCTGCCCTGCTTCTTCTCCCGGCGTCTTGCCTGTCTGGGTCCGAGTGCCGATCCCGGCGGGAGTGCTCCGGATCTCTGGGTCTGCCATCTTGGGGCCGTGGTCCCTGGCTGGCACACACGCTGGATTGCATCCTTCCCTATGGCGATTGGGACTGTTGTGGCCACCTCTAACTGATACCTACCTGGCTTGAGCCCTCCGGCTGATTCAGACTCACTGTGGCTGGACCCTGGGTTGTTGGCGTCCGCCCTGTGCCTGCTGACCTTGCACTGCGTCCTACCAGGCCTAGGGTAGCGGCGGCCTTGCTCCTCCGCGCGGGAGTGGACCTCTCCTGCACTGCGACACGCCTTCACTTGCTGGGGTGCCTGGGCTGCTAATCCCTGAGGTATTGCTCTACATTATCCTTTTGGCCTGGGACCCCGACGTCTCGCTGCGCTGCTTCCTTGTGGCGGATACCCTGTGGGGCGCACGGAACGGGGCGGGTGTGAAGCTTGATATCAGGGTGTGTGGCCTGCGTGGGAGCTCCCTGAGGTATCTGGTTGGCCTGTAGATCCGCATCCCATTTTAAATTGGGGTCACCCATTCCAGTGCTTTCAAAGTAGTGTGACTCAATTGCTGCCAAGATGGGGAGGACCGATAAGACACAACCTCGCCTCACGTTTGAGGCGCGAAAGTCAACTAAGACCCCGCACAGAGCTGCCTCTGACTCCGAGGCGGATGCTCAGGATGCGGGTCCATCCACAATTGAGACAACGTTGTTGGCCATGCAGCGCAGTCTACAGTCTATGGAGGGCACCATGACTGCAGTTAACCAACGCCTCGACCATATGTCATCGCAACTCGAAAAGCAGGGCGCCCGTGTCGGAGAGGTGGAGCAGCGGGTTTCTGCAGCGGAGGAGGGACTGAGTGAGGTGGCCGGGAAAACACTAAATATGGAAAAACTCCTCTCCCTTATCCAGGCCAAGAATGAAGATTTGGAGGCCCGCTCCCACCGCAATAATATTCGAATTACGGGGCTGCCGGAATCGACAAACGTGGGCAGAATGGAGGTCTTCATTGAGAACTTGATTAAGGACATTTTTGGTACTGAATTACTCTCCGCCATGTTTATTGTCGAGCGGGCCCACTGCTCCCTTGCGGCTCGTCCGGTCCCGGGGGCTCCCCCACGCCCTGTTATAGCGAGGGTTCTGAATTACAGGGACCGAGACGCCATCCTGCGCATGGCCAGAGATAAAGGAACAATCCAACATCAAGGCAATACCCTCTCTTTCTTCCCGGATTTCACTGTAACTGTACAGGCCACACGTAGGGAATTTGGGGTGGTGAAAAAGTTTTTGCAAACCGAAGGTGTACCTTATGCCATGTTATACCCAGCTCGCTTGAAGATAGGTCCGAATGGGGACTCCAAGAGCTTCACCAACCCCAAGGCGGCGATGGAGCATGCGAAACATCTTCAGAGAAGACAGCGTGATTCCCAGATTCTATCAGAACTGAAGAACAGTAGGGATACTGGACGCATATTGATATTTTGGCTTACTGTTTGGCTCATCTGGTAGCTTTGTCTTCACATTGATATAGGCTTGCCTTTTATGCATCTCATGTTTTCCCTTCTAGTGCAGGTGGACACTTTAATGACTTTTTGCTGTTGCGCTATGGTGCCTCTTTAATCCTGGACTCTATGTTATAACTTGACCAGGCAAATATGGTGTGTTGCTCAGCCACCCCCTACTAGTTAGGAGGTTAGTGGCACTCTGACGCCCCCATGGGAATACCCCTTGTACACTCTTCGGAGTTTTTTTGGGCTTGAGTTGGGGGGGGAAGTTGGGATGGCTTTGGCGAGTTGGGGATGCTGAAGTGGGTGGGGGGCTGGGGGATGGGGGGAGTTGGGGGACTCTGGCGGATGGGGGGGTGGGATATGAAGGAGGGACCGGCACTTTCAGTTTTGTTGTTTGGCCTACTCACCTTTTGTCTTGCAGGAGCAGGCATGCCCCTTTTTCATTCTCTAATTGACAGGCTTAAAAAGATTCTTCTCATGTCATGAGTGGTAAAGTGCGACTGATAACCTGGAATATTCGTGGTCTCAACACCCCCAGAAAGATTCGCTCTGTGTTTGCTGCTCTGGACAGAATGGATGTCCAGATAGCTCTATTACAGGAAACTCACCTCACAAAACTGTCCGAAAGTAAGGTTGGGAATCGGTGGGCGGGGGTGCGCGTGATGTCCTCGTATTCCAGTTATGCAAGAGGGGTAATGATACTGATCAAACGAGGGGTCCCCTTTTCGGTTATCCGCACGGACACGGATGACTCTGGCCGCATTGTGCTTCTATATGGGCAACTGGGTGGAGCGAATGTGTTGCTGGTGAACGTGTATGGCCCGAATATAGACAATACAGCCTTCTTCTCTGATGTGTGGCGCCGCATTACTAGCTTCCCGGAAGCCGAGATACTCTGGGGCGGCGATTTTAATGTGTGCTTGGATATGACTGTGGACCGCCTGGGTAGCGTGACTACGCGGCCCAAGCAGGCGTCGGAAATACTACTGGGACTGATGGATGCTGGTCGGTTGTGTGATGTGTGGCGATTGCGGCACTCTGTGGCGCGTGAGAGTACTTTTGTTTCCTCTGCTCATGGGACTTGGTCTCGTCTTGATTTCTGGTTGGTCACTGAAGCTGGGTGTACCTGGGTGGCGGATGTTTGTCATATGGCTCGGACGCTCTCGGACCATTCTCCTGTGCTCCTGGAGCTGCAGGTTCCTGCGTGCCGGAGGCCTCCATTCGCCTGGCGCCTGCAGCCATCCTCGCTATCAGACCCTGTTTTTAAACGTGACATTGGGGAAGCTATTCATAACTTTTTTTAGGGAAAATGAGGGTTCGGTCGATAGTGCGGGCGTCCTCTGGGAGGCTTTTAAAGTGACCATTCGGGGGGTGTGCATGGGGACGCAGGCGGGCGTCTTGAGGGATTTGAGGCGTAGGATTCATAAATTGGCTGCAGAAATATCCGCTCTAGAATGGTCCTACGATTTGGACCCTTCGCCCACAACACTCTCGGCAATACGGGATTTGGTTACCGAGCACAACGAGACAGTCGATCAGGAGATGGCCCATAGATCTCGCCGCAGCAAGGCTCGTTACTATGGCGAGGGGGGCAGACCCAGTCGCTCTCTGGCTCAGAAGCTGGCGGATCCTGGGGGCCAGGACTACATCAAAGAGATACTCGACGAGGCAGGGGAGGCTCATTACACCACGGCGGACATTAGCGGGACCATATTAGACTTCTATGCCACCTTGTATGAAACCAGGACTGAGGCGCCGCAGGACGAGATCCATGAATATCTTGATGATATTGCTCTTGGGTGGCTGTCCTCGGGTCATAGGGAATATCTTACGCAGCCCTTTGATGAAGAGGACGTCAAACTTGCTATTCTGTCCCTCCCCACCTGCAAAGCTGCGGGATTGGATGGGCTCCCGAGTGAATTTTATAAGTTGTACGCTGACGCACTGGCCCCTAGACTGCTTGCGGTATTTGCGGAAGCATACGACGCGGGTCGCCTCCCGGCATCCCTAAGGGAAGCCCTCTTGGTTATGTTGTTGAAACCCGACAAAGCACCTAAACACTGCGATTCCTACAGGCCCCTCTCCATTATTAATATTGACGCTAAAATCCTAGCCAAAATGATTGTCATGCGTATACAGCCCCTGATTCCTCTCTTGGTACTTCCCGACCAATCAGGGTTCGTGCCAGCCAGGTCTACAACACACAATCTACGTACACTATTCGCTACGCTGCACTATTTTGAGTCCGACTTTCAGGCCGTTGCTGTGCTGCTTGATGCAGCAAAAGCGTTTGATTCCCTCGAATGGGATTACATGTTCACAGTCCTTCTGAGAATGGGTTTCCCTCCATTCTTCCTCCAGTGGATTAGAGTGCTGTACTCCGAACCTGCTGCCTGTGTCCGTGTTAATGGTTGGGTGTCGTCGGCCTTTTCCATCGGCAGGGGCACGCGGCAGGGTTGCCCCTTGTCGCTGATGCACTTTGCCCTGGCTCTGGAGCCCCTTGCTAGTAAGCTCCACCAGTTGCATGCGTCAGCGGCACTGCAGTTCCGGCAGCGCCCACTCATAGTTTCACTTTACGCGGACGATATGCTTTTATACGTCCGGGACCCCGCAACCTACCTCTCCGGAATGCTTAGAGAATATGTGAAATTCGAGCGCTTCTCAGGTTTAGGGATCAATTGGGCTAAATCAACTGTTTTCCCTCTGACGGCTGGTACCCACGAGATCCCACTGGATTTCCCGCTTTCCTGGACCCAGGACCCGGTGAAATACTTGGGTATCTGGCTGCATAGGGACCCTGAGCAGGTAATATCCATGAATTATGGTCGCACCATCTCCCACCTTACGGACAGTGCTGTGCGCTGGGCTAGGCTACCTCTCTCACTTGCACACCGCATTGCTGTGATCAAAATGTCTATTTTACCTAAACTACTGTACTTATTCGTAAACATTCCTATCCGCTTGAATCTCTCCCTCTTCAAAACACTGCAAGCTGCCCTGCTGTCGTTCGTCGGGGGGGGAAAGCCTCGATGTAGCTGGCGTACACTTGTGCAACCATTTGATCGCGGTGGCTTTGAGGCACCCGATATGCGTCTATACTATTTGTGCGCCCAAGCGCAATTCGCACATTATTGGTTTTATCCACAGCGGTTCTTACCACACACGGCGATAGAGGCAGATGCTGTGCTCCCACTTCCGCTTGTAGCGGCTGCTCTTTCAGGTGGCGACGGGGGCCCTCGGACAGAGATTAATCCAGTGCAGTGTACCGCCTGGGCCTGGCGTGCCCTTGCCCAGAGAGCACATCTTGGTTACCTTTATGCTCCAAAATTACCTGTTGCGGCCCACCCGGATAGCTCCGTGGCGCAGGAGCGTCTGGCCCTGCGCACGTTGCAGGCGGTTGGGGTTGTACAGATGGGCGACCTATAAGCTGGGCCAATTCCGATCCTTACAGGACATTCAGGCTGGCCGGACTTCCAGCCCGATGCTGTGTTTTACATATGTCAGGGTGCAGCAGGCGATCAGGGCAGTCTACCCCAACTACCCAGCAGAACCAAGGCCATTGCGTGCACTACAGGCAGTGCTGTCTGGGGAGGGACGTAAGGGGTTGATCACAAGATTGTATGCGGTGTCCCAACGTGAGATTGACCTAGACGAACACCCATCATACCTTAAATGGAATACAACCTTGGGGCACACCTTGCCACTCGATCATTGGCAGTACTGCTGTGGCCTGACGGGGCGCCTCACCGCTAACTGTAATTTACGCATCATTCATTTCAAGTTTTTACATCAGTGGTATTACACACCGCTGCAATTAAGGAAATATGGACTGCGGGAAAATGCTTGCTGCGCCCGGTGTGGTCATGCTGAGGCTGATTTTTTGCATCTATCGTGGCAGTGTGCGGGGGTGGCTGCCTTCTGGGTTACGGTTGCGGCTGTGCTGTCGGAGGTGGTGATGGAGCAAGTGTGCTGTGTGCCTGAGGTGTGCCTGCTGGGAGATGTGAAATCCCTGAAGCCCTGCAACAGGCGGTTGGTTGCAGTGGCGACCTTACTAGCGAAGCGAGCTGTGGCACAATGCTGGGGTGGTAAGAACCTCCCTACAGTCCGAAAATGGGTTCGAGATCTGACCTATTGCCGGGAACAACTGGAGACCTATGCGGAGGACCATCCCTCGTCCTCTCGTCCTAAAGACTTCTGGGCCCCACTTACCATGTACCTTCTGAGTCATCCCGATTTGTAAGGTGTCCTGCGCCTGGCATATTTGGTATTTCTCCCTACCCTTGGGTCGGTGCACTGCTGAGAATTATTGTAATTTGGCTCATGAGACGTGTTATCATGTTTGCCTGTCACTAATGTACATGTACCTTTGTTTCTATGATATTGCATCTATTTAAGTGTCGGGGAGGGGGGAGGGTGGGGGGGGGTAGTTGGCTCTCTGAGCTGTTGTATCAGTTCCTTTGTTGAATCAATGTCTTAAAATGTTTGTGTTACTCTATGCTACAAGGCTACTGGTGGCTCCGCATTGGGGCAAGTGGATTGTTACTTGCAAGCTTCAATAAACAAATTAAAAAAAAAAAAATAATAAACATAGCAGGACAAACCCACGTCTTAAGCTGCAGCAGGTAGTACATAGCAGCCAGCCAAGCTCATCACCAACTTTGCCGCTCCGCTCACCATCGACTCCAGAGCCTACATTCTCTACATTTTTTGCAGTCGGAACTACACGTTGGGCGTGTTTCATGTAACCAAGTGGGTGTAAGGAGCGGGGAGTTGCTATGCGCTGGGCGCGAGGGCCACCTCCCACTATGGCTCAATGGTCAAGGGATATGTTGGACTGCAACACGTAGTCTGAATTATACAGCGAACTGCTCCCTCCCCAGAGTCGACCTAAAAACCTTTGGAGCCTATACCAGAGCTTCCTAGCTGGTAAAGAGTGAATTACCTAGTATACTTGTCTCCTTCTTAAGGTGGGTGGAGCGTTGTTTGTGAATTTATAACTATTGCAGATATTTCCTCTGGGCGCTATATCAGGTATCCACCTAGTACAATACGCCTTTAAACTGTTTCAGGTTTATTGCCTCTGTATGGTTCTTATTAGATAATATGACAACTGCACGCTATGAAAACTGGTACAATATTATGTGATGATTCATAAAGTGGATATGTCGTTCCCTTGGGTATTTATAACTATATACTGTACTCAGCTACCAGGAATGCCTCTGGATTTACATACACGAACACTGCGACTGCTCTTTTCCTTTATTCTCTTTGTTCAATTTGTATGTTTTTATTGCTGTAAATTCAATAAACAAAATAAACAAATTAAAAGATCTTCACTCCTCCGAGCCTCCGCTGATAATGGTGACATATATGGTTACACGTCATCTCTGACGTTCTGTGTTTGGTTCTATCTCTGCCCAACTTTCTTTAAAGATTTGTACGTAACCTACGGACGGTGGCCATTTTGTTTGGCTTCCATCTCCATGGTAACGATCTACCGTGACATTTTACATTTACTGCTGCCGTGTCACGTAATTGTACACCGCTAAGCGATACTTGTAGCTTGGCGCTACTTTCATTGGGCAATTGTGCGTCTCGCAACAGTGACACGCACACCTTCAGCACCGATTTCGCCATTCACTGCTGGGCGATCCTGTTTGTTGTTTGCTTGGCGCTACTTTTATTTGGGATTAGTGCGTCTCTCAAATTTTATACTAGGGCTCAAGAAGAAGGGGAAAGTTTTGATGAATTTCTTACGGCTTTGCATGCTTGTCTATTAATTGCAATTTCGGTATGATCACTGGCGAGATGATAAGAGATCAAATTATTGTACATGTTAAAAGCAAAAAAGTACAAGAGCAGCTATGGATTATGGGTGATCCTAATTTGGAAGCTGCCATTAGCACTGCTAAAGCTCTTGAGCAATCAGAGAAGTGGATGAAATCTCTCAATAAGGATGTTAAAACCTCTGCATCTGGCGATGTAAATAGTGTTACCCCGAGTTCTTCCAAAAATACCTTTAGCAAGAAGAATAACAATTTAAAGGTTTACATTGTTTTAGATGTGGCAATCCTGGTCATGTGGCTTCTTTTCCACGTTGCCCTGCGATTGGTAAAGAGTGTAGTAAGTGTGGGCGTCTAGGACACTTTTCCAAAATGGGCAAGGATACAAAAAAGAATTTTTCAGGTAGTTCATCTAAGAGTAAGGTTTCGTGTGTATCTGGTGAAACTCTGGTGGAGAATGAACCGCATGCTGATCCTGAATTTGGTATTGTTGTTTCTATTCACAATGTTCCTGTTGATACTCCAACATTCAATATTGGTCCTCCTAAGTGTCTGGTACATATCATAGGCAAAGAATTAGATCTCATGGCTGATTCTGGCTCACCTTGGACTATCATCACCAAAGAGTATTGCATCAAATGTTTTGGTGAACTAATTGATTTAATTTCTCTCATGGAGCCAGATATTGTTGCACAAAGTTTTGAAGGGACCAAAATTGGTTTAAAGAGCTTGAGATTGAATTTAAGGAACGGTCGGCCCACATCAAATTATACATTGCGGTTAAAGGTGTCAATGTGTTGGGGTGGCGTAATCAAGCCAAATTGGGTATCATTTTGAATAGGCCTGGGCGGTGAACTTCGCTCCGTTCGCGGAGTTTTCTGCACTCCGCACTCCGCGGAGCTCGCGGAGTGGAGAAAACTCCACTTCGCGATGTGCAGCGGAGTTTTTTCCCCGCTCACGATCGCGAACGGTAAGTTCACGAGCGCGAGCTGCTGCTCGGGTAGAATTTCTACCCGAGCGGCAGTAATACCAGCACAAACTGCAGTTCGCACTGCACTCAGCCACTCGCGGAACTTCGCGGAGTTTTTTTGTAACTTCGCGGGGTTCCGTGTAGCAAAACTCCGCGAACTACGCCAAGGTCTGATTTTGAACACCAGGAGCAAAGAGCCTGTTTCTGTTGTAACAGATTGTTTTTCCGATGTTGATTTTCCAAAACTTTATCCCAATGTATTTTCAGAAAAGCTGGGCAAATTGGTTGGTTTCAGCCATAAAATTAAAGTCAAAGAGGGATCTTTACCGGTTAAGCAAAAACTTAGTGGTGTGCCCATTATTGTAAGAGAAGAGTTGAAGAACATGTTAGATGAGATGGTTCAAGTAGGTATCATTGAAGAAGTTGAGTCCTCAGAATGGGTTTCCCCCATTGTTTTAGCCTGTAAACCTGACAAAAGTTTGAGACTTTGGGGTCGATTCCGATCTCGGTCGGTAGGGCTCCGAATCGGATTCGACTTTACCGGATCCGAGTCGGAGGCTTTGTTTCCGACCGAGTCGTACTGAGGTCCGGACGCCCAAGTACGATGCGATTGAATGCGAAATCGCCGACCGACTCGTTTCCGGGTCCGAACCGCTCCGTCCGACTCGTTCGCACTCGATTCGTACCGCGCAATGGAGACGTATTACGACCGAGCCAGTACGATGCACGATCCGGACAGCCGGATCGAGTCGGAGCCTCCGACACGAAAAAGCTCTCTGAGGCGGACTTCGGGGGTCCGTGCCGGACCCCCCTTCACCCGTAGCCGTACGAGTCAGACACAGGGGGGACCCATGGGTCCCCCCTATACATGCGTGTACGGTGCGGATGGCACCAACGCGTACCCACTACGCAAAGTACCCATTCAGTCAATGGGAGCCCATGTACGCGTCGTACGACCGGCTCCCATTGACTTCAATGGGAGTCCGACCGAACCGAGTCCGGCAGCATACGGCCGCATCGTACTCGCTCGGTCGGACTGCAGGGGTCCGGCTCGGTCGGAAAACAATCCGGATCCGGATCGGTCGGAGAGCTTTCCGACCCAGATCGGAATCGGCCCCTTTGTGTGGACTTAAGAGCTCTCAATTCTAACTTGATCATTGATCGTCATCCTCTTCCTAACATCAATGAAATGGTATGCATGCTAGAAGGGGCTCGCATTTTCTCCACGCTGGATCTCTGTTCGGCGTATCATCAGATTGAGCTTACGGAAGATTCCAGAAGATTCACTGCCTTCATAACACCACATGGTTTATTCCAGTTCAAAAGGAACCTTTTGGTTTGGCCTCTGCGGCCTCAGTGTTTCAGAGAGCTATGTACCATATATTCAAAGATCATAGTGTCTTTGTCAAGTGCTTTCAAGATGACATTCTAATTTTTTCCAAGAACAATGAAGATCACTTGTGTCACATCAAGCTGGTTTGTGATAGACTACAAAATTTTGGTTTGCCACTCAAAGCTGGGAAATGCAAATTTTTTGTGAATCTGTTGATTATCTTGGCCATTCTCTGTCAGGTAATGGTGTTATGCCTAAAAAATCCCTGGTTGACGCTATTATCAAAGCTCCATCACCTGACAATAAAGAAAAACTGTTGTCTTTTGCAGGTCTTTGTGAGTACTACAGCAAGTTTATACCTAATTTTGCTACTAAGATGGAACCCCTCAGGGAGTTGACTAGTAAAACTTCTGATTTTTGCTGGTCTGAAAGACAAGAGTCTGCTTTCCAACTGATTCAGAGGGATTTTGTGGAGGCTCCTACTCTTAAATCATTTTGTCTTAACAAATTGTGTGTGATTACAGTTGATGCGAGTTTATATGGCCTGGGTGCTGTGTTGAGTCAAAGGTGTGCCAAAGAGGAGTGGTGTGTAGCGTTTGCTTCCAGACCTTTCTCTGAAACTGAAAGGCGGTATGCCGTTATTGAGAGAGAACTTTTAGCGTGCATTTGGGCTATTGAACATTTCAGAAATTATGTGTGGGGCAGCAGGTTCTTACTTAGAACTGATCACAAACCTCTTGTTGGTATTTTGTCGCCTGGTGGTGGGTGGAATTCCTCTGCACGTGTTGCCCAACTTACTTCTAGACTTCAGGAATACAATTTTGAGGTTGAGTTTGTTCCTGGTAAGAGTAATGTCACAGCTGATTGCTTGTCAAGATTGCCCTGCTCTGATGATACCAGTCTTCACGCTGATCACTATTTGGATATGGTTGCTTCTCTTAAGGATTGTGTTTCTTCAGAATTTTCTGGTGTTTCTAAAGTTGAATGGAGAAAGGAAATGGATAATGATCCTGTATGCCTGTCCATTTTGAATATTTAAGGTCTGGTTGGCCTAAACCTAAAAGTGTGTCACCTGAGTTAAATCCTTTCTGTCAAGTTGCTGAAGAAATTGTGGAAGAGGGTGGTTTACTCTTTAAGAGTGGCAAAATGATTCCCCCCCGTTGTTTTACAGAATACAATTTTACAGCTTGCCCATGAGGGACATTTTGGCATGTCTTCCATGAAGCTTCTTATTAGAGCCAATTTTTGGTGGCCTGGTCTTGACAAAATGGTGGATAGAACTGCAGGGACTGTTCCTTTTGTATTAATAGTGACAAGATGCTCAGAGTTTTTTCTGCTCCCCTCAAACCTGTGACTTTGCCCGAATCAATTTGGCAAAAGGTTGCTTTTGATATTTCAGGTCCTTTCAAATGTTTACCTTCTGATGCTCGTTTTGCTCTAATTATGGTGGATTACCATTCTAAGTGGCCTGAGGTCAAGTTTGTTGCTAGTGCTACTTATTTGGTTGTCATCTCTTTTTTCAAAGAAGTTTTTGCCAGGGAAGGTTGTCCGGAAGTTCTAGTTTCTGACAACGGAGTTCAACTTGTCTCTCAAGAAATGGAGGAGTTTTTCACCAAGTGTGGGATCAGACACATCACCACTTCCCTGTATGAACCTAGAGAGAATGGTCAGGTGGAAAGATTCAATTGTGTTCTTAAAGATAGTATTGAGTCCGTTGTTGTGTCTGGTGAGCCTTGGAGAGATGTTTTGAGGAGGAGATTATGGATGTACCGTATTACTCCTCATTCGGTTACGGGTGTGAGTCCTTTGAAACTTCTTAAGGGGAGAGATCCTGTCTCTGATATTTGCCCTTGGTGGATAAAGAAATCCTGTAAGCAAGTTGATGATATTGATTTGGATGTCATTGCTGGTAGGGTAAGGAGGAAGCAAGATAAAATGAAGGAAGTTTTTGATGAGAAATGGAAGGTTACAGTTCCTGATTTTGTTGTTGGTGATTTTGTCAGGATCAAGAAACCAAAGGTCGTTCCAGATTTGGTCCTCCTGTTAAAGTTGTGAAGGTGTGTAAAAACAGTGTGGTTACACAGGATGGTAAGGTCTGGAATGTAAGAAGAGTGGTCAAATGCAGACCTTGTGAAGACTCCAAGTTCACTGTTTTTAAAATCTCTTTGGGAAATCGTCCTGTTCCTGATGAAGGGTTGTCTGTTGCTTCAAGGGTTAAAATTAACAATAGAACCATTTCTGTACCAAAGAGGTACAGTACTTAATGTTATCATTTTTCTGTTATTTTTCTTTTCTTTTTTTTGTTTTGTTTTATTTGCTTTATTTTTGTTGTTGTTCCCTTTTGTGTTATGGGGTGAGATATGTTACATTCTTACTTCACCAGTGTGCTACTTTCTCATGTAATACATGGAATGTATAGAGCGTGCCTGCTCTCTCTGCTGTTCTATGTTCTATGTTCTGTTGTGGCAGTTATCTCCCACCGGCTTTGCTGTTCAGACGTACTGTGCTGCTACTAAATAAATTCCTTAAAACCACTTACCTGATGGTCCTCCTCATCTCTACAGTGGGTAACGGTATTTTCTGTATGGAGGCCCTGGTTGGCTTTTGAGTGGGCTTAGGATCCTGGGCTAGGAATTTCCCAGCTAAACATTGGCTAGGTATTCTCACACTGCTCACAAGCACTGCTCCCATGAAAACCTGGAAAATGAGTGCATTCCAACAGAGTCTCTCGGAAAGTGCTTAATTTGAGTCAGAGGCTACAGGTAGTAATTTACTTACTGGCACTTATTTTTCCTCAGAAAACCTTGATCCAGCAAAAGAGAAAGAAAAACACAAAAGGGGAAGAAGGAGGAAGAAGGAGGAAGAGAAAGACAAAAACAGTGCTAAAGGGAGAAAGGTGGAACCTGCAAAAGTGAGATGAAGGGACATGGAGTGTTTGGTCATGGATGAAAAAGGCATGAGGTGGAATCAAGACTACACAGACTAAGGGGCCGATTCCGATTTCGGCAGGAAGCGCACCTAACACTATTCGTCCGGAAAAAAACCAAGCCGAACGCGTGTTTCCCGACCGATTCGAACATTCGCACTAACGAGAAAGTACGATGCGCATAACTGCCCAGATCCCGACCCAGCCGTACTTACCCATTCCAGTTCCTGTTCCCCGCCCGAGCCGGATCCGTAAACGCAGAATCGAGTCGCACGGAAGCAAAAATACAGCACCTTCCAGCCGGACCAGTACGATGCGCCTTCCGTACGCGCCGAATCCATCGCTACGTCCGGCACATCAGAGCATCCGGGAGAGCCGCACATAAGCTCCGATTCGCGCCACAAGACGATCCACGGCTACGAGACGAACAAGCCTGCCACGAGTACGAGTCGAAGCAACGAGAAAGCCGAACGAGACGAACCAACCATGAATCCCATCGCGCAGGTCCAACCAATACTCTACATCTATTACCGGAACAGGTACGGACGCGAACGGCGCAGACGGTAAGTTAAACACCCACTACACAAACAAACGACACGTACCCGACATATAACACACACACATAGGGATGCAGAAATGACTTACACTAGCAACAGCAGAACCATAGGGGCGGGATGGCTATCACCAATGCCATATACACCCATAGGGGCCTGGATGCCAACCACTAACACCATCCCTACTCAGGGGGGCTGGATGCCTGTCACTACTACCATCCCCAATCATAGGGGGATGGATGCCTACCACTACCACCACCCCAACTCATGGGGGGCTGGATGCCTACCACTACCACCATCCTACTCATGGGGGGCTGGATGCCTACCACTACCACCACCCCTACTCAGGGGGGGCTGGATGCCTACCACTACCACCACCCCTTCTCATGGGGGGCTGGATGCCTACCACCACCACCACCCCTACTCATGGGGGCTGGATGCCTACCACTACTACCATCCCCACTCATAGGGGGATGGATGCCTACCACTACCACCACCCCTACTCAGGGGGGCCTGGATGCCTCTCACTACCACCACCCCTACCCATGGGGGGCTGGATGCCTACCATTACCACCATCCCCACTCATAGGGGGATGGATGCCTACCACTACCACCACCCTACTCATGGGGGGCTGGATGCCTACCACTACTACCATCCCCACTCATAGGGGAATTGATGCCTACCACTACCACCACCCCTACTCATGGGGGCCTGGATGCCTACCACTACCACCACCCCTACTCAGGGGGTGCTGGATGCCTGTCACTACCACCATCCCCACTCATGGGGGCCTGGATGCCAACCACTAACACCACCCCTACTCAGGGGGGCTGGATGCCTGTCACTACTACCATCCCTAATCATAGGGGGATGGATGCCTACCACCAACACCACCCCTACTCATGGGGGGCTGGTTGCCTACCACTACCACCACCCTACTCATGGGGGGCTGGATGCCTACCACTACCACCACCCCTACTCAGGGGGGGCTGGATGCCTACCACTACCACCACCCCTACTCATGGGGGGCTGGATGCCTACCACCACCACCACCCCTACTCATGGGTGCTGGATGCCTACCACTACTACCATCCCCACTCATAGGGGGATGGATGCCTACCACTACCACCACCCCTACTCAGGGGGGCCTGGATGCCTCTCACTACCACCACCCCTACTCAGGGGGGCTGGATGCCTGTCACTACTACCATCCCCAATCATAGGGGGATGGATGCCTACCACCAACACCACCCCTACTCATGGGGGGCTGGATGCCTACCACTACCACCACCCTACTCATGGGGGGCTGGATGCCTACCACTACCACCACCCCTACTCAGGGGGGGCTGGATGCCTACCACTACCACCACCCCTACTCATGGGGGGCTGGAGGCCTACCACCACCACCACCCCTACTCATGGGTGCTGGATGCCTACCACTACTACCATCCCCACTAATAGGGGGATGGATGCCTACCACTACCACCACCCCTACTCAGGGGGGCCTGGATGCCTCTCACTACCACCACCCCTACTCAGGGGGCTGGATGCCTGTCACTACTACCATCCCCAATCATAGGGGGATGGATGCCTACCACCAACACCACCCCTACTCATGGGGGCTGGATGCCTACCACTACCACCACCCTACTCATGGGGGCTGGATGCCTACCACTACCACCACCCCTACTCAGGGGGGCTGGATGCCTACCACTACCACCACCCCTACTCAGGGGGCCTGGATGCCTGTCACTACTACCATCCCCACTCATAGGGGGATGGATGCCTACCACTACCACCACCCCTACTCAGGGGGGGCTGGATGCCTACCACTACCACCACCCCTACTTATAGGACGGGTAATGCATGACACAACCAGCATACTCCAACATAAGGAATGTCAGAAAAACACATCCCCCCAACACCATGACAAGCGTGTGTAGTCTGAGTCAAATGCCTACAACACTGAACATGACATTGAACATACAATGTGACCCCCTGTCACATGTGTCACACATAAATGTGTGTGGCCTCCACAATGCAAGCAGACCATGACCACTGTGGCAATGGGGTCTAACACCCCATCATCACAGTGACCAAAAGGTAAGTGTGGGGTCCATAGCTGAAGCACATTTTGAACATTGTGGCAATGGGGTCTAAACCCCCATCATCACAGTGACCAAAAGGTAAGTGTGGGGTCCATAGCTGAAGCACATTTTGAACACTGTGGCAATGGGGTCTAAATCCCCATCATCACAGTGACCAAAATGTAAGTGTGGGGTCCATAGCTGAAGCACATTTTGAACATTGTGGCAATGGGGTCTAAACCCCCATCATCACAGTGACCAAAATGTAAGTGTGGGGTCCATAGCTGAAGCACATTTTGAACATTGTGGCAATGGGGTCTAAACCCCCATCATCACAGTGACCAAAATGTAAGTGTTGTCATGGAAAAAGCTGCAAATGCCAAACAGCATGGATGATTCCTGGTCACAGAACAACAAACACATCAGTGGCATAGTAGTGCTTGTGTCCCATAGCAACATAGATTGGGTGAGGCAAACAGTGCAGTGCAAATAAGACATACCTTTGGCCATGTGCAGACAAACATCACCCATGGGGTCTGACATTGTCAACATTCATCAATAACACAATGACAGAAGTGACCATCATAATGCAGACCCACATATCTGCACCAATGGACACACAAATGTAGATATCCTGTGGAGACTGTAGATGTGAGGTGAACAAATACCATACCATGGCAGCAATGGGACATACAAACCATGATCATTGTGCTGACTGATGACCTAGGAGTCCCAGGGACAGCAGGGGAAACCCACCAAACAACATACAGCCAATGGCACACTAAAGATATGCCAATGCAGTGGTGCAGATGCACAAACACAAACAGGCAACCTCACACTGCATATCAAACACAACAGGTGATGGGGGGGTGCCAGTGTCCCCAGGCAACCACACAACACATGAGGAGGCCTGAATCCCAATTACACAGATTTGTATACAGTGCCACACAAAAGTAACTCATGGATCGGATTCCCCTATGTGGGCAATCAGGCATTGTTAGATGAGAGGGAGCCCAAATTACACATGTCACACAAGCTTGTAGGAACAGCAACTAACACAGCAAGAGACAGACCCACCACAGCACTACCCCCAGGGACCCCACATTGTGGTGACACTGGCCTGCATGATAATCCCACTGTGATGACAAAGCTAGATGTCGTTCACACTGTGAACCACAGTCATGTGTCCTGAGCAACAAACTACCATCACACCTACCCAAGCACAAATCAATCAGCACGGCCTGTCAGCCAAGGCCAATATGGAGGTAGGGGTCTAGCCGTGCAACAACTCTCATTTGCACACACTCAACACCACACACCTTGATCTCCACCAATGTGCAGCAGTGAAGCTCACATGGACTGGTGACATTGCACATGCACCCATGACAATCCCAGGGGTGGTGGTGGGAACTAAGGTGCAGAAACCCATCACACATTGCCAGTCAACAAGACTCGTGAATGTCTGACACACTGCACAGTACGCCGTACATGGGCATGATGTCAAATCCACACCAACCAATGGGATCCCGGCCACAGTCACACACCAATGAAGAAGCCAAGGTCACCCACAAAGAACACACATAGACAACTTCCAACATTGCAGCTCTGACCCTGAGGAGTGGCAGCAGTCACACACACAACGTGTCACAATCACTGAAAGCTACCACAAACTGTAAATTACATGACTTGTGTAACCAACAAGTGCCAAGGGGAATCCTGACTGTGTCTCATCTGCGTTTGCCCACAAACTCAGCCCTGACAGCAAACACACCTATGGATGACACCCTGATGACCAGTAATGTGCCATGCACCCACATCCCAGAGAACCCAGGGCGAAGATTTTGGGAGAACATAGGTCAACTCAGCAAGCATCACAAACAGGAACATCACTAGGGATCCCAGCCTGTGTAGCAAAATGGAAGTGAACACACACAGACATGCTCACACAACACACACCTTGGGCTCAGGCAATGTCACGGAATTACACACTGCCATGAGGGGACTCCACTCCTGTGTAAGGAAAGCTGTGCCATACGTTGTCTCTGCAGGGCTCTATCATGTCAGCAGAACACTTGGTCACTCAGTCAACAATTAGCACAAAATGAAGGCTCTCGTCACATCAGCCAGGTCATGGGAGTGTCACCGAAATCATCTGCACAGATCCAACACACATGTATAGCAAGTTGCACTGATAACACAGATGAGTCCTTCCCCATTGATGCCCAAACTTGCATGTCCAGTGGAGATGGTCACATGGTCAGGGAAATAGACAAATTGAACAATGGCAAGCACAACAGATGTGCAGGGGTGTAAGCCACAGATGTGACATTGCAAATAAAAGTAGGAAATCCCATTGGCAAATATTGAAAACATGACACCCTCATATTGCTGCAAAGGATGACATGGATACACACCAGGATAGGACACATTCCCCCTGGACCACATGGGGTCCTGCACAGTAACACTTCATTTTCCTGACATCAAAAATCACCATCACTGCAGCAATGGCATGGTTAGCATCATCAACATCATGTACATCTGAAGCAAAACCAATAGAGAACAGAAAGTAGCTTTATTCAGCATATGTGGCTTCAAAAGTGAAAGTCCTGAAAAAACACAAAGGCCAATGGCCAGTCCATTAGTAAAGTCCAAACAGGGTGACAGTGGCAGATGTCACCCTTTGCTCGCCTGCACTGCTACGGACCAGGGACATTCCCCTCGGAGGGGCATACGGGGGTGCAGGCCAGGCACCGCAGGGACAGGATCAGGGCTCACGAGAAGGAGGCAGGGAAGGGGTGGTGGGTGCTGGAGAGTCACTGACAACTGCAGTGGAGGTGTCTGACATGGTGTGTGCCGGCACAACTGGGGGGCATGAGTCAGATGGTGTGGGTGCCGGCACGACTGCAGTGGGCTGGCCAGATGGAGTGGACAGTTTCCCACTGCAGTGCCCAAGTCAGACGGGGTGGTAGTGGACTCCACTGCAGTGCCTATCTCCAGGGGAGTAGAATGGGGTTCAGGTAAGGTGGGCAGGACAGAGGGGGAGGACACGGTCTCCACACCAGTGGCACAAACATGCGCAGCGGGGGGTGTGGTGCTGGAAGAGCAAGTGGTAGGGGGAGAAGGACGGATCATTTTCGGGATGGTGTATCTGTGGGTGGGGGAACCTGGGGCAGGGTGTGGTGGGGGAACCTGTGTAGTGGGGGCCTGAGGGATGGAGGAAGGAGACTGTGTGGTTGAGCTGCAGGGCGGTGGCGGGGTCTTGCTCTTCCGGGTCCGGGGGGACTTGCGGGTGGGGGCCTCAGTCTGTCTGTGCCTGGGGGAGGGTGTCCGGGGGTGAGGGGCACTCCCCTCTGTGTGGGTGGACTTCCTCTTCCCCCTGTATGCTGGATCAGCTGGATCGGAGGGGAAGAGGCCGAGGTCACAGAGGAAGAGCTGCTGTGTAGGTGGGGTTGCAGGTGAGGCAATGGAAGGGGCCTTGGAGGGAGAGGTATCGGAGGACTGCGGAGTGACTGTGGATGCCTGTGTGTGTGTCTGTTCCCCATCCACTGTGGGTGTGGTATCAGTCCCCTGAGGATGCTTGTGTGCACGTTTGGTCTTTGTTTTGGGTGTTCCTGTGCTGCTCGTGTCTGTGTGTTTGGGTGATTGTGCAGGTGTGCATGTGCTTGGGACAGGTAGGGTGCCAGGAAGTGTGGATGGGGCAGAGGTAGGAGGG
Organism: Calotriton arnoldi; assembly: GCA_963921515.1. NCBI lineage: Eukaryota > Metazoa > Chordata > Amphibia > Caudata > Salamandridae > Calotriton > Calotriton arnoldi. The sequence goes on along the minus strand of CAWUFW010000025.1, from coordinate 4,983,648 downwards.
GTGAGGGACTGTTGGAGGAGGGACACTGCTGCCATAAGGGAGGAGTCCATGTACTTATTGCTCCTCTGTAGGGCAGACATGCCCGATGAGATGCCCTCCATGAACGACACCAGCTGTGTCAACAGAGTGGTGTGTGCATGGAGGACACTCAGCGTTGCTGTCTGCCCTACATGGAGCTGGCGAAGTAAGTACACAGACTCCTCACTCAGGGCAGCAGGGGACACAGGGGCAGGGGGTGCGGTGCCTGGCACGAAGGAGACACGCTCCCGAACACGGGAGCCTCCACGGACCTCTGGAATGGGAGCCGATGGGAGGGCGGTGGTGGTGGTGGTGGTGGTGACAGGGACAGCAATACTAGCTGGGTTGTGGTTGCTGCTGACACCCGCCTCCACAAGGGAGTCATCCTCCGAGCTGCTGTGGTCCTCAGCTGAGGTGGATGGTGCTGAGGACTCCTCGGTGTGGCTCCCCTCGCCCTCCGTGCCACTGGGTCCCTCCGACCACTCATCGGCTGCTGACCCAGTCTGGCTCTACAGCTCCTCCTGGTCCGCGGAGCTGTCCCCTCCTGTGGCCGTGGATGTATCTGCAAACAATTAGGGAAACAGACAAACATCAGTCACCTGCACTGACTGCACACACCACAGTAAGTACAGCACATTACAGAGCAAGCCCTGGCATCCTTAGTTGAACATTGCCAAAAGTGCTCACACAGATTAGGAGAAGCCAATTGTCAGTCTGATGGTCAACCATGGCACTCACATCCCTCCTGGCCTCGCACCCATCTGTCTGGTGCCTGTCGGATGGTAATACCCCAGTGTGGACACATGCACCACCTACACAGTAGTTGGACATTGCAGAGAACACGGTGAAGTATGTGAACATGCACACATCACATCTCTTGCCACTGAGTCAGTACAGGTGTCTGGATAAAGGGATGGCCAGAGTCTAATTTGAAATGCATGTGATGCATACCAGCACCAGACACCTTGATGCACCCATGTCCTGATAATCAATGCCACAATGGGGTGCATGTAGCACATGTCACTCACCTGCAGGATCACTCTTATGGAGTTTAATGCCATGGCACAGGCATGCCTGCAAAGTCATACATCACTGTCTCCAGTCACATGGGCAGGGCAGCCAGCCAACAACAGTCTGCACTGTGTCACAATCCTAGGTCATGGGGAATGCAAGTTCTGTAGCTGACAAGTGCACATGTCCATCCCCCACAAACCACATCATCTGAACTCTTATTTGTCCACGTCATACCAATTGGACATATGGGAGACATGAAACACAACCCTCTGAACCTGAGCACCTCACAGTCTGCTGTGAATGAGAAACAGCTGCCTGAACTTCACAGTCGCATACCCCAGTCTGCACAGTCAAGTGATCAAACACCTATATGTCACACAAGTATCGTCTCCTATGGTCACATCTCAGGTGGCATGCTGAGCCCTAACCGATAAACACCCCAGTAGTCCTGACAACGAAGCCACAGCACAATGACACAGAGGCAGACACCTGAGGGAACATTTCACTGAGCACAATGTGTCAGCTGATACACGGGAGTGGGAGTACAGAGTGTATTGTATGGCCTGGAGTAGGCATGACTGTCATGCTCCACGTGAAAGAGGGATGAGCCCTGGACAGTGGGCAGGTGGCTAGGTATGTGTGACACACTTGATATACATACTCCTGAGGCCCAAACATTGTTCCCACCCGCAGCATGGGTGTGTGCCAAATACCCCAGGCACATGTGGTGAGTCAGATCAGCAATTGGACCACATATCAAAGTTACACGCAGATTACATGTCAGAACCCAGGCATTGTGTAAGCAATTGACCCACCCATGAAGCCCACCACAAAGCTACGGGAACAAATGCTGTCCCCCACCTTGAGCTAAGCAAAATGCAAGGACACAGTACCCAAGTGACACAATTTCCTGACTGTAAGGGCCACACCTGGGTATCAGATGAGGAGTGGGCATGTCACAATTGAGGGACATGGGTCCTGGACCACAAGACTGATGTACTGTGGAAGTTTAACCAGCCCAGAGGAGGGCACATAGCATGTCAGACAAAGTTCACAGTGCAGTCATGGACTCACCCCCTCCTTGCTGCTGTCTGGCCTTCAGCTGCCCATCCAGGTCAGGGAAGATCACCGCCAGGATCCTGAGCATGTGGGGGGTCAGGGTCCGGTGTCCGCCCCTCCTGCGAGGAGGCGACAGCTTCAGCTGGACCCTTGCGATCCTCCGGGTACAGCCCCGAAGGTCCTGCCACCTCTTCTGGCAGTTGCGGATCCGGCGCTTGTAGACCCCCACGGATCTTACTGCCCGGGCGATGGTCAACCAGATTTCCTGCTTCTGGTGGGCATCAACCTGTGAGGATGACAAAGTGAAAAGGCCATTACTACACATGCAACATATCCGTGCATCACACATTTGGATATACATGTCTCAATCACAGGGGCATATGATGTACACAGGCAGTGCAACTATGGCTATGGACAGTTTGCCAGCAGTTACCACATGGTATCATTGCCTGGGAAGTCAAACCTTGTTGGAATGCACTGTTACTGCACTATACCTGTTCAGTGCATGTAACTACACACTTTGGGGGGTGACAACTACTCAGAGAGCATGCTAGCCAGTGGCGTGCACACTGTAAGTCTTGCTAGTCAGACAACATGCACATTTAGTAAGGCAGTGGTGTAGGAGAGTAGGATCTGCTTCACATGGGTACCCCCACTTTTTGCTGATGCTTCACTGTTTCTCGACTTTAGTCTGGCTGGGGCCCTGCTAATCAGAACCCCAGCCTAGCTGCTTCCTCTCTAAAATGGTTTCCATGTGCCTTAGGCACATCTCTGATTGGAATCTGGAGTGCCCTTATAAGTCCCTAGTATATGGTATTCTATGTACCCAGGGCATAGGTACCTCAGAGGCCTGCCAGGGGCTGAAGCATGTATTGTGCCACCCCTGGAAGGCCAGCCAAAGGACACCACAGGTCTGCTACTGCAGCCTGGGTAAGGTGGTGCATGCACCCCTTACTGTGATATAGGCTACCTATATCACTACATACATACACACATATAAACCTATAAGTCACTCCTATGGCAGGCCTTATCAATCCTGAAGGCAGAGTGCGTGGTTCCTATGTGAGAGGGTGCCCCTGCATGAGCTGGGCCCCTCTGCAGTGTTTGGAGACCCTTCTCTGATGCTGTTTGTAGTGCAGCCCGACCATATACTCTTAAGCGCATTATAACCTCGCGTTAAATGCTAACTTTGGGATGGCTGCACGGAAACATGTCGTGTTTGGTGTCAAACATCTTGGAATACTACCCCCCCGCCAGTTCTAGCGGCGGGGGTAGCATTCCACCCTTCTAGAGGGAGAGACATGTACACACCGGTATACCCGGTACTGACTTTCCAGAGCCCTGGCATCACAAAATGGATGCCACTGCCACAGACACGAGTCTGGCCTCCTGCTGCTGACCGAAACTCCGGCAGGGGAGGCCTGGACAATAGGTTTCCTGTCCCAGGGAGGTGTAACCACCTCCCCAGACAGGATAGTGTGTATTGGGGCTGGGCGGGAGCACTCTCTGGTGCTTTGAAGTCCTGCACTGGGGGCACATTTGGTGTCCCTGTGCATACCCCAGTTCAAACCGGCTCAGGGGCTTCCAGCCCCTGCTCTGGCGCGAAACTGGACAAAGGGAAAGGGGTGTAACCACCCCTCTGCCCTGACCCTCCCATAGGTGGGTCCCCAGAGTATGTCCAACCCCCTATCTTAGTATAAGTATGGGACCCCAGTCCTTAGGACTTTAGATTAACCTGGACGAAACTCTGACACAGAATCCTGGACCTTCGACGCTCTACTTCAAGATTAGAGGACTGAAGAATCTCCCTTGGGGTCAAGGAGTGACTCCCCTGCTTGGCAGGCACCAAAGAAGCAATTGTCCGGTCTGCATCGCTGAAGCTCCCGCCGGACGCCGAAGTTGTTGCATCACCAGAGGTGGATTTCCAGACTTCCCCGAGGCTACCCTGAGTCCCCAGCAAAGATGAGGCCCGTAGCTGTCGTGGGTAACGTGGAACCGTGACCCCTGGACACCGATTGCATTTGCAAGTGCATCCTCTTCTGGGTCTCCCACAAAGTTGTGCTTTGGGCTCCGAGTAGCCCCAGCCTCCTGCGCCGACTGAACCGAAGATCACTGGCCTCCACTTCACGAGTGTCCTGTGAGCCAGCTCCAAGTGCGTCCACTCGAGGCTCCTTTGCAGTCGCTAGTCCGTTGGCTAGTAGGCCCTCCTGAAGGCCAATCTTCTTCTGCTTGGGCTCCCTGATTGCTCCAGATGTGCCCTGACTTACCCTTGCTGGGTGAGTCCCACAGACCTTGCTGGTCTGCACCATCGTCCTTCTTCCATTTCCACAAGACTTGCCGTTGCCAAGGCTTGTTGGGTCCAATCCGGTCGCCGGTACCCCTGCAATCGACAGACGTCGTGGGACAGCTCGAATCCCGCTCCTGGTTGTTGTCGACACCTCCTGGACCTCGTGGCTGAAGAGTCAAGACAACTGTCAACCTACCTGAAGCACTCGACATCGGTGGGCATCTGCTCATCGCCTTCCTGGTCACTGGCTAGTGACCCAGACTCTGTCCCCTCTGCTTTCAGGTTCTTCAGATCTTCGATCCACCTTTGGATCCACCCGAACACTTTCGACTTGGCCGCCAGCAGCACTTTGCAGCAGATCGCCATTGAAACCGACGACGAAACCCGACCCCGAAAGACACCTATGCACCCGGCTCCCCTGGGTGAGGTAACTCGAGTACTCCGGTGCTCCCGTGGGTATTGACACTAGAACAGCCTAGTTCTAAAAGGGTTTTCTCCAAGTCCTCCTCTAAGTGTCCCTTTTCTTTAAAATTCCAACCGCGACTTTCCCCATAGAAGTCAACGGCGATTCGCGGCTGTGTTCTCACACTGCACGCGTCCCCCGTGGGTCCCCTGTGTCACTACCTTGGGTGGTTCCTTGTGGTCCAAGCACTTCTACAGGCTCTAGGCCCTGTGTCTAGCTCAGTCGTGGTTATTATACCACTTTATTGGTATATGGTTTGGTACGCCCCTAGGGCTCAAACGTGTATTTGTGCTATTACTGTAGATAACTAACTTATAACTTATGTACTTCGAACTCTAGCCTCATAAAGAGACTAGAGGGGTGTGTTTAGCAATAAATACATATATTTTGAATATATACCTGGTGTGGTCCTCTTTCATTTGGTCACTCAAGAGATTATAGACTGGTAAAACAAGCTGCTTTACATTCCTTCAAGACTTAGCCTGAAGGCTGATCTCCATAGCTACCACTAGGATAGCTTTCAATAAAGGTTGTCTTTAACCTATCTCCAATAAGGGGTTGTTTGGACTGGTGCAAGGTGCCCACTATAATTAGTGGACAGCATATACCAGGCCAACTTCTCACAAGTGGACAGCACACTCACCTGCTCCCCTGGTTTCCCATACAGCTTGCTGTACTGTGGAAGGAGGCTGTCCAGCAGGGCCTGGTTCTCCTCAGCGCTGAAGGCTGGGGCTCTCTCCACAGTACGTGCCATTGCAGTAGCCAGAGGATGCAGAGACAGCAGCAGTGTTGGTGGCAGATGTCGTCCTGCAGCATGTAGTGCAGGCAAGTGAGCTCTCAGGGGAACAGCCAGCATTATATGTGTGCTGCAGAGGCAGATACTGTCCCATGTGTCCAAAGTGATAGGTCCAAGTCGTTTGCATCTTCTGAATCTGGCCAATCCATGGAATTGCACCACTTATACACGCCCACAGCATCCTTCAAAAGTTCAACTTCATGACACCCATGAATTTGCAACATTGTTGTGGGTGGCCAACTGAATTCACTGCATCAGACTCGTTAAAGGTTCGAAAATGCGTCCGTTGCCATGCCAGGCCATAGCCAATGCGCGCGCACCGATCGGTCCATTGCTGTACAACGCGTATTTCGAAAAACAACGCGTAACCGTTCACATCATATGCAATGGCCAATGCGGGCACACCGATCGGTCCTTTGCTGTACAACGCGTATTTCTGTCCACATCATATGCAATGGCCAATGCGTGCACACCGATCGGTCCATTGCTGTACAACGCGTATTTCTGTCCACATCATATGCAATGGCCAATGCGTGCACACCGATCGGTCCATTGCTGTACAACGCGTATTTCGAAAAACAACGCGTACCCGTTCACATCATATGCAATGGCCTATGCGTGCACACCGATCGGTCCATTGCTGTACAACGCGTACCCGTTCACATCATATGCAATGGCCAATGCGTGCACACCGATCGGTCCATTGCTGTACGACGCGTCCCTGTACAAATAACTCGCATATGTCACCATGGTTGTCACTGGTGAACGTATGCCAGCCACAATTACTTGCCAGGGACTCAGGGGCACACCTACAACACCACAGCCTGTCCACACTGTATCCTAAGGCATGTAAGGCTGCATTACCTGTGTGTGTATGGGGGTCAACCTGAGTTATTTTTGGTGGCACTTGGGGGCAGCCACTCCCAGGCTGTGCACGTGTTCATGGGGACAGAATCCTTTGTGTGTTGTGCACATGACCACTGTGATGTGCAACTGTTCAGTTCAGAGCATGTGGCATGGTCACATTTCCAGGTTGTGTATGTGTATGTCATGTCACTACACCCTGAGTCCCATTTGGGAAGGTATGTACGTCACAGGGTGACCCATTGCCACAATAGTGATGGCCCTCCACAGTCTGTGTGCATGTTGTGTTTCAGATGTCTCTGATTCAATGTGCACAATGGGAGACAGTCTCCACATCCACGTTGTTTGTGCATCTACTTTGATGTTGTTCGTGTGTGTGTCACAGACGTCCATGTCTGTCCTGCAGAGGCAACAGGGGCCACTACCTGTGGGAGTCATGGTTGTTTTGCTGACGTGTACATGATACGCCATGTCAGGCCACTGTCCATGTGGCAATACAGGGTCCCTGGGAATCTACCTGTCAATGAGCTGTGATGCCTGTAGCACATCTGTCCTCACTTGTCACTGTGGTGTGTGTTTGGAACGTGACAGCAGTACATGGGTACTGTGACACAGCCTAATGATTTCCCATAGCACGACCTGGAACTTGTTGTCAACACATGTTGAACTGTGATGTTAGATGTTGGCCATGTAGGTGCCATATATGTCCATACAGAACGGCACACACATCAAGTACTTGTGTCTTGTAATGATGTATCATGTGATATTGAGTATGGTCAATGCCACATATGTGGGGTGACTGATAATCTTTCTTTGTTCACCTATGCACTGCAGGGCACCAGCTGTCCATAGACCATTCCCTGACGTTGCAACCATGGTGGAACGTGACTGCATCTGACGGTACCGCTTCAACAGGCCGCTGATTGAGGAATTGACGGTGCGGTTGGCCCCACATTTGCAACCTGGCCGGACATACCCTACAGCGCTGACCCCCAAGGTGAAGGTGATGGCAGCCCTACACTTCTTTGCCACCGGTACCTTTCAACACACTGTGGCGTCTGCTGGTGGGAAGTCACAGACCATGTTCAGCCGTGTGCTACGTGATGTTTTGGAGGCAATGTTGAGATACCTGAACCAGTACATCTATTTCCCTAAACGTCAACAACTCACTGACATCAAGAGTGACTTCTATGCCCTGGGGAGGATGCCACATGTCATTGGCTCCATTGATGGGACACATGTGGCTTTGGTACCACCACAGGCACATGAGCAGGCATACAGGAACAGGAAACATTACCATTCTATCAATGCTCTGGTGGTATGTCTTGCAGATATGACCATCTCACATGTGTGTGCACGTTTACCCGGTTCTGCACACGATGCCTACGTGATGAGGAGTAGTCGCATCCCGAGGATGATGTCACAGATGCAGAACCAGCGTGCCTGGCTTGTCGGTGTGTACTGACTTTTTACCATTGTGTGTGTTCTGCAATGTTGTATTCCACCCTCTTTACCCAACTCAGCTAATGTGCAATTGTCTGTATGTAGGTGACTCCGGATACCCCAACATGCCGTGGTTGCTGACATCCCTCAGGAACCCTGTGACACCAGCCCAGCTGCGCTACAATGAGGCACATGGCCGGACCAGGAGAGTTATCGAGCGGACATTTGGTCTCCTGAAGAGCCGCTTTCGCTGCCTGGACAAGACAGGAGGGGCCCTCCCATATGCCCCAGCAAAGGTGTGCAAGATTGTCATCGTCTGCTGCATGCTACACAACCTGGCAGTGCGGAAGGAGTTGCCTCTCATCCTGGATGACGATGACCAACATCCGCCACCTGTGGAGGATCCTGGCCTGGGCCACGATGCCAGTGATGATGATGATGATGATGGTGATGTCCGCACACAGCTCATCACCAACTTCTTCAGCTGAATGTGAGTATCCAGAGTTGTCATGTCAATGATTTGAGTTTGCATGATATGTGTTGGTGGTGCTCTGTTGCTGTTTGAGTGTGGCCATGTGCTACTTGACTGTATGTGTGCAGCGATGTGTCCTTACAGGTAGTCTGTACTCCCCAACAGTGTTGACATGCTAACTTGGTTTTGTGTAGGTATCTTGTGACATGTATTGGGCATGAGTATTGCAGTTCTGTCCTGTTCTTCAGTTCTTTTGACTGTGTGTCATGTCTGTCCTTCACAGGGTGCTTTCAGAGTTGTTTGGTCCACTCAGATCCCCCGACACCATGATTCAACTTCCAGGGTGGAAGCAGTCGTTTCCCTACAGGTGATGTGCCCCACACCCCTGGACTTTATTTCTTCTACAATTGTTGACTGTGTGGCCACTGCCACTTGTGATTACCTTGCATCTGTAGTGGAAACAACATGTTGCAAATGTGTAATAAACCTGTGCTTCACTTTGGGATGTGCGTTGTCTGTGGTCACACATCTGACTGACATTAGCTTACTTCACCTGTGGGCTAGTTAACACAGACTGTGAATAGGTGTGGTGTCTGTGCATTCCACTGTATTTCCTGGCAACATCAGTGTAGGCGATGAGTCAGATGGCCCTGGTGTGTATGTGTTGTGTAGCCCTAGTGGTGTGTCTCCCTCATATGTGTCACGTCGCCATGACTCACATGACGGTGTTGAACTTGCTGTAGCAGTTAGCATGCACAGTGTCATTTAGCAGATCATCATCTCCATTACAGAAACAACGTTGGAATCACAACAGAGGCAAGTATGGTGTATTAGTGAGTTTATTTACATACATGTGTGAAGATAGTGCACAGGATGGTGGGTGCTGTACATTGGGATTGGAATCCAAAGTTCCCAGATGAGTTGGAAGTGTTGGTAGCAGAAATGTCCTGAGTAAAGTCCACAGTCATCTGATACATTGGTCCAACTTAAAGTCCCCATGTCATGTGGGAGAGTTGGGTTGCATTTGACAGGGTGAACAGTTTGCACACAAGGGTGGATTTCCAGAACAGGTGTTGGGTTCATGGGGGATGTACATGGCCATCGGCCTCTCAGTTCTCCTTCCTCGGACGACCCCTCTTCTTTGGGGGGGGGCCCTCACATGCAGGCTGCTGCGGTGCAGAGGACTCTCCGAAAGAGTCATCCTCCCTCCCTGTGGCAGTTGCAGTTGTTGCGGCACCAGATGTTGTGGGCACACAGGGAGGTGTGGCCATGTTGGTGCTAATCTGGCGGAGACATGTCAATATGTCCCTATGCACCGCTGTCAGTTCTTGCAATGTGTCCCACTTGGACTCCATGCGAGACATGTGTGTCTCCACACGGGACATGTGTGTCTCCACACAGGACATGTGGGAGTCCAAGCGGGCATGATGGGCAGCCTGCTGCTGTTGCATGTCCTTGAGGATCCCCACTACCTTGCTGACCTCTCCGGTGCTATTCTGGTACACTTCAGCAATGCGTACCAGTTGTGGGTCATCATGCAGTCCAGACCCCTCTGCAAACAGCGACCTCTGCCTACCACCCCTCCCACCACCCCTGGCCACACGTGCGGGACCTGCGGTGGCACGCACAGGTGACCCTAGGCCCCCTTGGGGGTTGGTAGTGGGGTTGTTGTCCGTTGCTTCACGGTGGGCCGGGGTCCCTGTGCTGTTGTCATTGGTGGTCCTTGGTCTGTCCGTGTCGGCGGGGGTGGTCTGTGTGTTGGCAGTTGTTGGAGGAGTGGGTGCAGGGGGTGCAGATGGTGGTCCTGCTGGTGCTGCATGTTGACTCACACCGGAGGGGCCAGGTAGGTCTTCGCCATCCGAGGAGGGCAGAAGCTGTTCCACACCAGAGTGCGCAGGGTCCCCCGGAGCCTGGGACAGGGACTCCTCATCGTCTGCTGCTGTGTCCCCATCATCACCTGTTTTTGGAAGAGACACACAATGTATGTTATGTTTCTACAGGCATCAATGGTTCAAACACCTGACAGTTGTGACTGTACCTCTGGATGCGGGCCTGTACATTGCATTGTCCTAAGTTGTCACAGTCAGAGGTTGATATTAGTGTGGCACATTGTCCTGACAACATGAAGCATTTCAATGTGAATGCTGAGGTGTGTGCATGGCCAGCATTGGTGGTATTTGGTTGACATCCGGACATCCTTCTCCCTCCAGCCCAGTTATCCCACCATGAAGCATGCCACCCTTGCAGTGGGTGCTGGTTGACTCTCAGGATGTCAGTCAGTGGTGTCCTGCTGTTTGTTGGTGCCCAGTTCCCAGCAGGGCCTTGTGCTCCCCACAACAGAGCACCAGTGTCAGACATCTTTGAAGTGGCTTTTCACTCCCTGTGAGGTGTGCATGCTTCAGTGTGAGCTTGCCGGGCCATGTGGGTGAGGGATGTTGAGCTGTGACTACCACTCCCATCATGCTATTGCCTACACCCCCCTTCCCAGCATGCCCAAACTTCCTTCCTTTTGAGTGGACTTCACTGTGTGTGAGTGTGACAGCACTGGCAAGAGGGCTGACAGTGGTGTCCTGTTGTTTGTTGGTGCACAGTTCCCAGCAGGGCCTTGTGCTCCCCACAACAGAGCACCAGTGTCAGACATTTTTGAAGTGGCTTTTCACTCCCTGTGAGGTGTGCATGCTTCAGTGTGAGCTTGCCGGGCCATGTGGGTGGGGGATGTTGAGCTGTGACTACCACTCCCATCATGCTATTGCCTACACCCCCTTCCCAACATGCCCATACTTCCTTCCTTTTGAGTGGACTTCACTGTGTGTGAGTGTGACAGCACTGGCAAGACGGCTGACAGTGGTGTCCTGTTGTTTGTTGGTGCCCAGTTCCCAGCAGGGCCTTGTGCTCCCCACAACAGAGCACCAGTGTCAGACATCTTTGAAGTGGCTTTTCACTCCCTGTGAGGTGTGCATGCTTCAGTGTGAGCTTGCCGGGCCATGTGGGTGGGGGATGTTGAGCTGTGACTACCACTCCCATCATCCTATTGCCTTCACCCCCCTTCCCAGCATGCCCATACTTCCTTCCTTTTGAGTGGACTTCACTGTGTGTGAGTGTGACAGCAATGGCAAGATGGCTGACAGTGGTGTCCTGTTGTTTGTTGGTGCCCAGTTCCCAGCAGGGCCTTTTGCTCCCCACAACAGAGCACCAGTGTCAGACATCTTTGAAGTGGCTTTTCACTCCCTGTGAGGTATGCATGCTTCAGTGTGAGCTTGCTGAGCCATGTGGGTGGGGGATGTTGAGCTGTGACTACCACTCCCATCTTGCTATTGCTTACACCCCCCTTCCCAGCATGCCCATACTTCCTTCCTTTTCACTCTGCTTCCCTGTGGGGTAGTGTGCCTGTGCTGACAGGATGGCTGACAGTGTTGTCCTGGCGTTAGTTTGGCTACAAGTCCCAGAAGTGTCCCTGTGCTTCACACAGCATAACCCAGGGTGGTGGTTCTTTGTGGGATATTTAATTAGAGTGTGAGGCAATGCATTCTCCCAGTTGAGTTGTATGTAGTTTGTGTTAAGGGTGTGTGTGTGAGAACAGCTGCTGGTAACTATGGTCAGTGCTGTCAGTCCTCCTTCCCACCCAGCCAGATATCCCACCATGGAACGTGCTTCCATTGCAGGGAGTGCAAGTTTGCTTTCAGGATGTCAGACAGTGGTGTCCTGCTGTTGGTTGGTGCACAGTTCCCAGCAGGGCCTTGTGCTCCCCACAGCAGTACCCAGTGTCAGCCATCTTGTCAGTTCTTTTCCACTCCCTGTGATGTGAGCATGGTTCAGAGTGGTGTTGATGGGCCAATTGTGAGGGTGAGCAATATCTGTGACTACAACTCCCATTATGCTATTGGCTACACTGACTTCACCAGCATACACAGAATTCCTTCCTTTCAGTGAGCTTCCCTGTGAAGTGGTGTTGTAGTGGTGGCAAAATGTCTGACAGTGTTTGTTGGTTAGATTTGTGCCACTCCCTTGCTCTATTTGTTGTTAGGTTTGTACATGTCATGACACAGTTACATATCACTATGGGATGGCAGGTATTGTGTTTGTCTAACTAACATACACATCTTGGGATGATTATGTTTTGGTTACTGTGGCTTTGCTAACGGTGCATGGTTTGACTATCCCCTTGACAGTGATGTGTGTGTATTGTCACACGATATTGGGTATATTGGTTGTGTACTCACCAGGCTCTGGGATGTTTGATAGTCCATGTACGCTCTCTGGTGGTAGAATGGCCCACACCTTCTCCTCCCAGGGCCTGAGGTATACTGGTTTGGCAGGAGGGCCACTGCCGGTGCGATGGCTCAAGGTGTAATCCTTCTTGAGTAGGGCCTTGACCCTCCTGCGCACATCATACCACCTGTTCTGGATGTCTTCCTTTGTGCGCAAACATGGTGATTGTGCGTTCACCCTGTCGACGATCCTCTCCCACATCTTGGTTTTCTGCGACATGGGGGTCTGTTGGACCAGTGTACCAAACAAGTGTGGCTCTACCCTGAGGATTTCATCTACCATCACTTCCAATTCACTGTCTAGGAATTTTGGATTCTTCTTTGGGGGCATGGTGATGGGTGGTGGTGGGGATTGATGTGTGTGTGAGTGTGCAAGTGAGGGTGGGTGAGTGTCAGTTTTGCTGGGTGTATGTGAGGGTGCTATTTGGGAGGTGCTAATGGTGTGTGGCTTGTGTGATGGATGAGTTGTGGGTGTGTCTGTGGTTGCTGTCTGATGGTGTTCTGTGCTGGCAGGTCATTTGAATTTGCAAAGGATCATGGTAGGGATTTGTGGCCTTTACATGGGTGGAGTTGTGGGTGTGTCTTTGTTCCATGTTTTTCCCCCCAGTATTTATTGACTTTGTCATTGCTTGTTTGGCCCTTTTTTTTGTATTTTTTCTTTTGTAGTTTTGGGGCATGTAGGAGACGTTCTTCTGACCGAGTAGGACGCTGCAGTTGTCTCGTGCAAGCTTCTCCGAGTCTTTCAAGCTGTGTTTCTGCTGTGTTTTATGTGCGGCGTACGCGTCGGTCGCGGGGTATTGGTTTGCTTCGGCTCGGTTTTCTATGCGTGTCGGTCGTACGGCTTGAGCTCCGTGCGACTCGGTCTGGTTTTCCACGCATTGCATCGTACTGCGCGGGTCGGAGTTCGCGGGTACGTTTCTGTCGGGTTCATTCCTGGTGCGTGTCGGTCGGTTCGATTCGCGTGGTTTCCCGGCCGGATAGCTGTTTTCCGTGCGGTTCGGTCGTTCGGCTTGTGTTCCGTACGAGTCGGTCGTGATTCACATGCATTGCATCGTACTACGCGGATCGGGCAGCGCCGGTACGTGTCGGTCGGAATAAATTCCCGTACCGAGTCTGTCGGTACGTTTTCAGGCCCGAATCGGAATCGGCCCCTAGGTATTCAGTACCATGACCTTCAATAGCATCAGCCTTGGGCTTCTGAACAAAACTTTGCACCGCCGCATTTATTCTTTTATAAAATAAGCACTACTCTTGAGAAATCTGGTGACAAAAGACAAAACGTATTTTTTTGTTGTTGTTAATCCACAGAACATGAAATGTGTTCTTGGATGGGCAAGCTACTTCTAACAAGGTCACCATGGGATGATGGAGGGAGGAAATCCACCTTTTCATTGTAGTCACCCCCGATGTTTCGCCTTTTGCTGGACCCTATATTTTTGCTGGCTTTAGAATTATTTGTACTATACCCCTGCTAACGAGTAGTAAAGTGCCTGTGCTTCTCCTTTTAACGCGGTTAAATTAGCATACTCAGTATTGTTAGATGATGTTGAGACAGAATATCGAGTTTAAAATATTGAGTGACATTAATATATGGGCCAATTACAATGTCGGTCGGAAAGCCTACAACCGAAGGTCAGAGGCTTTCCGACCGACATCATCGGTTTCAATTACAATCTAGGCGGTCGGAATTGAAACTGGACGGTCATTCCGGCTGGCTTCCGAAGGGCTCAAGGAGCCCTTCGGCCAGTTGGAGACCGGCTTGTAATCCCAATAGGATGGCGTTCCCCCCGTCAGGATTACGATGTAGGTTTCCGACAGCCTTTCCATGTCGGCCTTTTTGACAGGGAAAGGCTGTCAGAAAGTGACTTTGAGGGCCCGTAGCAGGACCCCCTTGCCTCCTTAGTCTATGGTTGTGGGCCTGGGGGTGCACCTATGGTGCACCCTTGAAAAATCCCTGCACCCTGTGGCAGGCACCTTGAGGTGCCTGCCCCAGGGTTCAGGGATTTACACAAGCTCCCATTTGTCTATAGTAGCACAAGCTCCCATAGAGAAATTGGAGTATGCGTCCGCACAGTGTGCGGTTGCATCGTAATCATGCGGTTGGTCCCGAATCCACAATGGTGTCGGTCAGAGGCAACTCCGACCAACATCATAATCGGCCCCTTAGTTTCAAGAATATCATGATAGCATAATATCGATGTCAAAAATATCAAAAATAGTATTAGTTTGAAATATTGATATTAAAAATATCGATGTTAAAAATAGAGTTGTATAGAATATCGATTTATTTTTACAAATGGTTTTTAAAATATGTTATTTATTTTATAAAAAGTTTATTTAATTGTAACAATTTTTTTTGTAATTGTTTGTGTTGTATATTAATTGTAATGTTAACAATAATATTTGTTTTGTATAATATATTTTTTAGTAACAGGATTTTGGGGTTATAAGGGAAAAGGGCGGGAAGTAATTAAAAAACATGTGAATATTTAATGTATTTTTTATATTAATTATTTATGTTATAATATTTTTATAATATAAACATTTTTAGAAACTGGTTATTGGGTTATGAGGGGTTAAGGGTGGGGAGTAAATAAAAAAAAGTTGTGTTTTTTTATGTTTTTAATATAAAAATGTAATTTAATATTTTTGTACTGAAATCCTTTATTTTGTAGTGATAAATAATTAAAATGTGTAGAATTTAAAAATGTTTATTGGAAAAAATGGAAACAAAATCAGAAACAATTTTTGGTTATATTTTTTGTTATTGTTTTTAATTTTAGTTTTTAGGGGAATTTTAGAAAAATATTACAAATATTGTTCTTTTCTATAAATTTGAAGAAAATGTTTTTTTGGGATTGTTTTAATATAATTCATATCTTTTATAAAAGAAGGTTATATGTTTACAGATCAATTTTAGTAGTGTATATGTTATTGTGGAATTTGTTGTGGAATTATTTAAAAAAATTATTAATAATTTTTTAACATTAACATGTAATAATTTTTGTTTTTTATGTGAAAATTGTATGGTTTTTCAATATTTTTTAAAAATGTGTTTTTTATTATTGTTTCGATATTAGTATAATATTTTTTGTTTTTTGCAATATGGTTTTAAGTTTTTAGGTTTAAATGTTATGTTTACAGTATGTTTATTATTGTCTATTACTTGTTTTTTAATATAGAAATTGTAATTTATATTTCTGTAATTTTAATTGTGAATATTTTCCCGAATTTTAATAATGTTTAATTTTAATTTGTTATTGTATATTGTTCAGATTAGTTAAAGATTTAATATATTTAAATTTCAAAATATAATTAATTGTTTTTTTTGTGTTTTCTCTTAATTTAGTTCTATTGTATTAGGAATAGTTCATTTTTAGGATTTGGGGTTTAGCGCTTTCCCTGAATATAGTAATACTGCAGTAGGAATAATTAATTTAAAGGCTCTGAACGGCATTCGGAATCTCCTAAACCGTTTCGGAACCTATGTTTCCGTCCGACTCGGAAACATTACCCACCAACTGATTACGATGGAAAAGTAACCTTCGGTCAGTCCGATTCGGTTCCGACCAGCATGCAGAGACTCCGAGTCGGTCAAAGCGGAATCGTACAGCTCTATGGACCGCGTTTCTGACCGACGCATTACGATGTCGTATTCGGACAGCCTTTCCGAATCGGTCTGT
This sequence comes from Calotriton arnoldi, assembly GCA_963921515.1. Taxonomy (NCBI): domain Eukaryota; kingdom Metazoa; phylum Chordata; class Amphibia; order Caudata; family Salamandridae; genus Calotriton; species Calotriton arnoldi. Next base: position 4,967,281 of record CAWUFW010000025.1, on the reverse strand, counting down.
CCAACACAAAACGGTTGTAGGAATCTGACTTTGGGGGCCCCTGGCAGGCCCCCCCTTCACTCTGAGGCCTCCGATTGGGGCCTGTGGGGGTACCCAAGGGAACCCCCTTTATAACCATGCACAGTGTGGCAGGCACCATGGGGTGCCCGCCACAGGGTGCAAGGTTTTCCGCAACCACCACTTTTTGCAATGGGAGCCTGTGTTGTCGGTCGGAACACAGGCTCCCATTGAAGTCAATGGGAGAATTTCCGAACGGTGTTCGGAAAAATCACAATCAGTCGAGTGGACCCGCCGAATACGATTCGGTCGGAACTGATTACGAGACGGTGTTGGTAGGAAGAGTTTCCGACCAACATCGTAATTAGGCCCTTAGTGATATTGGAGTTGGAATAGTAATTGTTTAGGTTTAAGTGTGTAGCAGTTTCCCTGAATTGAGTAATATTGGAGTAGGAATAGTTAATTTTTAGAGTTTAGTGTCCAGCACTTTCCATGAATTTAGAGATATTGTAGTAAGAATAGTTATTTTTAGGGTTTGTGTCCAGCGCTTTCACTGAATTTAGTAATATTGGAATAGGAACAATTTATTTGTAGGGTATTATTGGAGTAGGAACAATTTATTTGTATGGTTTAGTGTCCAGCACTTTCACTTATTTTAGTAATATTGGAGTAGGAATAGTAAATCTTTAAGGTTTACTGTCCAGCACTTTCCCTTATTTTAATAATATTGGAGTAGGAATAGTAAATCTTTAAGGTTTACTGTCCAGTACTTTCCCTGAATTTAGTGATGTTGGAGTAGGAATAGCAATTTTTAGGCTTCAGGGTCCAGCACTTTCTCTGAATTTAGGGGCTGATTATGATGGCAGTAGGACGAGCATCCGACCGCCATCGTTGCGGGAACGGGACCGGCCGACAGGTAGTCGGCGGTCCCGCCCACCAAATTACTATCCGACCACCGTGGAGGCAGTTGGAAACATGACTCTTAGCATTGAGGCTTGTGCTGCGGCCCGGGAAAGGGCTGCAGCGCAAGCTCACTGCTAGGAGGCATGTTTGTAAACATTCCTGCACCCTGTGACAGGCACCATACGGTGCCTGCCACATGATGCAGGTATGTTTGGGGGCATCATAGGTGCCTCCCAGGCCCCATTTCGGAGGGCCAGGGAGGAAGGGGGGCCGCTAGGGCCCCCCAAAGTCACTTTCCACCTGCCATATAAAACAGCTTATCACACTGCCAATGACAATGACTGAATATTACTTCAGGGACATGTGGCTTATTATACCACCAGGCCAGGTAGCATCATTGTGTGGCCACAATCTTAGTGAAAAGGATCTTAATTGATACCTTTTGACAACACTATTTCTTATTGTGGACATCACAAGGATAAGTCAGCCTATCCCTCCCTGATAAATATCATCATTCACATATTGCCCAGATTAGATGCCATTGTGTTCCTCCCCTGAATATATCTGCCCTTCTCAGATGTCGGGGAAGCCACATTTCCAGATATTTGATTTACAGTGCTAAACCATAGTTTTATTTGCCTAAAATGATAATGCCCCTTGTAACAACCAACAATACCATTGGGAATGTGTAACTTTCACATCCATATACTTACCCCCAGTTACCACCTAACACCTACTTTGTTAGGCACACACAAACATCTGTTGTCACCTAAATATAGTCCAAAACATGGAATCTGCTTAAAATCAGATAGGATGTATCCGGTCACTCAATTATGGTAAGGTCCAGTCTGACATGTGACATCAGTACACATAAGTCTACATTTTGCCAGCTGCTGTTTGTAAACTTTTTGACACATATCAATCTCTACTTACCAAGGCCTGCAATTACACATTGCCTGCTAGCTGGATATATTGCATGGCATGTCACAGTCAAGTTCACAAGTATAAAATAACACAAAAGTGTTATTGTCTCAAAACAGTGACCAGGGAAAACAATAGTATTTGGGATGAACTATGGTGAGCATTACTGAAATACGCAAATGGTTTTTTCTTGCATATTGTGTTGTTATGTGCCCATTACACAATGGAATAGCACTTGTGGCAATACCCAGCCTGTTTTAGTCTTACATGTCCCAGAATCAAGGGACCTAACCATGCACCAACAACTATTGTTGCATATGCTACATGTTACACATTACATGGATCTCGATTGTTGTCTCAAAACCGAAAATTCAGAACACTTGCTGCAAATAATACGTGAACATGCATGGTATTGTCCGAAGTTCATCAAGGCACATACTCACCCCCTTCTTGCTGCTGTCTGGCTCTCACTGCCCATTGAGGTTGGGATAGACCACCACCAGGATGTGACGCATTAAGGGGGTCAGGGTGAGGTGCGCGCCCCTCCTGCCTGGAGGTGCCAGGTCCAGCTGGACTTTGGCAATCTTCTTGGCCCAGCTTCTCAGGTCCTGCCACCTTTTTTGGCAGTGGCCACTGCGCCAACGTGTGACCCCCCAGGGAACGCACCTTCTGAGCGATGGTCCTCGACAGGAAAGCTTTCTGATGGGCGTTGACCTGTAAGGATGTCATGGTATTGGACACTTTGGGGCCTATCAGGATGGCGGGCGGACTTCAGTCCGCCTGCCACCCTAGCGGTGCTGGGACCGGCTGCCAGCCGTGCGGCGGTCTCGCACCACCAATTAGGATTCGACCGCCACCCTGGCGGTCGCATCCCGCATCTCCAGCATTGCGGCGGGTGCTGCTGTAAGCAGCACCTGCTGCAATGCCAAAGAGGCATGTCGTGCATTGCCATGCACAATGTGACAGGCACCGCATGGTGCCTGCCACCTTCAGCATGGCAATGCCCCCAAGTGCAGCCCCACACGCCCCCACCCCCAGGGGGCCCGCAACGGGCCCCCACAGCAATTCCCGCCAGCCCTTTCATGGCGGCATCACCACCATGAAAAGGCCAGAACTGCTAGGCATCATAATATGGAAGGCACCGCCACCATATTATGCCCGAGTTCCGCCCGGCCGGCAATCGTGACGATTGCCGACTGGCGGAAAAGCGGCGGACAGACTTTCCGTCCGCCGCGGTACCCCCCGCCATAGTAATATGGCGGGGGGTAAATTATGTTGTGATGGTGGGCGGATCGCCACCGCCGGCTGGGTGGTGGCAATCCGCCCGCCATCATAATGACCCCCTTAGTACACATGCAAGATGTGTATATCCGTGTACTTCATCACATAGGTCATGACTAGCTAGGTTAACAAATAACCAAGGGCCTGATTACGATGGCGGTGAACCTCTGACACACATACAGCGGTGAACTTGACCATCACATTCACATGCACACTTTTAAGCAATGGGCTACAGATTCATATGTGTGTCTCATTGCAACAATTTGCCCTATGTGCATGGTTAGCTGACATTTAAAATATGTATTCTGTCAGAATTGTTCTCACCTGCTCCTCTGGTGTGCCATACAGCTACTTGTACAGGGGAAGGACGATGTCTACCAACATCTTCAGCTCCCCTGGTGTGAAGGCAGGGGCCCTGCTCCCTGTACAGCGAGACATTGTAGCTCCCAGAGAATGTAAACAGCAGCAGAGAGATGGAGAGGTCTGTAAAAGTACAGTTTCTGACGGCAGGTGTTGCAAAACGCAAGACTTATATCTAGACCGCATAGGCGGTCTTCTGTGCAGGCGGTCAAAGGGATAGGTCCGCGTCTGTCGCATTTTCCGAAGTCATCTAATGCCTTCAAAAGCTGCCTGACACTCCGCCTACCATGCAGTTCAAAATAGTCGGTGGTCCACGAGTAAGATTGTTACATTAGTAATGGAAGCTTACTGCGTCGGTCTTCACTGTAGGCAGTTCTGAACCGTTTAACGCGACTTTTGAATGAAGGTTTGTTTAGGGTAAAAAACATGCCAATGTTGTTGTTTTGTACCACACCATGCCTGGATGCACTTTATTGTGTGTTAAAGGAGCATCCAAATCAAACGCCGACACTCACATAATGAAGTCACCTTGAGAGGACCCTGAAACACTTGTTGGCAGGCTAAACCAACATGAAAGTGCACAGTACAGTTTCTGATTTTCCACTTTCTCTCAGGCAGTATGCGGCCCATGTCCATTAACAGGAGCCAATACACCATATAATAGTGTTGGTAGCCACTATCACCCAGTGTGCGATCTGTGTGATGTCCAGGTGGAAAGGGGGTGTGTGTCTCATGTACAGAATCCTACCTTCCCAAAGGACCAATACACTCTACAGTTCAAGCCCCCTACTGAGGCATTGAAGATAAATGGGACTTTGTAAGTAGTCTTTGTGTTCTATACTTAAGTGTGCATCTGCATATTAAGAAAGATGTACCTTGGCAATGGGTTGTGTATGTCATTGTATGTGCAATGCAGACATGACAGCATGATAGTGTCCACCATGTAACATTTGTCTGCATGGAGTGCTGTGAAACTCAAGATGTATGTAGTGTACATGATGCAATGTGTTTACGACAACACTTGCTCAGTCATTTAAAATACCTAAGCCATGTGTTCTTGGCTTGTGAGATTTGGACTATGTCCTGCTTGATTTTGCCTCACAAATTCTGTCATTAGTGATATGAGTCTAGTGTACTTACATTCCTGTGTAACTATACATTTGAGACATTGTCAGAAATTACATGTATGCTGTAGTGTGTTTATAACATTTTTGTCCTGTGAAATCTGGTTTGCACTGCCATGGACTGTCATGTGTGGTTACTTGGCCTTCGATGTTTGTCTAAGTACATGTTGTTGGGGACATTGTGATCTAAAACCTACTGGGCATACACTCCACACATAGGTATCGCGGAGGAGCCAGAAAACAGCCTCCCGTCTACAGACCATTTTCTGACCTACAAACCATGGAAGAGAGAGACGTGATGAGAAAATACAGTCTCAATAAGGCGACAATGAATGATTTGTGCCAGCAGTTGGCACCTTCATTGCGTCCATATCGTTACTATCCGACATCACTGACACCCAAAGTTAAGGTGATGGCAGTACTGCATTTCTTGGCCACGGGGTCATTCCAGTACACTGTGGCAACATCTGGCGGAATGTCCCAGCCTATGTTTAGCAATGTACTTAAGGATGTACTGTAGGCATTGACCAGACACATGGACAGATAATCAAGTTTCCCAAACCAGGGAAATTGGACAATGTCAAAGCAGATTTTTATGGGTTCAGGCGAATCCCACATGTCATTGGATCAATCGAAGGGGCATATTTTGCTTTGATTCCACCACTGGCCAATGAGCAAGTATATAGGAACAGGAAGCACTTGCACTCAATCAATATACAGGTGGTGTGTTTTCCAGATATGTGCATTTCTCACGTCTGTGCCAGATTTCTCGGATCAGCCCATGACTCATACATTCTACGGAACAGCATCAAAACCCATTTGACGACTCAACTACTTCCAGAGCGGGCCTGGCTTGTTGGTAAGTAAGGTTTTTAATGATGTTTGTTGTGAGTGGTTTTGTGTGTCTATTTAGTAAATGTTTGCTTGAACATTGTACTTATGTCTATCTTCCATTTAGGAGACGCAGGATACTCCAACCAGCCATGGTTACTAATGCCATTGCATAATCCGGTCACCCCAGGAGAAGTCTGCTTCAATGAGGCCCATGGGAGGAGAAGGTGTATAGTAGAGGGGGCGTTTGGCTTCCTGAAGGCAAGATTCTGCTGTCTTGATAAAACTGGAGGAGCCCTACAATATTCACCTGGAAAGGTGTGCCAGATCACCGTTGCCTGCTGCATGCTCCACAACCTGGCAAGAAGGAAAAACATCCCTCTAATTGAAGATGAAGGAGACAAGCAGGTGCCACTAGCTGGGGATCTGGGACTGGGCATTGAAGATAGTGGTGAGGAGGTAGGAGTTGACTTGCAACAACAGCTTATCAACAACTTCTTTTCATGAATGCACTGAGATGTATTTCCAATTCTACAGTGTTTGTTGTTGTGTAGCTGTGTGGACTATGTGTATGTACACATCAGAGTGTAGGATAAGTGTGATAATGTTTGTGCAGGACAGGTTTTGGATATGGTTATAGTTACATGCACACTGTGTCATTCATGCCTAACTAGTGTTAACAGTGACATTGTTCTGGCTGAAGTTTCAGTTTGCTCCTACTTGTGAGACCTGATTTGTCCTTTCTAATCTCATTTCATTTTGTTGTTTCAGCTTACTTTGCTGTGCCATCTACTAAGGGGAGTTCCTGAGTTGTGCCATCACCAGGCATATGATGCTGTGTCTGAGTACAACCTGGACATGGAATGATCCTGGGAATGTGGAGAGGTGTGGTGCAGCGGCCAGGACAGCTGACTTCGGAGCACAGGGCTCACGGTTCAATCCCCGGCTCCGGCGGCAGCTCAGCTCAGCACCATGTGACTCTGGGCAATAGCTCACTTAATTTCCACGACGGCCCCCAGCGCCTTGAGACCCATAAGGGTGAGTAGTTTGCGCTTTACAAATACGGATTTACATTTTTTTTTTTACATTTATGTCTGGCACAGACTTTAATCATACATATCTGTTATGGCACCTGCTTGCAATAGTAGGAATGGAAGATGCTACAACGCCAATGGACTTTCATCCCATTGTGTGTACTTTGTTTTTCAATATGTGTACCAACATGTGCTCATATACAATGTGGTAGTGGGGCTAGACCAGGGTAATTTCCATTCATTTCATCTAGATAATCAATGTGTGAAAACTGGATGTAGCTGTAGATGTGTGTTCTCATTGTATGTCATAATGCAAGTGCCACACTACTGATATATGATTGTAACCTACCTAAAGATGCAGCACAACTTGTTGTAATGGAACCTGTTCACACTGGCTAGTAGTACAGTCCTGTTGCTTTACATTTGTCTACGGATTGTGTATGGCATTTATGGTGTTTGTGATCTGCTACCAGGTGTTCACAAAAAATAAAATATGTGTTTTGCATTGAAGTTTGCATTGTCTAATGTAGCTCCTCCTAAATTGTTGTTTTGTTCATTGAACATGACAAAATAGGTTGGTGGCATAGATTGTTGAGTGGGATGTCAACTTGTGAAGATTGTTTATACAATTGACTATCTGTGAATAGGTACCATGGACTAAAGTTTGTATGATACACTGAATCTGTATAACTATCTTGTGGTGCCACGTTTGTTTGACTTTGTGGCACCTACGTTTACATGTACTTGTTGCCCTAGGTTGATTACTCTTTCATCAGAGTGATCACATAATACTTACAACAATTTTAGATAGATGTCAAAGACCCAATATGAGCTGGTATTGATGTGCAAGTGTTTTTATTTAACAAACATGTTGAATAGGTGATGACACACGATATGGATCAGTAACAAAATTAATAATTAGAGAAGTTGACAGTGTTGTTGGTTAAAATCCAACAGATCATAGCCACAGTTATCAGAGTCCAAAGTCCAAAGGTGTACTTCCATCTGATGTGGAGCATTTGGGATGATTGTTCAACAAAGTGAATATTTAGCGCACAAAGAGGGATATCAGGTGCGCCGTTTTTTACTGGCTGGAGGTTGTGGATTGCCATTCAACCTTCCCTTATCTTTCTTTGGATGAACCACCCCATGTTTGGGGGGGGACAACAACTGCAGGCTCCTGGGGTACTGAGGATTCTCCACCAGGCTCAGAGTCCCTCCCTGTGGCTTACGCAGATGTTGAGGGCACAGATGCAGACATCACACAGAGAGGGGTACTTGTGTGTGAAAATGCCTGGCGGAGGGTGGTATGGATCTCCCCCAGCACCCCTATGACCTTGTCCATTTGGTCATTGAAATGCTCAAATCTTTGATCTTGGCACACCTGCAGTTGTTTGATGTTCCGGATGTGTTCAGAAACATGTCCCATTGCTCCCTGGTACCTCTCATAGGCATCCAGTACCAGGGAGAGGTTGGCCTGGGCATTAGTGGCACCAGCTATTTGCTGACATGAATCCACACGTCCCCTCCTACCACCCCTATCCCCACGGACTGGCATGGTTTGTGTCTGCACAGTTGAACATGATCCTCGTTCCTCATTGACTGGGTTTGGGTCTGTCAACTCCAGAGTGGACTGTGATGCTGTGTTGATGTTGTTGCCCATGGTTGATGGTGTGTCTGTTGTGGTAGGGGTCTGCTGTGTGCTGGTAGCAGCTGAGGTGGGAGATGTCACAGTGGATCCTGCAAGACATGCTGGTGCCGTCTGCCGAGCCAAACTTGATGGGCCAGGTTGCGCCTCCTCGTCCAAGGGTACAGGACAGTCTTGTTCGCCGGGAAGCTCATTCAGGGTTGGAGTCTGTGCCTGGCTGGTTTCTTCAATCTGCATGGAGGTGTTTCCAGATTGCCCTGTTGGCACAGATATGACACTGTCAATTATGTAAATATACAATGTACCTCAATTTGTACACATTAAGTAAATCCCTGGATCCCGAAACAGTTTTAGATGGATGATTTTGCACCTATCCCCATAATGTTAGCCTTTATTTGAAATAAACTATGCAACTTTATCATGATGTGGATTAGGGTCTTGCTCCACCTCTGTGCTGATATGGTAATGTTCTCAAATGCTATAGTGACATGTCTACTGACATTGACTTGTACCTGACACTATGTTGATGACACTTGAGGATTAATGAGCTCCACATCTAAATAATTTGCATGAAATACATACTCATCAATTACAAATATTAGTTGTTGTTATTCCTGTGTGCTGTGCATGGTCTATATATCATCAGGCACATTGAAGTTACAGCCTAACCCAGAGTTTGTGTATTTTCCAGTAAAATGTAGTCATGGTGTGAGTGATGGGCTCATTATTTTCTACTCAAGAGTCTGGGGTGCATCAGCCTAAGTAGGCATACATGTATGTGCATAGCATTGTGTATACACAGCTCAGTGATTTTTACCTTACACTCTATAGTAAGATGTGAGGTAAATGGTTTTGGAGGTACATTACAGGTAACTGTTTTTGTGAGCTTATCTTAGAAGGCCTGCTGGGATGTGTGGTCAGTTGACTATGTCTTCCTCCCACCCAGCACACCCAGCCTACTTGGGCCTATTGTTTCCTACCAGTGAGGGAGAGTGAATATAGAGAGATGGCTGACAGAGGTGGCTGTGGTTTGGAGTGCAAGGCCTGATGGGATGTGTGGTCATTTCTAACACTCCTCCCCCCCACTTGACCAATGACTTCCTGCCAGTGAGGGGGAGTGCAGTAGCAAGATAGCTGACAGAGGTGGCTGTAGTTTGGAGTACAAGCCCTGATGAAATGTGTGGTCATTGCTAACACTCCTCCCCTCCCACTTGATCAATGACACCCTGCCAATTAGGGGGAGTGTAGTAGCAAGATGGCTGACAGAGGTATCTGTAGTTTGAATTGCAAGGCCCGATGGGATGTGTGGTCATTTCTAACATTCTTCCCCCCCACTTGACCAATGACTTCCTGCCAGTGAGGGGGAGTGTAGTAGCAAGACGGCTGAGAGTGGTGGCTGTAGTTTGGCATCCAAGGCCTGATGGGATATGTGGTCAGTGGAATGTGTCCTCCTCCCACCCAACACACCCAGCCCACCTGAGCCTATTGCTTCCTGCCAGTGAGGGAAAGTTGCGTGGAGAGATGGCTGACACAGGAGACTGTTGTTCTTAGGTGGAGTGTGAGTGGCTGATGGTAGGTGTAGTCCTTTCCTTTGGGAGATCTAATTACTTGATGAAATGGTTTGCATTACATACCTGGTAACTACTTACTCTAGTTAAGGGACCTTTTTTGGGAAGGTTGACAGATGTTGTTGTTGGTGCCATGATGAGTTGACGGGTATACACTGACAGCCTACATTTAGACAGTTGTAAATGTGAATGTTTTGGATGTTCAGTGCAGGTATACTGGTTGTCAGCATTAGTTACACATCTACAATACTATGGCTACTGCTTCATTTAAAAAACCATATTTACAAAACTTGGACCATTGCAGTTATGTGTGCTAATGTGTCATGGATGACTTGTGGCTGATATTTAGTGGTCACTTACAAGACTCCATTCCTTCAGTTATTCCAAACAAGCTCTCCGGCGGCAGAATGGCATGCACTTTCTCCTCCCAGGCAGTAAAGGGTACAGGAGGCACGGGAGGGCCACCGCCAGTTCGTTGTGCGATCTGGTGGTTTCTGTTGGCTATGACCATGACCCTCCTCCTGACATCATACCACCTCTTCCTGATATCCTCTATTGTACGCAGGGTGTTGGCTACTGCGTTCACCTTGACTATCCTGACCCATATCAGGTTTTTCTGGATGATGGAGGTTTGTTGGACTTGGGTCCCAAACAACTGTGGCTCAAATCAGAGGATTTCATCCACAAGCACTGTCAACTCCTCATCTGAAAAACATGCTGCCTCTTTTTGGTCGTTGTAAATTAGTGAATGTGAGTGTGAGTGGGCGATTGAAGAGGTGTATAGGAAAAGAAACAACCAAACAAATGTGAAGTGTGCAGTGAGTGATGCAATTGCGGATCATGAATGTGTGAAGGGGTGGCTGCAGTGTAACTGTAAACAGCAATGTGCTCTGTCAGACTCTAAGGATTATGATAGCAAAGGATCATGGCCTGGTAAGGTTTTTTTTTTTAGGTGGATTGGTAGGTGTGTCTACTCTTTGAATTGACATCAGCTGTGTAGTTTTGTGAAGGCATAGTATGGTTGGTGTTATGTTAGTTGGCATCAGTTTCTCTGATTAACACTTGCCATATGACAGACAAGCCGCCATGGAACCGCAACCACGTCGGATGCATCATAATCGGCTCGACGGTACAACCGATGCATTTGTGGATTTGAAATCCCTATATAACAGCCTTTCCAACCAACGCAGTTGTGTCGGACTCGTTTCCGAATGACGTAGTCATGTCAAGCTCGCAGTTTAGTCGGTCGGAATCTCACTGCAGCCATGTCGGACGGATGGTCATTCCGACCAACATTGTAATCAGGCCCTAAATGTTTTTGGGGCTGGTGGCATTTGGTGGGGTTATGTAATAATGGGGTAACCCAAAGTACCACTGGACCCGGGTAGCGAACAGTACAAAAAAGAGAGGTCACAGTGGAAATCAGTTTTACAAGATGCGAGATTAAGTTATTCAAATAACACCATGATGAATTCAAGCGAATGTGATTTTATTTATAACACATGATTATCGAAGACAGCATGATTATCTGTACATTTAATTAAAATGGTGCTGGGTGAAGGGAATAGAGTGCTCGGGAAAGAATCTGTGCTAGTGAGGGTTGTAGGAAAGGAAAGGCAATGTGCAATATATACATCAGATACAGCTGAAACCTATCCAGCCTAATGATGGCAAATTAATACAAACAAACATAGCAAATTGTAGCCACAGATAATTAATCTCTGTCGTCTATGCTTGCCAAATAGCATTAGACTGTCGACGTTTCGACCCCTATATACAATCAAGGTAATTTAATCCTTATCCTGGGGTCTTCATCAGGACCAAAAGGGGTGAAAGAAGAGCACCTAGATACAATCGGATAATGTACAATAGTTAAGTGATGAGGAGTACCAATCATACAAATAAAAGGAAATGTCAATGGATGTTTACCAATAAGTGGCAGCAAGAAAAATCAGGCTGCAGGTTAAGAAACGATGGGCCCTAAGGCTCCTAAGTCAGAGAGGACAAGGAAAAAAAGGATTTCAGATTAGGCACATGTCCCACCAGGATGTCAGAAATAGGGAGGGGGAATTGCAACCCTCAAAGGTGCAGAGAGCACTTACTTGAAGATATGCAGTTTGGGCCCGATTCACAGAACTAACTTAAGACAAAATCCTAAACTTACTACCATTTTGGTATTCACAGAAGGCACTTACTCATTTTGGTATTCACAGAAGGCACTTACTCATCAATGAGTAAGTGCCTTCTGTGAATACCAAAATGAGTAAGTGCCTTCTGTGAATACCAAAATGAGTAAGTGTCTTCTGTGAATACCAAAATGGTAGTAAGTTTAGGATTTTGTCTTAAGTTAGTTCTGTGAATCGAGCACTTTGACCGCAGACAAACTTGAAATAGTGATGGGCTCCGGGGCCTCATACCTCGGGGAATAGTGGGTCTGGACTTCCACACATCCGATTGAGGTTGATCAGTAACCTCCTAAAACAACAAACAACAATCTGAGTAGACTCGTGCTACAGGGACACATGAGTAGAACTACCTAGGAGGAAGTTGGGCCTGAGTAGATCATCTGGAGGTCGTGACTCACAATGGGAGAAGACCTTATGACCATGTAAGACCCCAGTGTGCACTGAAACGTCCTAGTCAGACCCGGACGTCCGTTAGACTCAAGGTAACCTTGTCACTTGTCTAGTGGTGGACTAAGAAACTGACACGTGGCTAAAGACCCTGTTTAACGTCAGCATTTAAAACATCCATAGCCCAGAAGCGGTCGAAAACGTTAACATGCTTAAAAGTGTGTAAAGCATGGCCTGTAGTAAGACTATCAGGGCAAGCATACCAATAATCCATGCGTAACGTGACTAATTAGGATGCAACTACGCGTAATGTGATGACAACTAGAGTCCGTGTTGCCCCATGTGGAAAAATGGTGACGGTACCACAAAATCGTGTGCGGCATGCCTTAAGGAAAAAGTGATAAACTGCGAGACATGAAGGAGCGAGATAACTTCCCCTCGCGCATTAGACTGAAAACCCATTAAATGTATAAAAGAACACACGTAGATACCCGCCCGCCAGTGGTGAACACGTGGTCCTAGCTCTACATACCTAAAGAAATGTATCCGATGTATCGGGATTTCCTTGTACGTTAAATGATTGAATCTAAAAAGGGTACAAATACCAATCTGTAACTCAAAAATAAAAATCTAAAATAAAAATCCAACATACTCAATCCATTAACTCAAAGCATCATCTGCAGGACGTACCTGTACATCCCATCCGTCTGGGGGAGAATGAATGACAGCCGGGCCCTTTGCCGCGGTAGAGATAAAGACCCACTAAGTTACGTGCACGCGACGTGCGCATAGAGAGAAGTCGCTAGATGCCAGCACTTTATGTAACGGTGCCTCGCTCGGTGTGGGTACGGAAGCCTACAGTGTGAGGCAAGAAGTAGATTGTCGATACCGGCTGAATTGTGCCCATGATCCTTAAGGAATGTGGAGTGGCGGTCAAGTAAGAACCATTTATGAAAATGCCTCCTCGGATAGACGAAAAAGCCCTGATTGACGAATTTCACCTCGGGGGGCTAAAGGATGAGGTTGGCATAGTCGTGTTGAAATTCAATGAATGAAGGAAAGAAACATCACGTGCAGATTATTGTTATGACAGTGTTCCAAAAACCAACAGTATCATGACAATGTCTAAGACATACATAAATGTAATAGCCCCACTGTTCAGCAGCGTTTAAGGTCGGCACACTCTCCCAACATTTCTGACACATTTTCTATGTTAGTTGCTGGGTTCTATACAGAGGCGATGGGTGCTGCTCCTGTTGTGTGTAAAGTGAGCCCAATCCCTCGGTTACATTCTTCGCAAGCAGCGCTGGTGACAATGTATACATATTGACAGATGGAGAATATATCCATAGTATATACAAAATACATTATCAAGAGACAGTTTGCATTTTAGCTCGATGTCACGTGTAGAACAGGCCTAATACAAATTGGTATATAAAGGTAATTACGATAAGGCTCGGTATTGCCACAATTTGAGCAAAAAATGCTGCCCCACCGTAACATTTCCTTTTTGCACAAACTAACAAAGCACGTTGCACACAACAGGAGTTACAAATAGCTATTCATTGTCCAAACATGATAGTTGTGCATTTGTAGCGTCCAGTTCATTCAGGCCATTACGGACAGTGTCCATTGTGTGCACCGTTGGTAGATCATTTTCAGGCACTGGGACACTAACCCGAGTCTATCAAGTGGGTGGTACTGGAAAAGTTTACCCTGGGTGTCAGAGGTGGTGATTTGAACTCTGTCCTTCATGTGCGGGAGAGCAAATGGATGCACACAATGGACACTGTCCATAATGGCCTAAATGAACTGGACGCTACAAATGCACAACTATCATGTTTGGGCAATGAGTAGCTATTTGTAACTCCTGTTTGCACTTCGGTTGTTTGATGTAGAGGTTTTGAAGGTCTTCAGTTGGGGCAGCAATCCGGCAGCATTTCGTCCTTCTCCAATCTTTGCAGGTTGAGAGGTAATTTTTTTTGTTAATTAATTGGCTTCTTTTATACTGTTGTTTTAATTAGTAGGACGTTTCTATTGGTTTTTGTTGTTTATGCTTTTATTTCATTGGTTGTTATAGCATCTGTTTAATTATTTTGGCAGTTACGTGTGTATTTAGAAAACAAATCTTATATTTATTTAAAGAAGTATTTCATGTTAAATGTATATATGTTAAGAAATATATATGTTTTGATATGTTTAAAAATTAGTTAAATATGTTAAATATATGTTTAGTAATTCTGTTCTGTTAATGGTAGTAAATGTTATTGGTTAACTGGTTTTTAGTTTATATTCAATAAATATAAATGTTACTTGTATATTTGTTAATATATAAAAATTAAAGTAAATCTTTTATTTTGTTTAATTCATATTATTTTATATGTGGTATGTTTTAGTAGGTTTCTATATATATTTGAATGTGTGTATTTTATGTTTGGATATTAATGTAATTTTTTCCCAGCAATATTTATGTTGTTAATATTGTGAGTTTCGATATTTTTGTTAATTTCTATGTTTATTTAATTATTTCGATATTTTTGTTTACAATATTTTTGTATTCGATTGTAGTTATATCGATTTTTTTTACTACGATATATTCTTTTGTCGATATTTTTGTATTTTAATGGTAAGTTTATGCAGTCGATTTTTTTGCATGCGATATTAGTGTGTCAATATTTTTGTAGGACGATATTATAGGTGTCGATATTGTGTCAGTGAACCTTGGTAGAAATAACTTGCCAATAAGTCCCTAGTCTATGTTACAAAATATACCTAGGGCCTGGAAAGTTTCATGCCACTAGTGAACTGCAGCACCTATTGAGCCACCTATGTGATTGGCAGCGTAATTATGGCTCCAGATTTACCATTGTAGCCTGACTGTAGTAGTGTAAACCTGCAATTCAACCTGTCAAAATAAATCCTTTTAACAGGTAAAAATCTCCCTTTTGAATATTAGTAAGTCCCTCCTAGTAGTTTTTTTTGTCCCACAGGGCAGGGTGCATTTTATTTAAAAGCAGGGTCGGTAGAAATTTGCTGCGAACCTGTCCCTACAGTGACTAGCACCCAAAAGCTATTTTCACTGTGGCAGGCCTAGCTATCCTATGTACAAAACCAGAGTACAGATCAAAGTACTAATACTGGATCTCCGGAATGTGACCAGTTAGAAATGTAAATCAACAACTATTTTTCATAGTAATTAAATATACAGTACTGCTGTTAGACTGAAAAATCATTCACTTTGTGATAGAAAGCTGAAAGTTTGTACAGACATTCGTCTTTGTAATAGTAATCATATAAGAGCAGGACCCCAAGCGGATATTGCCTTTGACGTCATATAGTCTAATCGAAATCCAAGATGGCTAATAAATATCAGAAATTCATTGAAAATCTTCTGATTTGCATCAAATTTGGCACAAAAATACATGTGTACACATCAGTGCACGTCATTTGCATGCCCATATTGGATTTAGACAGTGAGTCATAAATATAAATCCAAAATGGCCACCAATAAGGAAGCCAGGAATAAGTAACAGACACTTTAGCGAAAGTAAACTTATAATTTGCATAATTTGCATCTTTACAACACAAACTATGAACACGGGGATAATGTTTCCATTGTAATTAAACAATACAAGACTAAGGGGCTTATTACGATGTCAGGCGGACACTGTCGCGGAAAGGGGATCGACCGCCCCCGGTCGGTTGTCCCAACCGCCTAATTACGATGCGACCACACACTGTGTGGTCGCATACTCCCATACCAGCCTTAGCACAAGCTCCCATAGAGAAATGGGAGTTTGTGTAAATACCTGCACCCTGTGGCAGACACCTCAAGGTGCCTGCCACAGGTTGCAGGGATTTACAGGGGAGCACCATAGGTGCCCCCAAGGCCACAACAGTAGGCTGCAGATGCAAAGGGGCCCTGCATTTCTGTGTCCAAAAGGCCGGCACAGAAAGGCTGACGGAAATCGACATCGTAATCCCGACGGAGGAAACATCGTCCTAATGGGATTACGGGCCGGTCTCTGACTGGACGACGTGCTCCTTGAGCCAGTCGGAAGCCAGCTGGAATGACCGGCAGGTGTCAATTCCAACCGCCTAGATTGTAATTAAGCGGTCAGAATTGAAACCGACGATGTCGGTCGGAGGGACTCTAACCTGTGGTCAGAGGCTTTCCGTCCCACATCGTAATCGGCCCCTATTTTAAACCCTGATAACATTTCTATAATGTGAAACAATGATGATTCGAGTTTGTGTACTGTCTTAATCTTGATAACAGTTTCCACTGCAAAAGCAAAGGTCAGTGCACAGGAGGCTCGCCTTTGAGCATATGCATTAATTTTGGCACAACTGTTTCCCTCACAGCAAAAGTTCTTGGCATGCGTAATCATCAAATGTTTTACAAGGCTCAGGAGGTAGCATATTTACTGCAGCTGCAGCATCTGATATATTTACATTCACCTCTGGAGTAAGCCTGAGCAGTAAACTCTGTGCTGCTCACTTAGGGGCCTATTAGGATGACCAGTGGTCCTGCACTGGCGATTAAGATGCCAGCGCCAGCGGTCCCGCACTGGCGATTAGGATGCCACCACCACCGTGGCGGTGGCATCCTCCATTCCCAGCATTGTGGCGGGCGGTGCACACAGCAACGCCCGCCACAATGCTGGGAATGCACTGTGTGCATTGGCATGCACAAGGTGGCAGGCACCGTGCGGTGCCTGCCACCTTGTGCATGCCAATGTTGGGGGGGTACCATGGGTACCCCACAAGTGCAGCCCCCCACCCCCCAGGGGGCCCGCAACGGGTCCCCAAAGACATTCTCCGCATGCCTTTCCATGGCGGAGTCTCCGCCATGGAAAGGCATGTGACCGCCATCATCCTAATATGGATGGCACCGCCTCCATATTGCAGGCCTTTTCCGCCCGGTAGGCAATCGGGCGGATTGCCTACCGGCAGAAAACCGGCGGACGGTCGTTCCGTCCGCCGGGGTCCCTGCCGCCATACTAATATGGCGGGGGGGAAATGGGTGGCGGACGGAGGGAAATGTAGGGCGGATCGCCACCGCCATGCGGGCGGTGGCGATCCGCCCTACATCCTAATCACCCCCTTAGTTTGCGGAATTCGGGCATTCCACGCTCTGCAGAGGAGAGCGTAATCCTGAATTCCGCCATTAGGGTGCGAAGCAGTGGTTTTTTTTCTGTTTGCGGCGCTCAAGTTTTCTTTTGGCTCTCAACCGCAAGCACCAAGAGTCTCGAGCCGCTTGCAAGCGCGTGCCAGACTTCTCACACCACTAGCGAGCTCGCGCAAGACTTCGCACTCACTCGCACGGCTTCCGGCAGTGACGGTGCCAATCTTCTCAAAAGATGCCTGTGTCAGTGCCCCAAAAAAAGAAGAAAATCCAGGCTACTATTACGGGCATGTTTAGGCAGGAGGGGCCCTACGAGCGAAACCACCCAACCGCACATTTGTACAATGGTAAGCTGGCAAAAATGTTAGCGCTGGACCTCCTCCCTTTTTCTTTTGTGGAAGGATTCTTAGAATTTGTGGCAGCCATCTTCCCAAAATGGAAGGTACCAAGTAGGACCTATTTTGCCAAAGTGGCTGTTCCAGTGCTGCATCACGGTGTGCTGCAGTTGGTTGGACAAGCTTTGCAGCAAAGTGTTGTACGCACCATCCACCTGACGACAGACATGTGGACCAGTTGTCAGGAGACTGATTACATGTGCATCACTGCACACTGGATCTCTTATGCAGGGATAAAGCAAAATATATCTTCAGGTATTGGCCCTGAAGAAAGTTTTTAGAGTGTTCAGCGGAATGCAACAGTGGCCAAGTTCATGATAGAGAAATCACATACAGCTGTAAACATCTTGGAGGAATTTAACAGCAAGGTTTATGAATGGCTGTGACCCAGAGGTTTTAGAATTGGATTTGGGGTCACGAACACTGGCAGTAGCATAGTCAAGGCCATGTCAGACGGAGGATATTTCAGGGTCCTGTGTTTGGCCCATTGCATCAACGAGGTGGTGCAAGACTTCTTCAAAAAGGAAGACATACTCAGCAACATACTGACCACCTGCAGAAGAATCTTCACTCATTTCAGCCATTCTTTAAAAGCCAAGAAGCAGCTGCGGATTATTCAGCGTAAAAATAGAGCACCAGTTAAAGCCCTAAAACAGGAGATGCCAACAAGTTGGAACTCTACATTTTACATGTTGAAACGTCAGTTTGAGCAGTACAAACAGACCAATGACTGTGTCATTCAAAGAGGAGGGGATGCAGTTGGGAAAGCTATGACCATGGATGCAGACACATGGGGTCTAGTCAAATGCCTGACACAGATACTACTCCTTTTTGAGGTTTTCACATGGGAAGTTAGCAAGGAGGACAGTACGATGGGACAGGTTATCCCATTGTTGCATCTCGTACAAGACCAGGTAAAGAAGGGGTCTGAAAGGTTCGCCCCTGCAGGTGCGAATGAAAAGACATAAGCGCATGCCTTGGTTGAGAACTTAGTCCTTCACTTGGCTTCTAATATAAGTCTGCAACATGACATCATCGGCACATCTGTGCCACACTACTTGATCCATGGTACAAAATAATTCTGCCCACTTTCATTCCTTTTTCTGAAGTGGATGTTTTAAAATACAAGAGGTGGATTGTACAGCAAGCCGGAGACTTGGAAGAAGAACGGCTGGAACTTCGAGTCCCACCCTGCAGTTCTGGGGTGCCGTCTTCAACTTCCAGAGAGGGCAGTCTTGTCTCACAGCAGCCAACAATACCATCAACCAGAGCACCTGCAACAACAGCAACAGAAGGACCGGACCCAACCTCTGCATTGTTACGGTTTCAATTGGCAGGGCTCAAGTCCAGTGCAGAGGAGATGGCAAAACAGGTTAAACAAGTGGCAGCACCAATGACCATCCACTGGAAGTTCCAGGAATATCTGGATGAACCAAAAGAGGTCTATGTGGATCAAAATCTATTGATATATTAGTATGGGAAGATGTACCAATGGCCAGAGCTCAGCAGGCTGGCAATAAAGTTTCTGGCTTGTCCTGTCGCCAGTGTGTCTGCTGAACGTGTGTTTCAGCTTTCAGCGCTCCGTCCATCATCTCCTTGTGTTTGCTTTGTTCGCCCTAAGTTGACAGGGTATGCCCAGACGTGGGTCCCCTGCTCACTTTGCTACTGGATTCAAGCTAGCCTGGCTGATGAGGGGTGTTACCCCGAAACTGGTCCCAGGATGCCTGTTTTCGGTCCAGGGAAGACCTGGCATGGCAGTTCGGGCTGGACTATTCCCATGAGGCACAGGGTCAAGACTGATTTGCATATAGCTGGGTCTGAACTTGGGTGGCGAAGTGAGCTAAAGAACGATGATGGATTCAACCCAGATCTGTGACTGGGGGTGAGTGTCTGAAAAGTTTCAGCGCTCCGTCCATCATCTCCTTGTGTTTGCTTCGTCACAGTGAGAAGGACCAGTTTCTCACCTCAAAACGTGGAGAGATTGACTATGATCAAAATGAACCAACATTTTATACCACACAATTTCACAATTCCTGAAACAGCAGCACAGGAGGAGGAGGAGGGGGATTGGTCCAAAATGGAATCAAATGTGTTAGCTGACCAACTTCTGGGTTTGAGGATGAACTCTGCTTCCCAGACTAAGTATGCCAGTGCCCTCATAGAACTTTTAATTTTATCTCATTGAACTTAGTTCTTTTGTTGCAAGAAAACAAACAAAAACAAATTAGCTAGAGGAACAATATTATTTTTGTGTCAGATTTATGCTACCCCACCAATTTTATTAGTCACATATGCGTTGCCGGATTGCAATTAGACCAGTGTGCATTGAAGAAGCCTTCACAATTCCTTTGTGACATTGGGGACAATGCCTGCCCCCTTCGCATGCCTATTGCCTAATGCCTATCCCTTTTTGCATCGCTTACCATTAGAAGGGCTACCCCATAAAATCATTTATTATCTACAAGACTGCCTGACAATACCAAATTCCAATGTGTTGCCTGCATCAAAGATGATTGAATACCTAATACCTAAACTACAAGTGCTTGGATTGGAAGAGGTAACTTCAACTATTTCAAAGTTGAGTGACTGACTGCGTGAGTGAAGATTTATGTTGATTGTTGATTCATGTGGTGGCTGTCAGTGAGGGAGGGTGTTGAACTGTAATGTGGGAACTTGCATGAGATGACTGATTTGCAATGTTTGGGGCCTGAGGGGTGGGCAATCATTTTTCCCCTGGAGGTGATTGGATTTCACAAACTTACTTAGCATAAATTAATTAACCTGTATGGTCCACTCCTATGATCCCTCTCTTTTTTTGATCATCTAGGATGGCTGCCCCAGACAATCGTTTTATTTACAAGACTGCCAAATTCCAATATGTTGCTTGTATTAAAGGGGAGAAAGTGTACCTACCACCGTGCTTTGAGTGGAACAGGTGACTATTGCACATATAAGTGATCAGATTATCGAGTGACTGTGAGTGATGATTGATGTGGAGGCTCAAAGTGAGGGAGGGTGTCTTAAACTGTAATATGGGAAATTTCTTGAGATTATTATTGATTTGTATTGTTTGGGGCTTGAGTGATGGGTGCTCATTTTTTTCCCTGTAGGTGATCAGCCCTCTCACACTTAGCCATATTTAATTGCAGGGTGTTCTACTTTTTTCTGTTTCTTCAGAGACCCGAACAGTCACTTTAGTTAACAAACAAAAACCTATGCAAAATACTGCAATTCTGTTTCTCTACTTGTTCTTCAACAGCAGTGCACTCCACATCTATCTTGCTCGGGTCATTGTGATTCATGATGATGATGACTGGTCTAGGGCGGTGTTACTGATGAGTCACCCACCCACCCTTTCACTCATATACCATTTCCTTTATTTTAAGTTACCATCTGTTCTTTCATGTCTCCCTTAAGCCATCAAAGCTCATTATGTGAGGTTTTTCTGCATTGCAGATAGAAGAGGCCATAATAACTCAACCACCGCTGTGGCTGGTAAATCTGGTGGGCAGGGGTTTCACTTCATAGTCATTTTTGATGATGACAAGCGATGCCATGGCAATAGCTAGTGAGCATAGTACTTTCAAGAAATTATGTAACTTACCAGTGTCCGTCCCTGCTGCTATTTCTCCCACTCCAACTGACCCATCTCCTCCTGCAGCAACACTGGAGCCAGCTTCACCGATGTTCTGTGTGGCTAGAATAAAACATTGCACATACTTTAGGCCTCTCTCCACGAACTGAACTGAGTTGGAGCTAGACATAAGCAGGAAAAGGAAAGCCTTTGCAAAAACATACATGGTGAATTTTATTTAAAATACTAGCTTACTTGGGCCTGCTATCTGAATCTTCAAGATAAACAGCACCAACATTCCAATACCCCAAGATTCTACCCTAAGAAGTACACAATAATCATAAAATAACTTACTGGGAACAGCGGAGTCCTCAATAGCTGCGCTGGTGGTCGGCACCGGCTGACCAGCTTCTCCCAGACCCTCAGAAACGTCCCTCTTCTTGCCCTTGGGTGCTGATGAAAGAAATTAAGAAGATAAATAAAAATAGATTAGTGATTCAGTTATTAATCTCCACAAAGTGTTTTATGAAAATCAAACCTAGTCGCTAAAACAGATCGTCTATAGTACTACTATTTTCGGCTCAAGTCTATCGACTGTCGTTAAATTCATATTCCAAATTTCCTTAACAAAAACTAGATTTGGAACTAATGTATTGCAGTGAATGATATTTGATTCTATCTATTCCCATTTCTTAACACCCTTGATGAGCCAACTCAGTCTCCCTTTTTGCAATGCATAGATGCATACTTCACATCACTGTGAATTCAATTAAATAACCTGGAACTGTACGTGCTACATAAACAAAGTCACAGAGAGAATGCACTACTCAGTGATTCTCTGTAGTGATAGGAGAAAGGTCTGCAATGGCTTCTTAATTAATTAGCTAAAGTGAGCACCTGATGCGTGCGATTAGGTGGCGCTGAGCACCTGACTAGCAGAAACTAGAAACTGGATCACACAATAATATACCAGTGTAAACTAAACATAACTTACCTCTGAGTGTGAGCAGCATGCTATTCGGAAAAGAAATGTTAGCATTGTAGAACACAAACACAACATGTAATTAATACTCACCGAGCCTAGCAGGTCGAGCAGGTCCTGTTCCTGGTCCAGAATGTCTGCCCAGCAGTGCTTCATCTGCTGGGCGGTGCGCCAAACCTGGTTGGTGCACCTCATGCACCGGTGCACCACGGCCAGCCCCACCGACGCTCCCGCTAGGGGTAGCTGCTACCAGGCCTGCCGCCTGCTGCCAGCATAGAGGGGATGTGGAGCTGCACAAAAAAAACTAGTGCTGCCAACTCCTCCTCTCCAAAGATCGCCCGGGCTGCACACCTGGGCGGCGGTGCCGCCCGAAAGGAAGTCGCCCCTCTGCCATGGCACTGGGTGGAGTAGAACTAATAAGAAGGTAAAGGAAGGGAAAGTAAAGAAGAAAGAAATAAGGAAAGAAGGGGAAATAAAGTAAAAAAGTCACAAAACACGAAAATATTTACAAGAAAATGTAAAATATACAAACACTAAGACACACACTATTATAAAAATAAAAATAAGGGGCAAAAAAATAATAAAGAAGGAGGATTACAAAGATTAAAGACAGATAAAAGTTAGGCCCAGCACCATAACAGAGAGCAGAAAAACAACATGGCTGCACCCATGCGGACTGTGTGGCGCTGTTCGCGTGCGATTCAGAAAATGAGAACACACTTGAGAACCATGAAGTGCCATTCACGTGTGATTTTGGAGTGCGCAGAAGCACTCTGCGCTCGCAACGCGAATGGGCACGGCGGCAATCTCCTCCTACAAGCGGAACTCCATGTAGCACTGCAGAGTTTTTTTTCGACTCTGCGGAATTCCACGTGGTAGGACTCTGCGAACTCCGCCCACCCCTACTCTGGAGCAGTGTTGTGTATAGTGGTACTTCCGCAGGGTTGGATTGGGGCCACAATTCAGCCCAGGCAGCCAAAAAAAGTGGCCCACATTCGCAAACCGCAACCTTTCGCAATACACTGCTTAGTTAGGATAATTGAGCTAAATAATGACAAACATTTGTGGTAATAAAAGTATTTTAAACCTTATAGGGCCAGTACTTAAATAGGAAATTAACATTCCAATAAAAAAAATATACTTGAGAAGCACAGAATTATTAAAATTACTAGGAACTCACTTTTAATTGTGTTTTTTATACATACGTTTACTGTGGATGTTTTGATGAATGTTCACTGGGGAACATGACATTGTACAGACCAAAACTGCCTTTTACACTCACTTTTTTATGATATTCATTTTATTTTTTACAGTACTTAAGAGAGGCCCTTCAATGTTCAGAGACTGGGTAAAGGTGCATCTGTGTTTTTTGTAGTACATGCGGCTAGCATCTGGTGTACGTTCTGAGAAAGGGAATGATGCTAGTGTGTAAATGCAAAAAGAAACAAAAAATAGTGTCACTTTCTTTACATGCAGTTTTATCTGGCATGAACTCAGCCCAGAGACATTGCAGTGCTTTACGTGAGCACCAGATAACATTACAGAGGGTCCTATTATTTTTTTAGGTACATGTAGATAAAGTAATTTGCTCAGAATCACAGGATGTCGAACTGACGCTAGAACTTGAACCTGGTTTCCCAGTTTCAAAGTCAACTAAGGCCACAACCTGTCCCTGTTGACTGCAATAGCTGTTATGTGGCGAACAAAGTAGAAGAGCAGAGACTGATTTATCTCTGCTGCTTGCATGGAGTGGAGGTAGACAAAGATAAACTGAGGAGCTCCCTCGCTGGCCTGCACCAACCCCCACCACCCGATACTCCAGTCCTTTCCCTTGCTGCAGTCCCCTGAAAAGTAAGTGCTAATGACTTCCCATCAGCAGCTCCTTGCAGACTCTGTCACACCTGGAGGGAGGGAGGCACACCTCATGCTGTGATAGTTGGAGCGGAGCAGTCCATTGTCATTCTGCCTCTGACATCAGCCCCCTGGCCTGACTTCATGTGTATGGGGTCATATTTGTTAAGGCTTTAACAACAGCCTTTCATGCTGTGCACCAGGGGTGGAGTCTTTAGTAGACCAAAAAACGACCCACCAACTGCCTTGCCAATCCGAGGCTGTACTTCCAGAAACGCAGTCCAATAGCTGCAACTTCTGTCCTTGTCTGAGTTTTCTATTCACAGATCGAGACGGTGGAAAAGACTGATTCTCATGCTTGAAAAAGTCTTCTAAATCACTATTTCTTGCCTGACACCTGATATATAACCTAGTAAACAGATTGCAATTACTTTTAAACAAGGATAGTTTGTCTTTGGATTCAGATGTTTTACGCAGGCTGGTGCTGAGTAATAGAAGTTTGTTCCTTGGTATTGTATCTGTTATAGGCTTTGAACACATTTGCACATTTGCAACACCTCATGAAAATAGGAGTTATTTCGTGTGCTGTTTTCACCAATGTGATAACTGTAGCAGGCATAACTTTGTTGCTGTCCAGATTGAGTAGATCACTGCTCTACTCCATAAATGGATTGCGAACTTCCTCAATTGTGTACAGTAGAGATTTTACAACTTTTGCAAAAGATTTTTGTACACTAAGGGGCCCATTAGGATGGCGGGCGGACTTCAGTCCGCCCGCCATCCTAGCGGTGCTGGGACCGTCCGCCATACGTGCGGCAGACCCGCTCTGCCAATTAGGATGCGACCGCCACCCTGGCGGTCGCATTCCGCATTTATAACATTGCGGCGGGTGCTGCTGTAGGCAGCACCCGCCGCAATGGTGAAATGGCATGTTGCGCATTCCCATGCACAAGGTGGCAGGCACCGTGCGGTGCCTGCCACCTTGTGCATGGAAATGAAGGGGGGCACCATGGGTACCCCCCAAGTGCACCCCCAACCCCCCTGGGGGCCAGCAACGGGCACCCACAGCACATCCCCGCCAGCCTTTCCATGGCGGCATCGCCGCCATGGAAAGGCCTTGACAACCCGGCATCATAATATGGATGGCGGTGCCTTCCAGGCACCGCCACCATGTTATGCCCCAGCTCCGCCCGGCCTGCAATCGTAGCGATTGCTGACCGGCGGTAAAGCGGTGGACGGACTTACCGTCCGCCGCGGTACCCCCCGCCATGATAATATGGCGGGGGGTAAATCATGTTGGGATGGCGGGCGGATCGCCACCGCCGGCCGGGCGGTGGCAATCCGCCCGCCATTATAATCACCCCCTAAGTATCATTTTCGAAAGCTAACAGGACATCTCTTCCTTCATTGTATGCCATCAACCCGTTTGTATTTCTGCGAATTCTCTCTTTTAGTCTTGTTGAGTTAACATTACCTGGAGTAGACTCGAACTGCTTTACTCTGCTTGTTTAAAGGTTTGCTAAGTCACAGAGTTTGAAAATTGTTTTAACATCTCCCACTCGTGAATCTTTCAGATAAGATATAAGCTCGACTAGAACTATTCGTTCTACTGTGATCTCACTAGGTGATTAGTTTTTATTCTTTCGTACAATGTGTGCTCTGTTAAAAAGTCCAACTAAACATTTATGATGGTTTTCAGCATCCTGTGCGTGCACATCACCCATAGCCAATTTTGCAATAAGTGATGTATCTTGAACTAATTCGGCACACTGGAAAACATTAGCATCCACATCATCTGTTTTCGCTTTATGCATTACAGATGTATCTGATTTGTTGCAAAAGAAACATGCTTTTCTTCTAGGAATTTCATTTGGAACTGGAATTGCAGAATGTGTTTTAACTGGGCTATCATATAGATCCGCATCACTATTTTTTTTTTTCTGAGCCTGGTGCAGCTTTAGATTGTTGCACTTTTTAAAACACAATTTATGCCACACTCCATTGTTAGTCCTTAATGTCAGCTCAATACCAGTACCATCATTCAGCTTCAACATGTCTTTTGTAATGCCTGAGAATGAGTAGCATGTTGAAACAATACCTTATTGCAACACCCACAACCAGTGGTTAGGCTGCCTAGCCACAAGGTGCATGGATGTTTGCAAACATCCATTTTCCTAATGCGGGTTGTGCACTGGTCCTTTTCCACTAGCTGCACAACCCGCATTAGGTAAATGGATGTTTACGACCGCCTCATGGGCGGTCACATCCAAATTTGTCGGATGGAACTGCCGACTGCTTGCCGGTCGGTTTCCATTCCGACACGATGCTGCACAGATGCTCGTCTGACCAGCATCGTAATTAGGGCCCAATTTGGGGGAAAGTGTACTCCTTCACCGTTGTGACAGGGTACCCTTTCCGCTAACATATAAATTAGGCCCCAAGTCAGAATGTAAAATCTTTGACCAGGATGAACCTGATTGCTGTATTCGACCTGTGCTCCATCGCAGTCAGCCTCAAATTCCATCTAGGTCCCGGACTACTGTGACAATTGACTATCATTGCCGTTTTGTGGGTTTTGCCTCGATTGCTACTTAAAACTTTAAAAATTCATATCTCCGGTTCTCCTAGTTCAATATTTCTCAATTTTGGTGTTGTTGTGTTGCATTTTTTACTTTATTACTGTTTCGGTGTTGCTTAAACACTTTACACACTCCCTCAGTAAAGACTCTCTGCTCTGTGCCACAGCTACGAGGTTTATCGAGATCAGGTTAACTAAGTGACTTTGAGGATTCACCCTGACAAAGGTTACGATTATTCTTTGAGGTGGGTAGCCACCCACCCAAAAATAATATTCAGTTTCTTACAATGTCCATTACCTGGATGTGTGACGATCTTTGGGTTTCAAGTCATTGGGTAAATGGTGTTGGTTAAGGAACTGTGCACTGGAATTAGCACAGAGCTACTGCAGTCTCTCTCCTTTAAAATATAGCAAGCCCATATGGAATGTTAAAACAGTCACTGAATTTCAAGAACAATGTGCTGCAGACATGGTGTCAAGATTTGCGGATGTATTTACTTGCAGAACATTAGGGCATTCTGTGCAGGACTTTATTTATTTATTGATCACAAGTAACATCTTAAGATCACAGATTTTGAGACTTTTAGTTTCAAATAATTTTCAAGGTTTATTTAAATTGTGACTTATCATTATTTTTTTTAAATGCAAAGAGCCAGGTATATTAACCTATTTTGCTGTCGCAAAGCCTCTGAATTAGAAAATAGGATCATTTGCGACCAGTAAATAGTTTTTTCCTTTATACTAATCTCATTTTAGGAGTCATTAAAGTTTTACCAACTCCTAAAATAGGATTGCGAATGCATACCGATTTAGTATTTGGAAGGGGTGTGTTGTGGGCACGCGGCATTGCAGTCGCAAACCATTGAAAAGTTACCGACCTTCAGGTTATTCATTGGGGGAAGAGGTCCCCTTTGGATCCCTTGGCCTTTGTGAATTTTGGTCAATATAGTGTGTGACTACAGGGAAGTGCCCCCTCACCACGACTAGAGCACATAAACAACCCAAATTTAGGGTGAGTGCATGCAATGCATGAATGAATGAATCAACACTTGCATGAAATCCTTGTGTGGCTTTGAAGTGATTGTTTCTCACATAAACACACGGAACACAATAGTCAATGCTTTGGATTGTAGTGTCCACCAAATAGAGGGTATCTGCAAAGTAAATATTAGCATTGAAATTCTTCTTTGTGGTTCTTTCTAGTTCTAACTATTTGCAGGTTCTTGTCCCTTGGAGGATAATTAGGTACGAGAGCCTTAGGCCTCATTAATTAGCATGTATTGAGTCTTACACAGGCAGATAGTTCACATATAGAAATGAGCCCTGACAGAGGCAATTTGATCAGAATGGGCAAGATTAAGGCCGAAGCATGTTAGCTACATAGGAGTGGATGGATGACTCATTGTATTTCACCTGACATCCACACATAATTATATTTCAATCGTAACTAGGGTACCAAACAAATAAAAGGAAAATTATGATGAGCATAATCTGAGGTATTTTAAAATATCACATCTGGATCCTTGTCTCTGTCCAATACAATTTTATTCTGAACTTCAGACCAAAAGTTGATTCTGCTGAGGTGGTATTCCAACTACAGCAGTGTGGATAGGCACCAATGATGAAGCATGCCACAAAGTAGGTGAAGTGACTTAACGGTATCTCTGAGGAGACCTGTAATAGATGCAGTAGAATAACAATATATGTCCTCTAATTGATCCCTAGCACTATTGGTGTTATGTATGTATCTGGAGGTCGTGCTAGGGTATTCTCTAGTTATGTACTGAGGCAGTTGGGCTATAACATGAGTTAGAATTCTATGTCCGTAGTCTTTTTTAATTGTTCCACTTGGAGCATTGAAGCTTGGCCTCATTCAATGCTGCAGACCTCAATCTCTGATATCTGTTGGGTTATTGTGCTCAGTTGGAAGCTGCACTTCATTATTTACAGTGGTGGCCCTTCCATAGTAACCAATTGAGTAGTATTTAGATGCTTTCAGTGGCTATGTTGTTTGCAATTCTGCTCTGTGCTGTAGATGTAGGCCAGGAACATTAGGAGGGGGAGAGCTATGGGTGGGCTTTTGTAAAGCACACAGAAATCTGCTTCTTGCTGCAACAGTTCTTAGGACTTAATGTAGAGTATGGCGGAGCAGACGCACCACTCTGTTTAGTGTTGGGAATGCTGAAATGTTTACACCTGCGTAGTCTTAGTGGGCTTCACTGGTGCCAACTTCTGACATGGCAACCAGTCTGCCATGGGGCAGTTGTGGCACAGCGACAGTCAAGCCCACTACTGTCACGTGGTTACATTAGGCACGGATAGAAATACCATTTTACATGCTCATGTTGTTAAGTTTCCTTCTCTCCTTAAAAACAATGACATTTGACACACATTCATTTGCATGTAAGTACAGGATAATATTCTCTAAACTAGCTTTGCTTACATTTCCACTTTGTAGGCACACTATCAAATACCTTGAACATTCTGTACAAGGGCTAAGTTCATCATGCAAGCTGTTATTATTTGTTTTGGCTATTCGTCGACAGAGCTATCACAATAGAATAAACAGTAGCGGCCTGACTGGGGCTTTCACTGGCACTGAGAGTTTGACTGATGCCAAAATTCCTGCCCAGCTGATTCCTATTTACCTCATGTGAGGGATGCTACCCAGCTCTCCACCAAGACGCAGCCTGATGACACTCACCCACAGGTAAAGGGGAGTTAGATCACCCTACATGGATTTGGCAGATTCACTCACCCTAAACATGATAGGTTAGGCTGCGCTAGGTAGGAGTACAATATATCACAGTACTTGTATGCAAGCATATATTCTTTGTAATAAACAAAATAGTTGAACTGTTTATCTTTTTCACCATTCTCGTAATTCTAATTACATTATTCTGTTTCCTTCTATTGATTATTGCAGTGCAAGTATTTTACTCAAGAATCGCAATGTTTCAATAAATATTGAAATGCCTTACTGTGTATTTCTTGTGCATCTCTTTGGGTATGCATAAGTAACTAAGCAAAAATGTTCTAGATCTGTTACCACAATTTCCTTGGGGAGTCAGGGTTGTCATGTTCTGATGTTGCACAATCCATTTGTTACCTTACCATGTTTGGGGTACAGATGGTGCAGTGTGAGCTAGCAGGGCTTAGGCCAACATATACGGATGGTGTGCGTTGAGTCAGTCTCACACAGTTCTGATGTTTATGTTGTCCAACAAACGCACAGTTTTACTTGGGAAAGTATAAGCTGTACGATACTATTGTCGCCCACTTTCCCTGCTTGTGTCCACCATGTGAAATAGGGTGTACATTGGACGAGGAAATGCAGAACACCCCGATCCCCACTCACAAGGAGTAAACTTCCTGCACATTGGGCCATTCGTTTTTTATAGTGAGAAAACAAACTTCTACTTTGGGAGTTTCTTTTCTCAATACAAAAATATTTACCAAGTGGGTGCTTTAAAGATTGAGCTTGCTCTGTAGGGAATCGCCTCCAACCCCCATGGCGGCAGCTCCCTACGCAGCACAAAGATCTCTAAATATGGTGGACGGTCCTTCCTCATGGTCGTGGCAGCGTTGGCATTCGCGCCTCCCAAAGTAGTAGAGAGCTGTACCATCTGCAAGGGTCTAATCTTTTAGTACAATTTTTTTTAAACAATTGATTGCAGATACACCTTCCTTTGGTAACAGTACAGAGGACAAGTGAGCAAAAGATGGCTGAGATGATCAGAAATCTTTAGACAGCAAATATAGCCAAATGTGCGGCCTGACTGTCCACCGTCCAATGAGTCTGGTCATTTGTTAACATACGGCCAGCCTCATTCTTAGTAAGTGATAGCCCATTCTCAGTAAGACAGATAATGGGTTTGAGAAAAAAGTACCCAGTTAAAACAAAGGCATGCTATAGCTATCTCAATATCACACTCCTTTTCTTGTCAGAAACGTATTTATGATCTTTATTAAAGGCAAACACGGCAGACAGCTCTCTTAGACTCCCCCTATTTAAACTTACCTGAGAGTCATACGCTGTGCATTGTGGAAAACTTCACATTTCACAAATAGCAAATTCATTGTTGATGAAATACTACATTTTCGATCAACAGTCATGCCTAAAAATTCCTTCATGGACTGCTCACCAAAGAGACTCCTCCTCAACTTTATTTTGTTTACTGTGAAATGTCATCAATAGAACGTCAGACCCCATGTTAAGTGAGAGGGGACCTATCACAAGGCGGCTCCTATCCATCATGGAACAGAACGGGAGAGATTTCACAGTCATGTAGTTTTAAAGTACATGACTAGGTAAAATTAGAAAGTGACAGCCATATACTGCACCCACATAGAGCAATCGGTGTTATTTAACCAGCACACGCCCTGATTCACAGTAACACAGTAAGACGCCACATATTTTGATATCAAAACTAATCAAGGCATTAAGTGCACTTTCCTTTATGGTTTCATGGTGAGAATATCATGATGTTGCTGAACGTAACACCAAGATGTTTATATGGGCCTACTACGACTAGCAATTTAAGGTTCAGATATCATGAAGACTTCAGGGTTCACTTACCAAAAAAACTACAGGCAATCTACCTGCTGTTGCAGAACCACTGATGTCTGAGGCATTATTACAAGATCATTAGCGTGTAACAATGTTAACCAGCTTCCCGCCTGGTCTAGGTGGAACCCAGCAACAAGCAGCAAAAGTTGCTAGAAGGTCAGCCAAAGAAATCTGAAAAAGGAGGGGTGAGATTTGCCACCTCTTCTTTGAACCATTGTGAGTGGTAATTCTTTTTTTGGGGGGGAGTCTCATATAGCGCGAACTCGACCACAAGGTATCAGAGCACTTTACATGAGCACCAGTTGCAACACAGACGGACACATTCACTTTGTTAGGCATGGGGAGATTAAGTGATTTGCCCAGAATCACAGGATGTTGCGCGTCCCTGGAGAGACCCGTACCCGGTTCCCAAGCTTCAAGGTCGATCACTCTAGCCCTTAGGCCACATCCCTCTGTTGATAAAGGCGCCCCCAATCCCATTCCAATTAGACTCTTTTGCAGAGCGTAACAGCTTTCAGGAATCCACGGGGCAAGCAGAGGCTACTGGGCCACAATGGTAATAGTTGGGGTCGTTTGACTCTGGAGTGCAGGGGCTCAACCTACTACGGCTTTGCAAATTGGGCGAGTACACACTTACTGCCCTGACTCTAACAGTGGGAAGGGTGAGTAGTTAATGGCTTTACAAGGGGGGTAGTGTGGGGGTACACACTCAGAACTAAAACAGTCAAAGGACAGACACAATTCATTGTCCATCTTAGCGCTTTGTCTTTAGTAAAAAGAGAAGTACTTTAATCATACCAAAAGGAGTCAAAGCACCAGCGGCGGCTCCTCCGTTATGGTGGAGGAGCATCGCCCTGTCTGCTGCGAGCACAGCAGGCACACACATTAATAAACTAAATGCCATTTAATTATAATGTGTTGCAGGCCCCCGCTATTACAGCGCGAGGGCAGGGGGTGGGGCTGATTAGTACAATTGCACTATTACTTCAGACCGTGCCAGTACGCATGTCAGATTGACTGCTCTTGATCAGCTGGGAGTGCTAGGAGCGGAATGAGTGACAGCTGGGAGCGGAGAGCTCGCACGCCGAGCAGTGCGCTGAGCAGTTTCATCGTCTAAATGCGAGCAGAGAATCAGAGGCGGCTCGTTGGCATGCGGAATAATTCATCAAGCGAGTCAGACTCTGACGGAAAGGTCCAGTCAATCTTTGGGTAGCGGAGCAACGAGAGGCGGGAGCCCGGACATAGAATATCGGGTGCTTTCTCTCAAGTCTTCTACGGAACCGAATTCTCACGGATTACAAAGCATGGAGTGACTTGGGTCCCGACTCTACCTGCTTGAATCTTCCCGCGGCCGGAGCTGCAAAAGTTACACAGCTAATTGCAGCCTGGAGGCGCTTTAGGAGCAGGGCCCCCAACATTACTTGCCTGATTTTTCCTGCGGCTGTCCAGAGCCGGCCAATCAGACATGCGCACTTCAGAGCTAGCAATCCCAGGGCTGAGAAACAGCTGAGGGATTGCAGCCGCAGGCCGCCAGCCTCAAAACGAGAGCTAGGTTAGCCAGCTCCAACCCACGCTGCTCCAGCATTGGTTGGTTTCACTTTGCACAAGGGAGGAAGTCCTTCCCTTTCCGCCCCAGTCACCTCCGAGGAGAGTGCCAGGAGAAGAGAGAGACCACAACCAGACCCTGCGGGCCAGCAAATGCAACATATATATGGTGAGTTTTTTGGGAATCGCGCCCACCATATTTTAATGTTGCCGGCCGCTACTGCAATGCACACAAGAAATGTTCATCTTCACAAGATTGCATACTGTGGGAACCACATTCATAGAAATCAGTCTGGTACATTAAAGCACAGATGGATCCTCACTTTGGGTGCAGAAGAGCAGCTCCCGTTGTTTCTATGACCCATGGGTCAGTCCCTATTTCCATTACAAGGTAGTTCTCTTTAAGTAGGGTTATTGTTAAAGCATGGATCCCGTTTAAATCCGAAGTAAAGTTCACAGTCATTGTTCAGTTTCGGTTAAGGTTTAACCTGACATATTGGGTACTGGTTATGCTTAAGTGTGAGCATGTGGGAAACAGCTCAAAGACGCACTCGCAGGAGCAGCCAAGTGGCCAGAGAGCCCCACCTTCTTCTTTGCACAGGATCTGGTGCAGGGGTAATGGCACTAGGGAGTGAAACATGTGCACCTGGAGGTCATCGGCCTCCCCATAGAAGCACTCATGAAGGGACGAAAAGAGTAGGCCATGTCTAGAGGCTTTCCTC
Source organism: Calotriton arnoldi (assembly GCA_963921515.1). Taxonomy (NCBI): domain Eukaryota; kingdom Metazoa; phylum Chordata; class Amphibia; order Caudata; family Salamandridae; genus Calotriton; species Calotriton arnoldi. The sequence goes on along the minus strand of CAWUFW010000025.1, from coordinate 4,933,696 downwards.
GCTCTAATCTGCTGACTCATCTCCATTCCTGCACTAAATGGTAGTGCATGGAGAGGACTAACCAGCAATGCCCTGCTAAAAAGATCACCATGGAATTTCTAAAGGCAACCCTGTCTCCATCATCACACACTCCAGTGATCAGGGCTGCTCCTTTCATCTCAGAAAAGCTGGCAGTACACTCCCACCATCTGGGTAGGCTATACCACACCTTCCAGCTTGTGCCATTTAAAACGAAGGGCAATACAAAATGGATCTAAGGCGTCATCAATTTTACGCTCACATCTTTACTGCGGTTAAGACTGATGTGCAGCAACTGAAGGGCTCAGCGGCGGCTCCTCCGATAAGGCGGAGGAGCGTTGCCCCACTGCTCTGCGAGCAGTAGTTAAAGGAAAACTAAAATGATAATAACCAACGTTATTATCATTTTAGTTTTCCGTTTCCTGGGGCGGGGAAGGGCGGGGCAGGCGTGCTCTGCTGACAGAGCAGGTGCCAGGGGGAGGAGTGGTTTGCTCAAAGAGTGCAAGAATGTTTGGCCGGCCGTCTCAGGCTGCTCAAACATACATGTGCACTTTGCATGTTCTCCCCTGCATTACAGCCAGGTTGGAGAACAGGCCCAGGCTCCCATTCCCCCTCTGAGCACCGAACCACGGCGCTCAGACCAAACACACCGCTGCATTGCAGTGTTGTGTTTGGTTTAGGGACGCCTGTGAGCCCAGGTGCCTCCTGCTGCCAGACTCCAGACAGGAAGAAGATAAGAAGAGGACAGAGAAGAGGTGGCGGCCGGCTGTAGCCAGGTAAGTGTTTTTTTTCCCCAAACACTCCCCCCTCCTCCCCGCCCCACCACCCCTGTCTGGTAGGAGCCGCTGCCTCACAACAGTTAGTAAGTGATACGTTGCTAGTGCAGCAAAGGATGGAAGTTGCAGAGGGCCGCTACAGGTGCAACAATATTTAATTTCTTGTACTAGGTGAGGAGGTGAAGGCCTCGAGGTGTAGAACTGTTCATTGAGATTGGATAATAAATTTACTGGTACCAAGAGGTCAGTCAGCTTTATTTTCAGTTGACAATGTGCACAGGGCTCTGATTCAGCTTCAAGACCTGAGACAAGAAGAACTAGGACAGCAGATAGACCACAGCATGAGACTGTGCAGCAAAGCCATAAAGAGGAGGCGATGGAACAAGGTGCTATATCGAAGCACAGTGCAGCGAGAACAGAGAACGGTAGTCTCTTTGTGAGATGGAGTTTGCAAAGAATAAAGTCTTGATATACCATTTGATTTTTTTTCAAACAGACTTTATTGAGTATCAATCAGCATCATACATCGATCAAGAAAGAGTCATCATGCAAGACACCATCAATACTTCCCACAACTCCCCAACCATAGTTCCCTACCCATCACCCAGAGTCGCGCTCAGAAATCGACACATCAAACACATTTGTCCCCGTGTGGAATATTGTACCATGCAAATTAAAAGTAAGCGTCAGCTGTAGTCACCTCCATGGAGCCACACCCCTGCCTGGCCTCCCGAAGTAGCAGCCCACTCTCGTATCCTGCCCATCTCTCCTGTTCCCTATGCCAAACTGCAGCTCGAGGTCCTCTTGCAGCTTTCCAATTTCTTGTGATTTCCCTCTTTGCCAAAATAAAAGCCAAGTCCTGGAATCTACTGGTCACCTTGGTTTAGGTAGTGTGGGGGAACTTTATAAGCAGTGTCCTGGGGTACAGAGGACCTCTCTCAGTGTAATATCTGTGACTGTGTTTGTGATTTCCTCCCAATAGTCTGCTAGTGATGGGCAATTCCATTGGCTGTGGAACAATTCCGCTTCCACCACCCCGCATTGCGGGCATGCCACTCTGGTTGTGTTGAAATACCTATTTATTTTCCCTGGGGTATGGTATGCCTTATGTAAGATATAAAAATGGATTCGTTTAAATTGGGCGTTCCGTGACACCCTGGGGGTCCACTCCAAAAAGTCACCCATTCACCCTCACGTATGGGAATCTCCAGGTCCTCCTCCTAGCAGGTCCGTAGGGTGTCCAGGGGCTGCATCACATCTTTCCTGATCGCGCTATACAGACAGGTGATCGCTTTGAAAGTGCTAGAGGATGTAACTAGGTATTGGCAGCTCTTATGAGAAGTTGGCACCAACATGCAGAAACCTCAATATCTCCTAATTTCAGCCGTCATTGCCCTATGTTCCAGGAAGTGTCCCTGAGGCAAATTAAACTCCAAGAGAAATTCTTCAAATGGGAGAAGCTCTTCTGCGCTGAACAAGTTCCCCACTCGTGCCACCCCTGCGACCTTCCAGTCTGTTAAACCCCGCCAGTCCCCCCCAAATGGCAGCATCTCCAATATATCTAGGGGCATGTCAGGTGAGTACGGGACTCGCGTCCATGTCTTTTGTAAGCATCTGATCCAGCAATGCCGCAGCACTCAGAATTCAGTAGTACCCTCAACACAGGGGTATCCTGTCCGCAGGTGTACTCTAAACAGCTGGTGAAGCTCATGTTTAAACTGTCCCATCTCACACCCTGGGGTCATTCTTTCTCCGCCACAATATAATACATCTCAAACTCAGGGACCGCCATACCTGCCTCTCCCACAGGGCACTGTAATGTTTCCAGAGCTCCTCTCCTATGGCCCATACCCCAGATAAAGACAGTCATGAGAGAGTCTATTTCCTGGAACAGCGCTCCAGGGATGCAGACAGGTAGGACTACAAAAAAACATCCAGGAAAGTGCAGCCATTTCAAGAAGACCGATTTGTTCCGCTACGGATAGGGAAATCATCTTCCAGAAGTCAGTGCACACCCAAAGCCTGCAAACTGCCTTCCTAACAGGGCAGCCCAATCGTGGAAAACGTTTACCCCCAGACTCTGCAGACACTGGGGTTCCCATCCCAACTCTAGCCTCCCATGGGGCCTGCGATTCTCAAGTGTTGGAAACAGGCGATATTTCTGCCAGTCGACCCGTAGTCCAGATAGTATGCCAAAGACTTCGAGTAGTCATTTGGCACCCTCTAAGTCAGTTGTGTCTCAGAGAAATATTCAGATATCATCTGCATATAAAGCGATGTGATGTTGCTGGACACCAACCGTTATTCCCTGGTATTTGCCCCCAGATCTAGCACAACTAACTAGTGGCTCCATTGCCAGTGCAAAAAGTAGGGGCGATAGGGGGCAGCCCTGCCTAGTTCCGTGGCCCACTCTATAACTCTCAAAGGCCTGTTCTCACTCTCGCCATAGGGTCTGTATATAATAGCCTAGTCCAAGCTACAAAGCCATCTCTAGCTGCAGGCGCTCCATCACACTATGAAGAAAGTCCCACTCTAAGCTGTCAAAGGGTTTCTCTATATCTACTACAAACACCGCAGTTTTCCCATGATAATAGATATCGGCCTCCAGTAGGGTCAAGAGTCTTCTAATATTAGTCACCGTGCTGGAGCCAGAAATACACCCTGCTTGGTCTGGGTGTTCTAGTTTCGTCACCAAGGGGAGAAGTCTGGTTTCCAGGACCCGGCTAAGGACTTTATTATCGTTGTTAAGCATTGACAATGGTCTATATGCTTTACAGTCATGGGCAGGTCTCCCCGGTTGAGTAATGCCTCCTGGGTCCGGGCGGGAGATGACCCATATCTTTAGCTACCTTGTAAAGCTCCACTAATTGGGGGGCTAGCATATCAGCATATGTGACGTAGTACTCAATGGGAAACCTGTCTATTCAAGGCATTTTCTTCCTCGCCATACTCTTCAGCACCCCCATCATCTCCTGCAGTGTGATATCCCTCCTAACTCCTCAACTTCCTCAAGTGTGAGAACTGACAAGGGTAATGGAGCCAGGAAATCCTGAATGGCATTTCCTGCATGTGTAGAGGTGCTCGTATAGAGGCAAGAATAGTAGCTTCTAAAATGTTGGTTGATATCCGCCTGTTTATAGAGCCAGGTCCCCTGGTCTGTCTTAAGTTTCACAATGACAAAGCCTCGTTTAGCAGGGTTAGCAAACCAAGTCAAGAGCGAGCTTGTTCGGCTGCGTTCTGCATGCACGTGTAGCTTATATTCCCTGCAGTCATAGCATCTTAGCTATTCAAATTGCTCAGCTAGGCGCTCTTTAGTTTCTAACAAGGTTTGTTGTAATTCTGGGCAACCTGGTCTGCGCTGCTCGATTTCCCTCAAATCCACCTCCAAGGTCATGACTTCACCTAATAAAGTGTGCCTAACACCGACTGTTTCTGCCATGCACTTCTCCCGATCACTGTTTTAAAAGCAATCCACTCCATTTGTGGGAAGGACGCTGTACCAGCATTGTCCTCGAAATATTGTTGGATACTCTCAGCGATGGTGTTCCGAAAGACCGGATCTTCTAAGGATTCCGGTTTCAACCACCACGTAGGGATACAGGGTCGCTCCCATTCCCATCCCAAATGGACGAGGGTCGTGCTATGATCAGAGAGGGTTCTAGCAAGATATTCCACCTCATGTACCAAACCATGTACATCTGGGGTGCAGAGGAATGCATCAAAATGCATGTGAAGTAGAGGGAGCCCCAATAAAAAGGAGTAATTGCTCGAAAGTCGCTGCATACAGCGCCAGGTATCTATCAGCTCCCATTTAATCATCCAGTCTGTAAATGAATGAGCCGTTCTATGAACCGGAGAGTCCCCCAGTGGGGGGATGAGAGCAATCTAGGGCAGGGTCCGCCACACAATTATAATCACCCCCTATAATGACCAAGTGCACCAGGTAGGGGGCCAGAGTTCTGGACAATTCCTCCAGGAAAGTCTCCCAATCCGCATTCGGGGCATAGATATTGATAACCACTATGTCCCAGCTGGCTAGCCAACCCGTTGCTGCTACAAATCTGCCTGCAGGGTCAATCAAGTCCCAAGTGTGCTGGAAGGGGACCCCTGGATGTACCCATGTAAGTACTCCTCTCACATAAGATCAATAAGTGGTGTAGTAGGGCTGACCCCGCCATACCCTCTGTAATGCTGATCCTTCCTTAATCGTTAGGTGTGTTTCTTGCAGCAGTACAACATGGATCCCCGATTATTGAGGCATGACAAGACTTCATACCGTTTGGTCATATTGTTCATCCCCCTAATGTTCCAGGACATGAATTTATAATTCATGGAGCCACAGTCAAGTAGTGGTATTCACCATGATCCCAACGCCTCCACATATCACTTTCACCCATGGCTGGGACATGAATGGCTAAGCTAATAGGCCGTGACTCACATAATCCTGAACTACAAACAAACAACATTCAACCCAACTCCCAATCCCCACAACAGGTAGGCAACGATCGCCCATCCAAACACGCATTTTAACCTCAAGCATTCGCAGGAGATTCCATGCATACTACAAACAAAGGGGTGTGATTGTTCGGATACCCAGCACCGGGTGCCCGCCACCCAGCAGTAAATGGCAGATAGAAACCCATGGCCAAGGGGGTAAGGGTAGGTGCTCAGTAATCCTCAGGCCACCCCCAAAAAAACATCAAAAGCCATTAGTATCACAATACTAACAAAGTAGTTGTTCTAGATGAGCTCATCAGCAGTCCCAGGCAGTAATGTGGGCAGTTCCACATTGGAGTCCTCAGAAAGGGGTATGTCTGCAGTCAGAGGCTGAGTCTCGGGGGCTATCCCCCCCCACTGTCGACTGGGGACTCACACCACTGCCACTTATTGTCCTCACCACCTCCACCGCTCGTTGTTGTTCTTGTTGGACTTCCTCTCTGGAGGAGGTCGCTCTGTTATAGTTTTTCGCTCTGCAGATCAATCTGGCCCTCGTGGATTTCTGCCATGGGGAGTCCTGGCTAGAAGCAGGCGGTGGGTGCGGATCAATCTACTCCCATACTTCCTGCAGGGTCCAGAAAAATTGAATGGCATCCGGTGTCGTCCCCTGCAGCCTGGTGTAAAACATCATGGCCTAAGAGAGCCCTAGTTGTCGGAGGTGGCGTTTTGCCTCTAAGAAGGTGGGCCATTGCTTTTGTACCTCCATAATAAAGTCCGGAAACACCATGACTTTGCTGTTCTCGACCTTGAGGTCGACCTTGAGGTCTCCCTTAAGTCTGGCATGGCTCAAGATGTGGTCCCGGTCTTTATAATGCAACAGTCTGGCCACTACAGGCCTCAACTGCGCCCCTAGGGGTAGAGGGCACACCGGCACCCTATGAACTCTCTCCAATGCATAGAAGGGGAAAGACCCTCTGTCGCCACTTCTTCCCACAGCCAAATTTCCAGATAGTCCAGCATGCAGCCTCCCTCCACACGTCCAGGCATGCCAATCAGGCTGATGTTATTTTGACGCGATCTGTTCTCAGCGTCTTCCGCTGTGACATCTGACATTCGCATATCAGTGAGTCATTCTTTCATGTTCACCACGACTGGTGGGGACTTCAGTCAAGTTTCTCTCCATCATTGTGCCTCATTCCGCCAGGCATCTATGATCGTCCCTTAAGATCCCCATATCTGCTACCAAAGGGCCAATTTTGGTTTCCAGGACCTCTCTAGATGCTCCTATGGTCTGCAGGATGTCAGTGAGAGTGGGCCCTCCAGGAGATCCCGGCTGTGATGCAGGTGCTCTTCCGTGTGTGGGAGGTCAGTAGGGTCTCCCAAAGTCGGGACCCCTACATCCCTGTCCTTTCTGTGGAAAGTTTTCCCCATTGTGCCAGGGGAACAATGAGAAGTGGCTCAAATATAGGTTGCTGCTCCGAGCACTGCTATGAAGGGCCAAAAGAGTGCTAAGTCAGGGAAGAAAGGGAGATAGTTGCAAGTATTCGAGGAGGGACTGTCTATGTCCAGGGTGTAGCAGTCTGGGGCACTACTCTGATTGTAACGGGTTGTACCTAAGATGCACCACTCACTGAACAGCACTTGCAGACAAAGGGTTCCTCTGTGCCAGGGTAGTTCACCTCACATCAGCAGTGAGCTTTGGTCTGCAGCATAGGTCCTAGTGATTACCAGAAGTACTGCGAATGGGGAGCAGCATCAGGGGCATCAAGGGGCTACTTCTGTACCCTGTATCCAGCTTGCAAACAGTCCGCGGGTCTCAGAACGCACCAGGGACCTCGGTATCAGTTATCAGCCAGGACAGAATCAGTAACTCCCCCCCCCCCCAGTCCTTGTAAGCACAATATCCTTCTGGTAGATCTGGAGAATACAGCACACTTACAAGTGTTTAGATGCACAATCCAGTAAATTCCCAGGGCTGGACACCAGTCAAGAGGTGGGCCACAGAGTTGGTCTTAAAGTTGAATAAAAAAGTGGGGGCGTCTCATAAAGGCGTGGCCTATGTAAAGTAAAAGTGTGGCTTAAACAGGTAAACTACATTTCTGTGAGTTTCGCAGTGAGCCATCCAACCGGTATTCTGAGCTATCTGTTATTCATCCAGATAAATAACACAACAATTGACATATACCTAAAACTACCTAGGACAATTGGATTTGTCAATGGTTGTTAGCAGTTTAAGGTATGTGAGTAAAAACAATGAATTTAAATAATTTATATTGAAAATATTTGAGTTCTGAAATTGTAAGACTGTGAATTAAACACCAATGAGGCGTGTGGAAGGGGTAGTGGTCTTTAGATTGTCTCAATCACTCCTGTTATGTTCACTCTATGTTAGCTACGTACACCCTTTTTCTTTACGCATCTCCTCTATCTGCATATCTTACACCTCATTTGTTGTCTCTTCTGCACTCTATTTTCACTTTCTCCTGAAAGCATGTACTCACATCTCCTTCACTTCACCACCATCCTCCAACCATCCTCCAAACACCACACACCCACTTACCGGTATGCACTGCATTTTCTTGTACATTCACCTTTTCAATATTTTGACAACTGTGCACCTACTTCACACACATTTGCACAGATTCACAATTGCAACTGGAATACATGACCATTACTCTGTGTGCTCTGCAGAGAGGCCAAGGATTGGATTACCAGGTCTTCTGAACACCCTTTTGACCCACTGACAGACACTGTGAGAGACTTTCACTGCCATTAGCCTCAACTTCAGAGCTCTCTATCATGGCCCATTGTAAACAACTGGAGGCAACAATGTTCAACATATGCACTATACAAGATGAGTATGCTCCACCACAGAAATATAGAAACACAATATCCTGGAAATAGCAAACACTCTTAGGGAATGCAAGATTAAATAAAACATGTGACATATAAACAGGAACTAAATCACTGACATGGATTACCTTAAATTTTTTACATTCGTGGTTCAGAAATTGATCAGTGTTTTTGCAGTAAAGTTAAGGACCTGAATATAGGGTATGATAAGAACCAGTTTCAATGTCTTTTTTAATTACTACCGGTTGCAGACCCGGAGGGACCGAGCACACTTAAATCCCTGCTTCCAAGTTTGGCCTAGATTTTAGGAGTTCCACCTGATGAGTCGGATCCTCTCCAGAAGGTATCAGTTTAAGAGTTTATGATTTTTTTAGGGTGACAAACGTTTTGTACATTGGGGCGGTGGGTTATTTCAGACCCGTGGTATGGATGTGTGGGCTTAGGGCATGGGATATTTCTGTATTGTGTTTAGTTTGATTGGTATATGTATGTAAATATTTACCCAACAGAATACTTGGAGATGGGGTAGACATGCTGGCATGCGAAGGCATACGAAGGCATGCAACAGCTTTTAATATTATTTTTTTGCTCTGAATGAATACTAAAGTAATAGGTTTGAAGATTTGTTCACGGAAAATGCTGCTTGACCAGGTGAAGAGGGGAAGTCATGCAATGCTAATGTGACATAAGGCAAACACTGTCCTTCTCCAGGAAACCTGCCTATTGGGTAATTAATGTATTTTTATTATTATTTGTGGCTGCGAAAACTTAAATTCTGTTTGTATCATGTTCATATACCCCTATGCATTGCAGTCTTTATGTTCATGTATATAACCAAGAATGTAAAGTCGAACTGCGCTTATCGTTTTTTGTTGCTTTTTTGCATGACAGGGAGGAGCACCAGGACCCGGAGCATAGACACTTGAAATATGAATGTGTGAGAGAAAGAGACCCTTTGATCTAACTAGCCAACCCCTTCACAACCCCTTCAAAGTGCGGATTGAAGATTCAGTGATTGCAAGGAGATCTTCTGGTGTGAGTACACGGTACCTTTCCTACTTTCCTCCATGTGATCAGTTAGAAATATAACTGAAGGAAACAATATCCTGTTTTCTGATCCCATCCCTCCTTCCTCCATGGGATGAGCTGTGGGCACAAGGCCTCCGGGCCCTTTTTCTCTGGTACCACAGTATGAATGAATCACAAGAAATGGTGATGGGTGCCAGACAGTCCTAAGGTAGTGATCCTCCACAGAAAAGGACACCTGTACATACTATGTACCATCAATAGGGTAAAAGAATGTGCAATTACTTACGAGAGTGGGTAGGACTCATTAATGAGGATGGAAAGATGTCCTTTGCAGGACAAGGTATTTTCAATATAAAAAAGATTAGCTACTTTGCAGAAGAAACTAAAAGTTCCTCAAATAGAATCGATGCCAAACAATGGTCACTCTTCATACAATGGCATAAGGAGGAATACAAGCGTAAACATGAATTCCAAGTCCAGAGTATGAAAAATACCCAGGAAAAATTGGAATACCAAAACAGAAACCTTAGGGACAGAGTTTAGGCTTGTGCTCAAACAGCTCCACCTTCTCCCTATCTATTCCCCCAGATCACTGAAACACAAGTAAAGAAGGAATGCAAGGGACACAAGGGTGGAGGATTATTTGGACAAGTTCCCCATCCTAGCCGATGGAGATGTGGAGGCAGTAAGTAATGCACACAGAAACAGAGCAGTGCCTGATGGACTGCCAGGAGATAGAGCACAAGGAGGTAATTTGTAAGCGAGCCCTTCGATACGATTGGATAGTAGTAGTGCATCAGGGTGTCAGTGCAGAACATGTGCATGTTCTGCACTGGGGAGTAGAGACCGACATGAACAAAACCTCACAATCACCCTTGAAAACTTGAGGCCGACCGCAGGATAGCTGTCTAAAAGGTATCCTCATTCTCCCTGTCCAAGTGACACAAATGATAAGATTCCAACCTCTTCCACCCTTCTCCCTTTGACAGACTAACCTGTGGCTGAGGGTAGACTTGTGGTCCATGTCCCTAGGACCACCTCTGATATAATGAACATTAAGAAACAAGTCCCCAATATTCAAGAGAATCTTACCCAGTTCTGACAACTACATCACGATTTTGAGTTATACAGACCGCACTGGACAGATGTGAATCAGGCATTGCGACTGGGTATCAAGTGAGGTGAGAGAAAAACTGGTGGAAAAAGCGCCTTGGCCGTGAGAGAGCCCTTGGGAATGATGGGGAGCTAAATGCTATGAAGAACGTTTTGCTGAATGCGATTGCAGAGGTATGCCCAATGAAACCTGATTGGAATAAGATTTCGAATTGTAAACAAATAAGGGTGAGGCACCAGCTGATTATTTGGACAGACTTAAGGATGTGTCCAGTGGTTAATTTGTAAAAGATAAGTGCTGGGGCTCTCGTCAGGAGGCAGCTTGCACCAGCCCATTTATCATGTTAGCGCCGCCTAAAATAGAACCAACTACTGACCATGAAAGTGGGGAGAGGATGTGGCATAATGTCCAAAGCTGCTGACTTCGGAGCTCGGCGTCAGCTACTGTGATTCTGGGCAAATCACTTAATCTCCCCGTGCCTACCATAAATGAATGTATCTTTAACTGGTGCTCATGAAAAGCCCCAGTGTTGATGATTAAGTGCCGGTGCAGAGTACCGGAAACCACCGGCTCAAATTAGGCACTGGATGTGTCTAAAAGGTATTCGGGTATAGCCTGTTTGACAGAGATGGCTCAGGAACCTGTTATGGGATTATTACAGAATGGTAAGAGTCAGTTGACTACTATATGTATTAGATGACAAACTAGAACCTAGCTGAAACTAGCTGAACTGCTGAGAGTCGCTAACCACTTGGTAGCCTGACAGGAGAAAAAGACAGAAAATGCTGAATCTAAATTATTGTCTGAAATAGTAAAATATGCAGCAGGCAATTAAGGGCTGGAACATGGAGCCTCACAAAGGGAGAAGGGCAGAGAGGAAGAAGAATTGGGAGAGGGGACAGAAGGGGCTGAGGAGAGGCCCCAGCAGTAGGAGGTTCTTGCTTTGCTTGTGGTCAGATGGGGCATTGGAAATTAGATTGTCCCAATAATGTATCATATGCCTCAGGGCTCCTGGACCAACCTGGATATCATCAAATCGCTCAAAATCCCTAACCCAAATTTCAGGATAGCTCAAGAGGTTCTGAGTTTGTTATGTATACCTTAATAACAGTAGATCAGAAGGTCATTTATGTAAATTGTGTTATCGATGGTAAACATTTTACTTGCCTTACTGAAATGAGTGCAAGCTGCTCGATTCTCAAACCGTTGAATTCGGGCATGTCCATAGACACAGTCAGTATTTCCAATCAGAGAGTCCCCCATCATATTACTGGTTCTATGTCCATTTCTGTGGTATCTGTTAGTGATAAGCATTACTTTCTGCTAAGCCCATCTTCTCCAACAAACTTGTTAAGCAGGGACATGTTGTGGAAATTGAATTGTATTGTATTTTGTACCCCAGAAGGGGTGTTATTGAATGTACATCAACAACAAGAGAGCAAGGTACTTGAATTACTACATGAGAGTTTGAGTTGTTCAGAGGAAGCTTGTAAGGTTACCATAGGCCACATGTACGAACACATTTTCCATAGACACAGAGTGGGTAAAACCCTTTGATATATTGATTTGATTTAACACAATTACTTTCACAGGTACCGTAACACTATGGTCCACAGGGGCCAACAATGGTGGATTAATCTTTTCAATGGAGCCTGGAAAGGTGAAGGTCAGTCCTCAGAAGAAGGTATCTAGAATCCACTCATACTATTAAAACCTGAGACAGAAGAGGAGATTTGCCCTGTATTAGCAGATTTGAGCAACAAGCGGTTTTAGTATCTTATGTTAGCAGATTTAACACCACAATTCTCCCGATATGAAAGGTGAGAAAAGCTAAAGTGCACAGGTTTAATAATGTCAGTATCCCGGGCTTCCCTGTGGTCCCCAAGCTCGCTCCCATCCTCTCTTGCATCCCTGAAATCACCCAATGGTTCACTGTGGTTGACCTTTGTTCCACTTTTTTCTTCATCCCCATACATCAGGAGAGCCAATATCTCTTCTTGTTCACCTTCTCATGGTCTCAGCATATGTGGACCTAACTCCCTCAAGTATTTACAGACTCTCCTTCAATCTTTTCCCAAGCCCTAAAGAAGAATTTGGACATTGTTGGTTTTCCCCCCGGTTTCAAATTTAATCCAATATGCATATGTCTTATTGTTGGCATCTGTTACTCTAGATCAGTGCAAGGAGGTTTCAGTCTATCTCCTCACCAAATTGGCCACAAAAGGGCACAAGGCTTCAAAGGAAAAATTACAGTTTTGCCTTCCCTGAGTGTGGTACCCTGGTCATGATATCTCCACTGACAAGAGTCACTTATCCTCAGAACAAGTGGAAGCCATCCGTAAGTTGCTCCACCTTGTAAGTGTCTCCCAGATATGTACCTTTTTGGGAATAGCTGAGTGAGGCAGGCAGTGGATTCTGGGTTACACTGAAATGGCAAAACCTGTGCAGCAGTATGTTCAAAAAGATACCCCTGAACCCTTGCAATGGTCTAGTGAAGCCGAAAATGCATTTGTAAAAATTAAACAAGCTCTGACTTCTGCCACTTAGGGCTGCCTTATTATGCCAAATCATGTACTTTGCATTGTCATGAACAAAATATGTTTGCACTTGGAGTGTTGTTACAAAGTCATGGGGATCAGAAAAAGCCCATAGCTTATTACTCTTCTGTTCTGGGCACAGTCATGGCTTGGGCTCCACCATGTTTATGGTCTGTGGGGGTTGCTGCAAATATTGTTGACACTTCTGAAAATATTGTGTTGAGTTTCCCCATTAACTATTGCTGTGCCCCATTCTGTGGTTGCACTCCTCACTAGAAAAACCTCTACTTCTCTATAGCATGACTGCCTCAATATGAAATACTGTTGTTGTCTGCGTCCCACATTACTTTGACCCACTGTTCCATTTTAAACCCTGCTTCCTTAATGCCCACAAGTGAGGCTGGAGATCTACATGACTGTCTTCTAGCCGTTGCCCATGTTACTAAATGATGTATCAATATGACTAATGTGCCCCTCATTAACTGTGAGTTAACATATTTTGTGGAAGAATCATGTCTAAGGAGCAATGAGGGTATTTTATCCGCAGGTTATGCTGTATGTACTATGTATCAATTTGTGGAGAGCTGCTATTTACCTGTTGTGAAATCAGTTCAAGTCACAGAGCTCATCGCTGTCACTAGAGCTTGGATCCTAGCCAAAGGAAAGTCTGTTGCTGTGTACATGGACTCAAATTATGCATTTGGAGTGATGCACAACTTTGGCCTCCTCTGGATGCAAAGAGTTTTCTTGACCTACGCTGGTACTCCCATTAAGAATGGGCAATATGTCCTGAACCTTTTAAATGCCTTGCAGTTACCAGAAAAGGTGGTGAGGTGTGTTGCTCACCAGCACTCTCATGACAATGTTTTAAGGGGCAGTGCCCTTTCCTGTACCAACTTTAAAAGATTTGTTTCAATTGCAGGAGCAAGCCTGCAAAAACAAAAAAACTGTTCTAGATAAAGCAGTAACATAAAGGAGACCCTCAGGGATGTGAAGAGACAGCATTGGATGTGTGGTCACAGTGAAATTTGTACTACCCAACATCGCCATGTTGTATCATGGAGCAGCCCATATTGGTAGGGATGGCATGATACATACCCTTGCAACCAATTGGCATGTCCCCTTGTTTTCCCCCATAGTCCAGAGCTATTGCTAATCGTGAGCTACATGCCTGTTACACAATGTCAGAAAGGGGATTAAAGCCACCACCACTGCTCTCCCTGTCTCTTTGGGCCCCTTGGTGCACATCAGATAGACTTTCTGCAGATACCCAAATGTGCAAAATATTTTTACATTTGTGTTGTTGTGTGTATGTTCCCAGGATGTGTGGAAGCCTATCCCTGTGCCCATACACATGACATCACAGTAGCTATGCCGTTACTCTGAGATTTTATCCCGCAATTCAGGTACTGGACTGAATCAGTAGTGACCGCAGAACACACTTCAAATCAGCAGTAGAGTAGGCAGTTTGTAAGGTCTTAGGAGTAGACCAACATTTGCATTGTGCTCGTCACCCAGCACCCACAAGTTAGGTAAAGAGATACAATAGAACCCTCAAGCACATAATAGCAAAGATATGCTCAGAAACACAGTGAAAATGGCCTGATGCCCTGCCACTAGCGGTATCATCCCTGAGAGTGATTGCTTCCCAGAGGACAAAATTGACCCCATGCAAAATGAAGAAGGACTGGCCCATGATGCTCCCCTTAAATCCCCTTGTCTTCTCTGCCAAGCTGGACTTACAGCACAATGATGATGCGGTGTTACAATATTGCCCAAAGCTTATACAATGTCTTTACAGGTTCTGTTTTCAGGTGCAAGCCACCTAACCTCAGTGTCCAACTAAGGTATGCTTTCCCTCCAGCCTGGTGAGTGGATCTACCTATTTGCGTACCAGAGGAAGACCACACTTGCGACTCACTGGTGAAGACCATATCAGATCTTGCTCTTCACAAGCACAGCTGTTAAATGTCATGGTCGGATGACTTGGGATCCATCCTTTAAACTGCATACAAGTTGCTTCTCTTAGAGATAATGGTGTTCCTGCAAATGCCTCAGGGTCTGTCCTTGGACACAAATGTAATGGTGGGCCAAGTTCTTCATGTCCACCTCCTTTTGTCTATTCCACCACTGCCGTGTGACTCTGCCCTGATAGACTCTCATTGTTACTATCTCCGTCAGAGGTAAGCAGCCCCCTCCATCTGGCTACCAGATACCCCAGTGGGTGTGGCATGCTATCTTCATTGCTGCTTTGAGCATCTGGTTGGTGGTGGGATAAATCCTTGCAGCAGAATGGGGAATTACCAGAAGACTGAACTGCACTGAGCCTTCCCTTGCAAGGAGCTGCTGCACGGCTTACAAGGGTACCTCCTATGTGTTGCTGCTAGAAAAGTACAGATAGACCATTAACTTTTCCTCTTGATGGATTTGCGCGCACATGCCTTTTGATGAGGGAGATAGTATTCCTTTGATCGAAGTGCCCATTAGTTTTAATGACACTTGCCTTCATCTTTTCCACTTCAGACATAGACTGACAAAGTGCGCTCGCATTTCTTCCGCTTTGTTCACAGGCCTTGAAATGTCACAGGCTTACCCTTGGCTGCCCTTAGATTTCACAAGGACTTGTTATCCCGGATACATCATTTCAGCAATAGGGAACTTTGATGATTATCCTATAGAATGAAAAGGGTAGAAGGGCAGTAGGTTCTTTTCGGCTTTAATTCCCATGTATGGAATGACTGCTGTTTTAGCTAAAAGAAGTAGAAATGCAGAAATTTACGAAGAAACAGCAAACTCAAACGCAATAGCTTTAGAATTAGTGACAGAAGAGTTGACTCCAGTGCAAAAATGCTCATCAAAATAAAATGGCCTTAGTTTATTTCTCAGCGACCAAACGGGGGGTTGTGCAACTGTAGGGACAGAATATTGCACTCATCTTCCCAATACCTCTATTAGCATACACCAGCAGATAGATAACATTAAGGAGAGTGTAAAGAAATTACATGAAATTCAAAGTGGCCTTGACCTAAGTCCCTACAGCATCTAAACGTAGCTAGGGGAGGTTTTCGCACCTTGTGATATGAAAATATTGAAATCAATTATTGTACATTTTTTGTTTCATTGTGTTCATCATATCACTATCAGACTAATATTGTGCATCATGCCACGGTCTTGCAAAAATAAAGGTACTGCACTTTCACACTTGCTATTTCTAAAGATGATGAGGAAAGCAATAACAAAGAGATTCATAGAGAAGTGATGAGACAGTACTATATGAATTGATGTAAGCTGGAATATTTCCTCTTGGAAAAAAGGAGGGTTGAGACAACTTAAATCCTGCTTGCATTATATTCATACATATCAATACATTATAGTGTTAATGTTGACACATATAACCAGGAATGTACAAATGTTTTATAGGACATTCAGCGCTTCCTCAGGGAGAAAATCCTGCCACCTGCTCACTAGGTACATTTTTGCTGAAAGTAACAAGTTTCTGTCACGAAAGCATATAGATATTCACAAACACTGGTCTAAAATTCTACGTATTTTAGTTTTTTGCTCCAACTGACCTTTTTCTAGTGTGGGCCCTGGTCAGCTGAAATGGCAATTGTCCTTCATTCTTTTACTGTGCTGCTTGCTATTTTGCAATAAACGTTAGTTTAGACTTCCCGAATTTTTGTCTTTTATTTTTAAAATGGCAATTTTAGATTGGTGGCCCATGTTGGGTACACTTCAGGATTTGGAGGAGTGGTGGCACTACTTACTATAAATACGCCATTCATGGTGGTCATGTTTTAGGTGAATGATGCTATGCAGTGGAGGCTTGTAGATGTGTGTCTGAGTGTTCCTTGTCAGTGGATTGTGATTCCTTATTGCTGCAGCTGGAAACTTGTTGCCAGGAGTCGGCTTTTCTTGCACCTTCATACTACAGTGTTAAGGACTTCACACACTGATGTATTTTAGCTAAGCATTAAATACTAAGAGGTTTATACTATGATTAACACTTAATAGCGGAGTCATCTTATGTAACCACTTGAATGCAGAGGACAAGGCATTCATGTCTGTGAAGTGGAGAAAGTGAACGTCTTGCCCTCCGGGGGATGCTGGCAGCGGAGCTTTGGGTGCTTGCACTAGAGGCTTCCCCCAGTTAGCAGAATGGTAGTGGCCAACACAGAACCTCTTTTGTGTCCCCCCGCATACGCATCAATGACATCAGTGCACCGTACAGCACACTGACGTCATTCACCCACCAGATTATGTGGGCACTAGAAACAGGTAAGTGGTGGTCCCTGTGTCCAAAATGACTGCTCCACCAAATAGCCTTATTTTTGAGAGATCAGAAAAGAAACAGTACCCCCAATTGCCATAGATTAAACCATATATAGTCAATCTACAAATGGAATTGAAACAATGTGCATACATATAATTCTTTCAGTTTTTTTAAAGATGAATTAGTTTTAAGCACTCCACTCAAACCTTGAACGTAAACATATTTTAAAAAACAAACAAATTTGAAGGTAAACATAGTAAAAAACAAACAACAATATAAATCACACAACTAAAAAAAATAACCGAAAGGATATATGCATAAGAAGTACAAACATGAATACTCAGTGTCACACAGAGTACTTCCTAGATAACCATAAATCTTGTTCTTTTTTGTGGTTGGTTGTCTCAATGCAATAAATATGTTCCACAAGAGGGTATTTTGCTTTACTGGAAATTCCCAGAGCTGTAGTTCGTGTGGTTTTTCTAATAGAGTCTTAAGGGAAATGTTTTGTGTTAATCGAACACTCTGCCTAGTTTAATAGATTCCATTGGCGCGTTTCGACCTCCTTCGTGTGTGACATACAAATTATTTTGAGGTCATCATCAGGGTGTTATGTTGTGAATATGAACACTGTAAATAAAGAATAGTAATAAAAAGTAGTATATTCATATTATTTAGAAATGGGTCCAAAGAAAATATACCAGGTAAAGGTATCTAGTACATACCTAGCATGGTCCAAGTGTTCGAGAAGTTGTGCTCTGTGAATAAAATTCAAGACAAATTTAAATGTACCTCTGCTACCCACATTACGTAAATGGGTCAAATTTCATAGGGAAACAATATGTTTCAAAGTTGGCCCAGCAACACAAGTGGGGTATTATCTGTATCGGTAGAAGTGTGGGAATGCAGAACAGTAGAACATTTGTTATCATCAATTGAGTTTCCATTTTCAGCTTCCAAATGTAACCAAGTGTGCAAAAAAAAAGTTTGCAAAATATTTTCCTTAATCCCATGATAGTATGGGTAACCCAAAGTCAGAGCTGTCCAAATCACTACTATTCCTAAACTCAGTCTCCAGAGCACATTTAAAATTGCCTAGGATTCCTTCATTCTTTGCATTTTACATTATGAATTGATGTATGGTCGGTACACAGTGAAATAAATAATAAGCTGCAGCGCAGTTGTAGACTCTGGGTATTGCCTGATTTTGGTCAATCAATAAACTCTATAAATTGCCTCAACCAGAAGGATCTGATGAATGGAACAGTATATTACATTTTTTAATCAGCCATCAGGGCAAAAAATTGCAGTTGAAAAAGTTGCTACCTATTGATATCTTTCCCTAATTATTTTTTATTTCATCCAGTAGTTTGTTTGGCAAACCCATGAGATATCTACATAAATGTCTCTTTCTGGATTTTGTCTACTTCTTAGAAACGTATAGCTTTCCGGGTTCGCCCATGAGTTTCGTACATATTTGTACTATGAACTGCAAGTAGGTAAAAACCACAAAAATAGGAAAAATGGGCTATCATTTATAAAAACTGTAGTAAAAATTTGTTACAGCTCTGCTTGTTCCTGAAAGCTGGGAAAATCTTAGCACAGCTAATTGTTGTGCTGCAATTTATAGGGAAAAAATGCTTTCGTGCACAGAATCTTTTTACAAAATACACAAATTGTTGCTATATTTAGTCTATTTTTTCAGTTATCTGCAAGGAAATCCACAAACCTTGGTACCTTTAGAATCCTCAACATGTGGGGGAAAAGGGACACAAATCTAGCCTGGACACTTGGGTAAAAAACAGTTATGAACTCTTAAGCTCAAAGTGGCTCAAACCTAAACAAAAAAGGCTCAGCACTAGGGAAGGAAAAACCTCAGCAGCTAAAGAGTTAAGGGTTAAGATTACAAATAATGTATTGGAGTCAGCTTAGTTAGGAATTACGGTCTCTATTGTGAAGTCTTTGTTTATTTTACTTGAATCACATATGACATTAAGATACTACCAGCGAAAGGAGAGCAAATTCATATAGACAGATGTGAAAGGCTAATATTAATGAATATCTATTATGTCACTGATGATGAACGATGTATGTTAAGAATAATTTAAATCTCAGCCAGCCACCTTAGAGAGGGCAGAGATTATTATAATGTATATCAGATGACATAGTGGAACTAGTGAATTGTAATCTCATTGGCTAAAATCTAAAAGAATATTTTCTTGTTGTTCATGCCTCAACAGTGCAGGTTGATACCAGCAGTAAGGGAAGGTGCGTTGAAGATATCCTGTATCTGCTTCTGTCTATCTCTTGTCCCATGCTCCTTTCACATTATCTACTACTGGCCTGCATAAAGATCCTTTGCATGGTCACCAGTGGGTTCAGTGAAGTGTGGATACCAGCACTGCTCCTGTTGGATATAGTTTGCCAGATAGTACAGCCTTGACAAATAGGTTTTATTGGAAAGATAGGAACCATACTACTGCTAATGACAATGCTACCACTGATTGACAGCTTGGGAAACAAAGGATCAAGATACAACCGACCACCAGCTAGAGGTTACGAGTCATTGATTAACAGAGTATATAAGATTGGTGTCTTCAAATGTTATGCTGTGGGAGACATATGAAACTATTTTAGATGGCCAGGCAATGTCTAGAATAGCGAGTCAGAAACAAGATAGACCAATGAGACTTAGACCTAGTGTTCGGGTTGGAGGATGAATGCATCTAAAAGGGTGACCTGAGAGTCAAGAGGAACATGGAAACTAAGGGGCTTATTTACAAGCCTCTTGCGCCACTTTTGCGTCATTTTTAACATGGCAAAAGTGACGTACGGGTGGCGCAAGGGGCTTGTAAATAAGCCCCTAAGAGAGTCATGTACAGGAACATAGTGGAAAATGCACCCAGACATTGCTTTCTCAGTTCACTGTGGAGGCTGGATGCATTTCATAACTAGGCAAAAAGCTATTTGCATGGCTGCTGTGCAGCATCGGCAAAAAAAAAAGCTTGAAGACATGTACGCATGCATGTGTCATCACACGTGTTTGTATGCGTCATGACACTAAGGTGGCCTAGTCTGATGATGTTGATGCATGTAGGGGTGAAACATTTTGTTTTGAAAAAGGAGCTTCCCTGCAGCAAATTTCATGTGCCAGGCCCTTCAAATAATCAAAAAACAAAAAACTTTGAGAAAAAAATAAAAAGATCACAAAGATCATGAGTGGTGAGGGGAGAAGTCAGTGCGGGGTGAGCAACCCAGAGTGATCGGGGAGCTTGTGGTGAGAGGAATAAATTTAAAAAAGACAAGACAAAGCCGGTCCAGGGCGAGGTGGCGAAGCAACGGACAAGCTTGGTGGGGGGGTGGGGGGGGATGGAAGGAGCAACAGAGGCTAACAAGGGTGGGTGGCAATGTAAGGGTGGGAAGCAACACACGAGGGAGAGAGCAAGAAAAAGCATACACTCCAATTTAGTGCTGAAACAAAATGAAACAAATATTGGCAAAACCAATAGTTCTCATGTTTTGGCTTCCAATGCAGATCTATTGTCTTTGCCTACCTTTTTTCCCTATGCTGTTTTGCTTTTTCCCTATACCTTTTACCAATGCTATTCAGCATTGGCAAAAAAAGAGACAAAAAATTATTTTTGCAAAACTCTTCAGCATCGGCAAAAAAAGTGATGTGCATGTTTCATGTTAACTAGGCTCATATGGTGAACCAGTATCACTACACATGCACGCATGACGTAGTCTATTATGTATTTTGTTTTATTTTACAGTTCCAATATGGCAGACACCCATCTTGGAGTGGTAATTAAAACTTTAAAACGTTTTGGGAATACAGAAGCCCAGCATTAATTTGTATCTGCTGGGCCCTCCAAAAAAGAACAGAAATAAAAAAAAACATTGAGATGTGGGAGCAGCAGTGAAGCAGGTGTTTGGGATGATGTAAACACCACAAGTGCCTGGAGCAGTGCAGGAAGTCAATGGAGGAAGTGGGTAGGAGATTGAAAAATTAAAAATAAGCACTAGCAAAGCCTATAGATCTTGCCTATTAGAGCAATGGGCTCTGGCAATGATTTGTAGCCATGCTGTAAATCAGCGCAGCTGAGGCAGCACATGGACAACAGTGTGCAGTAGAGAAATGGTGGAGGAACACAAAGAGGGAAGAAAACACATGCACTCTTGTAGTGTGTTTAAACAAAAAAAAAAAGTAGCATCTGAAAAGTAGCACCCGTAAAACCGAGCAGTGATGGACACAGTAATGTGGCAATGCTCAAGGGAAGGGAGAAACACAAGAAGAGGAAGAAAAGCCAATGGAAGCTGATGAATGAGAAGTAAGCAAATTAGAGTAACAATGAAACCAACGAATGGTAAGCAATGGAGGACTTTGAAGCCCTCTGCAAGGTAACAAAAGGTCCAGCAAGAGATTGTGCATGCACTATCTTAGACAAGACCTAAAAAGACAGAGTCAAACCAAAGCAGGACAGGAAGAGGCAGGGAAGCAACAGATTATCTTTAGGGGATAAGAAGCCACACAGAGAGTGCAGGGTTACGAAAGGGAAGACAGCACATTTCGGAGAGAACAAAAAATGACATGCACTCACAGAGTACTCAAAGAAGAGGTGGTTGCCTGAATGTAATTAGTGGAAGGATATGTCAATATAAGTGATCCAATAAAAAGAATGGTAAAGAAGCTATATTCCAAGCGAGGGATAAACACAAGAAGGAAGGAAAAACATAAAATAAGGATCAGGTAAGTGATATTGACAGGAAAGCAAACCAATGGTAAGCAATGGATTAACTCAAAGCTAACTGTAAGTACTGGATTTTCCATATTAGGTCTTCGACAACGCACAGCTAAATCCTCAAAACTGACCATGGGTTTCTGCCTGGTTTCTTGCAGCCTTGTGCAATGTGCACACTGACTCATCACTGTCACTCTGTAACAGAGCTTTAAAGGCCAGGAGGCGGGACGAGGGCGGGGTCTACGGGGTAAGAGGCTAATGGTAGTGGGGAGTGCATTTTATCACCTTTTCCAGATGACAAGATCACCTACTCTAGGCTGTGGGCACTTCACCAACCTTTTTAGGCCCTCAAGAACATAATGCACTGTACAATAAACATAGAAGCAGCAGAAGAGTAATAGGTTCCAAACAAATAAATGTAAATCCTGTAATCAGGAGGAGGAAGACCATAATGGAAGAAGAAACATAGCTGTGCTATCTTTGGAAGACATCTGTGCACAGGTCAACCACCTTTTGAACATACAACATACAGTGAATGTGTAAGGAGTGGCGTTGGCCCATCACCTAAATGGTCAATGTGCATGAGGACCCAAGTACCATATTCGAAAGTAAAAAGTCTGAAACTGCAGTAAAGTTCTTGCATCTTCTCTATTTATGCAAAATCTTTGATTGCAACATCCCACCATTATTATTATTCACCTGTTGTAGCCTTTGATTTCTGAAACCTTCACATTAAAGAGTCATATAACAGTTTATTGTTTTAAAACATATTTTTATTGACATTAAAAACAACCAAAGTGAGCCAAACTGGCTTATCTTTTCATTATTAAAAGATATTTGGTCTCTCAAAGTATCACACTTGGGTCGGCAGAGGTAGCCTGACTTCAAATGAAAATGCATTATTTCCCAAGAGGGCAGTAGGACTGGGACCGAGTCAGTCACGTATCAGATGCAGGTCAAGTGCAGATGCTGCCTGAAATGGCAACTGCAGCATGGCTGTCATTCATCACTGAGTGGTGGGGAAAAGGGAGCAGAATGGAAGGGTGTACATGCTCGGTCTCTGTTATTATTGTAAGTTTTAAAGATAGTTTTCGATCCTTACCACAATTGGTTATATTCCCTAAAATTGAAAACATAAAAGGAGCTAAACAAAAACATCCAATGGCACTCTCTAATTGTCACCCAACTCTACTTGATACAGGTTAGTTGTAATGATGTCAAAGTCCTGCTCACCTTAGAGAGTTGCCACAGAATGGAATTTTAAAATTGGGCAGGAGAGCTTTTACCTCACTTAAATTGTTAACACTCGACATTACCATCCACCAATCTCCAGCAGGGGTCCCAAAATGGCAAGTTTGCCAATGCCCATCACATAAACTCTTTCTGACATGATTCATGTGTTCAGGTGTCATCAGATTTGGATTTGGGATACCTACTCTGCCATGAATCACTTGAATTGTTTTAAACAACACTTCCATTACTTCACAATTAAGTAGGTTTTCAATTATGGTGTCTATTGAGAGACCCGCAGTGTTGCAAAAAGCCTCAACCACAGCTTCAAGAATGTTCATTGATTTGTGCCTTCTCCCATTTCAATTGCACAAATCTCACCTCCCCATTGTTACTCCAACTATCATAACCATGGTTGATCCTTCAAGGATTAAGGTATACAAATTCTGCACAGGGGCTATGAGGCCATACTAAGGGCAACACAGAACTAAACAAATCTCTGTTAACATAACATGATGTCATTCCTCTTGTAACCGTACATAGTTCACAACAGGCTTGTCTCGAAGAGTGTGACCACAGTTCAATCATCTAAGTTGTCACATGGAGTGTGTTGTCTGCTTTGTCCAAAGGGTGCTAGGTTTCCATCTTTAGTAATGCCAACATACCATCAGCTGGTCTATTTCAAATGAACAACGTCTTCTCCCCCATAACTGCAGCCAGATCTTCTTCATTCTTCAGGGATCTTTACTTTCATAGAACTCAAACCACTTGGGAGCCTCAATACTTAAAAACTTGTTTTAAAAAAAAGATACCGTGCTTAAAATTTATTCGGATCATCCAAATCGCTTGTACTAGGATTTAATTCGCTGGAACCCACAGCGATTATTAGAACATGGAAACACTTAATCAGAAGCAAACAATTGTGCTGTGGTCAGGCGAAGGAGCAATCGGGTATTCCTGAGTCAAAATTTCAAAAAAGGAGCAAGCACTTGCGGGAATATCATCCTGACTTCATGGTAGTCAGATCCTGCACTGGTTTTCACATTACACCTCCCCAGGCACCACAATCAAGATTTTTTATGAAAAAATAGTAAACTCTGGATTGATAAAGTGCCAATTCTCCGGTCACATAAACCCAGGGCTGGAGCACGACTCCTATTTGACCGGGTGTCAAATTCCAAGCATAGGCTTTACTCCAAGCCGGGACAACTATAGCTGGAATGGACCCCACAAGCACCACACTTGTGTTCTAAAACTAAAAACTCTGACCAGTGTAGAGTGCCAAGAAGGAAGATCTCAGGGATCACAAGTGAGAGGATTGGCCTCCCACCCTCCCATTATAAAAGAGAGTCGGCCTACCCCCTAACCTCATGAAAGAGGGCTAGCCTACCATCTCGCCAGCATAATATGTTTGGCCTGCCATCATAAAAAGGGCAGTCCAGTCCCCTCTACCATCTTAAAAGGGGCTGGCCTATCCACTCTCACAAAAGAGTGCTTGCCTACCCCTGCCCATAACATCATAAAAGAGGGCTTGTCTAACCATAACACCCCAAAACATCATAAAAGTGGGCTGGACTACCCCTTTGTGTCCTATAACATCACAAAAAAGAGGTCAGACTTACACCCCATCACCATAAAAGAGGGCTGGCGTACCCTGAGCCATCACGTAAAATCCATGAACCTGCTCATGGACTGGCAGCTAATAAGACAATTATGTGTTGCTCTAATGTTGCCATGTTAACAAAGTAGCAGTCTGTCCTGTGGAAGAACATTTAGGCAACAATTCAGAAATAGTCCTTGATATTTGGTAGTTAGCACCACGGCGATCCAAAAACAAATACATCACAGCTGGCATCCAACATCACTGCAGAAGTTCCCCAGAAAAACAGTGCAATTTGCTGTTCCTGAGATGTAGCCTCTTGGGGACTCAAGGTGGACAGATGAGGCTAGTATGATTAGAAGAAGAGATGGAGTAAGGAGAGTGGGAGGAGAGTGAAGGCGAGTGACAGAGAAGCCATGGGGCCATGGCTCGCCGTGCCTGAAATGCAGTGGTCTTTGTTCTGCCCAATGCATGATGCATAGGCCATGACATGTGGAATATAGTTCTGTTCATGTACGCCATGCAGAAGGTGTGCCATAGGACCCTTTGAGAAAACAGCCACATCTTCACCACCATGGGTCTCCTGTTTCAGTGGAACTGCTGACTGGGCCAAGTAGTTGCGGTTAGCTGCAAAAAAAAAATATATATTGTTATAAAGCACAATTGGTGTTGAAACACACATGCAATGGAAATCTGAGACCATCACTCATTATGAATAAAGCAAGGAAATTAATGGGGAGGCAAATAGATTTTACACCATCCATGTAGCAAACTCCTCTGTTTCTCATCCCCCTTGTATCTAGCTAATCACTGACAGCGCTCCCTGTTTCTATGTAGAAACACAAAAAAGATGTTGGGAGGAATGTTTGCAGTAAGTCTAATCACTAGCAATCGCTCAGGGCAGCATTCCAACCCATTGTTCTTTTGTCCACCATGTCACTCCTGATTAGACCCACCCATATGCAAATCAGTCTTGATCCTGCTCCAATAGAAAAAGTCCAGCCTGAACTGCCAAGCCAGCTCCTTTCCAAATTGAAATGCAAGGAAACTACGACCGGTTTCGACCTGAATGAGTCCTTTTCACTCAGTTTTAGCTTGATTCCAGTGGCACAGTGAGCAAGGGCCCACGTCTGGGCATAAACTTGGGCATTTAAGGTGTTGCATTAAACACATCAAAGGTGATGGGAGGATTGCTTCCAATAAGTTTAACTACTGGCAATCGCTGAGGCTAGTACTCCAACCCATTGTTCTTTTGCCCACCATACCACCTCAGATTAGACCCACCCATAGGCAAATCAGTCTTGGTCCTGCTCCACTAGGCACAAAGCAGCCTGAACTGCCAAGCCGGGGCCTCTACGAACCAGAAAGAAAGCAGCCCAAGAGTGGTTTCGGCCTCATTGGGCCAGTTTAGTCGGTGAAGCTTGGTTCCATTGGCAAAGTTAGCAAGGGAGCCACGTCTAACATGGCCACTTAGGGCGTTACATCAAACACCAAGCATGACCAAGAGCAGGACCAAGACTGATTTGCAAACATCTAGGCCTAATCTGAAGTGGCCTGGCAGACAAAAGAACGATGGGTTGGAATGCTACCCCGAGCGATTGCCTATGGTTAGACATATTGCAAGTATCCTCCCATCACCTTTTGTGTGTTTAATGTTTCTACGCAGTGGTCATACAGGATAACTTGCTTAGGAGGGGCTGTGCAAATCTTTTGGTTACAAAGACACACACACCTCTCAGAATTTGCTCACAGTATCCAAGCTTTGCTCAGTATCAATGAAAATAACATGGGGTCTATTGATATGAACAAAAGGAGTTATTTAACAAACAACTATACAGCACCAGAGAAAACAGTTTCCTCCATGCCAGCAATCCTACATCCTGTAGCAGAGAGGGCAAAATGGGACAAAAAATGGAGGTGGCTCTATTTGGGATTACTAAACAACTTCTTCGCTGGAAATCTCTGCTGATACATCAGCATGTGCAGGACTGCAGACTAGGAGGCAAAGGAGTGAGTAACCTGACCTGAGTTGACAGGAGCACAGAATAATGCCCTAATGCATGCTGCTGTGATAAGGTCACCTTGCCAGCTCTTCAGCTATGGACTTTAAGGGCCCGATTCTGATGCGGGTTGGAAAAGCTTCCTGACCGAGGGCCTGATTCTGATGCGGTTAGGAAGGCCTCCTAACGGCATTTGCTCCTTCCAAATCGGATCGGGAACGTGTCTTCCCGACCGAGGGCCCAATTCTGATGCGGTTAGGAACAAATGTTCCCATTGAAGTCAATGGGAGTTCAACCAAATCGTATCTGGAAGCATCCGGATGCATCCTACTCCGCCGGTCGGACTTTCCCGATCCGAGTGGGTCGGACACCATTTCCCAACCGATTCGGTCGGGAAGCTTTTCCAACCCGCATCAGAATCGGCCCCTAAGTGTCTAGTACCCCATAATGGAATACACTCTCAGAGGAGAGTGGGGAAGCAGTGGAGGAGTTGCAAGGATGGGTCTCGTGAGGGGTAAAGAAACATTGTCAATAAGGATCCTTTCAAAATGGAAGGTTACATTTATAAAGACTGTTCTGACATCAAAGGGACAATTCAGTCCCTGTGCCACAAATGATAAGGTCTTCAAAATGTGACATTATCAAACAAGGCTAAGGACAGACAAATACCTGTGGGGATCTAAGAACAAGTGTAGGGCGAGAGGGCTGAGTGTCCGCAGTTGAACTCCCCGCAGGAGTCCAAAAGTAAATGTCAGGCATGGTTCCAATTGAAACAGAATGGAAAGGAAATGACGCTTTACGTATGAAGAGTAATTGGGGGTCACCAATAGTTGTGTAGTGCTCACAAGAGGCAATCTCCTTGCCAAAATAAAGGAAGTGTTAGCAGGACTAGTAAAGGAAATAAATCCCTGAGAGGCAAAGATAAAGAGTATCTCATGAAATATGGAGGAGATTAATGCCAAATGTAACATTACTGATGCTAGAGAACAATAATATTAACATAGGAGGCCATGGCCTTGGACCACTGGGAAATGCAGGCTTTCTGCGAATCCACAAAGGTCCGATGGTATTCACACCTAGCCACCTGCAAACCTCCAGTTTATAACTGCAGACCTGTTTTAGTGGGTACAGTTTTCTTGCCGTCTAGATCTTCCCCAGTTAACCATCCCTGCTGGCTCATGCTATTTTTGCTCTTTTTGAAAACCAGAATCTCCTGAGTAGAAAAAAGCTCCTACTATAACCAAATATGACTAGTAATGAAGGTTCCATTCTAAATTATCCCAATGCCGGTCTTCACATGGACATGATCCATGTACAGGTCAACGTAGGGTCTCTGACCTCACACCATGACGCGGACTCCATTTGCCAGGCTCAGACACAAATCATGTCATGAAAAGATGAGTCGTGAAGGACCAGCATACTGACTGCTCATTTGCAGTAGCCCTCAAATGCATTTTGTTTGATTCAGTCCTGAATAATGTTTATACTCACAGTCAATGAAGTGTTTGGCACCCAGTATTTACACCGCACGTGATTGATGGCCGTAGACAAGTGTTACAGAGATGGAAAATCATAGGAATATACATGATTCAGATTCACCTGAAAGCTTGCATACCATTACTAATGATGGATAGGAGGACATGAATGCTAAAAACACACTGAAAAAAATGTATCTTTCTTTCTGCAACCCTCATTTGACAGAATCTGCAAATGAGGATTTACATTTTCTGCATTGACAGAAAGGTTTAGTTAGCCATAGTGACGGTCAGTTATTTCCCTGCTAAGTAAAAAGAATTTTGGCCCGCATATCTGGGAAGGTTATCAGAACTCTACATTTATCTTCCCGTCCCAGGTCAGTAAGCTTCCAGATAGTCCTCCTCTATTGCCCTTTCTAGGCACCGCTGGAGCTGGAAACAGGCAATGGTCCAGTTCCCATGACAATGTCATGGCCAAGATGTGCTGATAGATACTTAGAGACCTATAAATCCACACACGTTCCTCAAAAACATTTTAGTATCGGGGAAAGGGTGTAGACATTCTGGAATCCCATTGACTGGTGCAAGTGCCATGATCAAGCTGCAGAACCATAACAAGTACACCTCATGAAGGAGTACACAGAGCATGTATCTCAGTGGTTCTGCTACTCTTAAAATAATGCTATATTGGTTCCTTCTGGATTACATCATTGCAGGAGCTGCTCACTCACAGAATAAACAACTCATCTGTAAGTCGGACTCCTTTGCTAACTGCCCTGCAGCGGCATCACACACTATATACATACTTTGAACTAAATAATTCAACTTACTCGGAGAGATACAGAGATCCAACCTGAGCTACAGGACGAGAAACAGTCCCAATTCTTCCACCATTTTCTTGTCAAATTTAGGAGCTAAAGGACAGCAACTGCTGTGGCAGATTAAATGAGTCAAAGTTGTGCGGGATCATGGCTCTCAGTTAAGTTGAGCAGCATTCTCACCGTAATGCGCTAAGAGGTGCAAGTGATGGTGCAGCAGAAGAACACTGTCCGGCTCAGTGGATCTGATGCTCTACAACGCAAAGTGTTGTGATCTTCTTCTACAGCTGCTGACAGAGATTGGCTGATCGATTAAGAAACTGAGACTTACTGCAGTTGTTGAAGGCTGATGGTAGACATTTGATTAATGCTTTCCTTTAACTCCATTGTCTCCATTGGGTGCTCTAGTCCACTTTGGGGGCGCCATCTTTTTTCCTTTACCTCTGAACCTCTAGGCCTTACTTTCTTGACTGTGTGACATTTCCTGTCTCCCACAGTTTCGCTTCATACCCTGTATCCACCACAGGCTTCAGATTAAAAAGAGGGAGTACTCTTTATTTTGTGTTGTGAGTGAGGAGTCTCACAAGCAACTAAATCAGAGGCATGTAGGCGCTTTTCACGCTGTCTTTGCCCAAGCTGTAAGTAGCTGAAAATGCGACTAAACAAAAGAGGCCTAGGTGATTTCCTTAAAATTTGAAGCATTTTCCTCTTCAATGTCAGGAGTATGTAAGAGGTCTACAGTCGTAAGGAAATCACAGTGATTTTATATTCTGCCCAACTCCTACTTTGGGATTTAGTTAAATCGGTTTGAACAAACTGTGCCCTTTAACCCTTGGAGTTTAGATGAGAACAGATATTTCAAATTGAAGAGATAACAAGCAGCAAGGCTATGATATGCCCAGCAGACCTACACTGGAGTCATTGTTCTGGAGTGTCTGGGGTGCAGCACATCAGCACCAAGGTGCACTGGCATGGAGATGTGCATGCAAAAAATGGCAGAGGTGTTGTGGGCCAACACTGCGGCGCACTGACAGCTGTAGTGAGCATATCTGAATAGCATTAAGAACTGTAGCTCAGGTCAAAGTTCACACTGGTGAAGTTGAGTTCGGGGCTCCCGGTGCTAGGTCAGCAGAGGGTACTGGACGTCCTTCAGGTACACTAGTATCAGTGTGAGGATTCTGCAGGGGGTGCTGCAGGAGACCACTGAGGAGCAGTGGAAGAGTTGAATGTGTCTGCTGAGGAACAGCAAGGATTGCTGCCAGTCATGATTAAGCTGCATTGGTAGAGTGGATTTTGGGCTTTAATACTGAAATAAGGGTACTTCACAGTGCTTAAATAGAGCCAGTGCTTTCCGGTTCTCAGCACCAGAACTTAATCATCAACACCGGCGCTTTTCATGAGCACCAGTTAAGGACACACTCATTTATGGTAGGCACAGGGAGATTAAGTGATTTGCCCAGGATGTTGAGCCGACGCGGAGACGCGAACCTGGTTACCCAGTTTAGATGTTAGCAGCTCTGGCCATTACGCCACATCCTCTCTTCACTTACAAGGTTAGTAGTTGGTTCTGTTTTAAGCAGCCCTAACAGGAGAAATGGGCTGGTGCAAGCTGCCTCCTGACGAGAGCCTCAGCCCTTTTTTTTTTTTATTTACAAATTAACCACTGGTATTTCATGTTAAGTTTGCGATACACTGACAGAGATGGCTAGGGCAGTAGCGGCTGGCAGAGAATGAGGGTTGAGGAGCGGACGGGAGCGAGGTGTCAGGGGACAAAATAAAAAAATAAAAAAATATCATTTACCTGTTCCGCTGGTCGCGTCTCTCATCCTCTTCTCGAGTCCCGGAACCAGGAAGCACCCAGGCTACCCACAGCCAATCACAAAACTGCAATGCAGCGTTGTGATTGGTCTGAGCACCATGGATTGGCGCTCAGATGGGGACTGGTAGCCTGGGCATGTTCCCCACCAGGCTAAGTAATGCAGCCTGGGGGGGAACATGCAAAGTGCGCATGACTGTTTGGCCAGGCCAAGACGGCCGGCCAAGCAGTCATGGGCACTTTGAGTGTGCAAACCACTCCTCCCCCTGTGCCACCAGCCCCGCCCCCCGCCCTAACCCAGCCCCTAACCCAGCCCCTAACCTGCAAAAAATAAAATAATAATAACTATGTTATCATCATTTTATATTTCCTGCTCAAAGAGCGGTGGGTCTACGCTCCTCCACCTTAGCGGAGTAGCAGCCCCTGGGCTAAGGTCCCCAAGATCATAAAGAGGAGGTGCACCATCTTTATTGACAGGACCACTTAGAACTGAGTGACCGCATCCAATGTTGCTATCTTAAGAACTCACTGATATCGACGGTGGAAACGTTCTCTCGCACGCCGTTCACCAACTTGAAGCCTGGTCCATTTCCGTACAGAATGGAGGTGTAAGAAAGTTTGTCGACATCGCTCATGGCCGGAGCCAGGCCTGCAGGAAGAGAGGTCCAGAGAAAGAAATGGGAAAGGAAATTCAGTTAGGTGGAGAGAAAGATGAACATTATTTTTATTTGTGACGTAATAGCTCATCCCCACTGGGGGCATTATAATATTTTACACTATCACTATTAGAATGCTATTAAAGACACATTCATGAAAAAGTGACATTTTAAAAGATGTGCCATATGATATGTGTACCAGGGGTATTTCTAAGTTGTGAAATGTCGCTTTCTTATTAGCGCAATACGCATATGGAAAAGATGTGGCTTTCATTTCTATACTGAAGTACGCCTGAGGCAAAGTAGCACCTGGGCCATATTGTGAAACATCCACTTAATAATGCCAGTAAAGTTTTCAAACTCTAAATATGGCGTGCCTATAATGCAAACCAGATAAATAATATTGTAAGAACAATTTTTCACCAAAAATGTATTTTTTTCTTTTGCTGGGAAATTAATATACAAGCCTTGTACTAAAGTACAACCAGCAGTGACATTTCTTAGCAAATTATGATGCAAAGCACTTTCCCATCCAATTCATTTGACTTGAAACATTACAAAGGTCCAATATTATTTTAAGTGTATCTGGGGTTGACATCTACCAAGTCCATCCCATGTCACCATCTGCCACGATAAAGTAGGGAAGACCTAAATGAGATTATTTTTGTATAAAATTGAAAAACACAGAAATATTGGCTGTTAAACTGTAATCTTGGGGTGCGTGTTGGTATTGCACAATGGCTGGAGAATGTGCCAAGACTAATAATCAAGTTATCATGTTTAGGGTGGTCTCAACGATGGGCATTGGGGGCATCATTCTGCTGAAACAGAGCAGGACCACATGATAGCGGGGCAGACAGCGGAAACAGGAAAGTGATGCTCTTCCAGAGTAAATTACATCATCCTTGAAGTGAATGCACTCTTTGTAATGACTGGTTTGATCTATCTATCTATCTATCTATCTATCTATCTATCTATCTATCTATCTATCTATCAATCCATCGTTCTGTCTAATACATGATGAGAAACTGTTTGATGTGGGCCTAGATTGCCAATGAGGGTTCTGGTGACATTTACACACCATGAATCGCAAGGTCGAGTTGTTTATAAATGTCATCTGAACCCAGAGATGACAAATTAGGACCATATTACACGATTCTTGTTATGTATGTTTTATATTACATTATTTATTACATTATTTTAGTACTCTTTAGAACAGTTGAACATCATCCATTTAGTATTCGTTGTTT
Source organism: Calotriton arnoldi (assembly GCA_963921515.1). Taxonomy (NCBI): domain Eukaryota; kingdom Metazoa; phylum Chordata; class Amphibia; order Caudata; family Salamandridae; genus Calotriton; species Calotriton arnoldi. Next base: position 4,901,072 of record CAWUFW010000025.1, on the reverse strand, counting down.
GCCTGAGGATGCAGATATATAGGTCTGTTAATGTTTTAAGAAATGTATGTTTTTGTTGGGGAGAGTGCGCAATATTTAGAATGTGTTTTATGCAACAATGTGACTTCAATCAATGCATTTGTAAATCGAATGGCTACACTAAAAGACTTCCCCAGTGCTGCAAGTAATGAAAGGGACAGTAAGAATCTAAAAGAACCTGGTCTTCAAAAATCTGCAAAACGCCACAAAGTGCAAGTCCGAATTTTCAGAAGGAGGGAGTTCCATAAAGTAGGAACGAGAACACCAACATTATTACAATTTACATTTTAAATGCAAGTTGCATTTAAGTAAATTAAAAAAACACATGCTTTTGTATTGTCGTTCATTGATACTTTAGAGTAAATTTCACAAGACAAACATAAAGAAAAAAAATAAAGTGCAATGTGGAACAGTGTAGCTTTTTGCTGACAGGTTTCTATGTTTACAATGTTTATTTTCACACACTGGGGTGGACTCCTTGGTAGATGACTGCATCAAGGCTTGGCCCGCAAGGGCGAACATGTCAGGTGTGCGTACTAATGTTCTAAAAGCAGCGGTGTCATTGTGAAAGTTTTTTTGTACAAGCACTGAAAGAAAGAGGAAATGCTTTGTTTAACTTTTTCATTTGTTTAGGGATGCTAAATTTCCTGCAAATAATAGAAATAATTCCCAGTTACACCGCTTTTCTGTGAAAGCTTGAAACCACTGACATGCATTCAATAAAAAGGATTAATTAAGTGATTTACTTTAATGGGGATAAACCCCTTCAAAGACCCAGCTTTTTAATGTGTGTGTGTGTGTGTGTGAGTGTGTGTGTATATATATATATATATATATATATATATATATATATATATATATATATATATATATATATTATCTACTGGCGGTCGCCAGTAGATAGTTATAGTTAGGACCTATTATCCATAGGAAATCCGCGACATTCTATTTGAAATAACGTTGGCGCCGGTTGACGAATCTTCGCGAAAGTTTCCAACTTGTTGGGCGCTCCGCTCCTACCCTGAAAGTCTCGGGTTGATTCGTCAAGCGGGGGCCGAGAAAAAGGGGGTCCCAAAACGTGTTTTCCCCATTCATTTTTCCATAGGAACCTTTAGTCGCAGCTACAGCCCGAACTGCTGAACGGAATTACACCAAATTTGGCAAAGAGGTAGCCCTTGGTTCAGTGTCGTGCCTTTTGCTTAAATGGTGTAAATCCGTTCAGTAGTTTCTGAGAAAATCACAAATAAAATCACATATATATCTATGGACGAGTAGGGTCCGCGCACCCTGAGCGCACCCTGCGCGCACCGTCCCGATCACGAGCTGCATGCTAATTGGCTGTCAGCTGGATGTCAACATTCCGATTCAGGAAGTGTTGGCAGCCATTTTGTCCTCGGTAGAACCGAGGCACAGAAACAAGTGCGCAAAACACACAAAGGGGCAGGGTAGAAACACCCTGACCCCCTAGGTCTGCTCAGGGGTCCCACAAGGACCCCTGGGTAGAAAAAGGTTGTTTTTTTAAAAATCGGCGGAATGCGCTTAGGGTGCGCGAATCCCGCCGAGAAAAAAAAAAAAGCACAAGAAACACGTCGCCAACGCACAAAGGGGGCAGGGTAGAAACACCCTGACCCCTAGGCCTGCTCAGGGGTCCCACAAGGACCCCTGGGCAGAAAAAGCATTTTTTAAAAAAGAATCGGCAGGATGCGCTCAGGGTGCGCGGATCCTGCCGAAAAGAAAAACGAAGCGCGTCTCCCACGCTTCTATGTTCATTTGCCCCCGGGTGGGCCAAGTCCCGGGGGCATGGTGGGGGGTAAATTTAATGTGGGGGCCTCTAAGGCCCCAAGCCCCGAGGACCCCACCCCCGGGGCTTTCAAAATAATGGTGCGGGAGGGCTCTTGGCCCTCCCGCAGCCCCGGGACCGCCACCCCCGGGGCTTCTTTTTAAAAATTATTTTCACCTGTGTGGGGGCTCCAGCCCCCACACGCCCGAGACCGCCACCTCCCGGGGCTGTGAAATGGTTGGGAGGGGGCCGCACGGCCCCCTCCTGGAAGCCCTTGATGGCCCTGGGGACCGCCACCCCCAGGGCCGGCTCTCTGCAGTGTCCCGGGGTGCCTACCCCGGGACACTGTAGTTTGCTATGACAGGACGGGAGCCTCGCGGCTCCCGTCCTGTCATAGCAAACTTAGTTTGCATTTTGAAAGAGAGAGCAAGAAACCTGCTCTCTCTTTCAAAATGCAAACTAATTGCTTTCCACATGGGGAGCAGCATGTTAGCTGCTCCCCATGTGGAAAGCACTGCCGGCTCCCGTAGGACACGGGGAGCCGGCGGGACTGTGGGGGATTGGGGACCCCCACAGTCCCCAACCAGAGGCCAGGCCCGGGGGATGGGGTCCCCGGGGCCATAAGTGGCCAGGAGGGGGCCACGCAGCCCCCTCTCCAAATAAAAATAAAAAAAAAAGGGCAAGGCCGGCCCCGGGGATGGGGTTCCCGGGGCCTTAAATGGCCTGAGGAGGGGGCCACGCAGCCCCCTCCAAATTAAAAAAATAAAACTCGAGGGCATGCCCCGGGGATGGGGTCCCGGGGCCAATACAGGCCCAGGGAAGGGGGCCACGCGGCCCCTTCCCGTTTCTTTTGATTAAAAAATTAAATAAAATGCTGAGGCCCCGGGGATGGGGTCCCCGGGGCTAAAGTGGCTAAGGAAAGGGGGCCACGCAGCCCCCTCCCATTAAAAAAAATTAGAAAAAAAAAATAACGACCGGCATCGTGCCGGAGGCCCTGCCCCCCTCCCTGCAGTACTCTGCAAACGCGCCCCTGGCGCGTTTTAAGAAAGGGAGTAATTCCCCTTGAATACTGGGGGTCCCTGGGAGCCAACTAGCCCACCAGGAACCTCCAGTATGCGCCAGGGGCTGCGTTGCAGAGAGGTGTACAGAGGCCACGCCCCTTTTACACCTCTCTGCATCGCAGCTCTGTGGCGCTTTTAGAAGTACATGGTGGGCTAGTTGGACTCCAGGGACCCTCAGGATTCAAGGGGACTTAATCCCCCAACTTAAAACGCGCCATGGGGCGCGTTTGCACAGTGGTGAAGGGAGCGGGCGGGGCTTCAGGGGACATGTGTGCAAACAGGCCCCGTGGCGCGTTTTAAGATGGGGAATTAAATCCCCTTCAATCCTGAGGGTCCCTGGGGGCCAACTAGCCCAACAGGTACGTCAGAAAGCGCCACAGAGCTGCATTGCAGAGAGGTGCAAAAGGGGCGTGGCCTCTGAACACCTCTCTGCAATGCAGCTCCCTGGCGCATACTGGAGGTACAGGGTGGGCTAGTTGGACCCCAGGGACCCTCATGATTCAAGGGGACTTAATCCCCAACTTAAAACGCACCACGGGGCGCGTTTGCACAGATGTCACCTCAGGACCCGCCCCTCCCTTCACCATTGTGCAAATATTCCTCTAAAATCAACCGAACTACGAATTCCTATTTACTCACCTGTTATCAGGAGAGACCTCAGTGCTGCATCTTTCAGCCCAGTACTGATCCTGAAAAGTAATTTTAACCGTACTTACCAGTAACTTGAATTTCCTTCCATAGGCTAACATTGACTGGTTTCACTTGGAAATTCTTCTAAGTGTGGAGTTTTGGAACTTTATAATATTCCTCTAAAATCAGCCGAAATACGAATTCCGATTTACTCACCTGTTATCAGGAGAGACCTCAGTGCTGCATCTTTCAGCCCAGTACTGATCCTGAAAAGTAATTTTAACCGTACTTACCAGTAACTTGAATTTCCTTCCATAGGATATCATTGTCTGCTTTTTGCTGAAAAAGTTTCTAAGTGTCGATTTTTGAAACATACAAATATTCCTCTAAAATCAGCCGAACTACGAATTCCGATTTACTCACCTGTTATCAGGAGAGACCTCAGTGCTGCATCTTTCAGCCCAGTACTGATCCTGAAAAGTAATTTTAACCGTACTTACCAGTAACTTATATTTCCTTCCATAGGAATCCATTGTCTGGTTTTCAGCAGAAAAGTTTCAAAGTGTTGATTTTCACAAACTACAAATATTCCTTAAAAATCGCCTGTATGACTTAAACGCATTCTTTCAACTGTTTACAGGAGATGCACCAGTGCTGGATCCAGGATCCACCACTGAGTAAGAAAAAGTAACGATAACACTACTTACCTGCTAAGTGAATTTCCTCCCATAGGATAACATTGGTGATTCTATGTGAAAAAGTTTCTAAGTGTCAACTTTTAAAATACAATAATATTCCTTAAAAATCACTACTGTAACCAAAACACTTTTACTCAACTGTTTACAGGAGATGTCCCAGGACTGAATCTAGGATCCAGTCCTGTGGTTAGAAAAGTAATCCATAAAGTAACTAATTGCATTTAGCTAGAAATTCACATTGAACTCAATGTTGCATTGTGTTTGAAATTGTGTTGCCCATTGCAACAACTGTAACTACTGTACTTAAAAGTCTATTGCCTATTTGCAAAGTATTTAAACTAAAGTAATTCATTCTGAGAAAGTATATTTTGTAATGTAATGTATAATGTAATTACAATGTAATTTAAAAAATAAAATATCTAAAAATAAATAGTTTAAAAAATGTAGTAAATCAGTATCAAAAAAAATATATATAACAATTAATACATTTAAAAATTGTCATTTACAAAACCTTTGAAATTCACTGAAAAAAACCATAGGTTTCAGACATGTTATAGTTAGGAATTAGCATTTAAAAAACCTTTGAAATTCACTGAAAAAACCATAGGTTTCAGGCTTGTTATAGTTAGGAATTAGCATTTTAAAAACCTTTGAAATTCACTGAAAAAACCATAGGTTTCAGGCCTGTTATAGTTAGGGTTTAGCATTTAGAAAACCTTTGAAATTCACTGAAAAAACCATAGGTTTTAGGGAAAGTTATAGTTAGTTGGACATTGCACTCGTACAAAACCCGTGAAATTCCCCCGTTATAGTTAGTTCAGCTAACTATAACTCGCGCCCCGCAATGCACTGCTGATGACGTCACATATCACATCACTCATGACATGGTCAGTGACATCACTGATGACATCACTGATGACATCTCAAATGACATCACTGATGACATCATCCATGTGAGAATTTAATGCATCTTCTCACACCCTAATATAACTTTTGATACACCCACTCTAAATTACAGACTGCCATTCTCAAAACCATACACACTCCAATACCAATAAGTACATACCCACTCACTGATTCTTAGGTCTACACACACACATCTACTCACTCACCCGTACAGTCACTCATACTTACAGTCACTCAGTACAGGACTATCATATGCACTCATACACCTATATAAACACTCACACAACGCAACTCCATAGAGGTACTCACACACCTAGTCACACCTAGTCAGTCATGCAAATAATTAATCACCTATACAGTTATACACACCAGCTCACTTACTCATAAAAATACTAGCACATTCTTACGCTCCTATGCAATCACTGATGCAAGCACACACTCATCCATATAGCCACTCTCACAATCACACACTCTCACTTATAGCCATTTATATACTCCAACACACATATATACTGCCTTTCACATATGTAGTTACTCACACATGTACCACTGAGATATACATTCAATCACTAACACACCCATACACACACTCACCCACCCATACAGTCCATCACAGACGCACTCTTGAAACCATGCACCCAGTGAATCACCCACTCACACATCTATGCACAGAGTCACACACACCCCACCCACACAAACACTGAGTCACCCATACAGATACTCAGAGAACCAATCCATAACCCATATAGACACTCATTTAGCTAGTCAGAAACCCATGCAGCTGCTTACACAACAACAGACAGACGGATACAGACATTCACACAGTTTAGTCACTCACCCATGCATCCAGTAAGATACGTTTAATCACTCACTTATAGACTCAGTCACGCACCTACTAAATCATCCATTCAGACGCTTATACACCCACTCATTCTTCAATACGCCTTTCCCTATATATATTAAACATAGTTAAACTTTACAGAAACACACAATCACTGGATGATGTCATCAGTGATGTCACTGGCCATGTCATGAGTGATGTAATATGTGACGTCATCAGCAGTGCATTGCGGGGGCGCGAGTTATAGTTAGCTGAACTAACTATAACGGGGGAATTTCACGGGTTTTGTACGAGTGCAATGTCCAACTAACTATAACTTTCCCTAAAACCTATGGTTTTTTCAGTGAATTTCAAAGGTTTTTTAAATGCTAAACCCTAACTATAACAGTATTGAGTTATGTGATTGGTTTTGTGCTTATGTTAAGAGAGGGATTTCAGGGGTACTTGAATCTGACTTTCTTTGGCACCGATTTCGGTCCATGATTCTGACATATCCTCCTGGGTGTGTCTGTTCAATTTTTAACATACTGAAATTCTTAACATACCGGCGTTTCTTATTTCCAAGGCCGCTCTTCACTTTCCCTGGCATCACGGCCCCCTACATTGTTTCTCATCCATGTTACTGACATGTTTCTATGTTTAGATACACCGGAGATTTCCTCACATAGGTCGCTCTTGAGTTTCTCTGGCATCACTGCCCCCCACTCTCTCTCTCCCTTGGGGATGCACCACTTCCCACGTTTTGCGTCTCTTCTCACCACCTGATTTTAGCTTCTTCTTTCGCTTAACTCTATTTTAACATTTCACAGATACTACATGCCAACCGCATAAGAATCATCAAGACTTACTTGGTAAGTTGAACTCGACAGTCAGTCCACAATCATTTCAGTTGCAATTATTTATATATTGGTTCTACCTTTTCAGCGTAACCTATCCTTGCACATGAGCCATGCAAAACTATTGTTACTGTTCTCTATTGGTGTTTTCCCTTTGAGAGAGAATCATTTCCGCACCTTTTCAACAATTATTTTTGCCTTGTACTGTATATTTCCATTAAGAAGTCTAACATACATGTGCATATAATATGACAATTACTGCCTTCCTGTTTTTCTGTATGTAAAAGAAAAAACACCTTATCTCTCGTGTCCTATTACATGTTAGCTAAACATTATATGTAGCATGTAGTACTAATTAGCGGGTCATTGAGGATGAATTTCTGTCTATTTAATGACTACATTTTGGCGTCGCTCAACTTTCCCTTCGTGCTTTACAGGCTCTCTTTAGGGTGTATGTTTATGACTATATATACTGTCGTTTATAAAATGACTACATTTGAGTTGCTCTAAATTATCCCTTCTTGATCTATATACTCTCTCTAGGGTGTACATTTGTGACTAATGTTGTAATGATGTAATTATCTACATTGGCATCATTATTGTATATATAATTTCTCAATTTGTCATGTATAATTTTTCATTTCCAATTTATTTTGTCCTTTTTTTCCCCCTAAAAAAATTATTCTTGCAAATTCTTTTTGCACTTTTCTTGCACTTTTATTCACAATTCCTCTCATTCTCAATATATCCTCATATACTCTGGGCCTTTTTTGCGTGTCATTCACCAACCCTTAACCGTTTTCTCTACATTGTCCAACGCTCTCTTTAATGGTATACTACTTTTCTTCCTTTCTCTCCGTTCATGATGTTTTCTTCTCTCCCTTCTCTCTTCTTCTCTTTAAATTTCTTTTTTTCTCTCCCTTCTCTCTTCTTCTCTTTCATTTTCTAACACTTTCTCACTTAATAACCTTCTACCTGTTTTGACTCTATCTCCACTCACCTCATACTAAATATGCCTATCTTCTATCACCTCACAACCTCACCACTATACTCAGCCTTGAAAAAGCCCTGGCTTTCTGGCCCTTGGGCGAAACACGTGTCGGCTGTTTTCTGTGTTTCTGCACAGGTCTCTAAATAAAGAAGATAAGAACAATATAAACGAGTATTCATTTTCTCGATATTTATAACGTCTAGAACTGAATTTGGGGATTCAAGTACCCCTGAAATCCCTCTCTTAACATAAGCACAAAACCAATCACATAACTCAATACTTTGATCCAGGTGGTATCTGGGTGAAACCACCGTTTTGGTTTGTGCTACTACCGGTATTTGGGTCATGACCTATTGTGTGTGAACCCTGGTCACACCTACCAATCCTAACAACTGCCTAACTATAACAGGCCTGAAACCTATGGTTTTTTCAGTGAATTTCAAAGGTTTTTAAAATGCTAATTCCTAACTATAACAAGCCTGAAACCTATGGTTTTTTCAGTGAATTTCAAAGGTTTTTTAAATGCTAATTCCTAACTATAACATGTCTGAAACCTATGGTTTTTTTCAGTGAATATATATATATATATATATATATATATATATATATATATATATATATATAATAAAATCTGCTAATGTGAATCCCCCCCCGCTGCAACCGGTGAACCCTTGCTGCACACTGCCTTTAGCCATGCACAGTGCTGGAGGGCCGCAGGGTTAGTCCTGTGCCAAACCTACAACAGGCGGCAAATCCCCACTGCACATGGCCCAGTGTGGGTGGGGAACATTCGTTATGCACAGTCTTTAGCCATGTACAGCAGGTCTAGGCCACACGGTCTGGCCTGTGGCAAGGTCTTGGGCCCTACCGCAGCAGGTGGTCAACCCATAGACTACAAGGCCTGGAATGTGGCTAGGCCCTATGGCCAATCTGCACAGATGTGGTTGGACCACAGAGCTTGGCCTTTGGCCTGACCTAATTTTAGTTTTTTGTTCATTTGGATTCCAGGCACGGCCGGTGCAGGTAAGAGCAGTGGGGCGGTGGGGCGAGGGCAGGGTAGGGCGGGGGGGGGGGGAGTTGACAGACGACGGAATAGGCACACAAAAAAAAACACTTACCTTGTGCTTGCCACATCGCTGAGTCAGCGATGCGGCGAGCGCAAGGTAAGTGGTTTAAAAAAAAAAATCCCTATTCTGGCGTCTGTCGACTCCCCCCACCGCTCTTACCTGCACCGGCCGTGGCTGTTGGATGCATGATTCCTAGTTTGGAGCCACATATTTAAAGCAAGTGTCATACAGAGGTATCATAAACCCAGGCAAGCTTCTGTGAACTTTGCCACCCTTAAGAGGTTTGTGGCCCAGGTTCCGGAGCCATGAATCCATAATAAGAGATAAATAGATCAAGAAAGTCTGTCCTGGGTTTGCAGTACCTGGACATGAAACTTGCCCTGGATTTGCACTACCCTTTTTAGATTGCGGATCCCTGACACTTAAAATGGCTGCCAGGGTACGCGGTAGAGAGATAGGTACTGCTGACCCTGGCCACCATTTTAGGTGTCTGGGAGCTTGCTGAATCCAATTAATAATGTTAGATTTTGTTTTAAGCTCACTCCATGGGGGGCACTTTGAGGTTGTCCTCTGTGGCACAGGGGTCAGGGTGTGTCTACCTTGCCCCCTTATATGGTCTTTTAATTTGTTGTCCAGGACATGGTGGCCATGCCCCGCATCCAGAACTGGCCAACTAAGAGAAATGTTTCTCTTGATACACCCAATCAGATCATTCACATCCACAGTTTCAACTGGATTTTCTGGACTTGCAGAGGATTCTCAAATCCCAAATTGCAGAACTAGAAAAGTGTTACCCTTTAAATCCTATTCAGCAACTTTTAAAAATGCTTTTATCTCAAAACTACCAGATTTATATCAAACTAACAAAAGTATGCTTTTGGAGCAACATTTTACTTACATTCCAAGTACAGTGTGAATCTGTTAAGTGGTTTGGGTTGCAGATGCGAGCAAAGATTTCTATGAGAGTTAAAATAGGACCCCCCACCCCCGGAAGTATCTGCTTGAAAATGTGCATGTCGGACCTGAGCTGAATATGCAACGCAATTGCCAAATGTTTTCCAAATCCGTCCACTGGATAAACAATTGTACGAAATGGAAATAAGGTATTTTTGAAGGAAAGCGAAACGGAACAATGTATACATAGTGGTGGGTATAGAAATACAGATTTTGTAATATTTATTTTAAAACCGAACCCTAATACTCTACACATCTGAGTTTTTGGGTATCCAAAATAAGAGAAGCTGTGTTGAATCCATAGTTTGGGATCTGATATTATGATAGGACGAAATCATTGACCCTAAATTATGGTGGTTTGCCTACTCTTTCATCCACTCACTCACCCATTCATCCATCCATCGATCCTTTCAACTTTCCAATCTTTGACCAATCATCATCTATCTTTCCATCCCTCCTTCCTTCAAGTGTTCCATGAAGCCATTGAACATTAAACCCATCTAACATTTTACACATCCATCCTTATACTCATTCAGTCATCCTTTAACTCTTCTGTCTTTCACAGTCCAACCATCCTTTCACTATTACATCCACTGTCCTTTTCCCTCTGTTCACATATCCGTCAATCCATTCATACATCTTCTTGTCCATCCACCCTTCCATTTAGCCATCCTTTCACCCTTGTTTCATCCACCGTCAACAACTGTTCCTTTCACCCTTCCATCTATTAATCCCTTCACACTTCCATTCATCTATCCTTTCATCCTTTCTTTCTTCTTTGAAGCATTCCTTCCTTTCTCTCGTCCTTCCTTCTGTTTCCTTCTTTCACTCTTGCTTCCATTTATCTTTCCTTTTTACCTTCCTTTGCTCCCTATCCCCTTCTTCATTTTCCCTTCTTGTTTACCGATCCTTCTTTCTTGTCTTCCCTGCTTAGTATTTCTTCCTACTATGTTCTCTCCTTATTTGCTCTATTTCCTTATTTCTCTGTGCTGGGCTCAGTTAGCAGAACACCCCTCTCCTCCACGATCATTCCCCCCACATTTCAGTTATGCCCTGGTATTCCATTACAGCATCAATTTTGAGGTTTTGTTTGCAAACTTGCAGCTAAAAGAACCCCATTGAGAACTAATCAAAGTTTTAGTGGGTCTCCTCTTACCAGCCCATCAGGCTAAGTCCAACCCACTACGGAAGCTGCTTCAGTGCACCGCTGCTTCTCAAGTAAATCGTCACCAGAGTAGGCATGGGTTCCATGACCCACCCAATAGTAAAATCAAGATGGATATCAAAATAACCAACCAATCTGAAAATATTCTCCACTGGAATTCATTACATGTACATTTGCCTCGGTCACATGATTTACCCTGAAAACCCCACTGGATTTTACTGACGGCCAGTCAACAAGCCGTACTCCAAAGTCAGTCGCGAGATCATCCCTAACCTCGAAGAAAGTTCTGTAGTTGTAGAGACTAAGGCAAAAACTACTAAGGCCTTCCATCCTCCTGAGGTTGACACAACGACTAACAACAAGCAGGGTATATACACATTATTTTCCAGCTGTATAAAATCCCTTTTTCGATGGGAAGAAAATTACAGTTAATTTTACCTTTACTCCTTGATAACATAAAGACCAGGTGCAAAAAACAAGGATTGCCACGCCCAGTAATATGAGTGATATGCCGACTACACACCAACCCAGAGCTCGTCAGGGTCTTAATGCAAGCAAGGAGAATGGTCACCTGCATTCCAGGTTGGGTAGCAAAAGACAATATGATTGTAATGCATTTGGCCTCTCGCAAGCCTGGGTCCTGGTGCCGATCCAACTGCTGTGCGAATTATAGCTATGCCACACCCAGTGTTTCATTTGAAAATAATAATAATATAATAATAAGGGCAGGGCCCAAATATTTTCTTAGGAGCCTGCCGTTTGTACTGCCAATTGCTGGAGTTGATAAATGCCAAGCAGTGGCGTAGGCGGTGGGGGCGGTCCGCCCAAGGCGGCACAAGTTTTGGGAACGCACCCCCACCTGTGCTCTTACCTGCAGCCGTTGCGGGGCGGCAAACGCAGGGATAGTCACAGCACCCCCCGCCCCGCTCTCACCTGCGGCTGTCGTGGGGTGGCAAACGCAGGGACCGCCACGGGCGGCAAAAGGTCTAGCTATGCCACTGCTGCCAAGTATTGGTTCCACCTCATACCTCTCTTTTTTCTGCCACCTTGCACTAGCTGTCTCTTTATTTAACTCTTGCAGGTTATTCCCTTCTTTCTCCCTTTGCCACTGTTTTCATGTCTTTCTATTCCTCCCCCTTTAATGCCTTTCTCTCACTTGCTCTGGGGCATAGTCTGATGATGAAAAATAAGTCCTAGTCCCCAAAAATGAGTGCTGGTGCTCACTGTAGGAAGGTGGAATCTGACTAGATGGTTGCCCCCACTTTTTTTTATGGTGTTTTGCTGGTTTATGACTTAGTTGGTCTGGGATCCTGCTATTCAGGGCCCCAGTCTATCTGCTCTCTCTAAATGACATGGAGTGCACTCTAGGTGCACTAGTGATTGGTTACTGTGGTGCCTTATGAGTCCCTAGTATATGGTACCTTAGGTGCCAAGGGCATAGGTACTTCACAGGCCTACCAGTGGCTGCAGCATGTATTATGCCACCCCTGGGAAGCAGACTAAATCTGACACCACAGGCCTGCTACTGCAGCCTGGGTGAGGTGGTGCTAGCACTCCTCACTGAGATATAGGTTTCCTATATCTCTCCTGCACACACATATAACCCTATCAGTCACCCCTATGGCAGGCCCTATCAATCCTGAGGGCAGGGTGCTTGGCTTCTATGTGAGGGGGTGCCTCTGCATGAGCAGGGCCCCTCTGCAGTTCTCAGAGTCCATTCTCTGGTGCTGTTTGTGGATGCGGTTAAACCATATACTCTTAAGTGCATTATATCCTCGCGGTAGAATGCTAACTTTGGAATGGCTGCATCAAAACATGTCGTGTTTGGTGTCAAACATCTTGGAATACTACCCCCCCGCCAATCCTGGCGGCGGGGGTAGCATTCCACCCTTCTAGAGGGATAAGACATGTACCTGCTGTGGAAACGCGGTAGAATCCTGCAGAGCCCTGGCATCACAAAATGGATGCCACCAGTCACAGACACTGGGCTGCCCTCCTGCTGATGACTGACACTCACAGTGGAGGAAGCCCAACAATAGGCATCCTGTCACAGGGAGGTGTAACCACCTCCCAGACAGGGTTTAGTGTATTGGGGCTGGGTGGGTGCACTCTTAGAGTGCTTTGAAGTCCTGCACTGGGGGAGCAGAAGGCTCCTCTGTGCATATGCCAGTTCAAACCAGTTCAGGGGCTACCTGCCCCTGCTCTGGCGCGAAACTGGACAAAGGGAAGTGGGTGTAGCCACCCCTCCCTTGACCCTCCCATAGGTGGGGTCATAGAGCTAGTCCATCCCCTCTTTTAGTATAAGAGGGGGAACCTTGCCATTGCAAAGCAGATAACCCCTGGATGACACTCTACAGAAGAATCCTGGCCCTTCGACGTTCCACTACCTTTGGAAGACAGAAGAATCTCCCTTGGAGTCAAGGAGTGACTCCCCTGCTTGGCAGGCACCAAAAACGACAACGACGGTCGCAAACTACGCCGCTCCCGCCGGAGTCCGAAGTCCCTGCAGCCCAGAAAGTGGATTTCCTGACATCTCCCAGGCCATCGTGAGTCCCCAGCGAAGCTGAGGCAAGTGGACCCCACGAGTAATGAGGAACCGCGACCCCTGGGTACCGTGCACTATTGTCGAGTGCAACCCCTTCACAACGTTCTACGAACCTGTGCTTTGGACCACGTATGGTCCCGATCTCCAGCAGGAATCCCTCCGAAGATCAGAGGCCTACACCGTCCCGAGTGACCGTGGGCCCCTGTTGAGTGATTCCGCCCGAGGTGTCTTCGCGATCCCTTGCCCGCTGGCTTGTGGGTCCCCAGAAGACTTCTTAAAGAAACCAAAGGGCTCCCTGGTTGCTCCAGGCCTTCCCTGACTTACCCTCGCTGGGTGAGTTCCACAGACCTTGCTGGTCTGCGCCATCGACTTTTCTTCATCTCCCCGAGACTTGCGGCTGCCAAGGATTGTTGGCTTCGATCGAGTTGCCGACACCGCAGTCAGCTGCAGACGTCGAGGGACACACCGAATCCAGCTCTTGGTCGTCGTCGACGCCTCCTGGACCACGTGGCTGAAGAGTCAAGGCACCCGCAACCGACCTGAATCACTCGACGACGGTGGGCATCCATCTTCCTTGCCCCGAGTCACTGCCAAGTGACTTTGAACACTGTCCCCTCTGCTTTCAGGTCATCCTTCTTCAGAATCCAGGCTTGGATTCCACCGGACACTTCTTCAGCTCCCGCAAGCAGCAAGTCTTCTTTGGTCGCCATTGAAAACGACGCCGCGACCCGACACCAAAGGACACCTGTGCACCCGGCTTCCCTGGGTGAGGTAACTCCAGCACTACGGTGCTCCTGTGGGTGTGGGCCCTAGAACGACTTACCCTGTAAGTGACTTGCTTGTAGGTTCTACAGAAGTATCCTAAAACTCTTTATTTCCAACCGCGACTTGCCCCATTGAAGTCAACGGCGATCCGCGCCTGTGTATCTACACTGCACGCGTCCCCCGTGGGTCCTTTACTTACCTGCCTTGGGTGGTTTCGTGAGGCCCCAGCACTTCTGAAGGCCCTAGGCCTTGTCTCCCTGCAAGTCGTTGTCCCTAAGTCTCTTACTTAGTATATGGTCTGGTACGCCCCTAGGGCCCCAGCCATATTTTGTGCTTAACTTATTGTGAAACGTTGATTTGTGCATATGTTTGTCTTCTAATCTCATAAAGAGATTAGTAGAGAGTTATTTAGAAATAAATACATATATATTTGATATATATACCTGTGTGGTGTCTTTTCATTTGGTGATTCAAGAGATTATATGGTAAAACAAGCTGCTTTACATTCCTCCGAGACTTAGCCTGAAGGCTGCTCTCCACAGCTACCACTAGGATAGCTTTCTTTAAAAGGTTGTCTTAAACCTATCTACCATAAGAGTCGATTTGCCCTGGTGCAAGGTGTCCACTTTAATTAGTGAACAGCATATACCAGGCCAACTTCTCACACTCACCACCTGATGAAGAACTGGCTCTGGCACTGCAGGCTTGTTGCGGACAGGGGCTGCTGTCAGGGGACACTGCCGAGTGGTCGTGTTCCCAGCATAAGATAACAGCGGGAATAGTGGGGCTGGACCCATTTTCAGAGTGGAGGTGTTTCGACATCAGCTTTAATCATGCAATACGATACAATGTTCAGCAATCCCTCTATGCACTTCTCCATTTTAAGACGTTTGTGCCATATTTGGGTAACTTTGGGAATTATTGGAATCATCTCAATCTGAACCTCTGAGCGCAGCACAGACACAGCACCAGATGAATGGAGTCCTCAAAAATGTTTTGATATTGGAAAAAATACAATAAGGATTCTCATGCCATGCAATATTTGCTATTAGGGGTTAACATCCACCCTGTAAAAGTATTGACTAATTCAGCTAATCTGCAACAGGATAATACCTGAAAATGTGAATTTGGGATGCTCAGAATATTGGGAAACGACTAAGAATAAAATTGGGTCAAATTCACAAAACAGTTGTAGATCTGTACTTTGCAATTCACAAAGCATGCCCCTGAAAAGCTATGCTGCAACTGGTCTCCAGGCATACATACTAAGTTTACAAAAAAGAGAGTACGTAGTTCCTGTATGATATATTAATCACTCAAAGAGTAAGAATATTGAAAAATATATATACTACAGGTAAAGAGGAGGATAGGGGGAATTCCTCCTGTTGGAACTAGGGCCCTCACACACCCAGCAAGCTAGGTGTCATGCTTCATCATTTGAGCCTGCTCCTCGTCGGGCCGGCGCTGCAATGCCCGACGGGCACCCTTTTTTGTAAACTGGTTGTAGGGCATGTACGTTGGACCTCCCCAAGCCCTCTCTGTCCCTCTTATTTTGTTATACATACTAAGTGACATTTTCACACACTGCCATTTCCTCAAAGCAGAATTGCACTCAGCACAATTTCGATTTGGGTAAAGCAGCCCCACTGTGCAGTTGAACATTGTTTTCTTTTTTCTCCAAGATGACCATTTTCCCATACAGAAACACGCTGCCTATACTCCCACTAGGTTTGGGGGTGTCCTATTCCCCCTCCCACACTGGACTCCCATGTAGTCCAACTTGTTCTAAAGCAGATCTCTGACTATTTCCAGCATGCAAAAGGATCACAAATTCACAATTTTGCGGGTGCTCACACACTCAAAAGTTTACCCACACCGTGATCCACCCACTGCCCACCCCTTGTTCAGGACTTACTGCTGCATAAGCCGTCATGGCATACACTTACAGAATAGCATGGATTTATGCCCGCTAGATATCGTTTATTGGCTACCTGAAGGGTGCAAATTAAGCCATTTTGATCTCAACATGTTATTTCATGCTCCCTAAAAGGGTTTCAAAATCTCCTAAGCAGTGACGTAGCTAGACCTTGTGCCGGCCGCATGTAAGAGCAGGGGGGGGGGGGTGGGCATGCGTAGGGGTGCTGGCAGTTTCTAAGTTTCCTACCCACTGGAGATTCATGCTTTTGCCACTACTGTCGCAGGTAAGAGCGCAGTGGCGGCTCGCCGAGGGAGTGCTGCGGGGCGGGGAAGGGGCATAGTGGGGGGTAGTAAACTCCGGCATACAGCGGTACGGAGTTTATTAAATAAATAAAACAATTGACATTGGGCGCGCTGCAACGCCAACTCGGCGATGCAGCGCGCAAATGTAAATTGTTTTATTTATTTACTTAACTCTGTACTGCCGTATGCCGGAGTTTACTACCCCCCACCCTGCCCTGCCCCGCCCACCGCCCCGCAGCACTCCCTCGGCGAGCCGCCACTGTAAGAGCGGGGGGGAGAGGCCGCCACCCCAAAACTCGTGCCACCCCCTTGCTATGCCACCGTTCCCAAGTCCTTTCCTTTTACAAATCTTTGTCGTCAGCTCTGTTAGTTTGGTTGCAAGCAAATAAAGACTCCATCTCTCTGAATGCCCTGGTTTGTTAAATAATAGTCCAAATCTGCAGGCCTTGCGTTAAGTCGTGCTGAAAGATGGTGGTCTGGC
This sequence comes from Calotriton arnoldi, assembly GCA_963921515.1. Lineage (NCBI taxonomy): Eukaryota > Metazoa > Chordata > Amphibia > Caudata > Salamandridae > Calotriton > Calotriton arnoldi. The sequence goes on along the minus strand of CAWUFW010000025.1, from coordinate 4,884,114 downwards.
AACCCACTCTGTAACATTGCAATGGTGGGCAACGCTTCACATGGAAGAGCCCCTGCAGCACAGAGACTGTGCTGAGCAGCTGGTCATTTAATTGCCCCACAGCACCCACAGCAATGTTGACACCTTCAAATGTCAGGATAAATATACAGTATGATGGGCACTCTTGTGATGGTAATGTGAGCTGAACATAGCCTCTCACTCTCAAAACCACTCAGTCTTGCTACCCCCAGGTTAGATGTGATAAATGTATGTTATTTGGTTAAATTAACATTCTGAGTGATAACATCTATACTAGAAGTTCTGCTATCTACTCTTTATTTATTTGTGATATATAGTAAAACGCGCGGTCACCTAAATGTGCTACTTATTAAAGACTATGATTTAAAGAAGCTTTTACTTAGTTTCTTAAATTGCCAAGAATTAAATATTCAAGTGTAGGCACAAAATCACTGAATAGTGTGTGGAGTTTCCTAACCATTGTACTTCAAACACCTAACATGCAACAAAGAACTCAGGCCACCTGAACATAGACCTGATGCATTAGGAGTACCTGCTGGGCAGACTGCACCATATCTTCAAAAGGTGGAAAAGACGAAAATTAAATGTAAAAAAGTTGCATATGGTATTCTGTAATATTATGGATCGATCATGAGCTCAAAGTTTTAAGAAACACAATGGTGTTCATTTAGAGAACAATGCTAAACCAGGAGGTAAAACCAGATAGTGGAAATAACATTTTATTTGGAATTCACCTTCCAATTTATATTTTGTTAGATACAATTGATGCATGACACATGGTAATACCGTTACTGCACGGTTTGCAAATGTTTCCTTTCACATTAGCATTCACAGGTGTTAATAGGGGATGCTTCTTGTCTGCTGCTTGCCTTGACATAAACGAGGTAAGAAAGCATCATACAAGTAGTATTATTGATAAACTTAGATTGTTCGCAAAATGTAGTGCATGCAACAAACAGGTATCTATGCATAATGTGCAGCATACTGAAGAAGTGCCAATATATTTGATGGACTTTAATATGCCTCGCATACAAATAACACATTAGACTTGCCTTTTATTTGAAAAAATGATTTTTAGCTCTGCAGTTATGTTAATTTTAATTAAACACAGCGAATAATTAAAACAGAGAAACAATACATTAGAACAATATTAACCTTATATTCATCACGTACACTTAGTGTGCCTTGTTTTGATCTTAGTAAAATCTTTGTTCCCATCACAGTTTAGTACAAAGGGTTATATCATGCTGCTCTGGTATACATGGCAACTTTTGTATAAAAGCATGGTAAGAAATTGTTATGATGTTGAAGCCTCTACCTATCACACACCTCTTTGACTGTGTGAAGGTGTCGCTGTGTTTGGCTTAAAAAATCCACTCATATTTTTGTCTGAGAGGAAAATATAGCGTAGACATTCATGTTAAGTTAGTTACTAGCAGTTTGTCAGAAGAGAATGTCTTTGAAACACAACAAAACAGTGAATGGCCTTTTATTCAATCATTCTTCCAATGAGCACCTTTAAGCAGTGCTTAATTTGTGCCGGTGGTTTCCGGTGCTCGGCACCAGCACTTTATTGTTAACACCGGCGCTTGTGAAAGTCTGCCACAAGGTGCCACTGTCTGGTTAATTTAGAGATGGTCACAACAACAGTCAATTATCAATTCAATATACACTAAAAATGACTATTACCTGTAGCCCAAACCATTCTTATAGCTTTGGGGGCCTGGAATAGTCTGAATTGTCACACTTGTAGGAGTGTGATGGTTAGTAGTTGTGTTGTTATTATCATTGGCAGCATGACAGGGGCAATGTGTGGTGCAAGCTTCAGTGGCCTCCTGAAGAGAGCCCTGGCACTTTTTTTTTTTTTTTACACAAATTAAGCACTGCCTTCAAGGTTATCTGGGGGTGCAGTAGCAACCCCCAATGCTCCTTGATCCAGTACTCCTGAGCAAGAAGGAAGGCTTACTCACCAAAAATGGGATTTCCGCGAACGCTATAGCCGCCCACAGTAAAGACATGGGAGTGGTCTGCTGTCACTACAGTCAACGTGTCCTCTTCTGAGGTCAGCGTCCCGGCGAGGGTGATGGCTTTGTCCATTTCCACTGCCTCATAGAGGGCCTGTTTGGCCTTGCCCTCGTGGTGCCCATGGTCAATCCTTCCTCCTGCAGAGAAAGAGGAAGCGGTGGAAGAGGTAGCATGTGAGACATTGAAGCAATCTGGTTAGATCGTCCGGATCCTTTCTCTAAACCAACTATGCCCTTTATTCAAAATATGGAAAACACACAAAACAAAACCAGCAGACAAGACATGCAGAGCTTTTAGCTCATGTGGCGTTTTATATTTCTTTTTTTACAATTTGTGTTAGTCGCAGGCATCACTTTTTGCAATGGAGCACTCCATAGCTAAAATGGCTGCTGCTTAAATAATTACTTGATTCTCGTTTGCAATTAGAAAGAAATAATGGCCCTGTAATAGTCCACTAATGAATTTACTCGCTTGGGTCAGCATATTTAAATTCTTGTTAGGCACATTTTATGAGGTAAATTTGATATTGAAGGTATTGGCGATTCTGAAGGATAGCACAAGGTTACGATTGTTAAGAACAAAGGAAATTAAATAGAGAACAAAGCATTACTGCAAAGACTCAAAATTATTAACCAAGAGCTCAGACAAGAAAACAAGACACAAACCCTGATTTAGAGGAGGTTGGTAATGGAACTGCTGCTTAATACTGGAAGGAGTTACATTTACCAACTCTGTGTGTTCGACTGCTCCAAGCTAAAGGCAGTGGAAGGTGGTTTTCCTGATGGCTGAACCTCCATTGACTCCAGCACATGAAAAAGTCATGTATGCCATGTGGAAGCACCATCATAGTGTGAAGTTGGCAGCCCAATTTAGGCTGACCAGTCGGTCATCATTTTTTGAAGTAGCGCCTACTCCGTAAAAGACTGAAGAAACTTTTGTGGTGTTGCACGGACCATTGGCCCACTTCAACTCGAGCCAGAGGCGACGGGTGCAGTGGTTGCTTCAGGTGTCGGGTTTTGGCTGTTCCATAGGCCTCAGAGTCTTTTCTTTGGAGTTTCTTCAGAACCGGTCCGCTGTTCATGGGATTCTTTTTTGAAGGCAGGCAGTCCTCCCAAGTTTCTGGCATTAACAGCTACAGCACTAGTTGGCCTTGGCGCTGTTTTCGACAAGGGCTGCAGACCGGGCGGAGCGGCTGGGGCCAAGTCTGGTGCTTTCTTTGGTCTTCTCTGCTTTTACAGTTCCTGTGTGTCCTTTTTCTTCTTAGATCATCAGGATCTGCTTCTCTGGTGCCAAGGAATCTCCTAAATACTGAATTTAGGGGCGGGAGTGCCAGGTAGTAGCCAATGGGCTACTTACCTCTAGGGTGACTGCACTCTCATATGACTACTTCCATTGGGAAACGGGCATAACCCTGACCCTGGTTGGTTAATTTTCTCCAAGAGAAGATGGAGGAATCTGAAGAAAGGGGTCCACATCACATGCCCCACCCAAGGGGTGGTGCTGGCTGAATGTGGGCACTCCTCCTAATCTAACTAATTCTCTCGCCTGTCCTCCCGCCAAAAGTGGAAGAAGACCGGAGGGTGTGCATCCTCACCAATGAGGGAAACCAGAGTCGCAAATCAAAGGTGGAGGGGCTGCTCTGAAGCTCCCTTGCCTTGGCAGGATAATCTGTAGGTCATCTCGTGGGAGAGGGTGCAAGCAGTGCTTAATTTGTAAAAAAAATAAGTGACAGGGCCCTTGTCAGGAGTCCACCACAGCTTGCACCCCCCATAGCCACTACTAGCACTGCCAATGACAGTACCTACACAACCACTAAACATCACACTGCTACAAGTGTGACAAATTAGGCTGTTTAAGGCCCGTAATGCTATAAGAATGACGTGGGTGACAGGTATCAGTTGTTTTTTACTGTATATTGAATAATAAAAATTGATGGTCTGCTCATCACTAAATTACACAAACAGCACCACCATGTGGCTGCTGTCATAAGTGCCGGTGTTGACAATTAAGGGCGGTGCTGAGCACCGGGAATCCCCGGCTCAAATTAAGCACTGGGTGGAAGACACCCCGTGCCAGAGCTGGCCTGGTTTCTGGCCTCCCGAGAGCAAAGGCCCTCACCTTTGGGGGTCAGGGATTCGTCTCTGGTGTCACGCTGGCTAAAACCAGTCAGTCAGCCCAACAGCAGTTGGTACGGTTTCAGGTGGCACCGCTGAGGTGCCCCCTGGATGCATGTATTGATAAATCCAACACTGGCATCAGTGTGGGTTTATCAATATGAGATGTTTGATATCAAACATCCCCATTTTCAGTGAAGCCATCATGTAGCTGGGGAACTCTTCTTCACCAGTGCCCAGCACTTGTTTTAACAAGGCTTACCTGTTCACTTGCACTGACAGTAATCGAACTGCCCGGTACAGGGGCATATCTGCTCATGCAGTTATGCCCTCATATGTATTATAGTGCACACTGCCTTAGGGCTGTAAGGCCACCCACCCTCCTTCCACTTATCTCACATGCTGACCTTCTCGCTGCCCTCTCCTCCAAAATAATAATTATGCTTCCCAACGAAAGCCTTGCTCGGCAAAAAAGCGATGGCTTTGATCCAGGCCCTGCCTCCTCGGGCCTCTGCGGGCGAATCCAGAGATGAAACTCTGGCGTGCTATTGTTCACACTTGCTGCACCTCGGCTTCAGAAAGCACTGATTTATTAGCTTGTCAAGGGAAGCATTGTTCAGGAAGGCAATCAAAAACCACTTGCCTCGCTGAACTAAAATTACTGCTTTTTCAGTGGCTAATTTGTATAACTCCCATGGAGGAACTTGGAAAGTGTTTGATGAGGCATAAAATGATGATTAATGAATTTATTGCCCCGGTGCTCATCAAACAGGTGTAGTATATCTTTCTTCTATTGGGCTTTGTGTTTAATGCTAGGTGCCTGTGTAAAGCAAGCCCAATATGATCTCTTTTGAAGCCCGCGTTTGACCCCGTGACCCGGAGGGCGACATCAGGGGAAGGTGAGGACAAAGGCCCGTTTGATAAAAGGTGAAATGAGAAATGTGGAAAGTTGCTGCCTGCAGGGATGGGGCTGCGCAGTTTTCCTCTCTCAATCGCTTTGACGGCGCGCGAGGACTTTTGAAAATCAGAGAAGGCGCAACAAAGTGAAAAACAGGTTGTGGCTTTTAAAAAAGTCCCCAAAAACAACTTTACTGGTCTTTCTGCAGGAAAGTGTAGGAAAGTGTGACAAAGGGGTTGTGGAACCTAGCCACGCGGTCTTTATGCATTCGAGTGGTAAGTATGGAGTAGCGTTTCAAACGCTTGACGGAAAAGCATATAATGGAGCATTATGTATACTTAGCAAAAAAGAGATGGGTGGAAATTCTTGAACAAATCTGAAATACAGATAATTAGCATGCATTCATTGCCATCGTGCTTTAGCTTGCTTGCGCCATTACAAATGGGGACCAAGGAACAATCATATGCAAACTGCCTTTGAACCGTCTCCAGCAGTAACAGTCTAGCCTGTAGCCTGAAATGATATGCATCTAATGAGTTTGGGAGCTTAAGCAATCCCAGACCACTCTCTCCTTAGTGTACTGAGAAAATCAAGAGCAACTTATACCAAAAATGGGCGGTTAATTGTTTGGGCCTGATCATGTGAGTCACTTTTTTGAATGGCAATTTTGCACTGTTGCCAGGCAATTTTGCAACAACCAGTCTGTATCAATCAACGTGTGAGTTTTGTTCCGATTACCTGGAGCAAGTATCATTTTTGCACTGTTTTAATTTCAATTTTTACTGCACAAATCACCCGTTACCAGGGCAGTTTACATGATCTGGATCCAGAGTCTTCTTCCAGGACTCTGGGGATTTGGGAGAGCGCCCCTACAGAAGAAAGTCCTGCTGCTGGGGTTTCTATCTTCAAATCTATGGACCCTCTCAGGTTGCTGCATAGTGAATAATGTTTTGCGGGTGAGCAGTTCGTTGTCAGCCCACCGGGTAGTTCTTGTCAGCTACCTATCTCATTATCATATGAAATCTCTTTATTGATGTCATAACTACAATTTCACAATTGCTTTATTAACCTTCTGGCTTTCTCAAATTTGCTTGAAATTGCACCATTTGCCCACTCTTTTTCAAAATGTTCTCAAGGGAGAACCCCTCCCGCACCCCCCTTATGACAGTCGGGCTCGCTTGCCATAGGGCACTCATCCCGAACGTTTATGCCTCACCACTTTCAAATGTCACAAGCCGCCACTGGGTCCAAATTCTTTCCCTGGTACCTAGTTTTGTTTTGTGAGGTTTCTCTGGGCCCAACCTCCTGGTCGAGTTTTAGGGGGTCTACAGAGAACTCCTTACTTTATTTCTTTCTCCAGAGTGGCCCACTTTCTTTTCTTCCGGGCGCTTTTTGGCTTCTTTCTTTTGGTCTCTCCCACCATGTCTAGTTTTGGACACTCTGTTGCTCACCCAATAATCAGCCTTCTTCCCCAATTCTTGGGGAGAGACTGGCCCTAGGTCCACCAGCTATTGATGCAACTTTTTCTGCACATAATTACTTAACAGATGTTCCTTCATAATTAAATTGTAAAGCCCATCATAATCACGCCCATTGTTACCTTTTAACCAAACACCCAGTGTTTTCACTGAAAAGTCCACAAAATCAACCCAGGACTGACTGGATTTATTTTCAGTCTACCTTAATTTGATTCTATATTCCTCAGTGGTGAGTCCAAAGCCCTCAATCAGGGTACCCTTCAGGAGGCCATATGACTCAGCATATGTATGACTCAATGTCAGGAGTCTATCCCTGCATTTATCTGAGAACAGTTCCGATAAGAGAGAGTCGCAATGCATCTTGTTTACGCTTCTACAGATACAAGCTCTCTCGAAAGCAGTAAACCATTTGGTGATATCATCACCATCTGTATATTTGATAAAAATCCCTTTGGGGATTTTAGGGTCAAAGATTTCCTTCCTTTCCCTGTTTACAGAGTTGCTGTCACCAGAGATGGGTCCTATGCCCATCTCAGCTCTTTCATTTTCTATAGCCAAGAGTTTAGCCTCTAATGCTATCCTCTTGGCTAGTTTCTGAAGATCTGCATCTTCAGGGTCTATCCCTGCTGAGGCACTGCTAAGAACGCTCCCAGAGGTATTACTTTCTGAGGGGGCAGTGCTGGAATCAGAGTCAACCTCATCCATTACTTGCTCTTCTTCTGCCTCCTCTTCTGCAGGGGGGTTATCCTCACCCATGGCTCAAGCATTTTCTGCAAGCTGTGGGTCTAGATCCCATGGGGAGGTTCCATGCTTTCCACAGGGCCTTAAGTCGTTCAACTTAAGGTTCTTAGACAGCCCAAGGTCGAGCTGCTGGGAAGTACCTGGTGTATTAGTCATGGTTTAAAGTGAGTTGGGGCAATTTTAGAAAAGTGCCAACAATGCTACAGTACTTTCTAAAGGCCTAAATTACTAAAAAAAAACTTTTAAAATTCTAAACAGTTTTGCAAAGGGACTTAACCAAGGCCTAACAGCAGTTTTTAAACAATTCAGAAAAATCAAAAATTGGAAAAATTATTTTTAATCTAAAGACAATTTTGGATTCCTTTGTGAAATCACTTATCAACCAAGTGGTACAGCAAATGTTGAGACTTATTTCCCACCGCTGCACCACCAATGTAGAAAGCTGGATCTTTATGTGATATATCACTGCATTGATAAACCGTGTAAAGAGTCCAGGGGTTACCTTAATAGTGGACAGGGGCTTGCTATGCAATGAATACACACATGGGGGGGCTACGAGGAGATTTAAGGACCTGCGTGGGCCGTCTCCCCACTAAATCACAGTCAAATTCACAAAAAGCGCCCACGGGTCCTACTGGTAAGTGTACTGGGTGCGTAGAATGTGTTTACCATGCTCGGGGGGGGTCCCTTTTAAAAGGACGGTTCCCCTCACACACCAAAGGTGTCATGCTTCATCATAGGGGTGCCTCCTCGCATCAAGAGCCTAGTCGTAACATGGGCTACAACCCCCTCGCTACGAGGGAGGAGCTCAGGGATGTTTTTTGTAAGAGAGGATGGTCCTAAAACCCTATGTGAGCATGGTGTGATTAAGGTGAGGTACAGTGCTATAGTGAATGGTGGTTAAAACTGCCTACAAGGTTAGTTTAGGCAAACTTTATTCTACTACCCTGGGACAGGATTAAAAACAAATAGCTTGTAATGTAGCTGCCGACATTAGAGACAACTGCATCCGGAAACGATCGACATGTTTCGGCCTGTGGACCTATAAAAGTGTTGTGGCCTTCGTCAGGATACTTACCTCTAGGGTGACTACACCTACCCTCATATGACTACTTCCGTTGGGAAGTGGGCATAACCCTGACCCTTTATTAAATGTTCTATGCATTAAGCACCTACGTTGGCGGTTAGACATCAACCGTACCTGATACCCTACGTTGCATTCCTGTTGCTCTATAACTGAGTGAGACAAGGGTCTGCTCTAGGAGGCAGGGGAGATAGACTCGATTATGTCTCCAAGCCCACCTCTATGAGTCATGATACTGTAGCGTATAACACTCAACCAGGCGCGGCCCGTAGTAGGAGTGCCGGTCGGGCGGTGACGTGGGGCGGGGGAGGGGCAGGGTGGGGGGTAGTAAACTACGGATTAAGGCCGAATACAGGTAAGTGAACATTTAAATAAATAAAACGAATTTCGTTGCGCGCACTGCATCGCATTTGGCGATGTGGTGGTCCGGATCACAGCATTGAAAAGCGATGTCACAAATATTAGCGCCTGTGCGTGACTGTCAAGGTGCTGCGGCGAGCTAGAGCACTGCTGTTATTATAATGACCAGGCACAGTGGCAGGTAGCCCGCAATGCGCACTGCTCGGCAGACTTTTTGAGGGGGGGGGGCTGAGGCTGAGTTGGGCTGAGCTCGCCTCGCTACAATATAACACTGGATTGATTCTCATTCATGATTCAATTACCGCGCACCAGCGCTGCATATTTCACTGACGTCAAGTCAGTGCCTGCCAATGGATAATGTGTGGTCAGGAGTCAGACAGTTCTGTCAGACTCAGTTATGGGTCGCTAGCAGGCTGCCGCCCTCCCGTTGCAGGAGGCGTTGGCAGTTCAGAATGGCAGGCTGCTGTTGATGAGCTGCTCGCAGCGCCGCGGTAATCAGAATTCTCCTGTGGCTCGTGTTGCGACCGATACGGACCCGACCCAGTCGGGCCAGGCCCCACCTGGGAGAGGCGAGGCCCAGGTGGCCGGTGTGTATGTGGAAGTGCAGTGTCTCTCACTGGCCTGGCCGCCGCCGGCCATCGCAAATTCTATTAAGTGTGTCTGCATCGGTGGACCGGAGTCTAAGTCAGGCCAGGGGCATAAATTAAAATCACTCAGTTAGTTCAAGTTAGTTCAAGTTAGTTGCGGGTAATAACGTTTCAAATTATGTGCTTCACAGCTTGCCTTGCTTGCCTCCTGTAAGTTCCACAACACACACGCACTCACAACCACACACAAACTTCACTTGACTTAGACACCTGACACGCACAGTCAGTGTGCTGCTGCTAATAGACAGCACAGTCCTCTCCGGTGCAGACCGACATGCATGAATGATCATCTGCAAAATATATTCAGTCAGAGCCTGCCAGCGCCTATTATTTAGTGCAGTGCATGAATGATGAAAGGAGCAGTGGTCGGAGGGAGCCGAGTGGTGACTTCACTTTTCTAGTCAGTTCGACCAATTAAAACCAGTTCATTCAAGTGTACCATCTGTCTGCAGAGCCAGCATCAGCCACGTTGCACATAGTGAAGCTTGTATTCTTTTTCACAAAGTAACGCGGCCACACAAATAGATTTTATGACCATGAACACACACACTTTTCTTTTAATTAAATTTGCTTTAGAAGAACTATGTGTGCCAGGCTCAGCCTCACTCTCCTGAGGCTTGCACTATGCCCAGTAAATGTGCGGCGGCTAGAGTGACTGATAATTTATTGTGATTAGGCGGCAGCTGAGGAGATCCGTGTCCATGTTAGGGTTGATTAAGCAGTACTACAGTCAAGTCTATTACAGTGTCCTGGCTTGCTAGAATGTGTGGGCCTTGGCAGCACTGCCTATCCTCCCACCAAAAGTAGAGCAAGACAGGGAGGGGCTGGCATCCTCTCCTATGAGAGAAACCAGAGTCGCATAACAAAGGTGAGGGGCTGCTTTGAAGCTTCCTTACCTTGGCAGGCTAATCTGCAGGTCATCTTATGGGAGAGTGTGGAAGTCCCCCCATGCCAGAGCTGGCTGGGTTTCTGGCCTGCCGAGAGCAAAGGCCCTCACCCTTGGGGGTCAGGAATTAATCTCTGTTGTCAGGCTGGCTAAAACCAGTCAGTCAGCCCACCAGCAGTTGGTACAGTTTCAGGGGGCACCTCTGAGGTGCCCAGTGGGTACATGTATTGATAAATCCAACACTGGAATCAGTGTGGGTTCATCAATATGAGATGTTTGAGATCTAACATCTCTATTTTCAGTGAAGCCTTCATGTAGCTGGCGAACTCATTTTCACCAGTGCCCAACACAAGTTTTAACAAGGCTTCCCTGTTCACTTGCACTGACAGTTATCAAACTGCCCAGTACAGGGGCATATCTGCTCATGCAGTTATGCCCTCATATGTAGTAGAGTGTACCCTGCCCTAGGGCTGTAAGGCCTACAGTAGGGGTGTATAACCTACACTGCATCCAGAGTCTTCATGCAAAGCACAGAGGGATGTGTGCCATGTCGACTCTTCAGTTTTCTCTGCACCAAGGCACGCAGCCTGCAATGGCAGTCTGAATGATCTTGGTGAGGGGTCCCTAGGGTGGCACAATTTGTGTTGCAGCCCTAGTGGACCCTCCCTGTCCCAATGCCCCAGGTACCAGTGGTACCATTTTACTAGGGACTTACAGGGGTTGCTACAATTTTAGGGAAATAACACTGGTACTGGGAACCTGGTTAGCAGGGACCCAGTACACCTCAGTCAATGTTGCATCAAAAACCAGGCAAAAAGTGTGGGGTGGGGGGTACTGCAGCAAGTATCCAGTTCCCTACATATAGCAAATGTTTGTCCCGCATTTTTGATGTTTTATGCACAGTTGTCTCATTTACTAGATGCTTGTGGAAAAGCTAGCCATAGATCCTGAGGGGGCACTATTAGCCCTCAATGTATAATCAGTGCAGCACTAAAAATAGGTGTAAACATCCATTATGCCCATTTTTATGGTGCCGTCAACCTTAAAATGATGTTATAAATTGAAGAAGGGAAGTTAGATCTACACTGACTTTCCATTAGCACTACATGAAAACCAATGAGAATGCTAGCTCCTCTTCCAACCTACTCTAGCTAGGGCCCCTCCTTGAAGAAAGAGGGGAGTTCACATTACTCCTGCTCAACGCCAGCCCAACTGGCTTCTAATGAAGTTCCTACCACTGTCAAACACTTCACCTTTACATGCAGAACCAAGCAAGGCCTCACCCTGCAATACACCGGGACCTTAATCATCGTAGGAGGGTTTAATCAACTGAACTCCATCACCATGGGCATCCATCAAATACCACTTTTTCCCCAAAACTCCAAAAAGTGACTCTCTCAGCAACTTGTATCACTCGCCTGGAAAGACCACAGTCCACAATCTAACAGTGACAAATTGCCCAAAATTGCTTTGAAATCAATGTCATAGATGATGCCATGTTGATTCATTTGCTGCCATTTTGTATGCCCATATTGTGTATAGCCAGTACTTTTTTCGACCTTATGATGAATTTAGCCTCACTCTCAAGCTTGACCCTGGTAACGAGGATTTTGAAATTACAAGCTCATTTTCTGGAACTTAATATTCATCTTTTTCAAGGTTTTTTCAAGGTTCTTTTTCATTCTTCTCATGAGAAAAATATACACCTGCTATTAGATTTTCAGGAATTGTCACATATGTTCTTGTTGAAACATGCATTAAGAAAACCTATACAATCTTGTGCTAATTGGGGGGGGGGTGGGGGTAGCATTAGATGTTCACAGCTAATGGAAGGGAGATGCAAAGCAATGTGGCACTTTACTTGCTTTGCTGAATAAATTTGTCCAGACCTCACAGAGGTGTACAAGTAGTTCATCTTATTTTTGGCATGTCTTCAAAAAGCAGTCATAGACCTACCCAAATCTTCAAAACCTGGTCCCCCAACAATAATCAGAGTCTGCAGCCCTCTTGCAGAACATGCTTGGTTGCGCTGATTGTGTTTTAGCACTATATAAATGCATATAGCATGCAACAAATGGCCAAGTCAACAGCATTGCACGTTCATACTAAAATGGCCCTTTTATTACTGCAATGGTCGTTAATATTGGGGAACAATGACTCAATGTGCTGTGCTTCTCACATAAGGCTGAGAAATGCGCAGACAAAATGGCCCCAGAATTGGAACCGACGATATCAAGATTAAACATCACAGAGGGGAGAACGCTTGTATATTCCACAGGTCAAGAGCTTCCGCCCGATGGAATGGAGCATTTTCAGTGCTCAGACTTTAGTTATAAACAATCTGCCCATCATTTCTCAACCCTTACATGCTCTAGCAATGGTTATAAAAGCCATTTAAAACACTTGTTTAATTTAAAACTGGAGGAATGCTAAAACTCTCAAGCTTACAAGCAGGGTATAGTGTAAATGTTGGGGCCTAGTCACAAAGGTAAATATACAAGTGTATATTTACACACACACATATTTACTATACCTAGGTGTAACTCAACACATTTTTGCTATTGTATCTAACATTTTTTGCTATTCTCCCATTTCGATTGTAGATTTACACCTAGTTGTACACTTACAGGTGCCCCCCACAAATAACGGGCTGGAGCATCCTACAACAGGATTTATGAGTCTATAGTTAGTTTTTGTTACTTTGCACATGTAGGTGGAGATCTCTCTTCCAATACGGCAGAGCTCTTCATATAAAAAAGTATAGGGAAAATTATTAACGTTTATTATTCTTCAAAACATTTTTTAAAGATTTAAATGTAAATTTATTTTAAGTATGTATCTTTAACGTAGAGCTAATAAAATAAACCTTTACAGCACATTAATTCAGCAAATTAAATGTGTATTAAATATTGAATTTAAATATATTGGTTTACTTCATATATAATACTTCTTAAACAATAATTAAAACATTCCACCCTTACTAAAAGTTATATTTTTATTTAATCTGAAGTACATGTAATTAAAAGTTATGTATTGAATAGAATTTACATTATTTAAAATTTTTAATAAAGGTTTATTTTTTATTGTTTAGTACAATTTTAAAAATGAAAATAATGATGTAATATTTCTATGTAATATATATATATATATATATATATATACATATATATATATATATATATATATACATATATATATATATATATATATATATATTCACTGAAAAACCATAGGTTTCAGGGACGTTATAGTTAGAAATTAGCATTTAAAAACCTTAGAAATTCACTGAAAAAACCACAGGTTTCAGGGACGTTATAGTTAGTTGGACATTTTACTCGTACAAAACCAGAGAAATGCGGCCGTTATAGTTAGTTCAGCTAACTATAACTCGCACCCCCGCAATGCACTGCTGGTGACGTCACATATTACATCATTCATGACATGGTCAGTGACATCACTGATGACATCACTAATGACATCACTAATGACATCACTGATGACATCATCCAGTGACTGTGTGTTTCTATAAAGTTTAAATATGTTTTATATATATATGCCAAGGTGTATTGAAGAATGAGTGGGTGTATAAGTGTCTGGATGGAGGATTTAGTAGGTGCGTGACTGGCTGTATAAGTGAGTGATGAAATGTGTCTTACTGAATGCATGGGTTAGTGACTAAACTGTGTGAATGTCTGTATCAGTCTGTCTGTTGTTGTAAGCTGCTGCATGGGTTGGTGAGTAGCTACATGAGTGTCTATATGGGTTATTGATTGGTTGCCTGAGTATTTGTATGGGTGCCTGAGTGTCTGTGTGGGTGGGTGGGGGGTGTGTGTGTGACTTTGTGCATAGATGTGTGAGTGGGTGATTCACTGGGTGTATGGGTTCAAGAGTGTGTCTGTGAAGGGCTGTATGGGTGAGTGAGTGTGCGTATGGCTGTGTTGGTGAGTGAATGGATGTCTCAGTGGTATATGTGTGAGTAACTACATATGTGAAAGGCAGTATATGTGAGTGTTGGAGTATATAAATGACTATATGTGAGAGTTAGTGATTGTCAGAGTGGCTGTATGAATGAGTGTGTGCTTGTGTCAGTGATTGTATAAGAGAGTAAGTATGTGTTAGTATCTGTATGAATAGGTGAGGTGGTGTGTGTATAACTGTATAGGTGAGTAAATGGGAGTGTGATTGATTCTTTACATGACTGACTAGGGGTGTGAGTAACTCTATGGGTGAGTGTTGGTGTGTGAGTGTCTGTTTAGGTGTAAGAGTGCAAATGATAGTGCTGTATTGATGAGTTACTGCATGTATGAGTGACTGTATGGGTGAATGAGTGGATGTGTGTGTAGACCTAGGAATCAGTGAGTGAGTATGTAGTAACTGGTGTTGGTGTGTCTACGGTTTTGAAAATGGTAGTCTGTATTTTAGAGTGGGTGTATCAAAGGTTATATTAGGGTGTGAGGAGGTGCATCAGATTATCACGTGGATGATGTCATCATTGATGTCATCAGTGATGTCATTTGAGATGTCATCAGTGATGTCACTGACCATGTCATGAATGATGTAATATGTGACGTCATCAGCAGTGCATTGCGGGGGCGCGAGTTATAGTTAGCTGAACTAACTATAACGGCCGAATTTCTCTGGTTTTGTACGAGTGAAATGTCCAACTAACTATAACGTCCCTGAAACCTATGGTTTTTTCAGTGAATTTCAAAGGTTTTTTAAATGCTAATTTCTAACTATAACGTCCCTGAAACCTGTGGTTTTTTCAGTGAATTTCAAAGGTTTTTTAAATGCTAATTTTTAACTATGCCTACAGAGGTAGGACATGTGCAGAAAGAGGAAGAAAGGCGCAGAAAGAAGCAAGAGAAATGCAGAAAGAGGCAACAGAAGTCCAAAAAGATAAAGAAAGGTGCAGATAGAAGCAAGAGATGTGCACAAAGAACCAACAGAGGAGCAGAAAGAGGCCTTGTTGCAAAGTCATCCTGTGCCCCCAACTTTTTGCTGACGGGTACTGGTGGTAACTGACTCTGACTAACCAGGCCCGGAGCCAGTGCTATGCTGAAAGACACTTAGAATACAGTGAAAACACCTACATACACTAGGGTACACTATGCGTTGGGGTACCCCTGTGATTGGCATGACCTCCCCTGTATGGCCCTAGTACATAATAGGGCAGGGGGATTAAAACTACCTCTAACTAAGAGGTGCAGAAGGAGGCAAGAGAAGTGCAGAAAGAAGCAACAGAGGTGCCAAAAGAGGCAAGAGAGGTGCAGAAAAAAGCAAGTGAAGTGCAGAAAGAGGCAAGTGATGTGCAGAAAGAAGCAAGAGCAGTGCAGAAAGAACCAACAGAGGTATAAAAAGAGGCAAAAGGGGTGCAGAAAGGGGTAGGAGGGGTGCACAAAGAGGCAAGAGAGGTACAGAAAGAGGCAGGAGGGGTACAGAAAGAAGGAATAGAAGTGCAGAAAGAAGTAACAGAGGTGCTGAAAGAGGCGCAAAGGGTGCAGAGAGAGCAAGAGAAGTGCAGAAAGAGGCAACAGAGGTACAGAAAGAGGCAAGAGAGGTACAGAAACAGGCAGGAAACGTGCAGAAAGAGGGAATAGGGGTGCAGATAGAGGCAATAGAGGTGCAGAAAGAGAAAAGAGGGGTGCAGAAAGAGGCAAGATAGCTACAGAAAAAAGCAACAGAGGTGCTGAAAGAGGCAAGTGAGGTGCAGAAAGGGGCAAGAGATCTGCAAAAAAAGCAACAGACATGCTGAAAGAGGCAATTGAGGTGCAGAAAGAAGCAAGAGAAGTGCAGAAAGAGGCAATGGAAGTGCAGAAAGAAGCAGCAGAGGAGCAGAAAGAGGCAAAAGGGGTGCAGAAAGAGGCAAGAAAAGTGCAGAAAGAGGCAACAGAGGTACAGAAAGAGGCAAGAGAGAGGCAGAAACAGGCATGAAAGGTGCAGAAAGAGGGAACAGGGGTGCAGTAAGAAGCAAGAGAGGTGCAGAAAGAGAAAAGAGGGGTGCAGAAAGAGGCAAGAGATCTGCAGAAAAAAGCAACAGAGGTGCTGAAAGAGGCAAGTGAGGTGCAGAAAGAGGCAAGAGATCTGTAGAAAAAAGCAACAGAGGTGCAGAAGGAGGCACGAGGAGTGCAGAAAGAAGGAAGAGAAGTGCAGAAAGAAGCAACAGAGGTGCTGAAAGAGGCACAAAGGGTGCAGAAAGAGTCAAGAGAAGTGCAGAAAGAAGCAACAGAGGTACAGAAAGAGGCGAGAGTGGTGCAGAAAGAGGGAAGAGAGGTGTAGAAAAAGGCTAGAGAGTTGCACAAAGAGGGAAGACGAGGTGTAGAAAGAAGCAAGAAAAGTGCAGAAACAGGCAAGTGAGATGCAGAAACAGGCAAGAAAGGCACAGAAAGAGGGAAGACGAGTGCAAAAAGATACAACAGGGGTGCAGAAAGAAGCAAATGAGGTGCAGAAAGAGGCAACAGACGTGCAGAAAGAGGGAAGAGATCTGCAGAAAAAGGCTAGAAAAGTGCAGAAAGAGTTAAAAGAGGTACATAAAGAGACAACAGGGGTGCAGAAAGAAGCAAGACAGGTGCAGAAAGAAGCATGGAAAGTGCAGAATGAAGCAACAGGGGTGCAGAAAGAGGCAAGAGAAGTGTAGAAAGGCGCAAGTGAGGTGCAGAAAGAGCCAACACAGGTGCAAAAAGAGGCAAGAGAGGTGCAGAAACAGGCAAGAGAAGTGCACAAAGAGGCAAGAGAATTGCTGAAAGAAGCAACAGAGGTGTAGAAAGAAGCAAGAAAAGTGCAGAAAAAGGCAAGTGAGATGCAAAAACAGGCAGGAAAGGTACAGAAAGAGGGAAGACGAGTGCGGAAAGAGACAACAGGGGTGCAGAAAGAAGCAAATGAGGTGCAGAAAGAGGCAACAGATGTGCAGAAAGAGGGTAGAGAGGTGCAGAAAAAGGCAAGACAAGTACAGAAAGAGGCAAAAGAGGTACAGAAAGAGACAACAGGGGTGCAGAAAGAAGCAAGACAGGTGCAGAAAGAAGCATGGAAAGCGCAGAATGAAGCAACAGGTGTGCAGAAAGAGGCAAGAGAAGTATAGAAAGGAGCAAGTGAGGTGCAGAAAGAGCCAACAGAGGTGCAAAAAGAGGCAAGAGAGGTGCAGAAACAGGCAAGAGAAGTGCACAAAAGAGGCAAGAGAATTGCTGAAAGAAGCAACAGAGGTGAAGAAAGAAGCAAGAAAAGTGCAGAAAAAGGCAAGTGAGATGCAAAAACAGGCAGGAAAGGTACAGAAAGAGGGAAGACGAGTGCAGAAAGAGACAACAGGGGTGCAGAAAGAAGCAAATGAGGTGCAGAAAGAGGCAACAGACGTGCAGAAAGAGGGAAGAGAGGTGCAGAAAAAGGCAAGAAAAGTGCAGAAAGAGGCAAAAGAGGTACATAAAGAGACAACAGGGGTGCAGAAAGAAGCAAGACAGGTGTAGAAAGAAGCATGGAAAGTGCAGAAGGAAGCAACAGGGGTGCAGAAAGAGGCAAGAGAAGTGTAGAAAGGAGCAAGTGAGGTGCAGAAAGAGCCAACAGTGGTGCAAAAAGAGGCAAGAGAGGTGCAGAAACAGGCAAGAGAAGTGCACAAAGAGGCAAGAGAATTGCTGAAAGAAGCAACAGAGGTGCAGAAAGAGGCAAGAAAAGTGCAGAAAGAGGCAACAGAGGTACAGAAAGAGGCAAGAGAGATGCAGAAACAGGCATGAAAGGTGCAGAAAGAGGGAACAGGGGTGCAGAAAGAAGCAAGACAGGTGCAGAAAGAGAAAAGAGGGGTGCAGAAAGAGGCAAGAGATCTGCAGAAAAAGCAACAGAGGTGCTGAAAGAGGCAAGTGAGGTGCAGAAAGGGGCAAGAGATCTGAAAAAAAAGCAACACACGTGCTGAAAGAGGCAATTGAGGTGCAGAAAGAAGCAAGAGAAGTGCAGAAAGAGGCAATGGAAGTGCAGAAAGAAGCAGCAGAGGAGCAGAAAGAGGCAAAAGGGGTGCAGAAAGAGGCAAGAAAAGTGCAGAAAGAGGCAACAGAGGTACAGAAAGAGGCAAGAGAGATGCAGAAACAGGCATGAAAGGTGCAGAAAGAAGCAAGACAGGTGCAGAAAGAGAAAAGAGGGGTGCAGAAAGAGGCAAGAGATCTGCAGAAAAAAGCAACAGAGGTGCTGAAAGAGGCAAGTGAGGTGCAGAAAGAGGCAAGAGATCTGTAGAAAAAAGCAACAGAGGTACAAAAAGAGGCACGAGGAGTGCAGAAAGAGTCAAGAGAAGTGCAGAAAGAAGCAACAGAGGTACAGAAAGAGGCGAGAGTGGTGCAGAAAGAGGGAAGAGAGGTGTAGAAAAAGGCTAGAGAGTTGCACAAAGAGGGAAGACGAGGTGTAGAAAGAAGCAAGAAAAGTGCAGAAACAGGCAAGTGAGATGCAGAAACAGGCAAGAAAGGTACAGAAAGAGGGAAGACGAGTGCAAAAAGATACAACAGGGGTGCAGAAAGAAGCAAATGAGGTGCAGAAAGAGGCAACAGACGTGCAGAAAGAGGGAAGAGATCTGCAGAAAAAGGCTAGAAAAGTGCAGAAAGAGTTAAAAGAGGTACATAAAGAGACAACAGGGGTGCAGAAAGAAGCAAGACAGGTGCAGAAAGAAGCATGGAAAGTGCAGAATGAAGCAACAGGGGTGCAGAAAGAGGCAAGAGAAGTGTAGAAAGGCGCAAGTGAGGTGCAGAAAGAGCCAAAACAGGTGCGAAAAGAGGCAAGAGAGGTGCAGAAACAGGCAAGAGAAGTGCACAAAGAGGCAAGAGAATTGCTGAAAGAAGCAACAGAGGTGTAGAAAGAAGCAAGGAAAAGTGCAGAAAAAGGCAAGTGAGATGCAAAACAGGCAGGAAAGGTACAGAAAGAGGGAAGACGAGTGCAGAAAGAGACAACAGGGGTGCAGAAAGAAGCAAATGAGGTGCAGAAAGAGGCAACAGATGTGCAGAAAGAGGGAAGAGAGGTGCAG
This sequence comes from Calotriton arnoldi, assembly GCA_963921515.1. Taxonomy (NCBI): domain Eukaryota; kingdom Metazoa; phylum Chordata; class Amphibia; order Caudata; family Salamandridae; genus Calotriton; species Calotriton arnoldi. The sequence goes on along the minus strand of CAWUFW010000025.1, from coordinate 4,864,874 downwards.
AAAAAGGCAAGACAAGTACAGAAAGAGGCAAAAGAGGTACAGAAAGAGACAATAGGGGTGCAGAAAGAAGCAAGACAGGTGCAGAAAGAAGCATGGAAAGCGCAGAATGAAGCAACAGGTGTGCAGAAAGAGGCAAGAGAAGTATAGAAAGGAGCAAGTGAGGTGCAGAAAGAGCCAACAGAGGTGCAAAAAGAGGCAAGAGAGGTGCAGAAACAGGCAAGAGAAGTGCACAAAGAGGCAAGAGAATTGCTGAAAGAAGCAACAGAGGTGAAGAAAGAAGCAAGAAAAGTGCAGAAAAAGGCAAGTGAGATGCAAAAACAGGCAGGAAAGGTACAGAAAGAGGGAAGACGAGTGCAGAAAGAGACAACAGGGGTGCAGAAAGAAGCAAATGAGGTGCAGAAAGAGGCAACAGACGTGCAGAAAGAGGGAAGAGAGGTGCAGAAAAAGGCAAGAAAAGTGCAGAAAGAGGCAAAAGAGGTCAATAAAGAGACAACAGGTGTGCAGAAAGAAGCAAGACAGGTGTAGAAAGAAGCATGGAAAGTGCAGAAGGAAGCAACAGGGGTGCAGAAAGAGGCAAGAGAAGTGTAGAAAGGAGCAAGTGAGGTGCAGAAAGAGCCAACAGTGGTGCAAAAAGAGGCAAGAGAGGTGCAGAAACAGGCAAGAGAAGTGCACAAAGAGGCAAGAGAATTGCTGAAAGAAGCAACAGAGGTGCAGAAAGAGGCAAGAAAAGTGCAGAAAGAGGCAACAGAGGTACAGAAAGAGGCAAGAGAGATGCAGAAACAGGCATGAAAGGTGCAGAAAGAGGGAACAGGGGTGCAGAAAGAAGCAAGACAGGTGCAGAAAGAGAAAAGAGGGGTGCAGAAAGAGGCAAGAGATCTGCAGAAAAAAGCAACAGAGGTGCTGAAAGAGGCAAGTGAGGTGCAGAAAGGGGCAAGAGATCTGAAAAAAAAGCAACACACGTGCTGAAAGAGGCAATTGAGGTGCAGAAAGAAGCAAGAGAAGTGCAGAAAGAGGCAATGAGAAGTGCAGAAAGAAGCAGCAGAGGAGCAGAAAGAGGCAAGAAGAGTGCAGAAAGAGGCAAGAAAAGTGCAGAAAGAGGCAACAGAGGTACAGAAAGAGGCAAGACGAGATGCAGAAACAGGCATGAAAGGTGCAGAAAGAAGCAAGACAGGTGCAGAAAGAGAAAAGAGGGGTGCAGAAAGAGGCAAGAGATCTGCAGAAAAAAGCAACAGAGGTGCTGAAAGAGGCAAGTGAGGTGCAGAAAGAGGCAAGAGATCTGTAGAAAAAAGCAACAGAGGTACAAAAAGAGGCACGAGGAGTGCAGAAAGAAGGAAGAGCAGTGCAGAAAGAAGCAACAGAGGTGCTGAAAGAGGCATGAAGGGTGCAGAAAGAGTCAAGAGAAGTGCAGAAAGAAGCAACAGAGGTACAAAAAGAGGCATGAGTGGTGCAGAAAGAGGGAAGAGAAGTGTAGAAAGAGGCAAGAGAGTTGCACAAAGAGGGAAGACGAGGTGTAGAAAGAAGCAAGAAAAGTGCAGAAAGAGGCAAGTGAGATGCAGAAACAGGCAAGAAAGGTACAGAAAGAGGGAAGACGAGTGCAGAAAGAGACAACAAGGGTTGCAGAAAGAAGCAAGATGAGGTGCAGAAAGAGGCAACAGAGGTGCAGAAAGAGGCAAGAGAGCTGCAGAAAAAGGCAAGAAAAGTGCAGAAAGAGGCAAAAGAGGTACATAAAGAGACAACAGGGGTGCAGAAAGAAGCAAGATAGGTGCAGAAAGAAGCATGGACAGTGCAGAATGAAGCAACAGGGGTGCAGAAAGAGGCAAGAGAAGTGTGAAAAGGAGCAAGTGAGGTGCAGAAAGAGCCAACAGAGGTTCAAAAAGAGGCAAGAGAGGTGCAGAAACAGGCAAGAGAAGTGCAGAAAGAGGCAAGAGAACTGCTGAAAGAAGCAACAGAGGTGAGGAAAGAAGCAAGGAAAAGTGCAGAAAGAGGCAAGTGAGATGCAGGAAAGGTACAGAAAGAGGGAAGACGAGTGCAGAAAGAGACAACAGGGGTGTAGAAAGAAGCAAATGAGGTGCAGAAAGAGGCAACAGACGTGCAGAAAGAGGGAAGAGAACTGCAGAAAAAGGCAAGAAAAGTGCAGAAAGAGTTAAAAGAGGTACATAAAGAGACAACAGGGGTGCAGAAAGAAGCAAGACAGGTGCAGAAAGAAGCATGGAAAGTGCAGAATGAAGCAACAGGGGTGCAGAAAGAGGCAAGAGAAGTGTAGAAAGGAGCAAGTGAGGTGCAGAAAGAGCCAACACAGGTGCAAAAAGTGGCAAGAGAGGTGCAGAAACAGGCAAGAGAAGTGCAGAAAGAGGCAAGAGAATTGCTGAAAGAAGCAACAGAGGTGTAGAAAGAAGCAAGAAAAGTGCAGAAAGAGGCAAGTGAGATGCAAAAACAGGCAGGAAAGGTACAGAAAGAGGGAAGACGAGTGCAGAAAGAGACAACAGGGGTGCAGAAAGAAGCAAATGAGGTGCAGAAAGAGGCAACAGATGTGCAGAAAGAGGGAAGACGAGGTGCAGAAAAAGGCAAGAAAAGTGCAGAAAGAGGCAAAAGAGGTACATAAAGAGACAACAGGGGTGCAGAAAGAAGCAAGACAGGTGCAGAAAGAAGCATGGAAAGTGCAGAATGAAGCAACAGGGGTGCAGAAAGAGGCAAGAGAAGTGTAGAAAGGAGCAAGTGAGGTGCAGAAAGAGCCAACACAGGTGCAAAAAGAGGCAAGAGAGGTGCAGAAACAGGCAAGAGAAGTGCACAAAGAGGCAAGAGAATTGCTGAAAGAAGCAACAGAGGTGTAGAAAGAAGCAAGAAAAGTGCAGAAAGAGGCAAGTGAGATGCAAAAACAGGCAGGAAAGGTACAGAAAGAGGGAAGACGAGTGCAGAAAGAGACAACAGGGGTGCAGAAAGAAGCAAATGAGGTGCAGAAAGAGGCAACAGATGTGCAGTAGAGGGAAGACGAGGTGCAGAAAAAGGCAAGAAAAGTGCAGAAAGAGGCAAAAGAGGTACATAAAGAGACAACAGGGGTGCAGAAAGAAGCAAGACAGGTGCAGAAAGAAGCATGGAAAGTGCAGAATGAAGCAACAGGGGTGCAGAAAGAGGCAAGAGAAGTGTAGAAAGGAGCAAGTGAGGTGCAGAAAGAGCCAACACAGGTGCAAAAAGAGGCAAGAGAGGTGCAGAAACAGGCAAGAGAAGTGCACAAAGAGGCAAGAGAATTGCTGAAAGAAGCAACAGAGGTGTAGAAAGAAGCAAGAAAAGTGCAGAAAGAGGCAAGTGAGATGCAAAAACAGGCAGGAAAGGTACAGAAAGAGGGAAGACGAGTGCAGAAAGAGACAACAGGGGTGCAGAAAGAAGCAAATGAGGTGCAGAAAGAAGCAACAGACGTGCAGAAAGAGGGAAGAGAGGTGCAGAAAGTACAAGAGATTTGCAGAATGAGGTCAAGAGAAGTGCACAAAAAGAAAGAAACGTGCATAAAAAAGCAACAGAAATGCAGAAAGAGGCAAGAGAGGCGCAGAGGGAAGCAAGAGTGGCTTGCACACCATTAGTACCAATTTAACACCCACATTTAGCAATAAGTAACAGGTGACCATTCTAGGTTTGCAAAGGGCCTTCCACCACGCTGTAACACTTGTCGCTGCATTTTCGGTAACGTTTGACCCGTTTCAGCTAGAAACAAGGCTTTTTTTGTTCAAATCTGCAGATTAGGGTGCAGATGATGAATTATGTGGCTAATGCAGAAAATGTATAATTGTGCCAAAGTCGGTGCAGCCAAACAGTCACATAATTCCAGTGGCCCTGCTCATACCTCTGACTAGGTCCACAAGTGCTCCTCAGTGATTCCATCTTTTTTTGTCTCACTGAGTTCATAGTTGAGCTTCTATGGAAACGAGGAAGACTAAACCTGAGGTTACCACTCCACAACACAGACTACCATACCACATAATTACTCTCCATAACACATAATCCCACTCTACATAATTCCTATACACTAAATATCACATACTTTCTATCCACATAATTTCACTGCACAGCATACCACATAATTCCACTACACACAACGTACATCCACTCCACTCCAAAAACATTAGTAAAAAACTTTTGCATTTACAATCGCCAATAGCTCTAATTCTCGCAAATGCGAAACCTATTACATTGCAAACACTTCTTTAACTAGTAGTCGCGTTTGCAGAGTGGTGGAGAAAGGGTGCTGGGCCTCCGACCAGCGCTCAGGAATTCCGGTGCGTAGGGCTTACAGGAGGTACCAGTAGGGCTTCTTGGCCCCCAAAGTCCCTCAGGAGTAAATTGGACTTCATCCTGCACACGGGGGATGAAGTCCACTTGTGTCCTGAGGTCCTCAGGACACAAGAGGACCTCATCGCCCCACCAGCAGTGCGCCAAGAGGCGCGTTTGCAGAGTGGTGTAAAAAGGGGCGTGGCCTCGGACCACCTCTCTGCAACGCAGCTCTGTGGCGCATATTGGAGGTACCTGGTGGGCTAGTCGGCCCCCAAGGACCCTCAGTATTCAAGGGGAATTAATTCCCCAACTAACAACGTGCCAGGGGCGCGTTTGCAGAGTGGTGGAGAAAGGGGGGGTGGCCTCCGGCGACATGCCGGCTTTTTTTTTTTTTACAAGGGGGGCTGTGTGGGCCCCCTTTTTTTTACTTTTTTGGGGCCCTGGGGACCCCATCCCCCAGGGCCTGACCCCTTTTCCTAAAAAATTAAATCAGGAAGGGGGCCGCGTGGCCCCCCTCCTCAGGCCAATTATGGCCCCGGGGACCCCATCCCCCGGGGCCGGCCTTTCCTTTTTTTATTTATTTTATTGCGGGGGAGGGGGGCCATGTGGCCCCCCTACCGGGCCACATCTGGCCCCGGGGACCCCATCCCCCGGGGCCTGGCCTCTATGATGGGGACCATGGGGGGAGCCCCAATGCCCCCACGGTCCCGCCGGCTCCCCGCCCCCTGCGGGAGCCGGCATTGCTTTTGCACAAGGGAAGCTGCTGACATGCAGCTTCCCTTGTGCAAAAGCAATATGCTTTGGTTTTCCTGCTCTCGCTTCCAAAAACCAAAGCAGTATTTGCTATGGCAGGGCGGGAGGCGTGCTCCCGCCCTGCCATAGCAAACAGCAATGTCCCGGGGGTGGGCACCCCGGGACATTGCAGGAGCCGGCCCTGGGGGGTGGTGGTCCCCAGGGCCATCAAGGGCTCCATTCATTTACATAGCCCCGGGGAGGTGGTGGTCCCAGGGGCCGCGGGTCCGTAACGGACCCCCATATTATTATAATCAATGCCCCGGAGAGGTGGTGGTCCCCGGGGCAGTGTGGGGGGGCTCGAGCCCCCCCCACACTAATTACTTTCAAAGCCCCGGGGAGGTGGCGGTCCCTGGGGCTTGGGGGCACGTGAGGCTCCCTCCCTAATTTGAAGAACCAGCGCTTCGTTTTTTTTTCTCTGCCGGATTTGCAACCCCAGTGCAAATTAGGCTGTTTTTTTAAAAAAAAAAAAATGCTTTTTTTGGCCCTGGGGTTTCTTGTACCCTGCCCCCTTTTCTTGTTTTTCACCTTTTTATTTACTCTTTCTTGTGACTCGGTTACCGAGTCACAAGATGGCTGCCAACACTTCCTGGTTTGGAGTGTTGGCAGGCAATCAGAGTGAAGCTCGTGCCCGGGAGGGTTCGCAAACCCTCCTCGGTGCTCAGATATCGAAACTTTTCTTTTTCTAATTTCTCTGGAACTACTGAACGGATTTACACTATTTTAAAAAAAGGGCTCTTTCTGAACCAAGAGCTACGTTTTTGCCAAATTTGGTGTCATTCCGTTCAGAAGTTCGGGCTGTAGCTTTGTCTAAAGTTCCTATGGAAATTAACATGGGGAAAACGTGTTTTGGGACCCCCCTTTTTTCTCGGCCCCTGCTTGACGAATCACCCCGAAACTTTCAAGACAGGAGCTGAGCCGAGCGCCCCATTCGTTTTGAAAATTTCGCGAAGATTCGTCAACCGGCGCTAAAGATATTGGCAAAAGAAAAAACGCTTTTTGAATAGAAACGAGGTCCTAACTATATATATATACACACATGAGTCAGATTGGGAGAGATGGGTGAGGAGAGCAAGAATAGGGGGAAGTGCAGAAGATGGAGGGCATGATCAGGAAGGAAAGGGAGAAAGAAAAAGAAGAGAGAGTGCTATAAAGGGAAAAAAAAGAGAGAAAAAGAAGAAGCAAAAACGGATGTCAAAGCTGCGTTCTCCTGGTTTTCTGAACCTTCACTGGATGCCCACTGCTCACCTTCCACCAGCAGAAAGAATCCTTTGGGGTTTTTCCTTAAGATTCGGATGGCAGCATTCACCATCTCGGGCAGTGATGGGTCTGTTTGATTGTCCCGGTCCAGCTCGTACAACATGTCTATCGGCTCAAAGAGACCTGCAACAAGAGCAGAGAATTAGAGGCAGCGTCTGGAGCATGGTGATAAAAAGACCTCAGAAGGCAGGGAGTGAACTGGCATTCTAGCAAAACGGCTGACGTTGAAGGAACTACATATTAGCCTTCGAGCTGAAGAGTGTAAAGGACAGGGTGTGAACTGGCATTCTAGATCAACGGCTCTTGCTGAAGATTGCACATGGCAGGAGGCAGTGTGCGAATTGGCATCTAGTGCACTGGCGACAGAGTATACTGGAAGGAAGTAGGACATGAACTGGGATTATTGGGCAATAGCCGATACTGAAGACTGCAGGTGGTAGGAGACAGGTGTGAGCACTGGCATTTCACAGTAAAATCCAACACAAAATCCACAGTATTAATTTCCAGAAGAAGCATCTTCTGGCTGGAAACGGTACAAACATCATTCCCACCAGAAATTCCTCTTCTGCCAATTCTCATCAGGTTTCATTTCCCACTTCTAATCCCTGGTATGCCCCTCAAACAGATTCTATAGTTATCAATCATACCTACACTTAGTGAGTGTAAGTGCTGCTGACACCTCACAGTTATTGAGTAGTAGGAGTGTGAGGCCTTGATGTGTTTTTGTAAAGTTAAATCTCAACTACTGATGTGGGGCCTCAGCATTGTTATTGTCTGGAAATTGGTACCCAAGCTTGATGTATATAATTTCTGGAATGCAAAGTGTTGATGTAAGCTTCAAGGGGGCAAAGGCTGATGTCTGACAAAGGCCTTTCGCCACAGCAGCCAATAGGAACCATCGCCAGAAAATTGTGTTATAGTCTTCCAGTTTCCATGAAATTGAAGGTAAGCTCCTGTGTCTCCTTATCACTGTCATGTTTGTCAGAAATGCTATGAGCAAGAGCAATCGCACCGTGAGTCCATATAGATACCGCAGAATGGTTTGCAGAAAAAAGAAATCGGCCTCATTTAAGAATAGCTGAGTTTTAATGATTGCATCTTGTCATCTATAGATCTCAAGTGCATGAAAGATAGCCAGGCTATCCCACTGAAATCCAGTTTAGGGGTTAATCTTTTTGCACTGCATTCATAACAAATTTACATATGGCATATAGTTGACTGTGATTGGATGTCTTCAGGCTACTAAAGGCAGCTTGGCCTGACCCTGCAACATTTTTCAGTGACAGACACCTTGATGACTGTGATTGCCTCAGAGTGTTTTTCAGTCGACCTTGATGATGTGATTACCTCAGTGGTTTTCGGTCTCCCTTAATGATGTGATTGCCTCAGAGTTTTTCAATCTACCTTGATTATTGTGATTGAGTCAGAGGTTTTCAGTCTACCTTGATGTGATTGCCTCAGAGAATTTTTTCAGTCTAACTTGATGGCGCGATTGCCTCAGAGTTTTTCAATCTACCTTGATTATTGTGATTGCCTCAGAGAGTTTTTTAGTCTACCTTGATGCTGTAATTGCCTCAGAGTTTTTCAGACTTCTTCAGTTTTAGTAGGCTATCTGACAGCAGCTGAGCATAGAAAGCCTGGCACAGCAACACATGAGCACAGTAAGGGCCGGGGTGCCAGCACCAGCAAATGATCATTTGCAACCAGGTGGGAAAGGACTTTTCTCTTCAACACATCTGGGCCCAAAGAGTGAGGCTTTGTGATAAAGATATAACCAAGTTTTATCATATTGATCAGCTGAACCTATTTACCTTTCTCAGATTTGTTTTACAATTGGTTTAAAAATAATGATTATATAATCTTTGAACATATTGCAATGGTGCAATCCACTCGAGCTTTGCTTGACATATGTGTACTAGTGCAAACAAATGGTGTGGTGTGTGTATTTTAAGAACAGCCATACCACGAATACATCCGTATTGTGCTTACAGTAGCTTAAACTATGGCAGGAAAAGGGCCACGACCTCTAAATCTATTTCAATCGAATCCAAAACCCTTCCTTGGCCTACACCAGATGCAACAGAAACAATATAAACACAGTCTTGCGCAGATGTGACCTGTAACCTCATAGGCCAGCTGTCTCAGTAGGCCGTAGCCAATGCCTGTCCACTCCCTGGTGTGTACTGAAAGCATATGTGCATAATGAACACTAAGCTATTGTGAGCTCGGCAGGAAGATGCGTTGGGTCTGTGAAAGAGTATGATTTTCCAAAGTGGTCACTGAAAGCAAAGTAGAGTGAGTGAGTGAGTGTGTGTGTGTGTGTGTGTGTGTGTGTGTGTGTGTGTGTGTGTGTGTGTGTGTGCGTGTGTGTGTGTGTGCGCGCGCGCATTGTGGTGTATGTAAAAAACAGAGGGTATAAGAGCATATGTGTTTTGTTGAATTGTTAAAAGTTGGAAGTGGGGAGAGCCATTTCCTAATTGCAGTGAAAATGCCTTTCAAAGACAGAAAAGACAGTTATAGAACACGGGCAAAAGCCATGCCCTAGACTAAGGTACTCATTACAAGTTTTGCAGGAAAACCATGTGTTAATAGCGCACCTGGAATTACCAGGATGGTTCAGCAAGGGGGATGGCTGCCGCCAGGGCTGCATGAGCTGATATGTGTGCTGCAGTAACCTGGGCATCTCATTCTATTTTTCTTGATCTTTACAGGTTGAATTTGGCTCAGTGGTCATAACTGGAATTTGGCACTGCAGTTCTTACATCAAGTGCTGCAATCTATTTTTTTTGTTTGTCAAAATCATGTATATTGTGATGTAATAAATTTGTTGTGTATGAAATCTGTCAACTGTCATTTGTTAAGCTTTGGTATTCCTGCAATAAATAAGAAATGGGACGAGGAATAGATGAGGAGGTAATGCTCCGATTACTTACCGGCAATCTTCATTACTCTAATTTCATGTTCCTCGTCCCATTATGTATGTTCCCTCCCTCCTTTTCTTCTTATTTGGGAATGTTTGTGGAGACTTGTTAAATCAGGATGAGTTGGTGGGCCCATCCGACTTTAACTGCTTAACTGCTTCGAACGTTCCGCGCCAGTGCGGAACGTTCTATTAAGCGGGCGGGGCCGCGTCGGCCAACGGACGTGCGCAGCACTACCGAGGTAGTGCTCGTGAACGGCCGTTGGCCGACAGAAGCACTTAAGGGGTTAATAGTTAAAGGGGAGGGAGGTTTTTTTAAAAAGAGAGAGAGAGTGGTGCTAGGTATGGGTGACCTTGGTTGGTTTCCCTCACTATAATTGCAATAAGTAAGGGAACAAGGAATATGGAATCAGAGAGTAATGAAGATTACCAGTAAGTTATCCAGGCATTACAACAACTTTGCCATGCCTAAGCACGGTAAATAATAAGTGTAGAATGTAATTATTATTGCATAATTTAATCAAACTTAACTTACGGGTACTCAATCTGTTGATGTTGTAAGGAGGAAAGGCTGACTTGGTCTTGTACTATTTCAACGCATTACTTGTACATCAGACCTGATATTAGAAGTGTTTTTAACTGGATGTACACAACTGACCACTGGCAATTCAGAGTGGACAGTGGTGGGAGTTCAAGAGGACAAAGAAATATTTAAAAACAAGCCCTAGCAGCTTCAGGGGTCAGCTGTGGTTCTTAATCTGTGGTCTGAGGACTCTTGGGGTTCCGCGAGGCCTACTCAGGGGATCCGCAGCTATTTTTCAAAATTGAATATTAAAATTCTTAGATTAAAGTTAATAAGGTATATACAAATAAAGAAGCAAAATTGAAAATGTGAAAACATTTTCTGTATTCGATCGTGAATTAAACAAAATATTTCAATATTTAAGCATTTGTTTGAGGTATACTTGTTTTTGTATTTTTATGCATTGTTTTGATGCTCAAATCATAGAAATTGCTTAGGCCATGTGTCCCCGGGTTTCAAAATGACTCAGTCGTGGTCCCCGGATTCTAGTACTGATTCAGTGGGGGTCCAAATAAGTCCAAAGGTTAAGAACCACTTCTATAAAGTATCCAGTCGTATCAGAGTTTTTACTCTCAACACCCCCAAAAATGTCAACTTGTTTTAATAGTCTCCTTTCTGCATGTTTGATCATTCGACGCACTAAGATGATTCTGTAATTATGGTGGCCCAGCCGGTAATTGCAATATTGCTGCAAAGTCAGCTTTAAATGGGGAATAGAATGCGGAGACTGTGATTCCGCCAGTTTTTCCACATTTAAAGGTGCAACGTTAGCGTCAGCTTTTTGCTGGTTCTAACTGATACAATTTCCTGTGCAGTGAAGGAGTATTGCTGCTTTAGTTTTAGTTATGCTGCAATGCCACTTCACTCTAATAAGCAAAATTGTTGCAACATGATTTTTTATGGTACCTGAGCATTTCTAAATGAGGGCTTGGGTAGCGTCTACAGAGTTGCAGCTGGCGGGTAGTTGGCCAACTCCGTGGGAATGGTGGCTTGTAATGTGAGTCAAAAAGAAAGAGAATACCCAGCACACTAAAGACCAATCCCCAAAGTTTCAGGCCTATATACCTCAAGAGAGCTTATACCAAGAATTCCTCAGGAACAAATTTATGGGTGACCTTCAAATGAATGATTTTTGATACACTGATAACAAAATCTCATTGATGCTGTCCAATAAAAGTTCTTAAACCATTTCACTTTGTGGTCTTCTTCATTGTTCATGTTCTCAAACATATTCTTTGAATGGAACAATCAATAAAATTCAACCCATCCCCAGTAAACAGCCAAAATGTGTTTAGCGATATTCACTTGATCAGGGCTCTCGTATTAGTTTAGTTCAGCTTTGAATTTTCAAAAACTCTTTCTTTTTGTTATGTCATGTTATACTGTTTTATAGAGCGCACAGCTGCCCCAGCAAAGAGGCGTCCCAGCGCTAAAAGCAGAAACATAGAAGGCTGCTGACAGAAAAAAGAAACTAAAGCGGAGGAAAGAGGTGTGTTTTGATAGCCTTGCGGAAAGCCAGGTGGTTATTCATGCAGCGGATGGATATTGGCAAAGCATTCCAAAGTTTGGCCGCCAGTAAACGGAAGGAGCGCCCGCCCGCCCGAACCCTCCTCACCCGGGGCACAGCCGCCAGATGTAGTCCCATCGAACGAAGTTGACGAGAGGGAGAATAGGGTGAAAGCAAGTTCGACAGAATGCCAGGAGAGGAGCAGTTCAGAATTTTGAACGCGATACAGAGGGCCTTGAATTCCACGCGTTTGACCACAGGGAGCCAGTGTAACCGACGAATAGCACTGGAGGTGGAGCAGGTTCTGGGGAGGCCAAGAAGAGTTCTGGCCGCAGCATTTTGGACTCTCTGCAGTCTCAGAACTTCAATCTTGTTTGCCCCTAAATAGAGCACATTGGCATAGTCAAGTCTTGACAGGATGGAGGCCTGAACAATCATCTGCCTGATGGGCGGATCAAAAAACCCCAGCAGCGGTTTGAGCCCCCGTAATATGCCAAAACACGTCCCTGCGACTTTCTTAGTTTGAGATTGAAAGCTGAGGGCCGAGTCAACCCAGACACCTATGTTTTTCACCACCTGCTTGGGGGTGGGTGCACAGCCCAATATGACCGGCCACCACTGTTCACACCACAGCTCCGAGTCTCTCCCTACCAGCAAAACCTCTGACTTGCTGGAGTTAAGTTGGAGACAGTTGGCAGTCATCCACTCGGCGATGGCCGCAAGATCGTTCCGAAACTTGGGGGCCCCCCGCACGGAATCGTCCGAGAGTGCGACTACCAACTGTGTGTCATCAGCATAAGATACAATTGTAAGCCCTCTGCTCTTGGCCAGGGCTACTAACGGCTGAACATAGAGGTTAAAAAGCATAGGGCTCAAAGCTGAGCCCTGAGGCACCCCATGTTTGTTGGAATGGATCATGGAGGCGAATGGAGGGGCCGTTACCTGGAAGGTCCAATTAGAAAGAAAGGAGGCAAACCAATCCAGGGCAGGGCCCACAATACCCGCCTCCTCCAGCCTTTGCAGCAGGATCTGATGAGAAACCGTATCAAATGCGGCACTGAGGTCTAAAAGAATCAGGGCCGATGTGCGACCCTCATCTAGAGCAAGCCTAAGATGCTCAGTGACAGCTAGGAGGGCAGACTCAGTGCTGTGACTTGGGCGAAAGCCGTTCTGAGAGATGTCAAGAAGATTGTTCTCCTCTAAAGATCCTGTGAGAATAGAATTAATGTAGGTCTCAGTAATCTTAGAGACCCATGGCAGGAGTGAGATAGGGGGAACATTTTCCAGTTTAGCTGCGTCAAGGGTAGGATTTTTGAGCAAAGGAACTACCCTTGCTTGCTTCCAAGTACTGGGGACAACCGCCCTGGACAGAGATAGATTAATCACCTGGCTCAACGGTGTAAGGAGCACAGGTAATAATTTCATAAGTTGGTTAGGCTTGAGGGGGTCCGCAGGAGAGCCAGATTTGACCCTGTAACATAACAGACGTAGCTCATCCAGGGAGAGCTACGGGAAAGCGGCCAGTGTGTGTGTAGGGAGTGGTCCAGGCACATAGTCAAGACACATGATAGCAGGAGGAAAGGTTTTGTAAATATTTTCCACCTTCTTAACAAAGAAGGTGGCGAGGGCCTCACACTGCTCATTCGATGATGTATGAGGCGCTGCAGGAGCCCCCGACTGTTTCAGATCTTTCATTATAGAAAAGATGGTTTTAGAGGGGTTGCAACTACTCTTAATCTCGCCGGCAAAGTAAGCTGCCCGCTCTGTATGGATGGCCCTGTGATAATTTTTGATGACTGCCTGATAACACTGCTTCTGACTCGGGTCGTACTCCCGTCTCTATGTCTGTTCCAACCTTTTGCAGGCTTTCCGCAAAATGGCGAGCTTGTCATTGTACCATGGACTGGATTTAGAATTACGGCTTTTAGACCACTTCACAGGAATAAGTGCGTCAAGAGGATTGCATATCCAGTCAGAAAGTGCTTTATCAGCGGCATCAGGATCTTCTGGCATAATGAAGGCATTCGTGGAAAGGAGGTCATGGAATTGGTCAAGATTAAGTTTGTGCCAGGGGCGCTTGAACACGAGCTTCTGAGGCAGCCTCCGAGAAGGCACAACCCCGAGAGAGACATGGGTACCAAATAATGGTCAGACCAACACACCGGAATAGGGGTGTGTACCGAGAGGAGAGTAAGGTTAGAAAACACTGGGTCCAGCAGATGGCCCGCAGAATGGGTGGGACCATGGACTAGTTGAAACAACTGACACGTTCCAAGATCAGCTAAAAAATTGCACATCTCTGCTTCCTGGGAGTTATCCAGATGCAAGTTCAGATCACCAATGACACTGAAATTAGCAGCCCTCATAGCCAAGATAGTGACAGTATCAACAAGAGCCGCCCTAAACTCTTTAGAAGGTCCAGGCGGACGGTATATCAGTAACCCCGACATGGTGTAGCAGGCATTAAGTGAGAGCCCGAAGCGTGCGCACTCACAGCCAACCAGGGTCTCTTTAACGAAGGTATAGGTATAGCAGGATCTGAAAACAACTGCGATACCGCCCCCTCTGGACTCTCTATTGAGGGTCACAATATTGAAACCCTGGGGGAGCGCCAGACCTTGCAAAGACTCCGTTTCAGCAGATAACTAAGTCTCAGTTAGAAAAAGAGCATCAGGAGATTCCTCAAGCAACAGATCATAAACATCAGAGAAATGTTTAACTAAGGAGCGACAATTGAGGCTTAAGAATTTGATATTATATCTCGAACATGAAGGAAGAGGTGGAGGTAGGGTCAATGTCCGGGAATTAAACCTACAATTTAAGCAACAGAACGGGCCCTCAGGAAGTAGGCATAATGAGTGGTTACAAGGGCACAAAACATTCCTAATAGCCAGGAGGTTGCCCGAGGAGTAGGTGAGCCTACCTTTGGTGGAACCGGCAGCGTGTCTGGCGTCTGGCGACGTCCAGGTGCGGACGGGCTTGCCTTCGGCGCGCCCACTGCGTGGTCGCGGTCTCATCGTCCTAAATACTGGGGATCGAAAGGCAAGTCCCGCCCCCTAAAGCCCAACCGGAAGCGCGTCACCCTTGCAAGAATAGAGGAGTAAAGGGTGCCCGCCCTCCACACAAATGGCAAGCCGCGGTGGACCGGAGCGGGGAGACCGACCAAAATAAAGCAATGAGAATAGCAAATTTGACATTGTATTTCCTTTGTTAAGTTTGGAATTCCTTTCTGTTTGTTTTATGGGCAATGAAATGCCCTTGTTTTTGGGTGACACAGTTCCACCGACTTTGATTTACTCCTCAGGATGTCCACTATGTCCACTGAGCTAAGTATCTCAGTAGACAAAACAGCTTTTTTACAAAGCTGTACATAAAACCATCAGTTCAGACACATGTGAGTAGCCAAGGCAGCTGCTGTGTCCAGTCTTTACAATTATTACTTTCTTTTTTATAAAATCCATGCTCAACAACTCTCTTTGATAGTTGAGGTACCACACGGAGCAAGAAGTGCCAAAGCCGATGGAAGGAATAATACAGGTGCTGTCATAGTGTGTTACTGTATCAATAAAAAATCTTAAGTCTCATAGAGCAATGTTCTCCTCAGAAAAACCTAAAGCATAAAAGAATATTTTATCTTTGGATGGTCTCATCTAGTATTTCACGATTACCAGGCCATATTTCTCTAAGAGGAATGAGGAATTAGCAAAATGGTTCCAAAGTGCAAGAGATGTCATGCATCACACAACAGGTTAGCAGTCCATCTTTACAGTGACAGGTGTAATTGATGATGTTGAATGAGGTGAGACAAGGTGCACCACTTGTAGAGCTGAGGTGGAATGTACAAGTTTGTGACTGGACGAGGAGGGGTGGACGCAGAAGTATGAGGTGAGGTGCAAGAAGGGGATCCTAAAGATGGGTGATTGCTAGTAGCAATAAAGGTTCAAGCCTCGGCGTCGGCTCAACATCCTGTGATTCTGGGCAAATCACTTAATTGCCTCGTGCCTACCAAAAATTAATGTGTTCCTGTGTAACGTAACTGGTGCTCACGTAAAGCGCTCCAATACCTTCGGGTCAAGTTTACGCTATATAAAACTGCAAAAAAAAAGAGTAAATCTTGTCCTAACAAACACAAACTCACACAGAAACGTAAAGAAATGCAACAAATACATAGATGCCTGTATGTTACCCTAGAGATGAGTGCAAGGACGGCTGGATCGGTGATCTCTGGTGAAGTTTGGCAGAAAAGTTCCAGAAACGCCTAAAGTAGTTTTTCTTACCTTGGGAAGATACGTAAAATCTGCCACCAATGCCTTGGATGCATATTCACCAAGAGACTAGAAGTAGTGAAAGTCACATCACAAACCATTCCACTATTGATGACATCATGAGAGGGGAGTGCTTCAACAATCTCGTATTTGTGGGTGAGAGGCTAGGGAAGAGCAAGGAACAGAAACTACAGAAAGTAAGGCTACTCAAATCTTTATTTCTGTTTGTTCCTCTTCTTGCCTAATGATGCTTGAAATAACGGGTAACAAGGACAGGTCCTGGCATGCCAAAGACCAAGCACCCTAAATTGAAATCCATGCTAACCCCATGATGCGCTCCCACCATCCAACCAGTACATCGTCCATTCCTCTACTCACCCATGAGGTAGTCCACCTCTTGCTCCTTGATAGCCAGGAGCTGGTTTCTGTTCCAAACATACGATGCCACCTGAAGAGAATAACAGACACAGAGTCAAGATACAGAGCAACGCAACTAGGATGAAAGACATGGTCTGTAAACTTGGGGCGAAGGTCGCAGAACTAACTCACAGATTTCCCTCTTCTGGAAGGACAGTTCCTCATTTGTTGCAATGAACACCTCTCCTTCTATGTTTGAACCACTTTATCAATCTAAAAAAAATATCTTGTCCGCTGCATCTCAATGGGCTGCTAAAGCATCTAGCTAGGCCTTCAATGCCCCCACCCCACTTGCTTCTAAATTCCTGGTTGTTTCGAACACAGACTGTTCCTCAGAAAGTCCATATCCCGATTACTGAGGCGTGGTAATCTAAATCCCATCCAGCAGCTACCCATGGCTACTCCTACCATAATGTGACAAGGACTTTCAATGTGCCACCTGCACAAGTGCAATTCTCGAACAGCCCATCACATACAACTAATGAAGATGAGCAAAACAACTGAAATCTCCTCTTCCCCACAGACGCTTGTCTCGATTCAATGCTACTTGACTGGGAAGACAAACAATATGTAATCATGCCTTCCCTTCCTTCAACTGTCTGGTGGCCGAAGTAAAAAGCTTTCCTTAAAATCATCAAAATCATCTCCCACCCTTTAGTGGGACAGTGTATTGATCATACCACCACTCAACTAATTTAACACACATTGTTCAAAAATGCCAGAAGTCGACTTACGTAATGATGAGGTTTGTACCCCATCATTATTATAATATTATACCCCAGCATGGTACCCCAAAGTAAAAGAGCCTCTTGGAGTAGAATGTTTTGACCAATCTCTTGATCCCCTACATAATCTACATCAAGAAACTGCGAAATGCTGGCCAACAGAAAAAGCAAAAAATCTGGACTAAAAACCTAAAATAGCCCAGCCCCGACCACGTATGTCTACCAACGCCTTAGTGTTGTAGAGGAAATCAAAGACGTGAATGTGTTCACTGCTTCCTAGTTTAAAATGCCAGCTGACATCATTAACGCGCTAGCATCTTCTAAATCTGTAAGGAAGATGCCACAACATTTCGCCCCACGGTTCTTAAAGAGCTTCAAGATTGTTAGAAAAGATAAAAAGTCTTACGCACTGAAGTGGTACTCTATAATCTCCATCCCCATGTGCCCTCGCCTCCTCTACCCACATCCACCTGTCCCCCCACATCCCTCGCCTCTAATCTACTAACCTCTAATCTTGGGTTCCAGAGTGGCATGCTACTCTCTGCAAAGCATTTCAACGCCTCGTCAGGGGTAGTAAGTGCAATAATAATACTATTTACAATTTCAAGTAGCCTGGAGATCTATGCACATCCAAGGAAGACAAAACGAAGGCAATATTGTAGCATGAATGTGTCTCCTGCTTCCTTTTTGAATGCCCATGTCTCAACAGTGAGAGTCCGTCAGGCCTGCCTTTTACATCAGTTTATTTCTTGTTGCTCTGTAACTGGTAGCCTAGGACATCTGTTCATCAAATTGCAAAGGTTAGCGCAAGTGATATCATGTACCACGTGACCATTAATTACTTCATAGGACAGACCCTTTTTCCTTCCCTTAGCCCTTCGACAAACTCATTATTGCTGCAGGGGACGTGAATATGAAAGGAGTGTAAAATGCAGATAATGACCAGGCGCACCCCGCAAATAGCGGTGGGGTGCCCTTAGTCATTCCATTTGCAGGAGCCAAACCGGGGAGTCCCTCTTCTGTCTTTGGCGAGGAAGTGGAGAGGGTCGCCAGTGACGTCATCCGGGGTGACCGGACAGCTTATAAGTCATCTCGAGGCAAGGGATCAGCCTCTTTTTCCCTCCACTGCGCACCAGCAAGCATTCCACAGTAAACACCCACCAACCCACTCCTGGAGGAAGGAGGAATTGGTGGAATTTCTTGCAGCAGACATAAGGGGGGCTACCCAAAATTTGAACTGATTTACTGAACTTACACCTTGGAGGGGTGTTGTTTTGTGCAGGCACTGGGCAGGCAGGAGGGGGATGGACCTGCTTTTGGTCCTGGACCTTTCTGCCCTACCCCAGGATGCCTGGAGTTGAACATTTTGGGGGCTTTGCCTGGTGACAGGTACCCCGGCATGGACGGAAAGCTATGCGGTGCCCTGGTGTATGTGGAACTGTGGGTAGTGTATTGCCCATCCCTCTGAGTGATGGAGGGGAAGTTGCCACGAAGTTATGCCCCGGATGCCCTGGGTTGAGGGTGTGGGCGATGGATATGGAAAAGGGGCCTGCTGGCACTTTTTGCATTCTGAAGTGTTGCCAACTGTTTTATTGCTTGCACAATCTTTGAGCTGGTTTGCTGGTCTTACGTACTGTATTCTCAGAACAATAATGGCTTGGACTGATCTTACAAGTGCATTCTGAAGTGTTGTGCTGTAATGTGTGGGGACAACTGTTTTATTGCTTGCACAATCATTGAGCTGTTTTGCTGATCTTACACCCTGTATTCTCATAACAATGTCTTTGGCTGATCTTACAGTATTCTCCTAACAATAATGTGTGCCTTAACTATGGTTACCATTCCTCACTGCTGCGATGTGACTATGTGAATAAAAGGCTACGCCCTTGGTAAAACCACATTAATTGCAGTTGTCTAACTCTTTGGGTGTCATTTCAGTGGGGGGCGGCAAGTTGCATGTTGTGAGCGCACTAGAAAGAGGTCTCACAGTTAGAGCTCTAGCCCGACAGTGCCAAGGCTAACTAAGAGCAGTTTTACTCAAAACAAAAGGGGAAGAGGAATTTTTAGAGCAGTCCAGCACACAACTTCCTGGGTATCGTGAATCTCAAAAATCTAATAAGTGTGGCGGTCCGCAAAACCACCAAGTCTCAATTAAAGACAGATGATTTATATACTTTTGACTCCACTATCTTCAATTGAGACTTGGTGGTCTTGCAAAATGGAACATTTATTAGATTTTTGAGTTTAACAAAAATCAGTCCCACAGGCAGCAACTGCGACTTCTGGCTACCCTCAATGAATGACCTTGCTCTAGAAAGACTCCACACAGTGTGGCATCCACACGCTGATGGCTTCATTGCTAAGTTCTCTGTACCCTTCACAAGATCTTCATGAGGTATTGCGAGGTCACTCGCTCGATTGTGTGTTGAATGGTGGCGACTTTCTCAGTCATTCAGAACTGTGGAGGGTTTTTATATACATTCTGTTTTAGTGTATATTTTACAAATAGAGATTTCCCAGAGAACACTACACATCCCATGTGCGGTTTAAATCCCTGAGGGGAAGTGATGCTGTTTGCAGGAAGCAGGTTTCAACAAGTGCCAGCACTGGGGAAGGGGAGGCGTGTCTGGCAGAGACTGCTCACAGCCACAATGCTGATGCTGTTTATCTCATCTCTGTTCACCTCCTTAAATATCTGAGCAACATACAATGTTCTGGGTAGTGGCTGGTGTCAACATAGGACAAGAGCGTGAACTGCTTGCACGTGCGTCTTCTCCCACTGTCCTTTTTTTCAGCCTGTGACACATTCTACTTGCTGTATATATTTTAAGTTCCTGCTCTGGCACCTGTCGCCAATAACAGCATGGGAATGAAAATGATTGATAGATTATCAACAGTAGTCTAAGAAACAGAGTCACTGAAGACATAATCCTCCCCTCAACCTGAGTAGGCAAGGCAGCAAAATTCAGGCTTGCGATTGTGTCAGCTAACTGCTGCAGGCTGGTATTTCTTACAATTAAAGGTTTAGTCATATTTTTCAGTGGTTCTCCCCTATTCCATACATGTTGATATGGTGATTCTGAAAAAAGGTAGCTATCACACTCAAAGTTAAATTGTCTCCAGTCCTGAACTTTTCACTTACAAATCACTGATTTTAAGTATGTTCATCTAATTAGCTCAATGGAAGAAAACCAAGACTACAAACCCCAGAATGCATTAGGGTATCACACAAACCAGCATCCATAATGACCTAGAGGGAGGTGATCCCTCTGGTCTGAAATCAAGGTGTCTATTGGATGAGAAATAAGCAACAGGAGAGCACACTAATGCCTTCCATGTGTGCAAGAATGTAATCCGAAAAAGTCTTCCACAGTAAAGTTGCACAGTTACTAGAGAGAGGCAGGTGCCCTGCTTCTCGCGAGCACAGTGAGAATGTTACACGCTATCCGGACGTGGTTTCGTAGCGCAATGCAGTGAGAACACGAAGGGCTCCTGGGAGAGGAAACGCAGAGGCACACCTGCAACCAGTGATGTGATAGCCCCATCCAGCATGCATGACCTTCGTTAGGAGCATAGGAGGAAACAGAAAACACTAGGTCTGCCACGGGGGGGCATTTTTCCCACAAGCAGACAGTCTTTTTACTTGAAGGGTAGTGGGAAAAATGAGAAACAGTTAAGAACAAATGAGTTGCGCCTCCTGGCTCTTCTAAAGTGTTCAAAAGTGGAGATCAAATGGGGTAGGGGCTGTTACCATGGCTTGCTCTTTGATACCCCTTGCGTTGCCGTAGGGACCTATGGGATGTGGGGTCCTGAAAACAGGTATGGGAGCTTGTTGTACTTGGCCCTTTTTGGCTAAAGTTCCTTAAACTTTTTGCCTTCCTCCTAGACCTTTTAGGTCGAGCTCGAGTAGCGCGCAAGCGCTGCTTAGAGGCGAAGACTTTTAGTAAGCGAGTTTGAAAAGCAGTCCCAAAACGCTCGTGCGTCGTGGCTGGCCTTTTGGGATGGGTACGCGCGGCAACATGTGTTTCCAATTATCGTGCCCAGACGCGTGCGCGATAATTGGAAATATATGCCGGCCGTGCGGGGAAAAGGCCATGACGCACGAGCGTTTGGTCAGCTGGAGCAGGCTGCCGCGCCGCTCGCCCTCGCCCCCGCTCCTCTCGTTTCTTTTGGGCCTGATATTTCCTCCAAAACGGGGGGATTTTCGCAGCATATGGATTCAGCACGCCGTGAAGGTAAATTAGTCTGACCATGATAAATAACGTGCAGAGAATGGCGTGTGTAATCAGGTCAAAGGTCAGGTGTCAGAGTGCTTTCTAGCTGGTCCCTTGATCATTGTTCCAATTAGTGATAAAACATTAATGGGCTCAGCCTCCGACACACAGATACGTCTGTTTCGTGGCTTCTTTCCAACATTCAGCCATGCCCCCCGCCTCTCCCCCACCGGCGTGGAAATGCAGCGCTATGGGTGGATTAGGTAGGCTTGTGGTGAGGGGCGGGTGTTAGATGTGTCCTTCTAACATCCTCTGCCTTCCTTGACATCTCCGGGTGGAGGGGAGGGGGGTTAAATAGTGCTGTGCGCCCGCTCTCCCTGAGCATCCACTACTCTGGGCGCTATCTACGCATCGGGTACTGCCTCCTCGGATGCTAGGGTTGCATTCCTGGCCCCTCGCTCTACTGGAGAGTACTCACCCACCCTACCCTGCCTCAGCCTCTCACATCGCCTGCTCTCTGCTTCGGTGAGCACCGCATTGGGCGCTATTCCTATTATATGCGCTGTGTCCGCGGGAGACACCCGGAGTCACTGCTTGCCCGAGAGTGACCACACCGGCTGCGATCTCTGCTGGGTGCCCTGGAGTGGGTACTGGTACACTTCCCCTAACCCCTGATATCCCTGCACACAAATCTGCCCGTGCCACCCTCCCCCACAACTTCTCTCAGCTCTGGTAGAGCGCAGCCCTCTAGGCGCTATTCCTAGACAGCGGAGACTCCGAGGATCTCTCCACTAACCACGCCGCGCCCCCGCCTGCTCCCACCCTGCTCGGGCTGTTGGTGAGCGTGGCTCGCTCTGTGACCCTGGATAGGGCACGAATTGGGCACACGTGCCATGGACAGGCTGCTGTATCAGTAGAGCACCTCTAGAGTCGCCCACGCCAGGTGTGTGCTGTGGGTGAGAGTGGCACGCACTGTGTTCCTGGATAGGGCACGGACTCTGGGCGCACGTGCCGTGCGTGGATAGGCTGCGGTCTCAGTAGGGCACCTTTAGAGTCGCCCAGGCCAGTTGTGTTCTGTGGGTGAGCATGGAACGCGGCGTGTCTCTGGATAGGGCACGGACTCTGGGCACAAGTGCCGTGGACAGGCTGCTGTCTCAGTAGGGCACCCGAGTCTCCACACGCCCGGTGTGTGCTGTGGGTGAGCGTGGCACGCTGCGTGTCCCTGGATAGGGCACGGACTCTGGGCACACGTGCCGTGGACAGGCTGCTGTCTCAGTAGTCGCCCCACGCCCACTCCTGCTCCGTGAGATTGGATGGCAGAGGCCCATGTTCGCCACTTAGAAGGTTAATCCCGGCGCACTCAGCTCGCCATCACTTGTACACAGGGGAGCAAGGTCCGCTGCCGGCTGCTGCACCAGGAGACCCGTCTTTTCTAGGAGGGCACCGGCAGATGTGTCTGTCTTCACCATGATGGCACCGGCCAATGTGTGCGTGCCCCGTACAGGCGGATGTGTGGGTGCTCCAGGCACGTTTTGGCACGAGCCTCCTCCCTGCCACAGCCCGGGGAAGGGCTGTGCAGTCACTTGTCAGCTTTCCTCACATCAATGTAACATAAATACACTCCACTTAATACCACTCAGTACCACATAATTACACATCACATAATTACACTCTATTCAATGCAACATAAATACACCCCACATAATAACACTGTGCCACATAATTACACTCTACTGAATGCAACATAAAAACACTCCACATAATACCCCTCAGTGCCACATAATTACACTCTACTCAATGCAACATAAATACACTCCACATAATACCACTCAGTGCCACGTAATAACGCGCCACATAATTACACTCTACTCAATGCAATATAAATACACTCCACATAATACCACTCAGTACCACATAATTACACACCACGTAATTACACTCTACTCAATGCAACATAAATACACTCCACATAATACCACTCAATACCACATAATCACACATCACAATTACACTCTACTCAATTCAACATAAATATACCACACATACCAGTCAGTACCACATAATTACTAGCCACATAATTACACTCTACTCAATGCAACATAAATACACTCATAATACCACTCAGTGCCACATAATTACACGCCACATAATTACACTGTATTCAATGCAACATAAATACACTTCACATAACCCTGTGCCACATTGCACGCCACATAATTACACTCTACTGAATGCAACATACACTCCACATAATACCACTCAGTGCCACATAATTACACGCGACATAATTACTCTACTGAATGCAACATAAATACACTTCACATAATACCACTCAGTGCCACGTGATAACACGCCACATAGTTACACTCTACTCAATGCAATATAAATACACTCCACTTAATACCACTCAGTACCACATAATTACACACCACGTAATTACACTCTACTCAATGCAACATAAATACACTCCACATAATACCACTCAGTACCTCATAATCACACGTCACAATTACACTCTATTCAATGCAACATAAATACACTCCACATAATACCACTCAGTGCCACATAATTACTCTACTCAATGCAACATAAATACACTCCACATAATACCACTCAGTACCACATAACTACACGTCATATAATTACCCTCTATTCAATGCAACATAAATACACTCCACATAATAACATTGTGCCACATAATTACATGCCACATAATTACACTCTACTCAATGCAACATAAATACACTCAACATACCACTCATTACCACATAATTACACGTCACATTATTACACTCTACTCAATGCAACATAAATACACCCCACATACCACTCAGTACCACATAATTACAAGCCACATAATTACACTCTACTCAATGCAACATATATACACTCCACATACTACCAATCAGTGCCACATAATTACACGCCACATAATTACTCTACTCAATGCAACGTAAATACACTCCATATAATACCACTCAGTGCCACATAATTACTCGCCACATATTTACACTCTACTCAATGCAACATAAATACACTCAACATACCACTCAGTACCACATAATTACACGTCACATAATTACACTCTATTCAATGCAACATAAATACACCACATAATACCACTGTGCCACTTAATTACATGCCACATAATTACACTCTACTCAATGCAACATAAATACACTCCAGAAAATACCACTCGGTGCTATATAGTTACACGCCACATAATTACACTCTACTCAATGCAACATAAATACACTCCACATACCACTGAGTGCCACATAATTACATGCCACATAATTACTCTATTCAATGCAACATAAATACACTCCACATAACACTGTGCCACATAATTACACGCCACATAATTACACTCTACTCAATGCAACATAAATACACTCAACATACCACTCAGTGCCACATAATTACATGCCACATAATTACTCTATTCAATGCAACATAAATACACTCCACATAACACTGTGCCACATAATTACATGCCACATAATTACACTCTACTCAATGCAACATAAATACACTCAACATAATACCACTCAGTACCACATAATTGCTCGTCACATAATTACACTCTATTCAATGCAACATAAATACACTCCACATAATACCACTGTGCCACATAATTACATGCCACATAATTACACTCTACTCAATGCAACATAAATACACTCCAGAAAATACCACTCAGTGCTATAGTTACACGCCACATAATTACACTCTACTCAATGCAACATAAATACACTCCACATACCACTCAGTGCCACATAATTACACGCCACATAATTACACTCTACTGAATGCAACATACACTCCACATAATACTACTCAGTGCCACATAATTACACGCCACATAATTACTCTACTGAATGCAACATAAATACACTCCACATAATACCACTCAGTGCCACGTGATAACATGCCACATAATTACACTCTACTCAATGCAATATAAATACACTCCACTTAATACCATTCAGTACCACATAATTACACACCACGTAATTACACTCTACTCAATGCAACATAAATACACTCCACATAATACCACTCAGTACCATATAATCACACGTCACAATTACACTCTATTCAATGCAACATAAATACACTCCACATAATACCACTCAGTGCCACATAATTACACGCCACATAATTAATCTACTCAATGCAACATAAATACACTCCACATAATACCACTCAGTACCACATAACTACACATCACATAATTACCCTCTATTCAATGCAACATAAATACACTCCACATAATAACATTGTGCCACATAATTACACACCACATAATTACACTCTACTCAATGCAACATAAATACACTCAACATAATACCACTCATTACCACATAATTACACGTCACATAATTACACTCTACTCCATGCAACATAAATACACCCCACATACCACTCAGTACCACATAATTACAAGCCACATAATTACTCTACTCAATGCAACATAAATACACTCCACATACTACCACTCAGTGCCACATAATTACACGCCACATAATTACTCTACTCAATGCAACGTAAATACACTCATATAATACCACTCAGTGCCACATAATTACACGCCACATATTTACACTCTACTCAATGCAACATAAATACACTCCAGAAAATACCACTCAGTGCTATATAGTTACACGCCACATAATTACACTCTACTCAATGCAACATAAATACACTCCACATACCACTCAGTACCACATAATTACACGCCACATAATTACACTCTACTCAATGCAACATAAATACACTCCACATAATACCACTCAGTGCCACATAATTACACGCCACATAATTGCACTCTACTCAATGCAACATAAATACACTCCACATAAATGCACTCTATGCCACATACCACCAATCAACATAAATGCACTCCACACCATGACACAATTTCACTAAGCATAATTTCACTCCACACCTCAGTTCCAGGCCACACAATTCAACTCCACATATTTCCAATACACACCACATAATTACACACCAAACATATTTCAACTCCACAACGTCCCTCCAATCCTCACCATATAGTGGCACCACCTGAGCACCAAACATCACTCACCACCACCATTTTGCATCACCTAAGCATCACCTAAGCATCACGTCAGTCTGCCCTCGGAATCTGGCATCTGTTGATTCTCCCCTAGTGTCCGTCCGCTGCTCGTGTTCTAATTAAATTACTGTTTTCCAACCTCCACTCCCCGTTATTTATGTCCCGCTCTCCCATAACAAAAAAAATT
This sequence comes from Calotriton arnoldi, assembly GCA_963921515.1. Classification (NCBI taxonomy): domain Eukaryota; kingdom Metazoa; phylum Chordata; class Amphibia; order Caudata; family Salamandridae; genus Calotriton; species Calotriton arnoldi. The sequence goes on along the minus strand of CAWUFW010000025.1, from coordinate 4,838,658 downwards.
ATAACAAACAAGCATGAGAACAGGCAGGAAGAAGTTGCCAGCAGTGCAAGTACAAAAAAATTAGAAGACATTTTTTATGTTAAAATCTTTTTTAATCAGGTTGTTCAGTTGTATATAATGTCGTCTTGGTTTGTATAAAGGTAACAAAAATGCTTAACACTTTTTATTATAACTTTTCAACATGATGCACAGCAGCCACAATGCTCTACAACATAGCCAAAAGTTCTGGCTAAACACATAAGGTCCCAAAGGCGAGACCTATTGGCTATGCCAATGCTTGTTCTGACATGGTGTTGCCAACTTAGATGCTTTGGGCACTTTGCCACTGCTGATCAGTGTCAAAGTGCAAGTGCTCCCTGTGTAAAGTGTAATGGTAATTGGTTGTCCATAATTGGCATGTTTGTCTTACTAGTAAAGTCCCTAGTAAAGTGCACTATGTGTGCCAGGGCTAGTAATACAAATGCTACTCGTGGGCCTGCAGCACTAATTGTGCCACCCACATAAGTAGCCCCCAAAGAGAGAACTCAGGCCTGCCACTGCAGTGCCTGCGCGCAGTTTGCTAACTGCCATGTTGTCCTGACAAGTGCACCCACTTGCCAGGCCTTACCCTTCCCTTTCCATGCACATCAGACACCCCTATAGTAGGCCCAAGGTACCCCCCTGGGCAGGATGCAGTGTCTGTGAAAGGTAGGACATGTACTGAGGTGTGTACCATGTCCTAACAGTGAAATACTCTCCATTTCGTTTTTTACTGTTGCAAGGCCATCTTGCCCATAGGACAGAAGGGGGAAGGCGGTGTAATATGTTTCCAGCCTATCTTCCCATAGGTTTAAGATGGAGAGGTGAAGTTTATTGTGCCTGAGCTCACAATTTAATAACACATCTTTTTGTGAAGGTGGTTTTTGAATTGTGTGTTTAGAAACCACGCTTTTAGAAGTGGCTGGTTTTTTTGTTCTAACAATTCTGTGTGTCTCTGCCTGGTTGTGGATTGACTGTCTGGATTTGAATGTGATAGGATCTGGGAAATGTCTTGACACAGGGGAGGAGTAGGTGAGACAGCCACGGTTGACCTACATCTGGAGTGTAGGGGGGAGGAGTAGCCCCTGGAGGTGAAGAGGCCTGCTGCTGCCATAAAACAAAGGCTCCATCTCCTGCTGAGTGATTGAAGATCCAGACCCCCACTATCAAAGGAAGAAGGTGTCACTGGCAGGGAGACACCCAGAACTGGTTTGGACAGGGGTCAGTGCCCCCTGAACACAAAGACTTAAAAGACATTTAGGGGTATAACTATGAGAGCTGAAACCCCTGGACTTTAGACTGAAATCCATACTGAAAAAGGATTGAACCTACTTGGTGATCAAGCGGAACCTCTGCCAAAGAAGAACAGCTGAAGAGACTGAAGAGAAGGACTGCCCTTGCTGTGTGTTCTGGGGCTGGCCTGCAGTTTGCTGGTTTGACTAAGGAGAGGACAAGGGACTTTGCTGTGTGCTGTGTCCCCCTGCTTGTGAGGACTTTGCGTGTGCTGTGTCCTGAAGTAGCGTGTCTCCAAGGGCCCGAGGAGAGCTGGCTCCCTGTTGTGGAAACTCAGGAACATAAAAGTTTCCAACTGTGTCTCAGCGACGCTGTGTGCGTGTGCTTTTTGCAGCCTGAGACCTTCGTAAGAACTGCCCCGTGATCGTGTGCACCCGGAGTCCAAGTGAGTCTCAGCGACGCTGTGTGCGTGTGCTTCGTGCAGCCTGAGACCTTCGGTAGGATTGCCCTGTGATCGTGTGCACCCGGAGCTCAAGTGAGTCTCAGCGACGCTGTGTGCGTGTGCCCTGTTGCAGCCTGAGGACTTCGTGAGAAATTGCCCCGTGCCTGTGTGTCCCGGAGCAGTCTTGTTCTCTGCTACGATCGACAGCGTGGCCAGAACTGCTGCGATCGTCATTGCCATCGGCCCGGACCGGCATCCCCAGAGGAGCTGTGAGAATTCACCGCCGCCGGCCCGAGCCTGCCTTTGCCAAGGAGAGACCTCGAACCATCACAGTCGGGGGTCCGAGTTCCACTGCCCAAGACCAACGAAGTCGCACCGGAGGCCCAAGCCGCGAGGAGAGGAGAGTGAGATTACACCCCCCAGGTAACGCTCAGCGAGCGTGTGTGTGTCGCCGCCTGGGGCGGGGTGCGGGCTACGAGAGAAACGCTCTCGGCCTTTCCCATCTTTGCAGCGCGAGCCCCCGCTCAAGTCCGTATCGCGGCCCGAGTGGCAGTACCGGGGCTGGAGTGTGGAGCTGCACTTTGTTTTCCATCATAACAGTGTTGGGGGCATATTTTGGCAGTAGCTGACCGCGAGTCAGTAAGAGTGGCATAGAGACCGTCCAGAGCACCGCGATCGGTGCCAAAGTACATTATTTTTGCATTACGAACTGCCTGATTGTTGCATTACGAATTGCATTATTTTTGCATTACGAACTGCCTGATTGTTCCATTACGAATTGCATTATTTTTACATTATGAAGTGCCTGATTCTTGCATTACGAACTGCATAGCATTGCATTAGAATTGCTCATTAATACTGCAAGAACCTACCAGTGTGTGCTGGCCTAATAACCGGCAAGGTGAAATATTACAAATACGCATATGTTGGATTTTTATCGTGTGGTCTCATCGTATATCTTTTTTTATAAACATATAATTGTTTTTTATGAAACTCGTGTGGAGTCCATTTGTCAATCAATCAATCAATCAATCAGGCGTTTGTTGAGCGCGACTACTCACCCGTAAGGGTCTCAAGGCGCTAGGGATAGGGGGGGTCCAGGTTCCAGTCCATCAAGGAGGGGGTCTGTCGAAGAGCCAGGTTTTGAGGTTTCTTGCGAAGATGGGGAGCGATGTTGTCTGTCTGAGGTGGAGCGGAAGGTCGTTCCAGGCTTTGGCCGCGAGGAAGGAGAAGGAGCGGCCTCCCGATCTGGCCTTTCTGGTGCGGGGGACCACGGCGTAGGAGAGCTGGGCTGATCGTAGGGTCCTTTGGGGTGCATGGAATTTGAGTCGGCTGTTCAGGTATGCTGGTCCGGTGTCGTGGAGGGCCTTGTGTGCATGGGTGAGTATCTTGAAGGTGATTCTTGCCTCGACGGGGAGCCATTGGAGTGTGCGCAGGTGCTGCGAGATGTGGCAGTGTTTTGGCAGGTTGAGGACCAGTCTTGCGGCAGCGTTCTGGATGTTCTGTAGCTTGCAGGTGAGTTTTTTGTTAATTTCCGGTGTAGAGTGCGTTGCCGTAGTAGAGTCTGCTGGTGAACAGGGCGTGAGTGACGGTCTTTCTGTGTTCGAGGGGGATCCATTTGAAGGTCTTACGGAGGAGGCGGAGGGTGTAGAAGCAGGAAGACGAGACGGAGTTGATCTGGCGGTCCATTTTGAGCTCTGAGTCCAGGATGATTCCCAGGTTGCGTGCGTGGTCCGTGGGGGTTGAGGGGTTTCCGAGGGCAGGGGGCCACCAGGTGTCGCTCCAGGCGTCGGGGTTTGGGCCCATGATGAGTACTTCTGTTTTGTTGGTGTTTAGTTGTAGGCAGCTGTTTTTCATCCATTTGGCGACGGCTTCCATGCCTTCTCGAAAGTTGTGTCTGGCGGTGTTGGGTTCGTTGGATAGGGAGAGGATGAGTTGGGTGTCGTCTGCGTATGACACAATGTTGAGTCCGTAGGTTCTGACGATGGGGGCGAGTGGAGCCATGTAGACGTTGAAGAGCGTCGGGCTGAGGGAGGAGCCCAGGGGGACTCCGCAGGTGGTAGGTGTAGGGTCCGATAGGAAAGGGGGGAGTCTGACCTGCTGAGTTCTGCCGGAGAGGAAGGAGCGGATCCAGTCGAGGGCCTTGTCCTGGATTCCTGCGTCGTGGAGTCTGCGTATTAGGGTGCGAGACTGTGTCGAACGCCGCTGAGAGGTCGAGGAGGATGAGGGCTACTGTTTCTCCTTTGTCCAGTAGGGTGCGGATGTCGTCTGTTGCGGCGAGGAGGGCGGTTTCCGTACTGTGGTTTTTTCTGAAGCCGGATTGGGAGGAGTCGAGGATGTTGTGCTCTTCGATGAATGTGGCAAGTTGGCTGTTGATGGCTTTCTCAATGACTTTCGCTGGGAACGGGAGCAGGGAGATGGGTCTGTAGTTTTTGAGGTCGGTGGGGTCCGCCGAGGTTTTCTTCAGGAGGGGGTTGACCTCGGCGTGTTTCCAGACGTCGGGGAACGAGGCGGTCGCCAGGGAGCGTTTGATGGTGTGGCGGAGCATGGGTGCGATGGTGTCGGCAGCTCTGTTGAAGATGTGGTGGGGGTAGGGGTCCGTGGGGGACCCTGAGTGGATTGACTTCATTGTCTTCAGTGTGTCTTCGGTGGTGTTGTGGTGTTATCACTGTGTCACTGAGAGCGTGGTTGCAAATACTTTACACATTTGCCTTGGAGATAAGCCTGGCTGCTTGTGCCAAGCTACCGAGGGGGTGAGCAGGGGCTATCTGAGAAGGTGTCCTTCCTTTCCCTGACTTAGAAGCAGGGGTCCCTATTTGGACTAAGGTACCTACCTCAGCCAACTAAAGACCCCCAGTTCTAACAGAGCTGTATGTACACTCTTTAATATCCACTCCATGCCCTTCCTCTTGTTTCTCAGTAACTCTTAGGTGTTGATGGCTTACGAGTGGGACAATGGGTTGATCTCGTGAAGTCATTTTGGGTCAAAGATCAATGATCTCACTTCTTCTATGCCTGTCAATTTGGTGATTCCATATCAATGTTTGAAACACAGTGCCATATGCTTTAAACCAAGAACATACATATGGAGGAAATTACATATAGGAATATTAAGATCTCCCCAACAGGCCGATGACTGCATGACCGCTAGGGTTGGGGTAAAGGCAAACATGTTGAAGACTTACTCCCAAAAAAAAGATCTTAGATGGACATAGCATCTCTCAGGGTTTTCTTTTTTGTGACTTACATTTCAGAAATTTTTGTATTGCTGTGATTTAAAAACAAAACCTTAAAATAGTTAAATATAGATAACAACAGTGTTTAAAATGTATTCTTTTAAGGCAGAAGTATCCAAAGGCAACAGTATATGAATTACATTTACAAGAGCATTCTCTGACTATTCGGTTGATCGAGCTTTTCCATAGCCACATCTTAAAAATTAGCTACTGTAGTTAAAACCTGTGGCTTCTCAGAATTCAGGCACAGATTAACTGCATCCTTGCATGTACGAATTTCATGTCTAAAAAATTCAGAAATGAAACTAGTATCTCCTCTATAAGTAGTAGTATTTACAAAGACATAAAATGTACATTACACTCTGGATCTTGTGAGGAGAGCCTACAATCAACCTTGCTTTCCCAGTTATGCTATTGGCCTCTAATATCCAAAATTTGGATTATGGAAAAATATAAGCGTATTCCTTTTCTGTCTCCTGACTGAGACTATCACTGTTTCTAAGTAAGCCTGGCTGAGTCTAGATTCAGAGGTAAGGATAAGATAGTGTGTGATCTTTTTCTCAGAGAATGCAAGATAATCTAAAAGCCTGGATTTAATTATTAACTAATCTGCAATGAAGATCTAAAAATGTTTTGCATCATGAGTGTTCTACCAAGCCTCTTGTGAGTTCAGATGTTCCTGCTTACTTTGGAAACATGTTGACCATGGACTGTCTGCCTACTCCTTTTCATCCTTTATGAAGTTCCAAATATGTTCTTTTAAAGTAATGATATGCCTTTTCTTAGCCTGTGACACAGTTTTAAAAGAAGGCAAACCATACTTGCCATGTCCAGTCAAGATACGCTGAACTCTAAATGGATTTGTGTGTTTGTTTCATGTAAATGCTCCAATCCAAGGGTAGCCAGCACGTATATATGGCATGTGCAGGAGCTCATGCAGCTATTACAAGATCATATGAAATATAATGTTCGCTATCACCCTTATCCATCTTTTATTGCTCAATCCCACCCATCCCAACCTTCGCCATCAGACACCAGATCTGCCCATCTCTCATCCACAGAGGTGGGAGGAGAGGAAGTTTTAGCCCGAGAGGACAATGGTCAATTAACTGCGGACGGTAGCCAACTCACTTCCAGGTCTAACAAACCAACCTGCTGATATTACCAGGCCCATCAGCAGAAGACAGCCTCCCATGGAATTAGAAAGCAGCAAAGGTCCATTGATTTTGTGCACGGCTGCGATAAAGTAAAAGGTATTTTCCAGGTGGCAGTTGTACAATCACAGAAGGACTCCTACTCTCATGCCTGCTTATAGACAAAGCCCAAGCCCATTCAGATTAAAATGGGTACCATGAGGCCTTGAGAGATTATTGATTATTTTATACACAGATGTCCGGTCAATAATCTTCAATTTCAATGCAGACATGGTATGTATAACAGTAAGAGCATATACTCTTCATTAATACATCCAACTACCTAACCCAATCTCTCTTTATGAGAAAGTTAGGGTGGGTGATTCTTAGCCCTCACTGTGTCCTTCCCAACTTCAACAATAGCCATCAGTACCTTATTTTTGGGTTTTTTCTCTTTCCAAATGTTGATGAGGTTCAGGCCATCCAGGCGAGTTCCGTTGGCCTTCTCGTCTGTGGGGTATTCTTCATCGGAGTGGTTCTTGGGGTACATGTATTTCCGTCCGCCTCCCATGATCACCTAAAAGAGGGAGAAAAAACGGAGTTTCTGTCTAACCAGTTCTGGCAGTTTAACATCTCAACTCTTCACACCTGTCAGTTCCCAAGAAGCTTGGTTCTCACACAGATGTGCTTGTACTGCCTCCACAGACCCTGCGGCCTCCTATCACATATCAATGTCAAACACAAAGCTTTTAGAGACTAACCAATTCCAGTACCCACCCGACTTTGATCATTTGTCCTCACATAACCTGACTGGAAATGTAAGAACAACACTAATACACTCCAGTGCACACAGAGCACAGGAACTCTGGTTTTTGTCTTCAATTGTACAAAAAGTGCATATTTATCTTGATCCATATCCTAGACACATATACATAAAACACTAGTGAGAGCGGATTGACCATTTGCTCGGTCTGGGTAATACAGAGTTGGCCAGGCTTTCTTAAAGGCTTTAGGGCTGGCCCTCTGCTGGGTTAGGGCTGCTCTCCCGCTAATTCAGGGCTGACTGACTGCAGGTGTTTTCACACTGCTCCTTATTAGCATCTAAAAAAAGTAAAATAACATGTTTCTTAAATCTGGATTTTCCCAGGAAACATTCTGCACTGCAGCTCCCCACCCCCATTTGGCAACTTAAAGAAAGACTGCCTCCATTTAAGAACCTTATCTTTGAAGGTTAGGTTTGCTTTACTGGGCTGCAGGAGGATAGTCAATCTCTGCTGATATCACAAAACATCAGGCAAGTGGTTGCCTTAAACTATAATATCGGTTCAACTATAATACTAACTTAGAGGGCTACAAAGTTACAGAAACGATACCTTAGCGACATGTGGAAGTTAAGCCTCCTTACGCGTGGGGGGCAGAGTGGGTAAAATTTTACAATGAATTCATTTGGAGAGTGTCATCTGCCTTGGAATTTTCATTTCGCCCCCCTAATTAGCAAAATGTCTCTTACAGCTTTCAGGCGGCTACCAACCTGAGCAAAGTTTTCTCACCCTTCAAAAAATTACTCACCTTCATTGACTTCGATTGAATTCCCTTCTAAAAATACCTTCCTGCGCCATCTTTGAAGACTCAACTGAATTGTGAAGTATGAATGTAGTGCCAATCTTCTGGAGGTGACCTATGATTGGCCTGTTGAGAAGCAGCCAGCTGGGCCACACTTCCTCCATGAAGGGTCATTCACCTCATCTCTATATGGAGCAGACCACTTCTGAGTGACTGGAGGACTTGACAATCAGAAGCTCCACGCTCAATGGACTCATCCCTCCTTGGAAGCCAGAAAGAACTCAGGGGAGAGACTGCAACCAGAAAAGAAGGAAAAGCTATAGCTGGGCAGCAATTATTCCTTTTTAGAACAGCCAACCATGTTGATGCTCATTCCTTTATTATTTGGATGGGAGGGTCTGGCCAAATCCTGCACATCGGTCTCCAGCTTAAACAGAGCGTAGTATTGGCAGTGAACAGTAATCAGCTCTCGTATCAGAAATTATTGAACTATGGCCGGCTCCCTACAGGCAGACTACAGAAGTGAAAACAGAGGATCACCATTAACACGCAACATGGAGACCGCAATTGCATCCAAGGCAGACCATATGAAACATAAGCATTGGGAGTAGCGCTTCTAGGCTCATGATACTCCATTACAAACATGGAGGCTATCTTGTCAGCTCTATTACAAATTCCTTATAGCGTATAGTACTTGTAATAAGGCAGACACAATATCTGCCACATTTTGATGGAATTTCAAGTCCATCAGACTCTAAATGAGGTCCTAGTTGCATTTTTGTAAAGCCACTAGACCCTATTTTCAGGGCATCCACGCTGCAATCAACTGCATAGTTTGTGGTGTAGGGTGGTGACGAGAGGAAGATACAGCACCTCTTTTCAGTCAGCCTAGGTGAGATTCACCTATGTCTAAAATTGCGCGTCAAACATCTTGCAACCATCTTTCTCTCTATATTCCCCCTCTCCTGTGTCTAGTAATCAGACCCTCCTATCTCTGTTTATTTAAGTGTTCCTTCCTTGACCCTCTTTCCGGTGGTACTCTGTCTCTTCTAGGCCCTCTTTCCAACAAGTCAATCATTTTCATCTGTCAAATTTTCAAATTCAAATGAACTTTATTGGCATGATGAGTTAGATCAGTTGTTGCCAAAGCTAACACACAACATCTAATCAATATGCAAAACCACAAGGTTTGAAAATTGCTATTTTTCTGTTTTCATACAAAGCTTTGAACATGAATTTAGTGTGGTAGGCATTCGTGTCCTTAGATTTCATGTCTAATCTGATGGCAAGATGTAACCTATCTGCCAGCAGTTTCTGCCTTCTGACTGTGTTCTCTTAGGATGACAAACTGTGTGTTTTATTCACATTTTCTTATGAAATCTTTGTCCTTCCCAGTCATCTCTCGAAACTATGAACCTTATTTACAAAACTTGACAGCTATCACTTCTGTCGTGTTACATCTGCCACTGGATATAACGCTTTTGTAATACGGCTGACTCAACACCCACCTCGTTTCTGACATCCCATCTTCTAAACTCTTAATAAGGCCTAATGTTTCTCTGATACCCACACACCATCTATAGTGCGGGGGAAAATGTGTTTCACATTATATTTTTCCATTCTCACACAGGATGCAGATCCTGGCCTTTCTGTGTTTCCATTTCCATTTCCGTCGACCTGTTTCTACCTACAGTTTATAGTTTATGATCCTGTACCTGGTGCGTGTGTCTGTGTGTTGTGCCCTGGCAGGGGTGAGTTAGTTTGCTGGGCTGTAGTTCCTGCGAAGGGATGTATAACAGTTTGAATGTTCTCTAGCTGCTCTTTCCAGTAAGAGATATAATAACTTTTTAAGACTTGCTCTAGTTTCTTGAGTCTGGCATCCATCTACGATTTATTAACTCCTTCTCTTTCCTCCGCCTGTCCATTCTATTCCTCTGTTTCCCTCTCCCTCTAATTAACTCGCCCTGCCATTCCATCCTCCTCTCGCCATGCCCTCTCTTCCTTGCCCCCCCCCCCTTAGCATCTATTGTCTGCAGTTGGCATCCTTCCTGCAAATTGCTTGCTCCTTTTCCTAACTTCAACAAACAAGTGAATTCGAGCTGAAGAAAAAACACGCAGAATCAAAGGGTACCTTGAAATCCATTTATATTAACTGATGAAGGGAAGGGTTGGGATAGGGTGGGGAGGACTGAATATCAGGGTCTTCTTTATGTGATCCATGCCATCACTCATCCTCGCTCTCCTAGCATGGTCCTCATTTGATGCATCAAACTAATCCTTTTAGCTGAAAACAATCTCACAGCCCAAGGCTTCTGAATGAAAATACATTCCAGGCAGAGTCGACAACCCGGTGCCTAATGAACTCATCACAGAGAAGAAACGCTGCCAGCTTTGTGACACAGTACAGTCAGTGGTTAATCTGTAAAAAAATAAGTGCCGGGGCTCTCATCAGGAGGCAGCTTGCACCAGCCCATTTCTCCTGGTTGCGCTCCCTGAAACAGAACCAACTACCAACCATAAAAGATGGGGGGGGAGGATGTGGCGTAATGGCCTGAGCTGCTGACTTCGGAGCTGGTGAACTGGGTTTGAATCTCGGCGTCGGCTCAACATTCTGTGATTCTGAACAAATCACTTAATCTCCCCATGCCTACCATAAATGAATGTGTCCTTAACTGTTGCTCATGAAAAGCACCGGTGTTGATGAGTAAGTGGAGGTGCTGAGCACCGGAAACCACAGGCTCAAATTAAGCACGGAGTACAGTTTTAAGGAACTATCCGTCCACACCACCAACAACCTGCAAACATAACTCAAAGTCACCCTGTCGGGACCAGTGGAGATGAATTTCCCATGTAACTGCTTTCTAAATGTTCGAAGTCAGTTACAGCCCTATCCATCGGCCCTGGCACTTATAAATGTGTTAATGATCACATTTGGGGTCACTATTACAAGATAACTTGCTAGTGCCTTGGACAGAGGAGGACTGTGAGCATGATTTCTAATTTGATGGGCGGAGTACATTCTATCAGGGTGGCGGAGGACCTTACCCTAGCCACCCTGATATATTACTGTCTGCCAAATTTAGAGATGGCCGCCAGACTATTGGTCATCTTTTGTACATTGAAAGGAACCACTATCACTGCAGTACCTTTTAATGTACAAAAATGTTGGTGGATGGCTGCCATCAATTTTTGAAAGGTATCCACGAAACGTTTTAAATTTTTAAATATTTTTCAGAAACAAACTGCCAAAGCAGGAGTTTGTTTCAGAAAAGTATGCAAATTATGTAGCAAATGCAATAAATCCATTAATATGCTTTAATGGCTGCAGCCACAGAATAGCATAAATTCACTGACCCTCATTATTGCTGATTGTTTTATTAACAATTTAAGTTAAACAAGGAATAAACATTCTAAATCCAATCAGTGCCCATTGTTAACTACACTTTGAAGAAAACCGATTCTTCAAGCTTTACCGCCCAATTAAAAAAAATCATCTTTGTCTTTCTGGTACTCGAAAAGGGGCAGATACATGAACTCAGGCTGAGATGCTGACAGTGCAGTCTTACCACAGATGAAATCTGGAAAACATCTCTGTGGCTGTCCAACAGAAACTTGATCTTGAGTTGCTTGAGTGACCAGCTCTGTTGACAAGATCTCATGGCCAGAAGAACATCAGTTGACAGGGCCTTGTGACAAATCTTTCTGGGAGGCAGAGGGTCGTCTTCCCTCCATCACGGACAGTTTAGCTTCTCTTTCTCAGTCGGTCACAGCACCAAAGATTCTCCCTATCGCAAGGCTTAAAAGCCATGTTTTAAAGGAGGGCATGTTTGGGGTAAACAACTGCTCTACCCTGGTGTGAGGGTCTCTTCAATGTCCAGACAAAGTACAAGGCCTTTGGCATGGAAGGTAAGTATTTATCTTACTTTGGGAGCAGAAGTGGGACGCACGGGGCAACCAAAGAACTAGATGGGTTCTAAATTCAGAACCTTCCTCCAGTCATAATGAAGTGAATGCAGGTCCTGTGCCACATTTCTGTGGATTCAACCCTAGTTCAAATGAAAGGCCAGACAAGTTTGAACCGGTCTTGTTCAAGATATGTATCCGTGTCAGACAGCTGCTATCAGGTGGATCAGGTTGCCAGAGGACAAACAGCAATACACGTAGAAGTAGAAGGAAGAGTTTCACTGAGCCAACCAAGGTGCAACCTATTCTTTTAACAGGAGTGATGGAGATTCCACCATTACACTCTAGGTACCTTCAATATTAGGCGTGAAGCCTGAACGACAGAGCATGCAGCTTGCCTTGTCGATCATGGACAAATAATAGAGTGCAGGGGAAAACGATTCCCCCCTACCCCCTTAGACCTAAAACCGACCCCACCCCTAAAAACAACCCCCTCCCCAAACCTGGCCCCAGCCTCACTTACCTGTCCGCGTCCGGAGCTTCCTGTTCCGACGCTTCTCCCCACCCATCTGAACACTAGACCACTATCTGCCTTACCCATGCATATGCATGGTTAAGGCAGATGCAAGGTTCAGGCTAGCGGGTTTACGCTTGCGGGGAAACGGCACATGTGGCTCAGCCCGCGTTATAAAGGCCATTTTCCGTGGAAAACACCATCTTGTACAGCCATGAACACTGTATTCCTTATGAACACCTCCCACTCAGGTCGAGGAGAGATAGACTGAAACACAAACATGCATGTGTTATATAGCACTCTTTCACCCAGACGTCTCTTGGCACTGAGAAATAGGAAGGTGCAGGACAAATCTCTTCTGGCTGAAGTTACATAGCAAATAAGAGGGGTTTCAGTTTTGTTTTTTTCCTGAAATCAATGTGTGAGAAATTTGATTTTAGAGAAGGATGGAGATTGTTCCACAATTGAGTTGCAAAGATAACAAGCATTTGCAATGCAATAGGTCTCGCATTAGTTAAATGGAGAGCTATCTGCTTTGCAAATGGAAAAGAAATGTGGCGTCCGGCTGCCTTTATTTTGTTATTTATTGACTTTTGTCGCAATGGCGGCATGCCGCGCTTTAGATTTAGATGTTTAAAGCTAAAGCTCGGCGTGCCGCCATTGCTACAAAAATCAACAAATAGAAACAAGAAAAAAAAAAATCGCAGCCGCCGTATTTTTACTCTATTTATTTACTATTGTAGCAATCACGCCACGAAGCGCTTTTGCTTAATATGTGTAAAAGTAAAGGTGCGGTATGCCACGATTGCTATAAAAGTAAAGAAATAAAAAAGAAATGAGGCGTCCGCCCGCCTTTGTATTTCTATTTATTGATTTTTGTAGCAATGGCTACAAAATGTTGTGCTGCGAAAACCAGGAAGGACGGAAGCAATAATGGGAGGAAGGGGGTAAGTCTGCGAGCAAGGAGGCAACAGATGGCCAGAGATGGCCAAAAAAAAGAAACAATCGGTGATGTCCCTGTGAGAGGGAACCAAGCACCCAAGGCGGGACAGATGGACAATTCAGCAACCACAGTAAAGGAATTTCCAAAAGGCAAGCCAACCAACCAACCAGAAGCGCTGGGCAGAGCTTGAAGCTTAAAGCCCATATTCTGAATACACATGTCTCGAAGAGACAGCGCAGGCGCTGCCTAGGCAAGACCTAAAAATGGACCTGATCAGAGTAAACCTGAACCAGGAGGTAGCTGGTGCTACCACCACGCCAACCTGGCACTGTGAAGTGCTGTTTGGTGTACAGCTTCATTGATATGGAGATTTACTGGTCTGGAGGCGTAATGTGTAATGACATGTGCATCAGTCCTCTAATAGTATGCACAGTGGACCAGCTGGGTGGGTTTTGCAACAACACTGTTAAGTGTTTTGGTTCCTTCTGCAGTCACAAAGAATTTGTGTATTCAGATGGCAGACACAGCACTCAAATGTGATTGGGTTATTATTTTTTCACCAAAGGCTAAAATTCTTACTCTTCTGAAATGGAGGTTAGGCCAGGACCAGAGCAAGGGATATGCTGTTCTTTGACTATTACATTTATAGATGCTCTGGTGTCTATTGATACATTACTCAGTAATGCATTGCTTCTGCTTTACAGCTCTAGACCTTGAAGTGACAAGTGTCATGGGCTGGTGGTCAATGATCAGCACATTTGGCATATCCGATTTGTATGGGGTCCAGAGCTGACACAGCACTCTGTTAGAGAGTAGAGGCCTGCTTTTGCAACCTATAGATCTGTAACAGAGCACTGTATGTCACTGCTTCAAGCCCAACAGAAGGTTATATGTGACAGCCAGGCAGGGCAGTATTGCGCCTACCAAACACAGTGTTACACACAGCCTGCCACATTGCGAGAAATGTAACTGGAAATTGGTAAGCAGATGAATCGGGTCTGCAGGAGAGATGAGGAAGCCGATAGAAAGTATGTATTAAAAAAACCATTTAGAATGCTGCTGTTGTGTGTGTGTATATATATATATATATATATATATATGTGTGTGTGTGTGTGTGTGTGCGTGAGCGTCTGCCTGTGTCTGTGTGTGGTGTACCCAACCTTGGAATAATACTGGCTCTGACATAATGGTTGTAACCTTGGCGTATTGTGAGCATCAAGAGAATTATGGAGCAAATTCAAATTCAAATTTATACTTTATTGTTTAAGTTAATAAAAACCATAACACTATCCTAAAATGAGATTAAGTTAATTAACCGGCATTTAAATTTTTTAAAAGACAATTTCATATCATATAAAACAAACTAAAATACCATAACAATTGTCGGCAATATTGTTATCACAGCAGTGCTCAATATAAAGTGCATTTGTACAGTTAGCTTAAGGTTTAAGTATGGAGCAAAGCTATGATAAAAGGCTGGCCCTGTCATGATGGTGGTAATGCTTGGCATATTCTGGACATGCGTGGCACGATGGTGCACAAACCAGGTAAAATACTGGCCCTGACATAATGGTCGCTATTCCTAGCATATTGGGGCCTATTGGGGCCATCCAGGTGATGATGATCCCACTGCCTACCCTTTTAAAATTGCTGACCCTGGCATAACTGTGATAATCCTTGACATATTGAGGGCATCAGCAAAAGGATGGTGCCCAACCTAGATTCGGCTGGCTGACATAATAGTGATAATGTCTAGGATATTGTGGGCACATGCTGTTTGGAGATCCGTCCCCCCCCTCAAAAAAATGTAATTCCTTAAATTCTCATAAATGCATGCATTTACATAAACTTTCGAAATTTTGTTTGAAAACAAAATATTAGCATTGCTAAATACATATTTTAGGCTGCTATTCAAGTGACAGTCAGTACAGCAATGTAGGACTGTAGGCTGTAAGATTGGTGCAACCCCTATGCAATCTCAGCCAGTTAGGTCTCCATAATCCGAGCATAATTTGTCAAGCTCTGCTGTGTACTGTCTCAGATAGCAAGATGTCCTATTTTGTTCATTTTTCCACTCTCCTCCTTCAAAGGATAGCCTCGTTCTGAACACAGGATCATGGCTACTGGTATAACGAGGCAATGGAGGGCAATGTTCAACCAAATTATGCATCAAGAGAAGGGGAATCATACAGCATTCCGTGGCCCCTTCTATTACCGTATTATTTTGCAGATTTAACAAGTGGTACCAATGTATCATCAGAATGCAGTAATCAGCAACTAGACGGTGGCCAGTTAACCTTTGCAAAGGGTCTGGCACAAAACAGCACCACATATGGTATTTTTTTTAAAATAACTTTCCATTTGTTAGAGCTATTTTTGGTTGAACTCTGTATATTATGCAGCAGATGGTGGACTATGTGGCAATTACAATAGTTGCATAATTAGGCGCAAAACGTCACATGATGCCAGTGACCATACATGTCATTGTGAATATACCTGACAGGGGTGAGGCGGGAAAATGAAAGTAGGTAAATAAAGCAAAGCAAATTGTAGAAGTAAGCTATGAAAATGATAGGCCATGTGAAATTGCAATTTCTGACCTTTCTGTTTTATTCTTTTTTCGCAAAGAGGAACTGCATCAAACGGCAGCTACAGGGACCCCACCTCAAGCATTTGCAATGCAATAGGTCTCGCATTTACGAGAGTTTGAGCTATTGGCATTGTAAATGACAATGCCTTTTATTTATGTGTTGTTTTTAAAACAGATAAATAAAAGGCATTGTCATTTACAATGCCAATAGCTTAAACTCTCGCAAATGCGAGACCTATTGCATTGCAAATGCGTTGGGAGCCCATGCTATAAAGATTCATTTAAAAAAAAGCGTTAGGAGAGAGCGTGTCCAAAGGTATTTGAGAAAATAATGCTCAGAGGCTGTAATTAAAGCCTACCAAGTAACAGTACACGTAAAACAGGGGGTGTCCTCATGGGAGGTTACAAAATAAGACAAGGCAGTACTAAGGAGGGACTACTACCTAATGACCAGTTAAAAACCACAGTTTACAATGGACAATGACACAAGCCAATGAAAAATATGGGCGGAGAGAGGGCGGAGAGTGGGCGGAGCTTCAAGTCCATACCTGACTACAGCATGCCTCGCAGAGCAGCGCATGCGCTGCCCAGGCTAGACCTAAAAAACGAGAACACCATGAGGCTGGAGGAGAAAAGAATGAAAAGAAGGTGCAGAGGAGCAGGATTTTAAGGGGAGGGGAAAAAAGCACCAGAAAGAGAGAGAAAGCAGGCGCATTAACTCTCACAGTGCTGCCAAGTATACCACATCTTGTGTTACAGGAACACATTTTCAATAAATATCCACCTCCCTGCAGAGTCGAGCATTTATCATGCAAATCGGCTGAACAGCTCAGCTGAGAGATGGCATTTCCTCTCAGCGTTAGAACTCATTTGTATTCACACTCGCTAGCTGTAAAGGGGCAGAGAGGTCAGTTAGTACTTACCCCCTTACAGGGGCATTTATCTTCATATATGGAAGTCACTGTCTCTTTCTTTCATAACGGCGCAGGGCTACAGTGATGTGACCCGGCTGTACATACCTTATGAAAGACTGCAGCCTAATTATCTATTTGCCACTTGCACCCAGTTCTACATGTGCTGGAGCTGCACTGCTGTTTACATGTTCATAAACATCCTCTACAAAAAGCTGACAAACCCACTGCAGAGCACTTTCTGTCAGGCTCCTGGGTATCAATACAGTCTGACATCTGTGTGAACTTCGGTTCCATTCATGCTTCACTTGAGACCCAAGTGGCTTCCAAGGAAGGATCTCCTCTAGGCAACAAGCTTGGATGTCAAGAGAGACCATAGCGTAAGAGTTCAGCTGAGCTGAGCTTTACGCAGAAGCCACAGCAGTGAACATGGACTTCTCTCCTAGCACCAGTGCTATGTGGGATGCGTATTCCGAGAAGCGCCAAAGCAAGAAATAAGTAGGCGACAAAGGTTGGGCCCAATTGTCAGTATCTTCATATGCTAGCAATAGAAGATGACTCACAAACTAACTGATGCTCTGCTTTGCCCATAAAACATCCTGGCCACATGTCAGTCTAAATGAATTCAACACGCTTTTGACATTCATGTGGGTCTATTTCAACTTGTGCTTTCTTGGCTGGCTCTAAAAGGCTTTCTGCTGTTTTTACTTGACTCACAATGTTTTCCCTAGCATGTCTGCCAAGCAGCTACATTATTTTGTGCTGAGTCTGCCCTTATAACCAGCACATTGCAATCTGCTCTTAAGCATCATTTTGTCACTGCATCCAAGCCAGGGGGTTCTATGCATTTTATACTTTTAGGTCTATTTATCTCATTATCAACACATACTTTAGCTTAGTGTAAGTTAAATGTGTTTTCAAATGACTTCCAAACCCGGAGACTCTTGATTAAATGTAAATATTCTCTTTACATAACTTGCATATCGTTTATTCTACTGGCACAAACAATTACAGAACAAGCGTGTTAGAAATTGGAAGTAGGTTAGCGACCTAAAATTAGCACGTTAGGAGAGTTGCAGCAGTTTTAGGCTGTTTTTAGACTACTACAGTAGTAAACGGAAGAAATGTATGTCATTTCTTTCAGCACATGGATGCAACTGATTTTTCGTACAGCAATGAGGTGTCACAAAGTGTCACACAAACATTGAAATGCAACACAAAAGCACATTGAAAACATGGGAATGTCACAAGTAAGCAAATTGAAACTTGGCAGCTATGCTCTCAAGAGGGGGCTGAAATAAAAATAAAAAAAGTAGTTCCCTACACAAAGGATACAAATCAGTCACTTTAAAGATGGTAAAGAGGCTATGCTGGGGGTGGGGGGGCAAACACAAGAAGAGAAAGGAAAGCAATCGAGTAAGAAGCAAGCAATAAAGCAAACAAATTGTAAGCAGTAGGTGGACTCTAAGCCCACTATCAGTTTTTGGTAGGCTCCACAAGAGACTTTCGCCTACACAAAAGCTGTATGGTAGGCGAGACCTGTAAAGGACATTACCACACTCATTGTAAAAAATAAGATTTTAGTAGACTGTCTGTACCCGCAGCACTCACATTCCTTACTGCCGCCGCACCGCTGCAATTGTTTGAATCATCAGTGGGTATAGATCTCAAGCGAAGAACCAAATGAACTCCAACTCTGCTTTAGAATATTATTCGACGCAACGACACTAAAGAAGAAATCTTGATTCAAACTCTGCTGCCTCAAACAAGGCTTGATAAGCACGGAGGCAGAACGAGAATTCAGGCACATAGGCTGTCTCAAAGAGAGGCGTGACCTGCACAAAAATGTGTCTCAAACTGAGGCTGGAAGCGCTGGCACTCAGCTTCCGGTCGCGGAAAAGTAAAGTCTGTGAACTGTGAATTTGGTCCCTAAATGCGATATATGGTACAGAGATTTGGCTACAATTAAGTGAAAGTGCGCATGGCGCGCTGAAAAAAAAACCAAGAAGTGGCCGCCATTGCTGATGCACAGTGTCCCACGAGTGGTGTGTGTGCCTGTATGTAACATAAGTGGCCGCCATTGCTGAAGCATGGGGTGCCGGGCTGCTTTATAAAAAAAAAACATGAATATTGAAAATCCAAGCGGGGGGGGGAACGCCACACCAAAGTGCTGCTTTAAAGAGGCAGTGCTGTGTGTGGCTGGATATAAACAATGTGGACGCTATTGCTATGCACTCGGACAGCATGTCGTGCCTGCTTCAGCAAGACATTAATTAAGTAAATAGTTCTCCCTAAGTGCTAATGAAAGCTAGAGAGTAAGGACACATGTAAGAGGGGCTGCAATCATGGGAGGTAACAACAGGAGAGAGGGAGATATTAAGGAGGTACTACTAAGCCTATCGACGAATCAAAAGCCATAATTTACAAAGGATAGGAAGAGGAGCCAATTGTAAAGATCGGCTGAAAATGGTAGGAGCTTAAAGTCTATACCTGAATACAGCATGTCTCGAAGAGACAGCGAGCGCTGCCTAGGCGAGACCTAAAACTTAATGATCGCCATAGGTTGATCTAAGGAAATGAGGTACCGTTATATGTGGATAGAAAGCTGAATGAAGTGTTAGTTTAGGAGTATATCTTCAAAGCCGATACTTTAGAAATGACGAGGCAATACCATACAAACATTTATGTAGAATGCCCAGACGTGGGTCCCGTGCTCTCCATGCCACTGGAATCAAGCTATCCTGGCTGAAGAGGGGTGAAACCCCGAAACCGGTCCTAGGATGCTTGTTTCCAGTCCAGGGAGGACCTGGCTTGGCAGTTCGGGCTGGACTGTTCCCAAGAGGCACAGGATCAAGACAGATTTGCATATGGCTGGGTTCAAACTGGAATGGCATGGTGAGCAAAAAAACGATGGATTTAGGCCCAGATCTCTGTACTGGGGTGAATGTATGACATTGTTCTGCATTCTGTCCATCAACTGTTGTTTTTGCAATTGAGAGGGGCCATGGAAGGAAAGGGGACAGTTAATAGATGGTTTCAGAACCGAGGGTGATGGCCTGGGAGACATTATTGTCAAGAGCAGCATTTGCATCTATATAGACCAGATGGAGTTAGGGCAATTCCTGTAAGTTAGAAATTTTCATCGCCATCCCTTGTCAACTGTTTTGGGGGCAGTTTCCAAGCTCTTTGAAGATCCAGGGAGTAAATATGTTCCTTTCAAGTTAGCCGTCATCTTCCTACCATGCGTCCTCTCTCAGGCCATCCATTGAAGGCACTTAGGTAGATGGAAAACCATCAAAGGCCGTCACTATGAGAAATAACTGATAAGACAGTCACGCCCCCTACTGGCCCTATAAGGGGACGCAGCAGCATTCATTGTTACTCCACTGAAGGGCAGAGAGCAATGAACCTGGCTGAAGAGAACTGCTGCTTACCACAAATTTCAAATTATCTTCTTCCTGAGACCTTAATACTCAAAAAGGTCACAGTTATTTTCTTCTGGACTGTAGGTAGAAGCAGTGGGCTTTTCTGGAACAGTTGAATGAGAAGTATTAAGGTGCTGCTTGCTTGCAAACCAGAAAGGGCCAGATAAGAGAAAAGTGGTGGTCAGACGAGAGAGAATGAAGAAAAAGCCTTGTGAATGCAATTATTTAACGCATAATGCTAGCACCTCATCACAAGTCATCAGAGACTCTTTCCTGTAATGAAATGTTCACCTATAAATCATCGTTATTAGGTCTGATACAATAATTTGTTCAATTAAAGGAATTCAGGGCTAAGCTCCTGCACCCAGAATGCATTAGGCAGGCACATAAAAGCCCAAGACTGATACTGTGTCTCTAATGAGATGGCATCAGCAGGGGTATAATGGAGGCCTCTGTAGCCCCTGTGGCGCAGAGGGGATCCCAAACCATTAGGTCCCCCAACCCTTCAAGAGGCCCCTTACACAGTCCGAAGTAAGTGAATATCTGTGAAATTAGGGAGACTCGAGGTCCATTCATCACATTCTGCAGGGGTGCCCATCATTTTCGGTCTTGCCACTTGGTGTTCTGTGCTCACCTTGGCTAGTATCTTGGCACATGAATCAATACTCCATTAGTTAATGGACAGAAAAGTGGGAGCAGAAGGGGCAAGGCAAAGGCAGTGGCAGGAGAGAGAAGGAGGTGGTGATTGACAGAAGTACAGTAGCAGAGGGTAAGTGATAGAAATGATGAAGCAGTGTGGTGTGGCCTCCCTATGCCCTTGTCCCTTTAATGGTGATGTGTTTTATGGATCCTTGTGGCAGCGGTGGCCGGCATGGATCGGAGGTAAGGAGGCGGGGGCAGGAGGGGGGAGGACACGGGAGGTAGAGGGAGGATGGAGGGGGGAAGACATGGGGAAAGCGGCTGCAAAAAAAAATTTCCCTTCTCGACACTTTCTTGCCACATCTTTCCTCTGTAGTCCTTCCCTCGCTCGGCCACAGGAAGCACACCCAGGCTCCCAGTCAGCCAATTACCACGCTGTGATTTGTCTGAGCGCCGTGTTTCAGCGCTCAGACTCTGACTGGAGGCCTGGGCATGTTCTCCACATTGGCTGTAATGCAGCCTGAATGGAGAACATGGGAAGTGCGCAAGACTGTTTTGGGCGGCCCGAGAGGGCCATCCAAGCAGTCATCGCGCACTTTAGGAGGGTGCTACCACTCCTCCCCTGCCCCCGCCCCCTCACGCAAAGCTGTGGGCGGAATTAGGAGAAAATAAAATGATAATAACACGAGTTATTATCATTTTATTTTCTCTGTGTTTCACTGCAAAAAAGCAGTGGGGCGACGCTCCTCCGCGGAGAAGCCGCCACTGCCTTGTTGGCATAATTTGGAATGTAGGATGCCCTTGGTAACGAGCTGGGAGTGGAGCTGAGTTACTGAGGAGAGAGGCTGTACTGGCTGTACTGCTCTGTGGTGGACGCTTCATTAAAGAGGAGTTATACAATTTCTACTCGTGTCATCGACTTCTTAGCAGAGTGCCCGTGAGGGGGTCCAGTAAAAGGCTGAAAAATTCCATTCAGGGAGAATTTATTTGAGTACATACTGTACAACAAATTCATAGCTTCCAATGCATGGGTGAGAGATTAGGACTGCTATTTTTGTTGCTTTTTGTCTGGCTGTACATAGCTTTATTTGTCTGGAGACGTCAATTATTCTCAAATACAAGAAGATGAAGAACAGAGAGAATGGGCTTTGGGCTAGACCCATTAAGCCATTAACTTTCATGTGGTTTTCATGATTTGCCATTGATTGGGTGGGCTGTCCGTCACGGTTAAGACATTTTGTGAATGTTTACTTTATCCTATGTGTATTCCCACTAGGGTTTGGTGAGGGGGCATGAAAAAGAAGTAATTTTGTCAGGCTGCAGATGCAATATGCCATGTAGCTTGTTACAGTGACCACGTATATGTTCTATGATGTATTTACTTTTCTGACACAATGACCTTTTTACTGCTGGTTTATGGCTTTTAAGAAGGGTGTGGTGGTTGGATCCAATGCTATGGAGACAGTGCAAATCCCTGATCACCCTTGTGCACTCACTTCTTTTACCTTGCTGCCATTTAAAAAAAACATAGATTTATTGCTTTATCTATTTTTATTAGCTATGTATTGGATTCCATAAACATTAACACAAGTGCGATTTTCAAGTTTTGTACAGACTCTTCAGGAAGGTTTCCATTGATACATAACATAAGATCTTCTTAATTTTCCTGAGTTGTCATGAGGGCTAGTACTCGAATCTACTCATTGTTATTACTACAATAATATGTTCATACCGTATATCTGAGGGCGGACACTCATCAAACAGTGGTGAATGCAAGGTAATCAGGCGCAGCTAACAAAGTGAACAAAAAAACAAACACAAAACCAAACTTTGAAATCCTACTGATTCTAGTCCTTAATTCCACATTCAGACCTTTTCCTCTTTTGAAGTCTTCTCCTATTGGTCATTTGCAGGTGTTTCAGTCGTCTGTTCTTCCATGTTACCCCCCAACATTCACCACTCCCTGCCAGAGCATTAACTAACTAGGGGGTGGGCATAAAGGGGACGCCACCATTCCCCCTGCAGTGCTGAGGAATGAAGGGGCCTATTATGGGTGTTTTATGAGTCAACCAAGTACACGTCCCATGGCAGGGGCAACTCGGACTTCCATGAGAAGGAGTGTGCTCTCAAACCTCACTCACTTTCGTAATTCCTGTTTCCGCACCACAATGTCAGGGGACCTTCTGCTCTTCCAACCCATGGCAATCTGTCTCTTCGCTAAGACAGAAGCTAGATCTATGAATTTGCTTCTGGCTTTTTTGCCTTTAGGGTGACGGTATATGCCGAGCATGCACGCGCCTGCCGAACACACCAGATTTTTGCCTGTAGCCCGATTTATTCGTGAAATCTGCCACCAATGGTCCTTAAGGTCCTGACAGTCCCAGACCATGTGGTAGAAGTTTGCTCCCTCAAACTGGCATTGTGGTACTGTGCTGTCATGATAACATGTTGGATATACAGTTTTTTCTTCACATGGTAAAAATGTGAGTGCTCATAAGCTATCTTAAAGATGCCACAAACATACTACCCCTTTGGCAAAAGTATTTACTATGCAATATTTTGTTGTGTATGCCTTTTAGGTTCACCATTTACAATGCAAACTTAATATCATGGCTCCTTTCCATAACACTCTTCTTTTACAGTAGAGCTTAACTATGCTACTGCAGTCTGTTCAGCAAAGGAATCTTACTCCCAGCTTCTATATTCCATATAGCCCAAGATTTTGTTTCACTTTGGCATTTTCTTTCCAGAGCAGCCGAGGCAACACGCACACTGTGTCGCACACCTATTGCCAAACACAGTTGCGGCTGGTGCAGGTAAGAGCGGTGTGGCAGGGCGGGGTGGAGGATGAAGTCGATGGACGACGATGAGGGAAAATAAAATTTACAAAAAAGAAAAACACTTTCCTTGCGCTAGCCGCATCGCTGCGCCGGCGATGCGGCCAGCGCAAGTTAATTGTTTCTTATTTTTTATTTTCCCTTGTCGTCGTCTGTTGACTTTACACCACCCCCCCCCCCCGCCCCCCCCACCGCAACTGGCCAAACACTTCCCCTGTCCAAAAGCCAGAACTCTTGACTTGGCCAATATTTCTACTGCCATCACTGCCATGGTATGTGGGGAATCACTTACAGAAGGGTTTTCTGAGACTAAATGTGCAGTTTGATGTTCCTGAAAAATTGTTTTATGTCCAACTCATGTGTACATCACCATTGTTGGTGTAGACAAACACGTTTGAAATGTCATGTTTTTTTAGCAGCTTTAAGTTGTATGTGTTTTGTTTACATTCAAAAATATCTTTCTCCAACTTTTTTAATAGTGCTGCAGCATCAGAAATATTGTGATTTCCTTCAAAGTTTTTTTCCTGGTCTTCCAGTCTGTCCAGGTCTTTGGGAAAGTTTTTTGTTCTTGGCACGTCACTGGAATTAAGGCAAAAAATACCATCGTGAAATTACTGTGAAAGTTATTTTTGTTTAAATGCTTGTCTCCTGAGACATCACTCAGAAGGCTTGAGAATATGTGAGTGATGTAAATCTGAATCCAGAGTTAAACAATAATTGTCTTTTAATTACCCAATTAAGAACAATTAATACGTGTTGGACTGATTCCCAGGCAAGGCGGTTTAAAGTCCAAACCTTTTTGTTATAAAGTATATATTGAATAAAACCTTGAACAGAACTATTTCTCCTTATGCATTTTGTGTCCAGGTTCCGTGTGATTACAGAGCTTACCATTGTTCAATATGAATGTGAAGGGAATAGTAGCATGATGGAGAGTAAAACATTGAAGTAGCCGGATGGAGAGAGGGCTGGGGTACATGCATGTGTGTGCCTGTCCACCTGCCTTTCTGTCTGCATGATGGATTGTTTGGAAAGCCAATGTGTTAAAAATCCTCATAACCTGTCGGAAGGATAATGGATCTACGGGGAGCAAATGATTAACACATCATTCCCTTTGACAGTGTCTGCACTAAAACTGATCTCACAAACTCTTTCTTCTTGATCGATACATTAACCTGCAGGCCCACAAGCTATAGAAGAGGTTGGCAGGGTTAGAGCTTAAATTAATAGGCAACCTCCACTTCATCTTCCAGGGTGCACGGACTCACAGGGGACAGAATTGTCACAATTAGAGGAGGAATGCTCCATACCCCACTGATGGTCAATCCTTGCCACTCACTTAGGCTTCAGTGGTCTGCATTAGGCAACCAGGGTGAGGCCCATCTGCTTTTGATCTGAGGGGGATAGGGGTAAGGCTCAGTGGCGGCGCTTCTGCTAAGGCGGAGGAGCATCGCCCCACTGCTTCACAGCAGTGAAGTAGAGGAAACATAAAATGATAATAACTCGCATTATTATCATTTTATGTTTCCTTCTGCTTCAGCTTTGCGTTTGGGGCGGGGCTGCTCCAACGACAGAGGAGCAGGGGAGGAGTGGTTTGCCCACTCCTAAGTGCACAAAACTGTTTGGCCGGCCCTCTCAGGCAGGCCAAACATTCATGCTCAATTCGCATCTTCTCCATGCAGGCTCATTACAGCCTGCCTGGAGAACATTCCCTGGCTGAGCGCCGATCAACGGCGCTCAGACCAATCACAACACTGCATTGCAGCGTTGTGATTGGCTAGCGGGAGGCTGGGAGCCGGGTGCTTCCTGCTGCTTCCTGCATCCTGCTGTGGGACCGGAGTCAGGAAGGAGAGGCGGCAGCCGGCCAGCCATCACAGGTAAGGGGCCGATTCCGATTCGGGCCGGAAATCTCTCCGACCGAGCCGGACCCGGAGAGATTTCCGACCGAATCGGACCCGTGCAGCCCGACCGAACGAGTACGATGCGTCCGTATGCTATCGTACTCGAGTCGGTCGGACTCCCATTGAAGTCAATGGGAGCCGGTCGTACAACGCGTACGCGGGCTCCCATTGCCTCAATGGGTGCGAGGCGAACAAGGGCGCCCCCTACAGCGGGTACGCAGCGAAGCGACTCGTGCCGTACACGCACAGGTAGGGGGGACCCATGGGTCCCCCCTGTGTGCGACTCGCGCGGCTACGCATACAGGGGGGTCCGACACGGACCCCCGAAGTACGGCTCCGACTGCTCTTTCGAGCCGGACGGCGCGTGTCGGTCGGACTGCTCGCGGTGCGCATCGTACTTACCCGGCCGGGGAACGTCTCCATTGCGCGGTGCGAGTCGTGTCCGAGCGAGTCGGTCAGTGCGGTTCGACCCGGGAACGAGTCGGTCAGAGCGGTTGGGACGCCCGAACGAGTCGGTCGGCGATTTCGCATCGTACTCGCTCGTCCGGACGCACGTACGAATCGGTCGGGAAATAGGGCTCCGAATCGGATCCGGTTAAGCCGAATCCGATTCGGAGCCCTACCGGCCGAGATCGGAATCGGCCCCTGAGTGTTTTTGGTTTTTTTTACTTTTTTCGTCCCCCCCCAACTTACTGGCCCGCCCCCATCCCACCACCCGGGTCTGGTAGCAGCCGCTACTGGTAAGGCTCACATGTGGGTGAATGTAAGGTGTTAGGGAGGACGTATTTCAATTGAAGACTTCAGGATTAAATGCCTGTGATATTGAAAAGGATTATATGTTTTGTAGCATGTTGTCACAGTGCTGTTTTTATGGCAAGTTGTATGAATATTAGTTCTTTGGGTTACGGCATGAGCCCTGTGGAATGGAGTAGGAATGGACGTTTGTGGGGGAGTGTGAGAGCGTAGTTCTGATGGTGTGGGTGTGCTGGCAGGTCCTATGCACAGTCTCTTAAAAATTCTTCTTCTGTTTCCACTAATGAGGGAATTGTGTGAAAGCTGCAGTTGCCACAGTTGAGGGCAATGGGTGAAAGTTATGTGTTTGCCAGGAACAATTTGGAGAATAGCAGTGTGACAGTAGCGTTCACCAACTGGATAATGCGGGACCTCAAATTGTGCATCCACTCAACTGAACAGATAATCCTTAGTTTTCGTTTTCCAACCAGAAGGTATTCCACACTTTAGTCCTCATTGCTATAGGGATATGACAGTCCAATCATCCAGCTAGCACCCAACATTTAGCACAAGACCACTATGCTAGGATACCTCAATGTCCGGAATGTTCTCCATCAACTGCCTGGCAATGTCTTTGCATCCCATGTTGACTGCTTCCACGGGCATCTCAGCATCACTGTACCAATCCCGGTTGACACAGTGGGCGTAGGCAGCACTGGGAGTGGCATGGTTGACTCTCGTGGTTGTCACTACCCCTACTGATTTGCCTGTGGGAGAAATGATGTCTTTGATGTGAAAATGCATAAAATGGAGCATAAGAGATGAAACTATAAATCCTGCAAGTTATTAAGCCGTATCCCAAATCTTTCAAGTCACTTTTCAGTTTTCCCTTTCACCTCTGCCCCCTCTAAGCTGGATATTATATGACTGACTTTATTGCTTAAAGCAGCAGTGATTTTAAAACAACCTTTTCAAGGGGATTTTGTCATACTGTGTATTTTCCATAATGTACAGATATTAAAATCAGTGATTTAAAAAAAACCTTTTCACTGTATTTTTTCGTACTGGTGTATTTTCTATAATTTACAGGTGTTACATCCTGCCCACGATGGATTTCACCCAATGGGAGTCACAGTCTCCGTCTCTTTTCTTCCCACCAAAAAACAGTCCCAGAGCAGGGCTAGATAATGACCTCCTCAAAGTACACCGCTAATCTTTACCAGTTTGTTTGAACAGCATCATCTTCATGAAAATCAATCAAAACATGAACATTCTAATTGCAATAAGAGCCCTTTGTTAACTGTACCTTGAGGGCACCAGCTTCAAAGATTTCTCATTCCTACAGATTAACTAAACTCTTCTTAGCACAGAAGAACAGTATTCAACCAATCAGTGTCGCCCAGAATTAAAGTAATTAGTTAAAATATATATTTTCACATTAGAAAAAACAATTTTCATGCAAATTGCATCATAATTAATACCGAATTTAAAACAACAGGAAACTGGCAAAATTTACTATGGTCCAATAAAGTCATCTTAAGAAAATATTGACATTTGTGAACTATTCTGCCTTCGCCTCGTAATGTATTACTCTGTAAAGAGAACCCATCAATTCAGTATTGGACTCTACTGTAATTACCCATTATATATACTACACATACATGTATACATATATGAAATACATTATTTATCTGTAATACTGGGTTTGCAGCTCGTAGAGTTGCATATTTGCATGCTGTGCACACTTTTGCCATCTAGTGTTGGGTTCTGAACATTACAAGCTGTTTTTCCCCAGAGAAGGTGTTTCTATTTCATAGTGGCTCATGGTATCTCCCTCTTAAAGCTAGCATACACCAGAACACAGACCCACCTCAGACAGCGTTTGTTTTTTCCCATAAAGGTGAGGGCATATATGCTTAAGCAAGTGATATAGTGTCTGTATGCTAAAAGAAAGAATTCCAAACAGTAAACTGAATCTGCATTTAGAAGGTGTCCAGCTGTGTTATACCATGCTCTCATCCGGGAGATGGGAAGGGCACATGTCAAGATACAGCACTACAAGCTGCAAACTGAGTGTTACAGTTAAGAAACATTTTAAGATGGTGGCATGTGTTGCTGTAGATCATATGCTGTGCATAGGCTGAAAAGCAGTACCCACATCACTAACGTGGTGGCTTGCAAGTAGAAGTGATAGATGTCTAGAACAGAGTTTTTAGGACAGTTCGTCCAACCTATGTCCCTTGCTTGGTGTGCATGGCCACGCAACAGTGTTTAGTGAATGTCTGGATAGAACACCATGCAGCAACCTTACAAATATCTGCCAATGGAATGTTTCCTTGGAATACCATTGAGATACTTTTTGGAAAGTTGAAAGTGCCGAACATGTGGTTACCTTTGGATTTGGAGTAACATCTGGATGCATATAAGATCTCCCTTGACAACTAATCTGTGGAAATAGGGCTAACAAGATGCGGTTGTGCAAATGCAATGAAAGGTTATTGTGTGTTCCTAATGGACGTAACCCGTTCCACATGCTGGCTAGTTGGATATCTTATTTGGGTAGTGCTTTTTTCTGCTGGTGATTTTGTATGTGGTAAAATAAGAATGTAATTCTCTGGGCTAGTTAATATGAAAAGGTGAATGAAATATAAAATATCAGGATTTTATGGTATGAATTTGGACAATTAAAAGATATATCAACACTTTATCAACCCCCTTGTCAATTGTAATGCTCCTTATATTTGGAGGAGGTTTTAACCTTATTCACCACTCATGAAAAAGTTCAGTAAAAAATATAAATGATTTGATTTACAAAAACAAATTCCCGCTTTAGAAATTTATGTTTGCAAAACAAAAAAAGGTTGTATAGCGGTTGTATTAAAAATTGTGGACGGTCCGGAAAACTTTCAAAGCCTGCAGAGGAGCCGCCATGGCTTTTTATGTTGCATAGGAGACAAGACAGGGCTGCTCCATGGTTCCAATACAACAGTTAGCAGTAAAAATGAACAATAATGCTAATATGTAAAGACCATAAATAAACTAATGGAGGTGTCCCATGCAATATATACAGCAAATCGATTAGTTTATACTCAGAACTGACATGACATATGAGCAATTTTAATGATTAAAGAATTTTCAACAATATCTGGTTGCTAAATAAAGGTACGACTGAGATTTTAGTTATAGGGTGTAAAGAAATGGTACTCCAGCAACTTTATTGATTGATCATATCCACGGTAAAACATTTTGGAGTCTGGATCTCTGCTAAGATTAATGGAATTTATCGCTTTAATTAAGTAAATCAATTAACTGAAATAAATAATGAATTGATCCGGCTTGGGAATCTGAGACCAACTTTAGTTAGACGTTTTAGTTATATGAAAATATCAATCAGTGATGATTCCATTACACAATATGCATTTTAAGAAATTAAGATCTTGACAACAATAAATTCTTTACAGAGAAAGAAACTATTAGGCAAATTTCTAGTTTTCAATATTTACAATTGCATTCTTCTTTGCTAACAAAATTGATGAGACAATGGTACAGGCTAAACCAGTAAAGAATTCATTCACAAACAGAAAATAACTACTAAATATGTAATTTTACAAATCTTGCCACCACGAGTAAACCTTGAGGTGATTGTTGTAACAAAATTCAGTAAGATTTTAGAGGAAAGCATACCATTAAATGTATGGGAGATAATATTGAACATGCGACGTGAAGAAGTTCAAAATTCATATATGCAACTTAATTAGCTCAGTTGTCTCGGCCAGTTTTAACACTCTGAGAATCATTAGAAAGATTCTTCCTTTTATCCCTTTGACCACCAGAAAAACAGTTGTCTCTTTATTAATCCTAGCAAAACTGGATTACTGTAATGGTCTTTTCACCAAGCTCCAAAAACAACATATGAAGAAACTTCAGAGTGTACAGAATGCGGCAGCCAGGCTCGTCTTTGACCTGCCTAAATTCCATCCAGTTTCATCCTCCATTAAGGAACTGCATTGGCTGACAGTAAATAACCGCATTAAATTCAAGGCATTATGCCTTACCTATACAGGCTTGCATGATCTAGGTCCCAGCTACCTTAAAAAACTCCTCTCATGGTACGTACCAAATAGAGATCTTCGATCCAAAAACACTCTGACAGTGGCTTGTCCCAGGTTTAAGAGACTGAAATGGGGAGGCAGTTGTTTTACCACTGAAGCCCCGGTCCTATGGAACAGTCTACCAATGAGCAGTAAAGCAGCTCCCACATTGCTGAGTTTCAGGGAGCTAACAAAAACCTGGCTTTTTAACCTCTAGGTACCCAGTACCCTCACCTTACTGCCAACCAACCAGCGCCAAGACACCCATGGGTATTCGAGCGCTTTATAAACTTTTTTAACATAACATAACATAATCAATATTGCTATGTTTAGGCTGTATTACATGCCAACTACAATGCTAAAATGAGGATTAGAGTTGACAGTGAGGGTCAGAGATACTGAACAGAAGAGGGTACTTTACTGCAAATCTTAGTTGATTGTATTATCTGCATAGTAATTGACATATTCAAACTAAATAAATTTTTTATTCTCCACTAAACAAGCTAACCTCACTCTTGCTTCTATACTGTTTTCTGAGGTCGTGCCTTACGTGAGGGAAACAGAACAAAATGTTCTACAAACTGACAATTGATCTAGAAGACGAAATATGTGCTAGGGAATTTGCACCTTTTTTAAAGGTCAAGAAGAAGAAATGTTTGCTGCTCAAAGATATAATAAAAAAAATCACAGGATGTAGAAACAGGATGAATATATATATAGAAAAGGCTAATATTGATTTTGGATGGAAATGAGCGCAGAGGTAGTTCATGCTTTTTCATCTTATTTTTTTTTGTGTAATGACGTAGATGCCAGTACTCTATGAGCTTAACTCTTCCCGTTCTAACAGGAGATGGTAGAGTTTTTCCTTCCTATAGGAGGTAAGGATAAATGCCTTCCTATCACTTATTCAGAGGAGAACATCAACAATCTGAGGGCAAAAAAGAAAAAAACTTGAAAAGGTGATAATACATCTGGCAAGACACAAGGCTATTGCCACAAATGTACTCATGTAGAAGTGTAGGCCAACCCTGATTTCTTGTAAGTGTAGCAGATAATAGACAGTATGGTGGATTGTAACTGTTATGGGCTGAATTTGGTGATTGAAACAGTAAATAGTTAATTGTTGCCATTTATGTACATTGTATGCACAAGCTATAGGTTTTCCGACTTCATTACACTGGTATCAGTTAATATCCGAATTCTAGGATCTTGGGTGCCAAATCGCAATATTGAGGGACTTCAGGGTAAGATGAGGTAACAATCCTAGATGCTGATCGAGCAGATCTGAAGTAGGCCTGGGTGAAATTTGCATAGTTTTCCTTGCAGAAATTACAAGACATGCCAAAATAATTATTAGGTGAAATGTTGGTTTGGCATTTTGCTCTATTTTTTAGCACCTACTTGAATCAATATTAGAAAAGCTTCAAGGGCAAGTCGTACTGCCATAAGCTCCAACACAGCCATTTGTAGAGTATGCTTCTGAGTGGACCTGAATAATCACATCATCTGTTTGAGCTGCCCAACCTGTGAGTGAAGCATCCATGTTGATGGCCACTTGTGTCTGTGGATTTAGAAAATATCTGCCAAGTAATACATTTTTATTGTTCCACCATTGCAGCTTGTGCCAAACATTGGGCTCTACTGTCACTACATCTTCCCATTTCTTGATCGCTTGTGACCACTGTCTGGCTAACCATTCCAGTAAATGCTTCATCTGGAACCTTGCACTGGGTATTAATGCAATTCATGATGCCATTATTCTCGCAGATTAGTTATCATTCTCACTGTCAGAGGATGCAACATCTGGTAAAGGGGATGTAGCCTTTGAAATGCTATCACTCTCTCCTTACTCCGCTATTACTGAATTGAGAATAACAATCTGAAAATCTTGAATCCACTGCAGACACAGATGGGATTTTATACATTGATTGTTATGTCCAGTTTGTGATGCAGTGGATAACTTGTTGAGTGTGGACAAGCCGCTGCACACAACTTGTGCCCTTGATCAGCCAATCGTCTAAGTAAGGGAATACATGTATTTTGTTGTGTCTCTGGTGAGCCACAACCACAGCTAAACATTTTTAAGCACTCTTGGAGCTGTTGCTACTCAAACGGTAGATCTATGAATTTATACTGTGTTCCACTTACCACAAACCTTAGACAGTATTGGTGGGCCTGATGGATAGTAATGTGAAAGAATGTATCTTTAAAATCGAGCGTTATCATGCACTCTTCAAGGTGACCATACTGAAGAGTAACAAGTATATGTAAGACATGAAAGCGTTTAAGTCCAAGATCGGTTGCTATGTCTTCTCTTATTTGGGGATTAGGAAGTACACACAGTACACTCCTTGTCCCAGTTGATGAGATGCCACTTTTTCAACAGACCCTTTTAGGAGAAGTACCTGTACATCTTCTAATGACGGTTTCAGATGATACTTGTTGATTTTGAGGGATGCTGTGGCAAATTTGGAGAAAAAGTATAAAACGCCAAGCAGTAAGTATGGGTGCTGATTGATAATCTCAGGTTACGTCCTTCCAGTTTGGGCAATTTTCTCCAGACATATTCTGAATGGTGGGGGGAGGCAGGAAAGATTCCTGCTTGGTTGACAGCCATGCCTACTCCTTGTGCACCTCTTGCCTTGCATCGTCCGTCATCACAAAATGTCCTTGTCATACTGTTCTTCTCAAGCTTGGTGCATTGTTTCTGGAAAGGAGAGCTAAGTCTAGTATTCTGGTCTGTTTCTAGTATTTCCCACCTTTGCTGAAGGGTAAGTATGCAGCTTCCAGAAACCTACCCAATGCTTTCAAGGTTGGAGGACACCCATTGCTTTAGCTGAGCCTCTTTTTTTACTTTCTTTAACATTTTATCGATTTGAGGGGCAAAGAGATGTTGCCTGCCGAATGACAGACTATTTAGATGCTGCTGGACGTCTGGGCAGAATTCCGAGATTCTAAGGCGGGCATGTCTATACGAGAAGATGCTGTACACAGCAAGTTGCTGCTATCACCTTGCTGTGGTACTGCAGCATCAAACGCACACCTAATGTCAGCGTCAAAAGGTTCATATTAACCATTTCAAACACTCAATCATTAATATATTTTTTTTTAACTCCATGCACTGGTAAATTAGATAAGCAATCCTGAGGGGATTGTTATACTGGATTGTCTACTCAGCTTGGACAGCTTAATATCTTCGAAGGGGTCTCATAGTCATTACTGATTCCAAAGTATGAAATAGGGGGCTGAATCACACAACATATCTGACTGGCGCTATTTACGTCCTTATTGGTAAGTTAAGGCAGTTCTTGATGCAACTACCTTTTACCACTTCATTGTGAAAACAGGTTTCTTAAGGTGGTAATTTGTGACAAGAAAGTTTAAACATATTGGCTTCATGGCATTCTTTTGTGGTGGTGACATGTCCTATTGCTTTTTTGTGCTTCTGTGTATTTGTACTGCATTACTGCAATGTGATGTAGTTGAGTTGTATGGTGGCTGTTGTCAGTGCTTAATTTGTAGAATATTAAGTGCCAGGGCTCTGACCAGGAAGCCACTGCAGCTTGCACCACCCATCGCCCTTGTCATCGCTGCCAAAACAACTACTAACCACCTCTCTCGCATGTAAATGCGACAGATCAGATTATTCCAGGTCCCCAAAGCTAAAGGAATGGCTGGGGAGGCAGGTATTATCAATTTTAATGTGTATTGTAGTCCTAAACTACCGTTGTTCTGCTTATCTCTAAATTAGATGAGCAGCGCCACCATGTGGTGGGCTGTTCTGAGTATGGTGTTGACATTGAGGTGCCGAGCACCGAAAACCAATTAAGTGGCTCAAATTAAGCACTCGCTGTTGTACTGTGTTGTTTGGACCAGAGGCTGCTCCTCCGCAATGGCGGAGGCGCGTCGCACCACTGGCTCAGAGCCAGCAGCTGGAAAATAAAACAATATTTCATTATTGTTTTATTTTTCAGCTGCTGGCTGAGCCAAGCGTATGCAGGGAGGGGAGGGCTGGGCCATGGGAGGGGGAGGAGGAGTGGTAGGTGTACTTTTAAGTGCGCATTTCAGTTTGACCAGTAGTCTTAGGCCGGCAAAAATGACATGCGCACTTAGGTTTCTCCAACCCAGCTGTATTGCACAGCCGGGTTGGAGAAACAGCAAAGACTCCCTGTGCCAGAGCGAGTTTTAATCCAGCCCGCTCAGGCCAATCCCCACGCTGCTCTCATGCTTAAGAGCATCGCAGGGATTGGATGGGGAGTCCGTGATGCCAGGAACTGGAAGCAGAGAAGCGCGAGGCGGCCGGCAGCACCAGGTAAGTCTTTTATTTTTATTTGTTGTATTATTAAACATCCCTGCGTGCCCCCCCCACTTTCCCCACACCCTCCCGCTCCCCGTTCAAACACCCTACCACTCTTTTTCTGCGTAGGCCGACACTGGTTTGAACTAGTGTTTTTGTCCACTGTTATGTCTTAATTGTGGTGTTATGCTGCTTTGTGTATGTTACTGTGCTATGTTCTGTTGTTTACTTTAAATATGTCAAAAAATGCTGCTATGTGGGTGCAGCTAGAGTGAAATGGAGCATGCTGTGTTATAGGAAGCTACTTGCTGTCTTTTGAAAAATCCATCATAATCCTGATAAGACCTGCACATCTGAGCGAGAAGCGGCTTGGCAGTATCTTTTCACCCTGCAACAGTACCTGTAATTCCTCAAATGCCCGAAATGAATTGGTGGCGGCAAATCATGGAGGCGGCCTACCACTTCTGACTCTTTCAAGAGGGTGGGCACTTCCATATAAAGCAAGATCCAGGAGCTAGGGAGAACAGTGAGGAGGAACAGACGTCACTATGTGGTGGCCTCCCACTGGGAAGTAGCACCAGGGGTGGGTGTACTTCATGGATAGCTTGGGATGTTCAGAGAAAAGACACATGATCCGTTTTTTTTTCCCCTTGAAAATCTGATGGATGATGAGGACATAAAACATGGTCTTGGGAGAGAGATGGCGCTGGCCTAAGAGGTACAGCCAGGCGTGTGGTGCTGGACCCCTATCTGGCTCACCACCCTTTATGCAAACTAATTGAGGTATGTGGCAATGAGGCCATCTAGACAGGCAGCAGCATAGTCTGGGAGTGGCATACGCACAAATCACATACTGAGAGCATTCTCGCTAAAAACTAACACTGGGGTACAGAAGCGAACACTGAGGGCCAAGTGTTGAAGAGGTGTACTTTGTGTTCAATTTGTTGGATCACAGAAGGCCACACCTAAAAGAGAGTTCCCATAGCAATAGCATGATAGAGTGGCTCAACGTCTTGTTCTCTGCAAGCCAGTGCCAAACAGCGATCCCACAGACTGCTTTTTCTACAGTATTGTTGCTTACATTAAGAAACAACGAGTCTCTACTTGACATCTTCTCTCCCCACAGACCCCACCTCCTTTCTACTTTTTTTTATCCTTCTTTGAAGGACCAAAGTCATGTTTAGAAATACGGTGCTAGGTTGTGTGTTTGCTTTATTTTATTAACAAGTGTTGGAAATGGACCTTTCTGCAGGGTTACCCCAAACTTGTTGCCTTCCTCCTTCTCTTTTTCTGACCTTGATTTTGATGGCTTTAGGACTCTGTGCACTTTTTTACTGCTAACCAGTACTAAAGTGCTTGTTCTCGGTACTTAAAATATGGTCAAATTTGCTTATCCACAATTGACATATTTAATTTACTTATAAGTCCCTAGTAATAATACTACATCTGCCCAGAGCCTGTAAATTAAATGCTACTAATGGGCCTGCAGGACTGATTGTGCCAATCGCTTAAGTAGCCCATTGAACATGTCTCAGGCCTGCCATAGCAGAGACTGTGTGTACAGTTTTAAACTGCCATGTTGACCTGGCAAGTTAGCCCTCTTGTCAGGCCCAAACCTTCTTTTCGATTACATATAAATAACCCCTAAGGTAGGGCCTGGACTGCCCATGGGCAGGGTGCAGTTAATTCAAAATGTAGGACATGTACTTTTAAGTTTTACATGACCTAGTAGTGAAATACTCCTAAATTCGTTTTTCATTACTGCAAAGCCTATCTAACATTGGGATTGCCTTATTACATTTTATAAGTGCAATTTCCAATTGGGAAAAGATGGGACCCCCAAATTTGGTGTCTCTGAAGACACAATTTAAAAATACAACTTTTTTAAATTGCAATTCTGAAAATCACACTTTTAGAAAGTTGACGTTTTCTTACTGTAACTATTTGGTGCCTTCTGTCTGTCTCTGGAATACACGTCTGGGGTGGGTGACAGTTGGCTTCCTGCATTCCCTCTAGACAGCCACACACAAAGGAAGGGTAGGTGTGACTGAGTGGCCCTCTGCATGCTGGTGGGTTATCCTGAGCAGGATGGGAGGGAGGAGCTGACGCTTACACCTGAAAGGGCTGTGTCCTGTCGCCACACAAAGGGTTGCATACCCCCCTGTAGTAAGTCTGGAGCCGGGGCAGGAAAGGCAGGGTGTTGTGCAGTTCAAAGGCATCTCCTTGAAGGCTCCCTACTTCAAATGCCCAAATGTGTATAAGTACTGGACCACTGACACCACCAAATCAGATCACTTCTGGAACTGAAGACATTCTACCAGGAAAAAGGACTGTTGTGCTGTCAGCAGGGACTGCCGCTTTGCTGAACTGCTTTGTTGTGTTGGCCTGCTGCTTCTTGGCTGGGAGTGAGAAGGACTGGACCTGCATCTCTACATCCCAGAAACTAAGTACTCTCCAAGAGCTTGTTGGCTTTCCTCCTGTTTCAGAAGTCTCAGGGATATCAAAGACTTCATTTTCATCTTCATCTCAGCACCTGGATTTTACTTGCTGTAAGTCTTGCTCTGACAAGTGGTGTCAATCTAGTCCAGAACGCTTGTAAGTGAGTTGAAAGTGCTGCAACTGCCAGAACCTGCGCCAATCGGAACCAATGCAGCTCCTACTGCAAGATGTGAATCGACGCATTACCGCTGTTGCAGGAACTAGAACCTGCGCATTGATGCTGTTGCGCCAATCGGAACGGACGCATCTTGGGATTGACACATCACCGTTGTTACAGGGAACGGAACAGCACATCACACTCAGAACTGCTGCATCACCTCCTGGGCCACCACTTCGGAACCAATGCATCGCTGCCACTGCATGGAGAAGATCGACTCATCGCCCTCCAGTGTGGATTAACCCGGCAAACCGCATTCAAAACCGCTGCACGCGGAACTGATGCTTCACTCAACAGAACCCACACATCGCCGCAGTTGCATGGAAAAATCCAGCGCAACACCCCAACTGCATAGGGATCATCAACACATCTCCTGCTGCGACAAGGATTAAGGTACTTTTGCTCAGCGGGACCTGCGTGGGCCCTGTAGCCAGCCTGCGCTCCATCGCAGGCGGCCTGAACTCTTGACTTTGTCCCGGTCCAGCGCGACCAATTAACTCTGGGCGCTCTTTGCTTCTAAGTGTTATTTTTGCATTTCAT
This sequence comes from Calotriton arnoldi, assembly GCA_963921515.1. Taxonomy (NCBI): domain Eukaryota; kingdom Metazoa; phylum Chordata; class Amphibia; order Caudata; family Salamandridae; genus Calotriton; species Calotriton arnoldi. The sequence goes on along the minus strand of CAWUFW010000025.1, from coordinate 4,801,054 downwards.
CTTTTAAAAGTCATATCTCGACTTCTACCCATTGCATTTTTGTCATTTTGGCCATGTTTTATTTCTAAAAATATTCTCTATTTTTCTGAACTGGTGTATAGTCTTTTTGTGGTGCTATCACTGTGTGACTGTGTGTTGTGTGCACAAATACTTTTCACATTTCCTCTTGAGTAAATCCTCACTGCTTTGTGCCAAGCTACCAGAGAGTGAGCATGGGTTAATTTAAAGTGTGCCTCTGACTTACCCTGAGAATGATTGTGGTTCCTGCTTGGACAGGGTACATACCTCTGCCAACCAGAAATCCAATTTCTAAGAACAAGAATATGTCAGTTTTCCCTCGGCAGCACAGGGAAAGAAGGCTCGGCTGGCAAGCACAGTGGAGGAGGCAAGTTTCTGAGGAGGAAGAGGCACAGTGGCAGAGTCAGGTTTTGGTACCAGAGGGGGCAAACTGTCCCTCAGGGGCTACAAGTACAGACCACTACCCTACTTTGGGAAATTACACATATGCACTTTCGAGATTTACAGTAACCTTGAGTGAATATGCTTTTGCCAATGAAATGTAATTCAACTGTAAATTGTATTTAATTGATTTTACTGGGTGCCAGGCAGGGTGTGCAAGGAGAACAAGAATTGAGCCACGGGGTGGGATGGGGTAGGGGGGTGACACCTTCTATGTCAGATTGGCCTATATGGCACTCTGACAGTGGCTGATGGGCTTGTCTGCCAAGTCAGTATATGCTCTGGTCTTGTGGCTCTTTGTGGGCCTGTTTTATGGTGTGGTGGACTGGTTTTCACTTCTGATTTCTCTAATATTGCTACAAACATTGCTTGCAGCAAGCACACATGCAAGCAGCCTGCCATACCACGCAAAACACCTATACAGCATGTCTTTACAAGTTTGAAAGTACTCTGATTTGCAAATGCAGGCCACTATTTTACCTATTCAATTTGCTTGGCCTATTTTCTGTAACTGTCCAACTCTGGCTCTCCTATTTTTTCTGCCACTGAAGAGGCACCATTTTTTTTTTTTTTTTTTTAAAGAGGAACAATTGTTAGTGGCAGTTTTTCAATATTCTGAAGTCCCCATCAAACGTTGCCGGATTTTGGAGCAGCGATACTGGGGGTGGAATCGTCAATTTGTCACTTGAATGAGACTAGCCACACAGGCCTAGGAATTCGGGGTCCTTTTCTGGTGGACTGACCCTTTTCCAGGGACAAATCATTTGAGATTTTCAGCCTGTTCATACTAGGCGGAAAATGTCAGTGAGACGGCTGGTGCGGGTCAGGGACATAGCTTCAAGAGGGTGTTTGGGGTCTCGCGTCACCCTAATAAATGCATTTCCCATTCCTGTTTGGGTCCTGGGACTCTGAGTTGAGTTTGGTAGTGTCTGAGCTGGTCTTCCCTTGGGTTAATTACTTTTCAGACTATAGCCGCTCTTGCCTTTGACACCCTTAACAGCTAAAGCTTCTCCCCTCCCAATGCTCCGCAAACCCCGCTCGACACACCGTCTTTTTTAGTTCGGTATGCTACAGATATGGTTGGGAAATTGCTGATTTACACCCACTGAACCTCATTCACTAAACTATGCCCCTGATGGGGGCAGGATGTTAGAGTTGGTCAGGCCAAGGTTGCCTTATGCCAGGGCGGTGATGTACCAGTGGCGTAACGAAACTTAAGTGGGCACTTCTGCAAAGGACATGGAGGGGGCCCCCCACGCTCAGGACCAAGTCAGGAGCTCTCAGTCCAGGGGCCCGCCACCTGTGCACAGTGCCAGAGGGGGCCCCCTGGAGCTCGCCCCCCCTCCCACCGCGGGGCTGTGGGGCATATTGTTACGACAGTGCGATGTACTCCTGCCCCGAAGCCCTTGCCCCAGCATTCCTTCCTCCCACCAAGCCACTCAAGCTAATGCTCCAGGGAGAAGATCACCACTCACAATGAGGGCTTGACTGGCAGGACTTCAAGGACTACTAGGACTGTGCAGGACAAGAGTGTGCAGTTTTATGAGAGTTGTATCGGAATTGGTCTCTAGAGTTCATTGATATCTTAGGCCCAACTACGTTCAGAGATGAACTGATTCAGGGTGTTTGCGTGGCATGCCAACCAGATCAATGAACCAAAAGCAAACTGTAATTAGACCACACACCGAAGTGAGGCTTTGTAGTTTATAAATCTGAAACGTCGATAAACACTCCGTACCTGTTACCATGGCACATTTCTAACTGATTCATCATCAACCTGTTTTTTAGGTCGAGCCTGGGCAGCGCATGCACTGCTGCGAGGCATGCAGTAGTGGAGTATGGCTTTGAAGCCCCGCCCACTTTCCGCCCATATTTTTAATTGGATTATGTCAATGTCCTTTGTAAACGCTGGCTTCCGAGTCGTTACTAGGCTTGTTAGTCTCTCCTTGGTACCGCGTTGTCTGCATTTGTAACCTCCCATGGCCCTTTTACTTCTGTTGCGACACGGTATGCCTTATTTTAGTCTGTAAGCACTATTTTCTTTAATGAGTTTCTCCTACTGCAGGCACGACGTGTTTTCCTCGCCATGCGCGCTTTCACTTCCAAGCAGCCTCGGACAATGGCGGTCGCTTCATTGCAGTGAAATAGGTCTCGCATTTACAAGAGTTTGAGCTATTGCCATTGTAAATGACAATAGTTTAAACTCTTGTAAATGCGAGACCTATTGCATTGCAAATGCTTGTTTCTACAGATCTTAGAATGCGAATGTCAGGGCGGACATCAGTCACGTTATGCATCACTCCAGGGCTCTGAGACATAACCGAGCCTCTTTAAAACACACATGGAATTTACAATCGGTTCTTGCAGCATCTTTTGAAAACAGTAATTTCCAAAACATAATCGAAACTGGGGAGGAGACTGCCAGGCCGAGAAACACGCACCACTCTCACAATAACACACTACCTCTGTCTCACTTTCTCTCTCTCTCTTACACACCCACACACACATTCATGCAGATCAGCAGAGAACCCAATGAACACACGCACTGACATGCGCGCGACCGCACTCTCACACATACAGAGGAACACGCACAAACATAATGTGCACACACACTGCACTGCACTCCACTCTACAAGAGTTGGTGCATTATTATATGCAGTGCTATATGTGGGATGAATAAGGCTGGAGGGTTTTAATAGGGGTGTGGGCCAAGAGCTATGGCCTTTATAATAGACATGGCCTTTGAAACTGAATGTGGGTCCTAACATGTGGACTAGAATCCTACCCCCTTACAAATAAAAAGCGCCTTCGTATAAGGAGAATAGATAGAATCAGTAAGCATCGTGGTATTTAGAAGTTAACATAAGCATTATTTTTCAGTTCATATAAAATATGCGCTACTAGCAATAATATGCTTGACGCAGTACATGTAAAAATTAAATAGCACAATGCATTCAAATTTACGAGATTTCACTTCAGTTACCCACAGTGAAATCAGGACTTGTGCATAGTCCATAACAATATGACTAGCCAGTTTGCACACACAGTGTATATAGATGCAAACACAACCCATGATTTGTTCTTGTGTGTTTTTAACGTGGTGTGTAGTGCTACAGCCTTGCTGTTAACTGAGCAAAGTAAATAATAGGTGTTGTTGTTATTACCAACCATAGTGGCACACATTTTATCTACCCAATAAAAATAGAAAGCTGTGTTGGCCTCATCGAGATTTGTATCTGTGACCTTGGGGTTGCCTACAGATTTTCACAGTAGGAACGGGAATAAACTGAGCTGTCTTGGCGGTGATCACTATAACCCAGATGCAGCAGCTTATAACCTAGCTCTGTGGATTAAGTCATTCAGTGATGAGGTGTGCATTTAGTAAGTGTCAGCTTCCAACAAGAATAAAACAGCTTAGTTTGTTAGTGAACTTGCTGCAGTGCACTGAGTGTAATCTGCATGTAACAGGTTTGAATCCTAGATTACTCAGGGCCTCATTACGGTGTCTGTCGGTAAGCCTCCGACCGCTCGTCGGAGGCTTACCGACCGTCATCATAGGTTTACAGTCCAACTGCCGAATTTCAATGTCGGCGGTTGGAGTGTAAACCGGCTGGTCAATCCGACTGGGTTCCGACGGGTTCAAGGAGCCAGCTGACCAGTCAGAAACCATCCATTATCCCTTCAGGACGGCGTTTCTGTCGTCGGGATTATGATGTCGGTTTCCGACAGCCTTTCCATGTCGGGCTTTCCGACATTGAAAGGCTGTCGCTAAGTGACTTTGGTAGCCTCTAGAAGGGCTTCCATCCTTCCATGGCCTACTGTTGTGGCAGTGGGGGGCACCTATGGCGCACCCCTGAAAATCCTGCACCGTATGGCAGGCACCATGAGGTGCCTGCCAAACAGTGCAGGGATTTCCACAAACTCCCATTTCTCAATGAGAGCTTGTGCTGAGGGCGGCGTCCTCCCGCCGCACAAACTCCCATTGAGAAATGGGGGTTTGCGACCGCACCATGTGCCGACGCATCGTAATAGGGTGTGCCGAACTGCTGACCTATGGTCGGTTGGTTCTCACACAGAAACGGTATCGGACATGGTAATAGGGGCCTCAGTCAATTGCTGTAGAGACTCTAGGGTAAAATGAAGGTCACAATTTCCATTATTGGTAAGATAGCTCCGTTAGCTATGCACATGATGCAAAGACCTGCATACTTTGGGGGCACCGTGCAGTACTCACTCAATTAAGATGAGTACAACTGAGTTGGTGTTAATTAACACTTATAATCGAGCACCAAGAAAAAAAATAAGTTTATTTTGTGTGCTATACGCATGGTTATTACTAGAAGAATTATTTCCCCAATCCTACAACTCATTACATATTTTGTGCATTCAGGAGACATGTTATTTTTCTTACTACTCCGCGGTTCAGCACAGCGCTGCCTGACGCCCCAAAATTAAGTTTTAAATATTAGAAAATTAGAAAAGGGTGTTAAGTTCCAGTAAGCAGGTGAGCAATTGCTAAAAGGGCTCCTCACTCTCCAGTCCCTCAATTGTTTATGGTGTTGGACACGAACAGAGAGCCCAGTAGGCATTCCATTTCATGGCCTGTGTTTTCTGAACTGCCAATACTGAGCACTGGCAGGACCCAGCCCTCCCAAAGCTATGCTAATATTTATTAGCCTGCCTCCATCTCTAGCCAAGTCTGGCTCCTGGGGCCACTACCGATTGATGTCAAAATATCTATGGTGTTAATATCGTTTACAAAAATGTCTATGTTGTTAATATCATTAACAAAAATATAATTGTTAATAATATCATTTTTTAATTATTTTCATGTATTTTAGTATATGTTTTAATTGTATATGTTATAAATTATTTGCATAATTATTGGTAATGCATTTTATTATAGTTTGTACATTTATAGTTGTTTTTAAATTTAATTTAATTGTTTCTTGTAATTTTTAGTGTCATAGTGGGTTGTGGGGTTCATAGGTGTACAGGGTGGGAAGTAAATTAATTATAATTAATTAATCATTCATTTAGAATTATTGTTGATTATTAAAATGATAATTATCTAAATTGTGTAACTAATTTATTTTTAAAGTTAAGTTTTAGGTGTGGGTTGTGGGATTTGTAGGGGTACAGGGTGAGAAGTAAATTAGTTATAATTAATTAATAATTAGTCTTTGATTATTATTAATTATTTAATTCATAATTATGTTAATTGTGTAATGAATTAAAGTAAATTAATATTTTCGGTGCGGGTTGTGGGGTGTGTAGGGGTAAAGGGTGGAAAGGCAATTAATTATAATTAATAGTGTTAATTAATCATTATTTAATTGATCATTAATTCTGTAAATTGTGCAGTTAAGATATTTTTTAAAGTTATATACAAGGTGCGGGTTGTTGGGTTTGTAGAGTAAAGGGTGGGAAGTTAATTAAATATAGTTAATTATCAATTGTTTAATGAAAAATTATATAAATTGTGAAATTCAGATACTTTTTACGTAATATATATGTGTGGGTTGTTGGGTTCGCAGGGGTAAGGAGTGGGAAGTTAATTAAGTATAATTAATTATTAGCTAATTATTATTAATTGTTTAATTGATAATTAGTCATGTAAATTGTGTAATTATTATAATTTTGTAGATATATTTTAGTTGTGGGTTGTTGGATTTTTAGGGGTACAGGGTGGGAAGTTAATTAAGAAATAATCTATTGATTTATTTTTCAACAAACTTTATTGATTTTGTCCTGTATACAATACATACATTAAAGGGCATTGTATGACACAATCATTCCTATATTTGTTAATAACATATACTCTATTTCATGTATTGTATACATCTCTTGAATTTAGGCAGCAGTAACATATATTTGCTTATTATCCACAATTACGTTGCACAATTCTGTAATGTCATAGCCTTAACTTAAACTTCCCTCCCTCCTCAGTTGTTTACTGTACACTTGATACAGACCGATACACTTAAAATGCAATGGTAGTACATGGGTCTGTTGGGACCAATTTCTTGTTTCAAGGAGTTCGTGGGAGTTGTTCGGGTACTGTTGCTAGTGGGGTATGCCCTCGGTACTATAACTATTTCCAATTAACATCATCTGAGTGGGTTGATTCTTAAGAGTGTTGTCGTTATGTACGGAGTCAGCATTATTGGTTTGGGAGCATGATGAATAGTATTCAGGAAGTCTGTATGCCTAGCGCTTTAAAGGATTCTAGCATTACGTTCCATTACATTGATATTGACGTTTTCCGCAGGCCTCTGTATTCCTGTCTGCAGAGTGCATCACTTTCTGCCCTTCCCCAATAGATTACTTCTTCCAAACTAGGTCTGCATGCTTGGTGGAGTAGATGATTTCTATCTTTTAGGTATTAAATGCTTTGCTATTAGTAGTGCCAGATCTGCAAATTTCGTTTGCACTTTTTGGCGCTTGGGTCGATGGTATAGTCTTAGTATACAGCTTTCGGCTGTGTCCCAGTGTGCTCCCTCAGTTGTTTTGTTTATTGTGTCTATTACTTGTGCCCAGTATAGTGAGAGGGCCGGGCATGTCCATAACATGTGCAGCAAGTTTGCATCTGAAGCCACACACCTAGGGAATTTCGCCGGTACTGCCGGATACATTGCGTGCAGTCTGTGTGGTGTCAGATATGCTCTGTGTAGTATCATGTATTGAATGAATTTGAATCTGGTGTTGCGTGATGTTTTCTTGTGGAAGGCTAATATAGCTTTCCATTCTTTATCTTGAAGCACCTTTTTCCCAAATCTTGTCCATTTTTCTCTTAGTTGCATGAGGGGCACAGGAGCATGTGTGCATATACCTTTGTATAGCCATTCAATCAAATGTCTGCCGTTGCCCACCAGGTGTAGGGTGTATACAAGTTCGTGCGTGGGAGGTTTCATGCCATACGGGGACCACTGCATCTTGGCATATCATGCAATGTTTGCATATAACAGGAACAGGGAGTCGGGGAGACCCCGTTCGTGAACAAAGTCAGAATGGTTAAGGAGCATCTTGTTACCAAATAGTGCTACCACCGTTGTCACTCCTGCTTGTTCCCATAGACGTATAGGGCGGCTTGTCAGTATTCCAGTTGGGGTGGGGAGGCCTAGAAGTGGAATGTTCGGGGAATAGTTTGTTTTGTATACTGCAGGGCTAGTCCCCAATATGTGAGTGCTAGCTTTAGTAATAATGGCGCCTTAGGTGGAGTCTTCGTGCAGGGGAGCACAAGTGTGTGCAGTGTACCTTGCACAAATGTTGTTGGTTCATAGCCTATTTCATGTAGATTGAGGCCCACTAACCAGTATGCTAGCCATTGTAGTTGGCTTGCTAAGCAATATGCTCGGAAATCTGGTGCACCCAAGCCGTCCCCTTCCGCTGATAAATGCAGTTTCGCTAGTCCCACCTGTCTGCGGCCTGCTCCCCATATCAGTTCCGTTAAGAGCGTGTTCAATGTTGTAAAATAATGTGTTGGGATCACTATTGGCAGGTTGGTAAAGTAGTTGAGCACTCGTGAGAGCATGACCATTCTTGATATTGCTATGCGCCCAACTACAGTATGGGGAAGGGAAGTCCAGAAGGATATTTGAGAACGCAGCGAGGATACCGCTTTTTGGAGATTACCCTCTAAGAGATCCTGAGGGGTTCTGTATATTTGGACCCCTAGATATTTAAAGGTGGTTTGTGCAACCTGGAGTCATTGGTTCCCAAATGATACCTGTGTGATTTGTGGGTCGCTTTTAAGCAAGAAAACATGTGATTTAGTTGCATTGACAGTGAGTCTCGTGATTCGTCTCGAGATTCGTTCAAACCTGGTGGTGCGGTCGCATACTCCCATTTCTCTATGGGAGCTTGTGCTGCGGCCGTAAACCAGCAGTAGCACAAGCTCCCATTGAGAAAAGGGATATTCTGTTAATCCCTGCACTGCGTGGCAAGCACCACAAGGTGCCTGTCACGCAGTGCTGGGATTAACTGCGGGCACGCAACTGGCCGTGCTTTCCGACAGGCATGTCGGAAAGCCTGACATGGAAAGCCTGTTGTAAACCGACATCATAATCCCGGTGGCGGAAATGCCGTACTCAGGGATTACGGTGGGGCCTCCGACTGGCCAACAGGCTCCTTGAGCCCGTCGGAATCCAGCCGGAATGACCGGCGATCGAAAGTGAAACTGAAGATGTCGGTTGGTCAGAGGCTTTCCGACCGACATCAAAATAGGGCCCGAATGTTCAACTGCATATGTCTTTCAGTATCACCTCTTTTGATGTTATATTCCTCTTGAATTGTCACATATAAAAACATACTCTTATTTCCTCAAAAGGATCAAATTCTGTGTACAGCAGAGCGGTATGGCATCACATGTATTAGCCAAAGTAATGCCACTCCTGTCACAGAACCGTGTTGATTTACAGTTCCTCACTCTCTGGCCTTTTTTTAATTTCCATCATTACGGCATGCAGGGAAAATACGCCCATAAGCCCTGGCTGACTCAGAAAGTTTCCAAAGTGTATAGCGGGCGGGCCTCTCATGGTCCAGTCTCGAATCCACTCCGTTCGCTTATCAAAATGCAGCCAGCGGGTATCCTGTTTAATATTACTTCCTCTGACATGTAAAAGCTCAGGACCCCCAGCCTATCGGGTCGGGATATATTGTATATATATATAAATATATATATTGGTAAATTTAAAAACCATTATAAATATATAATGTAAGATATGTTTATTTTTAATTAGTTTTATATTAGTTTTTTATAGTTTTTATATACTGTGTATACACATACACACTTTACACACTTTCATATATATCTGTGTGTTTGTTTAAATTAGTAAATATTTATATATTTTTTTAAATATTTAAACATATTTAATATACATTATATTAATGTTATATGTTAAAATATGTCTTTTACTTAAACTATATATCTCTTAAAAGAACAACTTTTTAATATATTTTTAGATATTAGTGTATAAGGATATTTTTTGTTGTTGACATTTTTGTACTGACCATTATATGTACAGAAAAACGATATTTTTGTGATCAATATTTTTGACATGCACACACACGCTGTACTCAACTCCATTGATTGGCTATGAATGTGAAAATCATATTGGCTAAATATGTTTTCCACTCAGGTGCATCCAGACTTCCATTTTTATTGCAATGCAATCATTTTAGCCTTTGGTAAGTCTGGATTGGTCACAAGGAATTCCAAATGCTAATTTTAATGAGAGACAAAAGGGCGTTTCAAATTCGGATTATTGGTATTAAAGAAATTTGGATGGATTTGGGAATCTGTGCCACCCTGCCGTTTTATGTTATCACTGTCTTATGTGATTTTCACCTTAGTAGGTATCACTATACTGCCAGTTTTTTACTTATTTGATAATCCTTAAGAAAGACAGCTTCAACCAAAGAGTTAATGCAGAAATGTTATGATTTATTCTTCTGACGCCCCATCTGGTGTCCATAAGGTACAGCCAGTACTGGCAACTCTTCATAAGATGCAATAAACATACAGCATCATAATGTTCTACAAATCCATTAATCATTGTAAAATAGAGTACCGGCAAGAGTGCTGAAACAACCTGAAACACAGGTTTACAAGTCCCTGTTGCTCAAGGAATAATCCTTTAAGTATTGTGGAGTTTTCACAACTCTGCCACTCTTTCTTGGTTCTAAACCTGAGTCTCCTCCTCCTCATCTTCCTCCACTTCTCCTGCATCCCTCAAAACAATTACAGGCATTTCTTTCTCTACAACCACACCCCTGTTATGATTAAAAATTCCTGGAATCCTCTGTTTTCACTGCATTCGTAAACAATTTGATCACATTGATGGGCTTAGAGTACCTGGACCCATCTTTCATTCGTTTCGGGCTCCTAGTTGTGAATATATCACCCACTCTCACCCTTGTTACTTTTACAGCATGCTTCTTGTCAAACCACTTCATTCATTTGATTGCTTTCAACCTTTAAAATCCTCTGTCTTCACTGCATTCGTAAACAATTTGATCACATTGATGGGCTTAGAGTACCTGGACCCATCTTTCACTCCTTTCAGGCTTCTAGTTGTGATTATATCACTCACTCTCACCCTTGTTACTTTTACAGCATGTTACTGGTCAACCCACTCCTTTCATTTCATTTTTTTCAGCCTTTCACGCTCTCTCCAGCTATCATCCATTCCTTCAGTCCCACATTTTTCCTTCAAACATGATGTATATAGCACTGAATTCAGTTGTTTAACCCTCAGCAGTTTAAAAGGAACTTTGTGGGTGACTGAATGTGGGGGCCAATCTATTGGTGTCTATCCACAGCAAAAGTGACTCTTTTCAATTTTTCCCATCGGACTTAGGGCCTGATAACGAGTTTGGCGCAGCGTCGCCGGCTCAACACCAGCTCCGCTGCGCCAAACCCACACATGGACCGCCGGCTGTATTATGAGTTGTAAAAGTACAACTCATAATACGGTCGGCGGTACTTTGGCCTTTCCCATGGCAGTGCCTTGAAAACAGGCACCGCAATGGGAATGGCCAAAAAGTCCCAGTACGGCAAGGACGGTGACGTCCATGCCATGCTGGAACTGGGGGAATACAGACAGGGGGGCAGATGTTATGCCCCCCAATGTACCTTCATGGCGTGGGAGGACATGGTAGCCCTGTAGGGCCCACTTTGTTCCTGCACCGCCAGCCTTTTCATGGCGGGGCTCTGCCATGAAAAGGCTGTCAGTCCAGGAACTCAAAATATGCTGAGCGGGACTGCGCCAGTCCCTGCTCAGCATAATGCGTTGTGGTGGTTCTGCGCCACCAGCAGGGAACACCAGGGACCCAACCGGTCCACTGCCAATACGATTTACAAAGCCGTAATCTGCAAAACCGTGGGCTGCCACTCCTGCACCACCGTGAGTCTGTCAGTCGCAAGATAGTCAAACTCGTAATCAGGCCCTTAGTTAGTTGAGTAGCCTCTTTGAGAACTCTAATATGCCTCTTAACCATGCCACTGGCCTTGGTATAGTAAAGAGCACACTTCGTTCATTAAGTCTTCTTCTTTAATAAATCTTCCATCTCTTTAGACACTAAATGCACTCCATTGTCAGTTTTGATTGATTTCAGTAGTACCACTCTCCTGAAATCATCTTTCAAGAATGTAAATCACCGTCCTAGCTTCAACTTCATTGAGTATATAATCTCCGCCCATCTAGAGAACATATCAAACAACACAATAATATATTGTTGGTCTTCTCTCCCAGGTACAGGTCCGAAAATATCCATCACTTCAGCTTGTCATGGCTCTTTAAGTGGACTCCTAGTTATCAAAGTATGCAAGGTTGTTTTCTTGTCTTGTAACTTTAGTCACTTTGAAGGCATTCTATGCATTCTCTTTTGATGGAGCAGGGGTTTAAGAAAATAAAACCTGCTCGGATTAATTCCTCGGTAACATTTACTAATGGTGTGCGGTGAAACTAATATGCAAAAACACAAAAAACATGGGGAAATGCTTGTGCGCATGCGTGCAGTAATGCGTGGACTAATGCATGAAAACTAGGCCGCATTCACGTTCGGTTTGAAAAATTAAAATAATAATAATGCTGCTTTCTGTGCGTTAATGCTTTAATAGATAAATAACGCGGGATAGTGCAAATGGTGGGTGGTGAACAGTGAAAATAATATTTCATGAAAATAATAATGTCTGTGTTTTATTCATCGTAGTGAAGCTTGCATGGGCTTACATCGGTTACATGATGAGTTAAGGGTTAAATAGCAGAAGAATCAAATAAAAGCTGAAAATTCGAGCTATGAGAGAGAGATGAAGAAGGCAATCTCAATGACCTTCGTGATCCATTGTTTGTCTTCCAAGTAACGGAAGGATGGCCGTGAGATCATTAACAAGTGAACAAACTTCTTCCGCGGAAGCTGCTGAAGGCGGACAATAAAATATAACATTTTTCGTAACATGTTGCAAATGGAAATAAGCTGTATTTGTGAAGGTGGATTACGTATTGATGAAAAGTTTGAACAATGAATGCTGTGAAACCATGGACGTGACTATGGTGGTGTGATAGAACACCCCCTAAACTGACCAATGAGAGACTGAGATTCTAAAAAATGTTGCTACTATGGTGGAATGGACATGTAGGTTTTTAGAGTATAACTGGGGTGTCTGGGAGGTGTCATTTTTTTTAGGCGAGTTTGCTGAACAGTTCGAGAACTCTTGGGTCGCCTCTTTGAAGAAGCTAGAGAGGGGAGATCATCGCTGACCGTCGGTTTGCTGTATGCAGATATAGGCCTACCTGTTTCCTGTTCCTGTCCTATTCTTTGTTCCCTGAATCTTTCCTAGGGAACCCCCATCTATTCTCGTGGCCAGGGGGTAGATTTTTCACTAAAATACTTAGGTTCGTATAGCTAAAATCTGTAACTTGCATAATTACTTGCAAAAGTATATTTGTCTCTGAAACTTATGTCTCTTCATCTGTCCACTCCCTTATTGCATTCTAATCATTATGATATGAGTTTGATATCTTTTCTTGCTTTGATAAATGTTCTCTCTCTGTGATTTATTCTTTGTTTGCTTTGTAAAACTGTACATGATGAGCATTTACCTTCACATTATTTGCGATAAATATTATTAACCTTATTTTGAGTTTGTGCTTTATTCAGTAGTATAGATCAATAATTAGTTATCATCAACTCTTCAACTAATGGTCCATCGACCAGAGGAAAGAGAGTTTGATTATAGGTTCAATTATGTATCAAGTATGTTAGGATGAGCCTATAGATAGTGAACAACTGATTTAACGATTAAACTTGAAACAGTGCTATCAGGGATTTATGTTGGGTGTATGAGTATGGGCCAGTGATTGAGTATTATCGATTATCGATCCCTGATTGGCGCTGGATCCGTTTTTGGTAGCAGAGGAAGGTTATTATTGATTAGTTTGGTAATAATTATTGATTATTGATTACTTGTTTTCTTAACATGAAGAGTTTGTGTTTTGTGTTTTGTTCTATGTTGTCTTGAAGTACGGGTACGGAGTTACCTAAGATCCCGGGATGATAATGAATTAGCCTGAAGAGGCAGAAGAATAGTGTGGATAAGGTATCACACTGCAGAAGTACTTTGTCTGTTGTCATAATACTCAACGGCGAGAGGCTGTTGGTATTATATTAGGGATTATTTCGTTTGAGAGTAGATTTTGTGTGAAATAGCGAAGGGTCCTCTTCCGAAACTCTGGCCTTACATCCCCAAAGGAGTACCAAGACCTCTTTCCACGTGAAAGTCCTCTTCCGAAACTTTGGCTAGCAACCCTAGAGGAGTACCAAGTCCTCCTGTAGCTTGTTTGGGTGTAGAATAGCGCTGGTCGTTATTTTACTTGAAGTGAGAGAATATTTCTTTTTTGAAGTGAAGACTATCTCTTTATTTAGTGGAACAGACAAAGTAGCATTGTTTTATGTTTGTTTCCTAACAAGTTTAATTGAAAAAGTATAGTAAAAACATTGCTGTATTGTAAAGGGACGGTCAGTAGAAAGGAGTAATACTGACATCACGAAAAGCCGCGCTGGCATTGGTCAGGCCGCTGGCGTTCAAAGTGCTGTGATTGGACGATCACTGTGAGCCGCGCTAGTATTGGTTAAGGTACTGATTATGTAGGAGTGTTCTGATTGGTTTGTTAGTGTGAGTCGCGCTGGTATTGGACGGTTGTTAGCAAATAGAATAAGTGAAAGTACGAAGAGTTTGTTGTTTATTTACTCAATTATATTTTAGCGAGAAGTCTTGGGAAAAATGAAGTTGGTTAATAAGATAAAGATTTTCTTTAAAAAGGACAAATCAATAGTTACGAGAGAGGGAATTCTTATTCCACCTCCGGGAACAGCTGCTTCCTTTATGATGTTGGAATGTGGTTATCATACGTGTACTTGGTTAGAGAATTGGGTGAAATACACGGAAGATGATGGTGTTTTAGCCTTTCCAGAGCATGGTACATTTGATGTAAGGATTCTACAGAATCTGAGAGAACGAATAAATTCTCTTGAACCTAGGCCTAGACCTACTCAGTATGAGCGCTTGAGGAATGGGAATATGAGGCATATGAGCGAGAGAAGTATAGGGGCGGAAGAAGATACAGAAATATTATGACTAGATATCCTTTTGAAAGTCGGGGAGAAAGAATGAAAAGATGGAGGAAAGCGGTGTAGAAACGAAGTCCATAGCCAGGATGTAGTTTTAAATAGATTTATTGAGTTCAGTTACAGGTAGGTGAGTTGTAGAGATGTAGCCCCACCAGGAGCAGTCAGCCTGCTGCTCAGCCCATACTGCAACTGACACACTCAAGCATCCAGGCACCCAAACATTCCATTCAAGACTCTCACACCAACATTCCATGCATCACATTCACACTGGCTGAGCAGCTAGGGAGTAAGTAACCAGATAAATACAACACAGGTTACTACATACCTTCCCTTCTTCTACAAAACAAAAATAGCAACCACCAAGAAGAGGAAGGTTCAAACAAAGGGAACCCCAAGAAAAAGAAAAATGGAAAAGTAGAGAAAAAGCGAGAAGAAAGTTGACCCAAAGCGTGAAAGGATCATAGCAAAGAAACCAAAGAAAATTAGGCGTGAACAGAGAAGAGAATACAATGGAGGTATACAAGGGTAAGTACAATATAAAGAGAAAATGAAATAACAGGTTAAGACCAAAGTACAAGAGAAAGGAAAGAGAATACAGAGAAAATATACATAAGATGTACAAAAAGTACATGCAATAAAAATAAACAATGTAGAGGAGATGCAAAGATAAATATACATAAAATATATATTAACCACCCATCATACAGGTGAATAAATGAACCAGAAACATGGAACATCTACACCAAACATGAACAAAAAAAAATGGTTAAGGGGAAAGAAATGTTGACTGCTAACCATACAGCTAATCAGGCCTAGGAGCAGACAACCAACGAGTGTGCACAAAGTACACACATACAATGATACATATCGGACTCATACCCATTAGAACCTCTAAATGTAGGTTATAAAAGTGCACAGAACAATAAAACACATGGGACTCGTACCCATTAGAACGACTTAGATGGGACTAACACCCACTACAAAAACATGGGACTTATACCCACTAGAACGAGGTAGATGGGACTAACACCCACTACAAAACATGGGACTTGTACCCATTAGAACGAGGTAGATGGGACTAACACCCACTACAAAACATGGGACTTGTACCCATTAGAACGAGGTAGATGGGACTAAAACCCACTACAGAAACATGGGACTTGTACCCATTAGAACAACGTAGATGGGACTTAAACACATTAGAGACTCTTGTGCAGAGGTTGACAGTGTGGAGACACAAAGAACAAAAATGGGACTAATACCCATTTGACACCATCAGACACCCCAGTGAAGAGGTTGATAGTGTGTAAAAACTGTCAGTATAACAACAAAACAGACAACACAACTTATGTGCTAGAAGAACCATGGAACTATCAATAACTGTATGTTGTGACAAACCCATTAGAACCTCAATGTGAAATGCTGAAGACAGGCAAGAGCCTGATCCAACACACTGAGACAAAGGAAGTGCTCAAATGTCAACGCTTAAAAAAAAAGGCCATACAACAATCAAATGTAAATACAAAACCAATGTGAAATGTGAAAAGCTGTTGGCAACAAAATGAAGTCATAAAAACTTAACAGACATTACAGGCGATAGACTTAGTTACTTGCCAAAACTGCTGGTAACAGACCAGTTTTAAAAAAACTAAAATAAACAGGTGAACAGCCACTGTTAAGTTACAAAATAGTTCCTTACGTCCGGAATACAGTGACAAACAGCAGAACACAGTGAAAATCCGACATGTCCAGCTTGCATAGGCTTCCATCCTTGATACCCGTGGTGCTTATAGTTGACCATCCGTGAAAATGTAGACACACAACACTGTGAGCCTGTAGTAGGCCCCATATGTCACAGCTGTAGTATCGTGGTGCTACTCCTCTCCGAACAAAGATGACATACAAAGGAGCAGTAAACACTTGTCACAAAGGCAGGGTACGCGTGCCACCGAAAAAAGGCAGACACGCGAAGTAGAAGACTTCTTGGAAGTAATATGCACAGAAGCAATTTTTCCATAACGGTCGTTGCGTTTCCCAGAAAAGAAAAACAATGCACTCCTGGATGACGCGGCTTGACGAGCAACTGAGAATTTGTCAGCGCGTAACACAAAAGATGGCGGCACGTACTGGACGCAGTGCCGGATGGCTCTAGGTATGTCCGAGCAGGAGAGCGTCCATTGGCAGCTAAGGAAACTGCGTAGCTGTTTAATGAAGGATGTTTAAATAAAAATCGTCGCCAAGATTGTTAAAGTGCGTTCCACTACCCAAAATTGTACTGATAAAACTGTTATTAATGATGTGTCAGGTTCTGGGAATATGCAGGTTGGTTTCAAAAGGAGTTCAAGGGTTCGTATCACTCCAAGGAGGTTTCGAGATTAATCTCATTTTCTTTTTGTTGTGTTTTTTGTTTTTTGTTGTTGTTTTTTTATATGAAGGAGGGAAGGTATGTAGTATCTAACCCTGTTTCTAATCTTGTATTGTCTCTATAACATTCCTCACCTGTGTTCTATGCTGCCTGGTGATGAGTGCTGTGTTCTTAGAATGTTATAAGTTGAATTGGCAGAGTTCAGTTGGGGCTGCTTTGAAACTGGTGGAGCGTCTGTTTTTTGCTTCACAACCGTGTAGCCTACAAATAAACATCTTAACTTACCTTGGCTCTGGCGTTGTCACTACAAATTGTTGGCGACGATCTGGCTACATGGAAGAACACTCGACGTCCTGTTTGGTTTTCGAGTCTTCCGCTTCACTGAAGCTGTCTTCCTAGACGACTTCAGCACCATCTGGCTTCCTCAAGTGTTCAACCAACACCAGAAGCTCATCTGTATCCTGCTGATCGTTTGATCCCCGCCTCGAGCGTGATACTCAACACTTCCCCAGCTCTGTGTGACACCTGCGTCTCGCTTCTACGTTGTGTGCCAGCGGTGTTTTGCTGATGTGGAGTATCTTGCGACCGGAGCTGCCTGAGATGCCTCTCACGCCTTCATGCTCGTGGTGAGACCTTTCTAGTTTGTTTTGGGGGTTTTCGTATTGTTTCATTGCCCGCTGGTCCGTCCTTGCTGCGCGTGGACCTTCTGCGGCAGCTCAAGCACCCAACTTTCAGCGTGAGGAAGACTCAGAAGTTCGCTACTCTGGCGCGCTGGATTCCTTGCTCGCGGTCTTCACCTCTTTTTCTGTCTGCGCATGTGCGGACAACAATTCAGAGCCAGACCAGTTTCTGCCTTCGCGCATGTGCGGCTATTAAGTCGTCACACTGGATGTTGCCATGTCGTCTCCTAGCAACGCTTCACGCATTGTTTGACCGTCCTTCCACATTTTAATTACACGCTTCTTGTGTGTACTTCGCCGATACACACGGCATATCTATTCAGTTTTAAAGACTACGTGTTTAAAGGAATTTTTCTCAACTTATACCTGCTTAAAATATTCATCTTCAGCGCATCTTCGCTGATGCGCACGGCTCTGTGCTTTAATTGTCTATACTGCAGTTTTATATTTCAGCATTTTCGCCGATGCGCACGGCTTTGAGAACTTATGGTCAGTCTATATCATTTTTTTTAAGGGTATTTTTTTTCATTACTGCCATTATTTCTGTGTTCTCCACCGATACGCACGGTTTCTTTGTGCTGATTACATTTTCTAACAATATCTACACCTACACTTCCACAGCGTGTGTTGCTCAAAGCAGTTCCGCCGACACGCACGGCTTCATTTTGTCAGCTGTTATTTATCTGACAAGACTGGACACCTACGTCATTTTGTTTTGCGTATTTAGATCTCTTAAATTTTTTTAAATTCTTTATTTATCATCATGCAAGCAGTTTCTCCTCCTCCATCTTTTCTTGACAATCCTGGTGAACCACCAGTACGTTGGTAAATATGGTTGGATGCTTTCGATACCTATTTAGGTGCCATTGGAGCATCCGGATTTTGCGCTGAGAGGAAGAACTGTCTCCTTTTACACTCTCTTGGTTTTGAAGGCAGATCAATATTCAAACATCTCCCAGACATTCCCAGGGTTGATGGTGACAATATAAATGAATATCAAGAGACACTCATCAAACTAAAAAATAGATTCGACAAACAACCTAGCCTTATGGTGCTTCGTCATAAATTTTTCAAGAGAAAACAAAATGATGGGGAGGATGTAGATGCATATATATCAGTCTTGAGGAGGTTGGCGGCAGTGTGTTTGTTTGAAGGTTTCACTGACCAACTTATTCGTGATCAATTTGTTTGTCAGTGTAAAGACAAACTAATAAGACAAAAACTGTTAGCAATGGGTAATCCTACACTTGAGGAAACCATTAAGGTTGCAAAAAGCATTGAAATTTCTATTGTCTCTCTAAAAGAACTTGAGGAAAAGACACTAGAGTCTGTTGGTGCCATCACTGTCACCAAACCTAAGCAAAAGATTGTACGTGGCAGCAGCGGTGCTCCCAATAGATTCAGGTCTAGTACCTCTATTGTTCCTAACACCAATGTTTGTATGCGTTGTGGAAATTCTCCACATCCTAAAGGTGGGCACTGTCCAGCATCAAATGTCACATGCAATTATTGCAAGAAAGTCGGACACTTTGCTAAGGTGTGCCTCAAGCTAAAAAATTCAAAGAAGTCTGTTGTCTGTGCAGTAGAATCTGAGGAAGATTCTGAATCTGAGGTTGTCTCTGTAGTCTTTGACAGTCCTGTATGTAGTCAAGGTGTTTGTAACACATCCCTCACTGGTGATCCTTCTAAATGTGTTGATACTGTGGCCGAAGTCAAGGTGGGGTCCAAAACACTAAAATTATTAGTTGATTCAGGGGCTAAGATCACTATGATCACCCAACAACTGTTTCATGAAATGTGGGGCGACAGGATTCTTTAAACCCCTGATCGATGCCCGGTTTCATATGAAGGACGGCGCATTGAGTTATCAGGTTTTTTTGAAGATGATATGGAGTTTAAGGGTAAGAAGATAAGAGGGAAGGTTTACGTGGCTGTCAAGGGGCTCAACATACTGGGGTGGTTTCACCAAGGACTTTTTGGTATTATTTTAAGGCCAGGTGCCAAAGAACAAATTTCTATTGCTAGCTGTAGTGACAATAAATGGAAGGATTCTTTTCCTTCTGTCTTTGGGGATTCAGACACAAAATTATTGTCAAAGAAAATGTTATCCCCGTGAAACACAAACTCAAAGGTGTTCCATTCAGTGTCAGGGAAGATCTCGATAAGGAACTTAAGGGTCTTTGCGACAAGGGAATTATTGAACCCACTGAATCTTCTTTGTGGTTGTCCCCCTTAGTGGTGGCTCGCAAGAGGTGTGGTCAACTTAGGGTCTGTGTGGATTTAAGATCGTTGAACAAAGAGATTTGGGTTGATTCTCATCCTTTGCCAAAGATCAATGACCTGTTTGCATGTATCAAAGGAGCAAAGTTTTTCTCCAAATTAGATCTAGCCTGAGCTTATCATCAAATAGAACTCCATCCTGAGTCACGCCACCTTCCGGCTTTTATTTCCCCTCTTAGAACATTTCAATACCGCCGGATGGCGTTCAGCCTGGCATCCCCTGCCTCTGTTTTTCAGAGAGTAATGCAAGATTTATTGAAAAGTATAGATGGAGTGCTTGTTTTTCAGGATGATGTTTTGATTTATGCTAAGGATGCTTGTTCACATGATGCAATTTTACATAAGGTTCTCAAACGTTTTGAAGAAAAAGGGGTTGTTTTAAAGTCTGAGAAATGTAAGTTTTTTTGTCCTGAAGTTGAATACTTGGGACATCTACTTACCCAAGAAGGTATTAAACCCAGACACGGCTTAGTAGAGGCTATCGTCAACGCTTCTGCTCCCATAGACAAGGTTGGTGTTAAGTCTCTCCTTGGTCTATGTGAATACTATTCCCATTTTATTCCTGATTTCGCTACCATAGTCCGACCCATTAGTAATTTGTTAAAAAAGGGTGTTAAATTCATGTGTTCAGATGAGTGCAATTCAGCTTTTGACCTTGTTAAATCCTCGCTTAGCAAGAGCAATGCTCTAAAACCTTTTGACCCTGACTTATCTTGTTGCATTACTGTTGATGCGAGCCAGGTTGGTCTAGGGGCTATTCTGACTCAAAAACATCATGGGTGCGAAGACACTGTTGCTTTTGCATCTAGGGTTTTGAGGGATGCTGAAGTGCACTATTCGGTTATCGAAAAAGAGCTCCTGGCCTGTTTGTGGGCCATTGAGAAGTTTCGCCCATATATTTGGGGGAAACGTTTCAAGTTACAAACTGACCACAAGCCGTTAGTTTCCATTCTCAGTGCTGGGGTTAACAAGTGTTGTACACCAAGGATTTTGAGGATGGTTTCCAGGCTATTGCAATATCACTTTAATGTTACTCACATTTCTGGAGGTAAGAATGGAAGCGCTGACTTTCTTTCTCGTTTTCCTCAAAAGAAAGATGAGTGTGAGGAAGTTGTCTTCAGTGAGTTGTGCGACGCTGTGTTCCAACAAGTTTGAGAGTTTGTACATAATGGGTGGGCCAGGGAAAAGGTCTTGTCTCCGCTTCTCCAACCCTATTGTAAAGTTGCGGAGGAATTGTCTATTGAGGATGGCCTATTGGTAAGGTATAACAAACTTGTTCCCCCTCATTCTGTAAGACAAGAGATCATCAGAAATGCTCATGAGGGGCATTAGGGATTACCTTCACTAAGCGTCGCATTCGGGAAAGTTTTTGGTGGCCAAGAATGGATGGAGAAGTCGAAGAGTTGGTGTCTAATTGCTGTGTGTGTGGTGCTGCTGACAAAGGTCTTAAGACTGTGTCCCCTCCGCTTTTGCCTATTGAGTGTCCCTCGGGACCTTGGATTAAAGTGGGCATTGATGTCATGGGTCCTTTTGATAATTTGTCTGGTGGTCTCAGATTTATACTAGGCCTGGGCGGAAAACTACGCTACGCTCGCGGAGTTTGCGGAGTTTGCGCTACTACGCGCTACGCGAATTGCACGTAGCAAAGTGCAAAAATGCGTAGCATAGCGGGCATTTTTTGCTTGCTCGTGGTCCTCAACGTCAAGTTGGCGACCGCGAGCGAGCAAAATCAACATCCCGGCGAGACTTTTTCCTCGTTCGCGATCAGCAACATCAAGTTGCCGATCGCGAGCGAGGAAAATAAACCTCCCGGCGAGATTCTCAACGCGGGGAGGTCAGGTTTCTCATTGCGAGTGGTCGCGTATGCTCGCGACCACTCGGGATGAGAAACTACCAGTCCGGGCTGAGAAAGCTGCCGCTCGAGTACAAATCTACTCGAGCGGCAGAAAACGACCGCTTGCACTGTGCAAGATGCCGTTTGCAATGATTGCACAGTGCACTGTGCAATCAGTGCGAACAGCATTTCCCTACCGCACTACGCAGTTCACGTAGCTACGCGTAGCGTGCAAAGTGCACTTCGCGTAGCTACGCGTAACGCTACTACGCGAACTACGCCCAGGGTTAATTTATACTTGTACTCATGGACTATACCTCAAGGTGGCCTGAAATTAAGCTTGTGAAGGAGGCTAATGCTGCTTCTGTTGTTAGTTTCTTGAATGAAGTATTTTTGAGAGAAGGTTTCCCTGAAACATTGGTCTCTGATAATGGGTCTCAATTTGTCAGTGGGGAAGTTGAAAGTTTTCTTGCTTCTTGTGGAATTAAACACGCCAAGAGCTCTTTATACCACCCTCAAACTAATGACCATCCTCGTCTGTAGTAACGAAGTCCATAGTCAGGATGTAGTTTTAAGTAGATTTATTGAGTTCAGTTACAGGTAGGTGAGTTGTATAGATGCAGCCCCACCAGGAGCAGTCTGCCTGCTGCTCAGCCCATACTCCAACTGACACACTCAAGCATCCAGGCACCCAAACATTCCATTCAAGACTCTCAGACCAACATTCCATGCATCACATTCACACTGGCTGAGCAGCTAGGGAGTAAGTAACCAGATAAATACAACACAGGTTACTACAAGCGGTTGTGACAGAGGGTCTGTATCCAGTTTTAGTTGCTGAAGAAGCAAACGGAGGCAAATGTAAAGAGAAAAAGAAAAATGTGGAGTCATCAAGGATAGATTTTGTCCTAAGTGATTCTGATGATGAGTTATTAGATGACATTTTGACTAAAAACCTCAACCTTATCAAGAGAACACAAGTGAGACAGTCCCAAATGCACCTTTAATGGGAACCCCACTAATTCCGCAGGTTTCACAAGTTCCAGTAGTGTTTGGAGCAGTACAAGAGAGTGAAATGGATATGTTGAATAGGGCCAGAGAGGAGTTGACTCAGAAAATTAATCAGTTGAATCTGAATGCGGAAGCATTAACAGTGCCAGTAACGATTGGACCTGTAGTTCCGTTGTATGGAGAAAAACAGAATATATCAGTATAAGTACATACGTTGACAGTCCCAATAAATAGAGACAGGAATAAAGTGGTAATGATAGATGATCAGGTAGAACAGTCAGAGATAAATACTTCATTAATTGATTTGCCCGTTTGTGAGATGTTAACTGAAACCCCTAAGAGAAGTGCGCAAATGGATCCAAGAAGATTAGTGCAGAATGTCACTCCGATATAAGGGAGTTCAATGGGACCCTCACCAGATGAATTAGATGACTGGATAAGGGGAATGGAAAAACAAAAACCTCAACCACAGAATATAGATGTGGGTAAACTGAGAGTGGATTTGGAAGAAATGATTATTGGTACAATAAGTACAGACAGATTGGGAAATTATCGAGATGAAGAGTTGTTATTTCTGTGCAGAAATATTACTTGGAAAGCGAGAAATCTCCATGAAAAGTTGACAGAGGCTGCTTGTGAATATGGAGTGGACATAGAGAAGTCAAAAGTGGTACAGAAAACATATAGACTGGATTTTACTGAAAAAGATTTAGAGAGTTTGAATGCGTCTGATAAAAGATTGCAAATAAAAGAATTAATGAATATTCTGAAAAAATGGGGAGATGTAGAACGGTGGAAAAGTAGATGGGCGAAAAAGAAAGAAGAAATGAATGCCAATAAAAATGTGTCTTTATTTCCACTGAAAGAAACAGAACAGGCTGAAAGGGTGTGTCCAATGAGAGAAGTTCCGGGGGGTGGTTATGTTCACGTACCTTGGGCAAGACAGGATATATTGTCTTTTACTCATGACTTTCCTAGGTTGAGGGAAAAACCAGTTGAATGGTACAAACAAGTAGAGAGGTTTGTGAAGGTTTCAAAAGTCTTGTTGAAAGATCTGGATGGTTTATTTGAGATTGTTGTTCCAGCAGATTTATGGACAGAGTGTAAGATTACTGTTGATTGGCCTAAGGAAAAATATCCTACAGATACGAAAACAGGTGCACCTTCAGTTGAGGTGATGAGAAAATATCATCAGGTGATTACATACTTGAAAGGAAATATTTCTCCGAAAGAAACAGATTGGGTTAAAATTGACAGAACAACCCAAGAACCAAAGGAGTCAGTACATGCTTATTATGAAAGGTTGTTACATGTGTTTAAACAGTACAGTGGGTTTGAGAATATTGGAGATAAAGATATGAGACATTTTGTGTATCGTTTTGTATTTGGAGTAAAACCAGTAATTAGTAACATGATTCAGCAACATTTGATTTGTTGGCAGAGTAAAACGGTTGATGAGATACTGAGGTATGCAAAATATTGTAGTGATGATATTGAATTTGAATCGAGACATAAGAAGCTAAAAGAGAAGATGATGTGGGCACAAGTGAAGGTAGCAGAACAGCAAGAAGGAAACAGTGGTTCTCAAACAGATTTTCAGATGAGAGGTCAGAATCAGAGTGGTCAAGTAATGAGTGGTGGTAGAGGTAGAGGTAAGATGAACAAAGATGAAATGAAAAGGAAATATCCTTGTCATGCGTGCGGAAAATTTGGACATTGGAAGAACGAGTGTAGATCTGCTCAGAAAAATAATGGGTTGAATGTATTACTTTACGCGGACGATGCGATCCTTATATCTAGGACCGCCAGGGGGCTCCAAACTTTGCTTGACGCTTTTTCTGACTTTATGTCGGAACGTGATTTAACTATCAACAATTCAAAATCTTTTGTCATGCAAGTGGGGATACGCCCAAAAAAATGCTTTCAGTTCAGGGTAGGTATAGTTAAGGTACCTCGAACAGATGTTTTTTCTTACCTCTGGGTCATCTTGGACGACCAGCTTAAATGGGAGCCGCTCAAACAAAGGAAGAAGGGGGATTTGGTGCGGGTGAACGCGGCCATTTTTAACTTTGCCTCTAAACTGGGTAACAGACCTATTGCTGCTCTGTTGAAGATCTATCAGGCAAGGAGTGTAGCTACAGCCTCCTATGGGAGTGAATTATGGGGGCACGTTGCCTCAGACGCTTGTCAGGTAGCTGAGAACTCCTTTTTAAAGCGCTTGTTCCCCGTGGCCTGTCTAATTTGGTGGTACACGAGGAATTGGGGGTGCCATTTTTAAGTGATACCCTGGCACTTCGCCCTTTAAGTTTCTGGTTAAATATTTGGTTGAACGCGGGATTAATGCTCTGCCAGCTGATTTTAAAAGAGTGTATGACCCTGGATCATGCGCTCAACATACCCTGGCTTAGACATATCAAGAGCAGTTTTTAAAAATTAGGACGAGTTGAACTGCATACTAACCCTCATCTAATAACCAATAAGGACGTGGGGATAACAAGGGAGTCCTTTAGCAGTTTAAAGAAACTGGAAAGGGAGGAGCTGGAGTTGAGGAAACCTAGCGTCCGCAAATTCTTTATGCTAATGACAACACCATCAGCCGAGCCTTATCTCCTGGGGTTTTTATCTGTTTATGAACGGTTTTTATTGACCATGTTCCGTTTGGATCTTTTTCACCTCCTGCTTGCCTTCCCTAGGGGGTGCAGTAGAGGCCAGCTGTTAGCATCCTGTGGCTGCGACGGAGAGTCTCCACAGGATTTGCTACATTTTATGTTCTTTTGTAAATTTTATGAGGTTCCTAGGAAGTCTTTTTTAGTTCCTATTTTAAAGAAGATGAATTTTATCCAGGCTCGCCCAGCTCTCCTGTATCTACAACTGCTGAAGGACAAATGTATTTTTTTCGTCGTTGGTTATTTGAAATCTGTGGTGAAGTCTAGGGCTTGTCTCGATTAATAGTGATGAGGGCCAGGGTTTATGATTATTTTTAAGACCTATGTTTCTGTAAACTGGGATAATTTTTGGGGGAACCTAGTTTTAAGGGGGAGACCACTTGTTCCTGAACTGTATTTGTTGATGTCACTAATTACCTGGGGTCACGACATAACTTATTTTTACCATGTTATATGGCGTTGACACCTTACAAATTTATAATACTTTATGTACTGCCAACTTTTATGGTTTTATGTTACAGTCCACCATGGGATATCTTATGATATATTGTGTTGATATTTTAGGAAATTATAATCTTTTTATGTATTGTCAACTTTTATGGTTTTATAGCTCTAAAACCGAATAAAGTTTATTTGATTTGATTTGATTTGGGTTGAATCAAAATTTAAATTCACAGATGCAGAATGAGTTGGTTGTGAGTCAACAACAGCAACAACAGCAGCAGATAGTTACTCCACAGTTACAGGTACCACAAGCTCTAATGCCAAATAATGTGAATGCTCAGGTGCAGAGATACAGTGCGAACACTGGATTTCACGCGAGTGAACAAACTGGTAAGAATCAAAATGTACAAATGATTCCGCAATATTTGTTGCAGTGCAATGAGAGTAAGTCAGACTCATCTCAATGACGGTGCCTGAGGGGGGAGGAAGAGTGTGTGCTTGGCGCAACTCCAGAGGTAGATCAGTCAGGTCCATTTGTTGATGGAAAAGTGGACGGTAATGATATTACATTCCTAGTGGATACTGGTGCTACCCGTTCTACTGTGAGAGCAGCAGAAATTCCAAACCTACCCCTCTCGGGAGAAACTATCCAAGTTGTAGGAGTTTCCAATAGGCATATCAGAACCCCAATAACAAAGCCAATAGAAGTTCATATTGGAAGATTTAGAGACATGCATCGGTTCGTGGTATGTGATACGAGTCCAGTAAATCTGTTAGGGAGAGATTTACTGTGCAAAATGAATTGCACAATTTATTGTACACCAGATGGTATTGCTTTCCAAACACCAGATGAGGATGTTGCGTTTAAAATGATGTTAGCAAAGCAAGGGACAGAAGTGGATGAACTATTTTCACTTCTTACTGAAGAAGATTTGCCTGCAGAATTGAGAGATACTGTAAGACCTGATGGATGGGATTTCTCAGGTAAAGAGATTGGCCTGATGAAAGGTGTAGATCCGATTCAGGTTACGGTGAAACCGGGTGCAACGTTTCCAAACACACCCCAATACAAAATGAGTCCTGAGATAACAGCGGGAGTAATTCCTGTGATTGACCAAATGATTGAGCAAGGTATTTTAAAGGAAATACTAAGCAGTCCTTGTAATTCACCTATTATGGGAATTAAAAAGCCAAGCGGAAAATATAGGATAGTAAGGTATTTACGAAAGAGAAATAAGATTGTAGTACCCTGTTGTCCGATAGTGCCAAATCTAGCAGTAATTCTATATCAAATTCCCTGTGATGCAGAATGGTATACAGTAATTGATCTGTGTCAGGCATTTTTCTCGATTCCCTTACATCCGGATAGTCAATATTTATTTGCGTTCCGGTTTGGAGATCGTGTCTTGGCATGGTGCCGAGTTCCTCAAGGGTACACAGAGAGTCCATCGATTTTTAATCAAATTTTGAAAAAATGTTTGGAGACTTTGATTATGCCAGAAAAATCGGTTTTGGTTCAGTACATTGATGACCTACTGGTGGCATCAAAAACACGAGAGGCATGTGTGACAGACACAATTGTCTTACTGAATCATCTGGCAGAAGGGGGACACAAAGTGTCACCAGCAAAGTTACAGTTCTGTAAACAAGAGGTCCAATATTTGGGACACAAAATAGAGAAGGGAGTGAGAAAAGTGACACCAGAAAGGATCAGTGTGATTCAACAAATGAGTCCTCCAAAAACTCAGAAGGAAGTAAGAATGTTCCTGGGAATAGTTGGATACTGCAAACAGTGGATCAGTGGTTTTTCGCTGATTGCAAAACCTCTACATAGGTTGACACACAAAGATGTGACTGATCCGATTGAATTGGATGATAAAGCATGAATGCTTTTATTGAGTTACGAGACAGTCTTTGTCGAGCACCTGCATTGGGAATGCCAGACTATACAAAGGATTTTGCGTTGTACTGTTGTGAAAGAGATGGCTGTGCACTTTCAGTTTTAACTCAGAAACATGGAATGGCACGACGTCCAGTGGCATATTTTTCTGCTACTTTAGATTCAGTGGCTGCAGCATTACCAGGTTGTTTAAAAGCAGAAGCTGCTACTTGTGTGAGTTTGGAGCAAAGTGAAGCGATTTTGATGGGACATCCAGTTAAAGTATATGTGCCACACTCAGTTGAGATCCTTTTGACAAAGACACGTACGCAGCACATGACCTATAGTCGGCTGACTAGGTATGAAAGAGTAATACTTGGTGCTGAAAATGTGACAGTAGTGAGATGTACGACAATAAACCCGGCAACATTGTTGCCAAGTCCGTTTTGTGAGTAGGTAAGAGACGAAGCGGATCATGATTGTTTGGATGTGACAGATTTGTGCACGAAACCAAGGCCAGACATTAAGGATACCCCGTTAGAGAAATCAGATAGTGTGATGTTTGTTGATGGATCTTGTCTGAGAAATGAAAAGGGCGAATTGAGTTCTGCTTATGGAGTGTGCACAGTGGCTGCGGTTCTGGAAGCATCCTGTTCAAAAAGGGGTAAATTCTGCACAAATTGCTGAGCTCAGAGTTCTGATTAGAGCATGCAAAATTGGCAAAAATGTGAAAGTAACCATATTTACGGATAGTCAATATGGTTTTGGGGTGGTTCATGATTTCGGACAATTATGGATGCAAAGGGGATTTCTGACTTCTTCAGGTTCTCTTATAAGGAATAGCAAAAATGTGAAAGATTTATTGGATGCTTTGCAATTGTCAAAGAAAATTGCAGTGGTCAAATGTTCTGCACATAAGTCAGGAAATGATAATGTGACAAGCGGCAACAGATACGCTGATCAAGTAGCGCGTTTCTGTGCACAAAATCCAATTGCGATAAACAGAGGGGTGGAGAAGAAAAAAACTAATTGCCACCTAATGTTTTCCACCTGGGAAACCTGGGATGAGATTAGACAGTTACAAGAAGAGGCAAGTGATAAGGAAAATGAAATTTGGAAAAAATCAGGCTGCAAAAAGAGAGCAGAAGACGAAGTTTGGGTGTATATAGATAAAAGACCAGTTATGCCAGATTCTTTACTTTCCCAAATGGCAAGGGTATACCATGGAATTGCACATGTTGGAAGAGATGCAATGATTAGGCTCTTCAAGCAGTCATGGTATAATCCTAAATTCAGGGTCATTGCAGAAAGTTTATGCCAGAGGTGTATTACCTTATTATCAGAAACAACGGTTCCTGTGGAATAATAAGACTCTATATTGATAAAGAGATGCTTTACATTCGCAATGGGAAGAGTCAAAGTAATGTCAGAGGGAGAAGAAACCACATACACCTTTGTATCAGTTTCACACAGTTGTGTTTTATAATTCACAGAGAAAATATATATACAATGAGAAAAAAGAACAGTTGTGCGTGGTGTCCCCAGTGAAAACTGGAACCTAAAGCATTGGTGACATATTTGTGACAATTTTACACGGTTTCCAAAGTATTATAAAAGTCGACCATTATCAAATGTACACAGAGTGGACCGCGACTATATACAGTGATACGCGCTGGTTTAATGGTTCGTTTTCGTTTTGTGTCGACGACGTTTCGACCCTTTGTGCAGTGTAGGGTCTCATCAGGACCTAGGAATGTAGGGACATCTGGTTGGTAGACTGCGCAGCCGCGTGAAGAGTGTGTGCCACAGGTGAGTGATAGTGAAAAGGAAAGGATACTCACATGGGACCCAGCCGGGTACCCAAGTGAGGGTGAAGGGCTTGCATTCAAGAGGTAGCACAGTGCTTCCAAAAGGATAGTGTAATGGAGAGGATGATGACACACAGCAATGTGTGTGGACTAGTAAGACTAGTAGGAACTCGGATTTACTGCTGTTGTGCACACGAATAATGATGTAGTCCACAGGAGGTGCATTCGCGCCGACATGAGTCTCGTAAAAATTGCCTCCGGTTTAGTCGATAGGGCAATGTGGTGAGTAGTACCTAATAATAGTTTTCTGCATGTGTTCTGTACCAACGCGCATTCGCCCGACAGCGTGAGTTTGTCTGCATGGATCTTCAACCGGGAGAATCCTGGTATTATGTCGAGTTCCTTAACGCGTGTCGGTCCAACGCGTGGGCAGCACAACAGCGTGTGTCTGTCTGCTGGGGGCCAAATGACAGAGGTGTGTTACCTGTCAGCAGCAAAATCCAGGCAGAAAGACAGTTGTAAGTTGGGGACGAATAGGAAAGGCAGCAGGACCATTTACGAGGCTCCAGCTTGATTTTATCAAGCTCCCCCCATGTAACGGACTTAAATATGTGTTGGTTGTTGTTTGCTTATTTTCTCGTTGGGTAGAAGCTTATCCAACACGAAGAAATGATAGTTTGACTGTTACGAAGCTGCTACTAAGAGAACTAATTCCTAGGTTTGGTTTTCCAGTCACTTTAGAGACAGATAGGGGAACTCATTTTAATAATGAGATAATTCGGATGATCTGTGCAGCACTACAGATTGAACAGAAGCTGCATTGTGCCTACCGACCAGAAGCATCTGGAGTGGTCGAGCAAATTAATGGCACTATAAAACCTAGATTGGGAAAAGTATGTGCATCCACAACTCTGAAGTGGCCTGATGCTTTACCCCTGGTATTGATGAGTCTTAGAAGCATCCCAGATAAAAAGACTGGATTGAGTCCTAATGAAGTGCTGATGGGAAGAGCAATGAGACAAGCAATTGTACCAGCAAACAAACTGATGAATATTTCTGATGATCTAGTGCTTGATTATTGCAAAGGATTGGCTGATATGGTGCATTCTGTGTCTCATCAGGTTGGAGAAATTGCAACCACAACACAGCCGGATCAAGCACATGATCTGAGTCCAGGAGAGTGGGCTCTTGTCAAGAAACACGTGAGGAAGTCGTGTTTAGAACCCAGGTGGCATGGACCTTATCAGATTATTTTGGTGACAACAACAGCAGTGAAGTGTGGTGGATTGTCAAACTGGATCCATGCGAGTCATACCAGAAGAGTCCCAAGTCCACTTGAACGAGAAGGTGAGCAGCAACTGGCTAATAAAAACAAGAAACCAGAAGCTGAAGGTTGTGAAGCTAAAGAATCTAGAGTGCCAGATTCTGACAAGCAAAATGATGATGAACAGCCTAGCACAAGTCAAGTAGAGTGGGCGCCAGCTACTGGGTCTCGTAAGACTAATGTTGAGCAAGTAGAAAAGGAAGATACAGAAGATCAAGAGCAATTTCAACAAAGAAAGGGACTAAATAAAAGAATTTGTGAACCAGAAAGAAAGGGTGAAGAAGTGATTCAAGCAAAGAGAGCGAAAAAGGGCGATAATTGGCCAAATGGAGTAAAAAGACTGAAATATACTCTTGAAAAGAGAAGGCCAGAACAAATAAATGAAGTATCAAGTCAAACTGAACAAGAAGAATCAGAAGAAGAATCAGTGCGAAGAACAAGAAAAATAAGAGTCCCAAGCAGGAAATACAGAGCTCCTGAATGTACATATGTAATTTTGGAAGAAATTAAAAGCACAGATCAAATAGAAAGAGAAACTGGTACTGGTACTGAGCAAATTGATGAAAGCAAACTAAGACCGCCTTAGAAGAGAACAGTGAAAAATTAAGGTGCAACAAAATTCAGTGAAAATATTTGGGAAGTTCCAGATGATCTGAAGAAGACTCTTAAAAAAAAATGTTTAAAAAGAAAGAAAAAGAGGGGGGGCAAAGAAGAAGCTTTCTTCTTGAAGTGTTGGATACGCTATCTTTCCGGTGGTTTTTTTTGGACAAGTTTGTCAAAAGATTTTTAGAAAGTTTTTAGGTTTTTTATTAGATTTTTATTTTTTATAGTATACAAAATGGCAGAAGATATAGTGATTGGAAATCAAGAACCTAGTTTTAAACGTAAATGTATTAAAGCTTGCTTATGTAGTGTTCTGCTATTAATGTTAATATGGTTAATATTAACTGTCTTTGTACCTGTTCTAATGGTGACTAATATCAAGAATAATACTAATAATGTGATTAGTGAAAGAATGGATCCTGTTACTAAAGAAACCCCTAAAATTAACAAGGATCAGGTTGATGATAGCATTTATCATCATGATAAATCAATTAGTGATTTCTCGTTAAATGTCTTTACCAAATTGTTGTATGAATATGTGGATACGATGGAGGTGAGAGACTGTTATGTGTGCATGCAATTACCTTTGTCTGTCTCAGAGGGGGTGACAAATCATCACCTTCCTTTAACGTATGGTGTTTCATGTACTGTTCTAACGAGTCTTTTTTACGTGACGGGGAAGTTGGAGTACTATTATTCAAATATGGATTTAGTGTTTTCAGAAATTCCCATTAGAAAAGATATTTATAAGGTGTTTAGTAATAAAAATGCGGGATACATGGGAGAATTTTTCCATATTACACAGACAATAGATACAGTATATGCTCATTGAAATAATTTGACTTGTAGTTTGCGGGCGGAAGAGAAAGAATTCATTAACATGGTTGAAGATAGAAGACAGGATTTTCAAAGGAAAGCTGCTGAACAGAAGTCACGTGTACCACCATGTGCTTTTAGAGAGGGAAATTATAAGAAAGGCAAAACTTACGCTGCAATGTCTCTGGATTGGTATCATAAAGGAAACTTTGCTTACTTAGACTAAAAACTGACTATAATAATTATTTTATTGGTACTAGTGAGTGTGAACATACTTTCCTAATAGCTGGTGGATGGGGATTAAAAGGTAGAACCGATCCTGTATTTCCTGGAATATATTATGTGTGTGGTAAAAATGCTTATTATATGTTGCCTGCACACTGGTATGGTAGTTGCTATTTTGACATTGTATTTCCTAAAGTTTACCATGTAGATAGAAATAATAAAATCAATGAAATAAAACATGGACTAACACGTATAAAGAGAGCAAGTTTTACAGAAATAATTGGTGATATATTTGGTGCACTGAGACCCTCAGTTGGAATCGTTCTAAATTCACATAAAATTCGAAAATTGTCCACAGTGGTTAATCGTTTATCAACAGACACTGCTGGTGGGTTTTTAATGATTGATACTGAAATGGTTGCAATTAGATCAATGGTTTTGCAAAATCGACTTGCCCTGGATATTTTATTGGCAAAAGAGGGCGGAGTCTGTGGCATGTTGAAAATACAACACTGCTGTACTTACATACCTGATAAAAGTAAAAGTCTAGAGGGGTATATAAAGAATATTACGAAATTGCATGAAGATTTGACTCAACTGGAGGTTGACGGTGTTTGGGAGAAACTTGGTAAGAGTTTTTCCTCTATAGGTAAATGGTTTTCTACACTTGGGAGTAGCTTATTAGGTAAAATACTAATACCAATTATTTCAATAGCTGTAGTGATT
This sequence comes from Calotriton arnoldi, assembly GCA_963921515.1. Lineage (NCBI taxonomy): Eukaryota > Metazoa > Chordata > Amphibia > Caudata > Salamandridae > Calotriton > Calotriton arnoldi. The sequence goes on along the minus strand of CAWUFW010000025.1, from coordinate 4,767,801 downwards.
CTGTTTATAATAATGGCATATAAATGTCGAAAGGGTAGATGTTGAAAGAAGGAGATGACAGAAGTAGATAATAAACGTAGAGCTAGGAAAAGAAAGAGAGAGGAAATAGAATTAGAAGATATGAGAGGAAATTATTACGAAATGATAAAAAACTTTGATGAGAAAGTGGCAAAACAAGAAAAGAGTACAATCATTTAGATAAAATAAAGGTGGAAATTAGTTTGATGGAGATTTTTGTGATGGCTCAAAAATGCCATCAAAGGGGGGAATTGATGGAGCAGGGGTTTAAGAAAATAAAACCTGCTCTGATTAATTCCTCAGTAACATTTACTAATGGTGTGCGGTGAAACTAATATGCAAAAAAACAAGGGGAAATGCTTGTGCGCATGCGTGCACTAATGCGTGGACTAATGCATGAAAACTAGGCCGCATTCACGTGCGGTTTGAAAAATTAAAATAATAATAATGCTGCTTTCTGTGCGTTAATGCTTTAATAGATAAATAACGCGGGATAGTGCAAATGGTGGGTGGTGAACAGTGAAAATAATATTTCATGAAAATAATGATGTCTGTGTTTTATTCATCGTAGTGAAGCTTGCATGGGCTTACATCGGTTACATGATGAGTCAAGGGTTAAATAGCAGAAGAATCAAATAAAAGCTGAAAATTCGAGCTATGAGAGAGAGATGAAGAAGGCAATGTCAATGACCTTCGTGATCCATTGTTTGTCTGCCAAGTAACGGAAGGATGGCCGTGAGATTATTAACAAGTGAACAAACTTTGTCCGCAGAAGCTGCTGAAGGCGGACAATAAAATATAAAGTTTTTCGTAACATGTTGCAAATGGAAGGAAGCTATATTTGTGAAGGTGGATTACGTATTGATGAAAAGTTTGAACAATGAATGCTGTGAATCCATGGATGTGACTATGGTGGTGTGATAGAACACCCCCTAAACTGACCAATGAGAGACTGAAATTCTAAAAACATTTGCTACTATGGTGGGATGGACATGTAGATTTTTAGAGTATAACTGGGGTGTTTGAGAGGTGTCATTTTCTTTTCAGGCGAGTTTGCTGAACAGTTCGAGAACTCTTGGGTCGCATCTTTGAAGAAGCTAGAGAGGGGAGATCGTCGCTGACCGTCGGTTAGCTGTATGCAGATAGAGGCCTACCTGTTTCCTGTTCCTGTCCTATTCTTTGTTCGCTGAATCTTTCCTGGGGAACCCCCATCTATTCTCGTGGCCAGGGGGTAGATTTTCCACTAAAATCTCTCTGTGATTTATTCTATCTTTGCTTTGTAAAACTGTATATGATGAGCATTTACCTTCACATTATTTGAGATAAATATTATTAACCTTATTTTGAGTTTGTGCTTTATTCAGTAGTATAGATCAATAATTAGTTATCATCAACTCTTCAACTAATGGCCCATCGACCAGAGGAAAGAGAGTTTGATTATAGGTTCAATTATGTATCAAGTATGTTAGGATGAGCCTATACATAGTGAACAACTGATTTAACGATTAAACTTGAAACAGTGCTATCGGGGATTTATGTTGGGTGTATGAGTATGGGCCAGTGATTGAGGATTATCGATCCCTGATTGGCGCTGGATCACTTTCCACTTGAAGGTTTATTCCAGGCCACCAAAAATTCAATCTCAACTTGGCCTTAGTCTTATTCCTAACAGGTACTAATTTAGCTCCTCTGTAAATCAACCCATTCTGCTCAGACATACTGTCTATTACCTCCCAAAATTTCTCACACTGTTGGCTGCATTCACCTTTATTCCTCCAACCTGTTTTATTCTATTTGTCATTTCTGACTGAACTTTGCCCTTATATATCTCTTCTTTCCTTTTTTAAATTTTTTTTTAATTTATTTTATTTGGAGAGAGTATACAAGATAAGAAAAATTATACATGAATACAAATAGATAATGTCTTTGCTGATATCTGTTTCCAGAATTTCATACAATTTCCATATTCCATATATATACAATACCTAAAATCTACAGTCAATACATACAAATAATATGAAAGAGAAGAACAAAAAAGAGAAATAGAAAATATAAGAGACGAGGAAGACAGAAGAGTACTGCCCAATTCCATGGGTTCTCCAGCCTAGGCCAACCAATCCCTCCCTGCGTTATGCCTTGTGAGCCATTTGTTCATTGGAGCCCAGATTTTCCTGCCTCTCCTGCTAGCGCGCCGGCCTTTACAATTATACAATGACCTTTCAAGATTATATATGGCCAACAGACGACCCAACCAGGCATAATACATAAGTGGATCAGCATCCTTCCATTGTGTAGCAATAAGTAGCCAAGCCACAGCTACTGTGACAAAAACAAACTTATTCTTCCGTGCATCGTGTTGTGCCTTCTCATCGTATCCTAATAGCATCAATGTAGGGGTTATACGGATTATGCTCCCTAATGCTGCTGAGAGAAATTCCTCGATTCCCTCTTTTAAAGGTCCTAATTTCTCACACCCATAAAACATGTGTATTATGTCCGCTGGCCCTTGAACACATCGAGGACACTTGTCATCCCCTCTTTTTCCCCAACGGCAAAGCTTTGCAGGAGTAAAATAAAGATCGAAGATTGTGTAATAATGTTGGGCTTCTAAGTTAGCTGAGAGAAATGTCCCCTTACCTAATGCGACTGACTGGTGAAGATCAGCATCAGGGTTTCCCAATTTGGTGGCCCACTTGGTTTCTACTGCTTCCAGATCGTCGGGAAGTGTATCTATTAATATTTTATATATATGTTTAATTCTTATCTGGGAGTGAGACATGGCCTCCATTAGAGGGATTCTGTTTGTGGAGATCTTTTCCCTACTTATTTGATTTAAAAAACAGATGATCTACTTATATTTAAAATACGTTCCAGCCATTATGCCATATCTTTGCTGCAGATCAATGAATGAAAGCCTCTGATCAATTGAAAATAGATCCCCAATCTTAGAAATACCCTTTTCCTCCCATTGCCTACCCAAATTATCATACATTGTTATGGGAAATAGAGGATCGCCACAAGGGTGTGTATCTATTATACTTCTGGATTTGCATAAGTCCTACCATTTTGCTCCAGATTTTCCAGATTGCTATTATCACCTTAAACTGCGTCTTCTTGTAATAGCTGGCCTCCACTTGTCGGAGGAGTACTCCCTGCGCTGCCTTCCCTATGGCCAGCTCGTATATGGAGGGAATGCCCATGTTTACCTCTTGGTTCCTAGCTGTCATATATCCGTTTCCTGATGAGGCTACAAAAGTCATCTGTTGCAAGAAGGTGGCGAAGTAATAAAATCTAAGGTTAGGGGCTGACCAGCCACCGCGATCTTGTGGTAGTGTTAAAAATTTGAGGGAACGTCGAATTTTCGTGTATCTCCAGATAAAGTTGCTAAAAATACAGTCCAGTTTCTTTAAAAGTAGGTCTTCAATTTCTAGCGGGATAGATCTGAACATATATAGAATCTTAGGAAAGATGGCCATTTTGAGTACATTACATCTTCCTATAAGTGAAAGATGAAGTCTATCTATAAATCGTAGATCCGTGCTGATCTTATTTATCATGGACGACATATTTATTTTCCAGATAGAATCTACATTGCTGCTAATCTTTATCCCAAGATAGACTACTTCATCCTGCCTTCGGGGATCATTACAGGGAGTTTTAGAGTTACATATAATCTGCATTTTCCCCGTGTTCAGTAAGTAGCCTGATTTCCGGCCATATTCGCCGGCCAGTTTCTGTATTTGAATAATTGCTTTTTCTGGATCTGTGGTCACTACCGCCTGGTCGTCGGCATAAGCCATTATCTTAGATTCAAAACCGTTACAACAGACTGGTGTAATTGTCTGGTCTTGAAGAATTTGTTGGATAAAAATATCGATATATAGGGCAAATAGAATAGGAGAACAAGGACAGCCCTGTATTGTCCCCCTAGCAACATCGATACAACTTGACTCTTGGCCCATTATATGTAGTCTCGCATACGGTCTAAAATACATTGCCCGTATAGCTGTTATGAAGCCTGGCCCAGACCCTCTCTGTGCCATAATAGCCCATAAGTAATGCCATGAGACTCGGGCAATGCCTTCTCTGCGTCTAGGAGGATCATAGCCATCTTCTCTCCTGTTACCTCAGTTATATCGAATAAGACTATAGCACGTCTGATATGGTCTGTTGTGCCTCTTCCCGGTATAAAACCATGTTGCCATGGTGAGACTAAATGAGCTATGATCCCCCCTAACCGAGTCGCAAGAATTTTGGAGTAGAGTTTAGTATCCACATTCATGAGGGATATGGGCCGATAAGATGCAGGGTTGTCGGGGGGCTTCCCCTTTTTTAGAAAGATCACAATATCTGCTCCTTGCCAGGATTCCGGGGGGACCCCGCTGTATTGTACTCCGAGAAACAGGTCCAGAAGTAACAGAGCTATTTCCTCCTGAATAGCTTTATAGAATTCCAGAGGTATTCTATCGGAGCCAGCCACATTTCCTGGGGCCATGGACTGTAGGGCTAGTAAAACCTCTTCTATTGTGATCTCTCTTTCCATCTCCTGCCTGATTTCTTCGCTTACCCTACGTTGATTCCCCATAACTGTTTCATTTTCGCTGGGTAAAATAGGATCAAGATTATCTTGCCGGTATAAATCTTGATAAAACCTCTCGAAGACCTTGATGATGTTCTTGAACTCTGTGACCGGTGCGCCATCCTGTCCTTTAACTTCAGTTATATTATTCCTAGCACCCCTCTGCTTAGTGCGTAAAGCCAGCATCTTGCCCACCGACTCCCCGTACTCATAACTCTCATTTTTATATGCTTGAAAGGCTGCCGCCCCCTTCTTGATGTAATAACTGTTAATCTCAGCTTTTACTACCGCTATTTCCTGCCGTAGCGACGCCTCAGCAGCTTCCTGCTTTTGCCTAATAGGGAGGGTGTGCTCTTTTTCTAATTCTCCCAGACCTTCGATCAAAGCGTTAATTTCATCTTTCTCTAGTTTCCTGGCCTTACCTACAAAACTAATTGTTTCCCCCCGAAGGCCCGCCTTAAAACTATCCCAGACCATACATCGTGATGAACTATAATGATTCATCTCAAAATATTCTATCACCCACTGTCTAATATACTTCAGATACCACTCATTGGTCAATAATGTTCTATCAAATGTCCATTTACTTTGGGCATGGTCCCTGCCTTGAAATACTAGATCCATAATTAGTGGGTTATGGTCAGATAACAATTTTGGTAATTTCCTTATTGCCACCGCCGTAAGCAGGGAAGAAGAGACCAAAAAGTAGTCTAATCTGAAGTACTTCTTATGAGGGCTTGAGAAGTAAGTGTATCCTGGGTCGGCAGGATGTTTTGCCGCCCATACATCCATCAGATCATGACTGGTCATTAAGGCGGATAAAGCCTTATGGACATGTGGTTTTCTTCCCAGATATCTTTGAGTTCGCTCTCTACTTGCCTCATAGTTGATATTCATATCTCCACATATTATTAGTGGGCCTGGCCATAATGCTAACTCAATTTCTAGATCATTAAAGATTTGCGGATCGTCCTGATTCGACCCGTATATCGTGCACGCTGTCAGTCCTACGGGAAGCAGTGCAATAGCCCATCTCCCCTATTTATCCTCCAAAACATGTTTAGCTGGGCCGATACTATTCCTTACATGAATCGCTACCCCTCTCATAGTCGAGGTTTGGGTAGAACATGCTACGAGGGAATATCCTTTAATAATGAGAATGCCCCGCTTCCCCCAGGGAATATGCGTTTCTTGTTGACATATATCATCTTTCTGTGTTCTTAAAGCCTCTGCGACCCTAATGCGTTTCATTTTGTCATTCAGGCCCCCAAAATTGATTGAGCAAATAGTTATTTTACCCATTTACATAATATGATTTTCTCAGCCTTAATCGTTCTCTCACCTTTCCCCCTCCTTCTTGATCGATTCTGTTTCTCGAATTACTAGTTTGTACTCTCTCCAATTTTCGCCCTCCCTTCCCCCTGTGCCCAACACCCTTAAAAGATCTACCCCCAGTTCCACCCTCCCACCCTGCCCCCCTCCACCCCACCGTGCCCTTGATGCCCTCCACCACCCTATCCCAAGTTGAAAGGCATCCAGACTGATCTCAGTCTGTGGCGATGGTTGCTGCTCCCTGATCAATATATCCCATTTCATGGCAGCATTAGGCGGAAAAAAAACTCTCGCCCGGATCACTTTAAACAAAAGAGAAGGATAAAAGAGAAAGAACCCAAGATAGATGAACAGATTGATTAACATTCCCTCCCCTTGAAATTTCATACTTCATATTCACCCCCACTGTTACATTTATCTATCTAAGACTTCAAATCCCAACCCTCCAGGTACTCCTTGGCCTTCACCTCTGAAGTTAAAAATCGAGTGTGATCGCCCTAAATTACTTTCAAACGAGCAGGATACAACAGGAAGGCTTGCCCCCCCCGATCTTGATAAGGTTTTATCATCTGGCGTAAACGCCATCGTCGCTCTATGGTGAAGTGGCAGAAGTCCGGCTGAACGGAAAAAAAATTGTCACCCCTGTTTCGCTTTGCTGTTGGCCTGGCCTTTTCATAAATATACTGTCGCAAGAGAAAATTACCAAAATAAACCAAAATAGCACGGGGTTTCGCATCGGATCTCACTGGTTGCTTAAGGTTGAATGGAACCCGGTGTGCCCTCTGCACTTCCAGCGCCCAATTCCATCCTTCCAAATCCGGGAATGCCTTGGCCAGCATATCAACCATATATGACCGGGCATCTGACCCTTCCTTTCCCTCCGGAATGCCCAATACCCGCAGATTATTTCGGCGTTGCCAGTTTTCTTGGTCATCCAGCTTCCATTGTATGTCAGTCAACTGTGCATCATGTGCGACAGTATTTGTTCGTGTGTCTGCCAGGTCATTCTCCAGGGCCTCTGTTCTAGTTTCAAGGGTTGTCAAGCGCTCATTGATTATAGTACAAGACTTTGCGACTTTTCTTACAGCCCCTTGAATCTTCTGCATGGCTGTCTGTACTCGCCTACTATCCTGGCGGGTCTCTTCACGGTGAGAGAGTATGCATTGCAAAACAGTGTCTAGGGTTGGGGGTATTGAGGGGGATGTACTATCATCTTGGGGAATGGTGATGTAATACTGCTGAGTAGCTCAACCCCTGAATGATCCCATTTTAGATTTTTTTTATGCAGGTTAGAGTGGCTTGCTCCTCTTACCGCTTTACGCATTGTGGCTGTCGGGTCTCTTTTGTCGATGTCTGAAGCCTCCTCGCTAGAGTCACCTAGTGAGTCTGACCCTGAACCTGACCCCGACCAGACCCTGTCTGAAAGGGAGATGAAGCAGTCATTGCCTTCCATATCTTGTTCGCTGTGATTTTAGGAGGCGGTTTGATTTTTAATCTGGGCATTTCCCTGCTGGGGGTATAGAGGGGTGGTTTCCGAAATCGTTTCCTTAAGTACTGCTTCCATACCCTCTATCTGCTTCAACTGATATCCCCCAGACGCATCTGCCACGCTCCTACAATCACCCCCTGCCATAGAATGCAAACAGGGAGCAGTTACTTCATTACTTATTGCTGGTTCAGTCTCGGGTCCCCTACAATCCGTTGCAGTATCGTCCACACTTGCCTTATTGCTGCCCCCTTGACTCCGCTCACCTGCTCCAGCTTCTCCTTGCGGTTGCTGTACTGCAGCTCGCTTTGCTCCTGGTGCTGCTCTCAGCAGTTCCAGGACAAAGAGCTCGTTGGTGTGTGGCTGGGGTGAAGCCCCGCCTTTGCCCCTTCTTTCGTCCGCATTCTCCGTCCGGGTTATGGAGCTCCCTGTAGGCTGTTTTCTTGCTCCTCCGACTTTCACCTGACTTCCTGGCTCTATGGTTCCTCGAGGGTCCAACGATGTTACGGACTTCGGAGAGGGAGCAGCAGCCAAACCGGAGCGTGTCTTCCCCTTTGCGCCTCCTCCGACAGGGATTTTTGGTGCCATCATTTCCCGGGAATACGTCCGGTGGTGCCCCAGACACTTTTGGCAGCCTCCTCGCTCCTCACTGCGTATCAGTGCAGTCCAGAAGCACAGCAGTGCCTTGATAAGCTCTGACCGGCAGATGGCGATTCCACACTTGTTAGGACCGGGGCAGAGCTGTAGGTAGGAAGACACGGTTTCCATTCGGTCTTTCCTTTCTGTTTTACTTATTGTCTCCTTCTCTCAGGTTTCCAGCGATTTTTTAAGTCGATATTACACCATCATGCTGTCATGCTATCATCCGGTACATCAAGTACATATACTTCGCTTCAGCGATCAGGGAGCTGCTGTGCGACCGACTCAAGCAGTCGCCATCTTGCCTCTCCCCGTTTGTCCTATATCTCTTCTTTCCATTCTTCTTCATTCATCACACCTTTGAAGATTTCACATACTTTGAAATCCTAACCAAGTTCACCACCACCTTCTTCATCCACCACATCATGACTACCTGCAACCAATCTAGATAGGCAATCAGTTACACAACTGTGCACAGCTGGTATGTATTTTGATAGTAAAAGGAAAATCCTGTAGTACTATGACCTACTTGCATATTGTGAGAGGCAGGCCTGGGATATGATGTACACTTATGCAAGTGGACACCCTGCACCAGTCCAGACAACCCTTGTGGTTATTTAACAGGTCTTAGACAACCTTAGAAAGCTCTCTAAGTGGTAGCTGTGGAGAGCAGCCTTCAGGCTTAGTCCAGAAGGACTGTAAAGCAGCTTGTTTTACCAGAATGCAATCTTATAGTATAGATTAAGTGAAAAAGAACCACACAATGTATTTATAAAAATATGTATTTATTATATAACACTCACTGACACATACAGATATCTCCTACCCGGAGATTTGCACAATGCACACAATACTTTGCATAGAAATCATGTAAATAGCACAGAATACACAGTGGACCCCGGGGGGGGGACCAAACCATATACTAAAAGTAGTATAAGAACCACGACTCATGTCAAGACAATGTCCAGAGGACGTAGACGTGTTGGGGACCCAAGGAACCACCCAAGGTGAGTGACTAGGAGCCCCACGGAGATCGTGTGCAGTGTGGGTACACGACCGCGTTCCCTGTACAAATCAAAGTGTAAGTCGCGGTTCCAATTTTAAAGATTAAGGACCCTTCCCAGTGGACCCTGAAGAAACCCTGTGGAAGACAGAAGGTTGGAGAGTCACCCCACCCGTGGATACCCTAGTACCCATGTTACCTACACCAGGGAAGCCGGGTGCATAGGTGTGAAGTGGTGTTGGAAACCGCCGTTGAATCCAATGGAGGACTTCATGAAAATGCCACTGCTGGAGAAGGAGAAAGTGTCCGGTGGAATCCGAAGGTGGATTCAAGTTAAAGAGTACCTGCAATCAGAGGGGATAGAGTCTATGTCACTTAGGGGTGACCCGGACACCTGGAAGACGAATGCCCACCGATGTCGGGAGTTGCAGGAGAGTTGACGGTGACCTTGACTCTGCAGCTGTGAGGACCAGGCGACGCGGAGGAAGACCAGGAGCCATGCAGAGCTGTCCCACGTCGGATGTCGAGAGCTGAGGGGTCGGTCTCCGTCGGGAGCACCAACAAGCCTTGGCAACTGCAAACAACGTAGAAGTTGAAGAAGGTGCAATGTCGGACCAGTAAGTTCCAGGGGACTCACCACAAGCAGCGGAGTCAGGGCAGGCCCCGAGCAATCAGGGGAGCCCAAAAGAAACAAAGGAGACCATCAACAGTACCCACAGGCCGGATGGCACTGGAGTCGCAAGAGGACCTTGAGCAGCTCACCAAAAGATGCAGGCCACGGTGCAACCGATGTGGTGTGGACAAAGATTCTGGTCACTGGAGCTGCTTGAGATTGGGGCTACTTGGAGCCCAAAGATCTTGGTGGAAAGAAGCCAACAAGCCTTTGCAACAGCAAGTCAATGCAGTGCACAGGGGTTCGGTTCCTGCGGCTCCTACGAGGGATACTGGCCTCAAACTTGGTGAGAGGGCAGAGCAGGCCTCGAGAGACGTGTAGAACCACCAGCTGTGCTGCTGAGCCTTTTGGAGTCCGTGGGAACTCAGGATCAGCAGACCGGTCAGCTTAGTTGCGGTGCCTGCAGATGCAGGGAAGTGACTCCTTCACTCCAAGGGAGATTCCTTCAGGTGTCTTGGATGCCCACAGGCCTTGGAAGGTTCCTGTATGGTGCACAGGCACAGACGATGCAGCAGACTGGAAGGGAGATGAAGTCGAGCCCAAACGAAGTCCAGAGTGCCCAGACGGTAGAAGTTGAAGTGGTGTCTGAATTGAATCGTGTCTCACGGCGAATCTAGGGACCTACACCCAGGTAAGCCCTTAAGTACCCTAGGGAAAGGGTTGGGATGATTATGGGGACCCTCCCAGGGGAGAGTTTGGACAGGGGGGAGGATACTCCCATGTCCTTTGTCCAGTTTCGTGCCAGAGCGGGAGCCAACTTGCTCCCAGAGCTGGTTTGAACTGGACTATGCAAGGAGGCACCAAATGTGCCCCTCATGCAGACTGAGTGGCACTGGCAAGCGCACCCACCTGGCCCCAATACACTAAATCCTGTCTGGGAGGTGGTCACACCTGCCTGTAACAGGATACCTATTGTTCTGCCTTCCCCTGCTCGAGCTTGGCTCACCAGCAGGATGGCAGAATTGTGTCTCTGGTCGGCAGCAGCCATGTTGTGCTGTCCGGGTCTAGAAGACTGGTACCGGGAGCACTGAGAGACTAAAGGAGGCCCATTCCAGTGAACGGAATCATACGGGTATGCTTCCAACATGTTTGATACCAAACATGATAGGATGCGTTGCTGCCGATCTCGAGATGGTCATCGCGTAATTACGTGGTGCCCCTCTATATGGTATATGGCTGCTTCACTTACAACCCAGGAGAATGGACTCCGTAGGCTGTAGGGGTGTCCTGCTCATGCAGGGGCACCCTCACACTTAGAACCAAGCACTCCGCCTTCGGGATTGCAAAGGCCTGCTATAGGGGTGCCTTATAGGTTTTAAGTGCAGTGACCCTAGATATAGGAAGCCTATATCTTTCGTAAGTGTTGCTAGCACCAGCTTACACAGGCTGCAATGGCAGGCCTGTAGTTACAGTTTTAATGGTCTCCCATGGGTGGCATAATACATGCTTCAGCACATGGGGGACCTCTGGTGTACCTTAGTACCATATACAAGGGACTGATAAGGGTACCTCAGAATCCAATCTGGGATGTACCTAAGTACTGAACATAACAATTTAGGGGAGAAAGCAGAGAGACTGGGGTCCTGATTAGCAAGATCCCAGTCAGACTAGTCAATAACAGCTTAGCACCAGGCAAAAAGTGGGGTAACCATAAAAGCAGGTTGAGATCAGTCATTACTGTAAACATGCCAACCCACAAGAATTTGTTTAGTTTCTTCAGTGCCCAGAACATACATAATGCTTCTTTCTCGATGACTGAATATTTGAATTCAACCCCTGTCAAACTTCTAGAAACAAACAATGGTTCTTTCATTTTCACCATTTCCTTGCCTCAGAACTGTGCCTAGCCCTTTAGAACTTGCAGCAGTTATCATAACAGATTCTCTATTGGGATTAAAACTTTGCAGATCTGGAGCATTTTCCAGACTTCTCATTATGTCAGCAAATTCATCTTCACATACTGTTGAACAACCAAAGATAACACCTTTTTTTCTAACAACAATGCATTCTTCAAGCGATCAACAAACCTCAGGAAAAATTATTATAGTACTCAGACATCCCTAGAAATGTCATCAGTATATCTTTGTTCACTGGACTTGGTAACTCACTTATTTTTCTTACTAACTCTTCTTTGGGCCTGATATATTTCTTTGCTAATAGGTGCGTAAAATAGGTTCGCTCTTGCCTGTTAAACTTACACGTGGAACCAATGTGAGACCATTATTCCTAAATCTAGTGAGAACTTGCCAGAGTCTCTGTTCATGTTCAACAGTAGATCTTCTGTATATCCAAAAATCACTCTAATAAATTTTGATGCCGGCGATATTCTTCAGTACACGTTTCATTGCTCTTTGGAATAATGAAGCTGCTGAGATGAGACCAAATGATAATCTTCAACACCTAAACATTTGAAATAAATGCCGTAAGATCTTTTGAACTCTCACGAAGTTTACTCTGATGATATCTAACCCTGGGCATAGTTCGCGTAGTAGCGCTACGCGTAGCTACACGAAGTGCACTTCGCACTACGCGAGCTGCGCGTAGCAGTACGCGAACTGCGTAGTGCGGTAGGAAATGCTGTTCGCAATGATTGCACAGTGCCGGATGCTTGTCCGCACTGTGCAATCATTGCAAACGGCATCTTGCACAGTGCAAGCGGTCGTTTTCTGCCGCTCGAGTAGATTTGTACTCGAGCAGCAGTTTTCTCAACGCGGACTGGTAGTTTCTCATCGCGAGCGGTCGCGAGCATACGCGACCACTCGCAATGAGAAACCTGACCTCCCCGCGTTGAGAATCTCGCCGGGAGGTTCATTTTCCACGCTCGCGATCGGCAACTTGATGTTGCTGATCGCGAACGAGGAAAAAGTCTAGCCGGGATGTCATTTTGCCCGCTCGGGTCGCCAACTTGACGTTGAGGACCGCGAGCAAGCAAAAAATGCCCGCTACGCGTTTTTGCACTGTGCTACGTGCAATTCGCGTAGTGCGTAGTTGCGCAAACTACGCGAGCGTAGCGTAGTTTTCCGCCCAGGCCTAATGATATCCAGAGGCTAAATCCAGCTTTGAAAATATTTTTGCACCTTTTAGCAAGGATAGCAATTCTGATACAGTTGGAAGTGGATACCTGTCCACCTTAACACACTTGTTTAACCCTCTGAGGTTGATACATAGTCTTACCTCAACTGAGCATTTCAGTTACAGGACCACAAGGACCAACCACTCTGTTGCCTCCACCTCTTCAAGGATGTCAAGCACCTTTAGCTTCGCTAACCCAGCCAGCATGGCATCCTTCAAAGTCACTGGGAAATTTCTTACTTTGCTCACCACTGAAACAGCATCAGCTTTCAATAAAATCCTATGAGAATAACCTTTGAGACATCCTAATTAATCTCTAAATACCTCAGGGAAATTCACTACAATGCTGATTGCTGTGTGTTCAATCAAGTCCTTATAATATCTTACATTGTTAATCTTCTCTAGCCTCTTAGTCTTATATGAGGCTTACTTTTGGGATGTGAGATCAGACCCATCTTGTGTTGGATTTTTTGATGAATCTAACTAAAAATGCAGTCACCTTTAGAGGAAACATAAACTTTCCCTGCGGTATATTTCCCAATATATTCTAGCTCACGATTAAAATACCCTTCTAGTTTTATAGGTTTGTACACATATGCTAATGGCCGTATATCTGGTTTCACAAGTGTGGTGGTACTCCTCAACTTCTTGTGGTAAGCCTCTTTAGGTCCTAAAGTTATAGATTGCTTCTGTTTCCACTACCTATTTGCTTTACAATCGCTCCTCAATCAAAATCATTAGAAGGGATCTCTTTCTAAATTTCAGTCCCTGATTCTTTCTTTATATCCCTTTGTTGTACAGGTCTTTGCTTGATGCCAAGCTGGACATTCTTTGTTATTGGCAAAGTGTGCAGCACGCCCACACCTGTAACATTTATTTGCACCTTCCGTTCTTTCGCTTTTAATAGACCTTTTCATTTTTATTTTCTGTACTCTTTTACCATGCTCATTATCTCATTTTGTCTACTCCATGCTCAATTTCTTTTCGCTAGAAACAATACTTCCGTAAGATCTATTTAATCTTTTTGCCATAACTCATCTCTCACCTTTTCAATGTTGCAACCCAACATAAATTGATCCCTTTTCCTTTCCTCTTGTAGCCACATGAGGAGGCTACTTTTTGTGAATCTGTAACATTACTTTCAATAAAATCCCCATTTTTTGTAGTCTCTTACCAAAGTGGCACCTCTCAAGTATTTTACTCACTTTAGGTAAATAGGTACATAATGCAGATCAAGACTTTTATATAAATTTCGTACTCATTATGATAGGCTGACTCCTCATTACTCAAGTCTGGGGGATGTCCTTCTGCTACCAGACAAAGCAGAAGTATAGAGGTTTTCCTCTCAGCATTCGGAGAAATACCATGTGCTCTAGCATATTGACTGAATACTTTCTTCAACTTCCCATTTGATTATGGGTTCCCCTGGTGAAGTGAGAACAAAAGGCAGAGCTGTAACATTTTGCATGTTGCTCAACTATACAGCACATAAAATTTCAACCAAGATTAGGAAGACTACTAATACGTAAAACAAGTCAAATATGACATTCACTACAAGAAAACTGAATGACGTATTCACAAACCAAACTTAACTATTGTACTTTATTATTCTCATGCAGTCATCTACATATGATGAAGTAAAACAAAGGTGCGTATGGTTACTCACAACATACATTGACTAAACAGGACTTACATTCATACAACTATTCAGAATTTAGAGGTAAGTATGGTTAGATACTGATTACACATAGGTCAAGTAACGTCTGAGTCAATGCCTTCAGCTGTGTTTGCAGTCCACTCACCAGTGTATGACCATTTACACCTAAGAATAATCTCTCTCATAAATACTAGAGTTCAGGTGGGAGTTTCTGCATTATAATCCCAGATACAATGTTCTTGGGAGAGAGAGGCTTTCATCCTAACTGGGAGCGCCACGTTTTTCGAACTGGGACACTATGGGCCAAATTACGACTTTTGGCGGAGCTGTGGTGTGGCGGTGCCAACCGCCGCACCACCGCTTCGCCGAAGGTCACCGCCGCCCGCCCATCACATTACAACCACTTTTGTGGTCTGGCAGGCGGGCGGGCGGCGTGGCAGTCCTCCTGCTGAGCATCCTTCAAAGGCAGCGGTGCCTTTGAAAGAGGCACCACAATGGGAATGCCACACGGGGTTTCTGCACAGCATGGACTCGAAAGTCCATGTCGTGCAGGAACCTGGGTGCATACACACAGGGGAGCACATGTTGTGCCCCCCTGCATGCATCCCCAGGCTGAAAGGGCACAGGTGGCCTTGTAGGTCCCCCTTTGTTTCAACACAGCCGGCCTTTTCATGGAGAAAGACCTCAATAAAACCGTTGGCTGTCCTGAAACTTGTAATATGTATGGCGGTGCCGCAGTGGCACCACCTGCATATTAGATAGCCCCTGACCGCGGGCCACCGCCACGATACAGCGGTTCCCTCGCAGAGTGGGCAGTTAAATTATGGTCCAACCGCCCAAGGTGTAATTGGGAGGTCGGAACGCCGGTGCAGCAGTGGCTAGACTGCCACCACAAGTCCGCCAGCCTCGTAATTTGGCCCTAAGTGTCCAATTTCCCAGCTGCTAATATTTATAGTCTCTCCTTTCAATATTATCCATGCATCAATTCTGTTCTTCTGGAAGTCATATGATGACATAGCATGTTATTCACACAATGACATCATAATCATATGTCCTTTTGACGCATTGTGCTCACCTCACACAGATGTTACTTTCTTTCGGATTACGTCCTGCATTTCCTTATGAGGGCACGTTCCACCACACACCCAGAATCATCAGTCACCGGCGTTCTACTTTAATGCTGCGACCCGTTAAGGCACAATGAGAGTAGCCAACAGGATTTACTATATGTACTAAAAAGTTTTGATGTAACGCATGAAGTCCTGAAACCGTTTAGCTATAAAGATGATTGAGGCAATAATGACCGCACTTACCCTAACTGTAGGGACAGTTAAATGCTTACTTAAGTGCACAGAACCAGAAGCTCAACCCCCCTAAACTCCCAAAAGGGAAAAACTCCCAAATTTTGAAATCAATCTACAATGGTTCAGTACCTTAAGATATGTGAATCAAATAACTAGTATTGGATAGGAGTTCAGCAAATTCACTTCAGATAATTAGCACACATAATACATGTCTTTCAGTACACAATATCCATTAAGCATATCGAATTTATAATACTTTATTCTTTTTCACATTCGATTAAGATCCATAGCCAACGCGTTTCGTCCTCGTGGACTTCTTCAGGGCTCTAAGCAGATTCCTTCTCAGCTTAGAAAAAAAATACTGTTGCACCTATCCTTTTGTACATGGTGTGAATGTAAAACCAGCTGTTTATCCTCTCAAAGATTGAGTAAGATTCAATAATTGTTGTGTGGAATCCGTGGTTCAAGAAGATCTGAATAATGTCATCATACCAGGTATTCGAATTGGTGATTCAATTCCAATTAGTAATGTCCTATGGTTGAAGGACAAATTTCCAAGTTTCTACATGCGCAGCATCCCGCAATGTGTACATTGGGAATTGAACCATTGCAGATTAATGCATAAAGTCCTCCTGCTGTAATAGTCACTGAAAAATTGCGTTCATGTGCGAAGCCATAACTTTGATCGGTTTGCACAACGAAAATGAGGAAAACACTTGTGATATCTCACATTCACCAGACTGATCAACTTGTAGAAAAACAATCCTTGGCATGTTTTAGTTTCTTCTCCTTTACTGTCTGAGTGTTGATGTATAAAGAATTTTGAATTTTCTCCAGATTTTTTTCTTAAAAGTTAGGTTTCTTTATCCCTCATTGCAGTGTTAAATTCTTTAATAATTCTTCAGAAAGACAGCTTCAGCCAAAGAGTTAAAGCAGGAACTTTGTGATTTATTCTTCAGACGTCTTATCCACTTAAGGTCTCCACAAGCTTCCAACAGTACTGGCTGCTCTTTATAAGATGCACTGAACACATAACATCCAAATGTTCTACAAACACATTCTTAAGTGCATGCCAGGTTTTCTCACACATTTTTGAGCGCATGCCAGATCATCACACCTGCCCGCTGAGGCAACTCTGTTAAACTCTTGTGAGACATCAAGCTGAGAGATTCCTGTTGAAAGGGCAACCAAAGTACACACTTCTTTGTGAAGTGTTTGCAGCGCCCCTCAACCCAGGCTATGAGAGACTGACAGCTGAATCTATTGTTGGGGGTCACAGGTCCATGGCCTGAAAATCTTTGGAGGGACAGACTCCCAGCTCCTTCCATGTAGAATCTGTTCAGTCTTCTCTAAATGGGGTCCATACTTGTATGCATGTGAATGTTGGTGCATGTGTGAATTTACATGTGTGCCTTGGCATATGAATAGTGTAGTTCATTGGACTCTCACTGTGTGAGAGACTTGAGATTGTGGTCTGCTTTGTGTGATGTTGTTCAGGGTCCATCATGGGCCTGTGTGCTTACATATTCATATGGTTGCCACCAGGCCCAGTTTTCCCAATCTGACATGTATTTCTAAGTACAGGCTGGTAAGGATATTGGGAAAAACACTGAAAGCTCTTATGTTTTCCCATTTTAAAACGTAAATGCAAAACAGCAAACATATAGAAACCAGCTCAAAAGTGTTTGATAGCTGTCTAAATCGTTTCAGAATGATTATTAGCAAGCAGAGGGATAACTGGCATGTTACAAGAGAATCATGGTGACTTTACAATAATACTTTTTTACCTACCACCTGTTAGCTGTTCCAAATCAGTAAAACGTAAACATATGATTGGTATCTTTTTCATAGAAAGGTTGCAACCCTATATACACCGTCGGGGAGAAGGAGCGGACGTATCTAAATGATCCGCGAGGGACGCACCTTGAGGTAAGTGTGACTACTGGGGTCCCTAGAACCCTCCTCCCATGGGACATTGAAGACCCCACACTGGGGTATCTAAGAACCACACATTAGGTTAGAGGCAGACATAGGTTGCCCTAACAAGGAGGCAATATATAGTATTATATTTATATAGTATTATATTGCTATATAAGGAGCCCGTCTTTCGTCCTGAAGAATGCTGCGGACTCATTAGAGCCATAGGCAGAAACATGTCCAAACGGTAATAGTGGTGATGGTAGTAGTAGTAGTATTTTTATTTAGCATAGTTACTTAAAACCATTGCTACAGAGTATCCGATAGCGTTTCATTTATAAGTTACAATTTTTAAAATAGTGAAAAATCAATTTACTAAAAATCAGTAAAAATCAGTGCAAGCCAATTGGTCTTTGCAATACATTAGTAAAATAAACATTTGTTTAACAGCGTCCGACTTTTTTCCTTTTCGCTATAATGTTATTCTATCCGAAGTTGGTGGCCGGAGGTCAGCATCTCAATTTTGTGGCATTCTCTTCTCTACTTGTCTCAAATATGCTACCAGGCGGCAGTTCAGCTGCGTGTCCTCAGGTGCAAAGCACGCCAGCACAGCCTGCCTCCGTGTGCGGATACCTCTCTGATTAAAAAGTGGCTTTAAAAGCTGTTTCCGTTCCTGTGTTAGTTCTTTGCACATGCAGAGAAGGTGCAGCATGTCTTCATGCGCTGCACCGCACAGGCGACAGATGGAATCGGATTGGTTTTTTAGCCAGTGTGGATAGTGCTTTATGCATGGTAGCAGGCCAAGTCGGTACTTTAAGAATTGAATTTTAGTAGATTTGGCAAACCCTAGGGCTAGGTATTTTTGAGCAGCAAGAGTGGAATAGGAGCTCAAGATCATCCAGCCGTGCGACCTTCTGGATAGGGCTGCCTTGTTTTCGATCCAGGATTGACTCTTTACTGTTTTCTTTGTTACTTTTCTGAGAAGGCAGTGACTTATAGGTGTTTCCCAAAGCTCAATAAGACCCAGGGTGGTCAAGCTTGCTAATAGGTATTTTGCCGCTGGTGATGATTTTTTCTGTTGTAGTTCTGACCACAAATGCCAATTTAGGGTTCCTGGTTTTGATTTTCTTACTTTGTCCCAAAAGATGACTATCGCACCTTGTCTTGCAAGGGTCTGTTTTTGAACACCAAACTCGAGCCTAATCTGTGCTGGAGAGACTCTTGTTGGTAGACCAAAGATTATTCTATACACTTTTGCGACCACACCATCCAAGAGCTTGGAGTCCCTTCCCCTCTGTGCCTCGCTCCCATAAGTTATTGTAGGCAGGAGTTTTGCCCATATTACTTCAACCAATGGGGCAAGTGAGGGACCGCTCAGTTTAGAGTTAAGGTTTCTCATCGAAACTGCTAGGGCTGTTCCCTTCCTTTTAATTGTGTCCCTTTGGGCTGCAAAATGCCCACCTTTGTCGATGATCACCCCCAAGTATTTATACTCTATTGCTGAGTCTATGCGAGTCTTGCCCCAAAACCAGACAGGTGTTTTCTTGGAATTCTTTTTGATTGACATAGTTTTGGTTTTCTCCAAGTTAATGTTCAGATTGTTTGCCTCAGAGTAATCAAATGTAGTGTTAAGAAGATTCTGTAGACCCACCTTTGTTTGGCTAATCAGAACTAGGTCGCCAGCATAAAGTAGACACGGTAATACAAGATTCCCGACTTTTGGAGCATGTGAATTGCTGGCATTTAGTAGCGGGATAAGGTCTGCAAGAAACAGATTAAATAGGGTCGGGGCCAGCACACAGCCTTGCTTGAGTCCTTTTGTTGTTGGAATCTTTCTTTATAAAGCTGACTGTTAAAACGAAGAATGACGCGCAGGCAAGTCTTGTAGAAAAGGTTGTAGATTTATTCTTAAGATCACTTCTTAGTTACAGGTTACAGGATGTTAGTCTGATCCATTAATGTGCCCCACCAGGAGCAGCCCCCTCGCTGCTCAGCCCTTCCACACCAACTGATTCTCCCTTCAATACAAACACACTCAACATTCTATATGACCTCATCATAGGCTGAGTAGCCAGGCAGAGAACCACTGTAGGGAGAGTGCATTGGGTAATTAGTACATTACAACACTGACCCATCCCCCAAATTTACTTGAATCCAGGTCTCCGTATGCAGATTGATTAGCAGATTTAGTAAAGCCTGTGGTATGACCCAGCCGGCCAATTTTAACCAAAGTCTGTTGCGATTTACGTGATCAAAAGCAGCCCGGTAATCGATAAAGCACAAGTATAGTGGCATTTTTGTAATCTCGGCCTTATCTATTAACAGAGCCAAGGTTGTTATGTTTGTTACAGTTCCAACAGATTTGGAGAAGCCAGTTTGGTTTAGGGGAATGATCGAATTGTCTTCGGCCCAAAGTTGCAGTTCGTCCAGCAGAGTGCCTGCAAAGAATTTTGCCTCATTGTCCAAAAGGGCAACTAAGCGATAGTTCCTAGGCAGAGTCTTATCACATGACTTAAAAATGGGCGAAATTATCGAAGCCCGCCAGGAAGGAGCAAGTAGGCCTGTCTGCCTTATTTCCATGAACAGAGGGCTAAGTGCTTTTGCCCAATAATCTGCATCTTGTTTATAAAGCACAGGTGGTATTCCATTGGGGCCCGGCGCCCCTTCTTGTCTTCCCTTCTTAATGTAGCTTTTAATTGTTTTGAGGGGATCATTTGAGGGTATAACTCCCGGCTGTTCTCCTTGGTTCCGTTCCTGTGCTGATACTTTTTCCTCATTGGGTTGATGCTTAATAGTGGTAGACCACTGTATTATCTCTGTACTAGTTCCTATGTATGATGAGATTTTTTCTTGGTGAAAGTGATTTCCAAGGTAGGTAGTCCAATCCTCCTCGGATATATTAGAAGACAGACCCTTGTGTGTTGGGCGGGTAAATATTTTTATTGTCTCCCAGAACCTTGCACTGTCATTCCGCTTGGTATCTGCATGCAGTTTCGCCCAAAGAGAATCCTCATTATCTCTCCTGGCCTCCCATATTGCTTGCTTCAGCTGTGTTTTCTGCTGTTGTAATGCTGCTAGTTTTAAGGTGTTGGTTGGAGACCGCCGTACCTGCCGTAACGTATAATTAATAGTATTTTTTATGGATCTTATCTTGCTCTTTTGGATCCTAGTGAAGTTGGAATTGCAGCTGTAGCTTTGCTGTGTCCTTGATTTAATTGGGACGGCAAAGGATTTTGCCACGGCGTTCGTATAGTTTATCCATTTCTCCGTTTCATTGCCCCCTTCACGTGATTCAAATAAAAGTGTTGTTGCTTGCTGAAAGTTCTCTTGCGTCGTTAGCACAAATTTTATTTTCTTATAATTGATTGTGGTGATCATACCTGGCTGGCCCTTCCATTTCATGAGTTTTGGCATATTTGTGCGAAGTGTGAGCTCCTGAGGCCGGTGATCACTGTCAGCTTTGTCACCAATACTGAATGAAATAATTTCGCTGAAAAGGGTTAGAGATAAAAATGTATAGTCCAGAGTTTTTGGTTAATGAGTGATGAGTGAATGCCGGGGGAGTGTCGTCTGTACTTCTGCCGTTCACAGCTCTGAGGTTAAGATGTTCAAGTTCCTCTATAAGGTACTGGCCGGTTTTTGTCGGTAATTCTGGTGAATTATTACCCTGTGACGGGATATTCCATAACTGATTCTGTATTGTTACTTCCTCCGCTATCGATGAGCCAAGTAGATGTAGATTAAAATCCCCTGTGAGTATTGTATCTGGTGTATTGACCTCGCTCATACAAAGCTCTACAAAGTTGGCCAATTGTTTTGTATCCTTGATTTTCCTGTTAGGATGTATATAAGTATTTATTATCACGATATCCTTGTGCCCGTTCCCTGATGGCCCATTTGAGGTAGAGATTTTTATGGCAATGGATTCTGGTGTTATCAAACCAACTGTGTGAGCTGAGGTAGTGCATGGGTTATTCACATAGATTGCCAGGCCTCCCTGCAGATGTCCATATCTTGCCTTTTTAAGTGCTGGTGAAAAGAAGCATAAATATCCTTGCAAGTACGGACGATCGATCAACCATGTCTCCTGTAAAGCAATGTTGTGAAATGACCTCTGATAGTTTATGAAGACCTGGTCTGCCATCTTGCTATTTAGCCCGTTGATGTTCCATGAGCATATCCACAGTAAATTGATTTCACCTCCTGGCCGATATTGCCTGCTGTTCTGTCAATTGTTTCTTGTTTGATTTATAATTGTCCTCGTGGGCCATCTCGGACCCTCAGGGCAAATTCCTTGTTATAGAAGATCTGGGCGGTATATCTGTATCTCCTGTGACTGCCTCCTGGCGACCGGCGAGCGCCCTCTTGCCCCTCTCAGTACAGACTTTGAGATGTTGATTCGTTCTGTTGACCTTCTATCTGCGTGCTGCTGGGCTAGCGGTGCAGGGTAGCCTGGTGTATTGATGGGTTTTATCTTTATGCCCCAGTTTTTGAATATCGAACTTTCTGGTAATATTTTTTGTGCAGTGCTTGCCAGTGTCCAGGTAGTCCGTGTGGCCTCACCCCCCTTGGGGTCACCATGATTGACAAACTCTACTGAGTCCAAGTCTGTAGAAGTTACCTCCGATAACGAAGGTATATGCGACAGTAGACGGAGAATGTTCCCTCGGTTTAGTATGTCGTGTGCCCCTCTTGATCTGTATACTGGTATGAACTCCAGAGTTTTCCCCTTCTTGTTAGGGACCTTCACTCGATTATCTAGTTGTTGCCAATTAATGGACTCGTAGTTATTGATTCCTGGTTGGGCTGAAGTTATTACTCCTTCTGCCCTGCTCCGATCGCTGAGAATTATATTTGCGGCTAACCCAGTGCAGGGCAGCCTAGCGCAAGGCAGGTACTCCGTGTCCTCCGCGGAGGCGGCCTTAATTCTTATGTTGCCATATTCTGGGTTTGTAGAGTTTGCTGGACGCTCGTCTCTTCCGATATTGAAGACTGTGATGGTCGGATAATTAAGGCCCCTTTCTGGTTGGTGATCAGGCTGGGTGATAGTGCAGGCAGTCTTGGGGGGTTTATTGACTTCGGTGGTGAGTCCTGCTGATGTTGGATTGGGTAAGTGCCGCTGTATAGTAGTTACTCCCTGTTTCGAGCTACATGGCTGTTTTTGATGTGCTCCTTCCTCCCTGCCCAATTTGTTAAACTTGGAAGAGCAGGTTCCTTCTGCTTCAGCCAGCGATATTTGCATTGAAGGACCTATGGTGGTGGGTTGTTGGTTGGAGTCAGGGGCCAACCCTTTTTCAGCAGGCAGTACAATTGTATGAGTTGTGCCCATTTCCACTGGAGATGGTTGATTTGGAAGATCAGACGTTTCGGACAGAGACAGTCTAAAGAGGCGGGCAAAGTCCTCTTTTTTTTAGATAAGTTTTTGATTTCGACCCTTTCTCATTTGGGCTCGCCTTTGTTTGGCATTTGATGTTGCTCCTGGGACATCCGACTCTTCCACTGACTTCCGGGCAGATTCAGATACTGGCGCCTGAGGCTCCTTACCTCCATCATTTTTGGCATTGCCTCTTTTTGGTGGTTTTAGAGTAGAAGGCCTAAGACCCGAGTTTTCCGCATCATATGTGCTTGTTCCAGTTTGTTCCTCAGTAGAGTACGTTCCCTTTGGCTTAAGGTCGGTGGAATTCCGTGTTGAGTCTTTGATTTGTGCACACAAGTTGCTCAATATTGAGGGGAGAGAGGCCAATTTGTCAACTATCAGGCCGCACCCACAGTTTAGCTCCCTAACTTGAAGTTTTCCATGCGAGCTTTGAAAAAGCGAGTTTAAAGCTCCAGGTTTCTCATCAATAGCTACCATGAACACTGCCAGTGTGTCTAATAGAGTCAGCTGAGTGTCCATTTTGGAGGGCTTCAACAAGAAGTTGCACTGTTTTAAGTAGGCTGGCCCAGGCACTTTCTGAGTTCAATTTTTGCTGATGCCTAATTGGGTTTTCTAGGTCAGACCTCGGTGACAGGGCCTCCCTTTCCTGGTTCCAATTCAACTCTTTATTCTGCGGTGTGGAGGGATTTTGAGAGTCCAACATGGGCCACACTGATGTTTACTGAGTGGGATTTATCAATAATTCTTCCCATTCCCTAGCGTCGATGTTGGAGAACTCCTCTAGGTTTTCAGACTCTTGTCCTAATGCTATTTGCGTTTTGGGTGACGTTGAAGACAGTAGCAGACGGGGATCTGGCGGAGGGGTCGTTTTGATCTTTGCTTCATTGATGACCATAGGTGATGCACCTAGCTCTATTATAGACAGATCCTTGTCTGTGGTGCAGTTGTTCCTCGTTTTCCCATTATAGCCTCCCTCGTCCTGCTGTTCTATGTGTTCTATGTGTTCTCTTCCAGCTCGTCCAAAATGCTTTACCAGCTTTATTGTTGTTTCTAGATCACTGGGTGTTTTTGCTTGTGCTTTTGTCGTTCCCACTTCAGCAAAGCACTGGGGACCGTGTGGCAGTGATTTAGCATCGCCTTTCGGATCTGATGTTGAAGCAAATGCATTAAGTGTTGGGTGTGGAAGAGATAATAAAACATTCGACCCCAGGTCGCTTTTTGTGCCAGGTTTTGCACGTTGGTCAGTTATCTGAGTCCTGCTATTCCCACCATCCAGCGATTTGAGAGGTGAAAGCGGAGTACTAAGACCTTGTGCTGCAATTGAGCTTGATAAAAGAGCATCCCCGGGTTTTTAGGAACTGAAATTTTGTATAAATCCTGGGCTGTGTCAGTTTATAACTGCTCTGGGTTGGACCTGCCTCCAGCTTGTTATCCCTTAAGTCAGGGCCCATGTCAGAGATGTCAGGAGAGATGCTGCCTGCTCTAGTTTTTGGGTGGGGCTCAGCCATGCAGCCCTTCGGTGACAAGGACCCTCTTTTACGTTTACTCATTTTTGTTCTGGGCTGGCACCCTCTAACCCTGCCAGATCTCATTTTCTCTTGGCTGTTGGTCCTCTTTGACCCTCTGTGTTCCCCACAGCTCCCACTGCACGGCACGGCTCTGCTCTCCAGGTCAAATTCCAGTCCACTTTTTTTTTAGGTCTCGGCCTGGCGTTGGAGCGCGCATGCGCTCCTCGCCTGCGAGAGCTATAGTAAACAGTATGAAGAAGGGGACTTTAATCCACGCCCCTCTGTCACAACCTTTTTCCATTGGCTTAGGTAGTGATTAATGTATTTTCTGTGCTTCTGGTTTGCTGGCTGTCACTTTTGTTGACGCCCTTGCAGTTTTCCGATACTGCCCGTGACAAGCGCATCTGTTTTCACTCAGCCCAGACGCAAAGACTTTTCTTATCTGCTTGTTTATTTAACAAGCAGATAAGAAAAGTCTTCATGAGGGCTGTGAAGCAGAGAGCCACGGCGCACAGGCATTCCGAGGGCGCCTGTTCCCAGCACCCTGCCCCTCAGTGTCCTGCATGAATGCAGAGCGGACTACTGTAGTGGCTTGCCTCTCTTTCGCTTTCTCTTTTACACTATTTCAACCTTACCTCTCCCTTCCACCCACCTCTCTATATTTTCTGGTCCCTAGACCATGGGTATAACATAATTTTTATGTTACCAAACAAATCAACCGAAAAGCAGACTCGTTATGAAGCCGGGGGTCTGTCATGGGTAGCGTAACATATAGTACATACATGAAAGCTGGCACTTTGTATTCGGAGGGGACCATGGGAATGCGTTAAAAGTGTCACATTTTTGGAGACACCAGTGCTGTTTTCAACACAGCGTACTCCAAGGCATCGCGTTATGCAGTCCTGACAATATTTATGTTCAAAGAAACGTCCTTGTGATAAGTATTTCATGTACTTGTCCATGCCTATGCTGTTTAAACAGATGGGCTTAATTTGACGTGCGTTTTTTGTGGGCTAAATATGATATCAACATGAGGCAGACAGATGCAGCACGTACTGCTTAAGTGGGGGGCGGACGGAAAAGTGAACAAGGAAAGGTCTGGTATTTGGATAGGGGTCGGACGGAAAAGCGAACAAGTTAAAAAGAAAGTATAAGTGTTGTAAAACTGACAGTAAAAAAAATTTGCCTACGCTGTTTAAAGAAAGCGCATGTTTTGCCTACGCTGTTTAAATAGATTGGCATAATTTCACGTGCGTCTTCTGTGGTGCAAATATAATATGAACAGGAGGTAGACAGATGCCGCAAGTACTGTTTAAGTGGGGGGCGGACGGAAAAGTGAACAAGTAAAGGTCTGGTATTTGGTTGGGGTTTGGACGGAAAAGTGAACAAGTTAAAGGGAAAGCATGAGTGTTGCAAAATTTACAGTATAAAAAATTTGCCCACGCTGTTTAAACAGAGCGATGTGTATGCTTATACTGTTTTACCCGATGGCTTAATTTCACGTGCGTCTTAAACTGTTTAAACAGATTGGCTTAATTTAACGTGCGTCTTTTGTGGCCTAAATATGATATCGACATGAGGCAAACAGATTAAGCAGGTACTGCTTAAGTGGTGGGTGGACGGAAAAGTGAACATGTAAAGGTCTATTATTTGGGTGGGCGTCCGCTGTTTAAACAGAGCTTATGTCCATGCCTATGGTGTTAAAACACATCGGCTTAATTTGACGTGCGTTTTCTGTGGGCTAAATATGATATTGACATGAGGCAGACAAATGCAGCAGGTACTGTTTAAGTGGGGGCGGATGGAAAAGTGAACAAGTTAAAGGGAAAGGATCAGTGTTGGAAAATTGACAGTAAAACATTTTTGCATACGCTGTTTAAATAGAGCGCATGTTTATGCCTACGCTGTTTAAGCAGATGGGCTTAATTTCACGTGCGTCTTATGCTGTTCAAACAGATCGGCTTAATTTGATGTGCGTCTTGTGTGGTGCAAATATAATATCCACATGAGTCACAGAAATGCAGCAGGTATTGTTTAAGCGTAAGTCGGATGGAAAAGTGAACAAGTAAAGGTCTGATATTTGGGTGGGCCTACGCTCTTTAAACATAGCGTATGTCTATGCCTACACTGTTTAAACAGATGGGCTTAATTTGATGTGCGTTTTACGCTGTTTAAACAGATTGGCTTAATTTAACGTGCGTCTTCTGTGGTGCAAATATAATATCAGCATGAGGCACAGAGGTGCAGCAGGTACTGTTTAATTTATTTATTTATTATTTGTCTGCCAGGCGGAAGTAATGTCCACATTCCTGACTCTGGGTCAAGAGTGTAAAAGTGTAACTGACACTAGGCCTCCCCTCCTCCTTTGATGAGCATAGTTTACAACTTCACCCCCTGCTTTGGCATTCCATTGTAGCAGAGCTCTGCCCTCAAGGCAGAGCTAGCTAACCCCAGGGGCTCTTTATACAGATCGGGGGCAGACGGAAAAGTGAACAAGTAAAGGTCTAGCATTCGGGTGGGCCTACGCTGTTTAAACACATGGGCTTAGTTTGACATGCGTTTTTTGTGGGCTAAATATGATATCAACATGAGGCAGACAGATGCAGCACGTACTGCTTAAGTGGGGGGCGGACGGAGAAGTGAACAAGTAAAGGTCTGGTATTTAAGTGGGGGGCGGACGGAAAAGTGAACAAGTATAGGTGTGGTATTTGGGTGGGCCTACGCTGTTAAACACAAAAGACATTGCCATTTACAATACCAATAACTTTAAACTTTGCAAATGCGAGACCTATTGCATTGCAAATGCTTGTTTTTTTCCCTGCCACAGGCTCCAAAGGGAAAAAGGTTGGCTTGCTGGTAAAGTGGCTGATAAAGTGGCTGGTGAAATAGCTGTCGCTGTCGCCAATGGGAACACTGGTCAGAGAACCGCCGTCTCCCCCCACTACAGGGAGTCAAAAGACACTCACTTGTCTAGAGCCAGTCTGGAGCCGGTCTGGAGTCTGTGGTATCCGGTGGTTGCCGAATCGTAGTGTCAGACGAGGTGTGGCAAGGTGAGGCAAACGAGCGGGCAGGGTGGTGGGGGTGGGGGTAAGATAGAATAACCACCCACTCACCACAAGCCACAAACCGTAACCACACCGCACCGCAAGCCATGCCCACCTCGCTCTACCAGTCAGCCAGTCCGCCAAGTCCGCGGTCAATCTCTCAACCCAGCTTCTCTCTTGGTTTTCTCTCCTGGCGGGTGGCGCCGAAGCGGCAGAACGGCCACTGCAGGACCGGCAGACCAGCCTGCTCCGCCACAGCCACAGCCTCCGCCAGACGGTTGATGTTTGATGTTTGATGTCCGGTGGCGGGGGTCCGAGAAGATCAGCGTCTCCCACTCCTTTGCGGTTCTGTTGCTCCGCAGCTCCGCGGCTCAACCGTCGGTGTAGCTGTGCTCGCCGCGCTCTGCTCACCGCTCACCGTTGCTACTGCTGCACTCTGCTGCTCTCTACTGGTAAAAAAAACAGTGGGTGATGGGGTAATAGTTCCCCTAATCCCCACATTCCAGATTTTAATACCAAGTAATACACCCTACAATTAAATGCAACTTGGGGTATTACATTGGTTTTTAAATTCACTATTCACGCGGGCACTACTAAAATAATTAGAAGTGCCTCCCTGTCTTCAGGTGTAGGCCCATTCTCTACCAAACCTGGTTTTTACAGAGCGAGGGCTGCCTATGATGAAGCATGACACCTGGTGGTGTGTGAGGACAGCCCGTCACAACTTTTGAATTGCCCAGCACTCCTACTAAGTAGTGCTATTAGGGACATGGTAACGTAACGTAATTGACCACAACTTTAGGGTAGCTATAACTGTGTGTGTATAGTATATTTGGAGGCCAGGTCACCCTAGAGTCCCTGTAGCCTCTAGTTACCTCCCCTTGATATTTTTGGGGGTTATGTGTTGATATTGCAACCCTATATGTACACATTCTCTTGGTCTCATTCCCAAAACTATCTGGCTCTGTAGGTGGGGTCAGGAAGAACACCAGCCATTAGAGGATAGCTGCAATTCCACAGCTAGTGTGAATCTCACTACACCTCCAGGTCCTGCCTAATTCTGAATTAATTAACATCTGGACTCCTGCCTAAAGCCAATACACTTTTGACCTGAGGCAGGTCCAGCCAGCCCAGAAAATGCTGAAGTGATGCATGATCTGGCCGTGAGCTGACCACACTAAGGTCATGCACTCCCACATCTGGAGGAGCAGACAACCCGATTGGCAATACCTGACAAGCAAGGGATTATGAGTACGGACCCTCTTGCCTAGCCAGTATTTTCATGTTTATCTCTGCATTCAAAGAGTAGCACCAGTGTAGCTCAAAAGAATGGAAGATCCAGTAATGGACTACATTTTGGTTGCCATTCTTCCAGTTGTAGACTGGGAGAAAGTTTGGGCAGAATCTGGAAGCAGTGTTGCTGCTGACCAGTGTGGAGAAGATTACCTGCCTGTTGTTTTGAGCAACTGGACTGCAACTACAAGGAGTGGCAAGCATCCAGCTGAGAGCAAGGCTCAGTGTTACAAGGATGGACCTGGGTGGGACCACCCAATGGACTGCGCCTGCTAAGGTTAGTCCCAGCAAGCTACAACTAAACACCAACAAAACAGAAGTACTCATCATGGGCCCAAACCCCGATGCCTGGAGCGACACCTGGTGGCCCCCCGCCCTCGGAAACCCGCCAACCCCCACGGACCACGCACGCAACCTGGGAATCATCCTGGACTCCGAGCTCAAAATGGACCGCCAGATCAACTCTGTCTCGTCTTCCTGCTTCCACACCCTCCGCCTCCTTCGTAAGACCTTCAAATGGATCCCCCTCGAACACCGAAAGACCATCACTCATGCCCTGGTCACCAGCAGACTCGACTACGGCAACGCACTCTACGCCGGAATAAACAAAAACCTCACCCGCAACCGCAAGACTGGTCCTCAACCTGCCAAAACACTGCCACATCTCCCAGCACCTGCGCACACTCCACTGGCTCCCTGTCGAGGCGAGAATCACCTTCAAGATGCTCACCCACGCACACAAGGCCCTCCACGGCACCGGACCAGCATACCTGAACAGCCGACTCAAATTCCACGCACCCCAAAGGACCCTACGATCAGCCCAGCTCTCCTACGCCGTGGTCCCCCGCACCAGAAAGACCAGATCGGGAGGCCGCTCCTTCTCCTTCCTCGCGGCCAAAGCATGGAACGCCCTTCCGCTCCACCTCAGACAGACAACATCGCTCCCCATCTTCGCAAGAAACCTCAAAACCTGGCTCTTCGACAGACCCCCTCCTTGATGGATGGAACCTGCACACCCCCCCCCCAGCGCCTTGAGACCCTTATGGGTGAGTAGTCGCGCTTTAACAAACCCCTGATTGATTGATTGATTGAAGCTGGCCATGAAAGAAGATCATATAGTAACACAAAAATATGTCCTCGGGTCTGTAATAAGGATGTGTACAAATGATATGGTATGAATAATGAGAAAAAGAAAAAGAAAACTCCTCCAGGGAGAAATCCCTTTAAGGACGAAAACCCTCACTCACCAGAGGTGACATGATTCATCATATGGGTTTCTCCTCCCGATGGAAAACCTAGTTCCACCGGGGGCTACAACTCCCTCAATATGAGGAAGGAGCTCAGGGATGTTTTATGTTGAAGATGCTACACTAACCAGGATGCTAAAATCCCGTGGTGGATCAAGTTTAGGTAGAGAGTCGCAGCGCAAAACAATAATGTGAATTTAAAACTACCTAGTTGCAGCAAATCAGTCAAGCTTTATTCTCTTGCTACTACTGGTAGGGTTAAAAAAGAGTGCAGACAGCAGTATGGAATTTAAACTGCTGTGTTCTGGCACAAGGTCAACATGTTTCAGCCTCAGTGATCTACCCAAGTATCTAGGCTTTCGTCAGGACCAGAAAAAGATATTTATAAAGCTGCTGCTCGAGTGACAAATAAAGATTGTGAAAAAAGAAGAATATTTGTGAAAAAAGAGATACTAGACCAGTAATCCTCTGAATTCTTCGGTATTACTGGATATATCCATAATATTGGATATTAACCCTCACCTCTACCTGGCAGCAACTCAGGGAAGGGGGCCCCGCTCTATCCGTCAGTACCCCGTCGTAGTACAGAGGTTGCGACCGGAGAGAAGATCTCCAGCCTTGCTTGGTCAACACTTCAACCAATGCCAAAGGAGAGCATGCTTCAGCCCTGGAAATACCAATGCCATAGAACACCTGTGTCGTAATCTCTGGTTGCCCCAAGGTCTTAGATATTCTCAGCTTTCTCACCTGAACCAAGGGCCTAGTTGGGGCTATAGTAGATCACTGATACCAGAACCATATGATTTTCCACTGTGGACCAAGCAGTTTTGAAAATATAATTTTAGCCCCCACATAAACTAAACAGATCAAGTCAACTTACTCGGCGGCTTTGTCTTGGCATCATCAGTGGCCATAGTGGATTCTTCTGCCACTGGAAAAGTGTGACCAAACAGATTCAAACCCGCTGAAACAGACAAACACCCTTAGGAACACCCAGAGTGAACTGACAGCCTGACCAGTTGCCGTCCACTACTAGAAGTGCAGTAGCTACTAGACTGTGGGCTCCAGTAACTGTTCTCCAGCACCAGGGACAGGAGACAAAGACCCAGTCACCTTACTTGATACCACCACAAAGTACCCAAAAGAGATTGTTGTCCTTCGAAGTTGGGATGGGCACTTCATTCTTTGGGCAGTGCGTCCACAGGTACTCTGGTCAATATATCTGAGGTTTAGTTACCGCTGCAACAAAATAATCCTGAGCGCATACTGAAACCTTATTAAAAACCCCATCAAAATCATATGACTGCAAATTAACCCCCAAGAAACATGTTTTAGCCACTAAAGTGGCATCTCCTACTGTATTTCAGTCCCCAAAATGCTGGAAAGGGATTGTTAGTTGTGGCTTCTGTTACACCTCGGAGTGTCACAAGGTGGTCGCAAACATCTACAATAGACTGACATAGGCCGTAATGTCAAATGGTAACAGTTAATATAGCACTCAATGGGTTAGAGCTATGTTAATGTTGGGGTCGATCTCTCGCTAGGAAGGTGCTAGAGATTTCAGGTTTACATTTCATTTCCTAACTAAAAGTGTATATTATTGTTCTTAAAACGTTTTGCCTTTTGAAATTAAAGAACCGGCTGGATATTTCCCTTACTGAGTGTTGATAATGTGAGAATTGCATTCAGAGTGTCTAACCTCACACCACCTCCATGAGTATGCCTTTGACTGCTCCAACCAACAAGCTTGAGAGAGCTAACTGGTAACAGTTCACTGTATTGTGGCCCCAGAACACCACTGGTAAATAATATCATTTGTTACAGCCGATGCCCAGTCCCTACTGACTTCTCTGAGACACCAAGAAAAGACCTCACACTGATTAAGCAGGTGCAACTTCAAAAGGCTGATGGAAGTTGACTTCTAAAACCAACATCATAAGGACCCAAGAATTCCAAAACCTGAAAGCTGTGAGAATGAGCTTTAATTCAACTTGTTTACCATTCAATGCTGCTTGATCAGGTTCTAAATTGCCCATTCCAAGTCTAATTACAAAGATGTAAATGCCAAACAGAGATCAGAAGACAGTACTGATTAATTGGATCCACGTGTCAATGAGATGTAAATTACCTAAAAGGATATTTATGGTGTTGCTCATGTGCAGAACCTCAGCCACAAAGGGTCACAGTTGTGCAGTAATCATATATATCATCACACAGATTTGAAATATGACTGAAATCCCAGCCTGTGGTCCAGATCAGAATGACCTTGACAGAAAGCTTTGATTGACAGGTGTAGAATAACCTACCACTGCCAGCAATTACTAAAAGTCAGGTATCTAGCATTGCTATCCCTGGCGGGATTAGGATCTGAAAGGGAGACTTGCTCAGGCCACTAGGTACATTAATATTGATGCTCCTTGGGGACAGCATCTGACTAAATGCAGATTTGTGTGCAGCCATACAGAACCAGTATTTTAGTATCTCACTGTAAGAGGTTGCCCCTATTAGATTGATAGATTCATGTTTTACTATGCTGAACATCCACAATTAAAGACGGATACAAAGTTGGTGCACCAAGGGGCATCCTCTCCCATGCACTCACCTTCAGCCTTCGCCCACTTCAGAATGGAATCCACTTCATTGCCCTGGGTGGTATTGCACTGGCCCCGGACAGCAGCAGCATTCACCCCCACCGTACCTTCATTAGCTTTCACTCCACAGAGATAGGCAGTAGCCGTACCTGCACTGTCAGGCACCTGAGCATTAGTGTTGTATGTCTATAAGAAAACACAAACAAGGGTTATAAGCACAGCTTTCAGCTTCCCAACACTGCATCACATTAAGAAGACATGTATGGGTCTGAGCTACAAACCGACGAGTACCAGGCGTCCGGCCACGTCAGAGCAACACATAAGGCACCAAAATCAAAGACGCTACAACTCTTTTTAAATTAATTTCAACACATAAAGAAATTACTTACCCAATCCATGTAGGATATTGGACCTATAGGTAAATGTCCACCTGAAGCTGATAATTTTGCCTGAACGTGTGAGCAAATGGCCAAGTCACAGACATACATGTATTGGTAAAATGGACCCTGTTGCACCCAAGTCCAAGAGGATTCCATTCGCCTGGTGAACGCGTCTTGAGACTATGCTGGAATGGGACCCTGAGTCAAGGAATACACCTGATAAATGGTAGACCTGATCAATCTATTTGCAGTAACAGGGAGAGCACAGAAACTTCTCAAAGCTTCAAAGGCAAAAATGATGTTTTAAGTTTTCTGAAAGAACTGAGCTTTCTGTAGTACAATAATACTACTCTAGTTACCCTTAGCTTCCGAGATGTAGTTTCTCTTGGTCCTCGAGCTGTCAGTGATGACTAGGAAGCATCTGTGGTAATGATGTCATTTACCACTAATGTTCCGCAATCTCAGGTACAACTGCATTCAATTGAATAACTAAGTTACTCCCTTTGTACGCTTGACTCTCCAAGGGTAGTAACGCCAGGCAGTCGAGGCTTACCCAAGGAGGGGGTAGTAGGTTTGGATTTCAGATACTGTATGGCACAGTTATGAAAAACATTGTCCACTGAGGGATAAAACCTTTAACAAGAATAGATTTTTCTTACACATGGGAAGGGTACGACAGTTGTCTGAAAGTCTCTTTACCTAATGCACGCATTGCACACGTATCAACACCTGTCACACTTCTAGGGTCTTCCAGAATGCGAATCAAGATCCTGGCCCAAGAAGGATCCTTCATATTAAGACTATTTGCTCTGCTGGGAGACAGTAAATGTCAGGAGGATTCTGGGATTGCAATCCCTTTTGTCCCACTCCTGCGCGATGGGTTCAGCTAGCATTACAGATTGTATATAAAAGACTTTACAATAGAGGTTTGTGTCACAAAGGTGGTGTCCAACTGGCTGTGAAAGGACTCTGCCACAGAAGAGAGTTGTGGAAGTAATTACTTTCGCATCCAGCCACACTGCTTCCGACTTACATATCCTGTAATCAAAGGTATATGACTGCAAACATAAGGCCACTTGACAGCGCTTTATATAATTCAGCGACATTGATTAGGCACATGGTTTTAAATTTCTCTGCCACAGACTATGTAATACACTATTAACTACAACCGACTGAAAAATGTGTGACGCTGTGATGAATCAATATATCATTTGTAGGAAAGGAGTCCATGTGTTGGACAGATTTTCAACTTTCAAGTTTATATAGGTCTGTGTCAGCCACCTAGAAACATTCGTTAGCAGGGGTCAATCTTTAAATATAATATTAACCAATGTGGGTCAGGTCCCTCCACCATGAGACTGTCTTAGCACAGCTTGTACTTTAAGTGGATTATTAACTCCTGAAGTTAGGACGATCTGACGCCCTTCACTGCAAAGTTGATCATTATGAGCAAAGTTAGGGAAGTCCGTGCTTGGAATAAAATACTACCCCCCTGGCCAGGATACAAGGGTCTAAAAATGAGTTATGGACATGAAGTAATAGCTATTTAAAGTTGAAGATATCTTCCGGTTCTAAAGATTCAGAGTGGATGGCACTGATACTGCTGACAGCACCCTATCTAAAGGATGCTTGACTTGATGAGGTAGAAGGCACCACGGCAAGGACCAGGCAGGTTAGGGGAGCTGTAGTTCTTCAAAGTGCTGGAGTGGGACTACAGTCCTTGGAAGTGGGGCAACAGCATATGCCTTCACAGTTAGTACATCTTTACACACAAGTTGGACCAGGTTTTACCACTTTTGGGAAGGTGCATATTTTGCTTGGCAGCCTTGTCCTGCTCCCAACTTGGAGAGCAGGGTAATATAACAAGGAAATGGTGAGGTAAGTGTCCTTTATTCAGCACAGTGCCCAACTGATGGTGCAGACTCTCCACAATTGAATCTCATCAACAAAGGCTCACACAGTATGAGCATTGTTTGGATACAACATAATATTGAGGAAGGAAGACACAACACACCTATCCCTTTGTTATGGAAACAAAAGGTACGCAAGACAAGCCAAGGAAAGGAACAACAAATAATAAAATCATACACAATGTAATATGTAAAAATAAGATGATCAAGAATAAAACATTTGGAAGGGCAGCAAATACTGTGTATGGGAAATTTAGCACCTACTAAGTTTTACAGAAGGAGTTTCAACTCTGCTATTAAATTTCCCCTTTGCAGCAACAGTATCAGGCTCTGAAGGATCAATACACACACAATAATCAACACATCCACCCAACTCAATAGAAGGGCACACCACAAAGTACACTTGAACCTCTGGAAGGTTGATATCACCAGCACCACTCTCCACTCTAGGCAAATCCTGAGAGGGACACAACTAGATACCTACTTTCATCAAATAACTCTCACCTGACCAATAAGTTACTTTACACTTCACAACCAGAATGACATTCTGAACATGTCCATCTTGAGTCATCACACTGTGAGAACTGAACTTCAGAGTTTAATCAGGTTGCCAAACTTGCAAAGCCTTTGGTGACCCAACCAGGCTTAAGAAGTCTCAATCAGTCCCCTTCCTTGAAATCTGAAACCACAACCTGCTTTCCTCATGCCTTTGCTTGATTTTCTCTTGTTTGAAAGCCATCTGTCCACAGTCACATCTTGCAACTCTTTTGGAACCAATCTCCTTCTTAAACCACTGTGGATTCAACATAGTAACACGTTCACTGCCTTTGAGCCAGTGGAAGGGGCTCACATCAGTGAGGGTATGTGGGTGACACAATATAACCATATCTTATCACTAACATGCTTCCCAGTCAAGTCTACAACTGTGTCCTGTGTCTTATTCCGCTCGCCGCGTCAGTTGCAGCAGGACCTTGTGACTCCCCCATACTCTTTTACCAATTACACACAATCATACAATCCTCATACACCACTCCACCACACACATTACCTATTCCAGTGATCACATCTAACACAAACACTGTAGTAACCTGTATTGTTATTATCTTGTTACTTTCTCCCTAGCTGCTCAGCCAGTGTGAATGTGCTGCATGGAATGTTGGTGTGGTGATGATAGATGGAATGTTTGGGTGCCTGGAAGTGAAGTGTGACAGTTGGAGTATGGACTGAGCAGCAGACAGACTGCTCCTGGTGGGGCTGCTTCACATGAACTCTACAACTTGTATCTACAACTTAATAAATCTACCTAAAGTACATCTCGGGTACTGGACTTCATTACTACAAACACTCACAACTCCGGTCTATCCCCTCTTACACACCACATACTTTTCTCCAAAACACATCACCACCTCTGTACTATTCAAATACCACTCACGAGCAGTACTGCACATACAAATCTTTCACAGATAACCACTACATCAATATCTCCTCTCACTTTTCCACAAAACCAAAAACACACACATCTCAATATATTATATTCCTTACACAAATATTTCCTTACTATGTATTCATGTATCTATTTATTTTTTACTTTAGTCCTATTGTACACGAAAAAAAGTACTCTCTCGAAATCTTTACTGTCCTACCATCACCCAACACCTCTATCAATTTATCCTATATCTTCACTCTCTTTCAGCCCAAACCCTTCCTAGACTCCTCCCTCCTCTACACCTCCTGGCTCACCCCAAACATCAGTTTACTACTAGGATCTCCCAAACAACCCTACTAAATTCTCCCTCATGTTATCTCTCCTTTGACTCATCCCAAACCTCATTCTTCTACTCTGATTCTCTTTCTCCCTAATCCCTTTCTACAGGCTCTTCCCTCCGCCATCTCTCCTTTACTCATCCCAGATCTCAACTTACTACTACGATCTCCCAATTAACACTTCTGGTTTTCCTCCCTCTTCTATCCCTCCATTACTCTATTAAATCCAAGTAACAGACTCACATGTCCTCCACTCAAATTAACTTGTACCTCCCTATACTAATACTAATACTATACTCATATTTCCCTATACTAATCCACCACAAATGCTTTTGGGTTCCGGAGTAGCGTGCTGCTCACTGAAAAGCACTTTGAATCCTCATCAGGGGTAGTAAACGCTACATAAATGCAATTACAATTACCAACACTATGCAGTCCTTGAAAATTTCCACCAAATCTCCTTCTTTGAAATCTGAAACCACAATCTGCTTTCCTTGGTAATGCCTTTCTTGATATTCTCTTATTAAATTGCCACTTTAGAAGCAATCTGTCCACAGTCACAATGTGTAACTCCTTTCGGACCAATCTCCTCCTTAAACCCCCATGGGTTCACATTAGTGACAGTGCCCTTGAGCAATCAGAAGGTTACTCAACTTAGTGAGGGTATTCGATGTGACACAATATAACTAAATCTTACCAAGAACATGCTCTTTCCATCCATGCCCATAAGTGCTTGACCAAGTGGTGCAATCCTTCTTAAGAACACAATTGAACCTCTCTACTTAATCATTTCACTGATTTCAAAATATCAAAGGCAACTTCTTCCCAGCGTCGCCCTGGCCAAGAAGCATGAGTGAGAGGAGTCGGCCTGGCTTTAAGCATTCTATCACTATTACCGCACTACACTCATTCTCTCTTCCACCTTCTGCCATTTTATCCAGAAGTCACACAAAAACAACCTGCCTGGTACATAAATTGAAGTAAGATATCACATCAATAATTTCAAAGCGCAGTAAGTTGCCATTCGATCCATACCTGGACATCAAAAGTGCTCTCTCAATCTTCTTTTCATGGAAGGTATACATGGGTGCCCTTCATGAGCAACACTCAGAATTATATTGAAAATGGAAATAGAAGGCACAAATTTACCTGCTTTGAATAGTAAAATTCCTTCCACCTCCAGGTCAATGGCCCAATTCCAGTATGATAATGTCTCTGGAGGACTATCCATGCACTCTGTCCAGCCTTTCACTACCCATTCCTTTGCACAGAAATTCAAATCATCATTCTTTTCCAACTCTTTCAATTGTTTATCAGAAATAACTTTCACAACAGGAGAAATGACCTCTCCAAAGGGAGCCATAACTTTCATATCTTAGTTGATCTTATTCATAATGTCACTACCGGTAACATCTTTATCTAAGGTTAACCTTAACAGACAATCGGCAGTCACTCTGAATTTTCCTGGTACATACTCTACAAGAAAACAATACGCCTGCAATGTGGAAGTTACTTCACAATCTGGGAATTGGGATTCCAACATCCTCCTGGGGACAGGATGCATATGGGAGATTTGAAGATCAGTACGCAGAAAATAACGATTGCCCTACATATAATCATAGAAGAGCTCAACAGGCCACACACAGCCTACCAGTTCCCTCTAAATCACAGCATAGCTCTGCTCTGTGGCATTCAATGTTTCAGATGCAAATGGCACTTTCCATTCCGGTTTCCCAGCCCTCTGAGAGAGAACTGTTCCTAACCCATATAAACTGGTGTCAACTGTTATCACATCTTCTTTGCCCACAAAGAAATGTTTGCATGTTGGCGCATAAATAATGCCTGACTTGATTTTTTCAAGAGCCTATCTTTGTGCAAGGAAACTAAGCATATTTTCTTAAAAATAAACTCATAGGTTCCATTGTTTCTACAAAGCTAATTACAGATCAACTGTGGTGCTCATATAATCCAGAAAATGACAGCATGATCCTCGTTGTCACTAGGTGATGCTTTCTGAATAGCTTCAACAATCAGGCTTTTGGCTACTCTTCCTCTAGCCTCCATGTCCCAAATACTCCACTTTTGCTGGAACAGCTTGCACTTTTCACTCCTGATGGCGAAACACTTCTCTTTCAGATATTTTCACACCTCCTTCATGTGCTCCCTGTGTTCCTCCTCTGACTCGGAAAAACAAGATATCATCTTGGAAGCACTTCATATACATTTCAATGTCTCTAGCAAAGAGAAACATGGCCTTTGATATACTGAGGCCAAGCCAAAAAACATCCTCCGGCACTGGTATGGACCAAATGGAGTCAGGAAAGCAGTGAGATGTTTTGATTCTGGAGTCAGTAAGGCTTGGTGATACGCAGAGTGTTTAAATCAAGGGTGGAGAACCACTCACCACTTCCAAACTAAAACCAAATTCATTAATGTTAAGCTGAGGAGGATTATGCACATTTAACGCTCCGAGGTCTACACATATTTCATATTTCCAATTTGTGGTCTGATTTTCTGGCTAAAATGTTCAACCCCGCTCCTTGCACTCTACAGAACTCCTATGGAATCTTTGCTTCACAATTTGATTTTTTGTGAGAACCCCTTTAATAATAACCCAAGAATTTCAGAGAATAGGGATATTGTTCCACCAACGACCACCTCTTTCACTGCCAAAACGAAACAGTTAATTACCTGTAGGAGCACTTTTGGCAGCTTGAAGAATTTTCAGGATTCATAATCTATACATTTTTATGCCATCTAGTGGTTGGGGCCGGAATTGTGTCTAATCGTCTTTTTTAGTTTTTGACCTTTTCGTGTCATTGAACATTTGGTGTTAGGTCCCTCCTCAGATAACGTCAGACGTATGCACCAGAAACTCCTCTGCGTGGACCGCATCTTCAGATTAATTTTTAGGTTTCGCCTGCACAGCGCTTGCGCTGTGCTTGTGAAAAATATTGTTTTTAATATAAACTTAAAAGGGGCATACATCCCAACCCCGCTCTTTCCTGGCTTTTCATTGGCTCCTGTGCTTGCCACTTACTTTTCCTTCATTTCTCTTGGCTGTAGCATATTTTCTTGCATTTACCAATGCTTGTTCCTCGTCTGCTTCTCTTATCAGTTTACCGTAGCCGAACTGTTAACATCCACTTTAGTGGAACAATTTTTTCATAAAGATTTGCCTCTTTCTGCTTTTTTGTCTTGCAGCAGATCTATATAGCGCAACTTATCACCTGGAGAGATTAAGTGATTTCCCAGAATCACAGGATGTTGTGCAGCCGAGACTCGAAACCAATGTCCCCAGCTCTCAGGTCAGCAGTGCTGGCCACAGCGCCACATCCTCTCCACTCCTATGATATTTGTCAGGGAGCTCTTTCCTTCATCCGGCGGTAATTGATAAAAACAGCTTATTATTATTCATCACATAGGCGAAACAGATGCATTACCAATGTTTTTTCCCTTTGGAGGCCCTCATGTAGTTTTGGCTTCCTCTTCTGTACGTTGATGTACCCTCCCTCCTCCTCATTTGCAAATTCATGTTCTTTTCTGCAGAAGCAGACCGATTCCTTGTGAATCCAAAAATTCTTCAAGCTGCAGAACTACTCCCACTGATAAGTAACAAAGTCATTTTTTAACATGAATCTTTTACGAATTCACATACTGTGCATTAATTCAGTAGTGGTATTCCTCACTCTAGGAGGTTGGGTTGAAAAGAGTTTGCATTTGCAAACAGGTGTCTATAAGTACCTTTTTTTTCACATGTGTGTCATTGTAGTGTTTATGAAACATCTGCACAGAAGATTAAAAAGTGGCTGCCATGAAGATAGTGGAAGCTGGTAAACTTTGAAAGGGGTGAGTCTCAAATATCTACCGCAAACAGTATTGAGGGAGTGAGGCAGGCAAGAATGACTCTCTCTTTGGGGTTACAAAGGAATTCAGAGAAAATGTTAAAAAAAACTGGGCTAAACGGGCCACCTTACAGCACAAATGTCACAAAATTTGGATGAAAATACAGAGGTTCCTAATGAAATATATATTAATGAAATATATTATTGAAATATGTTTGTGGTGTGCCAGGTAAGATTACCCTTCACAGTGGTATTGTGTTTCACCCTCCCCAAGAACACTTTGAAAAGTGATGGAAGATACTGCTTTAGCAAATATGTATGATCCATTCTAACCAGTGTGCACCATTTTCCTGTGCCTTATTCTCCTCATGTAATCACTGCACTCCTGTGTGCGCCCAGCTCCCTCCTGTAGCCCTCACTTTCTCATGTACTCCATTTTCTCCTTGCAATCACTGCACTTTCCTGTCTGCAACATTCTCCTCCTGTAATCAATTCTTTCTGGAGTGTACGGTCCTCAAGCGTGCACCATGCAGTTTTTTAAACATCATTTTCTTGACTACACCTTTATAACCCATGTCATATATGCCTGTGTTGTCTCCCCTCTACATAGTGTGCTTCACTCTGCTCCCATGTGAACACTACCTACCCCCCCTCCTTCTCGAGGCCCTGTTCAGGGAATGACTGGTGGAGTCGATTAGGGACATCTGCACTGCATCAGTATGGATGTTGATTTCTGGTCATGGTGTCTATGTGTCTGGATTTCTGTTGGTATGTGTGCCTGGGTGAGCGGATGCCTGCATGTGTCCTTATGAAGATGTGTGTATGTATAGGGTGTGCTGCCTTGTAGGCA
Source organism: Calotriton arnoldi (assembly GCA_963921515.1). Lineage (NCBI taxonomy): Eukaryota > Metazoa > Chordata > Amphibia > Caudata > Salamandridae > Calotriton > Calotriton arnoldi. Next base: position 4,726,312 of record CAWUFW010000025.1, on the reverse strand, counting down.
TGCACCAGCCACATCTATTGGCTTGATAAATTCTGGTTTCAAACAGTTTGTGAATTCTTCACCCTGGGCTCTTGGTCTGGTCACTTTTTGGAGCTTGGCCGTCACCCCACCATACTTCTCCTCCTCTTCCCTCCCCATGCCCTGTGGAGTTGGGTGTGTTCACACCTGTGTATGTTACATCGATTTACACGCATGGCAACCCAAGGCGGAAAGAACACTGTGGGGATCGTTCTTGTGGTGGATAATGTACATTTACCACCAAACAGCCCACATTGCAAACTACCATAATGGTGTTCAGCATTCATCCTGAGAAAATATCCAAGAATACTGGCCATGTGTGTGGAGTCAAGGACCTTTAACCAGACGTTAGGCTAAGACACCTGCAGTTCTGGTGGACATGACCTTAAGTATGTCTTTCATTACCCTGTCTTATACCCCAGGGGTTCTACTGTACCTTGTTTCTATACCTACTGGGCTGGCCAGCCAACTATAACATTCATCTTTATATGAAAACATTTGTTAGTCTCATGCACTACCCTATTTCTCATCCTGTGCCTCTATCAATATCTTTAATCTACATATACTTACCTCCTTTATGTATCTATATACTTTCAATGTACTTATGGATCTATATATTTATCACTTTCTTCTAATTTAGCATTTCCATGGCACTACCCTAGTTCTCAGCCTATACTTATCTCAATATATCTTCTAGCCCAACCTTCTGACTCATCTCAAACTTTTTTCTACTACTCTTTCCAATTCACTACCCTATCTCTCATCCTATACATTTATCAATATATCCTCTACATCCACACTCTCATTTATCCCAAACCCCATACCACTACTATGATCCCCAAAATAACCCTTTCTAGACTCTCTCCTACTCTACCCTCCTTGCATCATCTGACACCTCTTTTACTATACCGATCCCCTAAAACAAACCTTTCTAAACTCTTCCCTGACTCCTCCCCTCCAAAACCCCCTTTTACTCAACCAAAAGCCTCCTCCTACTGCTAAGACCTCAAAAAAAAAAAAATCCTTCACTCTTTTATCCCTCCATTAACCTTTTCAATCAAAATTAACAGACTAGCATGTTCAATTCTCAAATTCCATTTTCAACTATACTAATTCACCACTAATCCTTTATGGGTTCCAGAGTAGCGTGCTACTCGCCAATAAAGCGTCTCAACACCCCATCAGGGTTACAAGCGCTATATAAATGCAAACCTTTTCCCTTTCTACCCTCCCCAACCCTTCTCAATCCAAATAACTGACTAACATATCCACCACTAAAATTACTTTCATGTTTCACCATACTAATTCAACACTAATACTTATGGGTTCCAGAGTAGCGTGCTACTTGCGCTTCAAAACCCCATCAGGGGTAGCAAGCGCTATATAAATACAAACCTCTTTCCCTCTTCTATCCCGCCACCTACCCTTCTCTACCCAAATAACTGAATAACATATCCACTACTCAAATTACTTCATTTTTTGCTATACTAATTTTCAACACTAATCCTTAATGGGTTCCGGAGTGGCGTGCTACTCGCCAGAAAAGCGCTTCAACACCCATCAGGGGTAACAAGTGCTATATGAATGCAAACCTTTCTTCCCTTTTTATCCCTCTGCTATCCTTCTCACTCCAAATAACTGACTAATATCCACCACTGAAACTACTTTCATATTTCACCATATTAATTCACCACTAATCCTTTATGGGCTTCCGGAGTAGCGTGCTTCAACACCCCATCGGGGGTAACAAGCGCTATATAAATACAAACCTTTTTTTCCTCCTCTATCCTTCTGCTATCATTCCAAATCCAAATAACTGACTAACATATCCACCACTTAAAGTGTACTTGCATGTTTCACTATACTAATTCAACACTAATCCTCTATGGGTCCCGGAGTAGCGTGCTACTCGCCGAAAAAGCGCTTCAACGCCTCGTCAGGGGTAGTAAGCGCTATATAAATGAAATTACAATACAATACAATACAATGTGTACAATCGTCGAAAACAACAGTCTTGATTTAATGGATAAGCACATGCATTCGCTGTGATGCTTGACCATAGAAATGACACTAATGCTCAGGTCAGTGTCATAATGTAATATTTTGCCCTTACTGCAAATGTTAATGGGAGTCCTTAAACTTTCCCTTAGGAGCACTGCCTCAGTGGTATACAAGGGTCCTGGAGAAAGATAAATAGCGGGCAACACTGCTTTGCACCAGCAATAAGCTGAGAAGGGACAAGCAAGCACTATTTGCACCTGAGTCATAATGTAAGCACAACTGCTAGAACCAGTGTAAAGTGCTTTTGCACCTATTTGAGCCCCAGCTGGGTCTAAATTACCCAGGCCAAACAGGATGCTGACAGTGACCTCCATCTGGAATCAAAGCACGTTCACCAGATGATACTGGGGAAAACATTTGACATTTTAACTTATGTGAAAATGAGGGTTTGTGTAGGGAATAAAACATATTCAAATCTGGGATGCATTGGTAAGCAGGTCACATGTTTCAATTCCGACAAAACGAGCTCATCAGTTCTACATTCGCTGCAAAGAAATAGAATATCACATAAATGGAAAATAATAAAACTTATTTACAGCACTTAGTACCGGCAAATGTGTGTTATTAAGCGGTACATAAAAAAGTAATTGTACCTTTTATTTCTCTTTGCAAATGAATCAATCCTACCCCTTGAAATCTCTTCCTGCTCAACGGTAGGCATTGCCAGTCTAAAGTAGAACTAAAGTAGGTCCAGCAAATCAATTTACGTCTGATTTACACCGAGGATATCCCTAATGTACATTTCACCTGACTGTATCTTAACCAAGGAGGATGAGTTACAATTTAGCACAAGTGTATGTTCTACATACAGCAATGTCATTGCACAATTACTCATTTGGCTTCCTGTCCACTCCAAGAATCTATCTTTTACTATAGGACACATGCCCACTATGACTGTCACAACTCACCCTGGTATAGGAGCACAGAGCCCGGGGACTACCCTGCACAAGCTGGTCATACCTGCATTACAGTTTCTCATTAGGGTAATGGTAGTCGTACTACCAATCCTCCAGCTTGCATTAGTGCCAACGTTTAGAGATGGCACTCAAGTGCACTGCACTGATGCATAGTCTGTTGCCCAAGACATACCACTCTTACTCTGCCATCATGCTTATATCTGTGTCACTGGTGGTGACTGCACTTCTGGTCTTGGCACTTAAGGATACGATGGGGCAGTGTTCATTTGCAAGATAGTTTCTGGAACAAATGATTTCAAACTTACTCAAATAACCAATGCAAATTGACTATTCCATCATAAGAAAGAATATTAACAAAGGACAAGCCATACCAATCCATCAAGACTCTTGTGAACTCTTCCAATAGGAAGTTTCCTTCTCAATTCTATATACTTCAGCGTGAAGTGGAGAGGCATTGTTGCAGCTCTTCTAGTTTGCTCCACCAAATCAATTCGATTCTATGCTGCTTATTTTTCAGCCATTCCTTTTGATTGTATTCTGTAACTTAGTTACAGCTCAGGTGCCGGGTACTTTTGACTTGCGAGTACCTGATTTACTATTCAAGTGTTGTACCTGCAGTCCTAAGGTTCAAGCCTCAGCTCATCTACTTCAGGCTTGTGGTTTCCAGCCTAAAGATCCTGCTGTAACATCTGCCTATCTGGGCCAGGGTTTATGAGCAAGAAAAAATTGATTTGTGCTCAGAATGTTTTTATGCCTCTGGGTATGACATTCAGAAGTTTAAGCACTATTTTCCTGGGGATGTGTATATGTAATGGGATCAAACCGGATATAAAGATTCTGGAAGCCAATGACTTTTGATCAGGAATCGACTTTCTCATGTCCAACCCTTGACGTTGATCTTATGGATTGGATGCTACAGTTCAGAAAGGATTGGATTAGTAAATGAACCTTTGATATTTATGAAACCGGCACAAAGCACTCTCCATATTCATTAAATCAACCAGCTCATCTCGTAGGTTCCACTTACTCATCGTCATATCACACATCAGTGGCCTTAGAATTGCCAGCATCTCAGTTTATTTGATGCCATGTTCAGCTCCTCACATGGCTGGTGGAGTAACATGCAAGAGACTTAGAGACACCTTATAGCACAAAAAGGGCCGTTAGAGCACCCTTAAGGTTCTGCTCCATAAAGTGCACCTGGCCAGCCATGCTCTTAGTCAGTGGCGGTGAGGCGGGTCGGGGGAGGGGCTGGGTGGGGGAGTAGTGGAGTCAGACATATGACGGGCAGGAGTAAGGTAAGTAAACAAATAAATAAAACTATATACCTTGCGCTCGCTGCATGCCCAACTCAAATTTTCACTGGAGGTTTCTATGTCAGTTCACCCAAAGGGATATTTAGTGCTTGAGGTCTCGCAAGGGTTATGGGAAGTGCTATATACATTCACTACAGTAAAGTGCAATGTTGTGTGGAATGACACAAATGTTGTTGCTCTTGTGACACTTTCCACCTTTAATCAAAGTACGCTCCATCATGGTTAAAGGCCTCATTTTTAAATAATGTTTAAACTCCAGACAGACTAAGAATACATTTCTGCAAGGTCACTCTGAGTGCATTAAAAAACACAATTTCCACAAAAACATGACGTGCTGAGGTAAGTCCATATGTATGACAAAGTACTTTACTATCGCCATACCGAGGGTGCTCGACGCTCCAAATTTAGACTTAGTCGCCTTCCCTGCATAGAATAGAGAGGTTCCTGCCAATGTATTATGGATTTGACTGTAGCATCTGTCAAACTTTTAACATATTTTTGCTTGGTCAAAAACAAAATCACAAAGCAGAAGTTTGTTTCTGAAAAAAACAAAAACTAATGACCCCTTACACCATGCACGTTTTATCCCATGATGTGAGAGTCATTTAAACGTTTTTATTGCCCCTTATACCATCACGTTTTTCACTGCGGTAAGAGAGAGTAAAAACTGGCCATTTGACTGTCCACTCTAAATTGGGTGGATAGTTGAATGGCCAAATCTCTGAGTGCTCTTACTCTGTCGGGCCGTCGGATGAGTATGTTAGCAAGGAGTATGTTAGCACAGGAGATGGAGTAATCTATGTCGCGGTCATACTTTGGTCCTCCCGTCTGTAAATCAGGTGGGTACACTTCAGTTTAGCACAGTGGGTACTCCTTCACCATTACAACAGAGTACCATCTCTGCTAAACTCTAAATCAGCCCTATTTTGCCTGTTACTGAAGCAATAATAACTTCAACAGTATGCAATGAATATCTATTTTCAGTCTTATAGCTACGCAATAAAATTAATTTTTTAAACTAGTTCAAAAATCATCCAAGACTTATTGACCCTCATCACAAGTTGTACAATAAATTCTGATATGTGCGGTATCTCCTATTACCACATGTATCAGAATCACAAGTTATGCGATTAAATCCGCATTCCCCAGATAAGTATCATGAGATCAAGCTGGTTGATTTTTATAGAGGAAAAAACAATCAATAAATTCCAAGACATGATGATTTTGGAGCGATAGACAAATTAGCATATTAGTCCACATTTTTCATGGAAAATGTGTAAATGGTGATAATTATCACACTGATAACATCGTAACACGCTAGTGTCTGTTTTTATCATATGCAATAATTATCGCACCAAAAACTGGGACACTGGGTAACTTGCAATGAGGACCATGGTGTAGTAATGGCAGCGATTATAGTAAAAGTAGTTGCTACCAATTTGATCATAAATACAACACCTAATTTGTTATGCAATAATCCATATGGAACGAAAATATTTTTGTTTTACTGGAGTATCTTAAAAGGTTCCATCGACTTGTTTTAAACATTTAACACATTTTTCTGTATTTGAACCTCTACTCTACTGACTAGCATCACTAATTTCTGATTTTTCAAATATACTTCATGGACACTATACTGCTATAATAGGGCCAGTAATTACCACAATTAGCATTGTTATGTCACTAATCAACTCAGCATAAGGTCTGTCCTAATCACCATTATAAGCAGAACTGTGTCAGTATTGTGCAAGTAATCACACAATCAGTTAATTATACAGAAAATCAACACCAATCAAATTAGCGTCAATCTTTTTGCATCCAGAATCAGCGGGTTGATAACCAAAACCTTTTAAGAATGAGAAATGTCAACACTACAGAAAGGGGGTCTTGTGATCCCCATTCTAAAGAAAGCCCCAAGTGACTCGAGGGTGCAGAGTAATTTGAAGCCAATCATATAATTAGCTGCACTCTCTTAGAAGAAAAAGTTGAGGTATTTCAATTACATCATCATCTTCACATGCATCAGTTCCTGGTGCCATATTCCTTTGAGGCTTCTGTCCTTCCCATGGGCTTGAAAGAGACTTACAAACATAGGGATGGCCTAGTGTAGGTAGTCAATGAGGTTCTAAGTGGAGGCCTGATCGTCTTCTGCCATCAATAAGGTGGACTTTGAAGTGTTGTTGAATTCATTTCCCTTAGTCCATTGCACAATTCCGAAGGTTCTGCTACATTTTCAGTACTTTGACTAACAGGAAACAGAGAGTCAAGCTTGAACCTTTTCTCTCTAGACCTTTACTTATGTCTAGTGTGGTTCCAGAAGGTTACCCTAAGTCTGTTTTTCTAACTCCAGATTCAAAATGCTATTTGCCTTCCCAAGGTGTACTTTTCCTGGAAAATAACTCGATTTATCAGTGCAAGTCAGCAAACTGATTTGCCTCTGGTACAGCGTAATTCTGTCCCTTGCTTTACACATCGCAAATGCATAACCTGAAAGTGCACTTAGCACGTTCACTATGTGACCTAACGACAATTAAAGGAAATGTTGCACTCGTCATCTTTATTGGAGTGCCTTCACTGTAGAATTAGATAATGCATACATAACACTGTGTGCCTCAACTCATTAAACGAGATTTACTGCTTGGATGATTGAATAGAAATCATCCTCACATATTTAGAATGTGTTTACTCTAGAAAAGATAATAGATTTATGTAATATGTGTACTAATGTTACACGTATATTTCTTATAAAATGTAGTTCTTAGCCATACTTACACATGCTTATTAAAGATTTACCGTATACCACATGCAATATGAATCTGATGTACTGACAAGTTATGTTCATTTGTGTTTAAAAGTGCACACGCATATTAAATGTGCACCTTTGATTTTATATTTTAAACTTGCCCTTACTAGGCATCTTGTCATTCTGCATAAAATACTGTTTTCCATTTCTACTGTCATGACAATTCCCTTGCAGGTATTCACACGCATTTTTAGTTTGAGAATAGCTACAACACTGCATTAGCGATAGAGAGAGAGCCTGAGAAGAAGACCTTGCCAAAAGAACATGGAGAGCCAGAGCGTTAACTGAGGAGTCCTATTCAGCAATGTTTCAACGTGGCTTGGCTTAGCAAGAACAATGTCGTTCCCATGTTTAGTGTGGGATATTTTGCAAATGTTTCAGTTTACAACGTGAGAATGGAAACGGACAATGGAACCACTGATGATGCGAACAGAGGGGTGTTATCTGAGTGACTTTAGTGTGAATAACTGAAGTCTACACTGCCTGATACTAGAGCACTTTTCCTTGGACTTTGAGAGGTTTACACCTCTATGCTTATTCCCTTTGATTCTTGCTGAGTGTGGCTTAGGCTAAACTCTCAAATTCCCCTGACCCAAGAAGACCCTTGACTGAGCTTCTGAAATGCTGACACCTTGAATACATCTTTTTTAGGAGAGTGGAAAAAAGGTGTCTGTAGCATTCATTCCAAGAGCAGTGTCAAAAAGTTACCGAAGACCATGCACATTGAAAAAGGGAAGAAGTGCTCCACACGCTGCCAGGGAGCATGTTCCAAGGCACTACACTTGGAATGGCTGAGCGTCTGTCACTCAGACCACTCTTTCATCTGTGCGCTCAAGATCAGCTTGTTCTGTGAGTTACCTGGAATGCCATCCACTAACAGCAGCAGCAGGACTCAGGAATTCATCATGGAACAAAGGATGTCAGACTTGGGCCTCTTTTTAATTTACCAAAGGAACACGATCATTTCTGGAAAGTGGTGTGCACAAGGCTTTTAACCAGCCCTTCCTTAGATGGTGGTCAGACAATAGGATCCTATTAAAGGTTCCCGGTCTAAGATGAATTAGAACTTTGTCATGTGACGTCACTTCTTGTGAGATTAGTAATTTACAAGAGGAAGATGCATTGTAGCACATTAGTTGCCTTACATTTTTTATCACGTTCTTCGCCCCCTTGCTACTATTTTCGCCCCACAATTTTGGTTCTAGCAGTTTGATCTTCTTCTGGGATTCTACACTTGGAATTCTTGCGTGGTTCTGTACTCCTTTCTGATGTCAAGGAGAGTTTGGTGTCTTGCATATTTCTTCAGTTTTAATCTTCAGCTTCATTCAAGAGCTATAAGCCTTCCAATGCAGCATTTTCACCTTTGTGGTTTTTCTCCTACCAGGGACCCTTATAAGGCAACACTTGAGCCCTTACACATACACTATTCTCAGCATGGTGGTGCCGTGGCTACTGGGAAAACTCACAAATATTCTCAATGTCCTGTTATTTAAATCTCCTCAGATCGAAAATGCCTTTGTAAGTTTGTGAATGTATGAAAAAAATGTAAGACATAAAAAATAGATTTCAATAAAGTAGCAGTAAAAAATCATGCCTAGCATTGATTTCTATGGAAAAGAGACAAAGAAACAGTTTAAAAAGTTGAATTTTCACCACTACATTTGTGAATTGTACAAAGACATATATTAACTCTTTCTCTAACTATTACTCCTTCCTTAAATTTATCCCTAACTTTTTTTCTCTTACAAAATGTTGTCTCTGCCATCTTACACAGGGATTCTCATGAACACTAATAGCTTGTCTTGTGCAAATCAACTCCTGCATCTTCTTCTGACACCATCACTTGCGCCTGCCATTACTTTATTTCAAAACCAACCCTTAACCAAACTTAACTCTAAACCGTTGTTATACCTGACATACTTGGTGTAGTATTTCCCCAAACGTTTTGCTTTCACCTCTCCTGTTTTGCTGAATTCGATTTTGCTTGCTTTAGGACTCTGTGCACTTTACCACTGCTAACCAGGTGCTAAAGTGCTTGTGCTCTCTCCCTAAAACATGGTAATATAGCCTACACCTGATTGGCACTTTTAATTTACTGCTAAGTGCCTAGTATAGGTTATGTATTGTTTTGTGTATTTGTACAGTACACAATTCACCCGGGAGGGTATCCTGGACCTGAAGCAAGAACTGTACGAGCCATGCCAGGGACAAGCCTAGGTGGAGAGCCAGGTATTAAGTCCCTTGCTAAATTCAAGAACTGAGTTGGAGGCTCTGATGTGCAGGAGAAGGTCATTCGAAGCTTTAGTAGCGAGGTAGAAGGTACAACCGCTGAGTATGGTTCTGTGTATATTGTGGGTGGGGGGGTTTGCAAACTGGAGCCCAGCTGAGGTGTCTGTAGGTTTTTGGAAGGTTATGAGGTTGTTGAGGTATGTGGGCCAATGTTGTGTCAGGCTTCCAATGTGTGAGGAGTTTGAAGAGTGCTTGTTTGTGGACTGGGAGCCAGTGAGCTCTTTGAGGTGCGGGGTGATTTGAGTGTAGGGTAGGAAGTTGAGGGTGAACGTAGCCACTGGGTTTTGTATGGTCTGGAGTCTTCTGGCCATTTGGACGTTGATTACAGCATAGAGTGCGTTGCCATAGTCCAAGTTGCTGGTGATGAAGGATTTGGTGACGGTTCTGTGAGTGTTGGTGGAGAGCCATTTAAAGATCTTCTTGAGCATCTTGGGTGTGTGGCACCACATGTACCTAGAGCCTGGAAATTATTTGCAACTAGTGGGCCTGCAGCACTCATTGTGCCACATACTAACGTAGCACTTAAAACATGTTTCAGGTATGCCATTGCAGCCTGTAGTGCAGTTTTAAGCTGCCATTTCAACATGGCAAAATAAACCTTTTGCCAGGCCTACGCCTTCCTTTTCAATACATATAAGTCACTCGTAAGCAGGGTGCATATCATTTAAAAAGTATGCCATATGGGTTAAAGCTTTATATGTCCTGGTAGTGAAAAACTCCCAAAGTCGTTTATCACAACTGTAAGGTTTATAACTCCCATTGGCCAACACTGCGTTAACTTATTATTTAATAAGTACTAACTTTAGATTGGGAGCAGATAGAAATATGCTGTTTAAACTCAAATGAATTGTAATTTTAAATCCTCTTTTATGGTAAAGTTGGATTTTAAGTCACAATTTTGAAAATGCCTCTTTTAGAAAGTTGGTATTTTCTTATCCCAACCATTTGCGCCTCCTTCCAGTGTCCTGGGTCACATGACTGTGAATAAATCTGATGCTGGGGTTTGTGTATTTCTCCCAGACAGTGACACAAAGGGGAATAAGGCCCATATGTACAAACCTATTTTGCATTTCCTAACGGTCCGAATCGCTATTTCGGGCTGTTAAGAAATGCAAAATTGCCTTTCGGTAAGTACGAAAGACATATGCAACGTCACAAAATGCTATTTCTACCCAGTAGAAATCGCATTTTGGGAATCGCAAAATAGGAAATCCCTATTTGCGATTCGGTAACCGGATGTACAGCGGATTTCCTAATTGCGACTAGTCGCAAAATGGCCATTTAGGAAATGCAATTACCATCGAATTGGATCTGATGGTAACCAGGTGGAAACATTGAAAAGGCACCCAAAATGCTGCCAGAGAGAGTGACTGCGCACATTGCCATGTAATTCTCAACAGAAGTGGGACTCCCCAGCCTGCCTGTAATCCATAGCTGAAAGATTTTTCTTAAATTCAACAGAAGAGGACCCTGTGTCTTAACCCATAATTCACAAAGTTTGCTAACTATGCATTTGGGCCATAATGTATTGGGAGAATACACGTGTTACTTTCTTTCTCCCTGTCACGCTCACCCGCACTTTTCTTTGGTCATTTTGATACAGAAGTGTACAGAACTGCTGTTGCTTTAACAGACATGGGCTATCACAGACGTACAAGTCTGATGGAGTAGCAGTACCCTAGCTTCAAAAGACTTAGGGCCTTTTACGAGCAACTCACCCCCTGGAGTTACGGATGCTGGGGGTATTGGTAACTCTGTATCATGGACAACTGTGCTCAGGTAGCAGCACCTAACTTAATAGTAAAACAGCAGAAACACCCACACTAAGTGTAACCATAACATAATTTAATTTATAGCAGCAATATTTCATTGAATAGCTGCACTATTTTTAAAGCATAGGTGATCGCCACACGAATACAAGAAACAAACAGTCAATAACATAAAGATGCAAACAAGACATCTTATGTCCCTGTGAGGGCGATGCTGGAGACCTATCACAGGCTTGTACAACCAGTACATGGCTGAGAAATAGACAGTGCTTGGTCCACAAGCCGCAGTTTGTGCTACTCTGCTTCTAAGTCTCCCATAGGTCATATGATACAGCCTTTAAGAACTAATCATTTGGCAATCATTCTAGCTGATCCAATGGGTAGACTTAGAGATGTTCACCCTGGTTGGATCCAAGCTCTGTTGTTATGGCTATTTTTCCATGTGGAGCAGATGTTCGGTGTCCATTCATGACTAAGGCATATTGCCATGTGGAACCAGTTTAGCATTCCAAAATTCTTAACAGAAGCTTCTGCCCTTATCAATGATGTATGTGCTCGTGCATGTCAGGGTGCCCTGTTCTTCCAGGAAATGTTTCTATGCTTAGTTGACTGACTAGGGAAAGGGAAACTCCAATGACATATCTAGGTTGCTTTGTTTTCAAAACACTTGGCAAAATATATGTCAGAAAAGCCTAAACGTTATAGACACTGAGCAAAAGCAGCCAATATGCACACATCATTAACTAAGCTAACTTAACCCTCACATGAAAGCATGTTTCTTGCACAGACTAAACCTTTCATGCTATGCTCCATGGGCAGAGTCACTGAGTATTCCCTTAGAAATGAGGAATCACTGGGAAGATCAGTAATTCGGATGCCACTTTCACCAGTAGTTTCATATTTCCATAGGTATCTAACACAGAGACACCAGACTCCACCTACTTTCAGCAGGGCTTTTAGCAAGCCCAGTCTCAAGGTAACATACCACTAACCTGCACAGTTGCAATGGATCTTATATTCCTGACTCAACTGTACCTTTTGTTATTGTCTGAATCCGGATTACCGGGAACCTCATAATGAAGCCATTGGTCTAAAGGATTTACGTACTCACACAGCTGATAGTATGTGCAACCCTTAAGCCAACCAGTCTTTTGCCGATCAATCAATAAATATTTGATTTAGTCAAATCGTGCAATGATTGCTTATGGCTTAAAAATACATACATCATCAAGGACAGCTGATAACAATAAAGTAACAAGCATTGGCATAGCCAATAGGTCTCGCCTTTGGGACCTGCTGCATAACTAAATACTTATAAGGTCCCAAAGGCGAGACCTATTGGCTATGCCAATGCTTGTTCTCATTGGTGTAGAGTGTTTGGTCGTTATTCCGTCCTGTCGATGCTGCTGTCCCCCGCACTGTGTCCGGTTTGATGCTGTGACTGTGAGGGCTGCAGTCAGTCCTGGGGCGGTGATTTTTTGTTGCTCGGTGGGCCCTTCCCCGGCCACAGAGTCACAGACCCTGTGCTCTGAGGCACCAAGGGTCTGTATAACCCCGATGCATGTTGTGCTGCTGGGTGTGGTGAAGACCCGCGCCCTGAGATGTGGATTGGAGCAGACACAAGTGTTTGTTCGCACGGCAGGGAGTGCTCGTGGGTCAGACACCGCCATTATCTCTCTGTTTGATAGGCTCCTGAGAAGGGAGCAGGCACGCGTCAGAACTGGGGCGTTTGTTCGCCTTAATAACAACCTTTCCACCCTTCGGGTTGCGTGTTTACTTTTCCATTTAACTTTAATGCCCATGAAAGTTTTATCGTTAATAAGAGAGAGGATCAGACAAAGCGAAGGGCGATTTATAGCTGACACCGAACGTGGAGCCCGAACAGGGTAGGCGTCCAAAGACGGCGATTTAATTTTGAAAAATGAGAAATAAAGATCGCACCGGAAACATCTATTTCACACTCCAGAAAACGGAGGGCTTTTTTGGCAGTGTGTGTTCCTAAAGCAATGCTGAATAGAAATACGGCATTTTTGCATGTACGTGTGTGTCTATATATATATATAGACACACATATAATATATATATATATATGTGTGTGTGTATATATATATATATATATATATATATATATGTGTGTGTGTGTGTATACACACACGCACACACAGAAGCACACACACAAAAGGAGAGAAAGCGCTGTGTTATGATAAGATGTGAGCATATTTTTGAAGAGCATTGGTCCTTTTGAAAATACAACATCGTTACTTGGGGGAACGCAGAGGGACCCCGCCATATATATCTACTCTCTTCCAGTCACAACAGTCAATAAGTTGTAAAATTACTTTGGGAAGCAGATTGCGCCCAGAGAGACAAAGAAATGGAGAGGTGCGTGCACCACGTCACGGAAGAGAAGTTGACCGGGGCACCTACGGATTCTGTCTGCACCAACGTATTACTGCTTCCAGGGAGCGTGCGGCGTGGCATCAAATTGAAAGGCAACTGACACGGCCTGCATCCCAGACACACACAGCGTTTCCCTTGCGGGAGCGAGCAGGGGCACCATCTATTTGCAAGATAATTACAAACAGATGTCGCCAAAGCTTGCTCCCGCAAGAGAAACGCCAAACGTGCACGCGTTGCAATACAAAGCAATGCAAAACGTGCACGTTTTTTGCCAAATGCTGATCGATTCCAAAAGGTCCCCTCCTAAGCAGCGCATGCGCGCTGCTTAGGCGAGACCTAAAAACATTAGTTGATATGGTATAAATAATCTTAAAACATACATTAATGGACAACAGTATTATCACAGTTGCCCATTCTTTACAGCCGCATTATCAAAAAGAGAAATTGTTTGTGGAATAAAGGACAATCTTACGGGACTCTCTTGGCTCAAACCAGCCTTTCCCTCTTCTTGCAAGGTACAATAGCACGCATTGAAGCGTCATATTGCTCCGCATTCTGGACTTCCTTTGAAATGCATGCTGGGATGTTGAGTCCTGATATTGGACCACAGCTGCAATCAATCAAGGCGGAGCTTGCTATACTCCTACTATTTGGAGCACCATGGACAAAAGGAAGGACTGAGGGTAACCCGAGGCAAGAAAAGCATCTGAGGAAGGCAAATGGTATTGCCGAAATGCATTATGCTCAAGCCATGATGAATTAAATGGTTACCTGGTATCCCCGCTGAGTCCTCTGGTCTTTTCGTCAGGAAGGATTTTTTCGATATTTTTCACGAGCTGTGCCTTGGCGCGTGATAACAGAGGACCCGCTTCACAAGTGGCCCGCAACAAGTAAAGGCATCGTGGCAGAAAGAACCAAGGGATTGGTAGTTTGCTGGCCCACCCTGCGAGCATTACGGACAAGTGGCACGGTTTGGAACTGCTCGTGGGGTTGAGACGTCGGGGACCCGAGGTGGCCATTAACATCTTGATGATCGGGACTCTCTTGGCTCAAACCAGCCTTTCCCTCTTCTTGCAAGGTACAATAGCACGCATTGAAGCGTCATATTGCTCCGCATTCTGGACTTCCTTTGAAATGCATGCTGGGATGTTGAGTCCTGATATTGGACCACAGCTGCAATCAATCAAGGCGGAGCTTGCTATACTCCAACTATTTGGAGCACCATGGACAAAAGGAAGGACTGAGGGTAACCCGAGGCAAGAAAAGCATCTGAGGAAGGCAAATGGTATTGCCGAAATGCATTATGCTCAAGCCATGATGAATTAAATGGTTACCTGGTATCCCCGCTGAGTCCTCTGGTCTTTTCGTCAGGAAGGATTTTTTTCGATATTTTTCACGAGCTGTGCCTTGGCGCGTGATAACAGAGGACCCGCTTCACAAGTGGCCCGCAACAAGTAAAGGCATCGTGGCAGAAAGAACCAAGGGATTGGTAGTTTGCTGGCCCACCCTGCGAGCATTACGGACAAGTGGCACGGTTTGGAACTGCTCGTGGGGTTGAGACGTCGGGGACCCGAGGTGGCCATTAACATCTTGATGATCGGGACTCTCTTGGCTCAAACCAGCCTTTCCCTCTTCTTGCAAGGTACAATAGCACGCATTGAAGCGTCATATTGCTCCGCATTCTGGACTTCCTTTGAAATGCATGCTGGGATGTTGAGTCCTGATATTGGACCACAGCTGCAATCAATCAAGGCGGAGCTTGCTATACTCCAACTATTTGGAGCACCATGGACAAAAGGAAGGACTGAGGGTAACCCGAGGCAAGAAAAGCATCTGAGGAAGGCAAATGGTATTGCCGAAATGCATTATGCTCAAGCCATGATGAATTAAATGGTTACCTGGTATCCCCGCTGAGTCCTCTGGTCTTTTCGTCAGGAAGGATTTTTTCGATATTTTTCACGAGCTGTGCCTTGGCGCGTGATAACAGAGGACCCGCTTCACAAGTGGCCCGCAACAAGTAAAGGCATCGTGGCAGAAAGAACCAAGGGATTGGTAGTTTGCTGGCCCACCCTGCGAGCATTACGGACAAGTGGCACGGTTTGGAACTGCTCGTGGGGTTGAGACGTCGGGGACCCGAGGTGGCCATTAACATCTTGATGATCGGGACTCTCTTGGCTCAAACCAGCCTTTCCCTCTTCTTGCAAGGTACAATAGCACGCATTGAAGCGTCATATTGCTCCGCATTCTGGACTTCCTTTGAAATGCATGCTGGGATGTTGAGTCCTGATATTGGACCACAGCTGCAATCAATCAAGGCGGAGCTTGCTATACTCCAACTATTTGGAGCACCATGGACAAAAGGAAGGACTGAGGGTAACCCGAGGCAAGAAAAGCATCTGAGGAAGGCAAATGGTATTGCCGAAATGCATTATGCTCAAGCCATGATGAATTAAATGGTTACCTGGTATCCCCGCTGAGTCCTCTGGTCTTTTCGTCAGGAAGGATTTTTTTCGATATTTTTCACGAGCTGTGCCTTGGCGCGTGATAACAGAGGACCCGCTTCACAAGTGGCCCGCAACAAGTAAAGGCATCGTGGCAGAAAGAACCAAGGGATTGGTAGTTTGCTGGCCCACCCTGCGAGCATTACGGACAAGTGGCACGGTTTGGAACTGCTCGTGGGGTTGAGACGTCGGGGACCCGAGGTGGCCATTAACATCTTGATGATCGGGACTCTCTTGGCTCAAACCAGCCTTTCCCTCTTCTTGCAAGGTACAATAGCACGCATTGAAGCGTCATATTGCTCCGCATTCTGGACTTCCTTTGAAATGCATGCTGGGATGTTGAGTCCTGATATTGGACCACAGCTGCAATCAATCAAGGCGGAGCTTGCTATACTCCAACTATTTGGAGCACCATGGACAAAAGGAAGGACTGAGGGTAACCCGAGGCAAGAAAAGCATCTGAGGAAGGCAAATGGTATTGCCGAAATGCATTATGCTCAAGCCATGATGAATTAAATGGTTACCTGGTATCCCCGCTGAGTCCTCTGGTCTTTTCGTCAGGAAGGATTTTTTTCGATATTTTTCACGAGCTGTGCCTTGGCGCGTGATAACAGAGGACCCGCTTCACAAGTGGCCCGCAACAAGTAAAGGCATCGTGGCAGAAAGAACCAAGGGATTGGTAGTTTGCTGGCCCACCCTGCGAGCATTACGGACAAGTGGCACGGTTTGGAACTGCTCGTGGGGTTGAGACGTCGGGGACCCGAGGTGGCCATTAACATCTTGATGATCGGGACTCTCTTGGCTCAAACCAGCCTTTCCCTCTTCTTGCAAGGTACAATAGCACGCATTGAAGCGTCATATTGCTCCGCATTCTGGACTTCCTTTGAAATGCATGCTGGGATGTTGAGTCCTGATATTGGACCACAGCTGCAATCAATCAAGGCGGAGCTTGCTATACTCCAACTATTTGGAGCACCATGGACAAAAGGAAGGACTGAGGGTAACCCGAGGCAAGAAAAGCATCTGAGGAAGGCAAATGGTATTGCCGAAATGCATTATGCTCAAGCCATGATGAATTAAATGGTTACCTGGTATCCCCGCTGAGTCCTCTGGTCTTTTCGTCAGGAAGGATTTTTTTCGATATTTTTCACGAGCTGTGCCTTGGCGCGTGATAACAGAGGACCCGCTTCACAAGTGGCCCGCAACAAGTAAAGGCATCGTGGCAGAAAGAACCAAGGGATTGGTAGTTTGCTGGCCCACCCTGCGAGCATTACGGACAAGTGGCACGGTTTGGAACTGCTCGTGGGGTTGAGACGTCGGGGACCCGAGGTGGCCATTAACATCTTGATGATCGGGACTCTCTTGGCTCAAACCAGCCTTTCCCTCTTCTTGCAAGGTACAATAGCACGCATTGAAGCGTCATATTGCTCCGCATTCTGGACTTCCTTTGAAATGCATGCTGGGATGTTGAGTCCTGATATTGGACCACAGCTGCAATCAATCAAGGCGGAGCTTGCTATACTCCAACTATTTGGAGCACCATGGACAAAAGGAAGGACTGAGGGTAACCCGAGGCAAGAAAAGCATCTGAGGAAGGCAAATGGTATTGCCGAAATGCATTATGCTCAAGCCATGATGAATTAAATGGTTACCTGGTATCCCCGCTGAGTCCTCTGGTCTTTTCGTCAGGAAGGATTTTTTTCGATATTTTTCACGAGCTGTGCCTTGGCGCGTGATAACAGAGGACCCGCTTCACAAGTGGCCCGCAACAAGTAAAGGCATCGTGGCAGAAAGAACCAAGGGATTGGTAGTTTGCTGGCCCACCCTGCGAGCATTACGGACAAGTGGCACGGTTTGGAACTGCTCGTGGGGTTGAGACGTCGGGGACCCGAGGTGGCCATTAACATCTTGATGATCGGGACTCTCTTGGCTCAAACCAGCCTTTCCCTCTTCTTGCAAGGTACAATAGCACGCATTGAAGCGTCATATTGCTCCGCATTCTGGACTTCCTTTGAAATGCATGCTGGGATGTTGAGTCCTGATATTGGACCACAGCTGCAATCAATCAAGGCGGAGCTTGCTATACTCCAACTATTTGGAGCACCATGGACAAAAGGAAGGACTGAGGGTAACCCGAGGCAAGAAAAGCATCTGAGGAAGGCAAATGGTATTGCCGAAATGCATTATGCTCAAGCCATGATGAATTAAATGGTTACCTGGTATCCCCGCTGAGTCCTCTGGTCTTTTCGTCAGGAAGGATTTTTTTCGATATTTTTCACGAGCTGTGCCTTGGCGCGTGATAACAGAGGACCCGCTTCACAAGTGGCCCGCAACAAGTAAAGGCATCGTGGCAGAAAGAACCAAGGGATTGGTAGTTTGCTGGCCCACCCTGCGAGCATTACGGACAAGTGGCACGGTTTGGAACTGCTCGTGGGGTTGAGACGTCGGGGACCCGAGGTGGCCATTAACATCTTGATGATCGGGACTCTCTTGGCTCAAACCAGCCTTTCCCTCTTCTTGCAAGGTACAATAGCACGCATTGAAGCGTCATATTGCTCCGCATTCTGGACTTCCTTTGAAATGCATGCTGGGATGTTGAGTCCTGATATTGGACCACAGCTGCAATCAATCAAGGCGGAGCTTGCTATACTCCAACTATTTGGAGCACCATGGACAAAAGGAAGGACTGAGGGTAACCCGAGGCAAGAAAAGCATCTGAGGAAGGCAAATGGTATTGCCGAAATGCATTATGCTCAAGCCATGATGAATTAAATGGTTACCTGGTATCCCCGCTGAGTCCTCTGGTCTTTTCGTCAGGAAGGATTTTTTTCGATATATATATATATATATATATATATATATATATATATATATATATATATATATATGTGTGTGTGTGTGTGTATACACACACGCACACACAGAAGCACACACACAAAAGGAGAGAAAGCGCTGTGTTATGATAAGATGTGAGCATATTTTTGAAGAGCATTGGTCCTTTTGAAAATACAACATCGTTACTTGGGGGAACGCAGAGGGACCCCGCCATATATATCTACTCTCTTCCAGTCACAACAGTCAATAAGTTGTAAAATTACTTTGGGAAGCAGATTGCGCCCAGAGAGACAAAGAAATGGAGAGGTGCGTGCACCACGTCACGGAAGAGAAGTTGACCGGGGCACCTACGGATTCTGTCTGCACCAACGTATTACTGCTTCCAGGGAGCGTGCGGCGTGGCATCAAATTGAAAGGCAACTGACACGGCCTGCATCCCAGACACACACAGCGTTTCCCTTGCGGGAGCGAGCAGGGGCACCATCTATTTGCAAGATAATTACAAACAGATGTCGCCAAAGCTTGCTCCCGCAAGAGAAACGCCAAACGTGCACGCGTTGCAATACAAAGCAATGCAAAACGTGCACGTTTTTTGCCAAATGCTGATCGATTCCAAAAGGTCCCCTCCTATGCAGCGCATGCGCGCTGCTTAGGCGAGACCTAAAAACATTAGTTGATATGGTATAAATAATCTTAAAACATACATTAATGGACAACAGTATTATCACAGTTGCCCATTCTTTACAGCCGCATTATCAAAAAGAGAAATTGTTTGTGGAATAAAGGACAATCTTACAGTAGACAGTCACAGGCTGGTGTTTGCTAAGACCATTGCCAAAAACATGGTACTGTATCAATTCTAAGTTGATACACAGGGAATAAATTTACAAATTTACAAAACTGGCTGAGATTGGTAAAGTGACCAGTCTGTGTAGGATAACGAGTCACCTATAAACATACCTCGACTAACCCAACACAAATGAGGGCCTGCAAAGACTCACGGAGTGGACAAGATATCACAGATTCACAGTGTGTGCCATTAAAGCAATCACTGGTCGATCATGCATCTTCAAGGTGCAAAAATGTATTTATTTAAGAACCATACATGCTGACAGAAAAGCACCTTGTGAGGCTAATTGGTGTAATGGTAACAGACCCTTGCAACAGCTTTGAGAGACTTTGGAAATTATATTTCAGAACTTTAGTCTGCAAGAAAGACTCATCATTTAGATGCAAACGAGGCACTGTGAAAAGTCAGTGCCACAAGTGTGTTGTCAGTCAGCCAGGGGACATCATCATTTTGCTTCCAGAATGTTCAGTTTTCTCAATTGCAATTTCCTATTAGGAAATCTCAATTTAGCGATTTCCTAATTTGCGATTTCCTAATAGTGAATGCAAATCCGTAGGAATCGCTATTAGGAAATCAGAGGTTTCATACATTCCGTTTTGCGATTCCCAAATAGCTATTTCTACAGATTCACTATTTAGGAATCGCAATTTCGGAATTTTGTACATATGGGCCCATATGTGGGCAGGAAGAGCCATCTTGCCAGAATTCCTGGGGGCAGAGCTGTACCCTGTCCCATTTCTGCTTCAAAGGCCCTTGCCTACAGCACACACAAAGGAACTTGACACCAGCCTTTTGTCACCCCCAGACAGTTTGGAGCCTTGACCGGGGAAGGGGAAGAACTTTCCAGAACCAAATATAGAGGGTGGCATAGGAAATCCCCCCATACAAAGACTGGCACCGGGTATAAATATTAGACCTCCAGAGCCACTCTTTAGAACACTCCTGAACCTGTGGGCATTTCAGAAAAAGTACTGCCCTGTTGCCAAAGGACTGCCCTGTTGCTGGAGGACTGCCTTGCTATCTGAGATGGAAAACTGAACTTGCTTACTTTATCCAAGGCTAACCTGAGTGATTCCAAGGGTCAGTTGGTTATGTGAGCTTCAGGGACCCAACAAGCTCAAGAGGCCTTCCTGCAACTGCCACGCTGTCCTGCTGCGACTGGACCAGCCTGGACCTGCCTGATTCCTGCTGACCTTCGCTGGAGTGAGTTTCTGATCTCCAGGTTCCGGACCATTGTCATCTGTTTGAGCTCCTCCAAAGAAAAAAGGGTGAAATCCTTAAGTTTGGGCTCTTCACGACCGCGAACAGTCCCGTTCATGCTAAAACTCTGCTGCCTGTGACAACCCCCAACACGAAGCTTCAGTGAGACATGCGCTTCGTGCCACAATGACCACCAGTTAAGACCAGCAACGAGAACTGCACTTCGCGCTACAGCAACAACAGCCTGCAGTGACCGCCAACACAAAGCTCCAGCATCAACTGTCCACTACACCCAACTGGCTCTTTACGTTACAGCAATGACCTTCTGCAATGCCAGGCCTGCTCTTCGTGCTACAGCGACAACAATCTGTGAAGCGTTTGGTGCTCCTCACAGTCTCCTCTATGGCAAATAGTTTGCGCCAGCTCAGCAGAAGGTAACTTTTCAGCTGGACTAACCTGATCCCTGTATCTGACCCATGCTACATCGCTGCCAGCCTGAACTTGTGACTTTCCCCCATCTATTGCAACCAGTTGACAGCAAATGGCGCTTTGTGCTTTTAGGAGCTATTTGCACTAGAATGTTTAAAAATGAATGCCTCCAGTTCTACTGACTGAATTCTTGTCATTCCTATATCGTTTTATTTATTAAAATGTACTTTATTTTTCTAAATTAGTTTGCGATTTATTTTGTGTTGTGTTATTACTGTTTGTGTGCTGCATAAATACTTTAGACATTGCCTGTAAGTTAAACATGACAGATTTGTGTCAAGCTACCAGAGGGATAAGCTGAGGTTAATTTAGCAACTTTAATGGTTCACACTGACAAAGGTTGTTGTTGTTGCCTGAGTGGGGCTTCCACACCCCTCTACCAATAACCCAATTTCTCGACACCCTTTCTCCAACACCAATCGTAATACCTTCTCTTACACCATACCTTACTTTCAACCTAACCCAACTCCTAATACTCACCTAGCCTTATCCAATCCCTTACCCCATCCCTAATTCCTACCCATAGCGAAACCCAAAGCCTTATCCCTACCCTAAACTGTCCAGATTACCTTACTTCACCCCTCACACTATTACTTACTCTAAGCCTCATCAACAAACATAACATAAAACTAAGCTTGAACATCTCTCTAACCCCGCCTCTTACCCCAACCCATACATTACCTTTCTCTATATTTTACAACGTTTTTGAATATTACACTTTTGTGTCTACTTTTGTCTCTACCTATTTCCTACTCTGCTTTTTTTCATTCTAATTTTTCTTCTGCAAACCAAGTTTGTTCACACCCTCAAACTAACATGTTTTTAGGAGTTCATAAACAATTCCACGGCTCATTCTCAAATTTTCTTTTATGTGGATGTACATTTACTCTTGTTAAAGAGAGACTACATCTGTGTCCACGGTGGAAATGGGGAATAAGAACCCCAAATATTGAACCTTGCAAGTTTGCAGAGCTGTAATGGGGGCACCACGGTGGAAAGGAACAGTGGCTGCTCCTCGGCTAAGGCGGAGGAGCGTCGCTCCACTGTGTTGCAGCAGTGAAGAAAAGGAAAAATAAAATGATAATAACGTGATGTTATTATCATTTTATTTATTCCTGCTGCAGCAGCATGGGGCGGGCAGGGCTGCTCACAGAGCACGGCAGGGGAGGAGTGGTGGGCACACTGAAGTGTGCATGACGCTTTAACCGGCTGGCCAAACAGTCATGCGCACTTAGCATGTTCTCCACCCAGGCTGCATTACAGCCTGGGTGGAGAACATGCCTAGGCCCCCAGTCCTCATCTGAGCGCCAAATGACGGTACTCAGACCAATCACAACGCTGCATTGCAGTGTTGTGATTGGCTCAGGGGAGCCTGGCTGCTTCCTGTTTGGCCAACGGAGGAGAGACGACATGGGACAGAGCGGCGAGGAGGTAAGTGTATTTTTCTTTTACACTCCCTTACCCCCTTGCCCCCCGCCACCCCAGATCTGTGCCGGCCGCCACTGGAGAAGAAGAGAAAACGTGAGTGGCACATGTCCTCTACTAATCTAGATGTCAACAGAAATGGGTCTTCGGAAATGGCTGCCTGTGATGCGCCTCAATCAGCGGTAAGCAGATCTGAATGGGGATCTTACAAAATAGCACATGGAATATAACAGCAGTTTCTAGCAATCCTCGAATTAGGCCTCAGAGAATAAGCATTGTGCACTTGGGTTCTCTACAATCGGGTCATCAGTGGTGCTCCAGGCTCCAGTGGGGATCCAGACCACCAGCGAAGGGAACGCTAAACGAATAATTCAAAGACAAATGCAAAATACTCCAGAACAAATGTTGCCAGAGAAAATACACAAAAAGGCAGAAAGGCAACTCTCACAAAAGACAAATTTGAGAAGGCGACCGGAAAGCTCCGCACTGTGGGAACGAGCTTTGGTCTACTAGGAATGTCCCAGTGTACCTGCCGTCCAGGCTCACAAAGAGCTCTGTGCTCTTGGCACTATTAATAAACTCCTGTGGCGAAAGGCTTTCCCGGTGGACCCTATTTACACTGGACGTTTCGTGATAGGATACCTCCAAGTCACAGACTGTGAGTAATTTTCAACCTCTATTTTTTCCTTGAACGCTGGATTCAAGGAGGCCCCCTTTCCAGCTGATCTAAATCTGGACAGCAACTGTGAAAACAACATCCCTACACATTTCAAGAACAAAACACAAACTGATCGTGTGGACAGGGGATTATTTTACCCACATAAGAAAAGCTGCATTTACTTTTTGAGGTTAGGGACGGTTTAGGGAAAGGCTTGCAGCAGCCTATGGACAATGCACCATCGAGATGTCTAATTTGGGGGAAAATGCCACTGAGGCCCTCAGTTTAGGGTACAATGCGGGTGAAGCTTTGATCGGTGCAGTCTTTCTGGCTCGCATTGGAACCATCAGAAGGCTTGTTGGTAGCATGTCTAAATAAGCCATTTGAAAGTAAAGAAAACATGTTGAAATTAGTAGTCTGCTTACCTCAACTATTTCTGCCCACAGAAATATTAAACATGCAATTTTGTTTTATTTTTTAAACAGACTCGCGGATCTTGGGCTGCTTTTGAAAACTCTAGATAGGTGGTTAGTGAAGGTGAATCCATGCACTGTTCTCCACCCAGAAACCTGGATGCTAAGCTCAGGCTCTGGCTCTCGGCGCTTCCCGCAGCAGGGACGAATGGACAAGGGGGTATTACTAGCTCAACGCCCTTGGGATGGATGGAGTGAGATCGGCAGCTAAACAGTGTCCCACACAGTTTCTGTCGCGAGAATGAGCAGCCTGGGCTGGTCGCCAAAGGAGAGCACGCCAGTGAAGGAAATCGAATGTCGTAGAAAGAAATGGATACATTTCTGGACATTTTACTGTCGTTGACCAGTTAGTTGTATTGGGGAGTTGTAGGGTTGATAACATCATACTTATTTTCATAGATTGTACCTAGACCCCATCTTTAAAGCAGGAATATACTCTGAAATCCAAAATTTAAAAATAAAAAAATAGACTTTCATATCTCCCAAAATGTATTCTGGTCTCTCAAGACCCAATTATTGGTGTTCCTGAACCGAACCAATGACGATCAATGGGGTGTCATGACATTGCTCACTCTATTTCTTAACTTGAGCTCTCTGTTAACAACACAAATATTTTTCAAATTACAATTGAGCCTGAAATGACTGGTCAAATTCTCTATCTTAAATCGTCGAACTGATATAAACATACTTGCTTCTCTGTGTAATAAGACTATCAAAACAAGATAAATTAAAATCACAGTCTACCTACCGGCTTCTACCAGACATAGAGCAACAGATAGTTAGTGTTTTCAGTGAATAACTGGAACCTTACTAATGGAGCTGTCTCAGCAGGAAGTGAACAATTACTTCCTGTGTAGGAACCACCTAGGGGAAAGGTCCCCTCATCAACACACACACACAGACTGAGAGTGGGAATGTGAGGCACTGTAGTTGATGCATCGAAGCTTCTACTATTTAAGTTGCTCCTTCCGGTGTTTGATGTTGCCTTAGTATTTGACAAAGCAAAAGCCCTGCCCCTTTAACAGAAAAAAGTGCACATCATGGCATACTATCTGCAGGGTAGGACGCTACTTCTTGGAAAAGTGGTGTTGTGTATGCCCTTTTACCCGCTTGGCGCACTCCAGTGGTTAATTTATAAAAAAATAAGTGCTGGGGCTCTCGTCAGGAGGCAGCTTGCACCAGCCCATTTCTCCTGTTAGCGCCGCCTAAAACTGAACCAACTACCAACCAGTAAAGTGGGGAGAGGATGTGGCGTAATGGCCAGAGCTTCGACTTCGGAGCTGGGGAACAAGGTTCGAGTTTTGGCATTGGCTCAACATCCTGTGATGCTGGACAAATAACAATCTCCCCGTGTCTACCATAAATGTATGACCCCTTAACTAGTGCACATGAAAAGCACCGGTGTTGATGATTAAGTGCCGGTGCTGAGCATCGGAAACCACCGGCTCAAATTAAGCACTGGAGCTCTCCCTAACTATGCCTTTGGTGGCACCGGACAAGATCAAATAGGGAGTTTAAAATGCATAACTTGGGTATCTGAAAAAAGAAAACCCCTTCAAGAATCTCTGTGTTGATGAGCTAACAATTAAAACATATTTTCATTATCAATGTTAGACAAGTTAATAAAATGTTGAGGAAGAACTCAAAAACCTCTGCGAATAGAAAGGTCCAGTGTGTTTTCAAAAAGCGCCATTAAGCACAAGCATAGCAATGCTATTACAACAATGCCTGTGAGATAATGACCATTGTGCCAGCCTAAACCACCTGGAGACTGCAACCAGACCTTTACCCCCCTCCCTCCTTTCTTTAGTCACCTCCTATTATCCTGATCAGTTTTTAACTAGCAAGCCATGTTGGGATGGAGAAAGGTATTTATAGTCATGCTGAAATATTTAGAGGAAAGACTACTTTAAGTACGGCAATTCTTCTCTGTGAGCATGGCTAAAATAGTCTTGGGGTGAGGCCTCACCTCAAGCACTGAGGACTGAGATGAGGAGGAGAATGGCTCAGGGTAGATTACCAGTAAGTAAGAAGCTCATTAGGCAGGTCACAATATGCGATCCCCTGGATTTGACTGCAATGACAGGGATGGTGGCCTGCAAGGGACAGCAGACCCACCATCTTGTGATATCATTCTAAAACAGATTTTACCTAAGGCAGCCCATTATAGTTAAGGAGAAAAAAAGATCCACTTTGGAAAACTTCAGCGGAAGCAAGTAAGGGTTCCTTGGACCACTGCCTACACCACCTGAGACTGCTACCCTGGTTCCCAAAGGGGAAGAATTATCAGGAGGACCACTTCATTTGTACAAGTCAGTTACCACATCCTTTAAGAAGTCAGCAGCTTTTCAATGGTTTGTGACTGGAGCTGCGCTCGCAAACCATTGAAAAATAACATACTGAAACATTATTTGGAAGGATTCCCCTTTCACGTCCCTTCCAAATTGCCACTCGGTATGGGTCACAAAATCCATTTTACAAGTCTGAAAACTTTTTCCAACTCGCAAAAACGGATTTTGTGCTTTACAAAAAGGGGGTTTGCAGTTGCAAACCCAGTGGTTTTGGCGAATCGCTTGAAGAGAGATTTTCTTCTAAAAAACTGTTAGAGCCAGTTTCTGCCTGTTAATGACTCAAAGGAACACAATTTAAAATTGACTTACCTACTAAGAATGACAGGTAACCAGTTGCAAATGGTTGGCCCAGTTTCTACTTCGGAGCATATGGGAATATGGACATACCGACCACTGACATCAATTCATCAATGTGCCGGGTGTAGTGGAAGTAATACCATGCTGCCACTGACCACTATCAGAGGGTTGATAAGATCTTGTCCAACCCTTAGCCTCCCAACTGCCCCCTATTTCCTGCTGAGGATCTAGAGGAGTGGTAAAGAATGGACACCACATAAACAAAACACAGCTGAAAGAACCCTACCACTTACTGTTGCTGCAACTGCCTGTATGACCCCTAAACCCAGGGGTAGCAACAGCAGCGCCAAGAGAATCGAAGAGGAAGCCTGGGGGTTTCAGCTACTTCCAGTGCTTACTTCTAGATTAAATTAATGATCAAGGGTCCAGATCATGAAAACAGCAAAACATCTAAGACTTGCAAACATTTCTGACGTGCATCTAATTCAGTTACAAAACCTAATTTATGCCAGGGGAAACTAGGATTTTTATAGGTTCATAGGTTTTTGCAGTAGCGTAACAAGGGTGCATGGGCCCCAATGTAGGTAAGTAAAATGGGCTACTTACCTCCAGAACCGCCCGGTGAGGAGTTAGGATGCTTAGATGATTGTGCCCAATGTTTGTTTGTAGAAAGTGCGACTATAAGAACTTTGACCCTCCCTCTTCGATAGAAAAGGAGTGAAGAGCTAAATATATCAATACCTAGCAATGATTTAGCCAGTCGGGACGAAAGCATAAAGTCTATGCATGGTATGAATGGAAGTATGATGTCCGAGTAGGGGTAATTCCCCACTTGTCTGACCCAGAAGGCAATAGACGATCCATAGGGATCCTTGAAATACTGGTCCTGACGAAAGCCTTAGTATCTTCTAGGAAGCTGAAACATATAGACCATGAGGAAGGATATTTGGGTAATTAGACCCCACAAAGTGTCCACATTTGTTTGTAACACTGACAAGGCAATATTCTGATAATAAAGTTTGTTGCAGGTATGCCTCAGTCAGTCTTTTAACCATTTACCACTAAGATTGCTTGAAATATCTATAAGTTTGCCTTAAGGATTTGCTGAAGGGTGAGAGTTTTATAGTAAAAATCACTCATGTGCCGGTACTGCCCAGAGGGACTGGACTGGTAGAGAACCCGTTGTTTTGATTTATATATGGAACTAAAATTCTGCCATAATTGGGGTGCAATGATACCTAACAGCGCTGGTCTACCACAGCAGCTGCACCTACTGCACTAATTATATTGGTTCTCTGGTTTAAGTGCAGGAGTAATTGCCATAGCCATATGCATGTAGACTGCCCACACACATTTTCAGGAGAAGGGGTTAAACTTATGTTAACTTTTATCCATTTTCAATGATATTGAAATTAATTATACATCTGAAGACTTCACTTCCTCTACACTGTCTTAAAAATGGGAGTGTTGTAAACATTTTGGAAAACTTACTGATACTTATCCATTTCTGTTATGTCCCGTATAGAGGCCCTAATGTAGACCTGTTCATACATGCCCTAAAATGGACGTATTCGTATTTGCCCTCATACGGTCATATTCGTACTTGCCCTATTATGGTCAAAGCCGCATATTCCCTATTACGGTCATAACTGTACATGTCCTATTATAGTCATGATTCCTTATATAGGCATGATCTTTCACCTACATTGGTCCTCGCTAGTACACAACGAGCTCTGAGGGCTAAACGTTACCTATCCTGTGGTTTTGAAAACAGCAGGGCTTTTCCCAAACACAGGCCCACACTGTACTCATCAATTATGCATGGCTCTCTAGGAATACACGACCTGCATAATATGTATGTACAAAGTTCATCCCTGACGTCTTCCTCAAGTCTAACAAGGGCCAATACAAACCATACGAAGCAACTAGAGTCTTCAGGGTATAAATACACCACATCTTACCCCGGTAAGACAGAGGGAACCGAGACTTCCATGCTGACACACTGACCAGAGACGCTGAGGCTCCTGCATGCAGTCACTCCAGCTGACAGCGGTCTACCACAGCCCTTGCGGGGTGTCCAACTCGAGACCAGGACGGGGTCCCACACTCTCTCTATTCAGGTATGGGGGTTCGACTAAATCCTAGAAGGATTCTTGGCTCTTAGGCTTTTAGACCTACACATATGCTAGGTACACTCAGGTACATCTAGTTAGGCATCGTAGGAGTACGCGCACTTACATAATGCTTTTTATACTCATGTATGTATTCATGACTATTGCAATATGGTAGAACTGTTCTATCCCTTTGCTTTTATCGTACTGCTGATAATATATCTCTGCTATTGTCTGCTGATTGCCGCAGCACATATATTTTACACTAGAATAACAACTGTTCAATGAATACTTATTGAAACACCCAGACTGTTTATTCTGTGTAACTCTCTGAGACAAACCAAATAAGTAAGCACGAGTGACTGAGCGAAAGGTAGTACATTGTTTCCACGATTCTGAGGAATTAGGGTTGTCATGGTCTAAGGTTGCCAGAAACTAATCTCTCCCCGATAAGAGGAGATTCTAGTGGCACTGTGAGCTAGCTAATGCAAATCAGGCTAACATACGCGGTGGGGGTGCACAGAGCCAGTCTACCACCAAACCCACAGCTTATGTTATCCATACGTGCAGGTCCTGCATGGGTACTATAGGAACTACACGACATGGCGCCGCCAACGTTGGTTGGGTACTTATTTAACAGTAGAATCTGAGTAGTTCAGTCGTGCTATTCTCAGAGAACCTACTCACAAAACCCCAGAGACGTCTGGAGTGGGTGGGCACAAACTCCGCCACAGCTGAGTAGTACGAGAATACTATTTATTGGCTGTTGGTTAATCAAGCTTGAAGGACATTTAGTTCCTAAATTGTGCATAACACCTCATCTTAGTTCCCTATGAACACTTCTTCCTCTAAACATGCCTGGTTCAGGGGATGAGAGAGTTGACCTGGGAGGAGAAGATCCTGAGGATGCAATACAGATTGCACCAAAATTCAGAAGGACAGTCACCCTAAGACTATTAGAAAATGGTGTACAAGCCAAGGGTGGCATTGTTGTTTTCGTGATTGAGGCACACGAATCAAATAAAACAGAGGTATTCTATTCATGGGTTACACTCCCAGCAGCGAATGCAACAACAAATACATTTCACTACTATATAGAAGGAGATGCACCACGGGAATATGCCCCGTTTGAGGACATAGAGATTCCACTCACTTACCAGGAACATCAATACTGGTTTAATGGCGCCCTACCCCACTTACGAGAAAGAGTAAGATTAGGCCCGCTCGGAGGAGACGGGGCCACATGGCCGATACTAGCGGCTTACACACCGCATCCTGGCATTAACACAATGCCACAGCCAGACTTACTAGTACAACACAAAGATTTAGATAAAATCTACAGAAACTTGACACAATTCGTCATGAGGACTTTAACAATCCAACCTGCACCAGCTGCAGCAAACAGTACTCCGACTCAGGGTACAGGAAATAAAATTACTCCTCAAACATTACACGCAGTAATGGGCAAAATGCCCGCAAAACGCGAACAAATACCATTCTGGATAGCTCAGAAAATAACTCAGCTTGAGGCAGTATTCCCGAATACTACCACCTATGAAAAATACAGAATTCTAACAATCTGCTTGCCCATGGGGATCACACCACAAGTAGAGGACTGCACATCTTGGGGTTCAGTCTTTGCTGCCATATATACAAGAACACATGGTATCCCGTCATTAGCAGTAGTACCTGATGTATTGAGACAGATACAAAATGAGTACGGAGCAGAACCTGCCCTTAACTTAGGGATGAAGTTACTAAATAAATTTGACCAGGTATCAGCCATAATACTAGCTAACATTAAGGGGGAAGCGGCTTCAGTGGCGATCCGCCAACGCCTAAGGGAGTTCGGTCCAATATATCAACAACACGAACTACCCAAAATAATTGAAACTGTTTGAAGTGTGAGAAAGGGATGGATATCCCCTGGCTATCCGGAGTTTACCAGAGCTTATGCAGTATTAATCAGGGTTGCATTTTTAGAAACCCCTGTAAAGCTGAAACGCTACGGAAAAAAGATCTTAGAAATGCACTCTATTTATCCTACAGTACCGAGCGAATAGCTCAGGAATCACAGAAAACCCTTGTCTCTAGTTATATGTCACTAGTCCGATATTGTTATCCCCTACCAAACTACCTCACCTTACCTATGAGTCATTGGGAAAGAAGTCTGTTATTCCGTCTCAGAGCAGGGACACTCAAGTTTGCATTATGTTTTCCCCTCGGTTACCATCCCAAAATTGATTTGGTACCCTGCCCATGTGACGGAATTAGCGGACAGACAACTCTGCACTTTTTATTCTTTTGTAAATACTATATGAAATATAGCAAGGGGACACTTTATCCCTATTTTAAAAGAGGAAACCTGTTAGCCTGGATTTGGCTTATACAAGCATGCTTGCTTTGATTGATGAGGAGCTTGTCTTTCGCTTAAGTACTTTTCTGAGAACTGCTATTCGGGCACGTAAGTCCATGTTAGACCCTTGAATTCATAACTGTGATTGGTTACGCTGTAAATAATGCATTTTATTTATTATATTCTAACATGTGACATTGTGTCTTATAATTTTAACAGTCTTTTTATGGTTGTACTTTCATGGATATATTGTTTATCCGAATAAAGATCATGAATTGAATTGAATTGAATTGAAACTGCATATGCAGAACTAGGCAGAGACAGTTTAGGTGGGAAAGCAATAAAACCACAATTAGTGGGCAGTCCTGAAAAGGACACTACAAAGCAGACGCCTACTTCTTCTAAAAAGAAGTGGGAAAATAAAAAACAACAAAAGTCTAAAGACAGCAGATCTCAATCCAGAGGTAGGTCTCCTCAACAGGAGCCCTCTGAAAAGAGGTATAACCTCAGGAATAGGGATAATATTAAAAAACCTGACAGGTATCAGGACACTGATACTCGTTCCTCTCGTTCCTTTCAGGGTTCATCAAAAAACTCAGGGAAGGATGGTTAGAGGAGCGTACAAAGTCCAGAGACACGCAACACGCTGCGGACTACGCACCTAAAAAAGAAGATAAACAAAAATCAAAACCTCAGTTCAAAAAGAAGAAGGTAGCAGGTCTCAAGATCAGACATGCCCAGAATTCTGAGGACACAGCTTCTGAACGGGGAATGGGCTCTGACGATGCTAGACAGCGCGGCAGAAGTAACAATAGCTTGCCAGAACCTGAAGGAATTTCTGGTGACAGCGGAGTTGAGTGAGTATATCACGGTGGAAACACCTGATACTCGGGTAAGTGTCCCACATAAGTTACATGAGATAACACTCTGGCTGGAGGGGGACAAGCCCAGAAAAATTAAAGGTCTCTTTTGGAAAAATCTGTCATCTGGTTATGACATTCTATTAGCAGAACAAGACTTGCCGCCAGCATTCGTCATGGAGTGCCCTAGGGGAGAAACTGTCATTTTTCCAGCCTTTTCCGACCTCGTTCCCATTCACCTAAAACATGCATATGCGCAGGAGTGGGCAGGTCCCCTAGCTCCAGCATTGTATAAAAATCATGTTGGTTGGGATGAGGATTCAACCCACCACATGATCCCGTTAAAAGTTTCCCCAAATGCTCAAAGGCAATACCCTATAAAGCAGGAAGCTAAAAAACAAGTCAGGGAGATCCTAGATCAACTAGAATACCAGGGGTGATTGAAAATTCCACTTCACCTATGAACAATCCTTTGTTTCCCGTAATGAAACCTGACAACACATATCATTTAGTTTTGGATTACAGACATTTAAACACTTGCACAAAGACATTTGCAGTTCAAAATGCACACAGTGCCGCATTAATGAATAACATTGTGCGCAAAAAATACAAAACAACACTTGATATCTCAAATGGATTTTTCTGCCAAAATATAGCGCCTGAAAGCAGGTATCTGACCGCATTCAGTGCGTTAGGGTCCCAGCGACAATTTTGTCAACTAGCCCAAGGGTATAAAAATAGCCCCGGGGTATTTTCAGCAAGAGTAACAGAATTACTCCAAAATTTGGATGAAGAAGCATTGTCCTATGTAGATGATATTTATCTGATGGACGATGACTTACCGAGGCACTTGTCCAGGGTGAGCACCATTATTATGGGATTCGCCTCTGAGGGCTATAAATTTAATTTCAAAAAATCAAAAATTGCCCAGCTCAGTGTCCTATTTTTAGGATATGAGCTGTCAAGTGAAGGAAAAAGCCTAGCAGCAAACTTTTTAGAAAAATGTGCGCTGCTTCAACCTCCAAAATCATTAAAGAATTTACAATCAATTCTGGGATTCCTAAATTTTGGTCAAACATACATTTTGGATTACGCAGAAAGAGTAAAACTTTTCTACGACTTAATAAAACCTGATTTTTCAGTCAGACAATGGACACAGGAACATACAAATATCCTGCGTTCCCTACAGGAAGACATGATAGCTCTAAACATTTACAGACACGCGTAAACGTACGCAACTTAGTGATCCGAGTAATAGCGGGTCAATGCGGGTACACTTATTTGACTTTCAATGAAGGCAAAACTGTACCAATCGCATACAAATCACACCTGTACACAAACGCAGAGATGCGTTTCACTGCAACAGAAAAAATCCTGACAGCAGTTCAGACCGCTGTAGCAAGAGAAAGAGCTCTGGCTCAGGGTAAACGCATAATTGTCGTAACCCCAGTACCAGCCTTAGAGGCTGTTACAAAAGCTAGCATTCCAAATGCGAAAGCCTTACATCCCAGATGGATACAATGGGCTAATTCTCTTACTGCAACGGATGTTGAATACAGATTTGATCCAAGTTTAAAAACACAAGCATTTCTGCAATACGAACAAGAATATCCTCTTCCAAATGAGATTTTGCCTCTAGATCAGTATGAATACATTATTTACACTGACTGATCTGCTCAACCAGCCATAGGGAGTAAGCAAGCTTACAGTGCAGCGTGTGCGATTGTTAAAGGTCGCATGCACGATGGAAAGTTCCATCCGAGTTGCACTAAAACGCAATCTCTAGGAGACTGCACGGCTCAGTTGGCAGAATTAAAAGCACCGATACTGGCACTGGTAAATACGGAACACGAATTCCCCACACTAATTGTGCGTGATTCCTTTTACTGTGTACAGTCGTACAATGAATATTTACATCATTGGGAACAAAACGGGTTTTAAGACGCAAAAGGTGGCACAATTAAGCATATGGGAACAGGTAGTAGAGTTGAGAAACGAACTTCCAAAGGCTCACGTGATACATACACTGAGTCATCAGCGTGATGGCGTTCATGTTGAAGGGAATTCATTGGCTGATGAAGCCGCAAAGGGGGCTGTACGCACAGCCGCCGCAGCTGCAATCACTCGTTCAAAAACGAGAATAGACGGCGAGATTATGGTAGCTGTCAATGCTTCACACAAAGGCAGCACAGCAGTACCTAAAAAATTTCCACTCAAGTACTCCTACAAGTTAGATGCACAAAACATTCCATATGCTCAGATTCCTTGAGTGGGGGATAGAGTAATACCAAATATGGATCGTAGACAAAGTTTAATTGTGGCAGCACACGAAGGGACAGGTTCTGTACATTCGGGACTTAGGGCGACTGTTTCTTTATTGAAGCAACGCTGCTGGTGGCCTGTAATGAGGAGGCAGATTAGAGACTATGTCTAGAACTGCAACATCTGCAAGCAGATGAAAGGGTCCACCACAACACGTCCGGTACAAATACCATTATTAGACAGCATCAGGTTGTCTGTCCGTGTGCGTCCAGCTCAGGTGTCCTCAACGTCTGGCCTCAGCGTTCGGCTGACGCTCGAACTGTTATAAAAGATTTGCGAGTCTTTATCGGCACATACGCAGTTGGCACGTTACATTCTGACCGTGGCCCGGCGTTTAGCTCTCGGGCTTACAAAGACACCATGGAAGGAATGGGCGTAGCATTGCGGTACTCCTCTCTGTATCATCCTGAGGGAAATTCCATTGTGGAGAGGAAAAACCAGGACTTAAAGCAATCTTTAACAGCTAGGGTATTAGGCAAGGGCGGTAGATGAGTCGATCACTTATATAGGGTACAACGAGCAATAAACAATCAGCCAAGAAGCTCTCTAGGGGGTGTCACTCCGTACGAGGTCCTATTTGGGACAAGAATGTGGGTACCTGATCTTGACTGTGAAGGCACAGTGGCAGATGAAAAACCATTTGATATCCATGATCGTTTGGCTGTTTTACAGGATCTAAATGAATCCAGGACACACCAAAGCAACGTCCACTTAAAGCAGACCGCCACTGAGGAAGTCAAGGCAGTAACGGCAAGACCTGTCTGGATCCCAAAAGTCGGGGATCTGGTCAGAGAAAAGATTGCAGACAAGAAAGAATTTGGGCCATCCTACACAAAGCCTGTACCGGTCCTAGCAATCCAAGGCACAAGAACTGTACTTCTGCCGCCTCTTGCCGGGAAAAAGGAGAAAAGATTTGTCTCAATTGACTTAATCAAACCACACTATGTGGCCGATACTAAACAGTAGGCCTCGTGGACTCCACAGTAGCAGACGCCCTCCTCTCGCTACAATCCAAGAAGTTCAAACAGAAAGACTCATCACGTTTGAAGAGCCACCTGTACGGAATGAAGGACTAAGCAACAATGCTATGGAACTCGTTCCACTTCAACAAGAAGAAAATCAACTTAACAACCAAGTTGCAATCAGACCGACTACAGACATCTACGTCATCATGCCTCGTCAAGAGCAAAATCCAATTTCAACAAATCCCGATGCAATTCCAACAATTGATCGAACTGCTTCTGGCTATTTCATGAACTTTGATACGTTTTCACTGGTTCCAAGCGAGCCGGAAACGACGCCAGCCAAAAAAATCACTCAAACAGAAACTCACTGACTTTTTGAACTTTTTTAGAAAGACTTACCTGGTGTCACCTTGGATAGAACTATAGTATATCACTGGGATTCTATTTTTTCTTTTCTGGCTAGGTTTAATTATAACTTTTAGTATGCTTATTAATGGACGATACCTCCAGCAGAGCTCTACAGCCCAAAGAGTCAATTTGATTTTAAAACCACACCAGTCTTCACATCGTGAACCAAGAGACTTGTCTTCAGTGAACATCACAGCAGTTCCTATACCGGACAGTATAGTATGGGACAAGATTGATTTTGATATATTCGGTCCGACTGAACTTTTAAAGCTTAAACATGTATTTAAAATTTCTTTAAGTGATATCATTACCTCCAGTACATTTTCTGATGATTGGGACACTGAAACTGTAAATGCTATGATGTCTGATTTAGAAACAACTGCCGCATTTCCGAACAATGAAATGTTAGAAGGTACTTCAGACTATGATACATTGTACTGTTACCAACATTATGGTCATCATGTCTTGCACAAATCTATAACACCTAGAAATTTATTTGAATACCACCAGTGGGAACACTGCCCAACACCTCCAAAAGGTAGTTCGCAAACCTTTGCACAGAAATTCACATACTTTTCAGGGTTTAATACATCAGACCCAAAGTCATTTTATTACAAAGTGGCAAAAACATCAGCACAGAAAATTATGTTGACTAACACCAAACAGATTTACTCTGCTTCCCTTTTGGCCCAGTTGTCTACACAGGGTTTCGACCTATGGAAGGACACTATAGATTTAAAATCAATCTGGGGTTCTAGGGACTGGCAAGTCCAGGGAACAGAAGCGCTTTTTAGAGCATGCCTCATTCCACAGCAGATGATATTTCTAAATGAAACTGTGCAACAGACATCCTGTCTTGGACTAGCCAAGAACAAGGAAATAAACTCACCCGGGTTTCCTACACCATCACAGATGGGTGGGGGGCAGAATTCAACTACACAAGGGGTAGGATTAGATGACATTCTCCAGTACAACAGATCAGATCCTGATTGGTCGAAATGGCTGATTTGGCCCATTGACACAAACACCTGTCAACAGAGATTTATGAATACAACCGAAGGGTTTAGTATCCACAGGCCAGATACACGCTATGTACAGAGACAACACCCAGGGGTAGTGACATCCTATAGTGTTGGGAAGTTGTGCCTTGATTAGCTAGAGACCTCAACACTCACTGAAGTAAAACATCACTTGACCTTACTCACACCTGATGTAGACCTTAGGGATTTTTTACTAGGCCCAAGGAAAACACGTCAGAAACGTTTCATATATGCTGGCATTTATGCCTACTATAATGAAAACTGGAAAATATCCCAACAGGAGGCCGCAGAAAGAATACGGGAAATAGACCGTATTAACTTAGAGAAAGCATTAGCTGTAGTGGATAATGGGTTAACAACTTTGACCTCCAGAATTTACTCCTTAGGCAACATTGTGTCTTTGGCAATCGACATATTAGAACAAGATCTGGCCTTGTTACAACACGGGCAATCTCAGCTACGTTCTATTATGATCCTAAGCTGGACGCTACAATCTTTGCGTGCAGGCTATGTGCCCTGGCGTTTCATAAACACCACGTCTCTGTTTTCAGAATACAATCTGACTGATAAACAGACAGAAATGGCACAAAGGGGAGCCAAATATACAATGCTGCGTAATGAGAAACTGGAAAGGTTACCATTCACTGTAGCCGAATCACCATCAACTGAATGGCTAATTCATGGCCAAATCACTCTGCCGGTCACTATGTTTTAGTTTCAATATTGCCTTGAGCAAAGGCAGGCAGGCAAATATGAAAAGATGGGTAAGGGTTACATTAAGGAAACTTGGGAGTTACCATATAGATACCGATGCCGGAATGGGGATCGAGAAGTATTTCTGAGCGGTGCAAACTGCAAGAACGCTTTAAGCGGTTCTCTCATGTGTCAGGATATTTCACTACACGGAGCCTGTAGCGGTTCAGTAGCAAACCTATCGTGTCACATGACAGGGACCCCAGCGGCCATGATCACACCGGTTTTCCAGCTGCTCTCGAATGGGAGTTACTTGATGCTAAATGATCAAGGTTGCTGTGAGATGCTTCCGGGCATCGCCTATCTGGTCACTGTTAGCTCCAGGGTTACTTGCTGTATGCAAGTATTGTTTCCGCCACTGAACACAGTCAGGGAGGCGCCGCTATGGCCTTCACTGAACGTTTCTTTCATACAATTTGATACTCTGAGCAGACTGCAAGCCATGCTTTTACAGCAACCCGTGCCCTTAACCTCCGCTCGAGAAACCTTTGAACTTCAAGTTGCAAGGACCTCGACTGAGATACAGGCGCTTATACATACAAACTGCCCCTTTCATTTCGTAGAAATGGTGGGACGTATCTTCAATATGTCTGATACGAGCGGTATTATACACCTATTTAAGACCATAGGGTCAGGACTGTTAAGCACCTTTCAGACAGTCCTCGGAGTAATCCCAAATTTTATACACTCCGTATTGGGAAGCGTATTTGGAGGACTCCCGCTTATCCTATTGCTGATTGCAGGGGTCCTATTCATAATACTACTGCTACGCAATGGACGGCCCAATTCCCGAGGGAATGGCGAACATGCTCCTGGAGCGGAAATACCGTGAACGCATGGTACAACTTCTGGGCATTTCTTGCCTGCGAGAACTCAATGCCTCCTGGTTTCTATCTTTTCGACCAGTCTGGGTAGACTGCATCTTACCTGTTCTTCGATGCCTGTTTTGTGGAGAAGAATGCACGTTGGATCTTTGTCTAACATTTCCATCAGATGCGCCTCCGGACACGGATGCAATGCTGGACCCCATAAAGGCCCACGCTCTGCGTTGTCCCCAGCGGCTTCCAATTCTGATGAATGTATTCCTTGAGAATCCACAGGTGCCATTTGCTCCTGCTGGGTTAGGTGACTCCTCCACAGGCACGCAGGTAACAACTGCCGCACAAGCTGCCGCAGCATCGACTATTGGCAGTGCTACATTCCATCTATGTGCGATTGACGTTCTCTGTGAGGCGTTGGATTTGTCGTCTGCAGTAGCTCACACAGATAATGTTGTGCTTCCCAGCCAGGACACTTAATCTCGAATTGGCTCATCGCGTCCTGGGAAAAAATTTGGCTTCTCCACTCGTTTTCATAATAAACGAGCAAATTTGGAACATTTCCTAAATTGACACTTTCGCTTGAGAAAAGCATGGCCTTCTTCCGCTTCGAGTGAAGCAACTTATATAGAGAAACAAAATAGACATTTCTTTTTTTTAGTGGCTATTGGAAATAGCTGAATTGTAACATTTTTTGAATTTTTTTTTAGCAATTTTAAAACCATGTTTTTACTTGCTTTTAAAATGTTTTTAAATTGTCCAGATTTTAAGTATGGTCATTGTCATCCTGTTCGGAAGAGGAGTGGGTGTTATGTCCCCTATAGAGGCCCTAATGTTATGTTATGTTATGTTAAGTGCTCTTATAACGCGCAGCAGCTACTCCAAGGAGTGTCCCGGCGCGGATCCAAGAGGAGTCCCTGAACTACACCGC
Organism: Calotriton arnoldi; assembly: GCA_963921515.1. NCBI lineage: Eukaryota > Metazoa > Chordata > Amphibia > Caudata > Salamandridae > Calotriton > Calotriton arnoldi. The sequence continues at coordinate 4,687,096 of CAWUFW010000025.1, read as the reverse complement.
CCTCAATTACGGAAACAGATAGGTTTTTAAAAGTTGACCTGTTCATACATGCCCTAAAATGGACGTATTCGTATTTGCCCTAATACGGTCATATTCGTACTTGTCCTATTATGGTCAAAGCCGCATATGCCCTATTACGGTCATAACTGTACATGTCCTATTATAGTCATGATTCCTTATATAGGCATGATCTTTCACCTACATTGGTCCTAGCTAGTACACAACGAGCTCTGAGGGCTGAACGTTATCTATCCTGTGGTTTTGAATACAGCAGGGTTTTTCCCAAACACAGGCCCACACTGTACTCATCAATTATGCATTGCTCTCTAGGAATACACCACCTGCATAATATGAATGTACAAAGTTCACCCCTGACGTCTTCCTCAAGTCTAACAAGGGCCAATACAAACCATACGAAGCAACTAGAGTCTTCAGGGTATAAATACACCACATCTTACCCCGGTAAGACAGAGGGAACCGAGACTTCCATGCTGACACACTGACCAGAGACGCTGAGGTTCCTGCATGCAGTCGCTCCAGCTTACAGCGGTCTACCACAGCCCTTGCGGGTGTCCAACTCGAGACCAGGACGGGGACCCACACTCTCTCTATTCAGGTATGGGCGTTCGACTAAATCCTAGAAGGATTCTTGGCTCTTAGGCTTTTAGACCTACACATATGCTAGGTACACTCAGGTACATCTAGTTAGGCATCGTAGGAGTACGCGCACTTACATAATGCTTTTTATACTCATGTATGTATTCATGACTATTGCAATATGGTAGAACTGTTCTATCCCTTTGCTTTTATCGTACTGCTGATAATATATCTCTGCTATTGTCTGCTGATTGCCGCAGCACATATATTTTACACTAGAATAACAACTGTTCAATAAATACTTATTGAAACGCCCAGACTGTTTATTCTGTGTAACTCTCTGAGACAAACCAAATAAGTAAGCACGAGTGACTGAGCGAAAGGTAGTACATTGTTTCCATGACTCTGAGGAATTAGGGTTGTCATGGTCTAAGGTTGCCAGAAACGAATCTCTCCCCGATAAGAGGAGATTCTAGTGGCACTGTGAGCTAGCTAATGCAAATCAGGCTAACATAGGCGGTGGGGGTGCACAGAACCAGTCTACCACCAAACCCACAGCTTATGTTATCCAAACGCGCAGGTCCTGCATGGGTACTATAGGAACTACACGACATTGCTGATTTAGGTGTAGGTGTAGAAGTTCATATAAGTATGGGAAATCCATTGCAAATGTTTATGAAGTTTCAGATGTGCGGGGGTTCACAACATTTGCATTGTCCACTCCACTCACGCTCACCAGTTCGGAGTTCGGCCATCATAAGTAACATTCAACCCACTCAGGCTCCAACATAGATGCAAATTCCAAATTTTCTGGAAAAATGGTGCAGGAGTACCAGCCGGAGAAACATGTACACTGGAGGGTTCTCTTATTTTCCAGAAATGGATTACTGAATCGTTACAAGTTAAGCAGGTTGGAATAAGGGATAACGCAATTATAACTTCTTGTCAAGTTTCAAGCTGTAACATATTGTTCTTTTTCCCTACATAGATTTTGCCAGAAAGAACCCAGTAAAATGTGTACATTGCTAGACCTGTGCAGTCATTTCTCTCAAGTTGTGGGAATAATATATGCATGAATGTCCTGAAGAAGGTAGACTATAAATATTTTTTCAACCGAAACACATTGATGAAGAGTTAGCCACATAATGTACCAGCACTGAATGATTGTATATGAAAAATGAATTTATGATTGTACAGTGACATTAATTAGGAGATATATATTAGTTTTATGGCAAATCGTTTTTGCCTGATTTTAAATTATTCCTTGTCATTGTGATGTATGTTTTCATGTCGTTTTTATGTGTACAATACAAATGTAAAATATTTGAACAGAGGTATTTAATTATAATATATATATATATATATATCGTTTTTTATATATGTGATATTCATATATTTTTGAAGTGTATGTGTGGGTAAGTGATTGTGTGTGGTTAATACTGGCGTTCACCTAGGGGAGCATTTTCTTTAGTTTTAGTTTACAAACCCTGTCCCCTTGGTTAGAGGGATAGCTCATTTATTACTCAAGCATTTCAATTTAGTACATCAGATTAGATCACTGCATTGAGAGGCATTGATTAAAAGTGACTGTTTTTAACACTCATACCCCCATCATGACAATAATGCCAATAGTGGATTTAAAGGCAAGTCAGTTGTTATGTTCACCCTATATGTACCCTACATTCTTAACTGGAACAACATTAAAGTCTATTTAAATCATCAGACAGTAGAGGTACTTGTATAGCACACACCCTGAACTCACGAATTTCAAGTGCTTTCAAATGCAGTAAGGAAAAGGCAAGCACAGTATAATCAAATCTTTACCTAGGATCACACAATTTGGTCAAGTGGTGATGCCAGGAAAAATTCCAAGTTTTCTTATTTCACATTGTGCCATTCAGCCACTGGATTGGAACTCTTTCCCTCTCTCCAGTTTTACTGTTTTTCATCAAAGGGTAATGTTTTTTCTTAAATTACTGGTGCGTCAGGTTAGAACGTGGGTGGTAGGCAGAATCCCCATGAAAGTGTGGCTCGTTTTGTGCTCGAGGTTCCCAGAGGTCCTCGAGCTGAGCCAAAGCCATGTCATCAGAGGCTCACCCACCTCTGTAATATCAGCTACAGAAACATCTTTCCACAAGAACATTGTAGCAAAAATATAGAAAAACAAAGTATTGTGAAGGTACGAATAAATTCGTAAGCATAGTTTTACTGTTAACTCCACGCATGCGTACCTTGAATATACAATTATTGCCAAGGCACATATACAAGGCTTTGAGTATTGTATACCAATATATAATTACCTTGTCGCTATTTTGGTCGTCGATTGTTTTGCTGCTGTATTATGTAGAACGATATTTAAAACTCGATGTTTCCATATTTTACCATTTTAACTAACAGAACTTGCCTTATGTTTTCTGCTGAACCCTCATATCACACCTGGGCCCTGCAGGAACCGAGCCATTGAACTGAAATTTCCACCTGGGTTGCCCAAGAGCGCGCAGAGTGACAGCAGAGAGCTGCGACTCCAAAAAAAGGAACCTCGACTCCGTATTCTAGGTCCGGACCACAAGGCCTGACCACCAACACGTCTCCCCCACAACTGAATCCTGTGCTATATATGAACATTGGCTGGCTTACTTTGCTTTTCCCGGATGCTTATTTCCACCCCTATGCTTTTTGGAAGATACTGAACTGCAAATATTTAGTTTTCGCTAATTTTAAAACGTTCCTTCTTATGTTTGTCTTGTTCCCCAAGGCTACGGCTATCCCCTGACCACAGACGCACACAGAAGCGATTATGCATCACTGACACTTCTGTTGATGCGCCTTCCTCACGGGGCTCTATAATTCAGACCGTTATAGCGCAGCCCCCTCCCCCCGTTCTTCCGCCAAAGAGCTGCCAATCAAATCTTGCATCTGCAAAACAGGTCAACCGATGCACTTCTGTCAGGCAGCGGCCTTCTACAGACGCCATCTGCAAAGCTCCGCCAATGTATGTACCTACTCCTAAAACAGTCTCCTTTACTCTGCGGCGAAAGCAAGCTGATATATCTGTTACAAAAGGGTCACAATATGAATAACAAGCATTGGCAAAGACAGTAGGCCTAGTGTTGGCCACGAGCCTTTAAAGTTTGTCAATGATAGTTGTGTTGTCATGATTTTTGCAAACTTTACGTTGCGAAAGTTGCCGGGCACTCATCAATCTTAAAAAAATAGGTTAAGAGTAAAAATACTTTTTTGGGTTTCTAAAAGCACGCATTGAGTGAAGTTAGCCAATGGCCGAAGTGGGCTGCCCCATGCTGTATGTTGAAAATATGAATGACACAATAACAGGCCCATGGATGAAGAGGGCTGGCTGAAAGCCCCTTTAAGTAATTTTATTACTATACAATTTTAGCAAAATGAAATTTTTTTGGCTAACATCAGCCACAATTATAATGAAGACTACACGTGCAAATCTCTAACAATGGATTTCCATCACAGTGCACTTTACTCCAGGATGCAGCTGTGCTCGCCAGCCAATGCACCTCTGTTGCAGAGCTACTGCTGAAATATTGCATCTACATAACTGCAAATAAAAAAGTCACCAAGAGAGCGCATCTGCACAGCTCTGCTGATGAACTTCCATCAGAGGACACGCTGTTTAAGAACACATTGATAATTCCTTATTTTATTACATTTCACGGTGCACTTCTGTTGGTTCTAGGCGCTTCAAATAACAAGGGGTACTATTACCCGTTTTAATTGCATTCAATTTAAGTAGGCGTTTGCCAGCATACGAACTCATGACTTGCAGATCAGCATATTTTCAGCGTCCAGCATTGACTCACTGAGCTATCCAGATACAGCCACAGAAATATCCTAAGTGATGCAGAAAATGACAACAAGCCCATCTGGTCTGCCAATTTCATATCTAGTGCAGGCTTGAACACCCTACCATGCATGTCATCATCTTCACTAAATCTCTTAACTGCCCAGAGTACAATATATTGCACTGAGCCATCTTCACGCTGCCTCAATATTCCCAAACTCATGGAATCTACTCCCAGATGATCCCTTGAATGGTTCTTGACCTGTGTCCCCTTTGTCAAGCACTGGCAAAATAAATACGTCTGGCTTTGCCAAGCAGGTGCGAATTTATACATAAAAAAAGTACAATTGAATATAATTTTAATACAAGAATATGTGTGCTTCTAAACAGACAAGTGCACATCACAGAAAATATGATTCATATTGGTGCAATAAAAAGTTACTATTAGCTTTAAATTAACATAACATGAAGATGTACTTTATACATTCACAATCGGCTAAAAAATTAAAAGGGATAATGAACGGAAAGAAAAGAGCCCGGGTAAAGACAAATATTGGACAACCAGCCCTGCAAGTGCATTTTTTAGGCGGATGTGCAGAGTTGATCAGGAATTAATGTCATCATTCACAGGGCAAAGAGCCAATGGCTGAAGAGGCTGACTCACTGACCCAATACTGTATGCTGTGGCAGGTAAAAGCAAACTGAATAACAATTGAGCAAATCAATGGTTGAAGATCACTAATAGAAAATGCCACTCTTTGTGTGTATTTATTCATATATTTTTATTCCTTAATTTCTTTGAGTACCTGAGGCTGGAGGGATCTAAAGCGGTCTCTAGGCCAGGCCTAAAAAGTAAACGGCTGTGCTTACCTTCGACAGGGCAACAAAGGGAAACTTATCCATCTCCAACTGGTACTCCTCTCCCGGCTGATTCGCTAACTGCCCCTTCAAGATTCGGGTGGCGGTCACTGTAGAGATGCCCATTCCTGGAAACAAATGCTATCAATTAAAATCTAGTTTAAAAGCTATGGTTAGTGTTACACTTGGAGAGGGGCATGCCATACTGGCTAACTGCTTGCATGAACTTTGAATATCATTCAAAGTTGCACTGGCAGAGTGCCATTGTTGTGCGGCATATGTGCTTCCAAGGAGTCTTATTCATTCCTACATCACCTGAACATGCATTTCCACTGGATCTCATTCATACTTAACTACATCAGAAATGCATAGACTTCCACAACTCTCATTCCCACGTCAGTAATGTGTACACTTCCACAGACTCTCATTCCCACGTCAGTAATGAGTACACTTCCACAGACTTTCATTCCCACGTCAGTAATGCGTACACTTCCACAGACTCTCATTCCCACGCCAATAATGCGTACACTTCAACAGACTCTCATTTCCACGTCAGTAATGTGTACACATCCACAGACTCACATTCCCACATCAGTAATGCGTACACATCCACAGACTCTCATTCCCACGTCAGTAATGTGTACACATCCACAGACTCTCTTTCCCCCTTAAGTAGTGCGTACACTTCAACAGACTCTCATTCCCACGTCAGTAATGTGTACACATCCACAGACTCACATTCCCACGTCAGTAATGCATACACATCCACAGACCCTCATTCCCACGTCAGTAATGTGTACACATCCACAGACTCTCATTCCCACGTCAGTCATGCGTACACATCCACAGACTCTCCTTCCCACATCAGTAATGAGTACACTTCCACAGTCTCTCATTCCCACGTCAGTAATGTGTACACTTCAACGGACTCATTTGCACGTCAGTAATGCAGACACTTCGACAGACTCAACAGACTCTCATTTCCACGTCAGTAATGCGGACACTTTGACAGACTCTCATTCCCACGTCAGTAATGTGTACACTTCAACAGACTCGCATTCCCACGTCAGTAGGGCCTGATTCACAGAACTAACTTACGTCAAAATCCTAAACTTACAACAATTTTGGTATTCACAGAATGAACTTACACATTTGGGTATTCACAGAATGAACTTACACATTTGGGTATTCACAGAATGAACTTACAACAATTTTGGTACTCACAGAATGAACTTACACATTTGGGTATTCACAGAATGAACTTACAACAATTTTGGTATTCACAGAATGAACTTACACATTTGGGTATTCACAGAATGAACTTACAACAATTTTGGTATTCACAGAATGAACTTACTCATCCTAACTTTATGTCCGCCACTGGGCCAGAAATTCCGGCCCGAGTGCGGACATAAGGTTAGGATGAGTAAGTTCATTCTGTGAATACCCAAATGTGTAAGTTCATTCTGTGAATACCCAAATGTGTAAGTTCATTCTGTGAATACCAAAATTGGTGTAAGTTCATTCTGTGAATACCCAAATGTGTAAGTTCATTCTGTGAATACCAAAATTGTTGTAAGTTCATTCTGTGAATACCCAAATGTGTAAGTTCATTCTGTGAATACCAAAATTGTTGTAAGTTCATTCTGTGAATACCCAAATGTGTAAGTTCATTCTGTGAATACCAAAATTGTTGTAAGTTTAGGATTTTGACGTAAGTTAGTTCTCTGAATCAGGCCCGTAGTGTATACAATTGCACACTCTCATTCACACGTCAGTAATGTGTACACTTGCACACTCATTCACACGTCAGTAATGTGTACACTTCCACAGACTCTCATTCCCACATCAGTAATGCATACAGTTCCACAGACTCTCATTCCCACATCAGTAATACGTACACTTCAATAGGATCTCAGTTATTGGTACATGACTCATTCATGCACTTCCAACGAGAGCACATGGGCTTACCCTGAATGTTACTAATTCCTTCATCACCCTTTAACTAAACTGTATTAACTCATAAATCACTGGAGAACTTGCTTTCCTCGAGTCTCATGTTTTTCTTCATCACGGGCACATGCACATCGACTGAGTCTTCTTCATTCCAACACCATGTTTTGTGGTCCTTCATTAGGTCCCATTCTTTCCCGCCTTGAACCAATTCGGTTATATGAGGTCTTGTTGAAGGCATGTGCGTTGCCTATTTGTACGAGTGTGGTAGTTGAAATCGGAATGTCTTGTTGTTGTACTAAAGTATCCATGCGGCTAACTCTGAGGGGTTGGCTGGGTATCTCGGGGTTGTGTATTATGTGTTGTTCACATACTCATTGTCATCTATCCCCTACTCATCCTCGGTGATACAATTATCATCAGCGTTCCCATGCACATCCTCATGATCCCATACTCCTCGTCAGTGATCTTCTGCTAATCTTCAGTGATCATATACTAATCCTATCCTCACTAATCACATACTCGTCCTCAGTGATCACATATTAATCTTATCCCCAGGGATACCAAAGTCATTGTTACTGATCTCATACTCGTCCTCAGTGATCACATACTAATATTATCCCCAGGGATCCCATATTAAACCTCAGTGATCCCTTACTAATCCCATACTCAGTGATGCCATACTCATCCTCAGTAATCACATATGAATCCTATCCTCAGGGATCCCAAAGTCATTGTCACTGATCTCATACTCATCCTCAGTGATCACATACTAATCTTATCTCCAGGGATCTCGTATTAATTCTCAGTGATCTCATACTCATCCTCAGTGATCACATACTTATCCTAATCAAAAGGGATCCCAAGCTCGTCAGCGATCCCATACTCATTCTCAGTGACCACATACCAATCCTATCCTTATGGATTCCAAACTCATCATTAGTGATCCCATGCTCGTTGTCACTGATCATCTGCAGTGATCCCATACTCGTCCTCAGTGATCCCATACTGGCCCTCATAGATCCCATACTTGTCACGAGTGATCACATACTAATTGTCAGAGATCACATTTCCACTCTCAATGATCACATGCACATCCTCAACGATCCCACATTCATCCCTGATGATCCTACACTCATTCCTGCTGATCGCACACTCATCATCTGTGATCCCACACTCATCCCTGGAGATCCTATACTCATTCCTGCTGATCGCACACTCATGGCTCAGAATCACATACCTGCTGTCAAGGATTGCATACATTGCCATTGTTGATGATTGAATACTGATTGACAACAATCATGCAGTAAATTCCCTGAAAATGACTACGCACTCATCAATGTTATTATATTAATTGTCAGTGGTGACACAGTAAACACTGGTGATGATATACTCTGTCAGTGATCGTATAGTCTTTAGCAGTGAATGCAAGCTCATTAGCAGCTGTATATCAATCATCCTTGAATAAATTTACAATCCTCAACTGAGTCTCATTAACATTCCACAGTCAATGTTAGTGAGAATAACATTCGACAACATATGATCTAAAGTCACGGCGTGTGCCCTTCATCCATCAGCTACAAACCGCCCCAAACCCTGGAATGTACTAATACCAGAGATTAACCATTTTAGTCACTAACCATCTCCAAGGAACATGATGATGTTTTTGGCAATGTTGTTGTTGAGCTTCTGCAGTTTCAGGGCCTGTTTAAGTGTCTGTTGTGCCTGGTCCCTCCAGTACTGTGAACTTTTCTCTTTTTCTAGAAAAAACATAAAATGACAATGTTTCAGTGGTAATAGATGGATAAGAGAAGGAGATAAAAGACGAGAATTTGATTACATAAGTAGGTAGCACGTGAAAGAGACATTAAATCCAAAGAAAATAATCAAAATAATGTAAATGCCGCTATTTTCCAGTTGCTGCCCACTTCTAGTACTTGATAAAAAATAAGTGGGCAGAGACTAAGTAACAAGAGGTCATGGCAAGCGACTGGAGGGGACACACCATTGGAAAAGATATTCCTCATGGGAAGGTTAATTAGTCAGTGGTCTCATAAAGTTCTGGGACAGGGACGGGGGTGCAAGAGTATTGCAAAAGGAGGGAAGGTCAAAGCTGGAGGCCATCTGTCTGGTGAGAATGCACTGAAACAGACAGATGGATGGACAAGTCCAAATGTCACTGAATCCCTGGAGAGGGTTAGAGAAGGCTGAAGCTAATGCACAAGTGAGGCTTTTGAGGATCTAAAGTAATCTGTCCAGTCAGATGGTAAGAGAACTTCCTAGTGATGAGGTCTAGACGATCTCCTTTTCCTACACCCCAATTTACTAGCCAGATACAAATATTGGGCAGTCACATACCTGGGATGATGGCGAGTGTGAGAGTGACTTCAACGACCAGAAAAATTAGAAGAGGGTTCATCATGAAGGGTGATGTGTTGGGCCCAAGATGTCGTCAATAGAGGAGTGTCCGACCAGAGGAATGGATCACACTGAGCCGATTAGTCGATTATTACTTCTGAAAAATAGAGAAGACGAAGTTTAGAGTTTCATCCCTTGAAAGAGAGAACCAAGCAATGTCGACTGACAAGGAACCCTGTTTACAATCTCTATGTTGTCATTTTCCCTTTCTCCATGGCTATGTAACCTGGAAAGGGTGTAACAAGTGAAATTTGTATTGCATTTATCCGAATACTCTTCTGACATTGCAGTCATTTGTATCCCTACAAACAACTTCTACAATACTATTTAGACTGATAAATAGCAGAGGCGCATTCTAAGTCAATAGAAACTCATGCATCAATTACTTACTGGTAATTGCATTACTCCGAGTACCTTTTCACCATAAATAATAATTTATTGAGAGATGCGGCAGTTACGAAGAGGTAATCAGTGCTTCCAAAGGGGAAGAATTACTCTATGGGACTGATTCACAAATGAAAAACGGTAGTAGACATATTAAGTACACGGTGCATAAATAATTAGGACCAAGTGTATTCTCCAGACACTCATGCATGGAGTAAATGCACGAGCAGGTATATATGGAATTCATGCACAAACGTGGCTCACACTCCTTGTTTTAAACTCACAGGTGCGTAATGCACACATTACACATCAGTATGCCTTTGAATATTGTAGAATGTAAAAAAAAAGTATATGTAAATGGAAGCCCTTCCTGTCCATGTTGTGACAGAATTAGGCTGAAGCCAGAGGCATAACCCAGGCCCCTACAGCCTCTGTGGCGCAGGGTGGAAGGGGGGGCAGGGTGGCCCACCCATGCAGTCTTAGGCTTATGATTATTTCAGATATATAAGATATGCGAGTCTCAGGGGCCCCAGCCTCACCACATTCTGCATGGGAGTCCTGACATTTAGTGTTACGCTACTGTGGTTTCAGCATTACTGCGCTTCTAGGGCCACATAGATTTGGAAGACGTTAAGAGGTGGTATAAGCACTGGCAATTTATGCCACAGAGGCGTACCTTCCATTGGCGCAGCAGGTGGAGTAGCACTGGGCCCAGAGGCATGAGGGGCCCCAGTGCTTAATTTGTAAAAAAAATAAGTGCCAGGGCTCTCGTCAGAAGGCCATTGCAGCTCGCACCACACATTTCCCCTGCTAGTGCTGCCAATGTTAGTAACAACACAACTACTAACCATCGCACTCCCACAAGTGTAACAATTCGGACTATTCCAGGTCACCAAAGCTATAAGATTGGCTTGGGCGGCAGCTAATAGTCATTTTTAACCCCTTCGATGCGCGTGACGAGCTCAGCTCGTCATGCTGCGCGGTAGCGCTGTGCGCATGACGAGCTGAGCTCGTCACGACCACACCCGCGATCGGAATGTCCAGAACACGAGCGGAATTCCGATCGCGGTCAAGGGGTTAATGTCAATTGAATTAATAATTGATTGTTGTTGTGGTCATTTCTAAATTAGCCAGACAGCGCCACCTTGTGGTAGGCTGTCACAGGCGCTGGTGTTGACAATTAAGTGCTGGTGTCAAGCACCAGAAATCACCGGCTCAAATTAAGCACCGAGGGGCCCTATGAACCTTAGTTATTGCTGTTTTCACAGTTCAAACAGCGGTCGGGTCCATTGCATTCCTTACTCTAGGACTAATGGCACACTGACTACGCAATCTTTCTGTGAACAGTAATACATGTGCATTGCATTATTCCAGAATGTCTTCTTACCCCAGGGTAGAGACACACAATTTTACAACCACAGTCAGACTGTACTTGTGTAAACTGTACATAAAATAGGAGCTAGTCACAAAGATATTTTGATGTACGTAAAGTATATTCCTGCAGTACTCTTTTACATACTTCCAAATCATCTAAAATAGGATTGCAATAGGAATATTCAGGGAATAGCCATATACATTTGGATAAATAGGAAATACGATGCCCTCGTTGCACTTTTACAAATAGGGAGTTGGACATTTTGGGCCAATTCACTGAGGCGTGTAAGAGTCCGCAAAAGAGTACTCCTGTTATTCTACTTCCCCTACTCATAATTGCTTTAGTGAATCGGCCCCAAAGTGTACATTATACACAAACTGTATGCTTACCTTACACTTTAGTAAGTCACGTGCATGCATCTCATCCCCAGAAAAGGTTCTGCAAACCTCCTATTACAAATCCTGAACCCCATTTAAATGGCTGACTGCACCCACTGATCTGAAATTAATTGGATTTGGAAATTATCTCACACAAGTACTCCAAGTATCGAACAATTGCCCGCATGCTTTGGCCACCTCTCCCCTCCCACATCATTCTCCCATTGTCAGACTGGAAAAAAAAAAACATGGCATTTGGCAGGACCTTCGTACAACAGCAAATGATAGCAAGCTTGGTTGCACATGCGAATCCTTTGCTAGCACTGAGGCGAAACGATCCGGATTCCAGCCTGCATTCCAGTTTTGTTTACGTTTGCACATTAAAGGCAGGCCTTTTGCCTGCGCCAGTGCTTGGTTTTCACTTCCTGCATCTGTAATGTGATGGCAGCAGCATTGTCGATGAGATGAGGAAGTAATGTCATGCAGCACCATGCAGAAGTCAATATTGTGACATAGCAAACAACAACAGGATCATTCAAGGAAAAATATAGATCCAACTATTAAAACGAAATAAGCATTCTTGTGTATAAATTTACTCGTGCAAAATTTCTGAAAAGTCCACCAGCAGGCAGCTCACATGTGCCACAATAACCATACCAAATTTCAAATAATATACATAAATCAGGGTTTTCATATCCATGTCTGTACTCTACACATTAAGAAATACCCATTATGATCTTAAAGAGGGTATTGGTTTAAATCTCCTTTCTTTTTAGGTTTGGCCTAGAGAAAGCACGCATTTAACAACCAAAACTAGGTCGTGGTAGACAGCCTTCGTCTGACCACTACATGTTACTAAATTGCCACAGAGATAGAAAATGGTCGAAGTTACTGAGCGCAGACATCAAGGAAACACTACCTCGTTCTTTACGATGAAAACAGTTTATGTTGCTTCTTCTCATTAGTGTTGAAAAAAAGTTCATTATCAATTATGGAGAATTTACAACCTGTCTCTTGACCCTGAGAAGTTATTAGTTAAGATGAACAGTTCTTGTTTTCTAATTCAGGAATATCGCAAACCAAAGTCCTCCTGGCAATGAGATGAACAGGGTTTAACTTAACAAGTAGTGGGGAAAGCCCTGAAAAAAACAGGCAAAACTTCCTGCAGTTTAAAATGTTAGACCTCCACATACCTCTGCAGGGACAAGGAAAGCAATGATACCAGTTACCCCTTTGCTGCTGTGGTTGGTGGTTGACCATTCCCCACGGCAGCCAATTCTCAAGCATGGAAGGGCTAATCTCTACAAATAACCACAAAAATACACAGACATGAACCCTACCCTCCACCAAATAATCCACTGGGCAACAGTCTTGTTTTTTGTTTTTCTGAGGATGTCTCAGGGGTGGATCTGTTTTACTTCGCAATGCCCTCATTTCTTAGTCCCTCTGTTCAAAGACACCTAATCCTTAGCACACTGAGGTTCAACAGAATAAGCAAAGACAAATCCGATGTTCTGAGCATTTATATGGTAAAAAAGCTTTCTCAAGCCGCAGTGCAAGCTTGTCTTCAACTGGAAAAGTACAGCAAAAACAGAGTCGAACAGGCTTTACCCACAGACAGCACAGCTCCTCCATTGACAGTAGCAGTGCACACCTCCATGCATACCTTCCGCGCGTGCACACACACACACTCACTCCCATACATATGGTACAGAATGGCAGCCCCAAGGTAAGCTTTCCTTGCATGAAGAACATGCACAGTATGGGTAGAAGCATTTCAAACTTTCTTAAAGAAACAGTGTAAGTGCACCACAAGAAGCAGTGACTGGGCAATCACCCCCACACACTCAAACACAAAGAGTAGGTACAGCAAGGCATGTAGCAATGTCATGGAGGTTCCACCTTCCCTAGGGCGAGTATGCTAGAGTGCATGAAGGGAGCTGATTGTTGCAGTGGACATTGTGTGTCACAGCGCCCAGCGAACCAGATGTTTGAAGAGCCAAGAGGAAACTGACATTGTATCTCCTTAAGGAAGGAGGAATGATGCTAGCTCATTGGCATCTCTGATGGGCTGTTGCCCTGCCAAGCCTGAAATGGCTGATATTGGATGGCCATTACCACTCACAGAGCAGAGCCCCATAGGCCCAAGGCCTTCTCCTGGGTTAAGGACCCAGGCCTGGCCAACCAGGCAATAGACCTCGTCAAGCCACCCGCAGGAAGAATCCACAAAGTGCTCCACATCAGCAGTCCCTTTCCATAAGGTGCAAAGAAACACAAAGGACGGAGAGGATTTTTCTGGAGAAGTTTATCCCTTTGTAATAGCAGTAAATAAGCCATGTGCATCAAGTCACCAGTAAAGGTCAACAAATGTTAGGCAGAGGAGGGGGCCAGAATCTGCTAACAGACCTTAACCAACAGCATTTGCCGTAAGCCTCACTCTTTCCCTCTAGCATTTAGGGTTTAGCCCAACACTAAGGACTGCTAAATGCAGTACCACTGGGCTTCTCTCATCTAAAGAATGACTTACGTCACTATTTTACTGTAAAACTGGAATAAACAACAAACACAGACATATATGTCCCTTAAATCTCAGCACTTCGCTTCATGGAGTAAAAAACACCCCAGGCGTTCCTGTCTCTTAAATCTCACTATATTACTTAATGGAATAAAGAACATCCACAGAAGTCCATCTTCCTAACAACAGACAGCAATTAAAAGTAACCAGCGCAGCTGTCGCTGCCCATTGCTTACCCTTAGATACCATTAGCTCGGCTACTATTGGTCTCTCAGGTCATAAAGGCAGTAGCAGAACAAAACAAGCATTGGCATAGCCAATAGGTCTCGCCTTTGGGACCTTATCATTTTTTAGTTATGCTTTACATGGAGAAGTGTTGGTTGGGGTTTAAAAGAAGCAATACAATAAAAATGCAGATTACTCGCTGAACACTACATGTGCGCCTACCGTCCACCTCCTGTCCCGAACGACTGGCATGGACTGTTTGGGGGAGGGACTGGAAAAGCAAGATGAAAGGGTGGGCTAGCGAGATAAAGCAGCGACGGGGCGTGTGGGGGATTGAGGTAAAGCCAAGTGCCATGCTGAGCGAGGGAAAGGATTGCTTCAATGAATAAATGCAGATTACTTGCTGCGTGTGGCGCCCAGACTAAAGGTGTCTACGTGTTGCAGGAAGGTCGCAGAAGAAAAAAAAAAGCAAAGATAAATAAATAAAAAAGTTGGGGGTGGGCGCATATGCAAGCACGGAGGGTGGGGTGCTTATGGGGACGGGGCAGAAACACGGAGAAGTGCTGTTTGAGGTTTAATAGAAGCAACACAGGCAATACATTTAAAAAAATGCAGATTACTCGCTGAACACTACATGTGCGCCTACTGTCCACCTCCTGTCCTGAACGAGTGGGGGATTGAGGTAAAGCCAAGTGCCATGCTGAGCGAGGGAAACGATTGTTTCAATGAATAAATGCAGATTACTCAATGCGTGTGGCGCCCAGACTAAAAGTGTCTGTGTTTTAGGAAGGTCGCCAAAAATCTCGTCCTCACCCGATATCTCCTCACAAACTTTCTGACCTGCACTTAAACCCGCTATTTTATTATTTTATTTTTATTTATAAAGTCTTCTATAGCACGAACTAGACCCTGGAAGGGTAGCAGAGCGCTTGACAAATGTTACAGAAACTAGAAAGCAGGAAGCTCTTGCATCAAATATTCTAGAACTGAAGTTAGAATAATAAACACTGTTCTAAAATATATAGGACGCAAGTTTAGCTGGATGTAGAAATGAAATACAGGTCGAAATTTTTGTTGGGAGGTATTGTTTACATCAAGTCGAGATTTGTGAGTCTAGTCTTCTAAAGTCTGTTTTTCTCAAAGATGTTTTTGCTGTCTGCATTCACATGGTTTCCTCGTAAGGTGTGCCTCCTTGCTTGAAGCAAGCTCACTAAAGTAAGATCCACTCTGCAGATATGGCTACCCTGATAGTGACAGCCTCACACGCCACTGCCACACTCTAGTGTCACTGGAGGTTAGGCTACCCAGCAGTGAGATTTCTGTAATAAATGAAACCACCCAGAACTTGTAAGAAGACGCAGGTAATTGATCTCTGCAGTTTCCATTGCAAACTCTGGAAGGAAAATGGAGAAAGTACATTAAATTACACTCTTCCTAATAAAGTTTGATTAATCGGACCCGATATTTCCTTTTTCAATAGTCTCCACTTTAAAATGATTACCACAGTAGAAGGAAAGTCATTGTCGAAATGCTCCTCTGCGCTTTACTGTGTTTTAGGGCGAGTTCCGCTTTGAGTTGAAAACTATGTATTGCTTGAACTAATTAATTGAAATCTGATTTTGCTGTTTGGTTTGCATGAAAGCGGATGTTAATTGTTGCTTCTCTTGAGTGTCAAGGAGTGGTCTGTTGCGAGCCTGAACCGAATGAGTTGTTCGTGTTGTGAAACTATCCTGCCCACACACAACCCCGTCAGCATTTTCTTCTGATCGGTCATGAAGTGTTACTACTATCTTAGTGCAATATTTCACAATTAACTGCTGCAGTTCAGTTTTGAGCGAAGCGACCCAGTGAGAAGCTTCCTCTGTAGTATTTCTTTCATTCAGTGAATAATATCAGAAGAAAACAAGTGTTAAAGAGGAGCGAAGTGACTGAGAAAGGGAGATCGCAATAACAGCAAGCGAACAAAAGTGAAAGCGCCAGGATGTGTAGCCTCGCGCTGAAAGTTAGCGATGCGCTTAATGAGCCATGACGAGAGAGGAAAGCCAAATGGCGCCTCTGCTCGTAACTGTGCGCGTAACCGCACGCTCTAGGCCACACAAAAAGCTGTGGTCGGCTTTTTAAAGCCCACTCACTAAATGTCTCGCCAGAGCAGCGCATGCGCTGGCTCAGGCGAGACCTAAAAACAGGGCTCAAAGAAGCCTGTTTACATTCTGTAGTTTCTACTCATTACCTTTCCCATGGTATGAAATTGGAGGCATCTAAGAAGCTATGGATAGGGCAAGGAGTCAGACATGTAATGTCATCAGGGGTCAAAGGGCACATGATATTACTTCTGCTGTCCCTGCATTTGGTGAATCAGGTTGCAGTCTGAATTATAAAGTAGGCAACATCAAGATACCTTAATATCGTAGCCAAAATAAAGAACACTAATAATATTGAGAAAGGAGGTAAGTGCACAAAGGTAAGTACAGATTTACTAAACTTAGCTCCACATCTACGTACCTTGAAGATATATATATTGACAAGCTACATATATCTGGAGTTAGGTAAATATGTACAGATTTTCTATACCTATCAATATTTTGGCTATGATATTATGGCCTCTCTATACTGCCTACTCGATATTCCATTCCTACACTCATAAATCACGGTCCATGCTACTATTTCACTGTATCACAGCATGGAATTAAGAAAACCCTAGGCATTTCCATCCTTCTATGCAGGGCTTTAAGTGGGAAAAAAAAACTGGGGGTGCTCTAAAAGGGGCGTGGCAAATTTCTTAAAGGGGTGTGGCCTATCCGAGTAGGGGCGTGGTCTAAATCAAGATAACTAGCATTGTGTGCTTAAGAAAATCATGAAGTCGCATCCAGCAAAGGATAATAAAATAAGCAAAAAGGTATATTTATTAAGTATAAGCCATAAAATACCAAACACTTTAAAAAACATGTAAAAATGATTTACATTACTTAGAAATCTATTGCAGGATTTCCCAAAACCCTTGAAGATATTCACTGTGTCTATTTTGATGGGGTTTCTCACAACAATTTTCTTCAGCAGACCTTCTACCTTTTGCCAGGCAACTCTTTACATACAGCTTTGCGTCAAATGTTTCAAATGGAGGACCATTGAGTTTTACCCATAAGCATGAAGAAATGGTCTCTACAAGACTGCGCACAGGCGCTGCGGTGGCAGGCCTGAGACACCATTTTAGGGCTACTCATGTGGGTGGCACAATCAGTGCTGCAGGCCCACTAGTAGCATTTGAATTACCCGCCCGGCACACTTAGTGCATTTTACTAGGGACCTACTGGTAAAACAAATATGCCAATCATGGATAACCAATCACAGTAATAATTTAACCAGGGAGCACTTGCACTTTGGCACTGATCAGCAGTGGCAAAATGCCCAAAGCATCTAAACCAGCAAAACGAAATCCCTCACAGTGTCAAAATGTAGGAGGTAGAGGCAAAAAGTCAGGGGAAACCACGCCAAGGATGCCAGGTCTAACAGTCACACAGGACTTAATTACATCAGTGTTAGTAAACATAGGAAGAGCAGAGCAATGTGAAAGTGATGAAAATGAAACTCAGAGGGGTCCGTCTGGGTCGGCTTTACTATTGACTTGAGATATCTACTTACTTCTGAATTGTGCCTGAACATTTTTAATGCAGCCACAAGTTACATTACACAAGATCATATACATTTTTGGGGGGACTGCGGGGCACAGTGAGATTAAGTCTTAATCTCACTGTGCCCCCAGTCCCCCAAAATGTATATGATCTTGTGTAATGTAACTAGTGCTCATGTAGCTCACGTAAAGCGCTCCAATACGTTCGGGTCGAGACAGAGCTATATTAAACTGTAATATATATATCAACTCCCTTCCTAATGCATCTAGAGTTATTATATTCAGTGGCTGGGTGGTTTATTGGTATTTTCCGGAGCTGGCACAAGTCCTTCTGAAGGCTCACAGGCTCACAGGTTGTGTGTGCGAGCACCGGTACTAGAGTGTATGCCAACGTCGGTATGTATTTCATGTGTTATTGTTCATCCTATGTGTGATTTGACATGTGTGGTTCCACGTTATCACATATGTGTTACTGTAAACGTTATTTATTAGGCGATCAGTAAACAGAAGCAGACACCTGGACGGACTAACACACAGAAGGGAATATAATGTAAATGAAACGACCCATGGATGGATAAACTGACTGATGGGTGGACGGTCGGTTGGTTAGAAATAGACATATGATTGAGAAAAAAGACGGGCAGGTATGTATCTAGAGAAATCAGACAGGTTTTTGAGGCATAGAGATGACGGGCCGACAGGGGCAGGGCTGCACTGGTAGTGGTAGTGTCACTGCTGCTGGATTCTGTTGTAGACCCTCGTCCTCGCTTGCTTTAAGGCAGAGCAGGGTCACACTGGTTGCTGGAGAAATCTTGCTGCAGGCCGTAAAAGCAGGGTTGTGCCGGTTCTAACCAGCTGTTGTTGTGCCGATGGCTGGCACGATGACGTAGGTGGCGCT
Source organism: Calotriton arnoldi (assembly GCA_963921515.1). Classification (NCBI taxonomy): domain Eukaryota; kingdom Metazoa; phylum Chordata; class Amphibia; order Caudata; family Salamandridae; genus Calotriton; species Calotriton arnoldi. Next base: position 4,668,057 of record CAWUFW010000025.1, on the reverse strand, counting down.
GCGTGTTCAAAGAGAAGGGAAATCCCAAGAGAAAGTGTCTCTCTTCAAAGGATTTCCCTTCCTGCTACAATGACATCACGCCTTAAGCAGTGCGCGTGCATGCTCACCAGAAACACCAAACAAAAACCGGGACGTCTGGTCACCCTACCTTTGACCTTTGAGGCCCGAAAATAGAGCCCCCTAGAGACCCCTTTTGAGGCCCCCCCAAAAAAACTGGGGGTGCTCAGACCCCCACAGACCCCCCCACTTAAAGCCCTGCTTCTATGTCATTGTTGTTCTGCATGGATTGCAAACATTCAGAGAACTCCGGCTCACTCGAACATCGAACAGAATTAACAACATCCCCGGCATCTGTGCCGTACTATTTCACAGGATCCATTAAGAAAGTAGAATAACGTCCCTGGGATCTCTGTCCCTCAGATCCCGCATTATTGCTGGCACTAGTCATTACTACTGCTGTATCCCACACTAGAGTACAATTTGAAATGGTGCTCGCTCTAAGGCTTTGCTCTCTGTAGCCACTTCCTGTCAATGAAGACTGTGGCAAACACACTCAACTTCTTCAGCTGGACAATACTGGCTCTTCAGGTTTCTCTGCTAAAGCTTCACTTTGGAGCTTGAAGCAATTTTTAAATCGCTCTTCAAAGAACATGTTCCTTGGAAAACATATGGCTGCCTAATCTCATGGCTGTCGCTTACCTTTTCAGCACAAAGTATTCTGACCTCTGGATGGGTCAGTATATGGATTTCCTCCTCTACCTCAACAGTTTCCTTAAATCAAATTAGTTCACATTGACTTCTATAAGTAATGCACATAATGTACAAAGCGAACAACTCCTTTCTTGCCCACATTACCTCCAACCCTTCTAGACACCTCTTGTCCAAAGTTACCCCTATTTGTCTTTATTGTGTAACTGTCTTTATTATGGCAAAGTCCATTTGTGCATATATCTGTAGTCTAACGCCTCGCATAGCTGATTAGCTGCATTTTCACCTAGTTGTCAGGACTACAATTGTGTCTGCTACCACCTCAGACTTTTCAACCCTTTGTAAGTGGGCTGGGCTCTCAGCTATCTGTGACAGTATGTGATGCTACATTACTGTCATTTCAGCTAACAACTATGCTTTTTCACCACACTCCTGATTGTATACAGCTCTGACAAATTTCCATTTAATTGGAAATTCATCTATTTGTGATTTTTTTTTATGGCGTGTTGCATTAATAGCCACACTGTAGGCCTGCTGCTTTCACTTTCATTATACAGAGCTTTGAAAACTGTTGAAGTTTTTGCTTTACAAAACAATATCTACACACACTAATGTGTATATTTAGCTATGCATTTAATTGAAGAAAGTGGACATTAGCCATGGGTGGGCCATGGCGGCCCATGCTCCGAGAGCAGCCTCTTGGCCTACAGCCATAGTTGCAGAATGGCCAGTCTGTTCCTGATGACAGGTTCAGGTGCGGTTGTGGTGTCAGCTATAGAGACAGACTTACAGGAATGAAATGGCTGGTCAGATGAATCCCATGGCGGAGGAAGAAGTCCTCCCCTCTCCAGTGGGAATTTAAACCAGTTGTTGACATCTACTCTGCATAGCACCTTTCCAAGTCTGTTTTAATTTTTTATTCATATTTACAAAGCTTTATATATTTAGACTCATTTTGCATTTTATTGCAGAGATATGGCCGGCTCAGCATGCACTGGTCCAATTCTAGCCTGGTCTCCTGCGGTATGGAGTGGCATGAACATGTTTATAGGAGCAGGGTTTGATTTCCAGTTCAACCTCCGTTACACCCCCACCCCCCACCACTCCCCACACCCCCAAAGAAATGCAGTGCACTGTTTGTAGCCATCTTCAAAAGCGTAATTTAGGTTTAGGAGATGCCCAGTTGAGTGAAGTTTCCGCTCCTTGCAAAAGCCCTTGGAACTCACCCAAAACATTTTTTTTTTACATTTCTGAGTGAAATTTGTCAATGCCCTTTGAATTTGACCCACGTAAAACCCGACAATTAACTCACCCAGCCATCCGACAGGTGACCCAACAGAGGAACGTGAAGACAGCAAAAAAGAGAGTGAGGCAGACGATAGTGGTCAGGAGGAGCTCCATGAAGTGGGAGAGAAACATGGCGGCAACTGCTGTGGGAGGACAGGGCCTCTCAAAAAACCTGCTCTCTCTGGAACCGGGGGAGTCAGTGCGCCTGACGAGGTCAACCTTCCCTGGAACTAAACTGGAGCCCCCTCAATTGAGGACAGGGATACATATACGGAAACTTCCACAGCAAGCTGCCTTTCGACAGCGACCAGATGACAGTAAGTAAGCTCTTTATCTCAAGCAGATAATTCACAGGGATTAAGCAAGAGAGAGTGAAGCAAGGAGAAGCCTATGAGCGAGGTCAGCAGACACCCAACCCTGCCATGACCCCCTTCTGGTCAGATGTCCCTGTCTGCTTCATCTGTTTGCAAGTATTCCCTGACACATAGGGTGACCAGACTTTGAGAAGCAAAAACCTGGAAATGCAAGACATAGAAACAGGACTAAAGGCTGACAATGATCAACACACACACACACGCACGCACGCACGCATGCACACACTTTCTCTCTCTCTCACTCTGTGGTGAGAGAGAGAGAGAGAGAGAGAAACACTGAAAACGGTGTCAACACTCTTGTTCCGTTCAACTCCATATTTACAAGGCCACATTTAAATAATGTTATATTTCTAGGGCCACATTTGCAAGAAAATGATGCACTGTGTCGCCGCAAGCCATTTAGCTGCGCCGTGCTGCGTCATTTTCAAAGCACAGGGATGCGTCGTATTAGCAACAATACAACGCATTCCTGCACTTTCCCCTGTGCTGGTGTACAATTGACTGCCATGCACTAGTGCAGGCACCCTTGTGTCATTTCACAAGGTTGCCTGCGCTGCAGGGATGATTGTTTTTGTGCAGGAAAGATCACCTTCCTGCACAAAAACAATCATTAATGCCTTGAAAGATGAAACGGTTGCCAAAGAACTCAGGGTGGAAACCGAGCTCTACTTCAAGGAAAATGACGGCTCAGTACAGTCGGCAGTTATTTTATGGGAAGCTTTCAAGGTGGTGTTACGTGATAGAGCCCAAAATATTATTGCCCATAAAAAACGGCAGGAAACCCAAGAGATTGTGGCTATGGAACGCAGACTGGTGGATCTTGAAGGCAGTGGTGCCTCCACGTTGAGTGAACATACCCTTCGCCAAATTGATATTACTAAAAGGGAATACCAGGCACTGGTCACCCAAGAGGCGCGGGCCCACCAGCTCGGAGTCCAGCATAGATTAAATGAGACAGGAGACAGAGCGGGTAAGCTGCTGGCTTGGTTAGGAAGGAAGGAAATGGAGTCGAGGTGGGTCATGTCCATTAGGGAACAAGGCCATACTTACACCACACCCCAAGATATAGCGGGGGCTTTTGCCCGGTACTACACAGCACTCTACGCAGCCCGATCACAAACGAATGAGACACAAATAATCAAGTACCTTGACGAGATCGAGCTTCCTCATCTCTCCCAGGAAGAGAGGGATAGGCTTGAGGAAGACATCACCCTGGAAGAGGTAACAGAGGCCATTGGTCGACTGAAGTCGGGGAAAACCCCAGGCCCAAATGGGCTTCCGGGGGAATTTTATAAAGTACACAGTAACCTACTGGCCCCACATCTACTTAAGATGTTTCAGGCTTCCAAAGACAATGGGACTCTCTCTGCAGACCTTAGAACGGCAACGGTGGTGGTAATACACAAAGCGGGGAAACCCCCAGACGATTGTGGGTCCTATCGCCCCATCTCGTTACTAAATATAGAAACAAAGATCCTGGCCACTATCCTCGCGACGTGCCTCTTAACGGTTATTACCCCTCTGATACACGGAGACCAGTCTGGCTTTATGCCAAAGCGAGCCACGCGCTATAACCTGCGACGCGTGGCTAATTGGATGGATGCTTTTCGAGACCGGGATGAGGCCCATCTGCTCCTTTCCCTTGACGCTGAGAAGGCGTTCGATACCATCCACTGGCCTTTTATAAGATGCACTCTGGAGAAATTCGGATTTGGCCCGGGGTTCAGGGACTGGGTGGTGCTGCTATACACTGGGCCCGAAGCTAGAGTTCGGGTCAATGGAGCTATTTCGAGGACCTGGCCGGTTCAAAGGGGGACTAGGCAGGGATGCCCCCTTTCCCCCTTACTTTTTGCCCTTATATTAGAACCCTTGGCCTGTGTTATCAGAACCTACCCTGGGCTGGGTGGTTTTGTAGACGAATTCCGACTGCTGGACGAAGAACGCATATCTTTATATGCGGACGACATCCTGTTGTATGTGACGAACCCGACTAAAACACTCCCCAAAATCCTACAAATTTTTGACGACTATGGGCGTCATGCGGGATATAGGAACAATTGGAGTAAATCCACCCTGTACCCGGTGGGGGGTGGGGGGTTGGGGTGGAGCCCCAGACTTACTCGAGCTGTTTGCGATGGTCGACAGAGAGATTTACCTACCTTGGCCTCTACATCACCACGGACGTGGCAGCTAGCTTAGCACGCAACATCAGGCGGGTCCTTTTAACATCCAGGAAGACATTAGGAGATGGAGGAGGCTTCCACTGACGATCATGGGGAGGGCCGCTATATATAAAATGATTACACTCCCCCAGTTGCTTTACGTGTTGCAAAACACTTACAGTAAGATACCAGAAACGATGTTTAAAAGTATGGATAGTGAATTGCGCCTGCTTCTCTGGGACGGGGCCCATCCACGCATTGCACTTCAAACACTACAAAGAAACCCGTATAATGGGGGTTTGGCCCTCCCGGATATTAGGGCGTACTATAGAGCGTTCCATCTCATTGTCATCAATGAGTGGATCCATGCACCTGGGGACCACCCGACGTATAGGCTGGAAAGGCTGCAATTTAGAGAACGCACACACCTACACTATATCTATGGTGGCAAGGGAAGTAGCCGGCTGTTACAAGCGACCCAAAGGGCATTGGAGGAATGGAAAAGTGCTGACGGCAAATTAAATGGGACCAAAAACCTACCAGAGAGACCCCATTATGGGAGGGAACTAGATTAGTCGAGATTGGAAAACTGAGAGGCTTTAGGCAATGGGACTTAATTGGTATTTCTAAAATAGGAGATGTCTTAGAGAAAGGCGCATTGGCCTCATTCAACACACTCCAAGTCAGATATCAGCTCCACGATACTCAGGCATATGCATACCTCCGATTGAAGCATGCATGGGTTGCGGAGGGGTTGGATGGGGAGACAATACCGGAATATGCCCCGCTAGAGGGTCGACTCCTACAGGAGGAGATTCCAGCCAAAGCCATTTCGTTCACCTATAAAACATTACTCAATAACATGCCCGACAAATTGGGTCCGCACCGAGCTAGATGGGAGAGAACCACTGGTGTAATGGACGTCATTGACTGGGAGGCCGCTCTCATGCACCCACGTGAAGTGGCAATTAAACTAAGGTTGCGTCTCATTCAATACAAAATTTTACATCGGACTTACTTTGATAGAGCAAGGTTACATAAAATAGGTAAAGCTGCAAACCCGGATTGTCTCAGATGCCGCACAGAATGCGTAACATTCATACACACCCTTTGGGAATGCAACAGGATTCAGACCTACTGGGGAAAGATTGTGAGAGAGCTCAATAATATACTGGAAGTCCAACTTGAGTTGGAACCAAAGTTTCTCCTCCTGGGAATCCCTACGGAAGTGGACATCCCGCGATGCAAACTCGCATTAGCTAACTTGGGATTGGTGGTAGCCAAACGGGACGTAGCCAAATACTGGGGTGCCCAACAACTTCCTACACTCAATGAATGGAGGACAAGTCTTGATTTATATATGGTTGCTGAACAAGTGACATACAAGGCTAGGGGTTGCCCTCGGAAATTCCGGAAGATATGGGCTCCGTGGATAAACTACTATGGTTTGGAAGTAGGGGGGGAAGAGGAGGGAAGGGGACTGCTGCCGGGAAGATCCTTGAATAATGTAATGTTTGACCCTACTGTTGATAAATGCGGAAAACATAAATGTGACACTCTATACTTGTACGCTTATGTCGTTAGAGCCCATCTACAGACTCACCTGCAAAAGAAATATCGCTATTATATTTGCCCTTCAAGAATGTTGTGGACTGACATTCAATGTGTATCGTGTATTCATGCTTTGTTTGACGTTTTGTTTAATTTTCAAAACAAAAATATTAAAAAAACAAAAAAACAATCATTAATGGCCTGTTCCTCTTTCTATGCGTGCTGCAGAATGCAGCATGCATAGAAAGAGGAAACAACGAGGAGAAATAAAATAATTTCTCCTCGTTGCGCCATTCTTTCACCTCCCCTGGGGAAGCATAGGATTTTGACGCATTCCCAGTTTACAAAATGTTGTAAATCTGGGAATGCGTCAAGTTCCATGGATGTTGCATGGGAACACCCACAGCAACACCCATGGAACGCCCCTTCCACGCAGAGTAGTGCGTGAAAGGGGCCCATTTTACAAGGCCATGAAAAGTCACGCAGGGTCACTTTACTTGGCCTTGTAAATATGGGCAAACCCATTGCGCCGCCGGTGCGTCAAAAAAAGTGAAGCACCGGCGGCGCAATGGGTTTGTAAATAAGTCCCATAGAGCGCACGTTGACTCATGCTTTCTTGGCGTTTCTTGGCAAATAACATTAGCTACTATGACAGGACCTCTATCCAGTGCTGCCCCTGCCATACCATACCATATCCATTTATAGACCGCACGGCTACCACCAACTGCGGTGTCCCGGCGCTAAAATAGCAGCGTGGTCAGACAGGGGAATGAGGGACAAGCTAGGGCAAATCAAACAGCCATGTTTTCAGTGCCTTCCTGAAAATGGATTCCGATTCTGCTTTACGCAGGTAGTCAGGCCCTCTTCCACCACCCCAGACTTTAGAGGCACCTGTGGAAAGGAGGTTTCATTTCTGCTTTGCAGGATGACTCTGAATTTGACAGATCTCTGAAGATCGGGTCTGTCCCAAGAAATCCGGGAGGTCTGGTCACCCTACCTAGGTGTGGAAGCGGTACCTGCCAGCTTGATGCCCATCTTTCATTCATAGATCCCTTACCTGCTTCTAATGTTAAGAATTTCAAGACCTGTATCTGTTACAGAATACAGGGCCAGATAGGCCTTTAAATCCACAGGGCATTTCTCCGGGGGGCTAGAGCCCTTGGAGGAGGGTTTTAAAAACTCAGGGCCGCTCCTGTTGAATCTGTCACTTTCCCCAGATTCCCTAATTTAACTGCAGCAAGCACAGGAGGCATCAAGAGAGAGAGAAAGGGAAGGAGGGGGGGAGGGACGGGGAAGGAAGAGAGAACGCTGTCAGATTAGAGAGAAAAACTGATCAGACGGAGAAGAGAAAGAGGAGAGATGGAGAGAAAATGGATGAGTGGAAAGGGAGAGATTGCATGAGGAGACAAATGAAGTGGGGCTGGCTTGAGCATTTTTGCCAGGATTACTTTTGGTTCCCCAGACTGGCCCTAACAGATTCCATACCAAACCCTAATACTGCTCCCAATCTCCATGAATTGGGCGTGTTTAGGACTGCAAGCCATCAAGCACCTTGTAATCAGGGAACATCTTTTGAGTCCTTAATTTTCATTTGACATCTTAATGTGTTCTGGGGTTGTAGTTAGGTGTTGCTTCCATTGAGCCAATTGGAAAGGCACCAGTTAACTACATTTTGTAATGGAACACTGCAGGACTGGAAATACAGTATTCTGATGACATGTTTAGGTGGCAACAATAGAGCATTCAACAGGCTATCACAAGACTCCTACTGTTAGGCAAAAACAGCAAACCTATGAGTTGTAGTTAATCAGTACGCCATAGATACCAGAGTCCCCTCAATTTAAACAATACCTAGCCAGAAATGCAAAATAAAATAATTCCACAGAGAATTAATACGGTGGTGCAAACAAGTAAAAGTGGGAGAATTGTGATGTGCGTTGACATGTGGCAATGTAGAAATTATATGTGTGTCCTCAGTAAAGTGTAAAGTGTGTAAACTGGTCGGTACCATGGAAATCAATTACGATTCACCAGAGGTCACCACCGCCAGATGGTGCCAAGAAAATGCCCAAAGAATTGCCGATTTATTAGCGGATGGAGATACTCAAGAAGTAATCATATTTTGCTTGGAGTGGTGAATATCCCTGCAACATTCTTGGACTCACCGTTGTAAATTATATTGCAACATTTATACAGCAAGTATTACCCCTTTGTGGGGCACTGAAGCACTTGCCTATATGAGCAGCATGGGTGTTGTCTTTGGTTTTTGAATTTATGTGTGAAGTATTTTTTGCGTGATGATTGCTGAGGTGCGGTTATCATATTAATGGACCCATCGCTTAGTAGTGTGATGGATGAAGAAGTGTGAGTGACGAGGTGTCCAGTTTACACTTTTCAGTAAACTGACAGCTTAGAGCAGCTCTGGAGGTCCCTTTATGGCATTTCTTATGATCATAGTCCACTTAGCTGGTTACTGCACTAGGATGTCCATTTTGAGGTTTCTTTAATTTAAAGTTTTTGGTCCTGAGCAGGTATGGTTTTAGGTTGTACAAAATCCCTTTGGCATATGTTGAAAAACGTCACATCCCCCCCAACCAGACTTTAATGCAAGATGGCTCACTGCTAACGTCTGCTGTGATCTGCTGGTCACAACTTTGAATCCCAGCCTGACCTATTCAGTCTTCCATTTTTCTGAGATCGATAAATTGAGTACCAAGGCAACTTGCCTCAGAGGGATGCTCTCCCTTATTACTCCTTCAAATCCCAGAGGATTGTGTTTTCTGAGGATGATTTCTCACCAATGAGCCCCACAATCCCCAGGATTCGATGACACAGTTACACGTTCATTGGTACTGCTCTTTTTCTTCTTAGCAATCTGTAATTGGCATTGGACAAATGTTTCCAAGCATAATGCCTTATTTCCAAACTCACCCTATTCTCAATTCTACCGCCTCGAGCCTTCGACCTAAGTATACAACTAATTTTGGGATGTATGACGGAACTACACATGCCATTGCCACACATGCCTTTACAACGCGCCCCTAACAGCGCATATACCTTTACAATGCATACCTTTACCACGCATGCCTTTACAATGAAATTGTAAGTATTTGGGTCCTACACCACAGTTCCAATACACTTTTTTGGTGTAGCCCAGGGCTATCATCAGACTGAGCCTAGCTTCAGAATCGAGCTATCGCTATTACTCCCTCAGACTGGGGAACTGCTTCAAAGCCCAACTCACGGTGTTACCTCCTCAGACAAGGGTCCCTGCTTCACTGTTACACCCTAGCTTGCCCTGTTACCCAACCATGCAGAGTAGATCTCCCAACCTTTCAAAGCTATAACGAGAAGCATCCGGCGTGGAGATGCTGGTCCGCTATGACGTTCTATCTTACACACCTCACGCCAGGGTATCATTGCGGGTCAAAGGTCATGTGATGTAATTTCGGAAGATGTTATCAGATGTGTTCAAAGAACATGTAATGTCACTTCTGCTACCTCTAATTTGAGTGGAATAGTGGCAGTGAGAAGTACAACTCTAAAATGGGTGAAAAAGTACCTGGAAACCACATTTTCATTACACTGATTTCACGGAAGGGATGGAGACTCAAACACATAACTAGAAGTTTCCAAAACATGAACCCACTTCAAAGGTGATGCAATTTATGCAGACAGGTGCATAAAAGCCAACGCAAACAGAGGAGGTTCCATAGTGGCTGCTAAGTGCACACATACTATGAATATTGAAACACCCACATCCTGTGAACACCGCATCACCCAGAGTCAAAGAACAGGAGATCCTCTTCTTCAGTTCCCGCCAGTGTTTGTTGCATATCGTTCTCTGCATTTAGCTTGGCCACACTGTTCTCCCACAGGGCATTCTTTGTGCTGATCTTAATTCTGCGGATCAGACTATCAAATAATAGCAGCCCTTTCCTTCAGGACTTCCTCCACCGGGAAGGATATGACTGAAGGGAGAAAAGGAAATGATTGTGCATTATTTGAGGCTGGAAAGAGAATCTTGAATTCAGGATGGACTCATTTAAACCCCCAGCAATGTGAACAACACCCACTTCTACCATGTCAAGGCCAGACCAGGGTTCTCTAAAGTCCCTGATGGCCGCCCATTAAACCTGAAGAGCGGATACCTCTAGACCTGGCTTGAAGCCCTCTTGCAGATAAGAAAAGTTGTAAAATTCCAGAGGCAGAAGTATTACCCATTGAGACTACAAATAGGTCCTGCGGTTGTTTTACGTGTAAATCATGGAAGACCTATGGCAAGCCTTCACTTGAATTGCCTACTCGCTAAACAACCTCAATCGCGAGAGCCCTACACTCTCGATTTCACCCTGAGGAGAAATGCAGACTGCAGCACGGCAACTCAGATGCACGTCTGAGGAACATTGACTTCCTGGGGACACCTACTCCTCCATGACCATTACAACAGGGGACCAAGACATTCTCTTCCTGCCACGGATAGCCTCTTCCAATGTCTCCAAAGAATATTGGGCAAAAAGAATTAATGGAACTAAGGCTTAAAAAGGGTCAAAAGCCAAGGCCAAAAGAGAGCACCCATTACCAGGCCCAGACATTTAACCTGTCACTTAAAGAAAGTGAGGTGGGTGTTATAAGTAGGAGAACAGACAATCACTGGACCCCTGAGCTATTCACCAATCGAGGGACAGATCATCTCTGAACATGCAGTGACTCAGTGAGAAGTGAAACCTCCTGCACAGTGTTCCAACACCAAGTTGTCCATGTTCTTTATCGGGACAGCTGAAACTTGCAGACAAATCGCCTCTACCCAAGTGCCTGACAGTAAAGTGACCTTGACCAATACTCTTAAACACCCCCATGCTGGTTCAGATAGACTTTTCAGTCATATTGTCTGTTCGGGCAACAAAACCCCACCCTTAAGTCTCTGAGTCCCTGCGTCCCAAGGGACAAATTGAGGGCTATAACGATGGTCAAAGTTTCTTCCGATTTAAAGAGTGAGCCACCCCTCACTGAAATCGATGCCCTTGGTTGGAGAGATTGCCAGAGTCACAATTGCTAGAGACAGAAGCACAAGAGCAGAACCATGAGCTATGTTTTCCTGCATAATCTACTATTATAGCACCTCCTAATATTAACTGTCTCAGGATCAATCCTAGAATTATTAAGAGCATAGCTTCCAGAACCCTATGATGTGTCTCACCAGAAGGCAAGATGCAGCCTGCCCCAAGGTTCCACTAAGATCATCATTGACTGGTGAAAATAAAGAAACACAACAACTAATAACTGAGATCATCGACAAATCTTTCTTGCAACCTGAGCCACTGCCTAGCGACGACTTCTGCTTTCAACAAGCCTGACAAGTGGCGTAAAACTCTCTGTCCAAACTTGGATGAGTGACACTTCCACCAGGTCTGTCCTGGACATTCTACCAAAGAAGGGAAATTCTTAAAGGAAATCACATGATACTTTGACTGATTCAGCAGAAATCAAGGGGTGACCAAAATATCACCTACTGCCTTTCTGAGTATATCACTGGGGCTGATAATGAACCGTTCAGTCATCAAAGTAGGGGAGTTCTACAATTCTGTTGTCATGTAAAAACACAAGCACTGGTGCAACCGCCCTTGAAAAGATCATTGGAGCTAATTGAAGACCATGAGGAAAAAACCTTGTGTAGTGTCGTGTGAGTTTGTAATGACGGAACCCTTGTGGCTCCTCATGGACTCCGTAGTACTGTGACATAAGTATTAGAGCGTAGTAAAGTGAAGGCAAGTTTAGAATGTTGGGTTCGCAGTTAGATGCAGAAGTATAAAGACATGTTATAAAAAGCTCTGTGTGTGGCGTAGTCATTGGTGAGTACCTGGGCTGTAGAAGACGTATACTAAAAATATTGTCTAACTTAAAAATCTTATGCTAAATATTGTTTGCCAAAATATGGCCTATTAGGGTTTAGATTTGCTATTATGAACACCAATTAAGCAATATTTTTGTGAACAATATTTAGGACAAGATATGTATGTCATACAATATTCTGATGAGGATATGATGGTATAGTACCCAAATTTCAAGTCCATGATAGACCACTGCAGATACCTCAGATGAGCCCCCAGGATGGGCATATGGACATGAATACCCTTCAAATCCAATCAAGTTAGGTATTCCCCAAAAATAACCATAGTAGTGATACATCAGAGAGAGTCCATCTTGAAGCCTGTTGTCTATATGCAGAAGCTGAACACCTTCATCGGGTTGTTCTAATGAAGACATGCCACAGCTTCTGGACAAGAAAGATGTGCCTTTCTGAATGAGTCAATCTGCAACAACAAGAATGCTACCCTCCTCCTGGCTCTCAGCATAATCATGAGCTATGACAGCAAGACTTCTCAAATCCTCCTCCAATGGAGGGCTTCCCTTGAAAGCTCTCCCATAAATACCTTGAGGGTTGATGAGAAGCATTGTAAGGCCTGATGCAGAAAGAAAATATGTGAAGAGGAAAACTCTGAATAGAGCGAAGTTTGCACCTCCCCAGGAAAGTTTGGCTGTGGATATGAACATTAAATGCCCTGTGAATCTCGAGTTCAAGCCAATGCTGGAAATTGAACACATTTACTCCAGGGACCCATAATTGATTGAGGTTCTACACCTTAATTGAGGTTCAAGGTGTAGAAACCGAAAAGGGCTGGAGTCACAAGGAGCAGGGCCAAAAAAAGCTGAGTCCAACAGTAAGCTTATAAATTTATTTTAACACCTTGCCATGCAGAGATGTTTGTGTGGCAAGTAATTTTCAGGGAATAACAACAAAAGTATCACTTGTGGCTAATGCACTTGCTGGAGAGATCTGTGTTTTGTCTATTCACAGTTGTGACTCCAAGTAGCATAGCATGTTAATGTACCTGCTACAAAGCACATCATGTAACATGCAGATCGCAGATTTGTATTTTATGTACGTAGGTGAGTGGTTTACTGCTTTTTGACAAGAGACCCTTATGCGACTTACGGATCATAAATTGTAATCCTTCTGATATATCACAGTGAGGCTGTCATTATACTAAATATGCTAAGGTTGTGTAGTAATAAAACCTTGTTAGTAAAGACAAACCCACCCACTACATTAGGTTTTAAATCCTGACTTTTTGTTTCCCCCGACCATGCACTCTTAATATAAAATGTCTTTCAGTAAGGTCAATATTTGACTCCTACACCTTGTAACCCTCATTGTCTTATGTAACATTTCCTGTAGATTGAATTACACACTTGTATGGTTTATTGTCTCTGTAAAATGTGTGTCTAATGTAAAGTGCTCTGACACCCTACATTAGAGTGAGTAGAGCTAAAAAGAAATTAAATTAAAAAAATGAATTAAGTGCTAATTAAATCATCTTTTGTGTAATTACTCATACGGATACAGCTGACACTGTTCCAGTGCATGCATATCTCTCACATACAGGTCGAAAACCTGCCTCCAAATCATAGTTTCTCTTAGGTGTTTGTGAAGTGATAACAAGCTGTGTGCCTTTGATTTCCTCCATTGCATTGGCATCTAGGTGTTAGGCTACAGATAGCGCCCAGCCAGGGTGATATTCAAACAAAAAGAGGGCTAATGGCCCTTTACATTAAGCCTTTGTTTTGGGCATAGCTTGCAGTGAAAATAAGAAAGCCCCCTCACCAGCTACAGGTTGCTGCTCCAAACTAAACCAAATTATTTGAGGGTGCTGCAGAATGTGTCCCGGTGTCACCCAATTACACCAAGACAAATTCAGCATATTTCACTCAGGCCAGACAATATCCAGCTCAATAAAAGCTGACCGGTCCAATATCCAGCTGGATCTCCTTCCTTTCCTGCATTGGCTCCTTCACAAAGAGAGAAAGTTTCTTGTTGAGAAATGGAAACTTCGCTAAACTGCCCTTCTGAACAACAGCAATCTTCCTGTCCTTCTTCCCGACCCAATACCTGGCCACAACTGAAGGCCTTTCAGGCAAAACAGCCAATCTTGGACAGGAAGTGAGTATTAAAATAAGTTTTGGTCAACAGGTCTGCATAATCCTCCACCTCATGCAATGGTGAGGGAAGCATTTGAAGTCTTAAGATTGAGATGCCTATAGAGAAGGTACCTCCCTAAACAGTCAAGACAACCCCTGAGTAGGATCAGTGTACAGCATCATCAAATGTTTTGCCACGGGGATCTCAAGAAACACATGCTCCAGAGTCACACTGAGTGATCAGCCTGATTTCACATAATCAGATTCTCTTGAATAGAATGTAAGAACTCTGACTCTACCTTGTCTAACTGGAGCATAAATCTTGAGACTGAGCCCTTATCCAACTCTTGCTTTTCATGCAGTGTAATTTTTTCACTAAAAGTATAATGGGAGCTTCTCCAAGTAGAGGTGCTCACACCAGCGGAACAGACTCACACGGAGCTGGGGGTGAGGGAGGTTGGCTCCCCATGTGATCCAAATTCCCATATTATTATGCCAGCTGCACTGGTATATCGTCTAATGTATAAATTGCTAGAGAAGTCTGAATCAGCTTTCTCTCATACTCAGGGGAGTTTGGGACAAAGTTGTTTATGGGTCTGATGGTGAAGATGACAGTGAAGGACCCATCTATGTCTCTTCTTTGCATACTTACCGGGTTTCTTCTTCTTTGTACCTTCGCCAAAGTCTCCCACATTAGGTCCTTGATGTTCTCTTTAAACGAAGAAGGAAGGGTAGAGGATTTCTTGGTTCTGTCAGGATCTTCTTTATTTGAAAAAACCTTTTGTGCTTGTTTTTAAATCGTAATGCAAAAACCAAAGGGCAAAACAGCAGAGTGAGAGATCACCATCCTTTCTTTTACTCTGTCTGCAATAGGGCACTTAAATATTGACCAATGATCTTAGAAAAGATGTGACTACCTAGAATTGTGACCGTGTTGGGCTCTTCCAGTGGTTTGCAGCACTGCACATCGATTGCTAGGACAAATCTCTCCCAGTTCAAGTGGGCCGACAGAGCATCAGGTCTCCTGTACACATCTTGTGTCTGGAACTTGCTCCACAATCAGATCTGCTAACTCCATCCCTCCTTCACTTCACTTCAGTAAACATAAGAAGACCTACTTCTTCAATCAACATCTCATCTTTGCATAGCTCCACCATGGAGAGGCTGCTTGGTGAATCCCCCCCGCACTGTCAATCTAGTCTTGTTACACTACTTACTGCTGCCCCACTGCTGCTGTATACAATTATTTGCTCCATCTTTGTAGCTTTGTGGCTAGTTCTGCTCTTCTTAAAACCACTTAAATACACAAGTTGTTACTTTTTATTCATTTCTACTGTAGAATAGTTGCCCTCTGTCGATCACAAAAAGATGATGGACGGAATGCTGAACATTGTCAAACATTCATGCTCAGTCACAGATCTGGGTAAAATATATTGTTTTTGGCTCACCGTGCCACCCCTGTTGATGTTTGAGCAGCATAATCTGCATTATGGTGGCAACCCCAATCTCAAACCATATTGTAGTAAAAGCATAATTCCTAGATATTAACACTTTGTCAAACAGCTGATTATGCAAATGTAAATAAAAGGCCAGTCCTGTGTTTGTTCCATGTTTGTTTTTGATCACAAAATCAACCGTCTGTACAAAATCTGGCACGCAAAAGTATGTGAAAAATCTGCCTTTCTACAGTAGTTACAAGCTCCATTTGTTTAATAATGTTTAAGCTTAGCCACTCCCGAGCACATTAAGTTAGTGGCACATCAGAATGTGCAAAATCAGATGTTTAACAGTGTGTACAAAATTACACATTCATCCGGAAATTAAAACTCTACCATTAAAGAGAGTGCACAAAATCATCGTTCAACAGTCAGCAAAATCGGCTTCTCAAAAGAATATGCAGATATTATCCTTTGGACGAAACAAGGTCTAGCAGACAATGTGCATTAAACAAATATGGGCCAGATGTACTAAGCATTTTTACTTTGTAAATGCTCCGATTCAGCATTTGCAAAATTAACAAGCATTTGCAATGCAATCGGTCTCGCCTTTGGGACCTTATATGTATTTAGCTATGCAGCACATTAGCCTGGGTGCTGAAACATCTACTGTTCTTTAACATGGAGGGAAAGTAAGCACCAAACTGCGTGACACGCCAGGTATGGGAACACATGGAGAGAAATATTGCCTTTCAGCTGGAAATGGTATAGTCCAAAGCTCTGTTTTTAATATAAAATCAGGGTCTTCGGTGATCATATTAATGAAAATACAAGATTTGAAAAAATATTATTGTCTACGGGTGCTCGTGGAAGACAATTTTTATGGACTGGAAACTAGAGAATGCTAAAGTGATTCTGGTAGTTTACTGACCTCTGCTGGTCGTTTTCTATCAAGAAAGTTAAATAGACGCAGTTGCCAGAAAAATAGAAAAAGAAAGTCCCTAAGCAGAAAGCAATTCTGGTATTTTACTGACCTCTGCTGGTCGTTTTCTATCAAGACAGTTAAATAGAGGCAGTTGAACAGAAAAAAGTCCCTAAGCAGAAGTAGACAAATCCTAGGGCTGATCTCCAGAGCCCACAAAGTACATACATATATAAGTATATACTAAAGTATATACAAGAGGTCTCGAATGCTCGACCTAAAAATGCTTTTTCAATTGTATTAATCCCATATTTAATAATGTTTAAGCTTAGCCACTCCCGAGCACATTAAGTTAGTGGCACATCAGAATGTGCAAAATCAGATGTTTAACAGTGTGTACAAAATTACACATTCATCCGGAAATTAAAACTCTACCATTAAAGAGAGTGCACAAAATCATCGTTCAACAGTCAGCAAAATCGGCTTCTCAAAAGAATATGCAGATATTATCCTTTGGACGAAACAAGGTCTAGCAGACAATGTGCATTAAACAAATATGGGCCAGATGTACTAAGCATTTTTACTATGTAAATGCTCCGATTCAGCATTTGCAAAATTAACAAGCATTTGCAATGCAATTGGTCTCGCCTTTGGGACCTTATATGTATTTAGCTATGCAGCACATTAGCCTGGGTGCTGAAACATCTACTGTTCTTTAACATGGAGGGAAAGTAAGCACCAAACTGCGTGACACGCCAGGTATGGGAACACATGGAGAGAAATATTGCCTTTCAGCTGGAAATGGTATAGTCCAAAGCTCTGTTTTTAATATAAAATCAGGGTCTTCGGTGATCATATCACTGAAAATACAAGATTTGAAAAAAATATTATTGTCTACGGGTGCTCGTGGAAGACAATTTTTATGGACTGGAAACTAGAGAATGCTAAAGTGATTCTGGTAGTTTACTGACCTCTGCTGGTCGTTTTCTATCAAGAAAGTTAAATAGACGCAGTTGCCAGAAAAATAGAAAAAAGAAAGTCCCTAAGCAGAAAGCAATTCTGGTATTTTACTGACCTCTGCTGGTCGTTTTCTATCAAGACAGTTAAATAGAGGCAGTTGAACAGAAAAAAAGTCCCTAAGCAGAAGTAGACAAATCCTAGGGCTGATCTCCAGAGCCCACAAAGTACATACATATATAAGTATATACTAAAGTATATACAAGAGGTCTCGAATGCTCGACCTAAAAATGCTTTTTCAATTGTATTAATCCCATATTAGGAGTCAGAAACGTTTTTCTGACTCGTAAAATGGGATTTCGAATAGATACTGATTCAGTATCTGGAAGGGGCATGTTGTAGATGTCCCTTCCAAATAACAAATGATTACTCAAAGGGGGTGGTAACCCATTCACAAAAGGAAAGGAGTCCCTTAGGCAATCCTTCTCCTTGGTGAATTTAAAAAAGTTTGTTAGGACTATCAAATAACGCGAAAATAAGATTATCATGTCAAATAAATCTCTTTTTCCTTAAAGGAAAATGGGCTGCATTAATTAAAAAAAGTTTGCTTTATTTAAACGTGATTACAGACATGATGTTCTGCTGACCACAGCAGGCCACTATCCTGTGATGGTCTCTAATTGTAGTGATTCGCAATTTGTGACCCACCTCATTAATATTCATGCAGTAGGTTGGATTGTGACCCACTATGATTCAGAATATTATGAAGCGAATTATTAGATAGGTTTGCAAAATTCTTTATTTGGCGACCAGTATTTTGCGACCAGTTATTCTTACATCTGACACTGTGTTTTTAAAGTGTGCAACATGCCAGTTGTGGGAGGGTGGAGTATCCCTGTCCTTCTTGACACAGATGATGCTGTTTTAATGTCCAGAACCCCAAATGGTCTTAAGCAACTTTTAGACACTTTTGTAAACTTTATGGATAGCCTAGGCTTGGCTACGAATTTTGCTAAGTCCTTTGTCATGGCATGTGGCCGCAAAAATATGAAGCTGCAAACTCGTGTTGCAGGGGGTTCCCATTTCTAGAGTTCACAAATTTTCCTATCTGGGGGTTACATTAGACTCCCAAGGGACTTGGGGCCTGTGTCTGTAACAGAGGAGACTCAGGTTCTGAAATTCAATTGTTTTTTATTTTTTATTATTGCTTCTAAACTAGCCACTACGCCTTTCACACCCATGGTGGAGATTTATAAATGGAAGAGTTTACCAGTCCTAATTTATGCAGCTGGCCTGAGAGGCTATAAGGAAATCAGGTTCCTGCACGGAAGGAGAGCATGCAGAAGAATCCTTGGCGTTACACCAAGCTCACCTACCTAATCGGTGCACAAGATGCTTGGCATACCCGATGTCGCTTATGAGATCAGTTTAGAGCCACTGATGTTATAGTGTTCAATTTGGAAAAACTCTAAAGCCTGCCTGAACAAGAAGATTATATTAGACTCTATTGACGAGATTCAGGGTGGGTTTGATAAGGAGTCAGCTCTCATTTCCCCATTGCCAGTACGATCCCAAATTTATCTTGGTATGCCCTTGTGATAATCACTCTTTGCAAACTCTGGTGCATTTTGTATTTTTTTGTAGATTTCATCAGCGCTTTACCTAGAGTTTTATAATTCCACTCCTTAAAGGTGCCTCGATTAACACGTATGCTGTTGCTCTCCTATTTCTACAAAGGCGTCCTTCCTTGGAAGTAGGGGCGGTTCCTCCGTTAAGGCGAAGGAGTGTCACCCCACTAACCAAATTGCTCGAGATATGGAAAAATAAAATGGAAACAAATTTCATTTATTATCATTTTTTTTCCCCAAACGCTGTTCTGAGCCGAGTGTCAGGACAGGGGGTGTGGCTTTCTGCTGTTGCCAGTCAGGCAGCAGCAGAAAGCAGTGATAAGCAGGGCACATAGGTTTAAACTTCGCATGTCTTTTTGGCCGTCCGTCTTGCCAGGGCCAGCCAGAAATGCGCAGTTTTAACCCTTCTAACCCAGACAGCTGGGTTAGAGCCCACATACGGCTCCAGTGCTCTCGGGAGCGGTGAGAGAGGCCGCTCCCTCTAATCCTGGTGCTTCTTTCATGCTGCATGAAAGCAGCACCAGGATTGGTTACTGTAGCTTCCGGGTCCCCGCTGCGTTGGAGCCTGCTTGCCTGCCTGGACCCGAGCGAGGAGGACGTTGCGCCAAGATAGAAGGTAAGTATATATTTTTTATTTTATTTGTTTATAACGTGTTTATAACGTATTTTGTTTTTCTCCCGCCCCACTATCCTCCTTGCAAGCCAGCTGCTACTGCTTGGACGTCTGTTTAGGTGTGGCCACATTCCTAAGTGTGCCCTTCAGCATGGGTTATCCCTGTCCCCCTAGTTGTCTGGATCTCAAATTTGTTTTTATTTGGGCTGTTTCTGTAAATATGTGTGTCTGTCTTTCTTATTTTACTTGCACTTTGTTCGACGACCGCGGCTTTAAGGCTTTGAACTGGACTGCTGTAATGGATGTTACCATATGATCTGGAATTTTTTGTTTGTTTTATAATTCTATAATTCTTGTAAATGTTTTTTATGTGTATGTTATTTAGTTTAAAGACAGTAGTGTGCAACTCATTTTCAATTAATGAATTATTACGAAACATTGTAAATATACGGTATCATGACCTTTTGCCTATTTTATTATAAAGGATTTTTGATTTGTGAGAAAATGGCCCCGGACCTCGTTTCGACCAAGGTCAACGGGCTTACAGCCTGCATAAAAACATTCACAGGGAACTTGAGCGATTCAGGTTTCAGCATTGAACTATGGCCTTGATTTAGCTGCCATCCTTCAGAGGTTACATTGTGTTATTCTGCACCAACATTTCAACACAAAAGTAGCAACGCAACACTTATGCTAACAGCAGCATCCCTGCTGAGTCTTCCCACTGGGCACAATAGACAGGAAGAGTAGAAGTTTTGCTAATAGTTGGAGTTTTCTCCCAAAAACAGGAAAAAAATACAATTTTGCTCTCGTGAGAAAGAGCGAGTGCATATCTGTAACCTTAGCCCGAACCACCGTTTCAAAGACGTACTTTTATCATTTTAGCAACTTCCTGTGCAGATTAGAACCATGTGTTCCTTGGGGCCTAGGGCGCCGTTTACAGACGTTTATTCTGCGTGCAAAAGCGCAGCCAGCCAATTGAGTCTGGATGAGGCCTCCTGAGAGCGGTTACCTAGGTTACAGATTCGGCCCGCCCCGCCCCAATAGACTTTACAGCTTATTCTCATCAGGAAGATGCATTTCCTGAAAACGTTTCCCTCCGAAGGATAGCGCACATCCCGGTCTGATTTTAAACTCCGCTTAGCGACTTCCACCTCTGTGAATGATAACGGAGCTCACTCCGGCAGCCTGCCTGCACTGATTCCTTCCTACCTACCACAAGGGCCCGTCTTGCATACATTCCATAACGCTCGATATAGGTGGGATATTCACGTTTTTTTTAAAAATAGACGAAAATGTTATTTTAGGTTTTTTTTCCAAACTTCTTCTGCTGCAGAGAACGTAAATCTGAGTGAGTTATGTTAATGAGTTTTATAATGTGAATTGCTATTCGAAGGTGCCCTACTCCTGTCTCCGTCAATTATGGATTGAATTAAAACCAGCAGGGGCTTTTAGGATCGAGGTTCAGCATGAAACCAGTTTAGTTTGTAAGGCGCATGCATGCATGCTAACATTTTGAAAATTGAAAGGAGATGGTTAAAAAAAAAAAAAACCTGAGGATTTTTTCCCCCATTGTCGAACAATCAAACACAGGCAATTTTAGGCGGGCCACAGCTAAACAAGCCAGTTTTGGCTGTACTAATCGGGAGTCTCCCGTCGAAATCGGGTCTGTTGGCATGTGTGTATGTGGGACCTTGTACTAAAAGGTGATTTCAGGTCATAAGATCATTTTCAAAAACATATTTTGCAAAACTCAACTTTTAAAAACATCTTTTAAAAAAAACATCGCTTATTTGCAGCATCTTATTTTGACCAAAACCAATTTTCATAAATTTCGACCTCCCCATAACAACTTTTTTTTACAATTATTCTTGTGTAAGAAATCTGTTTCTAATATTATACCTATTTCTCTTCACACATGTATAAAAAAAAGTCTCCTTTGTTCTAAAATGTTGGCATGTACCTGAACTCCCCAGGTAGCGATTGTCTGTGTAACAAACTCCTAGAGGTGGGCAGGGACTGTGGGAAGCTGGCACTGTCAGGAAATGTTTGAAACTGACGGTGGTAGCCACAGAGCTCTTAAAGTTTCCAGTTCCAAGCATGAGCAGCTTATCCAGTCGAGGTATTTATTTTCTTTGCATCCTGGGATTTGTGGTTCTGTTGATCTCATTATAAAATGAAGAAAACTCCCAGAATGCAAAGAAAAAAAAACCTGGCCTGGCTGATCTACTCACTCATGGATCGGGAGAACATGAGAGCTCTGTAGCCAGTATTAGGGACTTACCCTGAAAAGTCATGTGAAGATTTAGCTTCGGGGAGCAGACCAAGAAATGCACACTGGTGGGGGTTGATGTCAGTCGTGGTTGGCATCTACGGGGGGAGAGGGCGGCAGCGCGCTCATGCGCAAATGATAGAGAAAAAAAAACGTACCTAAGCCAACGTACCCTGCTCCGGACCTCTTCCGAGGAACTGGATGCGGCAGTGCAGGCACCAATCCTGGCGTTGCCCTCATGCTGTGAGAACAGCGCCCTGATTGGAGGGAGCGGCCCCACTCGGCGCTCCTCAGCGCCCTGGAGGCCAGCACTTACTCTAACACAGCTGTCTTAAAACAGCTGGGTTATAGGTTTCAAGTTGCACATGTCTGGTTGGTGATCACAAGACAGCCGGCCAAAGGGGCATGCGCACTTTGAAAAGTGCACAAACAGCCCACCCTCCTCCCTGCTGCTGTCATTCAGCTGCGGCCCCGGCCCCACCCCCGTCCTGACGCTCGGTTCAGGACGGAAGGATGCAAAATAAAATGGTGGTGAATTACCATTTTATTTTTCATCTTTGGGGGTAATTTAAGTGGGGGCGATGCTCCTCCGCACCAATGGAGGAGCCACCCCTGGTTAATGTGAGGAAATAGCACAGGTGAACTGTTTTAGAAGCTTCATTTGCAAGCAGCATGAAAAACTAGTAGGTGGCCCTAGAGGGCAGTGCGAAGGGGCAAGCTAGCGCATGGGAGTATATTGCCCATAGGATTAGTACCCAGCACTCTTACATGAGATGCAAACAGTTCTATTATGTGACAAGAATAATGATGAGATACTTCTGATGGCACTTTAATACTTAAAGCCCACTATGTAACCTGGTACAGTATCATAGTGTGTAGTTTTTCTTTAGCACAGAATTTAGAACTGTACTTTTATTGGTCTATTTATTTGTATTATATTTAACAAAGAGTTTCTGTTACTTCAGGGATAGGGCCTAATGACTGGGAGGGGAGGTTGGAGTCTATTCGGCGTAATGTATTTACTAGCCATGTCCGATATCCTTCGATTGGGACCGCGGTGTGGTGCTTGAAGGCACACCTGAAAAGTTCTGTTTTCAAAAGGTGACTCAACCGCTTGTAATTGAGTTCACATCTCAAGTTTGGGTTGAAGGTGTTCCAATCTTGGCCCTTACACAGCCAGAATTGCCCCAGTTTCATCTTCTTGAAGGGCTATTGCTTCATCAGAAAGGTGGACAGCTGCTGCAGGTCTCTGGATGTGGCGTACTTGTATACATGCCAATAGACCTGATTCAGGCCGGAGACTCCCGATTGTTGAAGCCAAAAATGGCGGTATTTTGGATTGTCTCCAAAGTGAATTTGCCTCTGCTTCAATAGAAGTCACTGGGGGAAATACATTCTCCCAATTTTATTTTTTAAATCTCCCACTTTCGTCTTCTAAAATTTGGGCATATATGGCATTGAGGACCTTATGCAGAAATGGAGGCCCTGACATACTTTCATATTGGATTTGATATGATCCTGCTTGCGAAGGTTAACACACATTCTGACTGCTCAGCTCTGAAGTCTTTGCAGCCTGGGACTGAAACACTTGGGGGGAACAGAATTGCTATCACAGTAGTCAAGGCATACCAGGGCGAGGACTTGTTTTAGCTCGACCTTGTGGTTGGTGTGGAGAAGTGGGAGTACTTTCCTGGTACTGATGACAGGCCCAGTCTCAAAATCCAAAATTTACTTTGAAAAATGTTCTTTAAAATGCACCTTCAAGCTGAATTTCTTAAATTTCCTGAGGTGGGGTTGAGGGGCGATTGAAGGCTGTCCCCAGGCCCAGCTCAGAACAGACCAAACTCCATCCTTCTCTCAACTGTACAGGAGAAAGCTGTAGAAACGTCCCTACTCTCCCACCCAACCATGAGAATGTAGTACTAGCTTCCCCTACCTGCAAGGACAGAGTAGTGGAAAGGTTCACATGAAAAGGTAGCGGAAAGTAGTTGGACAAATCTCAGCCTTGCCCCTCCCGCCCGCTGCAATCCTCAGGAAAGAGTAGTATGACATCTCCCTACTCACGAGAGAGTGGTTAAAACTTCTCGATTACTCGCAAGAGGAAAAAGTGAAACCTCCCTAATCCTGCCTTCGCTCTAGGCTAAAGCAGTGGGTGCTATCTGACTTTCTCCTGCCCCCTAGCTCTAGGAAATGTAGTGAAAGTCATTTTCTTGACCCCACCCAATCATGAATTGCTAATCTTGAACTAATGAGGATTTGTTCTAGAAGTGGTGCACATTCACACTGCTTCTAACTACACGAGAAAGTATGAGTGGGGTTAGGAGGAAGGAAGTGACCATACCCAAGTAATCATTCACGCAGGTTTGTTGCTTGAATTCTAAGGACAAAAACATCACAGAAGGAAAATGCTGTAAGTACTGTTATGGAAATACACAAAAGTGATCTATGGAGTAGCTGGCAGAATAGCTCAGTGAATTAAACACTCTCCTTTGAAACAGTTGGGGAACTGGAGGTCAGAAGCTTTAATTCCAGCAGAGTCAACTCACCCTTCGATTAAAATTGAAAGAATTGAGTACCATTAAATTCAGTAATAGTAACGCTTGAAATTTGCAGCACTTTCTGATTTAGTTAGAAGTGTGACATTAAGTGTCATATAAAAACAGACTTCAATGCCGTAAAACTGGTACAGGTGATTACATCCATGGCAATAATTGCTTTGCCATATGGTGCTTGTTACCGCAGTCTTCGTTGCATAGACAGATGCATAACTTAAAGAGCAAACATTAAAGTCTCCTGCATGTCTGACAGCCAAAGCCGCCTCAGAGCTAGATGTAGGTCATAATTTCCACAACTTGGTGTAGGATGTTGTTTTTTCTAGTACACAACAAAAAATGAACTGTGTTGATGTTTCTAAATTAGGAAAGTCAAAAGAACCACATATTTTTGGGTAATTCTGAAGTGTGGTGAAAACAAATATTTGAATACCATCAAAACATATCAATACACTAGGTGACGACATTTCCACACGTTATCGTTTGTGCGCAGTAAAACTGTCTGTCGGTGCAAATGTAATGTAATGGTCATTTCAATTGAAAATCTGTTGTCTAATGGCAGTGCGCTACCACACCATGCATACTCCACTCCACTTTACTCCAATTTACACCACTGCACTCTACAACATGCTACTCCACTCTACACAATGCCACTAAATTCTACGCCACTCCACTCTACGACATGTCCCTCCACTTTACGCCGCTCCACTCTAAGATACTCGACTTCACGCCATGCTACTCGACTCCACACTACTCTACGCCACTCACTCCATGACACAACACTCTACTCTACCCCCCTCCACTCTACACTCCTCCACTCCACAACACATCACACCCCACTCCAATCTATCCTAATCTACCCCACTTCAATCTACTCCACTCCAATCTACCCCACCCACTCCACTCCACTCCACCCCACTTCAATCCAATCTACCCCAATCCACCCCACTCCAACATTCCAATCTACCTCACACCACCCCAATCTACCCCACCCCACTCCAATCTATCCCACTCCACACCAATCTACCTCAGTCTACCCCACTTCAATCTATCACAATCAACCCCACTCCACTCCAATCTAACTGAGTCTACCCCACTTCAATCTATCACAATCAACCCCACTCCACTCCAGTCTATCCCACTCCACTCCAGTCTTCACTCTACTCCAATCTATCCATCTCCAATCTACCCCACTCCACTCCAATCTACCCCACTCTAATCTACCACAATCTAGACCACTACAATCTACCGCACTCCACTTCAAACTACCACACTCAAATCCAGCAAATGTAGCCCACTCCACTCCAATCTACACCACTCTACGTTAATGTACCACACTCCACTCTACCCTAAACTACCCCGCTCCGCCTAACTCCAATTTACCCCACACCAATCTAACACACTCCACTCAAATCTACCCCACTCCAATCCTATCTAACCGACTACGCCGGACTCCACCCCAATCGACCCTACTCCAATCTACCCTACTCCAATATACCCAACTGCACTTCAATCTACCCCACTCCACCCCACTCCAATCTACCCCACCCAAATCTACCCCACTCCAACCTACCACAATCGATCCAAATGTAACCCACTCCAATCTACCCCACCCCATCCCAATCTACCCTAACCCACTCTATCCCACTCCACTCTACCCCAATATACCCCACTCCAATCCACCACAATCGACCCCACTCCACTCCTATCTACGCCATTCCACTCCAATCTACCCCCTCTGCTCAATCTACCCACGTCAATCTACACCACTCCAAACTAACCGATTTCAATCTATCATAATGTACCTCACCCCTCTCTACCCCACTTAATTCTACCCCACCCCACTCCAATCTACCACACTCGACATCACTCAAAACTACCCAATTCCAATCTACCCCACTTCATTCCAGTCTAACCTGCTCTAATCCACCCAATCTACCCCACTCCACTCCAATCTACCCCACTTCACTCCAATTTCCCCAAATCCACCCCACTCCACTTTCCCCAATCTACCCCCCTCCGCTCTCCACTCCAATCTACCTCACTCCAGTCTAGCACAATCTACCCCACTCAAGTCTACACCACATTATACCAATCTGCTCCACCCCAATCCACCAAATCTACCACACTCCACCCTACCCCAATCTACCCCACTCCACTCCAATGTACCACACTCCACTCAAATCTACCCCACTCCAATGTACCACACTCCACTCAAATCTACCCCACTCCACTCCACTCTATCCCAATCTACCTCACTCCAGTCTAGCACAATCTACCCCACTCCAGTCTACACCACAGTATACCAATCTGCCCCACCCCAATCCACCCAAGCTACCCCAATCCAATCTACCCCACTCCACTCTACCCCAATCTACCCCACTCCACCCCACTCCACTCCAATCTACCACACTCCACTCAAATCTACCCGACTTTAGTCCAATGTAACCTACTCCACCCCACTTCAGTCTACTTCACCCCACTCCATTCTACCCCAATCCACCCCACTCCAATCTACCCCACTTCACCCCAATCTACCACACTTAACTCCAATCTCCACTCAACTCCAATCTATCCAACTCCTCTCCACTCTAATCTACCTCACTCTACCCTACCCCGATCTATCCCACTCCAATCTACTCCCCTCCACCACAATCTACTCCACTCTACTCCAATCTGCCCCACTCCAATCAGTCTACCCCACTCCACTTCACCCCAATCTACCCCACTCCAATCTACCACACTCCAACCAAATCTACCCCACTCTGCCCTAATCCACCCCACTCCAATTTATCCCACCCAACTCCACCAATCTACCCTACTCTAAAATACCCTACCCCAATCTACTCCACTCTACCCCACTCCAATCTACCCCACTGCACTCCAGTGTACCCCACTCCACCCCTGTCTACCCCAGTCCACTCAAATCTACTTCAATTTAATATACCCCACTCCAATCTACCCCAATCCAATCTACCCCAATCCACCCTACCTCACTCAACTCCGATCTACCCCCTCCAATCTATCTCACTCAACTCTGCTACAATCTACCACACTCCATTTCTACCCCACTCTACCCCAATCTAACTGCAACCTACCCCATCTGCCCCACTCCACTTTACTCCAATCTACCCCATTCTACTCTACCCCAATCTATCCCATTCCACTCTACCCAAATCTACCCCACTCCAATCTACACCACCCCATTCGACGCCACTAACTTTTAGTTATGCTGAACAGCAGCCACACTGGTGTACAACATTGCTAAAACACATTGCCAAAGCCAATATCTCTTGCATAGGCAAGACCTATTGGCTTTGCTAACGCTTGTTTAAATTGGTCTGTCAGTCTCCTGAAACTGGGTCCTTTGCCTCATCCATGCAGTACAGGAATGACGCAAGCATCGGCCGGCATGGCTCGCGGGTGGCGGGGCGGGCGGGACGCATGGGTGCCGCGCATATTTAAAAAAAAAAAAAACATCAAAAAATAAAATTAACTTGCCTTTGTGCCTTGTCCTGCGTTTCCGCTCCTGCTCTTCTCCGTCTCGGATGGAAGCACAGCCAGGCCCCACTGACCAATCAGCGTGTGATTGGTTTTGAGTGTCCTGGTTGGACGCTCAACCAGGGAATGGGAGTCTGGGCTTGTTCTCCATGCAGGCTGTAATGCAGCCTGCATGGAGAACAGGGAAAGTGCGCATGACTGGTTTGGATGACCCGAGAGGGCCGACCAAACAGTCATTGCGCACTTAGGAGTGAGCAAACCACTCATCCCCTGCCCTGTTCTGAGAGCAGAGCAGCCCCGCGCACCCGCCCGCAAAGCAGCAGGAAGCATAAAATGATAATACCTTAAAGTTATTTTCATTTTATGCTTCTTCTTCGCACTGCTTAGAAGCAGTGGGGCGACGCTCCTCCGCCATAGCGGAGGAGCCGCCACTGGACGCAAGTATGTTTAACATATATATTTGCGGTAGGATGTGCGTGGATTGTGTATGCTGTGTGTGACAATACAGGAATACATTTTGATTTCCTGCACATGGGTGGTACATGAAATGCAGTAAGGAGAGAGCCTGCCAGACAGCAACATGAACTGCAAGGTTCTTCCAGAGCACTCCGGAAGTAATTTGTAGTGGACCAGACTTCAGGGTTCGAGGGTAGGAAACATGGGGTCACATCGAAAGGTAGGGAAAACTCTTGCCCCTTTCACGCTCCTTTCTTTCCCAGAAGTGTTACCCACAACACGTTGTGAGGGCGTTAAGGGTGGGGGGGGGGGCTGCCATTGTTTTGTGTCTCCACTGTCAATCCACCTCCCTGCTGACTCCTGAGCACATGGTCAGTGACCTGCCCAATCTTAAACGAATAACAAAAGTTGGGAACTGACTGAAACCAGTCCATAGCTGGACTTCAGGAATACCCATTCTATGTTTGCAAACTTGACGAAGACATCACAGGATCCCTCCCCACCATTTTTCCAAGAGTGACCAATGTGATCTAATTTGCACTGAGTGTATCCGCAAGATCCTTTATCAATGGGATCAGTATACACCAATAGTGGCTTCTCCCTTTGTACAGTGCTTACTGCATTGATAACTGTGTATGCACTGTTGCTCTCTGACCTGATTATTTTACTTTCAACACACAATAGCTTACTGAAAGTAAGGTATTGTGTGTCGAAAGTTAAATACTTCTTCTTCTCAGTAGAATCACTGGCTGGACAATGCTTTATTGGCTGTTATCTTTCTCATTGTGCTCTGAGTTTCTACCCTACACTACCTTCGTGAATAAGCCTTTGATTGCTCGACTGCACTACCAGGAGGGTCAAGTGACAAAGAGGTGAACTTTAGTGCTCAGTTGTGGCCACAACAGTAAGGTAAATCTCACAGCCATCAGTGATATAAAGATCTCACTGTTACAATCGTAGCCAAGTCGCCGTGGCTTTTCCTGAGACTTGTGAAAAAGTTCCCACGTAGAAATGTTTTCCTTGTCCTTGACGTTTTTCCTTTCACTACAGGATGGCGGGTGCTGGTCTAGTAATTAGAAGACCCTCTGGGGGTTGCTGCTGAGCCTTCTCTTTTTAAGAAAAACTTGGCTTTGGTCCTGGCTCTTTACAGTTTCTTTCCGAGTGCCCACATAACCCTAATTTGGGCGTAATTCAGAGGGTGAACGTGCAAATCGAAATTTGTCCCCACCATTTGCAATCAAATAATTTTCCCCACCAAATTTTACCATGTAAATTTAGGAGAAATTTGTGTTTTGATGAATTGGTCAATTCTGGCAGTAATGCCTTCACGATTATAGCGTATTGCCAAGCAGAGATGGGAAGAGGACAATGTGATAAGTATT
Organism: Calotriton arnoldi; assembly: GCA_963921515.1. Classification (NCBI taxonomy): domain Eukaryota; kingdom Metazoa; phylum Chordata; class Amphibia; order Caudata; family Salamandridae; genus Calotriton; species Calotriton arnoldi. Next base: position 4,638,276 of record CAWUFW010000025.1, on the reverse strand, counting down.
TGTGTGCAATATTTTATGACCATTTCATTACTAGCTGCAGAGATTAACTAACGTAAAAAATAATTACACTACAAAATTTCTCCTACCTCTCGTACAAATAGGGGTTGTCTGGCCATAAAAGCATTAGTTTTCTTCCCGGCTGCAAAATCCTACATTCCAAATTTGGCTAGAATATGTGAATTCCATCTTACATCATCGTTGGCGCACCTCAGACACAAAAACTATAAACACACAATAAATGTCCTATTTCACTTTAAATACTAACCCTACAAAAGGCTAAACTCTTTGATAATCTTCACAATAGCAGACAATATAACAATAACATAAAAGTGTATTTTTAAGATTTCATTCTCACGGAATTTCAAAACAGTCTCCACTTGAGTGCTCTGGTGGTCAAAGTGTACCTGGAATCTCTTGTACAATTTCTAGAATCTTTAAGTGAATGAGTACACAATAGCTTATTTTTGTTGTCAGAGTGCAGTTATGGGTGGCAGATTAGGAAACGCCCCATGACCAATGTTTCCTCTAATATTTTTTCTCTATGTGCGGCAACAGAATAGATGTGTCCACCCTTTCTTCGGTTGTGTGCAGAACTGAATTAGTCCTAAGCCACCGCGAGATTAATCAAAACTACCACTACTCTTGTGCGGTTCAAGAGGTTAGGCCAGTTCATGTAATATTACTGTGTAAGCTCTGAATAAATAATTACGGTGGGGTAGGTATGTCCTCCACATCTCCTAGCTCTTGGCAGCAATCCTGTTGTAGAATCTGGAACCTTGTTTGGGTGAATTGACCTAAGAGTCCAATATTATAAAGTTAATGTTCATCTGTGCCACACTGAAAACATGTCTGAAGAAATATGCTGAAATCTCTAGATATAAATTCGGTACTGTAATGGGCTGTTGGCTCAGTTCACCTCAGAAACTCTTAGTTAAAATACAAAGACATTACTCTAAAATAACTCCCTATTTGGTGAACACGTATTTAAAAATGCTGAAACTAGAAATACATATGTTCACTTCCTACTGAATTCTTCTGGACAAATGTTCTCACTCTCCTAATATGCAACTGTGATACAGCTATCTTCACTTTATGCCTACCAGAATAAATTCCCTCTGGAATATTTAGACATTCTCATGTAAAACTCTTTTGAATACAGTGGAGCCCACAAATTTATTTCCATTAGCTAGTTAGGGCTACTGTAATTATGCTATTCTGCAGCTGCTGTGTTTTTCGCATAACTATGGATTTGCCACATAATCCATCATCTGCTTCATAATCTGCAGATTTTAGCAAACAAATTGTTTTTAGCTCAAACTGATCAAAAGTTACTAAAATCACAGTAATTTATGTTGCTGCCCAGTGGAAGAAAGACCCTATGCCAAGGTTGACAGGTCATCTTTCAGTTGCTTATTACTGTATTTGGATGTTAAACTGGTGCTAATGAGGTGAAGCCTTTTGCCCAGACAGTGTTAACATGTGAAAAAAATTACAACACTGTGCTGTAATACTTTCATGAAACATGGCGCATTATGGCCCATAATTTGCCTTTTCTTGCTGCATAATTCAGTAAATCGTACAGCAAAATGTTGGTCCTTACCCAACGCATAATTCCAGTGGCCCTGCTTAAAGTATGTTGGTTGTAAGTAGGTCGTAAATGACATTGCTCGACTGTGTACACTGGTCTTGCTCCCTCAGGCGTATCTTTTCGATTAAAGACGGATCCCTATCTAATACAGGGCTAACAGGAGAAATGTCCAAAACACGGCCTTCCTGCCAGTCTTTGGGTTCATCTCCAGTGGGCTGGATGGGGATGCAGTTTGCTGCAGACGGGCAGATCTGGTGAAAGGATTTGTAGTAACCTAAGTGAAGCAACATTTTGCTGCCTTCCCTGTTTCATTTCAAAAGTCCTTCGTGCAGTCCATATGCCAACCTTCTTCTCATTGTATCATTCTGACAGTCATGCTATGTTTTCCTGCTTACAGGCAGGCATAAGTCCTCTTGCAGATTTTAGTCTGTCATCAGTGGGCTACCCGTTCCAGATGAGTGTGACCAGAGGGGCAGGGTGGTAGGGTGTGTGTTTGTTCATTAAGTGTGTATTTGTGTCTAAGTGGTGGGAGGAATGTTTGAGTACATGAAAAGTGAGACACTCCATGATGGAGGCCCTACTGAATGTATGTAGCCAAAGCACTGTTCCATAGTGATAGTTGTAGCCACAAACCATGCTGTCTCCCCTTTCCTGCCTCTGCCTTTCCGCTGCTCTCCAACCTTCCCCTCTCTCTATGTTAGCCATTGTAAGTCACTTACAGTATGTCTGGTCTTGAATGTACATCCCTTTCAGTAGAGAGAGTAGATTTCACAATGTCCATCTTACCTGCATCAACAGTATTCCAGGTCAGCCTTTCGCCCAAGAGAGGGAACCCCTGAACAAAGGACTGGCACCGAGGGCTCCGCCACTACAGAACACTTTCAGAAGAGAAATTGGCTCCCTGCCCATCACATTCATCCTTCCTCCTGCAAGAACTGAAGGGCTCCAGAGCTAAACCCAGAAAAAGCTACTGATTGCCAGGAAGACGTCTGGGTCACATAAACAAAACCAGTGAAGTGCAAAGCAGTCGCTGCAACCTTTCTCCATAACCGTGGTGCTACTGAAGGGAGTCCTTCTGGTGTGAGAGAGGAGCTCAAGAACTGCTATTTGATGCAGGTTGCCCAAGGAGCTCTTCCTCGCATGTGACTGCCATCTCCTTTGTGATACAAGACCCTGGTGCCGTGGACCATTCCAAGAAGATTGATTGCAATCTGCTGCAAGCTTCACAGTGAATGTCAATGCAATAACCTTCCAACTCTTTGGTGTACACCATGGCTGGACTGCAGTTCGTGTTGCCCGACCAAATGCCCTACAACGAACTACATCTGTGTTAATCAACACAGCAAAAAAGATCCTTAAATTTAGAGCCAACAGCGCTGCCAGAAAATTACTGTTCCTAAAGTTAATGGCTAAAATATTTATTTGATGCTATTGATCATGCTGACGTCTGTAAATAAAAATGTATAACATTAAGTTGTATTTTGGAATGTTCTGTGTATTTATTTGCTGTTAGGCCATCACTGTGCCTAATAGAAGAGTAGTGGGAAGTGACATCAAGGGATGCCAACCACAATTCTGGCTCCCAGTTGATATCTTAAGCCTTTCTCAGTAAGCCAGCGATGGGAAATAGAATTGAAAGGTGGAAGAAAATCGTCAATAATTGAGAAGATAATCTCTGAAAGATTCTCAAACTCAGAAAGTAAGGTTCTACCCACAGGCGAATTGTGAAATTTAGGAGTGTATAGAAGGCGGGAATCTTGGTATGCTTTACAGATAAATATTCAAATTCATCTCTAGTAAATAGGGCATCATTTACCCACTCCAATAATAATCCTTATAATTGTACAGTACCGGCATTGTACAATATGTAGTGTTTTTCTTATAAGCTCCGACCATCCAAATGAATCTGTCTTCATTATGTAATAACCTGTATCTAAGACTACAAGGTAACCCCCTTTATCTTTTAAAAAAAAATAATAATAACATGGAGTCCTATGCTAATTTTTTTTAATACATCGTTCATTTTTACTGACCGTAGGCTTGTAAGCGTCAAACCAATGATCTCTTTTTAGACATCTTGCCAGATCATTCATTACATGCTTCAAAAACCTCAATCATCTTAAAACCCCTCAAAATTGCTGAAACTTAGGACCCGCATTCTGTTTCAAGCTAATATATACTTGCAAAGCTGATGTACTAAGGGAGTATAATGTGTATTGCTGAAGCAAGGTTAATGTGTAGAACTTTTTGCTTGCTAAGGTCTAAATAATGCTGGGAGTGTTCAGTTCTTTGGTTAACAAGGTTGATGTAAATTGAGCTGGGTCCTGCATTTTGTTTACAAGAGACACAATATGACAGTTCTGTACTGCCTATGCATATGAAGGTCAAAGACCAGATGTGTCCTGTGCTTTTCTTATGGATGACAATGTAAGACTAAGGACCTAAATTAGAGTTCGGCGGATGGGTTACTCCGTAATAAATGTGGTGGATATCCCGTCCGCCGTATAAGTTCATTATATCCATTGGCATTTGGAATATGGTGGATGGGATAACTGTCACGTGTAATCCATCTGCCGAAACCTAAATCAGGCCCTAAGTGAGAACTGTACTTTGCAGACAAATGCACGCCTAGGACTTGGTGTGTAATGTACTTTGCTTAAGACGGCTGAAGTAAGACCAGGCCTGTACAGCACTTTGAGTATTAAAGCAAAAGTAAAACCAGACATGCTCTGTCCTTGCTTAAAATGGACCAAGTTAAGGACATCTGTTTACGGTGCCTTGCTTATAACAAGAACACTAAAGGCGGGTGTGTAGCACTTGGCTTATGATGGTCTAAAGAACACTACTCTTTACTTGTGAGAGGAAGTCCAGGTGTGTGTGCTGCAAATTACATTTATAGTACAACGTAATGCCTGCCCAGAGTCAATTGTCCACCTGCTATTCTTCTGCCCCTAATATAAAAATCTGCGGGCAAAGTGGATTGTGCCATTATGTAGATTGGTAGGACCTGGGTATTACTTGAAGGTCAGGAGAATCTTAGCCACTGACACGAGTAGGGTGGTGGTATTTGGTCTGGCCAGATTCTGGCAAGCATTATGGATCAAACGTTCCAAATGTATTACATAGTTTCCTAAATCCTTGTATGGGGCTATTTTTATTGATTTTAACTCTGCATTGCTTTTATCTATTCTGTATTTTGTATACTGTTTTTATTGTTCGCATTATTTTTACATTGTATGGCACTTTGTACTTTATAAGATCCTTGCGATCGAAAATAAAGTATTTTGATGATGATGATGATTGCAATAAGGCCAAATCTGTACTGTACTTTGATTACAAAAGGTGCAGTAAGACCAAGTGTGTACTGCATATAGCTCACTGAGGCCGAAGCAGGGCCATGTAGGTACTTCAGTTGGCAATTGGCTTATGAAGGCCAAGGCAAGATTGGGTGAGCACTGCATTTTTAGGTCGAGCCTAGAGTAGCGCGCAAGCGCTGCTAGGCGAAGACTTTATGTTAGGGGGTTTCAAAAGCTGACCAGACGCTCGTGCGTCATGGCCTTTTTCCTGCGGTTACGCGCGCAGGGCCGACATCTGTTTCCCATTATCGTGCCCAGACGCGGGCGCGATAATTGGAAACACATGCCTGCCGTGCGTGCAAAAGGCCATGACGCACGAGCGTCTAGTCAGCTGAGCAGGCTGCCGCGCTCGCTCGCCCCCGCTCCTCTCTTTTGGTGTGCCCGAGACGATTTCTAATCCCAATCCAACCCTGTACCCTGCTTGAAATCACCACTCACACTTACAATCCGGACAATGCTCCCTTCGTTTCATTGTTCGAAGTTTGGAAACTCCTCCCGTGACCTTCAGCAGAAAGTTGAGAAAATGATTTGCCTTTTTGACAGTCAGAACAACATCTAAGAAACTCCCCGCCTGGGCGCAGAAATCATGATCCGGAGGCGGCCTGAGCCTCTCAAACTGCAAATTGAAAACTGTAAATTGAAAGGGAGCTCCGAGATTGTAAAGGGGGCGCGGGGCGCTTGTGTCACATAAACAATTGACCTCCCTGGACGAAGTTAATGCTTGGAACGTCTCTAAATTTGTTTTGCGTCTGCTGTGGTTGTGCTGAGCGCGTGAACCCTTGGCTCTTGCCTGCAGACGCGGTGCCTGTGTTGTCATACTGTCTGTAGTCTGAAGCGGGCTTGAAGCAGTCAGGGTACCTTGTCTTGTTTCTGTGTGCTGTCAATGTGGGATCTTCTTCAGATTTTTAATTTTGTTTGTATAATTCAATCAGGGTCCAGTTCTTGACACTTTCTCTACCTCTCCTCAATCCTTTCTTCCTTTATCCTTTTCGTTTTCTGTACCATTTCTAGTTTTTCCATGATATTTTTCTCCATTTCTCTCTTTAACCATATCTGTTTTTCTCTTCCTCCCTCTCACTCGCTGCCGCCCTCCTCCCCTCTCTCTTGCTTTCATTGCCTCTCCTTTTCACCTTTAGTTTCTAGCTCGAGGGAAATCTTAAAATTATTGGGTGGCGGGGATGCGTGATTGACATTTTACTATTGATGGTCCAATTATACACAATTATGACTTAAAAGTAATTGTTAGATTTGCAGCACGTCGAGCCAGGAGGGTTGCTTCGAGGCGGGAGCACCTCGGGAGACGGTGCGTAAAGCCAGATGAGTTGAATTCTTAAAGTGGCTGCGCCTCGAACATTTTCCACTTGATGACATCTTGAAAGGAACTGGTCGGACTGCTCTTCCAAAACAACACACACACTGCGTGAGGTTCCTGCGAAGTTTTTGATTAAACCTATGAATCCTTCAGCTCTTATCAGCAGAGCTGGTTTATTCCACTGTGTCATACCCCACGGAAGAGCTTAATTTGTGCCAGGGGAGGGTGCTGGGAGTCGGCACTACTTTCTGGGAACCGAGATTTATTTTCATCCTCAGACTTTTGACCTAGAGCAAGAGAGAAACAAGCATTTGCAATGCAATAGGTCTCGCATTTACGCGAGTTTGAGCTATTGACATTGCAAATAACAATGCCTTTTATTTTTGTTTTTAAAACATAAATAAAAGGCATTGTCATTTACAATGCCAATAGCTTAAACTCGCGTAAATGCGAGACCTATTGCATTGCAAATGCTTGTTTGATCTAGAGGCTGAAATGTGCAAGAGATGCGCTCTGACATTTTTCAGTAATGGATGTAGTTCATGCTACAACAATACTCTCAATATAATCAATATAAAATGTATGCATTTTCATGTAGAAATGCTTCTGTGAAAGAGTTATTTTTCAAACTGTCCCCCGCTCAAGGGAGCATTGCATTAGTAATGACAGGTGACTTGTGGCATTTCAGGCCAAGCAGGAGATAAGGAGTTCTTCTGGAGCCAGGGTCAATCAGCAATAAAAAGGCCATCTTTATGCTCAGAAGGGTATATGGTTTCAAAAACAATGTATCCACTTGCATTGAGCAAGAATAGCAATGCAAACATGATTCAATTTCATAACAAATGGTCAGAGCAGGAACACGATTGCCTTATTGTTCTTTAAACTTACGGGCTGCTGAGTGCGCAATGATGCAGTGACCCGTGACACTGTAAAATGTTCTCTGACTGGTCTGTGAACCTGTTTTATGTGTTGACACAGTTATTGAGTGTCGGAAAACATTTCAGAGGGCACAGGGCAAGCAAGAGCAAATGGGCCCAACAGTGCTGCTTAAGGGCCTTTTCCTCCTGATGTCCCAGGGCTGACCTACTATGGGTCCTGAGCAACTGGCCGAGTACCCCTTGAGCACTTTGCTCTTAGTGGTAGCGCTGGTCAAACAGTCCAAGGCTTCTCGGGGTGGGGAAGGTAGACACATGGGGGTGAGCACAGGCTCACAACTCAACATATGTTCAATAGCAGCAATAAATGATTGTCCAGTGAAATACTTCACTTTATTGCAAAAGGAGTATTTAAATATGACTGCAAAGTGAAATACAGCATACACAAACAATACACACAGACCCCTGTGGACAGGGTTCAGTTGTTTCAGTGGCAGTCTCTTGAGTCCAACTTCGCTCTCACTAGCTGTAGTGGTTGCTTCCCATTCATTACAGGTGACATTCAGGTTATGCCTCACTAGCTGTCTGAGTCTTAGGAGTCCCACTCAGACTCTTATTAGAAAGGTCAAAAGTGTTCCAGTGCCGAAGCACAATCTGGCAGACACGTTTCCCCTGGGGCCCCCTCTGGCATATGGGGTCACTGTTTTACACACTGCACATCGGCGACAGCCCGAATGGCATAGAAAACATCACTGCAGCCCCCTCTGGCATATGGGATTACCGACTTACAAATCCAGGCGGTGGCCCGACTGGTGCGGCAAATGTTGCGGCTAACTTCACGACGGCCCCTTCTGGCATATAGGGTCTCCCACTTGAACCTGCACATGGGCAATGACCCAATCGGTGCAGCAGCCATCTCCTCACACCTCGCTGCAGGGATCCACTCAACCGGATTCGCCACTGGGCCTTGTCCCTCCAGCGCTCTCCTCTTCCTCACACGGCACACTGGTCTTGGCAAACAGGCAGGCATTGGTGCTCCAGGCTCCAGGGCAGGTGGTCTTGGATTTCCCTGGGCAATGTCCCCTCACCCAGCTGGGAGACTGGCAGACCGTAGCCACAAACCCTGGTAACAAGCAGGCGTCTTGCAGAGCTTTTGCTCCTCATACAGCCCATCTGGCTGCTCGACAGTTGACAATTTTGGGGGCCTAGAGCTCCCCTTCTTATAGTCCATTTTCAGATCTCAAATATGATTTATGGTCTGAGTTTTTGAAGTTTGTTTTGGGGGTCTGCTTCCTTTGAACTGCCCTTTTCTCTTCCCTGCACTTCCTCCAGAGCAGTCTCACAGCAGGAGCGAGTCCAAGTCTGATAGCCCCACAACACAGGCCATGGGAGTGACTAGAGGTTCACACCTGGATGTCTCTTTCCTGAGATGTGCCCAGGCCCCTTCCCAGTGACTTCTCTCTAAATCAAAGAGCACCCTTTGAAGTGTGCTGAAGAACTTGGCTCTTCTTCCTCCAGTGTGTGTGCCCCACCCAGCTCACAGGAATGCAGCAATCCGCAAATCTGTCTAGGGGGATTCCTCTACCTCGTCATCCTCTCCTAGTCAACCCTGGGTCTCCCAAAATGTAACTCAGAGTCTTTCATGGATTGTACCATTCGCAGGCACACATACATCCAGCACATGCATACAACACACATGCACTGCACAGCACTACATACTAACTTGATGTAGGGCAAGGGTGAGTTAAGCACACAGCAGTGGAACTTTACATGAGTGAACCGGTAGGCCTCTCCAGTGACACAGGTAAAAAGGCCAATTCACAGCTACTGATCACTACACGGTATGCGGCCACCACTGCGTTCGTGCTGCATAACTCCTGGCAAATGCAGTAGCTTTCCACCACTATGAGGCTAGCACTTTGAGTGGACCTGCTGGTCCAACAAGATTGCAATCTGGGAGGCAGGCTTATGGCGTGGCACACACATGATCAGTCTTCACCCATGACAACAAAAATCAGCACCAGGGATCCACACATCATTGCAGCTAGGGCACTAAGGGCAGGGTACACATACATCACCATGCGAGGGACTTTTCCGTCCCAACATTAGGGTGCTTGAGATTTGCTGGAGTGGCTGTGTTGGAGAATATACACTGAGGTTAGTGGTATCATACACTTGGTATAAGTATTCCCTTTTTATTAACATGTGTAGAGAAATCACATTGTATACCAGACATAGGAATTACACCACTCTTCAGTTTTTTTAATCATAATTAGGGATTTGCCGCACTTTGCCCATAATCCACCATGTACTGTATATTTTTTAATTTTCAATCAAAGAAATTTCTAGCTCAAACACATTAAACATTACAAAAGAACACAGCACATGAAGTGCAATCAGCACCAGTACTTTGCAAAAGTTAACTGGTTACCTCTCTGCAGCTGACTAGTGCATACAGGCATGAATAGGTGAGCAGTTCGCCTAGATGGTGTTATTATGCCAAATTAATAGACTGTGGGGGTTGTTTGCAGCAAAAAAACTTTTATAGAGAATAGAAAATGATTAACTCTTTGTCATTAATAAGTTGTGTTTCATTGTTTATTCAAATGCATGTTTACAGCATAGATTCTCAAAGCAGCACTCCTACAAGAGAATACTCAGAGCGTAGAAGAACCCCAAACATTTTGTTGCACATTAAGGTGTGATGTTTTAGTTTAAGTTCTTCATGGTGACATATTTACATAACAAATTGGTGATGCAGAATACTGTTCTGCAGGGGGTTCTTAAAGAAAAAAAGGTGCTGCCATAGGTCCTTCAAAGAGTAAACCCGATTTAAAAGACAAAACTGGGACGCCAGAACAAAAGAATTCCACATTTTATTACAAGAAGCATCACCGTTGACTCTGTTGTGCACAAATGATTTTGCTGAGAGCGCTAATAAAATGGTGTCTGTCTGTCCTTCCATATGAGACAACCTTATTAATTGTTAGCGAATAACATTTTCAATAAGAGTTGCTACATTTTTACTTTTCTTCCTTAATAAACCTTGGTATTTTCTATAGCTTTTGTATTCTTTTTATACCAAGGTGTGCCTTAAAATATCATAATTGCTAATTTTGCTACCAAATCTCTTGCATAATTTGCTTTTAATCACATAATACGCTACACAATCTTCCTCTCCTTGCTTCATATTTTGTATTTCACTTGCCACGCGTTTTCGTGTTTAGAGAACCCTCTCGGGTGATGTGTTTCTCCTCTTCTGCATAATTGCAGTGGCCCTAGTGATAACTGGCGCTTCCCTCTGTCCGAGAGAAGGAGTTGTGAGGCTGTAGAAGATGGTGTGAGTTAGTGCTCCGTGTGGTCCACAGTTGCTGGACGAGGGAGGCCACAGGTGAGAGAAACAGCATTCAAGTGCCATCTTTTATATATCTAGTACCCTGCAACATCCTGGTCATGAGTGTGAAGATGCCCATTCCTTTCCATGATACTAGATAAGATGGTGCATCCTCGCCCCACGAGGAGATGGCACCCTTACAAGATGGCCTCTGTCTTCGTCCTCAACCACCCATCTCACGCCATTGTACAGCAGTTTATCCCCACTATATCGTATGTGTTATATCGCATGACAATAATATTGCATCCACTAAATTGTAAGGTAAATAGAAATACGTATAACTACAATAATTAATAGCCTTAGGTAGCTGATGTGAAGGTAAAAATAATAAAAATGTACATACTGTGACAATGTAGTGGTAAGTTTTGTGATGTTATTTTAATACCTTGTTATTGACCTTGATGTAGTCTCATACACCACGACAACATGACTAACTCGGGTAGACCATCAGATAACTCTTAATTAGCTGAGCCATGGGAGAGGTATATGCTGGAAGGAAGCAGATGGGAGGAGGTTGCGTCACCTTAAAGATCTATTGTTGAAAGTGTCAGTACCATGAACCCTAGAAGAGGTGTGACCTCCTCGAGCGAGAGCACGCCCCAGGGGATGCTGGCAACAGTTTTCTGAGGACGTGACAGCCAGTCACATGCTGCAACATTTCGCATTATTGCGCCACAGGTTTTGATGAAAGAAAACTGCTAGACAGAGGCTCTTGAAATACACGTCTTTAAGTCTTCACAGTTGACTGAAGGTCTTAGCATACGCGGTGCAAAGGAGGGAACAAAGGCAGTGAACTCAGCTGATCCAAAATGTAATTAAAAGAAACATTTATTCTTTATTTATTTTCTTGGAGGTGGGGCGGGTGGGGGGTGGTCTATTTCTCCCACTGCTGGCAAATGGAGGACTGCACAAAAAGAGAACACATCCAGTCCAGGCCTTGTACAATGCAAGAACTCACCACCGGCCTTGAACCTTTACAGCCTTCGTAAATAAGAAACTTTAAAGCAGAACATTACTTGGAAGGAGAGGCGCATCATGTACTTTGAGATGCCATACAGTCTGCATGGCTAGAGTCGAAGCATGGGGAGGGGGGACCTGTGGGAGTTCTAACCTGGCGTGGAGGAAGAGGGAAGCTGTGCTTAATTTGTAAAAAATAAAATAAAAAAATTTAAATAAATTACCTGGGTCCAAGAGATTCTCAGGAGGCTACTGCAGCTGGCACCACTACAGGGCCTACCAGAGCTGCCAAATACCAGCATTAATACCACCTCCTAACCATCGCACTCCTACAAATATGACGATCTGACCTATACCAGGTGACCTAAAGGTATAAGAATGGCCTGGGCGCACTAGTATATCGATAGGTAAACATTCTGGGGCTTATTTACAAGCCCCTTGCGCCACTTTTGCGTCATTTTCAACATGGGAAAAGTGACGTACTGGTGGCGCAAGGGGCTTGTAAATAAGCCCCCCTGTGCCTGTGCTCTTTTAAAAATAATTAACAGTGCCACCATGTGGCAGACTGTCATAAATATGTGCCAGTGTTAAGAAATAAGAGCCAAGCACCGGCACAAATTAAGCACTGGGAGGAACCTAGAGGTCCATTGAGTCTTTTGAGTCCACGATAAGTCAAAACAGTGGCCTGCTCCGGACAGACAGTAAGGTGATGGAGAAATGTGCTTCGTGAGGCAATGGCTTAGCATGGGTGAGCGAGTTGTTTGATTAGACCAAGGTTGTCCAGTGTTAGTTGAAAAGGGCCTAATCCATGGATTTTTTATTTTTTTTAATTTTAGTGGATTTACAGTAGTACTCTTATTCAAAGCGCTTCACAAAAAATAATGATACAATGATTACAAGACAAAGTAAAGAAAGAAAAAGCTATATCCAAAAGAACAACCAAGATGGACAGTAAGAAAACATAAGGTAAATTGGATGTTAAGAGTAACAACCAGTTGTAAGGAAGCTAATGGTCTAAAATATCAAGCCCAGGCCCAAGTCTCACAACCTTCCACCAAATGAAAAGAGGAGGCCCAGCAAACCAAGAAACCAAGGCAGATTAAACAGACCAACTGAAGACCTAAAGTTCGGCCATCAAGTACTGAACCGAAATGCCATATGATAGCAATAAATGACTAGGAGAGGGGGGAATCAATGAAAAGCCCCTCGACCTTCATGTGATACACCACTGTAAACAGGCTCCAAGCCTCCCTCTAGCCTTCAGATTTTACAGCCTCCAGGTGGTACAAGTTTCATACATTACAATCAAGGGTGTCACCTCTTCCTGCCCAAAACCTTAACCCAAATCAAAATTAAAAAGCATTGGCAAAGCCAGTAGATCTCCCCTTTGTGACCTATGCCTTTGGCAATGGATTTTAGTCATACTGTACAGCCTTGACAAGATGCTATGCAGTTTGGTGAAACGGTATAGAAAAAAATAGGCGAGATAATGCGGCTTCTTGACCCCATCACTCTGCATCTACAAAATGCACCTAAAAAATTATGACACAAAGGCATTTTTTTAATATAATGTTCCGAGATGGAAAAGAAATAGAAGCAGCTCAAAAGCGCTTTTAAGGAGGACGGGCAAGTAGTAATTTGCTGCCTAGCTCTCCACATAACATTAATACATTTAAAACAAGACTAGATGTGGGGAGGAATCAGCAACTGGGAGTGGGCAGCATTGAGAAGCGTGCAGGGGGAAGGGCAGTAAAATGCGAGCATGCGGGTGGGAGTTTGGAAACAACACTCAAGGAAGAAGACATAAGTGAGAAATCAATGCGTGGGAGAAGCATGAGAGTGATCGCAACACATGGTTGCGAAGACAAGCACATGGGTGAGAGGCAGCAACATGAAGCGTGTGGAGGTGGTGAGAGAAGTACACATGGGAGAAAGCTGGAAAACACATGTACTCTTATGAAGTGCTTAACCAAAAAGGAAAAGGTAGTGCCTGAAAGCAGTGGAAGGACACATGATGAGTCTATGCTCCAGGGGAGGGACAAACACAAGAAGAGGAAGGAAAGCCCACATAAACTTACGATTAAAAAGCAAGCAGCTGAAAGTGACACTAAAGCCAACAAATGGTAAGCAATGGGTGGATTCTAAGCCCACTCTAAACGGACAATTGGTCTTTTCACAATCAGACAGTTTTTGCTGCCTGGTAAGCGAGACCTAAAAAATGAGTCATTTTGTACGCAAGTGCATGTGTGCACCTCCAAATTCATGCAAGTTCCTTTTTTGATTTACCAATCCAAGATGGATTGGTAAATAAAAAAAAATAATAATAAAAAGTAACTGAAAGAGCTTTTTTTAAAATCTAATTTTTAAAATGGGGCGAGGGAAAAGCATGCATGAAATATAGAGCAACACAGAGCCTCAAGGGAGAGAAGCGCACAGGAGAGAGAGCAAGACTGAGTGCAGGAGAGAAACATATGAATGAGAGAGAACCACACAAGGCACGGGGGAGACTGGCACACAAGGGAGACAACTGTCATGGAGTGCTTAAGTGAAGGAAAAAAATAGTTCCCTAAAAGTGAGCGTTGGCAGGACACATGTAAAAAGGATCTGCCCCAAGGGAACTGGACCAAGATGGACAACGCAAGCCATCAAATAAGAAGCAAGCCAATGAAAGTGACAAGAAAGCCAACCAATGTAAGCAATGGGCAGGCTTTAAGCCCACTGTAAGTGCATGGTAAGCTTACAACAGGTCTTTTTCACCCAGACAGCTGCGCTTTCAGGTATTCTCGAACTAAAACTGGGGGAAACAAAGAAAAGGTAAAACCCTCACCAGTTTTGAAACGGGGTGTAGAAATGGCCCTGCCTGGCTATATTTCAAGACTAGGGAATACCCAGTGGCACCCTAGGGCACCCAGGAAGAAGTAGACTGCACTCAATATGGAAGTATGCAACACCTGCAAGTTCACCATGGAACTCCATAAAACCTGCAACCAGTTCCAGACTGTTGCAAGCAAGCAGAGTGCCAAAGCAGCAGAGCCAGACCGCAAACCAGCAACGCCTGCCAGTCTTCACAGACTCTCTCTACAACTCTCCACATAAAATACATATATTGAATTTAGATGGAACTTGCATAAATATTCAGTGGTTATACCGAAACTCTGGCATGGGTCTAGACTCACAGTTGATACTCCAGGTTTACGGTTATAATCCCATTTAAGACTCTCATGGCACTCCAAGTGGCAGCCAAGAGATCTCCCTTATACACTACTGCTGCTGTCACTGGATGTAGGTGTCCGGGAGGTGGATCACCGGATGTGTAATGTTAATTGCTTTTATAGAATGTTCTTACACCTAATGGCATTTTGTCATTGTGTATATCTCAACAGAGACCATCTTAATAACAGGTGCACAGGCTTGTGTAAACAGCCATGTTTGTTTACAGTAGTAGTCGCAACTTGGAGATATTCACTTTGTCACACTTTAGAGTGGAATATTGTTGAACTTTTGGTCAGCTGGGACAGGGAAGGATCTGCCACCAAACTTTACCTAGTGAAGCAGAGAATCATGGGAACATTTTACATTGAAGGACTTTTGGTGCTAGGTCATTGATGACTTCATGCACTATCTCTTAGCATAAACCACACTGATACATTTTGAATAGTCTACATGGCCTCTACAAGTCTAACCACTGGCAATCTCTCGGGGTACCATTCAAACAACGTTCTTTTGCCCACCATGTCACCTCAGTTCCAGTTCAGGGAGTCCCTGGCTTGGCAGTTCCAGCTAGACTGTTCCCACGAGGAGCAGGGTCAAGATTGATTTACATATGGCTGGGTCCAAGCTTTGGTGGCTTGGTGAGCAAAACAATGATGGGTTGGGGTGATACCCCGAGCGATTGCCAGTGGTGAGACAAATTACAAGCATTCCTCCCATCACCTTTTGTGTGTTTCCGGTACTGCCCTAAGTGGCATGGGAATGCCCAGACGTAGGCCCCATGCTCACTCTGTCACTGGAACCGAGCTGTACCTGGCTGATGAGCCCATAATTAGGGAGAAACCGGTCCTGGGTTGCTTCTGTTCCGGTTCAGGGAAGATCTAGCTTGGCAGTTCCAGCTGGACTGTTCCCATGAGGAACAGAGTCAAGACTGATTTGGATATGGCTGGGTCCAACCGGAGGTGGCATGGTGAGCAAAAGATTGATGGGTTAAGATGCTGCCCCAAGCAATTGCCAGTGGTTAGACCTAGTGCAAGCATTCCTCCCACCTGCCACCATGCCACCCAGCTACATGCAGATCATCATTGATCCAGCTCCAATAAGAACAGTCCAGCCCGAACTGCCAGGCCGGGTCCTCCCTGAACCAGAACACAAGCAGCCCAAGAAAGGTTTCTCCCTGTTTGGGGCTCTTCAGGCTGGCGTAGCCATTACTTAATTTGCAATAGAATATGTGCCGGGCCCAAAGTTTTGTATAGAAGCCTACAGCTGATGCTATCAAAGTTCAGGTTGCCAAACACCAAGTCAGAATATTCATGATTCCACCTCATGCCTCTTTAATGTACCACCACACACTCCCTGCCTCTCTTTTTCATTCTTGTTGGTTCTTATTCATCCATGTTTCCTCCTTTTTACTTTTTTCCGTCTTTCTTGTCCTTCTTCTTTACCCCTTTTGAGTGTTTCTCTCTTATTACACTGGATCGAAGTCTGTTAAGGCAAACATGTGCCGGCCCACAAAAATGGGTGCTGGTGGGCCCCACTTGCAACCACCGGCTCAAATTAGGCACTGCCCACATCTCTTTGTCTCTGTCGTTGTTGCCTCAGTATCCTTCTTCCTCGCTTATCTCATATTGTCTCTTTCACAGCTTCATTCTGACCTGAACCTCTACCTCTGTTTCTTGCCTCTCACTCCTTTTCACTCTCATTGCCTTAAGCTACTGATTCTGCTGCACTTAATATCCTACAACATAGCTTCTCATCACTCTTATTTCAATCTGTCTCCCGTCCCTTCCTTATTTCCTGTCTCCTTCTTATCTGTCTTCTTCCACTCCCAGCTCATCTCCCCCAAATCAGATCCTGTCTCAAGTCATCCTTTATTCCTCATTGTAAGACTTTGTATCTACCTCGATTTGTAAATCTGTCTCTTTTCCACCATCATTTTATGTTCTTTCCATTCTGAACTTTTTATCTTTATTTCTTTCTGTCTATTTTTCTGCATTTCCTCTTTCTATTTATTTCCTTTGTCTTTTCTTACCCTTCATTTTACTTTTCCATTCTTAACCCCATCCTTTCTGTTTTGCCCGGTCTTTGCTTCTTCTTTCCATCTCGATCTTTTTCAATTTTCCTCTTTTCTTCTCTATTCCTTATAGCCACATCTTCCTTTCTTTTTCTAATCCCCTCTCCTTTTTTGCTTCCTTTCATTCTCCCTTTCCCTTTCTTTCTTGCACAATTTCTTGACTACTTCTTCTCCCTTTTGTTCATATTTCTTCTTTTTCTGTTCCTTCTTTGCTTCTTGCCTTTATCCATTGCCGTTCTTTCACTTTTCTTTCTCACTGTTTAATTATTTATTTATTCTTCTCTTTCTTTCTTTTCAACCTGCCATCTTCACAGTTTTTTCTATTCCTTTTATCCTTCTCTCCTTTCTCTTGTCTTCTTACTTTTATGTTTTTGTCTACTCTTTCTTCTGCCATTTCACTTTATGTTAATTGAAATTCTCACCTTTGATTATCTTCTTCTCTTTATTTGTTCTTTACTCTTCTTTCTTATCACAGTCTTTCATTTATTAATCCAGCCTCTTTCTTCATCCAGCTTTCTTTCATCCTCTTTCTGTTTTTATGCCTACCTTTCTCTCCTTTACTCCTTCTTTCCTATCCCTTCTATTTTTCCCTTTTTCTCCATATCTTCTTTTCCTTCCTTTGTTTCCTGTTCTTTCCTTCTGTTACCTATTTATCACTCTATTGTCTCTGTATTCTTTCTTTCTATTTCTTTCTTTTTATTTCTCATTTTCTTTTTTCGCTTTGTCTATCTCTGCCATTCTTCCTTTCCTTTCCTTTCTCTCTCCTTTTCTTCTCTTTTCCCGTCCCTCTCCCTTTCTTTCTATACAGCCTCCCTCTTATTTGTCTTCTGTGCTCTATTTGTTTCTTACCTCTTCCTTTTTGATTTTCTTTCACTTCCGCTCCTTTTTTCTTCTCTCCGCTTTTACTGTATTTCCTACAGCCTTCCCATGTTTCCACTATATCTCTCCGCCTTACTTGTGCTTTCATCCCTTTCTCTATCATTTTTCCTATTCGCCCTTTTCTCCTTTTCAGTTTCACTGTCCTCCATTTGCAGCCATTACTCCCCACCACTCACTTTATCATAGCATTTCGTTAGTAACATTTTTTTTTAAACTATATTCAATTTTAAACAACAACTGAGCGGTTATACACAGACTTCAAAATATCTCCATCCAGTTATTTCCATATAGTGGCAGAATCCAGTGGCACATCTATCATGCATGCTTATCTACGACAGAGTGTAAGAGTAAGCGCTTGCCATACAGTGAACGTAGAAGTACCAAACTTCATACGTTAGTAACATTAATGAGCTACTGTTCAGGATTAATATGACCCTGCTTACTGCCCTAGTGGCAGCCCACTTTATACAGCTGCTATAGTAGAATGGGAGAGTTTATGCTCCCTACCCTAAAAAATGTCCTGTCTAGTTTGAGTTGCAGGGCAGGGAACAACCCCTACACACGTATTCATGAATGTAAATCACAGCTGCCAAAAGAACATATGGAGAACATCCAAATGTGTATATAGCCAACTAAAAACACCGCTGGATAATATCAAAGTGTGATATTTGTACCTCTTTCTGTACAGACTCTCCTAACATCAGCTTCCTGATGTGAAATACACCTCTCTCTATATTGATGCTAACATGAACATCCAGGTGTGAAATGTGCACATCTATGTATATAATAACCCTGCCAAATTTATCCCCTAGGCGTGTAAATATTCACATCCCTTTATATAGCCTTGCAAACAAAGCCAAGTGACCCTCAGTAACCCCCACACAAAAATGTATGCATTCTGTATAAAGAAATCTAAAAAACACAAAAGGTGTGTTGCTTGTGTTCTGGTTCAGGAAGGGCCTGGCATTTTGGGTGGGACTGCTCCTATTGTAGCACGGTCAAGACTAATTTGCATCTAGCTGGGTCCAAACTGATGGTGGGCAAATGAATGATGAGTTGAAGTGCTACCCCAAGCTATTGCTAGTGAATGGTTAGACCAATTGCAATCATTCCTTCCATCACCTTTTGTGTGTTTGATGTAATGGCCTAAGTGGCCATGGGTATGCCCAGACATGTGTCCTGTGCTCGCTGCGCCAATGGTACAACGCTACACCCAACTGAAGAGTCCCAATCAGGGCAAAACCCGTCTTGGATTCCTTGTGTTCCAGTTCAGGAACGATACCCTGAGCGATTGCCAGTGATTAGACAAATTGCAAGCATTCCTCCCATCACCTTATGTGTGTTTAAAGAACACTGAAAGCCAAGACAAGTAACTCCGGATAATCTCTAGAAGTAAATGGCACCCTTTCTGTATAAAGAGCTCCCACAATAATGGTCCCTTAACGTGAATAACCTTTACATTTGAAATATACCTGCCTCTGTATACAAAGCACTGAAAACAAAGACAAATGACCCTTTGTAATCTCTAAGTGAAATGTATATTTTTTGTACACAGCCCTGCAAATAAGATCTGTGTCCACTGCTACTTCCAGGCTCAGGGACCACAAGTGAAATATGTCACCCTCTGCATCATGTTGTATAAACGCCTGTTTGGGCCACTCCACTCCCACATAGGCCTAGGGGTCATGTGTGCTCACCCTGCCACCTTATGTAAGCTTTTATTATTTTGTCAGGACACGGGGACTGTGCCCCATGTTTTGTAATGATGGCTACATCAGAAAATGCTTATCTTGCAACAGCAAACCAATTAGATCTTTTAGGCTCACCACCCAGTTCGCAGACCTGAAAAGGATGATTGGAGGAAAAGCTTCCTTATTCAATGAGGTTCCTGTATTTTTTTAATTTGGCCCCACAGACAGTTCACAAAACCAGGTTCACATGATGAACATGTACTAAGGGTCAAGATATCACTATAATGTAACTCTTCAAAGCTCACCCAACACATTGTTTTAAAACTGATTTCTCAAAAACTACTGAATGGATTTACACCAAAGCAAGCAAAGGCATTTCTCTGAGTGAAGTTCTAGTTTCATGCTAAATTTAGTGTGTTGCATTCAGCGTTTTTTCTGTAATGAAGAGCAAAGTTTCCTAGAGGAGCTACAATGGGAAATTCATCTTTTTAATTCCCTCCTCTGCCCCCACCCATATTCAATGAGCGTAAGTAAATATGCAAACAGCATCACATGCCAAAACATAGCCCCTTTTGCGGTTTGGAAAGAGTTGTGCAGAATCGTTAAACAGTACAAAAGTTATAAGAAACCCAACAATCGCCTTTTCAATGGAAACTCAGTTACCAATGACTACAGAGTTGCTGTTACCATGCTGGGAAAGGTTCTGCCTAGCTCTGACCAGATTTGTATACTTGCCTACTTGCCTGCTGAAGAGCTTGTCTTTGAACTGTAAGTATCGCATAAAAGTAAGAGAGCCTAGGTGCAGAACACCATTACATGCTACCTGTCCTACTAGAAATCAGGGACTGTCCAAATGAAAGCCACTGACATCTCAGTGTAGGAGCATTCAGAAGAATAGGACTACAAGTAAGCAGTTCAGAGTAGTTACCCAGTTTAACAGATATGCTCATGTGCATCACCCTAACATTTTATCTTACACCCTGTCCCAACAGTGGGGCTGTGTCACAGAACAAAAGTCCCAACTGTCTGATGTGATTAGGGCTTTTGATGTTTCATCTGGTATGCTCAAGGTTGCCGGGAAACACTCCTGCCCCTACGCCACCGTTGGGAGGCATGTGTACATTACCTTATGAAGAGGATTGGCCAGAGGCTTTAGCCTCTCCAAGAGAGGTGACAATCGGGGCACGGTTTCGTTTAGTGCCGCTGAAAATTCTACATAGATCATACATGTCCTATAAAGTCATGGTAAAGATGGGTAGAATATCCGAATCCACTTGTCGAAAAAAATGTGGAAGTGAGGGATCCTCCTTGCACATCATTTGGGAATGCCCAATTGTCAAGGTCTTCTGGGGTAAGGTTGTACATTGTATCAATATTGTATGGGGAACGGCATTCATGCCTTGAGCCACATGGTGTCTGTTAAATGTTTGGGAGGCCACAGATTTAAATTGTATGGAACAAATATGGGTGCCCCCCCCCGTATCATGATTACTAAACTAAATATAGCTTGTTTGTGGGGAGCAGAAGAAGCACCGCACCTTAATGACTGGAAGAGGGACTTAGACTGGTGCATGGTTGCAGAAACAGTAACATATACAAGCAGGGGCTGCCTTAAAAAATGGGGAAAAATATGGGGGAAATGGAATAAATATAGAAGAAGCCCATGTACCTGCCCCACAGTACTGTTTCCCAGAACTGATGAAAATGGCTGTTCTGCATCTGAATACCATCACCCACACTGACAGATTGAAGATTGGGGTGGTTGGGAGGTATGAGTGTGTGGAACTGTACTTATGAAACCTGTCTGTATTTATGATGGTGTCCATGATGCGTGGATATTTTTCCCCCACTGCACCACCCTGTTGGCCTCATCTAGCTTTAGGCCCAAATTTGTGGTCCTGGCCTAGAGGTCATGCCCCTGTACGAACATATCATCCAGCGTAGAGAGGGAAATAGAATGAAGGAGCACTTCTGTCAATGGCTGTAAGAGCTCCGGAAACAGACATTGCCGGCAATGCCGCTTCTTATGTGTTCTTGTCAGGCCTCAACATCCAGCACCCTTCGTCTTTTTTAACATCAACTTGGAATGCAGAAAGCTTAAGAAACTGGGCCGCCAATAAATGTGAAGAATTAGAGCTGAAATCCTCCAGGCAACTGCTGAACAAATCAATTGAGATCCAGGACTGCTTCCTGGGTGCACCTGGCAGACTATGAATCTCAATCAGATTTCTATATAAAGTTATTTGTGCTCCATTGATTGTCTGCTTTTGAGGATCTGTTGCCCTTGTTGATGCTTTCTAACATAGATGGGTATTTATCTTCAGATAGTGAAGAATGGTTGGATTAGATAAATCCTGGCAAGATTTCCGTATCATGAAGGCAATGATGTTGGCATAACAAGCCATGATAGCCAGTGAAAAACAGTTCCACTGAAACATGGCTCTTTACCTGAACCTTAGACTCGGCCAGCACAGTCCCCTCCTTATCTAGCACCTGGATACAGTCCTAGGTGAGACCCGTACTCTACAAATAGTCATAACATAACACGTCCAGGACGTGATCGTCTCATCGTTTATGTCTTCTTAAATTGTTTCTTTGCACTACATATAAGTCCCCCACAATCCCCCAAAAAGCAGTGAAACGTCACAGGGTACCTTTTTGTACTATCGCTGCCCATTTTGTTTTCCGCTTGCCCACCGTACAAGATAATTTGGATGACCATAGCTAATACTCATTCCCTTTCTCCTGTTCTCGCCCACTTCCTGTCCAACCAGAGATCTGGTTGAACTGTGCTTTGACTTTTCCTGCACCCATGAGATGCTTTGCCAAAAATGTCAGCATGGTGTGAAATGTGTCCACGTGCTTGGACCTAGAGTAAGAATGTAGAAGAACTGCCCTCTGCTGGAGGGTAGTAGATAGTCTGCCTGAGAAGTCTGCAGTTAGTGTGAAGGCCAGCTAAAGATCAAACGTGTGCATGGACCAATCATAATGTAGGAAGTGTTTGCATAAAGACCCAAAGTGTGGACAGATGGGCGATGGGCTTATTGGACTACACAGTCACCCATTAATCAGGGACTCAACTCTATTGTGAGACGTCTGACTCTCTGTCCCTCTCTGCTAAGAGAAGGGACAAGTAAGGTTTACGTCGATTTTTGGTCTATCTAAACAACAAGATGGAGACGCCGCTGCTGGTGAGAGTGGTCTGATGGGGCTGCCAGGTTGCAAGCAGCAATCTAAGCAGCTGGCCATCTGAAATGGTGGCCAACTGAGAAAAGACTGAAGCCCTGTGTTTTTATGTACAATGTCTCCCACCTAGACATTGCCAACATTGATGACACACTGATTTCACCCAGAGTCCGGAGGAAAGTGCAGGCCCTGCAGCAGGAAGTCCAAGATGGCCACTCATAAAGCCTCTAGAGGCACCAAAGACCTCACAGAATCCTCACTGGCTCAAAAGCAAAGCTCAAGTGACTTTCAAGACAAATGTGCTGTTCTACCCAGGCTAGTGTTTATGTGGAGATGGTTCCAGCTACACCGCTGCTGCTCACATGGACAAGCAGCCATGAGTAGCAACAGCTCTTTTACTACACTTGGCCCTGCTGCAGGTACATGTGGGTTCAGGACCCAAGAAGCAAGTGGGAGGAGCGGAAAGTAAACAGGCGTCCAAGAAATCCTGTTATTTCTACTCCTTCCCATTACAAGAGTACATTAGCAACATATAAAAGGCAGTAGGAGACATAACGTGGGTTGAGGACTTAACATGGATGTCATCAGTGGGTCAGAGGCTGCTTGACGTCACTTCCTCTAGCTTTGGCATGTTGCTGAATTGACTACTATGGATGCTAACCTCCTTGAGTTTGACAGCTATGACCTTGCTTCTTCCGCCATCTTTCCACTGTACCAGCAAAGCGAGTGAATGTCTGACTGTGACCAGAACCCAGCCCTGAAGCGAGGACCTCCGTAAAGAGCACGTGGTGGAATGCAGGAAGGCTTTTTAACATATTTTTATAAGACCCTAAAATCCCCCTCTCCCTCCTGTCCAGTCTCAATGCCCCTTGAGGCGAATCGGTCTGTGGTGTGTTTAGTATCAATAAATGAATCAGTTAACTGAAAGGCGAGTCGCCGGGAACCGCGCCATCTCAGCTGGAGAAATGTGGCAGGGCAAAGTGCCAAGGACGCCAAGGGGGGGAGGCAAGGAGCTAGAAAGCAATTCTCACAAATCCAAAGAGGACTGCGGTGTTCATACTATGGATGTGGGGGTGCCGGAGGTATGACACCATCCACTCCAGATTCACTTGTGAATGATTAGGCCCTGTGACGTAGAACTGAGTAAACGGGGGCACGCCTGCCGGTAGTGCAAGCCCATTACACACCTTTTTCTAGGCTGCGAGAACCAGTGCGAGGCTCAGTCGTTTTGGTGCTGCACCGATCCAACATTTGGCAAAGAGGGGGCCAGCCTGCAGCATGCCAAGGCCTCGAACTCCCTCCAGCTGCTCGACTGCTCCGGTAAGGCAGGATTTCCACTGACAGCTAGGGGCCTAGCTGTCATTGGAAGACCTGGAGACCTGAGTGGCCCATTAAACCCTGATAACTGCTGTATTTTTCTACCCCAAGAGCAGTCAAAGGGGACATTTTCCTTGCTTGTCCCTTGGCCCACGGCATCCTCGTTATGCTACTGTGGGCCGCGCCTCTTGGTTTCAGCAGGACTCACCCCCACGTGCTCGTGCACTTCTAGCTGAATTCCCTCCCTCCCGCCCCCCACCAACCCTCCCTCATCTGGTAAAAGAGTGTACTTGGATTTATGGACCTCAATTAGCCTGCCCTTGTGGGTGACGAGGCTCACAAACTGTTCATTACCTTACCAAATGTAGGGCCTGCAAATAACTGTGACGTGGCATTGGCAGCTCTCAAAACAGAATTCGGAACGCAGTTGAATCGGACCACACATTCTTTACACTGAGGCAGGTAAAACAGGGTCCAAAAGAGCCCATTGACGCATTCCACACAAACCTCCACGCATTAGCCAGCCAGAGGCGCAGCGCAAAATGGCGGGGACCCCCTGCAGAATCGAATGAGGGGCTCCTGAGTCTTCTATATCTTACAGATATTCAGCCTTCAGCTGAATTGGTGCACCCTGAAAAGTTGGTTGCCCTTTTTGGACTCGGATTAGGGGGACCCCATGTGCCGCAGGGCCTGTGTCAGCACATGTGAGCTGGCAGCAGACACCAATGAGGAAATCAGAGCTCAGGTAATGTAGGAAAACAACTCCTAAAAAAATGCGAAGATTAATTCTCAAACAAGACCAAATGACACTTCCAGCCTTGCGCACGCTAGGAACGTCACATGAGTTGTCAGGAGCAAGGGCATCCCACATGAGGGCATCGTTGGCAGCACCTCGCTTGAAAACTGACCCAGTGGAAATGGTGAACGAACGAGCAGAGCTGGACAAGAGTCATCAATGAGCAAGATGGCGACTAACTGTGGGCACTGGGGTGTCGCATTGCTACATATCTCCGCATGTCCTGCAAGAGGAAAACTGTTGGCCAGGCGAGAAGGTAAATCAGTAGAGCGTGCAGGGCGACACTAGACAATGATTAAGCAGAGGCTTCAGAAACCGAAGAGTCAGAAGAAAATGGAGACTTGGACACTGAGCATGCACACCTCAAATGAGCTCTTGTGGAAAGGAAAAAAGTGCTGATCTCAGTAGCGGCCATGATGAGAAGTAGTCATCCATGGAACGCGCAGTCCGTTTAATTGATGCTGAGGCAACAGCATGAGAGATCACTTACAGCCATGGCCGCCATATTAGCAGCATTATCCCAATTGGCATTGCTGGCACGTTCACCACGAAGGTATCATACGGAAGTAAAATGATCACTGCCAGGTTTTTTGTCACGAGAGTTGTGGGCAACACTCAGGGGTTTATTTAAAAGTGACGCACAGACGGCGCAAGGGGCTTGTAAATATGCCCCTCATTAGTTTTCAAGTGGTCGAGTCTCTATATCTCATTACATTCCTGCTCGGCGTCCAAGAGTGAAGTGCCAGCATTATGGCAGAAGAGTATGCCAACATCTTCACAGGAATTGGCTGCCTGAAGAGTAAAAATGTAAAGCTAAAAACTGACAAGTCAATTCAACCTGTAGCGCCAAGACACAGTAGAATTCTTTTCATGCGAGAAATCAAGTAGAAAAAGAAGTGAACTAGCCAGAAAAAGGTGGGATTATTGAGAACATTGATGTCCCAAATGCCTGGGTTTCGCGAATTGTGGTGGCACACAAACCCAAATACCCTGGAGAGATCCGAGTATGTGTAGATTTGAAAATGCCAAACAAAGCCATTCTGAGAGAGCTACAGATCCCACACACAGTGGATGATCTTATTCCTGAATTAACTGTGCCACACGGTTCTCGAAGACTGACCTATTACCAACTACATTTTAGCAAATCATCGCGGTACATAAAGTTTTTCTCCACCCATGTTGGCTTTAGAAGATATAAGTCCATCAGGTTTGGTGACTCCAGTGCAGCTGAAGTATTCAAGATTAGCTTTTGGAGAAATACTTACAAGACTGCAGTTTTTAATAAACTTGATGAATCGTGATGACGTAGTTCAACAGGTAAAAAAGTAGCACAAAAAAAAACTAATCAGTATGCGGGGAATGGCCAGAGAGAATTGCCTTAAGACAGGGGCTGCTGGTGTGCTGCTGTGAGAAAGGCCTCCATGGAGAAAGCTGAAAACCAAAATGACTCCCAAATATGTGTGGTCATATCAAGAAAAGGGACCATGATAACAGCTAAACAAAATGAGAGCATTACCACAAGAAATATAGTGCACGTCAAAAATGTTGATGGTTCTGTTGCTGTTCACAATGAAGAGAATATGGAGTCCGAGTCATCTGATATATAAAATAATGGTTTTGGCTTCCCGTGAGTCTTCAATCTAGTCAGGATTTATAATTTCTGGGAGCTAAGGGGCTTTAGGGTAGGATTGTCATCACTCCTGAATTGAGAAAATCATAAACTTTGCAGGGCTGCTGTTAAACGCCAGGATTGAGGTGCATTGTGGGTCCCAACAGTGGAAAAGCATGTGGTACTGAATCTCAAGCGTATACATTTATGAATAATAATGTTTAATCCAACATAAACTGTTCCTGATTATCAAAAAAGAAAACAGTAACTTTGTGTGAGTATTGTCATTCTTCGAGATTTCTTCAGACTCATAACTCCGGCATCATTTGTTCAAGTGCATGTGATGGAAATGTGCAGTCACCCTCTCCTTCTAGGCCCCTCATTCTTACAAAATTCTCCAGTGCCCATATTGTGAAGTGTGTAGATCTGTGTCAGAGGACGGGCAGAGTGTAAAGGGAGGCTGCATTGGATCAGGGGTAAATAGTGCCAAGTTAGAAAGCTTTACTTTTAAAATTGTCAGTGGCTCACTTGCCAGGGTGATGGTCAATTAACAATAGTCATTATTTTAAATGCAATCTTATTTTCCAGTTACCATATTACGAAAGATTGCAGCCTATCTACTTACCCATCCATTCAACCATCTATTCACGCTCTTTCCGTTCATCCACCAACTCATTTATCCATACGTCCAATCATATCTCAGCTCACCCAAATACTCATCCAACCATCTATTTACTCACTGATCCAGCAAGTCCCCCTCATCCATCTAACCACATATCTGCAGGTTGCTATCCACCTAGTCATCCACCTCCAATCTGTTATCCACCTAAGTACCCAAAATAAAACTAAATCTTTCAGGGAACCAATTGGACTAGGATTGATTGTCTGAACGAGTGGATTTGTGTGCCCTGAAATGTAAAAATCAAAATGAAAAGGAATGGCAGGGAATCGGTGGGATACTA
This sequence comes from Calotriton arnoldi, assembly GCA_963921515.1. Taxonomy (NCBI): domain Eukaryota; kingdom Metazoa; phylum Chordata; class Amphibia; order Caudata; family Salamandridae; genus Calotriton; species Calotriton arnoldi. The sequence goes on along the minus strand of CAWUFW010000025.1, from coordinate 4,611,070 downwards.
TAGCAAGTAAACATGAAAGCGCAAGGTACTCTGGGATCTAAATAAAAAGTACAGGTTGCAACAAACATGCTGCACGCATCGAACACGGCACAGAGGTACCATACTTATAGCAGGGCCACTGGAATTATGCTGAGTCTGGTGCGTTTTCCACACAGCTAAGGATTGGCAGCATTTGCCACATAATCCATCATCTGCTCCATAATTGCTGTTTTTAACAACAACAAAATTGTTTCTAGCTCAAACGGATCAAAGGGTATTAAAAACATGGCGACGTGTTCCTGTGCAGTGAAAGGTTCCTTATAAATCATCATTCAGTTGCTTATTGATATATTTGAGTGTTAAACTGGTTATAGTAATAGTGTTTTCCCAGACCGTGATCCCATATGTAAAAAAAAAGTCAAAATAATGAATTCATATCACAAAATGTGCCTCATTGCGCCGTATAATTATTCTTTTCTTGCTGCATAATTTAGTGAAGCCTGCCACATTATTTGGTCCTCCTCTGCTGCATAATACCAGTAGCCCGGAATATTGGCTATTGCAGTGCTCACAACTGCACTTGCATCCAACAGAACACATTGGACAGATCGCCTAACCCACATCCAAAACGGTCCAGATATGTCATGTAGTTTGGCTATTAAGCTACCCAACTGCACTCACCATCCACCTGATGATACTTAGTAGACAGCACCTTTCCAACCACACTTATGATTTTCCGTTTTCTAAGAGAACAGGCTATAGCCCCTTGTAAAATCCTCAGGTGTACAACACAGCACCAGAGCCACATAGTTGGCAAAATTCTGCAACCTCAACATATCTTCTCATACATCACACTAACTAACATGTGTCGTACACCCAGATACAGTTAGCTTAACCACATCATGCCTAGATTAAGCTAATGACTTACTATTCACCTACTCATTAAAGATTTGCCTACTCATCTATCTCACTCATTCATCCACCTATTCCTCGATTCATCTACTTACCCAGGCGTTAGTTCACTAATTTGCCCACCTATTCATCCACATACACACACAATCATCTACCTAATCACACAGTCATCAATTTACACAAACTAAGCATGTGTGGGGGTTCAATTAAAGGTTGCATCCCATTTCAGTGCCAATATTGTGTGTGATGAGAACCCCAGGACACATTTCTTCCCCATTACCCATGCTCTAGTTACTCAACTAAATTTCTATAGCTGGTATTTCCAAAACTTGAATCGGTTCTCTAGAGGACTGTTCTCTGTCTGTAAGAGAAGCTTGCACTGCTGCTGTCTGTGCTGTAACTGTTCTATTTACCTGAGAGATGCTTGCAATGTTGCTGTCTGTGCTGTAACTGTCCTATGTACATGAGAGACACTTGCAATGTTGCTGTCTGTGCTGTAACAGTTCTGTGCACGTGAGAGACGTTTCTACTGCTGCTTTCTATGCTGTAACTGTTCTGTGTGGGAGAAGCTTGCTCTACTTCTGTCTGTGCTGCACCTGTTCTGTGTACATGAGGGAAGCTTGTACTGCTACTGTTTGTGCTGTAACTGCTCTGTGTACCTGAGTGAAGCTTGAACTACTTCTGTCTGGGTGAATTCACAGCAGGCTACTGCAAGGGCCCTGAGACAGTGGCAATTGCCCAAGAGCACGTGATGCCTGAAGGCAGTAACGTAGCAGAGACAGTGTCATGTGTCCTAGTGCAACGAAGGAAATGGGTCCCCTGGCTGCTGTGTAAATTATAAAATACAGCAATAATCAGGGTTCAGTGGGCCCCTCTGACCTTCTGGGCCCAAATACACTGCACCTGCTGCACCAATGGAAGGCCCTACAGGCCCCTGCAATCTGGCAGTGCCAGAAGGACTGGTCTTTAGCGTGCCCGCCATTTTCTTGGCTGTTTTATATCCTGGTGGGCTCATTTTTACTGTTGATCTCCCTGATATTACCTCAAAACTGCTTGCAGCAAGCATAAATACATATAGTCCCCCATACTGTGCATAACATATGTAAGCAATGTCTTTACAAATTCAAAACTGCCCAAAATTTCCAAATGAGGGGCACTTTTCTAGTAATCCGATTTGCTAATGAAAGCTACTTTTATATTAGTGCCTGTGTCTAGTTTGTATCGCAGCCCGACTTTGACATTGTGTCACCTTAAATAGCCCTTGCTGGATCTGGGCCCAGCATTTAAAGCAGATAGATGCCACAACATGGCAGGAGAGGGGGGGAAACCTCAACACACACCTTTATACGTTAGAATAGACAAATTATATTTGTGAAGGGGTGTTCTTGTCATGAGCCGGACTTTTAGTTAGTCCTGGTTAGGTCGAGCTTTGGCAGCGCATGCGTTGCTCTGCAAGGCATGCTGTATTAAGGTATGGACGTGAAGCTCTGCCCACTCTCCGCCCAGTTTTTTCATTGGCTTGTGTCATTGTCCATTGTAAACTGTGGCTTTCCATTAGTCAATAGGCTTAGTAGTCCCTCCTAAGTACCATCTTTTCCCATTTTGTAACCTCCCATGAGGACACCCCCTGGTCGAGCCTAGCGTTGCAGCGCACGCGCTGCTCGCTTTGCGAGGTATGCTGTATTAGGGTATGTTTTAGAAGTGGTGTGGAAGCCCCGCCCATATTTTTCATTGGCTGGCGTCATCGTCCATGATAAATGCTGCCTTCTGATTGATAATGAGGCTTCTTAGTCCCTCCTTGTTACCGTCCTGTCTCCTTTTGGGACCGCCCATCAGGACTGGATCGTTTACTTGCGGCATAACACTGTCTCCTTCATTAGTCGGTAAGCATTATATTTTTTTCACAATGGCGATAGTTTGTCTGGTATTTGTATTCGGGGTTTTAGCGCACGGCTGTAGAGCCTGAGAACCAGTTCAGCAGAGCTGCTGTAGAGCCAGAGAACCAGGTCAGCACAGCCGTTGTAGAGCCAGAGATCCAGGTCAGCAGAGCTGTTGTAGAGCCAGAAAACCAGGTCAGCAGAGCTCCTATAGAGCCAGAGAACCAGGTCAGCAGAACCGTTGCAGAGCCAGAGAACAAGGTCAGCAGATCTGCTCTAGAGCCAGAGAACCAGGTCAGCAGAGCTGCTCTAGAGTCTGAGAACCGGGTCAGTAGAGCTGCTATAGAGCCAGAGAACCAGGTCAGTAGAGCCGTTGTAGAGCCAGAGAACCAGGTCAGCAGAGCTGATCTAGAGCCAGAGAACCAGGTCAGCAGAGCAGCTCTAGAGCCAGAGAACCAGGTCAGCAGAGCCGCTGTAGACCCAGAGAACCAGGTCAGCAGAGCCGTTGTAGAGCCAGAGAACCAGGTCAGCAGAGCTGCTCTAGAGCCAGAGTACCAGGTCAGCAGAGCTGCTCTAGAGCCAGAGAACCAGGTCAGCAGAGCTGCTCTAGAGCCAGAGAACCAGGTCAGCAGAGCTGCTGTAGAGCCAGAGAAAAAGGTCAGCAGAGCCGCTGTAGAACCAGAGAACCAGGTCAGCAGAGCTGCTGTAGAGCCAGAGAACCAGGTCAGCAAAGCGGCTGTAGAGCGTGAGTACCAGGTCAGCAGAGCCGTTGTAGAGCCAGAGAACAAGGTCAGCAGAGCTGCTGTAGAGCCAGAGAACCAGGTCAGCAGAGCTGCTGTAGAGCCAGAGAACCAGGTCAGCATAGCCACTGTAGAGCCAGAGAACCAAATCAGCAGAGCTGTTGTAGAGCCTGAGACCCAGGTCAGCAGAGCCGCTGTAGAGCCAGAGAACCAGGTCAGCAGAGCCGCTCTAGAGCCAGAGAAGCAGGCCAGCAGAGCCACTCTAGAGCCAGAGAACCAGGTCAGCAAGCTGCTGTAGAGCCTGAGAACCAGGTCAGCAGAGCCATTGCAGAGCCAGAGAACCAGGTCAGCAGAGCTGCTGTAGAGCCAGAGAACCAGGTCAGCAGAGCTGCTGTAGAGCCAGAGAACCAGGTCAGCAGTGCCGATGTAGAGCCAGAGAACCAGGTCAGCAGAGCTGCTGTAAAGCCAGAGAACTAGGTCAGCAGAGCTGCTCTATGGCCAGAGAACTGGGCCAGAAAACCAGGTCAGCGAACCAGGTCAGCAGAGGTGTTGTAGAGCCAGAGAACCAGGTCAGCAAGCTGCTGTAGTGCCAGAGACCCAAGTCAGCAGAGCTGCTGTAGAGCCTTAGAACCAGGTCAGCAGAGCTGCTGTAGAGCCAGAGAACCAGGTCAGCAGAGCTGCTGTAGAGCCAGAGAAGCAGGTCATCAAGCTGCTGTAGAGCCATAGAACCAGGTCAGCAGAGCTGCTGTAGAGCCAGAGAACCAGGTCAGCAGAGCCATTGTAGAGCAGAGCCCAGGTCAGCAGAGCCGTTGTAAAGCCTGAGACCCAGGTCAGCAGAGCTGCTGTAGAGCCAGAGAACGAGGTCAGCAGAGCTATTGTAGAGCCAGAGACCCAGGTCAGCAGAGCCGTTGTAGAGCCTGAGTCCCAGGTCAGCAGAGCCGCTCTAGAGCCAGAGAACCAGGTCAGCAGAGCTGCTGTAGAGCCATAGAACTATGTCAGCAGAGCCGTTGTAGAGCCATTGAACTAGGTCAGCAGAGCTGCTGTAGAGCCATAGAACCAGGTCAGCAGACACACTCTAGAGCCAGAGAACCAGTTCAGCAGAGCCGCTCTAGAGCCTGAGAACCATGTCAGTAGAGCCGCTCTAGAGTCAGAGAACCAGGTCAGCAGAGCCGCTCTAGAGTCAGAGAACCAGGTCAGCAGAGCCACTCTAGAGCCAGAGAACCAGGTCAGCAAGCTGCTGTAGAGCCTGAGAACCAGGTCAGCAGAGCCATTGCAGAGCCAGAGAACCAGGTCAGCAGAGCTGCTGTAGAGCCAGAGAACCAGGTCAGCAGAGCTGCTGTAGAGCCAGAGAACCAGGTCAGCAGAGCCGATGTAGAGCCAGAGAACCAGGTCAGCAGAGCTGCTGTAAAGCCAGAGAACTAGGTCAGCAGAGCTGCTCTATGGCCAGAGAACTGGGCCAGAGAACCAGGTCAGCGAACCAGGTCAGCAGAGGTGTTGTAGAGCCAGAAAACCAGGTCAGCAAGCTGCTGTAGTGCCAGAGACCCAAGTCAGCAGAGCTGCTGTAGAGCCTTAGAACCAGGTCAGCAGAGCTGCTGTAGAGCCAGAGAACCAGGTCAGCAGAGCTGCTGTAGAGCCAGAGAAGCAGGTCATCAAGCTGCTGTAGAGCCATAGAACCAGGTCAGCAGAGCTGCTGTAGAGCCAGAGAACCAGGTCAGCAGAGCCATTGTAGAGCCAGAGCCCAGGTCAGCAGAGCCGTTGTAAAGCCTGAGACCCAGGTCAGCAGAGCTGCTGTAGAGCCAGAGAACGAGGTCAGCAGAGCTATTGTAGAGCCAGAGACCCAGGTCAGCAGAGCCGTTGTAGAGCCTGAGACCCAGGTCAGCAGAGCCGCTCTAGAGCCAGAGAACCAGGTCAGCAGAGCTGCTGTAGAGCCATAGAACCATGTCAGCAGAGCCGTTGTAGAGCCATTGAACTAGGTCAGCAGAGCTGCTGTAGAGCCATAGAACCAGGTCAGCAGACACACTCTAGAGCCAGAGAACCAGTTCAGCAGAGCCGCTCTAGAGCCTGAGAACCATGTCAGTAGAGCCGCTCTAGAGTCAGAGAACCAGGTCAGCAGAGCCGCTCTAGAGCCAGAGAACCTGTTCAGCAGAGCCGCTCTAGAGCCAGAGAACCAGGCCAGCAGAGCCGCTCTAGAACCAGAGAACCAGGTCAGCAAGCTGCTGTAGAGCCAGAGATCCAGGTCAGCAGAGCTATTGTAGAGCCAGAGAACCAGGTCAGCAGAGCCGCCCTAGAGCCAGAGAACCGGGACAGCAGAGCTGTTGTAAAGCCTGAGAACCAGGTCAGCAGAGCTGCTCTAGAGCCAGAGAACCAGGTCAGCAGAGCTGCTCTAGAGCCAGAGAACCAGGTCAGCAAAGCTGCTCTAGAGCCAGAGAACCAGGTCAGCAGAGCTGTTCTAGAGCCAGAGAACTAGGTCAGCAGAGCTGCTCTACAGCCAGAGAACCAGGTCAGCAGAGCTGCCGTAGAGCCAGAGAACCAGGTCAGCAGAGCTGCTGTAGAGCCAGAGAACCAGGTCAGCAGAGCTGCTGTAGAGCCAGAGAACCAGTTCAGCAGAGCCGCTGTAGATCCAGAAAACCAGGTCAGCAGTCCTGCTGTAGAGGCAGAGAACCAGGTCAGCAGAGGCGTTGTAAAGCCTGAGACCCAGGTCAGCAGAGCTGTGTAGAGCCAGAGAACCAGGTCAGCAGAGCCGCTCTAGAGCCAGAGAACCAGGTCAGCTGAGCTGCTCTAGAGCCAGAGAACCAGGTCAGCAGAGCCGCTCTAGAGCCAGAGAACCAGGCCATCAGAGCCACTCTAGAGCCAGAGAAGCAGGTCAGCAAGCTGCTGTAGAGCCTGAGAACCAGGTCAGCAGAGCCGTTGTAGAGCCAGAGAAGCAGGTCAGCAGAGCTGCTGTAGAGCCAGAGAACCAGGTCAGCAGAGCTGCTGTAGAGCCAGAAAACCAGCTCAGCAGAGCCGCTCTAGAGCCTGAGAACCAGGTCAGCAGAGCTGCTGTAGAGCCAGAAATCCAGCTCAGCAGAGCCGCTCTTGAGCCTGAGAACCAGGTCAGCAGAGCTGCTGTAGAGCCAGAGAACCAGGTCAGCAGAGCTGTTGTAGAGCCAGAGAACCAGGTCAGCAGAGCTGTTGTAGAGCCTGAGACCCAAGTCAGAACAGGTGCTGCAGGGACTGGAGAGGTACAAACGTAATCAGACACAGAAGAGGTGCAATGATGCAGTGTAACATGGCAGATTCTGTCGCAATATTTTGCTATACTGTCTGGGCAAACGTTTCTTCTCATTAGCAGCACTCTAACACCCGAATACAGCCATCAGCAACAAAATGGTGACAGTTAATCTTTGCAAAGTGTCTGTCCCCCCGGGGGACCATGGCTGATGCTTTTTAAAGCCTCTTGATCCATCTGAGCTAGAATCAATGTTTGCAACTGATACAGAAGATCTGAATCATGCGGCAAGTGTGGAAAATATGTAAATACTCCGAGAACGCGGCGGCCACAATATTGCATTATTCCAGTGGTCCTGCCTATGAGCAAACACTTGTAGTGTAATGGCCTTGGTTTACTGACTGTGTTGTAAATCCATGGAACTGTCCCCCAGAAGAATATTTGGGCAAAAAATAACCTCGAAGTACTAATTCTGTGGTACTGATAAAGTAAGGGTAAAAGTGGAGGCCATGCAAGGTCACTGAAGTCAGGAAGGAAAGGGCAGTTCTGGACAGCATTGTCATTCTCCAGGTAGGAATTCCCATCCAGGGCAGCGCCAAGTAGCTGGGATGAAACAAGCATTTGCAATGCAATAGGTCTCTCATTTACGAGAGTTGAAGCTATTAGCATTTGTAAATGACAATGTCTTTTATTTATGTTTTAAAAACCAAAACTTAAATAAAAGGCATTGTCATTTACAATGCCAATAGCTCGAACTTGCGTAAATGCGAGACCTATTGCATTGCAAATGCTTGTTTATCTGTTTTTAAAAAACACATAAATAAAAGGCATTGTCATTTACACTGCCAAGAGCTCAAACTCTCGTAAATGCGAGACCTATTACATTACAAATGCTTGTTTCGCATCTAATAGAACCAAGAATGATGGTCAGGGTTTAAGTAGGCCAGGTCCCTCTGGGTCTCAAACCCAGCAGTAATTAAAAACAGGCCTTGAAACATGCCTCTATTGGGTTTTTAATAATGCCTTTGACTGTGATATTATTGATGTCAGTGATGTAGTTCATGTTTACATTTCACGTTTACTTAATCTCGCCTTCCCTAAGACTGTTTGCTTTTTCCAGGATGTAGTTTTTCCCTTGTCTTTTTTGTACAGCATATTATTATTGACTGAAGCATACAGTGTACTGAGACAAGTGAGTTCAGGAAGAGAGCCATGACTGGGGGGCTCTGGAGTTCAGGTCGAAGACAGTACGAGTTTCTCGCTGTGCCTGCCAGTGAGTCATAATGGGGTTCAGAATGGATGCTCATCCGATCATTGGCCTCTCTGTGGAGCACACAGAGCAATGGTCAGGTGTGCTAATTGTGATTCTATGCAAAATGTGTGATGGAGGTACACAGCCATTGAAATATTGGCAGAATTAAAGTGAAAGAAAATGCAGTGCTTGCAGATGTGTTTGGACTGTGCGCGCAAGGGGTGGTGTAGTGAAGGGGATGCAAGGAAGTACATGCAGCAGAGTAAAATGAGGATGCTGAAGAGGAAAGAGTTGAGATGTAAGCTGTGTAGATGGAAGGTTTCAGAAAGATGTGGGGAGAAAAAGGGCAAAAATGTCTAATAGACAGACGGCTGAGGAAAGGTGAGAAGGGTTAGAAAGAAAGTTGTTGGGACACCCAAAGACCTCTTCCACAGACCTTAGGAATGTTTAGTTCACAATCTGATATTTCAGTATTTATAAATTTTCAATTCTAATTAATCACAACAAAATAGTTGTTACTCATGTTTCTGATATTGCTAACACTTACTGTCAAAGCAAATAGGTTTGGCTTCTTTTAGGTGTGTGTCCCTTACTTGTGATATGCCTGGATACATTAACAACAAGCATTTTCAATGCAATCGGTCTCGCATTCACGAGAGTTTGAGCTATTGGCATTGTAAATGACAATGCTTTTTATTTATGTGTTGTTTTTAAAACAGATAAATAAAAGGCATTGTCATTTACAATGCCAATAGCTTAAACTCTCGCAAATGCGAGAGCTATTGCATTGCAAATGCGTTCTGTGGCCGAGCTATAACATTTTTAGGTCTCGCCTGAGCCAGCGCGCATGCGCTGCACTGGCGAGACTTTTAGTAAGCGGGTTTTGGAAGTGCAAACAGTGGCTTTTGCTGTGGACTAGCCTGCGTTCACGCGAGCGTGCACGCGCGATCAGGCGCCATATAGCTTCCCTCGCCATCTGGACGCTCGTGTGAACGCAAGCTGGTTGCCAGCAAAAGCCACTGTTTGCACTTACAAAACCCGCGATTACTTTCACTTTCACGGCCGCGCGGCCGTGTCAGTTTCGCGGCCGCGCGGCCAATGCTTGTTGCTCGCGCTTCTTGTTACCAATGCGAAATGGTACATGTAGCATTGTCCCAAGTGTTAGTGCGTGTTTGAGGCACCAGGATAGGGTAGTTGTGAACTGTTGCTTTATAAACATTAAATGCTGTGCATTTAAATTGTATGTTTGGACGGCTATAGAGAATGCAAACTGTTGCATTTTTCCCCCTTGTTAGTGCATGATTTAATATGTATGAGAGCCCTGGTAATAGCTAACGAACGACCTGTGTTGCTGCTGGGGCCTCACTCTTCAGTTCTGCCTCTTTTTTGCGAGCGTTTGAGGAATGTGCTTTTTTGAGATAAGCACAAGTTTTATGGGGCTCCCTTTGCTCGACCAGAAGAATTCCTTGGGTTTGCTTTTGAAGTGGAGTGGGGGGCGGGTTTTTTACGTCCTCTCCGTCCGTTTGCTTAGAAAGCTTTTGCAGACGTGAGCTGCATCTGGTGCCGTGTTAAAAGTGTTGAACCAAGATATTTACTGTTTGTGATCAAGAAAGGCTTGTATTTCTGGGAGTCCTAATAATATCTGATGGCTTATTGCCTGTTTCCTCCGTTGATGTGGGAAACATTTTTGGGAGTTAATCCTGACGTGAAAGCCTGGATATTGTTCAAAATATACTTTAAATCCTGTTTCAAGTAAAGAACAAGCATTGGCATAGCCAATAGGTCTCGCCTTTGGGACCTTATAAGTGTTTAGCCATGCAACAGTTGATGTTGTTGCACCAAGGATATTGTGCTGCATAACTAAAGACTTATAAGGTCCCAAAAGCGAGACCTATTGGCTATGCCAATGCTTGTTTGAAAAGCGTTAGGAGAGAGCGTGTCCTGCCTGCAACAGCTGGCAGAATAAAGCTATTTGAGAAAACAGTGCTCGGAGGCTGTAATTAAAGCCTATCGAGTGACAACATACATAACAGGGGGTGTCCTCATGGGAGGTTTCAAAATGAATATACACAGAAACCCTTTTGTTCAAAAGGGGAGGGAACAGGAGGCTGCGGGGTAGGCAGGGTAAGCTGGCCTCCAACCAACATTAATCACACAACAAGAAGCTACCCTGACTCAGACCCTGACTCAATGTCTGATTCTCACAACAAATTGAGTCACATTTTGCCGATAATTTAGGTGGTGCTGGACATCTCAAAAAAATGTATGGACTGGCCTCACTCACCACCAGGTGTCATGCTTCATCATCGGCTGTCCTCGCCCTTTAAAAACGACATTTGATAAAGGGCGGGCCTGCACCTGGAGACAGGGAGGCACTTCTAAAAGTAAGTGGGGGCCCGTGCTGAAAAAGTGAGTGATGTTTAAAAATCGATGCACAGTCCTGTGTGAAATTTTAATAGTGCAGAGTGTGCTCGATATTAAAAATAATGGTGGAGACTAGGGGGTCTAGTACCCCATCTCCATCTGTGTTGCCAACATGTTTCTGCCACTACGGCCAGGAGGGTCCATGGCATTCATCAGGGTGTAAGTGAGAAAAAGGAGGGGAGCTCCTATCTTGTCTCTAAGAGACAAAGATAAAACCACTTACGTAGGCTGGCTCTAATCCAACTCTACCACGATATTTTCAGAACACCTGAAAAATAATGACATATCACAGCATAAGTGAACAATTACAATACACTCATACTGGTCAGGATGGAATCAGACGAGGAAACAACATGCACGTGGTACATTTAAAGTGCATGTGGTGAGCACACTTGTCACTGCATACGTAGTGCTCAATAGTAAAACAGTTGTGAGACAGTTGTGGGACCCCTATAGTCAAACTCTAAATGTCAAGTTAGTTTTGGGAAAGAATTAAAAAAGTAAAAGTTAGAGAGATGCATGCTGTCTAACTCGCTCTTATTTGTAGTGGTTGTTTGTTCCACCAAATAACTCAATCACACATCCATTCAACCCCTTACTACATCAAGGTGCGTCCCTCGTGATGCTCCTAAGGTCCTTCCTTGCTGCTTCCCCAATGGTAAATGGCTTGGCGAGGCAGCGCGGTCCAAATAGGACGCACAGACTTGTTTATTCATCAAGCCAACTAATGGCTTACCGCCCCCCCCACGACTGTACCTTATTACAACTAGGAAACAGGGAGGAAATATGCCTATGCTGTGGTCTCTCTCTCGATACAACCCAGAGACTTACAACCACTCCAAAGGGCAACATAAATAATACCAAACCTGCCTCACCAACGATAAAGGAATTCTCTTTCCTCAGCACAAACTGCCGCTCTCTCCCGAAGCATAAAACCGACATTTTTGACCTTCTGACCAAAGACCAACCAGACGCCTTATTTCTCACGGAAACATGGCTGCATGAGAGTTCTGGCCCTGATGTCGCTGTTGCTCTGCCGCCTAACTACGCTATAGTTAGGAAGGATAGGGGTCACAAAACTGGTGGGGGTATAGCCATCATTTTTAAAAAGGATTTTCAGTGTAAATTCGAGCCTTTAACTTTCACGAACTGTGAAGCAGCATTATTCAAACTGGCCCTAACCCCGAAATTCACCCTCTCTGGAATACTTGTGTACCGCCCCCCCGGGCCCTCTGCTCCTTGGGCCTCATCTTTTCCCAGCCTAATAACCCCTCTGCTTATGAGCACCGCCAATTTCTCCATTCTGGGCGATTTAAACCTACACTTGGATGACCCAACATGTAAAATCAGCACAAATTTCATCTCTGATTTGGCAGCCATAAACATCAATTTACACAATTCTGGCCCCACGCACAAGGCAGGCCACTTACTGGATCCTATTTTCTCCAGCCTATCCAGCATTCACTGCTCCTCTGCGCTCCCCCTATGCTGGTCGGACCATTTTATCACCAGGTTCAGTCTGGTACCCCCTGATAACTCTGTGTTCACTACTCCTACCTTAAGGACATTAACAAGAGACTGGAAAAAACTTGACATGACTGTCTTAAGCAATATCTTGTGCTCTAACATGCCCATCTCTAAACATAGGGTGAATATGCTCTCTGACACCGTGCAAAAATGGCTTCTCAATGCCATAGACACCTGTCTTCCTCTTTCCAAAAAAAGGGTCAACAATCATCGTCCCCTAGCGCCCTGGTTTACTGACACTCTAAAAATAGAGAAAGCCAAATGCAAAGCGCTGGAACGTAGATGGAGAAGGAATTATGCTCCCGAATCCAAAACTATCTATAAAAAGGCCAAAAAAGTATATCACAATCTTTGCAAATCAGCCCGTGCTGAGTATGTCTCAACAACTATCTCTGTTGCTCTGATCTGCTCCAAAACACTTTTTTGTATGGTTAAGGAGCTCGCTGGTTCTGCTACCCTAGCTAGGCGACCCCCCCCCACTTAATAAACGACAATGTGAGGATCTTGCTTCCTTCTTCGTCCAGAAAGTCGAGAAAATTTACTCGGAAATAGTGAGCTCACGGTGCGACAACCCCCCTCCTTTGCAACCTGCTAACTCCCTTCAACCAGCATCTGCACTATCCGTAGCGGACTCTACCCATCCTGACCAGGACAAGGTGCTTTGCGCCCCCTTTTACAACCTGGACACTTGGCCCCTACTAAACGCAGCCTCCTTTAAAAGACTCCTAGATAGTGTCAAATCAGGATCACCCAAGGACCCCCTGCCTATCTCTGTGCTCAAGCAGCTTGAGTCACCATCTTTGCTTGCTATTATGGACCTTTTAAATGCCTCCCTACAAGAAGCCACAGTCCCACCTGACTGGAAGCACGCCATGGTGATCCCTCTCCTAAAAAAGGCCAACGCCGACCCCGATCTACCCTCCAACTATCGGCCTATCTCTTTGCTGCCGGCCTTTTCTAAAATCTTGGAGAAACACATCCACTCTCAGCTCTCCAACTTTGTCGAAACCAAAAAGCTCCTCCACCCATCACAATCTGGCTTCAGAGCTGGTTTTTCTACAGAAACAACTTTACTGGGGGTAACGGAAAGGCTGCATCGTCATCTGGACGCTGGAGATACGGTCGCCCTCATTCTGTTAGACCTGAGGCGCAGCATTCGACACGGTATCTCACACCATATTAATAAAAACGTTAAGATCTCTAGGCATCGGCGGCTCAGCCTTAAATTGGCTTAGTTCTTTTCTCGCCAATCGCACTTTTCAAATCTTTTCCCCAACAACCAGCTCCGACATCCATCCTTCACCCTATGGGGTCCCTCAGGGCTCCATCCTTAGTCCTCTACTTTTTAACTTATACGTTAGACCTCTAGCCGATGTCGCGGAAAATGCAGGGTTGTCCCTGTTTTCCTACGCGGACGACTCCCAGATTATTTTTTCTCTCTCCATGGAGAGTACGGCTGGGGCATCCCACCTTCAGCTTGGCTTGGGTAAAATTGCATCATAGATGCAGACAAACTACCTTAAGCTCAACGGAGAGAAAACCGATGTCCTGATCCTTAGTAAAAACAAAGATCTCTGGGGCCCACAACATTGGCCCGGTGAGATGGGAGCACTTCCTCGGCCCTCCAGTCAAGTCCGCAATTTAGGTGTCATCATCGATGACTCGCTTACTATGCACCATCAGGCAGTCAAGGTAACCGCCACTTGCTTTACCATCTTGAAGTGGCTAAAAAGATCGTCTGGATGCTGCCTGAGTCTACTCAGAGAACAGTAGTCCAGGCTCTTATCACCTCGAGACTGGACTACGGCAACGTTCTCTACCTCGGATCCAACAAGGAGGTGACTCGCAGGCTGCAGATGGTGCAGAACTCTGCTGCAAGACTACTTTGCAGGGTCCCTAGAGCTACCTCTGTCTCAAGTCATCTGCGGGACCTGCATTGGCTCAGGGTGGAGAACCGAATTAATTTCAAAGCCCTGAGCTACATGTTCAAAATCAAAATAGGTGCTGCCCCTCAGTATCTGCAATCTCTGGTCAGCCCCTGTGTGCCTTCCCGGTGCCTTCACTCATCCACTCAAGGGAAATTCTCTGTGCCCAGAATCACACTTTACTGTACTTTACTGTATTCTAACCCTTGAGTGTCCCGCTCCCTTTTGTACCAGTTTCCCGCCGCTGCTGCCCCTGCGGCCCCGCCCCCCGATCCTGCACGCTCCCGCCTCCCGTCCTTGCTCCCGCCCCCCTCCCCTTCATATGGCGACTGCTGTGGGGGTTTAAACAATAATGGGGCGACCCGGTGTCCCTCAGAACCTGGGTATAGATAAAGTAACAAAAACAATGGTTCTGTTGGGTATTACCTAAATATTTCTTATGAAGACGCCTAGTGTTATCATATTATTCAATAATCATGAACATCAATATCTCGGTTTAGCCAGACAAAAACAATAACACACAAGACACAAACTGTTGTCTATTTCTTCGTTTTTATATAAATTTAATCATTCATATATATACACAAATATGTAACTACGGCTGTCAACACAAGGTGAAATTTTATAATAAGTGATCAAGTGATATAAGTGCTCAGTGCTAGTGCTCCGTGCGCAATATATACAAAGTGTTTAAAATATGTACATGGGAAGGAATAGGCCAGAATTATATAAGACAACAATGACTCTACTAAATATGGAATTTTATTAGTCAAGTAGAGCCTCGATCAGTCTGGACCGTGTGAGGTCGTCGACGTTTCAACCCAAATTCTGCTCCATTAGGTAGTCAGGACGGGTCTTCATCAGGACAAAGAACGGGGGTCAATGGTGACAGCCCAAATAACACTTGAATAATTCCCGGTTATTCATACATCTTGCAGATCAAGATAGAGAAGTCCAATTTTAATTAATGACACAAATCTCAAAGAGTTAGTAAGGGGCTGCAACGGCAAATTCAGAGCTGTCTAGCGGCAACAGGCATATGTCCTGTGAGGCCGCGACCATCTGATGGATGGTCGCGGTTGTACAGGACACATGCCTGTTTCCGTGAGACAGCACTGAAATTGCCGTTGCTGGCTCTTTTTGTCTCTTCTTGAATTATTGAGACAGATAGTCGCGGCCTCACAGGACATATGCCTGTTGCCGCTAGACAGCTCTGAATTTGCCGTTGCTGCCCCTTACTAACTCTTTGAGATTTGTGTCATTAATTAAAATTGGACTTCTCTATCTTGATCTGCAAGATGTATGAATAACCGGGAATTATTCAAGTGTTATTTGGGCTGTCACCATTGACCCCGTTCTTTGTCCTGATGAAGACCCGTCCTGACTACCTAATGGAGCAGAATTTGGGTTGAAACGTCGACGACCTCACACGGTCCAGACTGATCGAGGCTCTACTTGACTAATAAAATTCCATATTTAGTAGAGTCATTGTTGTCTTATATAATTCTGGCCTATTCCTTCCCATGTACATATTTTAAACACTTTGTATATATTGCGCACGGAGCACTAGCACTGAGCACTTATATCACTTGATCACTTATTATAAAATTTCACCTTGTGTTGACAGCCGTAGTTACATATTTGTGTATATATATGAATGATTAAATTTATATAAAAACGAAGAAATAGACAACAGTTTGTGTCTTGTGTGTTATTGTTTTTGTCTGGCTAAACCGAGATATTGATGGACTGCTGTGGGGGAGCGCGTGTGAAACCTTGACCCTTGGTTCAAGGCCAGCACTCTCCCCAGCAGCGCCGCCGTCAGCCGGTCTCCAGTCTACCAGCCCAGCTCTGCGCCGGTCAGGGTTCGAGCCTGCTGCCCGTCCCTGCGCCGCAGTCCCCTGCCTGCAGTCCGCCCCTGGTGCATCTGTATTTGTCGTCCGCTTAGTGTAATTCTTTTTACTCACTGTGCTCTGTATTTAACATTGGTGTGCCTGTATTGTCGTCCGCTTAGCTTAATTCTTTTACTTTACTGTATTCTAACCCTTGAGTGTCCCGCTCCCTTTTGTGCCAGTTTCCCGCCGCTGCTGCCCCTGCGGCCCTGCCCCCCCGATCCTGCACGCTCTCGCCTCCCGTCCTTGCTCCCGCCCCCTCCCCTTCATATGGCGACCGCTGTGCGGTCGCGCAGCGGGCACGCCGCTGGCGCGCCGAAGGCACGCCTAAGGCAAGCCCGTCTCCGCCCGTCCGCGCCTGGACCGCGCCCAGCGCCAGACCCCCTGGCCCCCGCGACCACCACAAGATCCGTCGCCGCTACAACGCAAACACCCTCCACGCACTCAAAGCCGGACGGACTTCCACCTTCTTCCAGGTCACCCCGAAGCTCACCCACGGACCCTGCACCTGCCGAAACTGCAGCTACACCAGCCAGCGCACACCTACACGTCCTGCCCATCCCAACACTGCAGGCCACAACTACCTCAGCTGCGTACTACTCAACACCCGCTCAGTCCACAAGCACGCCGTCGAACTCTGGGACCTGCTCGACTCCTCCGCACCGGACGTCGCCTTCCTGACGGTGACCTGGATGAACCCCTCCTCGGCGTCCGACATAGCCATAGCCATCCCGGACGGCTACAAGATCACACGCAGGGACCGAAACAACAACAAACCAGGAGGAGGAATAGCCATCGTCCACAGGAACACCATCAGAATCTCAGCCAACACCGAAGACTCCATCAGCATGGCCGAACACCTACACTTCCAGATCCACGTCGATCACAACACCACCCTCAGAGGAACCCTCGTCTACAGACCCCGGGACCCAGACCACAGTTCAGCGAAGCCATCGCCGACCTCATCAGCACGCACGCCCTCGCCTCCACAGACTACATCCTCCTCGGAGACCTGAACTTCCACCTCGAGAGCGCCAACGACAGCAACTCCACAACGTTGATCGACAACCTCGCCAACCTCGGACTCAAACAACTCGTCACAACACCCACCCACTCCGCCGGTCACACACTCGACCCCATCTTCTCCGCCAGCAACCACGTCACCTTCAGCCACACCACCGAACTCCACTGGACCGACCACCACTGCATCCACTTCTCCTTCGAGAAACACACCGCACACAACCAACCGCAACGTATTCCACATCGCAGCTGGAAAAAAGTCACCCAAGACCAGCTCACCACCACACTCGCCCGAGACCCTCCTCCCGATCCCTCCGAGACCGACGCAGCAGCCAATAACTTCAGACAATGGATCGACGACTGTGCCAACACCCTCGCCCCGATCAGGAAACCATCCAACAGGCGCACCGACACGAGAGCCATCTGGTTCAACGCCGACCTCCAGAACTCCAAGTACACCTGCAGAAGACTCGAGAAACAATGGCGCAATGACCAGACACCAGACAACCACGCAGCCCTCATGGACGCCAGACGCAAACACCACCAACTCATCCAATCCACCAAAAGAACCTCCTTCAAGGAACGCATCAACAACAACACACGCGACAGCAAAGAGCTCTTCAACATCGTGAAAGAACTCGCCACCCCCAGCTCCTGCTCCAATGACATACCGCCATCACAAGAACTATGCGACTCCCTGGCTACCTTCTTCCACCGCAAGATCGCAGACATCCACAACAGCTTCGACACCCAGACCCCGATGACAGACGCCATCACCCTTGACTCTACACCCACCAAGCACAACGACCTTCTACTCTCCTGGCACAACGTCAACGACGAAGACACCATCAAAATCATGAACACCATCCACTCCGGCTCACCTGCCGACCCCTGCCCCCACCACATCTTCAACAAGGCAAGCTCCATCATCGCACCCCAACTCCGAAAGATCATCAACTGCTCCTTCAAGACTGCCACCTTCCCAGAAAGCTGGAAACACGCCGAGATCAACACCCTTCTCAAGAAACCCAAGGCGGACCCAAAGGACCTCAAGAACTTCCGACCCATCTCCCTGCTCCCGTTCCCGGCAAAAGTCATTGAGAAGACCGCCAACAGACAACTGACCCACTTCCTGGAGGAGAACAACGTCCTAGACTCCTCCCAATCCGGCTTCCACAGCAATCACAGCACCGAAACCGCCCTCATCGCCGCCACGGACGACATCAGGACCATACTGGACAGCGGCGAAACCACGGCCCTCATCCTCCTGGACCTCTTGGCCGCCTTCGACACCGTCTGCCACCTCACCCTGCGCACATGCCTCCACAACGCAGGAATCCGAGACAAAGCCCTGGACTGGATCACCTCCTTCCTCACCGGCAGAACGCAGAGTCCGCCTCCCCCCTTCAGATCCGAAGCCACCACGATCACCTACGGCGTACCCCAAGGATCATCCCTCAGCCCGACCCTCTTCAACATCTACATGGCACCGCTCGCCAACATCGTCCGAGCACACCACCTCAACATCGTCTCATACGCCGACGACACCCAGCTGATCCTCTCCCTCACCAAGGACCCGGCCACCGCCAAATCCAACCTCCATGAGGGAATGAAGGGCGTCGCAGAGTGGATGAAGACTAGCCGGCTGAAACTGAACTCGGACAAGACGGAGGTCCTCATCCTTGGCTCCACCCCCTCCGCATGGGACGACTCCTGGTGGCCGACCAAGCTGGGAGCTGCCCCGACACCCACCAACCACGCACTCAACCTGGGGGTCATCATGGACTCAACGCTCTCTATGACCCAGCAAGTCAACACGGTTTCCTCCTCCTGCTTCAACACCCTCCGCATGCTCCGCAAGATCTACAGATGGATCCCCACCGAAACCAGACGAACGGTCACCCAAGCACTCGTCAGCAGCAGGCTGGACTACGGCAACGCCCTCTACGCAGGAACCACGGCTACACTCCAGAAGAGACTCCAACGCATACAAAACGCCTCCACACGCCTCATCCTCGGACTCCCCCGCCACAGCCACATCACCACCCACCTGAGAGATCTGCATTGGCTCCCGGTCAACAAGAGGATCACCTTCAAGCTCCTCACCCACGCTCACAAAGCACTCCACAACGCCGGACCAGCATACCTCAACTAGCGACTGTCCTTCTACACCCCGAACCGCCAGCTTCGCTCCGCCGACTTCGCACTCGCCACCGTCCCACGCATCCGCCGAACGACCACCGGCGGAAGATCATTCTCCCACCTCGCCGCCAAGACATGGAACACCCTCCCCATCCACCTGCGTCAGACCCAGGACCTGCTGACCTTCAGGAGACGTCTCAAGACCTGGCTGTTCGACCAGTAGCTGCTCCCCCCCCCCACCCCTTAGCGCCTTGAGACCCTCACGGGTGAGTAGCGCGCTCTACAAATGATTGATTGACTGATTGATTGAAACTATCTCGGATGGGAGGCAGATCGTTTGCATACCTTGGTCCCTCACTATGGAACTCACTTCCCACAGCCATCCGGCCCAATTTCGTAAATCCCTGAAGACTTGGCTTTTTAACCAGTAATCTAATAAGCTGCTATACATTCTTTTGATCTGCTCCGGCGCCGGGACACCCTTTTTGGGTAGCTGCCGCGCCTTACAAATGTAATAAATAAAATAATAAATATATGAGCGCGATTTGGAGGTTAATTGATTCATTAGCCTCTCAATGAGATACATCTGGAGCATCGTGAGTACAAGTGCCCGGCGCTTTAGTAATGCGTCATACTTCCGTTGTCCGCTTCTACCAGCCTGATGTAGGCGTCATTCAATTGTGACTGTGGTTGTAAGAGCACAATTGCCTGTAGTCAACATGGACCTAGCGAACGAACTGGCTTTTGATGAGGTCACTATAGCTGAGATCCTAAAAACACCGTCCCTGCTAGCAGACACGGTGATCACGCAGACCCTAAAAAACTCTGATGAATGGGAAGCACTAGCAGCCAGTAAGAAAGAACACTGCTCTCCGTGGGGCCCTCAAGACGGAGTACCTCAGAAAAAACAGCGCACCCAGGGGATTGATAGTCACCAATGAACCGCGCATCTTCCTTAACAACAAGGAGTTTAGGAAGAACTGGTCATACGTAGCGTGGAAGTGCACAAAAGACTGGCTCGTACTTATTATTAGCACGGCCAGGAAACTAGCAGACCTACTTCTAGTTGATATCCAAACCAGCGAGAATAACTTGAAGACATCGGTACACATCACGGTCTTCAAAAAGAAACTAGAACTTATAAGATGCCCCTGCAACCTCCTATATGCGGGCATGACACTACGTAAAGTAAATGTCAGAATTAATGAACACCGTAGCACCATAAGATGCAAGAAAAGTAACACAAAGCTTACACGACATTTTCTGGAACAGGGACATTGCGACAAAGACCTCGAGTGGGTTGTACTGGAGAAGATGCATCCTAGCAGTCCCGACATACAAAGGAAACTGCACATTCGCGAACAGAGGTGGGTGTACCGCCTTAAATCAAGTGACCATGGTCTAAACGATGAAATACCTTGGCTCCATTTGAGTTAAAATCATATGACACTGTGACCCCATTAACAAACCACCAAACCAGACCAGAGACCAGCAATGGTCTGGGTGTTCATGTATAATATGGCTCAGATTGTGGCCCCCACGTCCATCCCCTGCACTCACTCATCCAACCATGGGGGCAATCACGAACCCCTTTTTTCCCCCCTTCTTCATATGGTCCCTCAGCTCTATGGCACCCTTAAAGAGCGTTCCTTATGCATGCTTATTAATATATAAAACGGAGCGTATTATATTATATATACTTATATATATTTTCTGTCATGTTTCCCCTTTTTCCGGCTCGTTTATTCACGTGGACCACACGCGCATTAAACTTCTCGTGTGTTGTCTATTTGATACCTTTACCTTGAGCATATACAGACCAGGAATAGTTAAAGACGGGCGAGCATTCCACTTCCTACCCGCACTCCTTTAAGGCTGCAACACGCATGCGCGACACACGGAACATTCCGGTAGTCGTTCGCGCATGCGCGATTCGGAAACAACTGAGCCGGGTCAGTGCACACGCCCGCACTGCTCTTACAACCAATCAATCAATCAATCAATCACAGAATTTGTAGAGCGCACTACTTACCCGCGAGGGTCTCAAGGCGCTGGGGAGAAAAAAAGGGGGGGGGGGGTGCTGCTACTGGTCGAACAACCAGGTCTTGAGTAGCCTCCTGAAGGTCAGCAGGTCTTGGGTCTGTCGTAGGCTTAGTGGAAGGGTGTTCCAGGTCTTGGCGGCGAGGTGGGAGAAGGATCTGCCGCCGGTGGTAGTTCTTCGAATGCGAGGGACGGTGGCGAGGGAGAGGTCGGCGGAGCGGAGCTGGCGGTTGGGGACGTAGAAGAGGAGTCGTCTGTTGAGGTAGGCTGGGCCAGTCTTGTGGAGTGCCTTGTGTGCGTGGATGAGGACTTTGAAGGAGATTCTCCTGTCGACGGGGAGCCAGTGCAGGTTCCTCAGGTGGGGGGTGATGTGGCTGTGGCGTGGTACATCGAGGATCAGGCGTGCGGAGGCGTTTTGTATGCGTTGCAGTCACAATTGAATGACGCCTACATCAGGCTGGTAGAAGCGGACAACGGAAGTATGGCGCATTATTAAAGCGCCGGGCACTTTTACTCACGATGCCCCAGATGTATCTCATTGAGAGGCTAATGAATCAATTAACCTCCAAACCGCTCTCATATATATACCGCGCTGCCTCGCCAAGCCATTTACCAGCGGGGAAGCAGCAAGGAAGGACCTTAGGAGCATCACGAGGGATGCACCTTGATGTAGTAAGGGGTTAAATGGATGTGTGATTGAGTTATTTGGTGGAACAAACAACCACTACAAATAAGAGCGAGTTAGACAGCATGCATCTCTAACTTTTACTTTTTTAATTCTTTCCCAAAACTAACTTGACATTTAGAGTTTGACTTTAGGGGCCCCTCCCCTCCTCCTTCCCATGGGACATCCCTACACCTCTAATAGGGTAAGAGTGTGAGCTGGTCTCATAACTGTTTTACTATTGAGCACTACGTATGCAGTGACATGTGTGCTCACCACATGCGCTTTAAATGTACCACGTGCATGTTGTTTCTTCATCTGATTCCATCCTGACCAGTATGAGTGTATTGTAATTGTTCACTTATGCTGTGATATGTCATTATTTTGCAGGTGTTCTGAAAATATCGTGGTAGAGTTGGATTAGAGCCAGTCTACGTAAGTGGTTTTATCTTTGTCTCTTAGAGACAAGATAGGAGCCCCCTCCTTTTTCTCACTTACGCCCTGATGAATGCCATGGACCCTCCTGGCCGTAGTGGCAGAAACATGTTGGCAACACAGATGGAGATGGGGTACTAGACTCCCTAGTCTCCACCATTATTTTTAATAGCGAGCACACTCTGCACTATTAAAATTTCACGCAGGACTGTGCATCGATTTTTAAACATCACTCACTTTTTCAGCACGGGCCCCCATTTAGTTTTAGAAGTGCCTCCCTGTCTCCAGGTGCAGGCCCACCCTTTATCAAACGCGGTTTTTAAAGGGCGAGGACAGCCAATGATGAAGCATGACACCTGGTGGTGTGTGAGGCCAGTCCATACATTTTTTTGAGATGTGCAGCACCACCTAACTCATCGGCAAAATGTGCCTCACTTTGTTGTGAGAATCAGACACTGAGTCAGGGTAGCTTCTTGTTGTGTGATTAAGGATACAAAATGAGACAAGGCGGTACTAAGGATGGACTACTAAGCCTATTGACCATTGAAAAGCCACAGTTTACAGTGGACAATGACACAAGCCAATGAAAAATATGGGCGGAGCTTCAAGTCCATACCTAAATAAAGCATGCCTCGCAGCGCAGCGCATGCGCTGGCCAGGCTCGACCTAAAAATCTCTTGGAGAGTCACCAAAATACTAATTGGCTGATACCCTATGGAAAGCACGGAATTTTAATGTATATGTTGTAAGCCACGCCCTTAATTAGATAGGTCACACCTTTTGAAAAGGGCTCTTAGTTGTAAGCCACGCCCACTATAGAGACCCGCCCCCACCACACACACTTTTTTCATCGCACTTAAAGGCCAGGTGATGGCATTGGTAGAGTCTACTTATAATGGGGCTGGTGAAGCGCCATGTCCCGGCGAAAAACAAGACTGGATGAAAGTCACCCTCTGAAATGGGGTTGTTTGGGTCAAATGCAGGGGGGAACTGACATGACTTAAGCAAAACCGCATGCATTTTTAAACTAAATGAAAAAGACTTTAATGGTCTAACTTCGGAGCAAAATAACCCGACTTGTTCCCAGAATGACGTTTTTTCTGTTTTCACTCAGCACCTCATCATAAGATTAGATTGGGGAAATGTTTAGGACAAAGGAGTAAAAAAAGATCACACACTTAAAGCAAAAATGTTGCGTATTTCTGAACAGTGAAATCCCTTAGGAGTAAATCAGGCAGGAAGAAAAAGTGAATTGCAATGTGAAAAGTGGGAAATCACAATCCAGATATACTGATGTAGGAAAACATGAGAAAAACACCGAACAAACAAACTGACAAGAAACATGAGATTAAAAAAACACTAAAAGCAGATGCCCTCCTTCCCGGGCAAATCATAGACGAACAAGAACCGCCAGTTGGAGAGAATCAGTATGTTATAACTGCAGGTTAAACATAGGTTGAGTGAAAAACACATAGTATAAAAACACAAAATATGTACGTTCGGGAGAAAATCAAGGGAAGAATAATGAGCATAAGAAACCAAAACAAACTGCTGGTGAGAAATCAAAAAGTATAGAAAAAGCTAAAAGTTTCAGTTGAGATCTTAAGGGGAACCCCCTCCCTCAACACCCCTCCCCCCCTTCCAAAAAAAACTAATAGAGACACTCTAAACAAAAAAATCCGGATTAAGGTGAAATAATTTTTTTTTTTAAATAGCACATTAGGGGAAAGATAGTGGCAAAATAACAGCGAGAATACCAAAAATGGAAACAAGCATAATCCTTAAGAAAAACATTGTAAAAAGTTAAAGAAAGAATAGAATTTTCAAATTAAGCATAATTCCAGGAGAGAATTTAGGGGTCACACTAAATCTGGATTAAACAATATCGGGCACTTTGAAGAAGGAGAAAATCGTAAATCAAAAAGTTAGGGATGTAAACATAAAAACGAGCGTTTTGTCAAAAGCAAATTAGGAGTCGAAGGCAAAACGGACAGTAATGTAAAGGGACACACTTGAAAATAAAACTGGAGAGAAACAAATGTGACATGCCTTGTTGTGGTAGGATTTGGGTTGTCAAATTAAATGTGTTCTTTAATCGCGAGACAAGGCTCAATGGATAAAAATGCGATTTGCAAACTGTGTCCTCAAAAACTGTAAGCCAATTTTCCCCAGCTCACCTCATTAGCAGTTTAAACACATCACCTGGCTCCGATGTGCCGCTACCCGTCTTGACACGCTATGATTTAAACTTTGAAGCACTTCGGTCAACCGGTTATAAACCCGAAGATGGCTGCACACATCAGAGGCCACAGCTGGTTTAACCACGCCCCCGTGTGGTAAGCATGAAAGATGCATGTACAACATGTGAAGCAATACTTGAGAACGCACACTGTCCGCGAGGCGATGCCGCTGAGCACACGCTAGGTACAGAGTAGTGGTGCTGCTGGGCACACACGGGCAGTGCTGCTGAGGGCCCACAAGATATGGAGCAGTGCTGCTGAGGATGCACAGGGCACGGAGCAGTGCTGCTGAGAACGCACAGGGTATGGGGGCAGTGCGGCTGAGAACCCACAGGGTATGGGGCAATGCTGCTGAGAACAAACACGGTAAGGAGCAGTGCTGCTGAGAACACAGAGGGTAGGGGTAATGCTGCTGAGAACGCACAGCCCGGACTGTCCTGCTGAGCACACACAAAAACAAGCAGTGCTGCTGAGCACAGTTACGCAGCGAAACTTGAGGGGGCCCCTTGCAAGTAGCCCCCCACCCACACTCCAGACCCATTAAAGCCTGCCTCCTGTGCACAGTTCACAGTGCAGGGGGGGCGGCCTGGATCTCGACCCCCTCTCCCACCACCACAGGAGCTGCGGGGTCTGTTGCTACGGCACTGGCTGAGCGCACACGGCACACGGGGCAGTGCTGCAAAGCACACACGGGACCCTGAGCTGTGCAGCGGAGTACACAGGGGGCGGTGGTACTGAGGATATACAGGAGCGGGGCAGCCGTGCTGAGCACAAACAACCAGAGCAATATAGAGGGCAAGGCACAAATGGGACACAGAAGGAGAAAGAAAGCAGTGACAAATGGAGAAAGCAGGGATGAAAAACAAGAGTGAGGTGTCGGGAAGTGTAGAGCGGTAAAAGAAGGATGCACCACGAGGAATCATAAAACCGCAGCCTTGATGTTCATTACCCCTGGCATTCGGCAGTACCGGCACTTATAGGCAACGAACAGAGCTTCTAAGCACACACAGGGCAGTGTTGTTCAAAACACGCAGGGCAAGGAGCAGTGCTGCTCAGCACAACAGAGGGCAAGGGGCAGGGTTTGAACACATACGGGGCAGTGCTGATGAGCACACACAGGACAAGTGATAGCACACCTCTCTGGCCTCAAAAAGGAACAGGGGGATTGTTTGACCCCCACACGCGATAGTTAAGAGTATGTGTGAGCAGCCACCACCTTGCATGTATACAGCCCCCACAATCGCTCTCCCCCAACCATGCCCCCCTCCCCCCGCCACCCCTAAAGCCAGCATGCCAACTCACCCGCGTGAGGTTAGAGACCAACCGGAAACTTAGATTGTTAGAAAGTGTAATGACAGAACGATGCCAGATGTGAAGAAGGGACCCCCGATGTAACGCTGCCAGAGCTGTTTCTGTGAGTCCCCCTCCGGTCCTATGTGATTCCCTCTGCTGGTCATAGGCGATGTGTAGTGCAAGCCTCAGTGGCCTCCTGGTCAGAGCCCTGGCACTTAATATTTTACAAATTAAGCACTGCTCCCTGCGCTCCTGTGGGGTTCCCTCTGCTGCTCCTACAATTCTCCAGTGTTCCTGTGAGCTTCCCTAGTCTTTGTCTGTGAGTTCCCCTGCGCTCCTGTGGGGTTCCCTCTGCTGCTCCTGTGAATCTCCCCAGTGTTCCTCTGAGTTTCCCTAGTCTGTGTCTGTGAGTTCCTCCGTGCTCCTGTGGGGTTCCCTCTGCTGCTCCTACGATTCCCTCCAGTGTTCCTGTGAGTTTACCTATGCTGCTTCTGTGAATTTCCCAGCGCCCCTGTGAGGTTCCCTCTTTCCCTCCTATGAATTCTCCAGTGTTCATGTGAGTTTCCCTATGCTGCTTCTGTGAGTCCCCCGCGATCCTGTGGGGTCCCTTCTGCTGCTCCTACGAATATTCCAGTGTTCCTGTGAGTTTCCCTATGTTGCTTCTGTGAGTCCCCCGCGCTCCTGTTGGGTTCCCTCTGCTGCTCCTACGAATTCTCCAGTGTTCCAGTGAGTTTCCCTATGCTGCTTCTGTGAGTTCCCCAGCGCTCCTGTGGGGTTCCCGATGGGACTTCTGTGTGTTCCCCCGCGCTCCTGTGGGGTTTCCTCTGCTGCTCCTATGAATTCTTCCAGTGTTCATGCGAGTTTCTATACTGCCGTGAGTGCTCTGATGCTCCTCTTGTGCACTCCTCTATGCTGAGCCTTTCAATTCTCCTGGGCTGCTCCTGTTTGTTTCCCTACGCTGCTCCTGTGAGCTCTCTTGCCACCGGATCCCGAGTTTTGCCCCTGCTGGTCCTGTGATCTCCCACGCGAGTCTCTCGCTCTTGGCCCTTCAGCTGCGCTTCAGTTAGTTACCACATCTCGATGCCCCTCTCTCCTGTGTACCTCGTGGTGCCCTGTGCCGCCTTACCTCTTCTGTGCTTCCCCTCTAGTTCTCCTGTGTGTCCACGCGCCGGTCTGTGATCTTCCTCCTCACTCCTGTCGCGTGCGCTAGGTCTCCAGTGCCCGTCCTGTGATAGGTCGTCCCCTGGTGCTGCTCTGGGTTCACTTGTACCGCTTATTTGGATTTCCCTGTTCGGCACTTGTAAGTCTAAGTTTTCTCCTCCTGCCTTTTCCTGTGAGTTCCCTCCCCCACCCCCATGCACCAGGCTCCAATCAAAGCAACTTGAAGGGGGGTTAGCGGGACCCCTCCCACCCCCTCACAGAGGAGAAAATCCCGCCTTCTTCCGAGCCGCAGACCCTTACCACCCCTTCCTTGGCTGCCAAGTTCACGCAGAGAATACCAGTTTAAGAACCACTAACTCCCGATGCTGATTTTGGTCACAAATCGCCCTGAAGTAGATTTAATTAAGTGCAATCTAGTTGCAAACACATTAAAATAGCACTGTTCTAAAAAATTGCGAGCACAGAAGGTGCACCACACCACCACCCCTCCCCCCTGAAGGAAGCCTTTAGTGCTGGATAGTTCAAATACTGAAAACCAGCTTTAGAAAAAAGAACAACTCTGGTATCCAAATGGGGTGAAATAGTCTTAAACTTTGAAACACCAACAGTAAATATCAGTAGACACCACACATAGTGCCTAGTAATTTCCTAGATTCAAAGAAACGTGTAACGTAACTGGTGCTCATGTAAAGCGCTCCAAAACCTTCGGGTCGAGTTCACACTATATATAACTGCAAAAAAAAGGCAGTTGGTGCTATATCTTTCAGGGCAAGTCACTGGGGCGGGCAGACAGCAGAAATTAATGTGACCCAGAGGTACATTTTAGCTATGGAACTAAAAATACTTGACACCTAATCTCGGCTCGACCACTTCATCTAAATATGCTGAAAAAACCCACTGTATTCTAAAGCTGGGTGGGACCTAAAATAGAGTGACATTTCCCTGGGAAGTCCTTTGCATTTCTATCAGAATCATTGCCAACCAATCCAGAAGTGAAAACTGTGGAACAGGAGACATGTTTTTCAACCCGCTCCTCCAATTTGGCCTACCTGTGTGCTCTTGGGCAATCACTTTTGAATGTATTCATTCCTCTGTACGCTTTTGGCAGATTGTAAGCATTTAGAATCAACATAAAACATGCAAGTAAGTGAGCTAAAAAGGGGACGCATATAGTCAATAAAATAGAATATGGTAGTAAATGTATACTTTGCAACGAGTAGCACTGTCCTGCAGTCTTAAGTCTGCTGCTTTGACAAACCGTATGGTCCTGCCTGGGCAGATCGCACTCCCTGTGTCTCTGTTCAGTGGTTTGACAATGCGTGAGCACATCAAAATGCGGCCAATGGAAGAACTAACCACCAAGGGCATATTCCCAGACAGGACCCCAGCATGGCATCCATTCAGCCATTCAGGGCTGTTTAATTTAAGACTGCCGTATTGTCGCCTCGTCGAAAGCTGAAGGAGCCCCTGACCTTGCAAGGGTAGGACACCCCCCAGGGCCTCTGCCCCTCCCTCCTGGTCAGGGACAGACACCTCTTTTACAGCGCATGGAGAGCTGAAAGAGTGAATATTGTGCTGTGAAAGGGTTAAAAATGTCGAGGAACAAAAATGGCATCCCGCAATACTGTGTGGGCTGAGGGACGGGAACCGACGCAGGACAAACGGTTGGTCGCCCTGGTAAAATCATGTCATGCCTCAACCAGTTTCCAAACTCGGTATGCGTTGCGAGAAAGCTCTCTCTCCTCGCCCCTGTTCCTGTACTCTTTCCACATTCCTTGTCGGCACACATTTCTCCCCCAGCTGTCACCGGTCAGGCTTCCTTCAGATGTCACAGGAGGGGACAAGAGTTCAAGGTATGGGGGAAGGAGGGGCAGCACCTGGTTGGGGGGGGGGCTGTGAATACACACTTGCATTTAGTGTTGAAAGGCAATCACGCTTGTTCCTCAATCGCCAAGCTACTGGCTCAGCTTGTTCATGCCAGAGGATGGAGTTTTGGTTTTAAAGGGCTTAAATTGCAGGCTCTGCGAGTGCACGAGTTAGGGTGTTAGCTTCCCCGTTTGAACAAATCGTGTGATCCTGGACAAGTTATTACTCTGCTCCCGTGGTTTGCAAAGATGGAGGGGGAGGGGGGGGGCGAATCATCAGGCAAAAAGCTCAGATAGTGGGTGAGAAGAAACTGAGCTGATACCCAATTGGGTATTACCCTGGGGAGGCAGCACTCCCTTTAATGGTCTGCTCACCACAATGTGTGTAATAATAAGTACCATATAACAAGCACCACTGCACTGCCAATTGGGCGTTCTCAGTTGATCAAATTGTTTGATCTCAAACAAATCATGTTACCCCAGGGCCCTTATCCACTTTTCTGCCACTTGTGAGAGCTTTGAAACAGTCTCAGTCCAGGAAATGTGCTCTAAGGACATTCATCACAGGACAGGCCCCTGCACCATTTTACTTCTCACACAAGCGTATATAATGGCTGGTTATATAATGCTCATTCCTATGGGCTGCACTCTGCCCCATACTCAAAGCAGGTATCATGGCTAGTTGTTTAATCTCTCACTCCTACAGTCTGTCTTTGCCATACTTGGGTGGATTCCCTACAGCATTGACGATGGGCGTATGTATAAACATCCAGTCCCCTGCAGTGGCATCTTAAGGTTTGCAGGACCCTGGGTAACATGTATTTCGGGGCCCTCTATATGGACCAGCTTTACATTTATTATCTCCTTTCAGCTCATTCAAGCCCTCATGATGCCTAGCACTGCTGAATTATACGTTGAACCTTCAGATATGGGTATACTCAAAATCAGCTGAAAGTTCAAGCTGAATTATACAAAAAGAAAGCTTGAACATGCATTGAAGAAGCCATTTTTAGGTCGACCCTAGACAGTCCATGTGCTGTCTGTAAGACCTGCTGTATCTCTTCTGTGGGCTTTTGGCACGCCCATCGATTGCCATTGGTTGGTTTCTATGGCATTTTGAAATGCTTGCTTTTTATTGGTCTATGACTGCAATTGTCCCTCCTATGTGTGACTCGTTATCTCCCATGGCTACTTCACTAATGGTTCCTTTTGGTTCTCCCACAGGAGGAGGCAGTGCTTGGCGGGGGCCGTGCAGGGGCAGGGCTTCGCTCTTCAGGACTCTTGTTTCTTTTGGTTTTGGTGCTTCCTCTGTTGTCACTCCTCACCACTCCCCCTCCGCGTTCACAGTTCCTCCTGCTCCTACTTGTGTCTTCAGCGCTGCACAATCTCCAGGCATATAAGGCTGCCATCAGGAGGGGTTGTGGACAATGCTCTTAGTTTAACAGCGCCATCTGACTCACCATGCTCTGACCGGTGTGAATCTTGCTCATCAGTGACTCGGCACCCTGAAAGCTCCAGGGCCGCCCAATGTACTTGCATTGCTAAATCCTTATAAGGTCTCAAAGGCGAGACTGATTGTATTGCAAATGCTTGTTTAGTTTGGATATAGATTTTTTTTTTACTTGCAACAATAACATTTGTTGTGGAATGTGGAATTCAGTGTTTAACCAGCAACTTGATGCTCCCATTATAGGAAAACATGCAATGGGTGACTTGTTAAAGGTTTAATGGAGTAGTGCATAACATCACAATAAAATCCACGACAGAAAGAGCTCCCTAGGTTAGGTTTTAATTGTCTAACATTGCCATCCCACCGTAGGGGATTCCACATCTTGTTTAAAAATCACTCTCACCCACTGGAAATTCCAGTGGCGTGCTTCATCTTCCAGTCCTTACCCAGACACTGGCTATCTGGGTGGGCTCAACGTTGAACCGCAAGGCAGCTATTTTGATTTTATTCGGGGGAGGGAAATTTGTTCAATAAAATTGCCTCCAGAGATACACAAACAATGTATTTATTATGGTTTCTTGTGCCAAAATTAAAAGCAAAAAGGTTCTACCATAGGTGTAATTATTAGGATCCCGATATCTCAAAGGTCTACATGTTTCAGCAATGTTTAGTGCCAAAGAAAGTCAGTTGGCCTTTTTCTCGACTGTGATCCCAAACCCCTAGAACAGGTAATTAATCATGTACAGATGGTGTTGCTGCAGTTTTGTGCTAGACAAACATATTACATGCACTTGTCTCCTAAAAGGCATGCATCACATACAAAACCATATGATGCACTTCACTTCACCTGCTCTACCTTCACAATCTCTCTTGACCTCTCCTCCTTCAGTATGTACCTCATATGTGCCTCATATAAAGGCATCTGTGGGCTGAAGGAGAGACAAAGATATGAAAAAACATATTGCATGTGTTTGAAAGTGGATTATTGGTAGGGGCAAATGTAGGTCTGCCACTGGCAATAAGGCCACTAACACAGTATAGGGCTCAGAATAGGTCTTAGAAAATTATTCCTATGCTCAACCCTTGTTAACGTAGCTGCGAGCAGGCAGGCTTAACTTCAAAGACAGGTATGTAAAGCATTTAAAAACACCAATTTAATTAAGACACAACACAAAATAAAAATCCAACACCAATTTATAAAAATAGGAAATATTTTTATCTTTTAAATGACACCAAAACGAAAAGAAACCACTGTAGGAAACCAGAGATATGAATTTTTAAAGATTAGTCACTTTCTAGTGCTTAAAAACTAACAGTGCCCCTTTTAGTCATTTCGTTGCCTCTGACAGGGACACATTCACCTTTAGCAATTGTTCTAGAGGATCTCTCACCAGTCCTGTGCAGCCCCCTCCAGCAGGCTGGGTCCAGTTAGAACTCCTTCCTGAAGTACTTCTTGCGGGTCCCAAAGTATCCAACACACAATCCAAGGTTCTGGAATCTCCAAGAGAGTCCTTGAAAATGTGAGACTTCAATTCCCACAATCCACTTGGACAAAACCCTTACAAATCCACTGGTAGTACTGCAGGCTGGGGATTCTTTGTGGTGATGTCCAGGAGAGCTCTGTGATCCTGTAGCTTGCAGGGAGTCCACTCTTTAGTGCTTTTGAAGTAGGTTTGATCCACATGGCTGTAGTTTCAAATGGTGCAAAAAGTAGGCGCGGGCGGAGACCTCTGCTCCACCAGCGGAGTCTGCAGAGATTTCCCTGCTCCGCTGAGAACGCGGAGTATGGAAAAAAACTCTGGCTCCCCAGCGGAGCGGAGTTAGGCAGCCCACCCCCGCTAAATTGGGCCCCCGCCTCCACCCCGCATAAATTAAAATAAGGTACAACATAATTTAAAAAGTATAAAAGTAACTTACCTTATTGTGGCGTCCCCGGGCTGCCCTCCTCCTCCTCGCCTACATCTTGCATGAACCGCGCATGTGCGCGCACGCGCGCATGCGCAGTATGTGCAAGATGTACGCGAGGAGGAGGAGGGCAGCCCGGGGACACCGCAATAAGGTAAATTACTTTTCTTCTTTTTAAATGATGTATGTTATTTTAATTTATGCGGGGTGGAGGCGGGTGGCGGAGCGTAGCTACGCGGAGTTCCACAATGTTTCCCCCCAACTCCGTGGAACTCCGCGTAGCTGCACTCCGCAAGCTCCGCCCGGGGTTAGCAAAAAGGCGCAATCTTCAGAGTGCAGGCCTTTGGAAATGCACATCAAATTCTTCAGCGCATACCCTTCTGATTCTCTTAAGTTTCAAGCAGCAGGTCTGAGGGGCTCTGCCCTTCTCAGATACTTATTCCAACTTCTCTGGGTCAAGCAGGAGGTCACTACTGTCCAATGGGCTGCAGGGTTCCACCCAAAGGTCTGACCACTTTCTGCAGAGTGTGGCAAAATGCTAACCCAGAAACCACTATTCTTCCAAAATTCAATATGTCAGAACTTTCAGCAGGGAGGGAAGAGCTGGCTAAACACACCCCTAGGATGGCTAATCTCCATAGTCTCTCCCCCTTGCACCTGCTCATTCCTTTCGTAAGCCTATCATCTGGCTTGAGGTGAACAGGGTAAAGTTGCAAATGACACTGGGGTCCTCCCCTTTTTCTTGAAGTCCATGGTTTACGACTCCTCCTCCTGCTCTGGCATTCCTATGCCCAGCAACCTCTCCTCCCGAGAGGCTTCCTAACCCCAGGGGTCATTTATCACCTCTTCAAAGCAGCCAGGCTCACCCACTTATCTCTGACCAATCAGAGCATCACAGGGTTGAATTTTGGCCTACAGAGAAAAAAGTCTTATAACTTCTTGTCTGTACATTTTACAATAAATTCAACAATACCATATTGTTGGATTTATCATTACCATTCTACTGAGTCCTTTAATCCTAGTTTTATGGCTTTTCTTTTTCCAGTTATTAACTAATAACCTTTTTCAATGTTAACCTATGGCATGGGATTTGCAATGGGAAAAGTGACTTGGGCCATTTTTCCAGCACCAGGGCTTATTAAAACATATTTTATAAGTACGCTACATATATCTACAGGACCCCCACCCCAGGAACACCTAGGGGAGACTTTAGGGGTTCTGTATATGTAAAAATATTGCAGATCCTACCTCCAACACAAAAGTCGAGATTGGACACAATTTACTTTTTAAAAGCAGTCCTGTAGCCCAAAGCCACTTTTGAACTGACCTCAGGCTTCAGCAGTGCACACATGCAAGTGCAGAAAGGGCTGCGGGCCTCTAAACTGACATGCCCTATTATATACTATGGACTGATAGGTAGTTTCAATCCCCCTGCCCTATTATGTACTAGGGCCCTATGGGGTAGGTCATGCCAATCACAGGGGTACCCCAACCCTTAGTGTACCCTAGTGTATGTAGGTGTTTTCACTGTATTCTAAGTGTTTTCAGCATAGCACTGGCCCTGGGCCTGGTTAGGCAGAGCCCAGGGTCAGTCAGAGTCAGTTACCCCCAGTACCCGTCAGCAAAAAGTTGGGGGGTGCCCAGGGCACAGGATGACTTTGCAACACAGCCCCCCCCAAACGAAAGGTGATGGGTTACTAACCTGCACCCTGGTAGTCCTCATCAGCTAAGTGGAAAAACCTGGAAAGTCCATCCGCATTTGCATGGGCAACCCCAGGTCTGTGTTCCACTGTAAAGTCCATTCCCTGTAGGACCACCTTAACAGCTTGGGATTCTCCACTCTCATCTGCATGAGCCATCTGAGAGCCCTGTGGTCAGTTTGAACAAGAAAGCAAGTCCCAAACAGATATGGTCTCAACTTTTTCAGAGACCAAACCACAGCAAAAGCCTCTCTCTCAATGGCACTCCACCTCTGCTCTCTGGAAAGAAGCCTCCTGCTAATAAAGGCAACTGGCTGATCAAGGCCCTCTTCATTTAGCTGTGACAATACTGCCCCAATCCCTTGCTCTGAAGCATCTCTCTGAACCACAAATTCTTTTGCGTAGTCAGGGGCCAGCAACACTGGTGCTGAACACATAGCAACTTTCAGAGTGTCAAAAGCCTTCTGACACTCTGGGGTCCAATACACCTTTTTGGGCCTCTTCTTAGAAGTGAGTTCTGTTAGGGGCCCCACAATGGTCCCATAATTTTGAACAAACCTTCTATAATACCCTGTCAGTCCAAGGAATGCCCTGACCTGAGTCTGGGTAACAGGAGCTGCCCAATTAAAAATAGTTTGGATTTTAGCTTGGAGAGGCTGTACATGGCCCCCACCTACCAGGTTGCCCAGGTACACCACATAGCTCTGCCCCATTTGGCACTTACTTGCCTTAATAGTCAGGCCTGCCTGCTGCATGGCCTGAAGCACTTCCCTTAGGTGGCTTAAGTGATCCCCCCAGCTATATCATCCAGGTAAGCTGCACTGAACTGTTCCAACCAAGACAAGACCCTGTTTACCAACCTTTGGAAGGTGGCAGGTGCATTCTTTAAGCCAAAGGGCATTGTCTTGAACTGATAATGTTCCACTGGTGTGGAGAATGCTGACCTCTCCTTTGCTCCATCAGTGAGGGCAATCTGCCAGTAACCTGAAGTCAAATCAAAAGTACTCAGGTACTTAGCAGCCCCTAACCTGTCAATGAGCTGATCAGCTCTAGGTATAGGGTGAGCGTCAGTCTTGGTGACTGCATTCAATCCTCTGTAGTCCACACAGAACCTTAACTCCTTGGGTCCCCCCTGAGGATTAGGTTTAGGTACCAGCACCACTGGACTGGCCCATGGACTCTCAGACGGTTCAATTACCCCCAATTCCAGCATCTTAGCAACCTCAGCTTTAATGCTGGCTCTGACATGGTCAGACAACCTGTACAGTTTATTTTTGATAGGTAGGCTGTCACCAGTGTCAATGTGGTGCACACAACACTCAGTGAGGCCTGGGGTCAAAGAGAACGGCCAGCAAACTGCTCCAGCACTTGCTTACAGTCTCTGTGCTGCTGGTCTGTCAACTGGGGAGAGAGCACTACTCCTGCCACTGACCTATCTTGCAAGTTAGTGGAGAGGAGGTCGGGCACCGGCTCAGTTTCCTCCTCCACACCCTCATCAGTGACCAGTAACATGGTCATATCTGCCCTGTTATGGTGGGGTTTCAATCTATTCACATGCAGGACCCTATGAGGGTTCCTGGGGATGCCAAGGTCAACCAAATAGGTAACCTCACCCTTCTTTTCTAAGATTGAATACGGCCCACTCCACTTGTCATGGAGGGCCCTGGGAGCCACAGGCTCCAACACCCACACCAATTGTCCTGGAGTATACTCAGGCACAGTAGCCTTCTGATCATACCAGTGCTTCATGAGCTCCTGGCTGGCCTCCAGTTTCCTATTTCCCTTGTACATGTACTCTGCCATTCTAGATCTCAGGCCTAGCACATAGTCAAGTACATTGTCCTTTGCTTCTTTAAGAGGCTTCTCTAAAGACTCTCTCAGCAGTCTCAATGGCCCCCTCACGGGGTGTCCAAACAACAACTCAAAAGGACTGAAACCAACCCCTTTCTGTGGCACCTCCCTGTAGGCAAACAGTAAGCATGGGAGGAGAACATCCCATCTCCTCCTGAGTATCTCTGACAACCCCTTCAGGGTTTTGTTGAATCTCTCAACAAGACCATTTGCTTGTGGGTGATAGGGGGTGGTGAACTTGTAGTTGACACCACACTCATCCCACATAGCAGTCAGATAGCTGGACAGGAAGTTTGTGCCCCTATCTGATACCACCTCTTTCGGAAAACCCACTATGGTGAACACACCAAGCAGTGCTCTAGCCACTGCAGGAACATCAATGGTTCTAAGAGGGATTTCTTCAGGGTACCTAGTGGCATGGTCCACTACCACTAAGATATACCTATTCCCTGATGCAGTAGGTGGGTCCAGGGGACCAACAATGTCCATCCCCACCCTTTCAAAAGGAACCCCAACCACTGGCAGTGGTATTAGGGGAGCCTTTGTCTTGCCCCCTGCCTTGCCACTGGCCTGACAGGTGACACAGGAGCTGCAAAACTCCTTTACCTTTTCAGACATATGGGGCCAGTAGAAATGGTTCACCAACCGGTTCCATGTCTTTGTCTGTCCCAAATATCCTAGCGAGGGGATATCATGACCCAAAGTCAGGATGAACTCTCTGTACTTCTGGGGCACCACCAACCTCCTGGTGGCCCCCTCCTTTAGGTTTCTGGCCTCAGTATAAAGCAGTCCATCTTTCCAGTAGAGTTTGTGAAACCCACTGTCATCCCCCTCCTCGTGCTTAAAAGCAATCCGCCTCAAGCTCTCAAGGGTGGGACAGTCTCTCTGTCCCTTACTGAACTCCTCTCTGGAGGGTCCACCTGCTCCTGTCAGCTCTGCCAAATCTGACAGCTCTGGTAGGTATGGAGTCCCTCCCGCAGAGTCCAGATCCTCACCATCAGGGTTAGATTCTTCCTGCACCTCTGGAGTTCCATGGGCTGGCTCACAAGGCCCAGTACCCTTGTCCTTGGATGCTTGGCCCTTTGTTCCAGGGTCCAAGTGTCCAGCCTCTCCCTTCTGGCTAGTCTGTGACCTAGTCACAGCACATACCCACTCAGGGAGCTCCAATATTTTCATATGGAGTCCTCTCTCCACCTCTGACCGCTGAGAGGCTTCAAGATCATTGCCCAGTAAACACTGGACTGGGAGCACCGTTGACACAGCTACCTTCATAGGGCCTGTCACACCTCCCCATTCCAAATCCACCACAGCCATAGGATGGAGTTTGGTAGTGCTGTCTGCACAAGTCACCCGGTAAAACTCACCAGGTAGCAACATCCCTGGAGGCAACAGCTCATCCAGGACCATAGTTACACTAGCCCCTGTGTCTCTGATAGCCTCAACCTCAGTCCCATTCACTTTAGGCCTCTGCCTGTACTTGTCCATGTTTGGAGGTAAGGCGGCAAGGGTTGTAATATTCACCCCACCCAGGGACACTTAGGTTGCTTCCACCACCTGACTACCCCTCTCTGGGGCACCACTCTCCACCCCTACACTGACACTGGCAATCCCTGTGGATGGCCCCTTAGGGGGGAGCTTCTTGGCGTAGACAGCATCTCCCTGTTTGTGCCCTGGCTGGTTACAGTCAAAGCACTTACCCACTTTTGAAGGATCAAAGAACCTACCATTCTTTCCCTGATATCCCCTCCCTTTGAATTTGGGTTGGATCGGGGCCCCCCTCCTTGTGCAGGTTTTTGTGGGTCTTTGGAGGACTCCTTCTGGTTTTGACCTTCTTTTCCCTGCGCTTTCGCCTGGGGAAGGACCTGTCCTCCTTTCGCCTGGGGAGGGACCTGTCCTCCTTTCTTCTGGTCACCCCCCTGATGCTGAATGGAAACCCGGGTTCTCACCCACTCATCAGCTGCTTCTCCCAGCTCTCTCGGGTCTGTCAGCTTAGAGTCCACTAGATACTGGCGTAACTTCTCTTCTGCACAATGAGTCAAAATATGTTCTATCAAAAACAAATTATACAATCTCTCATATGTGTCAACAGTGTTACCAACAATCCAGCCTTCCAGTGCCTTCACAGAAACGTCCACAAAGTCTACCCAAGACTTTGAACTCAATTTCTGGGTGCCTCTAAACTTCACCCTGTACTGCTCTGGAGTCAGACCAAATCTCTTAACTAAGCATGCCTTCATCTCCTGGTATGATTCTGCATCCTCTCCCTTCAGGGTCAGGAGCCTATCCCTCCCACCTACTTGAATCAACTCCCACAGGAGTGCAGTGCTTAATTTGTAAAATATGAAGTCCAGGTGCTCAAATGTTTGTCGGAGGCCACACCTACATTCCCCCAGCTCCACCCACTTCCTCCACTGGCTCTACCCACTTAGTCTATTGGCTTCACCCACATCCTCAACTGGCACTGCTAAAAGTTAGATGTAAAATCCGATCTGAATTTCAGCAAGGGAGCCTTCCTCATAAGCAAATGCAACAATAAATGTAATTTTACCGAAAGTAATGAACAATGAAGTAGTGATGTCTGAGTTTTTCAAAACTGTTTCTGAAGCTCACTTGGATTATACCATAAAGAAGAATGCGTGGGGGCGTACTTGTCTGCATATGATTAAATATCTTCAGATTTGTGAGTTTGAAAGTTGCCTCTAACGAGTGTTCTACGTTTAAAAAGAGTTGCACAGGCTTGTCAGGCACACTGAGACTGGCACTTTGGCAATGCCTGATATGCTAGTACTACACTGTGTTTAAAAGCAGGAGTGCATTTACTAAAGCAATGGGCAACAATTCGTCTCTAGTGCAGTCTTTTAAAAAAGCAATAGTTGATGGTAAAGGCAAGTGCAAAACCAGAGTAAGCCCAGGCTGTGCTCGGCTCTTAGGTTCTTATGAAACGGTAGTACAAAATATACTGTTAGCACCCGTTTTTGCACTCCCTACGATAACCCGGAAGTACCTTTTATTTTCAAAACGATTTGCAAGGATTTTAATATTGTAAGAAAACCGAGATCACGTTCTAACATGAACATGAGATTAAAGTCAAAGCTGTAGGTTGAGAAACAACTATCTATCTATCTCTCTAGGAAGAGAAAGCTACTGCAATTGTTTATGGATATCCTTCCTCTGGGATGATGTATACAAACTTCAGATTAAAAATCTATTTTTTTTAAAGTGACATAATGCGTGCCAGTTAGGACAAAAACACGTTGCCATGCTTTCAATATAATGACTTGCAGAAAAAACTACCAGGCTCGTGGGAGGGCCACACCATTTCCATCAACATCGTCTTTCACATAAAAACTAAATATGAGTCAGCGCTTGATTACTCAAAATGCTGTCACGCTGTGGTGTTCTGAGAATGACAAGCATGTAATAAAAGAGAGAGTGAAAGGCTTCCACGAAAAATATAAGGAAGCATCAAGAGGCAAAAGGCTATTAAGAAAGAGAGGGAAAAAACAAGAAGCAATAAAGAGAGCGAAAACAGAGTGAGAGGGGCAGGGAAAGAGAGGGATGGGCAGAAAAAGATAGTGAAAAAAGTGTGGGAGAGAGAGAAAGACAAAGACAGACCACTTTCCAACTCTAATTGCATTAAAGGTATTTTCGTGGGGTGTATTCCTAGAGGAGGGAGTGCCTGATGCAGAGCAGGAAATACCAGTACTTTATGACATTGTAATAGTATTTACCATTTGGCTTCTAATTACGTTAATAACAGGTATTACTTTAACATGAAAATATTAACTTGTTAAACTGCAGGATCACAAAAGGCTGTGACACCCACCAGGCCACAAATATGTGCCCCTCCGGGTGCTGACATGTCTCTACTGCACACTTGTAATTCTCTAAGTTATCTTCACAGATTGTACGACCTTCCTGCGGCTTTAGAAGTGGAGCCAAGTATGAAAAGAGATCTTACAAATAGGACTGGATGTGTTTTCACGTCGCTGCAAATGTCTTACAGAGTTTGTTCATAAAACGGCTTCGTGCTCGTCTTGTAAAGAGAACGTTCTCTTCACCATCCCACTGCAAATTGATTATATTTAACTGTAAGGGCTGGTCAGTGGCTATGTAGACAATTAAAATCATTGCAAGACGTGGCAATCTGAAAAAAATCTGCACACGCTGCCTGCCGCACACAGCCCGCAGAACTAAATAATCCAGATTCCAGCCCGGGGCAGGGCCTTAACTTAACCGCTCCTCGGCCCTAAATTAAGTTCACACATACTACCGGAGCCTGTGCAAAATGAAATCACACTTCTACTGGGCCTGTTTGGGAACCAGGACAACAGGACTTACCCATGGACTCCCTGACCTCTCAAAGTCTCAATCAAACCAATGTCTAGCCTATTTGGCCTGTTTGCCTAGATGCTGCTTAAGACTGTGTGTAGAATTTGCAAATTTGGATATTATAATGTGTATGATCGACGGCCGCGGGGCGCAGCCTTATTAGGCCAGGGCAGGACCTGCAGTAGTGCATCACGGAATCTTGTGGAGCTGCCGCCAGAGCTACCACCATGATTACCGGCGTCACGCCACCATGCTCAAAAAATAAAAACAGCGTTGGTATGGCAATGGCATACTTACGGTTTACTCGTGGTGGGGGTTCGTGGCACTGCCTTATTAACTGGATATGCCTCTGCTCCTCAACGCCGTTGGGCTGACTATGACTCGTGGGTGGGGTGCGGCCACGGGGGTGTGCCAGGGCATCACGCAGCACTCTGAAAAAAATCTGCGCATGCTGCCTGCCGCACACAGCCCCGCAGAACCAAATCCATCCAGATTCCAGCCCAATCAGTGTCCCTACTCCCGCCCACCGGCAACACTGAACCAAGGGCCGCGACCGACATCGTATAATATGAATTTTGGCTTAGGCAGCAGCTCTCACAGCTGCAACACTTCACCGGGACTCAGTCTGGAGACAAGAACAACACTCTGCGCAATAAAGCAGTCATGCCGATGTGACGTGCAGACGCCGCCATGTGTAGACCCGGCCCTGATAAGTAAGTGCCGGTGCTAAGCACCGGAAAGCACCGGCACAAATTAAGCACTGCAGGAGTGCACCCCAATACTTAGAGTGGACCCTATTCATTCTAAGGGCCCTCTCAAAAGCTGCTAGCCACTTGTCAATGTCATCCCCCTCAGTGTACTTGGGTACTATACCCTTGGGAAGTTTGTGATCAAGACCACCACCCCTGGACGTCTCAAACTCTTCATCATTTTCACTGCCACCATTTTTTTTCAACGCCTCCTCC
Source organism: Calotriton arnoldi (assembly GCA_963921515.1). NCBI lineage: Eukaryota > Metazoa > Chordata > Amphibia > Caudata > Salamandridae > Calotriton > Calotriton arnoldi. The sequence goes on along the minus strand of CAWUFW010000025.1, from coordinate 4,570,271 downwards.
CTCTCCCATCTCTTCTCAGCCAATTCCAGTTTCCTCTGTTCCAAAACTATCAAAGCTAGTTGAGCCTTAAGCTGTCTCTCCACAAGGGACAGTGGTGGTTCCTGAGTAAGGGACCCTCCCCCCCACCATCTGGAATCAGATGGCTAACACTAGAAAAAATGGAAGAGGCATCATCCTCACCCCCCTCTGGGGTGAGGTTGAGGGGCTCACCCTCCATCCCCCCTTGAGTCTTCTCAGCTACCCCAGCCCAGGCCGTTAGGGACTTAAGCAACCCTGCCTTCTTAATCTTGTTGGAAGCAGGCAGCCCCCTAAGCCTACACTGTACCCTAAGATCACCCACTGCGAACTGGGACAGTTTAGCCAGTTCCAGCTCTATGGTTCCCTAGTTTTGGGTCACAACAACTAGCACACAGACTTAGAACAATTTGGAAAAATCAAAACAATGGATTAAAAACAGTTTTAGTCCAAATTCCAAAAATCAAACTCAAAAGTTTTGTTCTAAGGCAATTTAGAAAGGTGTACTCTTTAAACGCAAATCCTCATCCACACCGCTGAGCACCAAATGTTGGAAAGTGGATTATTGGTAGGGGCAAATGTAGGTCTGCCACTGGCAATAAGGCAACTAACACAGTATAGGGCTCAGAATAGGTCTTAGAAAATTATTCCTATGCTCACCCCTTGGTAACGTGGCTGCGAGCAGGCAGGCTTAAATTCAAAGACGGGTATGTAAAGCATTTAAAAACACCAATTCAGTACATAATTACAACACAACACAAAATAAAAATCCAACACCAATTTATAAAAATGGGAAATATTTTTATCTTTTAAATGACACTAAAATGAAAAACATCCACTGTAGGGAACCAGAGATATTAATTTTTAAAGATTAGTCACTTTCTAGTGCTTAGAAACCAACAGTGTCCCTTTTAGTCATTTCGTTGCCTTTGACAGGGACACATTCACCTTTAGCAATTGTTCTGGAGGATCTCTCACCAGTCTTGTGCAGCCCCCTCCGGCAGGCTGGGTCCAGTTAGAACTCCTTCCTGAAGTTTTTCTTGCGGGTCCCAAAGTATCCAACACACAATTCAAGGTTCTGGAATCTCCAAGACGGTCCTTGAAAGTTTGAGACTTCAATTCCCACAATCCACTTGGACAAAACCCTTGCAAATCCACTGGTAGTACTCCAGGCTAGGGATTCTTTGTGGTGATGTCCAGGTGAGCTCTGTTAACCTGTAGCTTGCAGGGAGTCCACTCTTTAGTCCTTTTGAAGCAGGTTTGATCCACAGGGCTGTAGTTTCAAATGGTGCAAAAAGGCGCAATCTTCAGAGTGCAGGCCTTTGGAAATGCACATCAAACTCTTCAGCGCAGACCCTTCTGATTCTCTTAAGTTTCAAGCAGCAGGTCTGAGGGGCTCTGCCCTTCTCAGATACTTATTCCAACTTCTCTGGGTCAAGCAGCAGGTCACTCCTGTCCAATGGGCTGCAGGGTTCCACCCAAAGGTCTGACCACTTCCTGCAGAGTGTGGCAAAAACCTAACCTAGAAACCACTATTCTTCCAAAATTCAATATGTCAGAATTTTCAGCAGGGAGGGAAAAGCTGGCTAAACACACCCCTAGGATGGCTAATCTCCATAGTCTCTCCCCCTTGCATCTGCTCATTCCTTTCTTAAGCCTAGCATCTGGCTTGAGGTGAACAGGGTAAAGTTGTAAATTACACTGGGGTCCTCCCCTTTCTCTTGAAGTCCATGGTTTATGACTCCTCCCCCTGCTCTGGCATTCCTATGCCCAGCAACCTCTCCTCCCCAAGAAGCTTCCTTACCCCAGGGGTCATTTATCACCTCTTCAAAGCAGCCAGGCTCACCCACTTATCTCTGACCAATCAGGGCAGATCAGCACAGGGATTTTGGCTTACAGACAAAAAAGTTTTATAACTTCTTGTCTGTACATTTTACAATAAATTCAACAATACCATATTGTTGGATTTAGCATTACCATTCTACTGAGTCCTTTATTCCTAGTTATATGGCTTTTCTTTCTCCAGTTATTAACCAATAACCTTTTCCAATGTTAACCTATGGCATGGGATTTGCAATGGGAAAAGTGACTTGGGCCATTTGTCCAGCACCAGGGCTTATAAAAACATATTTTATAAGTACGCTACATATAACTACAGGACCCCCACCCCAGGAACACCTAGGGGAGACTTTAGGGGTTCTGAACATGTAAAAATATTGCAGATCCTCCCTCCACAGTGCTCCTACCACCAAAGTCGATTTTGGGCAGCACTTTATCACAATGTGGGGAGTGAAATGTGCAATTTCACTTTACCCAGGGCATATAAAACTAATTTTATAAGGGTCCACCTTATTGATACTTGACCCCCCACCCCTGGGACACCTAGGGGAGACCCTGGGGGTACCTAATATGCCCAAACATTGTAGGTTAACCATTTGTAAGTGCCCCAAACACAAAAGTTGAGTTTGGGCACAATTTACTTTTTAAAAGCAGTCCTGTAGCCCAGAGCCACTTTTAAACTGACCTCAGGCTTCAGCAGTGCACGCATGCAAGTGCAGAAAGGGCTGTGGGCCTCTAAACTGACATGCCCTATTATATACTATGGACTGATAGGTAGTTTCAATCCCCCTGCCCTATTATGTACTAGGGCCCTATGGGGTAGGTCATGCCAATCACAGGGGTACCCCAACCCTTAGTGTACCCTAGTGTATGTAGGTGTTTTCACTGTATTCTAAGTGTTTTCAGCATAGCACTGGCCCTGGGCCTGGTTAGGCAGAGCCCAGGGTCAGTCAGAGTCAGTTACCACCTGTACCAGTCAAAAAGTTGTGGGGGTGCCCAGGGCACAGGGTGACTTTGCAACAGTATGTTAATGAAAATGCAAAAACCACAGCTGAAATCGCATGCTATGTATTGCATTGTGAACACTGCACACAAACATATTTAGAAATAGTACACATGCACATGCACTGTAAAGCAACACTAAAATATGTATTCCAGTAAAAAATCCTATGACTAATTTATTGTTAAACATTTCACACATATTTGTGCTATACAGTGCAGCAGACATGCAATGTGTGGAATATTTGAAGAAATTAAACCATTTATTCATGTTAGTGCTTACTTCTAGGGGGCATTGTTTTACTCTGCAAAGCACAGTCTGGCTATCTTAGTAGATTGAGCTATGTCTCAAAACTGCAATTTGACCAAGTTATGTCCAAGTAACATCCCCTTGATGCAAAGTGGTGCATAGCAGCGGAAAGCACCATTTGCGCTGAGAAAAGGCCATCTTTCCAGTGCAAAATAATTTTTGAGCTGGAAACTAAATACCCTTGCAAGAGTTTGCACTGATTTGTGTCACTATGCGTGCCTTTGCCCTTATCAAAATCCTTAGTAAATCTGTCCCTGAGTTTCTGTTAAGCATGTTCATTTGTCAGAATAGAAAAACCTGTTTTTTTATTAGCTACAGTACTATGGCAGGAATTTCGACTTTCACATTTACTTTACTAGGGGGCCCCTTGGAAGGTGGGGGTCCTGGGCTATTGTCCACTTTGCCTATACCTTAACTCCTTAACCGCGGCGCAAATTCCGCCGCGGTGCGGGAGTTCTATTGAGTGGGCGGGGCCGCGTCGGCCAACGGACGTGCGCAGCACTAGCGAGGTAGTGCTCACGACGGCCGTTGGCCGGCGCGCGCACGGAACGGGTTAAAACTTCTCTGGTCCTCTGGGTTCCTCCCTTCCACGCCAAGGTGGATTCCACCAGACCTTCCTTTTCACACAGTACCACTGTGTGTCACACGTTATCGGCTCCCTTCACACCTTCACACAGTCACACGGGGAAGAGCCAATATCACACAGTGGCAGCAAGGCGAGCTGGAAACTATTGCAAAGAGTGGATTTCCAGCTTGCCTTCTGAGGCTGTAAGCAGGCAATGTCCATTAAGGGATGTGAAAACACCCAAGCCACCAGCAGACGCTTCAGCAGCCTTTTGTTTTGGGCTTTTTTGGGCGGGGAGAGATGGTCGATGGGGCCAGGGCATGGAGGCATACGGGCTTCTCAGCTAATGCTCAGAACAAAGCCCCACCCCTCCAAGCCACACCCCCGCTCCCACACTGCAAATTTTCTTTTCAAGTTGGCAGGTTTGTTCCGCAGAGCAAATGGCATAGCTGTGTGTGTGAATTTCCTATGGGATGCTCCCCATCTGCCGTGGGAGGACTCCTCAGCATGTACCACGCCTGCTTTGCCTAATTACACTTTTCTGTGGGTTGTCCTCTGCCACACCTGGCTGGACTTCTCAGAGCATGATGGTTCCTCATCTGCCCCTCTGTAGTGGACCCATTAGACCACATACTTTGCTGGTTCTATAACTTTCAATTCCTGTAAGTTGCTCCTCTGGTGCTCCTGGGTGAACTTCCCAGAGCATATATCATGACTCGTTGTATAATGCACATTCCTATAGAATGTTCCTCTGCTGCTCCTGGGTGAACTTCCCAGAGCAAGATGGTTCCTCATCTGCTACTTTGTAATGGACCCATTAGACCACATACTATGCTGGCTCTATAATGCTCAATTCCTGTAAGTTGCTCCTCTGGTTCTCCTGGGGGAACTTCCCAGAGCATATATCATGGCTGGTTGTATAATGAGCATTCGTGTGGGATGCTCCTCTACCGAAAATGGGTGGACTCCAGTTCATAAATTAAAGCTATGAAGGGAGTACCTTTGAAGTGTTGCACCTTTTTCTTTTCGGCACACTCCTATGCCGATAATTAATGGGGTTTAAATCATTTGATAGAGACCACTCCAAAAAATGCCAAGAATCCGCAAACACAACCACATCTTTTCTCATGCATCCAGGAGCATGTAAATCTACACACTTGCAGCAACACAGATTGAGCAGTGTCCACCATACATGGGTAACACATTAACACTTGACAAATGGTGCTCTGGCTGGCCTGGCCATTAGCTCAGACTGACTAATGCTGGATTGGGCATTAACGCAGCCTGACAAATGCTGCTCTGGTTTGACTGACCATTAGCTCAGACTGACTTATGCTGAATTGGGCATTAACTCATTTAAATACACTGGGCTAGCCAGGTGCATTCAAGGGGTTGGGGCTGGTCGGGTGCACTCAAAGAGTTGGGACTGACCAGGTACATTCAAGGGGTTTGGGGTGGTCAAGTACATTCATGGGGGTGGGGTGGTCAGGTGCATTCAAGGGGTTGGAGGTGGCCAAGTGCACTCAAGGGGGTGGGGCTGGTCAGGTGCATTCAAGGGGTTGGGAATGGATTGGTGCATTCAAGGGGCTGGAGGTGGTTGGGTGCATTCATGGGGTTGGGGCTGGTTGGGTGCATTCAAGGTTGGGACTGACCTGGTGCGTTCAAGGGGTTGGGGCGGGTTGGGTCGGGTACATTCAAGGGGCTGGTAGTGGTCGGGTGCATTTATGGGGTTGAGGCTGGTCGGATGCATTCGAGGGGTTGGGGTGGTTGAGTGCATTCATTGTGTATGGCCTGGCTGAGTACATTCAAGAGGTTGAGGGTGTCACGTACATTCAGGGGCTGGGGCTGGTTGGATACATTCAAGTGGTTAGGACGGATCGGGTGTGTTCGAGAGATTGGGGATGGTAGGGTACAGTCATGGGGTTGAGGCTGGTCGGATGCATTCAAGGGGTTGGGGCTGACTGGGTGCATTCAAGGGGCTAGTCTGATGCATTCAAGGGGTTAGGGCTGGTCGGGTGCATTCAACGTGGTTGGGGCTAGTCGATGCATTCAAGGAGTTGGAGAAGGCGGGGTGCATTCATGGGGTGTAGGCTGGGAGGGTGCATTCAGGGGGTTGGAGGTAGCCAGGTACATTCAGGTGTTGGGGCTGGTTGGGTGCATTCAAAGGGTTGGGGCTGGTCAGGTGTATTCAAGAGGTTTGGGCAGGTTGGGTGCATACAAAGGGGTCGACGTGGTCGGGTGCATTCAAGGGGCTGGGGCTGGTAAGGTGCATTCAAGGAGTTAGGTCTGGTGGGGTGCATTCAAGGGGATGGGGCTAGTCAGTGCATTCAAGGGTTTGGAGCTGGTCGGGTGCGTTCAAAGGGTTTGGACTGGTTGGGTGATTCAAGGGGTTGGGGCTGGTCGGGTGATTCAAGAAGTTGAGGCTGGTTGGGTATTTCAAGGGGTTGGGGCTGGTCGTGTGAGGCGATTAAAGGGGTTGAGGCTGGTTGGGTATTTCAAGGGTTTGGGGCTGGTCGGGTGCATTCAAGGGGTTGTGTTTGGGGCTGGCAATGTGTATTCAAGTGGTTGGGGCTGGTTGGATGCATTCAAGTGGTTTGGGAGTGGTCAAGTGCATTCAAGTGGTTGGGGCTGATCGGGTGGCTTCAAGAGGTTGGAGCTCTTCGGCGGCATTGAAGGGATTGGGGATGGTCGGGTACTTTCAAGGGGTTGGAGCTGGTCAGGTGCATGCAAGGGGTTTGGGATGGTCATATCTAGGTTAAGGACAGGTTCCCTCCTGCTTTAGAGAAGCGTCAATCCAGGGTTCACATTCCTCCTTATTTATATATAAATTCCAGCAGATCCCACCTCCCTGTTAAGCTAAACAAATGCTGGCTCCTCACAAGCGCCTCTGCACTGTGCTTGTACAGCAGTGTGCACAGCCATGGCCGGGGTGAGAAATAACATATGGGTTTAAAAGCACCTGCTGCAGAATCCCCTGTGTGTCCAGCAGTTTTCAGTGTGTCAAGATAACTCGGGTGATTAATGTTCCTGCTGGAGAGAGATGAAGTTTTAACTAGTGGCTGTTTTGACTCCTCATAAAGTAGCGCAGAGGATTAATATGCCAGCTGCAGAGAAGTATACCATACAGATCACAGAACTGTAGTATAGGTGGCTGGCTCAGTGGGTTATTGCTTTTAACACAGATACCGTTTTGTTACGTTGAGTTCATAAGCTGCAATCTTAATATGGCATAGTGAGCTATAGACTGTCATCAAAGAGCTGCATGCAAACGGCATAGTACAGTCTTCATTATCCTAAAGTTGCTAAAAATAGTTTGTTTGGGTAGAAATACATTCTTATTAGTAGAGCCAACCCCAATCACAGTGGTACATTTTAAAGCCTAAGTTTGCACTTGTCCAGACCAAGCACTCTTAAAATATAGTGCCTACTATATCGGTGACATGTGACTCCTACACCATGTCATCCTCATTGTCTTATGCAACATTTGCTATAGACTAATTTACACACTTATGATTCATACTTGCCAACTTGAAGAACAATCTCACAGTATGAGGAGGGGGCGGGGCCTCGTGCTGTCAAGTCGCTAGGAGGCACTTTTGAACCCCACCCTGCACCCAAGCCCCTCAACCCCCCCCCTCCAAAAAAAAGCTTGCTGAGGCTGGTGTCACCGGGTGGGGTGAATGGGTGATGGGAGCGGATATCAACCGTCACACTGTGGCACCATGTGAGTTGGCAGGTATGACGATTCATTGTCTCTGTATAATGTGAGTGTGATGTAAAGTGCTTTGAAATCCTACACTGCTATAAGTAGCGCTATAAATAAAATGTGTGTGAGAGAGAAGTGCTATGGAGAGATGAGGGACTGCTGGAGGGTGGTAGCGAGGGATTCCTTGGAGATGGAGAGCATTGGGGGGCACCAACAAAATTGTCGTACCGTTGTCACCAGCGATAAAAGCCCGCCCTGTGCACAGCTACAGCAGGCACACCCACACCCACTGCAGGCCTTGAAGCATCCCAGCCCGCCACTGTGAACTTGACCCGCCTCCTCCTGAGTGAGGAAGGCTTTTCAGCAGACCAGTCTTGTGCTGGGCTACTCAAGTTCCCCCCACCCCCCTCAGCCGGCAGCACACCCACCCCCTTGACCTTGGCTCTCACAGTGTATTATCCTCTGGGAAGAGCGAAAAGCGGACATTTGGCGTCTTGCAAAAGTTGGGTGTTGGACATGGGACACACACCTTAAAAAACAGGACATCCCTGCAGAAAAGCGAACGATTGTATCCCAGAATGTGAAAAGCGAACTATTACTGTCTGCCCTAAATATTCACCCGCCTCCATGAGACTGACCTGAACTGCCCCTGTGGCTGGCCTAAGGCTGAGTTGTGGCCTGTTGGTTGCAGGTTTCAGGATTGCAAGATCTGCGTTAGGATGGTAGCATCCAGAGGCGTAACTAGAGCCAAATTGCGGGGCTACTGAAAATTTCGGGGGGGGGGGGCTAATTCTTCCAGTAATAGGCAGAGTGGAGATGCAGGGGCTCTAAGAAGGGGTGAAAAAACAATAAAGCCTCGTTAACAAGTAAATGGTCTTTTAAAGACCTGTGAAGTACTTGGGAGCGGCTGCAATGAGACGGACGCCAGACCAGCCAGCCTATAGCAGCTCAAAAACTGTGTGTGTCTCAGCTGTCTCAGCCCGGGCTGACGCACACGACGGGAGGGGGGGGGGGCTGAAGCCCTTTGAGCCCTATGGGCGTTGCGTGCCTGGTAGCATCCCCGTTTGACCAAATTGTGTGATCTTGAACAAATTACGTTATTTCCATATGCGCCAAGCGCCTTACCTGTGAAAATACTTCAAGTAGCTTGAGGTGATTCAGCTTGCCTTGTGCACTGCCAAATATTGTCAATTCACTCAAAACCAACTGAAGTTAATACAATAAAATCCAGCTGCACGCTCCTGGAATGCATTCCAAGCTAAATCTATGTCTTATTTGCTATGATTTTGCCACCTACTCAGAGTCCCAGTGCTTGTTTAGTTTTTATTATGAACACAAAGCACATGATGTACATTTGACATGAAACCTGAAAATGATTCAACACTAATCAAGAAAGAAAACAAAAGTGAACGACAATGCTTACATTAAGAACGTTCCCACTACTTATCAGTATCGCCTTGGGTACTCAAAGACAACTTTGGGCCCCATGAGGGCCCTATCATGATTTGGCCGCCAAGATCAGATGCAAGTTGTGCTCGCGCAAATTTGTGCTTGAACATGGTGCCCAAATGGATGTAGGTGCTTCGTTCGTACTCCAGTACAGTTTGTGCACCCAGAAAAGGGGAATCATGCGCAATTTGCAGGCAATTACTTCAACTGCTCAAAGCGCCGTGTTATGCAATTTACTCCTGGGATTTACGGCACGTTTTTCAAGGCGCACATCATGGGTGTAAACACTTGCAGTTTTTGCCCAGATTGTTAACCCGTTTTGGGTGAAAGCAGGAGTTTACTCTTAAAACTAGATTATTGGGCCCATTGTGAATGGGGCTAACGTATAGTGTTGGAGAGGAAGGATAACCATAGGTAAAAATATCAAGACACCCCATGGAATTTAACCAATTGAGTTAAGGGCAGAATCACTCTTACTGGCTCCTAACTGGGATCCTACACTGGCTCCCCGTCGAAAAAGAGAATCACCTTCAAACTACTCACCCACGCCCACAAAGCCCTCCACAACACCGGACCTGCCTACATGAACCACCTCCTCACGTTCCACGCACCCCAAAGATCCCTCCACTCAGCCCAGCTCTCCCTGGCGAGGGTACCACGCATAAAAAAGTCAGATCAGGAGGACGCTCCTTCTCCCTCCTCGCTGCCAAGACATGGAACTCCCTCCCCTCCACCTCCGGCAGACCCCATCACTCCCCAAGTTCCTGAAGGACCTCAAGACCTGGCTCTTCAACGGGACTCCGTTGTCGTGTAGTTCCTATAAACCTAAATAGGATCTGCGCGTTTAGACAACATAGACTGTGGGATTGGTGTCCAGGCTGATTCCAGACACCCCCACCGGGTATGTTTGCCTGTATACCAGCTAGCTCACAGTGCCACTGCAAAATCCTCGTACCAAGGAGAGAATAGTTATTGGCAACTATCAAACATGACAACTCTGTCCCATCAGCGATCGTGGAAACAGTATAGTACTCTTCGCTCAGTCACTCGTGCTCACTTTGTCTCAGAGAGAAGCGCAGAATAAATGGTGGGGACGTTTTTGATAAGCATTTATTGAACCAGCGCCATTCTAGTGTAAAATAGGTGTGCTGAAACAACCATAAGACAGAAACAGATATAAATGATTATAAGCACCAACAGAGTAAAAGGATGGTAGATCCATACCATCGTGCTAAAACAATTAATACAGGCAGGTATAAAAATACATGACAGTAATAATGCGTACTCTTACGATGCGACCCTAACTAGATGTACCTAAGTGTACCTAGCACGTATGTAGGTGTAGAGCCAAGAATCCCTCTAGGATAAAGTCAACCCCATTACCTGAAGTGAGAGACTGTGGGACCCCGTCTTGGTCTCGAGATGGACACCCCGCGAGGGATGTCATAGCAGTGCGAGCTGGAATGTCTGCGTGCAGGAACCTCAGCGTCTTGCGTGAGTGTGTCAGCATGGAAGTCCCTTTTCTCCCCTCCCTGCCTCAGCAAAGATATGATGTTTATATACCCAAAGTGGTACCCTCAGGGGTTCTAACTTGCTGTGTCATGTCGGACTAGGATGATGGAAGGAATGACCCTTATACATAGTTAATATGCAGTAGAAGGTATTCCTGCAGAGATACCAAGAATCGTCATGCATAATGATTGAGGCTAGTTTTCGGAAAACCCCATGTCATTTTAAGCAGTACCGTAACTAGGTAAAAGGTCAGTACTAAGAACCGTTATGCAGTTTAATGTCAGGGGAAATATAGGTGAAAGGTCTGGTTACTACCTGAGCCTATATCGGGCACCTGTATGAAACATAACACCATAATCTCCTAGAAGCTACCCCCCCTCCTCTCCTCAGCGCCTTGAGACCCGTTCGGGTGAGTAGCTGCGCTATATAAACTCTTGATTGATTGATTGATTGAAACAGATGAGGGCTAGAACTGTGCTTTCAGTGGTTACACATTTGCCAATTAGTTGCCTTTTTGTTTCCTTAGACCCGGGCCACTGGCATTATGCAGTAGACGAGGGCCAAATTATGCGACAGGGCTGACTAAATTATGCGGCAAGGAAAGCCAAAGCACAATGCATCACATTTTGTATCGGTAGTATCTCATTATTTTGACAAATTTGTATGTGGAAGCACTGTCCAGGAAAATATTTCACTTAATTAGTACCAACTTAGTACACGAATACAGCAATAAGCAACTAAATGATGACCTATCAACCTTTGCAAAGGGCCTTTTGGCGGATATGCAGACAAGTTGCTATATTTTTAGTAACTTTTGATCTGTTTGAGCTGGAAATAATTTTTTTGTTAAAATCGTGAGACTATGCAACAGATGATGGGTTATGCGACACATGCGGTAAGTCTCCCTAGATATGCGAAAAACGCAGCGGCCGCAGAATCGCATAAGTCCAGTGGCCTTGCCTCAGACCTAAGACGCTGTGGATAGACTAATATTGCATCTTGTGGATTTTCCCAGAAGAGCTATTAAGTGACAGATTGGTCCCCTGTCCTTTCCTAGGCCGGAGTACGTGTTGTGGTTTGCAGAATGATGGGTTTCGCTACTTTTGTATTCATGGTAGTGCTGGCATGTGAGTAGAGGCCTAAGCCTGTCCCTGACTGTGTGAGGTCCAGGACCTGTTCTGTGGCCTGTAGGGGCGCATCTAGCAGACTGTCTTAATGGACAGAGGACTACTCTCCTGTCATGGGTAGATAAAATAAAGGGGTGGTAGCCGCATACTGTGTATCACTATTATGTGCATTTTGAGTGCGTGTGCGAACGTAGTGTGCATGAGAAACATGCGCAGCAGTAGGACTCTGTTTGATGAATCTGGATGCCAAGACCGGAGGGATCCATTTTGGATGCCCATTGCCATGGCCAAAGACCAGCTTCCCCAGGCAGTGGAAGTGTATTGTCTGCTTGCCTGTGACTGAATGGAGGAGATCCAGACATTGATGTGAGGAGGATGGAATGGAGAGAGGGCTGTCATTAGAAATTCAATAAAGACTTTGCTAGCAGGAGACTGCTGATTAGTTCTTCCCAAGTGCTGCCATCTGGTGGATGGTAGCAGTGAATTATGGGACAGCAGTTTCTGTTGTGGAAGGTGAGACATCAGGTCTTCCTTTTTGTCTTTTCCTATCGATTCAAAAATACAGTGTGACATAAATATATCATGTCAAAAAATATTGTCACTATAAAAATATTGTAGAACGGAAGGTTAAAGATAAGTCTTTTTTGTATATAATCTCATTCTTAAGAATATTGTTGTATTTAATATTGTTTACTTTAACATAGTTGTAATAAATCTCAATTTTTCATTACTTTAATATATATTACTTAGTATATTACCTATAAGTGTTAGTACTGTTAGTATAATTGTTATTATTTTGTAACTATGTAATTTTAAATAGCAAATTTGTAATGTATTTTTTAATTTATGAGAATAGGGTGAGAAGTTAATGACACTGGGCCCGATTCACAAAAGTAAACTTAGACCAAAAGTCTAAGTTTAGACCTGAAGTCTAAGTTTAGACCAAAAGTCTAACTTTAGTAGTAGTAAAGTTAGACTTTTGGTCTAAGTTTAGAGCAAAAGTCTAACTTAGACCAAAAGTCTAACTTTAGTAGTAGTAAAGTTAGACTTTTGGTCTAAGTTTAGACCAAAAGTCTAACTTAGACCAAAAGTCTAACTTAGACCAAAAGTCTAACTTTAGTAGTAATAAAGTTAGACTTTTGGTCTAAGTTTAGACCAAAAGTCTAACTTTACTACTTAAGGTCTAAACTTAGATTTTTGGTCTAAGTTTATCTTTGTGAATCAGGCCCACTGTAATTTATATATTATTAATGGTAATAATTTTTTCTGGTAAATTACATATTCAATTGATTATTAATTAAGTTAATTGTTTAGTTGCAATTTTATTTATTCAAATTTTATTTGTTCAATTGAATGTATATTTTTATTTTTATACATTAATTAATAATTTATATTGTAGTAGAATTTATAGTTTAGTAGCAGGTTGGGTTCATAAGAAATAGGATTGTAAGCCATTTAAGTTTTATATTTTAATTCATTTTTTATGTTATTTAAATGTATAATTGGTAATTAATTATGTAATTTTAAATTCATTATTAGTTCGTATATTATTTCTTTTAGCTGAATTATTGATAGATGTATTTAATAATACTATTTGTGAAATGTATTTCATATTAAATGTTTGTTGAGCTCGTTTCTTGTAAGGAAGGTAGGGATTGGTAATCAGGCACTTCCTGATGTTGGTTAAAATTATTCTTCTACCGATCATCTTTTCCTTTTACAAATATGTTTTTCCAGTAATGGTGATTGAAGTTCCAGCTCTCTTGGTTAGTGGAGCTTCTGGAATGTATATTCACGAAGATTGCACTCGAAAAAACGTTGCCAAAGAAGGAGCCTGAACATATTCAAACTGTTGACGGCGTGCATTTGACCTCAGTCCTGTAATGGAAATTATCAAGCCTTTACTAGTTTCAGTCAAAGCCCATGAAGATAAACTATATTTTGATTTAAATGCAGCACTAAAGAATTCTGTAATTGTGGTTGGCATTGGCTGCACAGCCATAATCCTTACATACAACTGATCACCTGTACTTTTTTCTGTGTCCTCTCATTTTTGCCATGAAGATAATTTCTCTTTAGACAATCTTTGATCACCAACCAAAGGCTACTCTGAAAAGTGTTCTCCAGCTTCAACGATGACCAATGAAACTCAGTTTCAATTCATTACCAGGAATATGCCTAGGCATTTGAGAAGCCTAGTACCATCTCTTTGTCCTCTTATCAGGAGTTTGACTGTGCTATTGCAACTGAACCGCAAACACTTATCACTTTTGACAGAATATATTCTCTCTCAGAAAAGAAGAAGGAAACTTTAAAAGAATAACTCTGTTAGAATCATAAAAATGGGCTAATAGTTCTTTACTACTTTCACAGCTGGAGCTTCGATGTTTTTCGTGCCAGAGAAGACCCATGACCTATGATCTTGTATTAATTACTGAACTATAAACATGGTTACTACTAAGGATCGCTACCCACTGACCTTAAAGTTAGTTTGAGGAGTGTACTGGGTGCCATCAACTTTACTAGGTTTGATCTCAGTGGTGCATATCATCTGCTTTACAAAACATGGAGATAAGTGGCAAACAGTTTTTCACACTCCCTGTGAGCACTTTGAGTGACTAGTGATGCCCTTTTGGCTATGTAATGACCCGTAATTTTCTGAAGAGTCTTGAATCACATTCTTCCAGACATTCCTAACCACTATGTGGTAATATATTTGAATGACACCTTATTATTTCCAATACTTTGAAAGGCAATAGGAGTCATGTAGCAACAGTTTTATCAAGACGTCAGCAAAGAAATCTTCCTTGCAAACAATATAAGTGCAAATTTGACAGACAGCAGATTAAATAACTAGGCTTTCTCTTGAAACCTGAAGATATATCCATGGATCCAAGATCAATTTATGCAAATCTTGAATAGACCACTCATACAAGTGTCACGGATACACCATCTTTCTTTGGATCTGCAAATTTGCATGCACAATTTATTGCAGATTTTTCTATCCTTACCAGCAATATTAATAGAATTCTCAAGATAGAAGGATTCTTTTGGGACCATTTGGCCGAACAGTCGTTCCAAGAACTCAAATGTTTCTGTATCCAGAACTTTGTAAGAATTTATTGTAGGAATCACTGCATCAGAAAAGGCAATAGGTGCTGTTCTGCTACAGAAGCAGGATGGTGGTAGTTTAGAATATCCCATTTGGAACCTTTCTTAATCCTTAATGTCATGCAAGTATAACTATTCTTTTCTACCTGGAGAATTTTTGGCCATCAAGCAAACTTGCACAGAATGGAGACATGATCTTATCAAAACCTTTAAAAGTCTCAAACTTCGAAGTAAGCACTGCATCTTATAGTGTCTATGAAACTTCCAATGCTAAAACAGTTGTCAAGACCAGTGAGTTTATTTCTTTTCTCAGTATGACGTCTTCATTGCCTATATACCAGGCACTAAAAAAAGTACTTGCTGATGTCTGTCTTGTCAGTATCTTCAATGACGTAGCAAAATTAAATACCAAGTCATTAAATCATGTAAGTATTCAATCTTTCGTAAAAAAAAGGCTCCTGAAGACCATGATCCCTTAGAATAGGAATATTTACAGATCCACAACCATTGATTCAATGTGATGGTTTTTAATTTTCTCTTACGACTTTATTGAGCCTCACCAAAGAACTCCAAGAGGATATCTTTAAAATGTGTCATGATTCTACTATATTTGGACATGATAGGGTTGCTTCCACTTTAGACATGATGCTGCATTGTGGCCTTCAGCAAAGACATATTTCACTGATCAGAGATGTGTGTCCTCATGATTAGTGTGTGCCTAGGCAAATAGTCAACATGATAAACCAATTGGGTATTTGCTTCCTCTTTCGTGCCTCCTGAACCAAGGCACACCATATCGACCAATTTTATTGATGATCCTCTTCCATCTAAATGATATTGAGTCATAATGGTTACAGTTGCCACTTTTTCCAAAATGGCTCATTTTTCCCTGTTCAAGAAGTTACCATCTGCAAGGGTCAAAACTCAACATTTTATCTCAGAGATTTTTTATCTATGTGGATGGCGAGCTGTCATAGTCTTGGACTGAGGCTGTCAGTTAATCACAAGTTTTCAAAGCTCTTGTATTCAGTTCTAGCTTTCAGAGGATGGTGTTTTCAGAATTTCACACTCACCCTAATGGATAAATCGAGCGTAAAAACCATTGTTTGGAGCAATGTTATAGCAATGCTGTGCAAAGAAATTGGCTAAAATACTACCACAGTTTGCTTACAACAACACTAAGCATACATGATGTCAGCGTTCTTATGTCTACAAACGTATCACGTTTAAACCTTTGCAGTTTCTCCTCAAATAGATCCAATATTCCTTGCTGCTGCAGATTATTTACATTATTTGAAAGAACAATGCCACATTGTATCAGAGAACCTTCATACAGCAAATATAGCCATGGGTAAAGGCACTAATCACCACAGAAATCTATGACCAAAGTTCATTCCTGGAAATCATATTGGGGTTTCTTCTCAATTTCTTCCAGCTCTTTTCTCGACTTGGAAACTGATGCCTCATACTTGTTCTTTGTGTCTTCAGACAAATAAATCCAGTGATTTAAGGCTACCTCTTACTTGGTGAATGAATCCACTCTTCTAAGTTTCTCTACGAATACCTATTGTTCCTGACCCCTTTCACAGAGATGTTCTTGCTCCATCACCCATCATGGTAAAACAACACCCAGAATTCGAAGTAGAAGACATTTGTGACTTTTGTTATTTTCAAGCAAGAATTAAGTTCTTCATAGATTGGAAAGGTTCTCCATCAAGCAAAAGATCGAGAGTGGTCGCCTCTTCTGTTGATGTTCCTTTTTAGCTAAGATATTTTTTCAAGCCTTTACTGACAAACTTGGTTCTCCAGGGAGGGAGTATGCTGTGTCAGTGCACACCACCACTGTTCTCCCAAGGAGAGTACTATCACTTTGCTGATAGAGACCAAGTGCCAGATTTGCAAAGGGCTTGCATTGCCTTTCGTCACGCAAGGCGAAGCATGGCAACGCAAGCCCTTAACTGGATTTACTAAGCTGTACAGAGTGGCTCTGAGTGGTTTAGTAATTTCTAGCAAGGCACTGCACATCGCTGACTTGCATTACCCTCGCGGCAGGGATGCGTTCCATGGGTAGAGTGTGGGCGTTCCCACGCATCCACCAGTTGATTTTGGTTCCTTCCCCGATTTACAAAGAGTTGTTGGGAATGCGTCAAAATGGTACATCTCCCAGACCCAGGCATAATGAGGAGAAATACCTTTATTTATCAGTGTTACTTCCTTTTTCTATGTGTGATGTAGTGGCGCTAGTGCACCAGCACAAGGAGGCAGCAGAAAGGTGGCATATCTTTGTAAATATTGTGCATTTCTGATGCGTCTCTTTCAAGCAACACAATGCAGCAAGTTGCCTGCTGTGTTGGGTGAAATGTTAGTAAATCTGCCCACAAGTCTTTTGAATTCCGTGTGGATCTTCCCTGCTGTGATCCCACAGGGCTGGGGGCAAGCTGTCCTTTGTCCTTTTCCATTCTTGCCTCCAAGGCAGTTTAGCCACCATTTTCATGCTGGGGTGGCGAAGATAACTGCAGCAGCTCCATGAAAGTCCAGTAATCAGGATACTTGGTCTTCACATGCGTTCCACCTTTCTTTTTGATTGCCTTTTTATTACAGAGGACAGTCCTCTGCTTAGTTCCATGGCTCGTCCACATCTGAAGATCATTTCAATATTTCTTGTGGCACTTTGCACGCTTCTTCTCCTGGATCTGGCCATCTTACTCTGTCACGTTGTAGGAAGCGGAAGGTGTTGTTTTTCCCATACTAACATGGTCACTCACGCATTATCCGTTAATTGTTTTATCCTAAATTATAATGGCTGGGACATTTACTTTATGTCACTTCCTGCTTCTTCAACTCTTTATCTTCCTGTTCTTTTCTTATTTACGCAGCCTGAACCTGCTATTCCATGAGACAGAAATGCTCTTGTGACACTTTGTTGTCGTGCTCCTCTCACCTTGCAGCTTCAGATTGTAATCCCTGATTTTTGCTATTTTTCGCATTCTTAGTTTCCTCTCTTTACTTGGATTCCACTTCAGAGTTGACAGTTCCCTCTTCCAGTCTGGTTATTGTGACTTTTGTGTTTGGTCTTACTCTATCAACTTTCTCCAATTCTTCAAACCTTTCCAAGGAGAACTTTCGTGCAATCAGCTTCATTCTTCTATTCTGTAATCATTCTTGTTAGCACTAAGTGCTACTAAACACATTACATTCAGAATCAAGGCAAGAGAAGAAGGTGCCACCATTACGCCCAACTATTAAATCACAAGGTACCTGAGAAATGATTTAGTGAAGTTTGTTTGAGAGTTTCTATTTACAGTAGGAGGGTTGGTTCCCTTCAATGAACACCATACAAGCATGCTCAAGCTGCGGTATGGTGGCCATCATGCAGCAAGGAGCACCTGGTGGTTGTCTGTACAGACAGGCCATAATATATTTGTCTCTCTTATGTAATGTGCAAGTGTTGGTATATCTCAGGTTGCAGCTATCCATTTATCAATGCCTCTTTGCTTGGTATCTCACCATATCACCACATTCCCCAACCCTAGCATTCCCGCCTCTAGCCCCTTATCATCCTTACTCATGCGACAGACGTACAGTTACATCTCACAAAACAGATCACACATTAATTTGTTTGGGGAAAACTGTTCTAAGCTTATTTATAATCTAAGTTTAATTTATGTAACTTGCGGGCGATCAGGGTATTCAGACTAACAGCTGACACCCATCCTGAAACCAATTCAAAGCCACCAGAAATCACAGTAATTGCAGTATGTACCGTTTAGCATTGGTACCACAGCCCATGCAATTCTTGTGTTGCTGCTCCAGTTTGGAGCAAACTATGGCCTGTATGGTACTGTCTCCCATTGCCTGTTGTGTCTGCATTGGGAGCCTCCTCTAAACAAGGACCAGTCCTCCTCTGATGAAGGTAGCCTGACCAAGACCTTCTACGACCCAGTGCTTTGCTGCCTTAATGTCTCCCCTGTCTCTAAGTCCACTCTCAGGGTCAGATTGGCTGTCCAACTGATTAAACCCATGGGCAAATGGCCAGCGGGACATAAGGACTCCTGCAACACTGAACTCTCAGATTTCCCAGGTCCGTACCTGAGTAGCTTATCCAGTCGAGCCTTTTGAGATTCCATTAATAAATCAGAACTGTAAGTCCCAGAATTGAAATAAAAATATTGGACTTGATAAGCTACTCATGCATGGACTTGGGAAACTTGAGAGCTCTGGGAAGAAACAAATTCCCATGCAGGGGCACATCTGTAGGTGGTGCAGCCAGTTCAGTGACCCCAGGTCCTAGAGGCCAGAGGGATCCATCAAACCATAATTATTGCTATGTGTTGATACGCAACCAGTGGTGGGGGGCAATTTCCCTTCCATGCACTCGGGCCATGGCGCAAGGACCCATAGCACTCTTTCTATGCCATTGTTCCCACATAAGTGGAGAGGATTGGGGACAACAAGCATTGAACTCTCAAGTTTCCCAGGTCCATGAGAGAGTAGTGCCTCACTCTATGAGTATTTCTTTGCTTCACAAGATTTTAGTCCTTTTACCTCACTATTAATTCAGAACTGCAACTCCCAAAGTTTTAAGAAAAATCCTGAACCTGATGACCTACTCACACTAGGACATGGGGCCATTGAGAGCTCTGCAAGTGAAGCATTAAACGTCCTGCATCACTGGAAGGGGTGATGATAAGGGAATGCAGGGAGGATCTACCAGTAGAAGAGCTCCTGGAGCTTAGCACATCGCTGTAAGCAGGTGATGAGGCAATGAGGTAGAAGGACAAACCAACTTCACGGTTTGCCTGAGGTGTAAGACTCCAGACCTTCATTAAGGATCTTTCACACCTCATCATGACCACATGCCCAATGTCCAGTTATAGGGACCAGCCAGGTGATTTGGGAAGATGAATCACTGGCTGCAGGGAGGCAGTTCTCCTCTTGGACATTTCTTTGCATATTACCAGCACAGTAGCCATCACCTGTGACCTGAAGGAGTCAAAGTAAGACTGAAAAATTAACAACCAACACCCAAGCCCAAAAGGAGGCCAGCATACTGAAGCTCCAGGCACAAAGCCCTAGACAGCTTCTCAGTGCCCACATTGCCCAGGAGGAATGCAGGCCTAGGACAAAAGTCTCAAGACTTCAATGACTCATCCACTGACCAGTACCTTTGAGGTCCCAAGTCTCCAACTACCCCTCACTCCAGAATCAGAGAGGACCAGCCAACTGTCCATCATCAAAGAATCCAATTCTGGTGCGTTCCTTGACTGCTACTCCTAGTGAAGAAGCAAGGAACAGGTAAGAACTAATGTTTTCATTCACCTTGTCCAGGCTCTTTTGGCAGAAAATAATGGAAGTTGTTTCTCTACCGTTCCAGCCCAAACTGTATTTTAGGATGTAGCCCAGAACATAGACAAGTTACACATTTCTGCGAGCAAAAGAAATGTTGTTCAGTAGTTGTGTCTTTTGTTGGATCCCTTTTTCATTATTTTGAGCTCTTACTTTATGTTAATTAGTAATTGTGTGCACCATTCCCGACTTGCATTAGATAAGGGATGTCAAACAGATCCATGTCAGATTTTCAGCAAATGCATACAAGAGGCAATGAATCTAGAGTAAACTCAAATACATAGTCCGCATTTATGATTCAATTCGGTCATCTACCCAGCCCTGCTAGAACTATGATGGGCATTTAAATCAAACGAGTAGAAAAAACACATACAAAATTCAGAGACATCGAACTATGTTGCATCTTGGCGGTTATGGGATATGTTTAACTTTTACCCAACTCAGATCCCAGTGGTCCTTGTTTTATCACGTTCAAAGGCTGGGTCAAGCCTGTCAGCAATGGAATATGTGACCTAAAGGTTATACACAGACCTCTGCAGCTGGCACATTAACCCATTGTAAAGTGCTGCTGAAATTAGAACCTACAGCCGCCTGCAGGATACACACTTCTAATCATCACATGCATGACTCGCTGAGCTACTTTACAAGTAAAAGAACCTTTGGACGCCTAGCTACACACAGACCCAAGCGGCAGGTACATCAACTCAATGAGCTATGTTACTGGGATGGGGACCCAGGAGCAGCAGATTACACACAGATTTCTGCAGCCGGAATATTTACTTACTGAGCTATGTTCCGGTGGATTGAAACACATGAGAACATATCCTACACAGGTCTCTGTAGCATGCATATGTGCTATTTGGTGGAGTGGAAACGAAAAATGCCCCTAGGGAGTCTTGCGACAAGCGTCCAGGCCCTAGAGCATGAGTGAATATGTCTCACAGGTTCTTGTTGCCTGATGTAACTGAGTAGGATGGAAGCAGGCTGGACACTTGAAACATAATGTTAGGTTGAGTAGTTTTTTAAATGCTTGCTTCCTACTATAATGACTTCATGGCACTACCTAGTCTGTATGGATATCTGCAGCAGTGTGAGGGCAGATTTAGAGAAAACACTGCGTCTTCACAAGACATTGAAAGGTCAAGTCGTTCTTGGTATTTTGAATAAAGCTGGGCAAGATATTCCCGAGTGTGGATTCCACCAGAGAGAGGGATGTCTAACAAGATCTGCAGCTTGGCGCCTTCACAGATCTAGTATTTTAGAAGTGAGGAAAAATTGAGCTACCCACAATACAGCTTCATTGACCAGATTTCACTACCAATGGCTTGATTAACAATAGCATCTGCTAGTCAACACCAAGATACCATGTGCGAACATGCACCTGGTCAATTAAAATTTTTGTATTACTTTTTTTTGCTGTTTTATACAGTTTTATATATTGCGAACTCGACCCGAAGGTTTCAGAGTGCTTTACGTGAGCACCAGTTGTGTTACAGACTACCACATTAATTTTTTTTAGGCACAGGGAGATTAAGTGATTTGCCCTGAATCACAGGATGTTGAGCCAACGACAAAACTCGAACCTGGTTCCCCAGCTCCAAAGTCGGTAGCTCTGGCCGTTAGGCCACATCCTCTCCCATATTTTATGTTTTCATTTCGTGCTGATGTGTTTAGTCAATGAAGTCCCTTTGTTCCTTATTTTGGCCTAGGCCCTAGACCAGAATGCATCTCACAGAGCAAATGTTTCGTAGATTTACATTTATTGTCCTATCACTTTTCTTGCTTCTCTCGTGTTATAGCAACGATTCAATTGAAATATGCGGAACATTCTGGAATAGGCTAGAATACAGGGTCAAGTCCAGAATGTAAAATGTATTTCTTTACTCTTTGTCATAACAGGTTCTATTCTCTGAAGAAGCCTCCATTGTGAATCATCAAGAGTAGAAGAATTTCAAAGCCGCTCTTTTTCGTCATTAACAGAGGTGTAGCTTGGGGAGGGGGAGGGAGTTTGGGGTGCACCCCTGCTAAAAAATGTATTCTGTAGTTAATAGTTAATAGTTGGGTGCAAGTGCTTTCAGTCGGGTATGACGAGGTGTCTGTCGGATGTCACCTAGGAGGTTTACATAAACACTGACAAAAACACACACACTCGCTCTCTCATCTGTTTTGAAGACCCTAAAAAATGCTGGTTCATTTGAAAAATATTGTGTTTTAAGTACTCCTAACAATATGAACTGCCCCTTAAGCCTCCACCCCACACCCTGCTTCTCATATAATGTATTTTCTCAAGCTATACCAGCGTGATTGTTGTGAAATCTGAAGTTCACCCCCCCAACCTTACTGACCAAGCTACGCCCCTGGTCATTAAAGGTTCTATTCCCAGAGATCCCAGCCTAACCCCTTTCCACTTGGTTTTGTATTAGATGTCTGTAATAATCAGAGGCCGGGGTGGAGTTGATTGTAAGTGTGTTGCTACTGTGTGCAAGGCATTGAGGCTGTTAGTAAGTATTCAGTTTTCAGAGTTACATTGTTTCAAGTCTTGTTCAATGTTACTGGCCATAGAAGCTTTAAAACGCTACATTTATAACACATTTCTCTAAAAAATTAGCTTACTGATACTAAGCAAACAATGTTTTGTGAAAGGTTGCAATCTTGTGAGTGTGGACCACTTTTTTTGAGGGTGCTCAAGGTCTGTTTTCATTCCTAATCCGACCCTGACTGTCATCCAGGTCCCCCCCCCCCCATGTCTCTCCACCCATGCTTATACTCTGCCTTAACGTCTCCCCACTCATGTTTCGGCACACCCATGTGCCCCCCTCCCACAGATGTGCCTTTAAACCCACATATGTTCACCACCCTATATGCCTACTCACAATGTACATCTGTCCTGGGCACAAGCATCATGGCGTGGTATAGCGAGGAGAAAACCTGGTGCTAAAATTTCCAAGTTGTGAAATTCCACCCTTTTTTCTTTGTTCTAGAAAAAGGAATATGAGTTAGCCTTTCTTAATCCAAAGAACCCCAAACTGCAATTCTGGTGCTTCCTGGGCCATCTTTAGTGATGTCTGTGACAGGGAAGACCCTAAACTGTCAACACCCATAGTCTTGAGGGGTCCCTTCTCGGCCTCCTACTTTAAGTCCTACGTGGTGGCAACTTACTTGTAGTTCTTGGGTACACTGGTTGACCAAGGTAGAAATATAGTGGTCCGCATCTAAATTCAGTTCCTTGACTTATGACAATAGGGGTCTCTCCTGCTTATTTTATTTACGTAAATTTATTTAGATTGTGGCCACATTGCTAATCACAAAGATCCTTATGTGTGCGAAAGGTTAAGTCACCACAATGGTCTCCAGTAAACATAACATGTTGCTGCAAAACTCGTTTTGTGTAAGCTGTTAGTGTGAGATGAATGGTGGACGTTGCCAAAGGTGTGGTGGTGTTGAATTGTCAGGGTTATGTTCTCGTGCCGGTCCATTTGCACCGGAATGTGTGCACAATAAGAATTTTGAATTCTTTTCTGTAACAGATGGTTGCCTAGGCTTTGTGTTTCTTTTAAAGATAAGAGGCCTGCCCATGGAAACGACATGGGCAGAACCTATATGTACATTGTAGGTAGGTAGATGTGGATTTAACAATAGTAAATCTATACTTACCTCTATATAATTACCTGCACTATATAATAGTCGACCTTCCGGAGTTGATATTTTTGTAGGATGATATTAAGTATTCGATAATGTGGTCGAATACTTGAGTGCTGCTACTTCTTATTCATTGTTGATAAGTTCTGTGGTTATTTTCTTTTGTGATTTCATACTGTTTCGTTGACTTTTTCCGGTGCATTAATTTTAGGTGTTGTTAAAGTGATGTTCTTTTAACTACTGTGAACACTTGAAACACATTTAGCCTATCGTACCATAACTAGAACCTGCTGCTGCCATCTAATCTTGCTCATGCCAGCATTGCCCACAGGGTGTGCTTGTCTTTGACATTGAGGAGTGCTGTGCAAGGGATTAGCTGAAAATAATAAAATACCCCCCACCTCGAACTATTTGGCAGCCACTGAGAGAGTGAAAACATGGGATACTGGTCCTTTAAAGGAAGGTTAGCAGAAGTAGGCCCCCCAAGGAATCTTTCCACCCTTCATTTTTCTTTTCCACATCTTTTCACCTTCCTTTTATCTTTATTTATTTCCTTTTTAATTTCGTTCCTTACAGTGTTCTTTCCCTCCGGATTTCTTTTTCACTTCATCTTTCTTTCCTTCTTTGCATTTTTCATTCCTCCCCTCTGTGAAAACCTAGGGTCTGATTTAGGGTTTGGCAGGCAGAGAAAAGACAGACAGGGTGGTGGAGGAGTTCACATCTGCCACCCTGCCTATGTTCCACCTGCTAAATTTGGAGTTGCCCACTAGCCCAGCAAATATCTCTATATATGGGCAGGAATTACCATCATGGCAGTGGCGCTGAAACAATTTTTAGAGTGAGGGGTCTGCCATTAATGTCATATCACTAAAGTCATAAGGACTGTGAAAATCTAAGCAAAAAAAAGTGTAGCAAATGTGCCACGCCCATTCAGCAGGACAGTGGTAAGGGTGTGGTATGCTGGTGGTGCATTTTTGAGCACTGGTGAGGTAGTGCATTCTCATCTGCAGACAGCACATTTTCCATTGAAACGGCCACTGAGGGGCTGATTACGATGTCGGGCAGACTTGTGTCTGGCCAACACCGTATCGGTCTGGAACCACCCGAACATAGGTCGGCGGTTCCAACATCCCAATGTTGGATGCGACCATCCATAGGGCAGTCGGAAACATCCATTTCATTATGGCAGCTTGTGCAGCGGGCAGAAAAGTATAGTGAAATGAATGTTTGAAACATCCCTGCACCGTGTGGCAGGCACCTCACAGTGCCTGCCACACGGTGCAGGGATGTTTAGGGGGGCCCCATAGCGGAGGGCCAGGGGGGAAGGGGCACTTTCCAACATCCTTTCCATGTCGGAAAGGCCGACATGAAATGGCTGTAGGAAACCAACATCATAATCCCGATGGCGGGACCACCGTCAATAAGGAATTATGTTGTCTTTCCGACACACAGACGGGCTCCTTGAGCCTGTCGGAAGCATCGCGGACGGTCCCTCCACCCGATGCCTCCGTCCGCCGCATCATAATGTGGCGGGCGGACCGCAGGGGCAGATGTCGGTGGGTCCAACACCGACCTGCCGTCGTCATAATCAGTCCCATAATGTGTATAGCCATGCAGTTTTACTTGAAAAACTGTATAGTGCAAAAATGATAACGTGTGTAAATCAGGTTTTAGCGAATTATTATCATTTGCGCATCACCAAGTAGAATGTCTTGATTTCTTTTGATCCTATTAAAATCTTTCTATCACACTTCAGAATTACAAAAAGTGCTTCATTTGTGCTTTCGTAATGGCTGAAATAATTTTAAATATGTGTATACTTTATTTACAGATATTTAACCGTTCTTGTGTGTTAGAAAAATTGACAGCCTTTCATTTCCTGTACCCCAGAAGGATTATCACCTAGATCACTTTTACAAAATCCTCTCACTTTACAGCTGTAGAAATAAAAGTACACTCCAGTTCCTGAAAAGGCAGCAATTTGTCAGAAGACATAGCCTGGCATTTGACCTTTCTCTTTCAACGAGCATCTAATGTGACAAGATAAACATAAAATTTAAAGGCATCTTTATTGCCCATTTATCTTTGGAACTCCAGCATGATTATTTCTGCGATTGCTACAGCACCTCCAGCACCCCTACTTCCAGCACCCATGTGTCATGGCCGTTCTTGTCAATGTAGGAAAAGTTTGGCGGACAGCTCGATCAAACATGACAGCTGGCAGTCAAACTTTTCTAAAGTTTTTTTATTTTCAAAAAACAAACTACTTTGTTTGTTTTTGAAAAATAAAAAACGCATGACCCCCATACCATGGATTTATTTCCCCGTTGTCTGTGGTTCATTTTTAGGTTTTTTACTGTCCCAACCATCATGATGCTCCTGGTGATGACAGGCAGTAAAAAAAAAAAAGCAATTTGGCTGCCCACTTTAAATAGGTCAGACAGTTGAACGGCTAACCTCCGATGGGATGTACTCCCCTAGGCAATCGGAGGAAGGAAGGTTTACGCTGACGGAGTAAACTTTACTCAGCATAAACCTGGCAGCCGGTCCACCTCTAAATTAGGCAGACAGACCAAGAGTTTGGTGGAGAGGATACTACATCGCCATTGCGATGACGTACGCTCTTCTCCAAACTCTAAATCAGTCCATTACATTTGGCATTATCATGTTCATATAGACCTATGTAGCAGGATGTTACTGATTACACACATAACCCAGAATATATCAGTAATTTTACTCAAGTATGGATATTGTTTTTGGATGTCTAAAACTTCCCACAGCACAGAATATTTTTCCTGCTTGTCATGAATTTTGTAAGCCTGGAAGCCATAGGGCTTAGGGTTGTACCTTTGCACATTTCCTAGCACCAAACCCTCCCTCTCGAACTTGGCAAGCGGAAAAGGGATTTCAGGAGAATACTGAAGCCTGTATTGTGTACATGAATGCTATCTTCTCCTCAAAGACGTCCAGCACTTCCTCTGGGATCCTGCCACCTTCTAATTAGATACATTTTTGCTGAGAGTAACACATTTCTGTCACAGGATGTCTACATTGACTTGTATTATTGAAAAACAAATATGACTGTACCAGTCCAATGTTTTCATTTATTTTAGCTTCAAACGTTCTAGTGAGATCCTGGGCAATTGAAATGCCAATTGTCTTTGATCTCTTACTGTGCTTCCAGCTATTTTATATTACATGCTAGTCTGACATATTGTGTTGTATTTTGAACACCTCATTTGCACTCTCACTCTATTTGCCTCCATTTCCCCCACAACTTTCATCACTTCTCTTTCTCTTTGTAACCATGTTTGGTTCCTTCTTCCACCCCTTAGCTCCCACCCTACAGCCGTGTCATGGTATATTCTCCCTTGCTGTTTTACTTATTAGCTTCTGCTTTCTGATTCGGGAGTGACAGTTCAAAGTCAAGAAAGGCAATGAAAAATAATTTAATCTGTGCAATGACATCTGAATTTAAGCTGATAATAGCGGATGCCTCAGTACACCCTTTGTGAAGGCACTTTTCTAGGTACAATGTGCACAGCTATGGCACTTGCATAAGCTCTTGATGAGAATTATGTGATCAATATTAAAACCTCATGTGCATTGGGTATACATTTGGGATGCGCCTGTACTTGGAAATCTTGTCTCCACCTTTGATTTCAGGGTATCCCCTGGTCAGTTGATCCTGTAACTCACAGACAATTGATTTTTTTGTCAATAAATACTTTCGGACTCAACCAAACCTTGAAGTAATCTTCTTCAACAGCACAGGGTATGTCAGCTAGGAACCATTAAGACCTAGCCTGGTAGTAGTGACCGAAGCAGGATAGGACCACCACTGAAACCCCGGGTACCAGGCTAAGAGGAAGGATTCTCCACCACCAGCTTGGGTGAAGGATGGCCCAGCTTTCGGCGTGCTAAAACAGGTCAAAGAGTCTAATGTAGTTTTTTCTGAAATGTGAGTCTGTTCGTGATTATTGATTACGTACAAGGTATTTTTTCATTAATTTGATTATGATTGATGAATCATCTGGTCAGAGACAAGGAATAAAACTGTTGCGCAGAAACAGGAGGAGTCCCAGAAACTAGGCAATAGTGTGTGAGGGAAACCCACGTTATTAGAGCAGATGACACAAAAGTGATGGCAAGGGATACCTGGGTTCCAAGTACAGACCCTAAATGATGAATGTGTTGAAGCGGTACACTAATTTGGCCACCCAAGCCTTCAGTGAGCTTCAACTGGCTGCCACTGGAGTTGTTTCGATTAAAAGGGGCAGGGCTTTTTTTAGGCATAGGTGAGCTTGGCCCCGGCCCAGGGCGGAGGGGCACTTAGAGCTGTCTGCATTAGGGTCATGCAAACAGCAAAGTCTCTCTTACTTAGGTTCAATTATTCAGTTTGAAGAGCTTTTAATCATTTATCAAAAGTGCTGCAGGTGCTGTTTTTAACACGCCATTGGACCTCTTCCTTGTTCTTCGATCTCCCTTTCACCCCCTGCTGCCACCCCCAAAAATAATTACCACCAGTGTGACGAGACCTGAGCTGTTAGTAATTCAGTTGAATTAGGGGAGGTGCAGAGATGTTTGCGTTCAGAGGCCAGTCACTGTTGTGTTGTTATCAGTCAGGAACAGACCTGTGAACACAAACGTGCCCCTGCTGCCTCTTTTAATTCACTAGCAGCAGTGAGGGTGCCAAACGTCTTTCTACCCCTGGCGCTATCCAAGCAATGGCCGACTCTGGTAAGGGGTCTGTAGACAACTGTGAACGCATTGTCTTGACTTCCCTCATTGGCATCTGGTGGAGATGAGCTGCCAGACCCTTCCTTTCCCTTCCCACTCTCCTTTCCCACCCCCTTCACAGGGATGAGCTGGGGCACAAGGTGTCAGACTGCCTAAGTCCTTCTCTTGTTGCAAATGTGGATGTAGTATAGGAATATGGGAGCTGAAAAGTCAAAACTGAGTAAGTCCCCACATAAAGAGACTCCTGCTCATGTAATTTGCCGCTAGTATGAAAAGGGCATGTGTAGGTATACAAAGAATTGGAAAAAGTGCACTAATGGCTCTAGACCTTTCTGGAAGGAAGAAGGTATCTTTGATACTGACTTTTCAGAAAAGTCTGAAAGAGCCCAAGAATTAACCCACTCCAAAAAGGTGGTAAGCCTTCCTAAATTGATATGAGGAAGTTCTAAAACACCTGTAGACATATCATGTGTGAATTCTCAAAAACACCCAAGAGAAACAGATTTATGAAATTACTAATTTGAGAGATAAGGCAAGTTTGTGCCCCCCTTGAACCGCCTCCTCCATACTTTTTTGCCTAAATGAGTAAAGATGTCCCTGAAGAAACTCAGGGAGGGAAGAGGCCAAATTAGATTTCCCTAACTTTCTGATTCCAGCAGGAGACTCTGGACGTGCTCCACGGGTTGCATGCAGAAATGGTGTAGCACCTGCTGAAGTGCCAGCTAATGGGGTGTAAGCAGGGTCCGCACAGTTGTGTGACAAGTGGCAGCGTGACAAGTGGCAGCATGACTAACAGCAGTGGCACAAGTGTATTAGTGAGACGAGATGCTGACACAACAACATCACACTTGCCACCTTTAGGGCGGTCTCTAATGGTGCCCCACCACAGTCTTATTATTACCTAGGACAGTCTGATACCGACAGAGCTAGAGACCATGGATGTGTGCATCAATACAAATGAAAGACTTCCTTTTCCAGTGTAGAGGATACCAATGAGTCCAGTTGCCTTTTTCGTGTTCAGCCCAATGCCCTTCTGCATTTACAACTGTACACCGTCCCAGGAGAAGAGGGCCATGTTAACATTCACGTCCCATAGTCCCCATCAGATCTTCTTAATTTTACTATTCAATATCCCAAAATACAAGAAAACCCCCAGAATTTAAGGGAGGAATTATAGATTGCTTTTAAATGTTATAACACTAACTGGGCTGATGTGATTCAATTGTTTTGTGTCATTATTCACGGAGAAGAGAAGGATTGGTTAGTAATAAAAGTCAACTGTCCACAACAGTAATCTTGGGATAATGGTGCTTTGATTGTTGCTAGATATATCTTTTTTTTAATGCTGCTACTGAAGTTTGTGCTACAAAAACAGATTAATAATTGTAAACAAAACATGAGGGAAGCCACAGCTGATTTATTTGATCATTTGAAAGAAGTATTTGATCATCACTATGATATTGTAAATGCTACCCAAATAGCCCAATAAACAGTAGGAGTAGCTTTCATTCAAAAGTTACTGCT
This sequence comes from Calotriton arnoldi, assembly GCA_963921515.1. Classification (NCBI taxonomy): domain Eukaryota; kingdom Metazoa; phylum Chordata; class Amphibia; order Caudata; family Salamandridae; genus Calotriton; species Calotriton arnoldi. The sequence goes on along the minus strand of CAWUFW010000025.1, from coordinate 4,540,389 downwards.
AAAGCTACAAGACAAATTGAGGGTTCTGGGCCAGATGTACTAATCTTTTTAGCAGTAAAGTTTTACTGACTCCTAAAACAGGTTTAGAAATGGATTACAAATTGCAATTTGGAAGGGGTGTATTGTGGGTGACCCTTCCATACCGTAATTCATACTCAAATGTTTCAATGATATTGGGGAATGTATTTGCCTCATTGACATATATTGAAGCAGAGGCAATTTAAGGCAGGAGACAGCTAAAAGAAAGCCTCTGCTGGCCTGCCTGAATCAAGTCAGTTGGCATCTATGAAATGCACTCGAACCAACCTTCTCAGGTAGCACTGCCTCACACTTATCCTTATGAAATGACTGTCCAAATAATCTCCATGGATTGTTTCTGTGCCACTCCCTACTAACACAATACCACTTCCCTCACCAGCCCTCCTTTGAGGGAGTCGTCAACTTTCCACATACTACTTAAATTTTTTTGTCTCTCTCTAGAAATTATCCTGCCCCCTTTAGGTTGATAAAGTGAGTACAGCAGAGTAACAGGTCTGCCTCTTGTGTTCACCGGAAGCGCTGTGCTTCTGTTCTCCTGTTACGAGGAGCTCCTCTACTATTATTACTGCCTGATCAATTCAGATTCTTCATGTATGTGAATTAATACCTGAAAAATATTATGGATTTAATGATAGGTACCCAGGTTTATTTTTCTTCTCCATCTGCATCATTTTGAAACAAGATTGACCTTTATAGCCCTGAAAATGTATTTTACTCTGAGCTTCTGAACTCGGAAGCGAAATACTTCAAATCAAAGTTTTATTTAGAGTGAAGGCCCACAGAGAGGGCCACGTTTTCACCTCAATTTCTAAGTTAACTTAAGTTAGTGGATTTGTAGAGCATGGCTTACCACCGGTGAGGGTATTCAGGGGCTAGTTAGGTGAAAACTGAGTATAGCAGTGGTTGGTAGTGAAACCAGACAAAAGTCGAAGAGCCAGGTCTCCAACTTCTTTTGGGACTCCAGCAGCGACATGTAGCCATCAAAACCTACTCCTATCACCTAAAATATAGGCCTTCCTTTGAAATGTCTTGGCCTCCCCATGACACATCTCTCATTATATGTGGAGGGTCCAAACATTTCTGAAGAAATTGATAACAAACTTCCTCTTTCTAAGGTTATTTGCAGTTTGTATTTAAGTTAAAGGTTTGCTAAAGAATGTACTATGGCAGCCCTACCTCTCCACACAAAACAACATGCTTATCTTGACAATTATCAGCACATTTCGCAACTTTTAAAACTTTCTGCACAGATGTCACCTTCTATATCCTTTGTTCTTTATAAAGTTAGTAACATCTAATCTGTGCATGCATTCCTCGCCGTATTTCAAAGATCACAATCTCTCCTTTAAAAGTCATACTCTGCAACCAAACAATTCCTAATCTCCTGTAGCTTATTTATTATTACCGCCAATCAATGCATGAAATTCCCATATCACCCTTACCCCTTAAAGATCACTCCTAATTCCTACAAATGTAGTCTACCACATTGAAATTGAAGTAAAGACATGGAATGTTTCCTGTAGAACACAATATTAATCCCAATAACCAACAATAACTACCACAAATACACTATCCCTGGGACCTGGAGCAGCCTGTTGCCCAGTGTAAAAGCACAACAATGCCTCATCAGTGGTAGTAAGTGCTATATAATGAAATTACAAAACAATACATAGCCTACTCTTGTTGATGTATGATCATGGTGCTAGAAAGCAGCTGATTACCTGTTACTCAGTTCATCTAAATGCTGTTGGGGAATGGCTGACTCTGTGTTTTTGTGCTATTCCAATGGTCAAATCACCACGGACGGACTGGAAACAGCAATATAGGTTATGTGGAAAAAAAGTTATGGAGGCCTAAGAAGGAACTACCCCAAATAGTCAAAAAAGGGTGGCGGGGGGGTGAAGACATACCAGCGAAAAGGTTAATGAGCAGGCCCATGATTCTTCCTTCTACCCCTCCAGTGTCTCCAATTTTATTTGATCTGCATTTATCTGATGGTGTGACTATTTAAAATTGCAAGCAATAGTTTTACTGCATATTTTGTTCCCAGCTTCAGCTGCACTGCCCACCCGTCCTACCAAATTCTGCCAAAATCTGCAAGCCGGAGACTGGATACACAAGATCCACCAACAAAAGTCCTCCCTTCTGCTGTAATGGTGATGTCCAGTCCAGCTCCAGCCCATCACCAATACCACCAAGTGTTGATAACTACTTGTCAGGATCCACACATCATACTGCAAGCAATCTTCGGAACTGAAAGACACCAGATCAGCTGACAGTAGAACTCCTGTCCAAGCAAGTTAATCACAAAGACGTCATCAAGATGCAGCCACTTCACTGGTCAACTACTACAGCCTGCAATCCCAGTAGAGGGAAGCCTCCCATTTATTTACCTGATCCCTCTGTAGGTATGACCCGCCTTCTTCACTGCAAGCTAGTTTGATTGGATCATCTTGCGGCTGAGTCATGAGGGGGTGGGCATTGGGCTTCAAGAAGTTAACCGCATGGAGCCTACTGCCCATTTCCTGAACATTCTATCTGCAAAGACAATCCTTTACTGCAAGTCTTGGAACAGTACCAGAAGGATCCGAACCTCACTTCATACTGGTTGTATTCTGAGGTACCCACTGACTCCAGTTGGGGGTTCCAGTGACAACAAGTCCTTTTAAATGGGACGAGCAATGCAAGGATTTACACCTGCATGGACACTTCATCCCAGAAATGAAAATTATACCACCTGTGTTACCCTCACTATTCTAACAAATTCCTTCACAATCAACAGATCTTGCTCTCTGCTGTATTTATTTTTTCTGAAAACACAGGTACTGATCTACAAATTCAGAAATAGCAAAATCTTTATGGGACAGAGTGAATGCATCTCTTCCTAAATGCATCAACCCATTTCCTTCTACAGTGGTTTCTTGAGTTGAGATCCAAAGGACAATCTTTCCCTCTGGTGTACTGTTTACCCGCAGTGGTGCATTTCATGAAACTAGAACGTATTATACACTGGCTTCTACTCAACCTACAGGTCAGTTGATGGAGGCTGGAGTGGAGGCACATCGAACCAGCTGCATGTCTGACCAATAAGGGAGGCACCGAGCATAGTGATAGCAAAGAATGATAGTTATCCTAAAGATGTAGTCTCCTTCTGTTCACTATCTATGATTTACACAGATGTCAAATTATTCAGTAAGGTGATAGCCCGAAGAAGTTCGAAAAAAATTACTGCATTAGTGCACCAGTTAGGCTTCATCCCTCAGAGGGACATGATATTCATCTTGCTTTGGCTTGCCCACGTGAAATACCATTTGAAATGTGAGGGCCAGGACTACACAGTGACTCTTAGAGATAATGAACTTTGGCCCGTACATACTGGGAAGGATCAAAATACTACATACATGCCTATGGTCAGGGTAAAGGCAGAGGGAATAATTTCAGAGAGGTAGGAACTGGGTCGAGACAAGAGATAGAGATGGCTTCTGTCACCTCTTTTGTTCACCCTTATTAAAGAACTACTAGCTAGTTTAATGAGAATGTGATTAGAGACATTTCGGTTAGAGGCATGAAGCATGTAGTTTAATTTTATGTCAGTGATACGCTTGTCTATATGAGAAACTATGAAGAAGCAGTTCCATGCATGCTTGCCTGAAATTTTGGGGAAAAATGAAGCGTTGTTAGGGCTATGAAGAAACAATGCCAAGTTGCGTCCTTTCCAATAGTCATCATAGCCCACCAACCATTTGAGCATTTACCCGATTTGGGATTAATGTCACAAACTGAATCCCTGATGTACTTTGGTACTTGGGAATATACATCACCAATTCATGCGAGAAGGATGTTGAACTAAACATTGGCAAGATCCTTCAAGGAATAGACAGCTTCCTTCTCTTTTGTATGCAACGTCCACTAACCCTAATGGGTCGTGGGAAGTTCACAAAAATGATGATGTTCCCTAGATGCATTTACACATTCCAGGGGGTAAAGAGGCTGTTTCCTAGAAAAATATTCCCAAAAATATACAGTTGTCCTCTCCGGTGTCGGCGGGAACCCTCCCCGGATCAAATTGAACACCCTTAAACTCCTGTTTTAACAGGATGGAGTGGCCCTCCTAGATTTTGGGTGCAACTATTTTGCCTCTCAACTACACCATTTGCCTAGTGGCTAGATGAAACATCCAGCTCAGAGCGGCCGCTGCTCAAAAACTTAACTGCACTGTGCATATCTGTTGTCCCGAGAGGCTGACACTGCCTACCAGGTGTTGCTGATGTCAGAGAGTTAGGAACAAAGCAAAAAATTATGAAACTGGTCCCCTTCAGGTCAGAAGCGGAAATATGGGCTCAAACACATTTTTGTAACATTAAGCGAGAGGTGGAGTCTGCAGGGTGGGAGCAAAATATTTGGGGACCTGCTTGAGGGAGATATCTTCATAAATTTGAAGAAGTCAGGCAGATATTTGCACTTGTAGAGGGACAGTTCCTAATGTTTACAAGAGTCACAAGGGCGCAAGGCTTACATGGAAAGGTATCTAACACGTCCCTTCAAATCGATCACAATGAAGACCATTATTAACATGATGTTGGTTGAGCGACCAACCTCAAATATTTCTAGAACACATTGATTAAATTCAAAAGTTGAGTGCACAGTTTTGTGTCAACACCAGCAACACACAACTTTTCCTCAAACAGACACCTCACTGTGCACTCTTGTACACTCTCCATCAAACTCTAAATCAGCCTCTTGAATTTTGCATCATGTTCATGTAGCAGGATTCTACTGATTACACACATAACCAAGAATGTATTTGTAATTTTACTCAAATATGGATATTGGTTTTGGATGTCTAAAGCTTCCCATAGGACTAAATATATTTCCTGCTTGTCATGAATTTTGTAAGCCTGGAAACCATAGGGCTTAGGGTCTCGAACTTGGCAAGTGGAAACAGGATTTCAGGAGAATAATGAAGCCTGTATTGTGAACATGAATGATACCTTTTCTTCAAGGACATACCGCACTTCCTCTGGGATCCTGCCATCTTCTAATTAGATACATTTTTGCTGAGAGTCACACATTTCTGTCAAAGGATTTAGCTACATTGACTTTTATTATATATATGCAAAAAAAAGAAGCGGAGACCTCTGGGTAGTTCTCAAGTTTAGGTGGAAAGCAGCTCCAATATTGAGCACTCTCAACACCAGCGACACTCTAAATTTGCTCACCTTATGTGTCTGCTTTTCTATCAAAGCTTTAAGCGTAAGATTAGCACAGTGCCATCCACGCCGAGATAGAAAAGGACAAAGTCTTTTTCCATTTCTACAGCAAAGTCTTTAAGCATAGGATTAGCACAGTGCTATCCATGCCGAGCTGTAAAATGCCCAAAGCCTTTTACCACTCCAGGCATAGTGTTGATTGGTAAAATACCATCCAAGCCAACCTGAAATGAATAAAAGCAACCCCTGAAATGTGTTTCGCTCTCATTAGAGCTCTTCAGAGAGGTATAGCTTTGTCCAGACACAAGGGAGCACCCAGTATAAGTCGAAACAAAACCCTTTCAGGCATAGAGTGACGCATAAATTATGCAAAAAAAGAAGCAGAGAACTCTGGGTAGTTCTCAAGTTTAGGTGGAAAGCAGCTCCAATATAGAGCACTCTCAACACCAGCGACACTCTAAATTTTCTCACTTCAAATGTCTGATTTTCTATCAAAGTCTTTGAGCATAGGATTAGCACAGTGCCACCCACGCCGAGATAGAAAGAGAGAAAGTCTTTTTCCATTTCTACAGCAAAGTCTATAAGCATGGGATTAGCACAGTGCTATCCATGCCGAGGTGTAAAATGGCCAAAGTCTTTTACTACTCCAGGCATAGTATTACAGCTTTGGATTGGTAAAATACCATCCAAGCCAACCTGAAATGAATAAAAGCAACCCCTGACACATGTTTAGCTCTCATTAGAGCTCTTCAGAGAGGTAAAGCTTTGTCCAGACACAAGGGAGCACCCAGTATAAGTTGACACAAAACACTTTCAGGCATAGAGTGACGCATATATTTTGCAAGAAAAGAAGCAGAGAACTCTGGGTAGTTCTCAAGTTTAGGTGGAAAGCAGCTCCAACATATATACCAGTCCAATTTCTTAATGTATTTACACTTTCTAGCAATAGTCCTGGTCAGTTGAAATGACAATTGTCTTTGAGCTCTTACTATGCTTCCAGCTATTTATATTACATGCTAGTCCGACATATTGTGTTGTATTTTGAACACTTCTTTTGCACTCTCACTCCATTTGCCTCCAATTTCTCTACAACTTTCATAATTTCTCTTTATCTTTGTAACCATGTCTGGTTCCTTCATCCACCCCTTGGCTCCCACCCTACAGCTGTGTCATGGTATATTCTCGCTAGCTGGGTTATTTATCAGCTTCTGCCTTCTGACCCAGGAGTGACAGTTCAAAGTCAAGAAGAGCCATCAAAAATTATTTCATCTGTCCAGTGACATCTGAATTTAAGCTGATATAGTGGGTGCCTCGGTACACCCTTTGTGTCTTTTGGGTCTTGATACATGAAGTGGTGAATTAACTTGCTCAGGTGACAAGTATTAATATTTTTGTTACTTGTGAAGGCCATTTTCTAGGTACAATGTGCACAGCTATGGCACCTGCATACATTCTTCTCGAGAATTATGTGTTCAGTATAAGAAACTCATTTGCATTAGGGTATAAATGTGGGCCCTGCGTATAATCGGAAATCTTGTCTCCACAGTTGATTTCTGGGTATCTCCCCTGGTCATAAATCAATTAGAATGTTCATGAAAACACATAAATATCCAGTGTACGCAGACACTTTTATTTGCTGCTCCCCAACAAGATAAGTACATCTAATTATGTCTTTGGATTTACGCTTTAGCATTTTAAGTGTTAGGATTCGTTTCTATTTAACAAGATATATGTATATAATTGACTTTCTGTGTGCCCCCCCAATTTGCGGTCGGGCTAGGTAGGTATACCTTTTTCCTTTAGTTTCTAAATATTGTCCCCAGTTATATTAAAAAAAAAGAATAATAGAAAACATTTTTAAGATTGTATATCCTTATGGATAGTTCGGGGATTATACGATGTTTTTGATCGTGTTTTGATTTAATTTACTGCTCCAGCCTACCCTCAAGGAATATACTTAAAAGAGGAAAGACAAGGGTGCGATTGCGTTAGCTTTGCGTTGCTGTCGCACCCTCCGTCTAAATTAAAGGGATTTTGGTTTCTATCCCCTAAACCGATCGCCCAATCTACAGACATTGTAGCCTGGAGGCATCGCGTCCTTTAACACGTAACCAGGCTACACTTGCGTTACCTGTAAACCATTTGTACACGGACACTCGTAGCCTGGCGGCATTGCGTCCTTTAACACGTAGCCAGGCTACACTTGCGTTACCTGTAAACCATTTGTACACGGACACTCGTAGCCTGGCATCGCGTCTTTCAACACGTTGCCAGGCTGCGCTGCTGTTATCTAGAAACCGCTCGCAAGCCGTACAGCCGCAGCAGCGGTCCTTCCTTTGTGTTTCCCATAAATTCACCGTTTTGCCTGCAAACTGCTCGCAAGCCTCATCAGTTACTTCTGCGGCAGTTTGAAGGCACCGGCAATTCCCCTTCACTTGCAATCACAATACCTGTACTTCCACTTGCTGGTGAGAGGTTGTCACGCACGGTCGGCCACAGCGCCTACCACATCAGGATTAAGGAAACCGCTGCCAGAGACTACAATTCCCATGAGGCCTTCGGTTGAGGCTCATGGGTATTTCAGGACGTTGCGCACATCGGCCGGCGTGCGTAATTCTCTTTTCCTTGTTCTCGTGTATCGAAGCTGTGGAGACGCTTTCCTGGAGAAGTGCGGGCGCATCGTTGTTTGGAGTCTTGGAGTGTAAGGCAGGGCTCTGCCTACACTCACGCTTAGACGGACGTCTAAGCAGTTCACTGGAGTATCATCGTCTTCGTGAAGAAGGCCCCAGGTATTCCGGTATCTGTGCTAGTGTGGGGGTTACACAGGGCTGCATCCCGCCTATAGGACAAGCGCTGCTTCTCATTTAAGTACATTTAAATCCTCTGGTGTTTACTGAGTTTTGGGCAAGAGTCATTGTCGCCTTCAGGAATGAACCGGGATTTGTTTTCAACCATGATTTTGTTCTTTGCTTTAGTTCACTGAAGTGGCTCAACTTCAGTGTTTTGTGGTTCATTAGCTTTCCGGGTGGATTAGCGTTCAGTGTGAACGTGAAGACGTGCAAGGAGCACGAACTTGACTATTGGTTTGAAGCTTGCTACATTGTACTATTGACTGTGTATAAGGATTATTCCCATGGGAACTCATCTACACTTATTGTTTCCTAAAGTCCTTTTCCTTTACAGTTCATAGGGGTATGTATGAGGTGTGAGGTGTTTATGTGGGAAGAGCATTATGGTATGTTTTTTCTGAACACAGGAAGGCTGATAATTTTTTGTTCTTGTCTTGTTAGGTATATGCAGGGAGCTATACACAAATGGTTTAACTCAGGGTTTACCTTTGTGAGGACACCTGATATATGTTTAAGGTATTTATGGATTCTTAGTGAGACATATACTGAGAGTAGACTTGCAGTTATTCTGTAATCATATTGTGTCTTTGTTTCTTCACAGATTCTATTCCCTGCTGTACCCTTCCTATCCCCTATCCCTCGCTTGACCACTTCACTATTCCGTGTATTTATACCAACGGAGTTGGGGAAGTCAGGAGGTGGAATCTTTGAGCATCGTTCCAGTCCTGAGGAGCTTTGAGATACGGGTCGTGACAGAGGTGGAATTTATTTTTGATAATATTGGTTCCTTAAATCTGTTATCATTGTGGCCAATATTTTTGGGCAGCTATAAACAGCTATTGAGACAGGGTTTACCCTTATAATTATATTTTGAAATTGTATCACATGCTGCTTATGGAGGGCACAAAACCCTAACCCATGTAGTGACTGAGTTCATGGGGGATTCTACTAAAAGATTTTTAGAGCAGGAACTTAGGTCCACCGTGAGGGAGGCGGTGGACACCGTATTGGCTAAGAGGAAGAGGGACACCCCTGCAGAGTTGAATTATTTTTCCCTCAGATGGACACTCCCCTTCTACCTCTGAACCCCATAGAGGGGGCAAGGTTTCCCACAAGAGGAAGCATATTTAGAAGGCGTTAAGCCACGCCTATGGCGCAGGTAGCCTTTGCGCTACAATAGAGAGTGGTATTCTTAGCAGCACAAAGGAAAAGGGCCACCTTGACGGGGCGCAAAGAAAGGTTGTCCGTAGTGGCATGATTGAAATAAGTGACCTTCATGGCACAAAGGATTTACGAAGCAGTCTAAACTCCCCTGCAGAGAATATTGAGTACAATGATTTGGTTTTGGATGAATTTATATTTGATCCTCAAGACAGCTATGATGTTTTGGGGAACATGACGAGGAGCTGGATCAAGCCTCTTCCTCCCATGGGGTTAAGGATCTCTTCAGGGGTGAGAGGTTTAACCCCACTATGATTAAACATCCGCTCAGCGCGGAATGGTGGCCAATGGACCTCGTTGCAGAGTACCTTAAGCATTGAATCTGGAAGTCTCTAGACAAAGAAACACGTAATTTACTTCGGATTGAATGCCCTAAGCCCTCTACAGAGGACAAAATCTGTAAAAAGCCCAACCTCGGCCCAGAATATTACTTTTCTGTTTAATTTCGGCAAGGACCCTAGAAAGGTTATTGAGAAATGTTTAAAACAATTCCAGGACAAAGTCCTCAATATTATGGTCCTTCTTACACATATCCTTGATATGGCAGAAGATGCCAGGGGCAAGAATGGTAGGGTAAATAATTACCGTTTGAGGGGTTGGGCACAATGTCCCATTTGTATGTTAAGTAATGCCAATGCCAGCTGATTACAGAAAGACGGAAGGCAGTGTTGATTTGATGAATCCTAAGTTGGATCATCCGTCCTCTAAAGAAGACATGGGGGATCCCAAAGGACTCCTTTTTGGGGAAAATTTTGTTAAGCCTTTAGATGTTTCCATCTTTACAGCCTTCAGTCTTTGACTCTATGGCTATTTTTGAATGGGCTGACAGGTGGGGACTGGCTGTCAGACGTGGTTCCTTCAGGTCCCAGTTTTATTCACAAGAGCAAATAAGCTATGGCAACTATGGCAGGGGTTACCGCCCCAATTCAAGCTTCTATCCCCAGAGGGGTTTGAGGTTCAAGAAGCAGAGGAGGAAGGTCTTGGACTTCAAGTTCAGGATCTCAAGTTGAGCAGTATAGCTTCTTCCCTGGTAAGAGTAGGGGGAAGGTTGACATTCTTTTCTCACAATTGGCAAAAGTTTACAAAGGACACCTGGGTGTTAGAAACTGTCAATGGCTTCAGGATAGATTTTTGGGAGTTTCCAGTTCAAGTAGAAAAACCCAAAGAGTTGGTGTTGGTTGCATTCTGAAGTAACCCAGATGTTGGACAAAGAGGCGCTAATTCATGTCCCACATCAGGAGGCATAAGGGGGCTTTGGGAGCACTGTTTTCCTAGTAAAAAAGAAGGGCAAAGGTTGGTGTCTTGTCATAAGCTTAAAAGAGTTGAACAAATTTCTAAACTACAGACACTTCAAGATGGAGGGTATATATCTTTTACAGGACATCTTACATGCCAGAGATTGGATGGTGAAGTTAGACCTCAAAGATGCTCACTTCACGATATCCATGTATGGGGAAAGTCAGAAATATCTTTGCTTCACATGAAGGAGCGTTCTTTATCAGTTCCTCTGCCTTCCCTTCGGACTGTCCTCAGATCCGTGGTGTTTTACCGAGGTGCCTCGTCCTTTGGTAACCTTCCTCAGACAGAGAGGAGTTCACCTAATTACTTATCTACACAATGTCTTTATTATGTTTCAGGACAGGTTGGAGCTTTTGAATCATTTGGCATGGATGATAGAGCTTCTGGAGAACCTGGTTTCATAGGGAATACAGAGAAGTCTGTCATGGTTCCCACCCAAAACATTGAGTTTTTGGGTGTCCAGGTAGCTACTATTCTATCTCATTTAATTCTCCCGCAGAAGAAAGTGACAAAGATAAAGAAGGAGGTGAGATCAGTTTTGTCCAAAGAATCAATCTTCCTAAGAGACCTGGCGAGAGTTCTGGGTCTTTTTTCGTCCTCCATTCGGGCCATTTCTCGTGGCCCACTAAAATACAGGGGCCTCCAGAGATTGAAAGCTTTGGGACTAAGGAAAGGCTTATGGTACAAGGATTCTATTCCCCTATCAAAAGATGCACAAGAGGATCTGGAATGGTGGTTGAGAAATCTCGAAGCTTGGAATGGCAAGGCCATCTTCAGGAATGTTCCCGTCTTGGTCGTAGAAACAGATGCCAGAAACTGGGCTGATGAGCTCAGCTGAATGATTTAGAGACAGGTGGAAGACGGCTAAAGGAGGAACAGTCACTTCACATAAATTGTTTAGAAATGTTGGCTGGTCTGAATGCTTTAAGGAGTTTCAGGGAATTATTGACAAATTCCATTTCACTGATTCGATTAGACAATTTCACAGCAGTTTCTTATATAAGCAGCTTGGGAGGTGTGAGGTCAAAAGCTTTGGCAGATTTGGTGAGACAAGTTTGGTATTTTTGTTAGGAGCACAAGATTGTGTTAAGAGCGGAGTATATTCCAGGCCTTCAGAATGTAAGGGCGGACTAGAATTCCAGATATCTCTGGGACTCCAGCGATTTTAAGTTAGGCCCAGAGGTTTTCGCTTTGATACAAGACTCAGAGGCAGCAGCTGTGGACATTTTTCTGCAGCACTAGGGCAGGAAGAAGGGCTATGCCTTTCCCCCTATCTCCATGATTCAGAAAGTGAGGCTGGAGGCCTGCAGCATTATCCTAGTGACTCCCTATTGGAGGTCTCAGGTTTGGTTCCCAGAGGTGATGAAACTTGCAGTAGCCATTCCATGACGAGTCCCGGTATCCTTGGGTCTTCTACAGGATTCAGACAGAGAGACATCTTTTGGTTTTAGAGGGGAAGATGAACCTTCTTGTATGGAAGATTTCAGGGGTTCAAGCAGATATTCAGGCCTTTCAGGAGAAGCTAAGGGTTTACTGGATGATTCATGGGCCCCGGGAACAAGAAAAAGGTACAGAGTTGTTTGGAAGAAATTATGTAGTTGGTGCATGGAAAAGGATATGGATCCCGTGGCATCTCCTGTAAACCAGTTAGCCAATTATCTAGCAGGTCTCTTAAAATCAGGTGTTTCATATAGGATGATAAATTGCTATAGATCTGCTATTTCTTCAGGTCATGCATTGATTAATAATTTGGCAATTGGGAGTAATCCTTTAATAAGAAGAGTAATGAAAGGTGTGAGATTAAGAAGACCCCCTAGGGCTCATTATGAGTCCCTCTGGGAAGTCAGTTTGATTTTCAAACTTTTTACTTCTTGGCCAGCCAATGTTTACCTTTCTCTTCAACAAATATCCATGAAGTTAGCAACCTTGCTATGTTGGATTTCCTTTAGAAGAGTCTCAGAAATTAGAGCTCAGGGGTTATCTAACAGGTTCTATTCACGAGAAGGTGTGCACTTTGACGTTTGGAAAAGAATTAAAACAGTGTCAGATTCAGTCTTCTATCCTTTTTTCCATGATTGAGAAAAATTATGCATGGTAAGTTGTATGAGATCCTGAAGTTCAGAGCACATGGTGTTGATCAGCTGCTTTTATCCTATGTAAAACCTTATAACCCTGTATCTACATTGGCCAGATGGGTACGTATGGTTATGAGAGAAGCTGGTGTGGATCTTTCCAGGTTTGGTGCCCATTCTTCTAGAGGTGCGATAGCTAGTAAGGTTTTTTTGGGCAGGTGGTTCGCTACCTGAAATTCTTAAAACAGCAGATTGTTCAAAACCGAATACTTTTGCAGAGTATTATTTGAGACCAGTAGAGCATCATAGTAGTGTAGCTTTGGATGGCTTTAAACATGCATAATGGTAGCCTTGGGTCTTGTAATGAAATGGCGATTCTCCAATTAACATGCAGAGAGAATCTTGATTTCATTAAAGACAACGGAGGCTAACATTATCCCACCCTCCTCTCCCTTGAGGAGAGGTACTAGGATTGTGAGTACCAATGTATGATGAATATCATTAATGATTTTGTGGACATGTTTAAGGAAAATGTATCTCTCTTTAGCATTTTGTTTATAACTCAGGGGTTTACAGTTGGGAGTGAATATTTCCTTACATTGATTGTGATTTTTTTTTTTAGACAGTGCTTCATAAAATTCAACAGAAGACCGTGAAGTGGCTTATTTCCTGTTTCGTCGCAGCCTAAAGAGGAGGATGTCTCAGTGCACTGGATATTTTTGTGTTTTCATGAACATTCTAAATGCTTTATGATGTATTACTATTCTTTAAAGGGCTGCATGTTGGGGCACCAATAAAAGGTTCTTGCATAATGTTAGCCTCCGTTGTCTTTAATGAAATCGAGATTCTCTTTGCATGTTAATTGGAGAATCGCCATTCTCCACCATCAGCTTGCGTGGATTCTAGCCCAGCTGTTGGCTCGCTGGAACAGATCAGACAGCCTAATGCAGTTTATTTTGAAATGTGAGTCGGTTTGTGATTATTGGATTACGTACAACGTATTTTTAAATTAATTTGACTATGGTTATAAAAATCATCTCATCAGGTGATGACGGGATAAAACTGTTGCGCAGAAACAGGCAGAGTACCGGAAACTAGGCAATAGTGGTGTGAGGGAAACAAATGTTATTACAGCAGGAGATGCAAAAGTGATGGCAAGGGTTGCCTGGGTTCCCAGTACAGACCCTAAATGGTGAATGTGTTGAAAGACATATACTGATTCTGCCACATATGCCTTCAGTGAGTTCCAACTGGCTGTGACTGGAGGTGTTCCGACTGAAAGCGATAGGACTGGCTTTTGGCCTGGGCAGGTTGGCACAGGCCCAGAGTTCCAGTCTTCAGAGGGGCACATGGAGCTCTATGCATTAAAGTCATGCAAACAGCAAAGTCCCTCTCACTTATCTTGAATGATTCAGTTTGAAGAGCTTAAAATCATTTGTTAAACATGCCTCAGGTGCTATGCTAACATGCCATTGGACTTCTTCCTTGCCCTTCCATCTCCCTTGCACCCCCCCCCGCAGAACCCAAAAATAACTTGGTACCAGTGTGAAGAGACCTGAGCTGTGAGCGTTTCAGGTGAGTTACTGGAGGTGTGGAGATGTTTGCGTTCAGAGGCCAGTCACTACTGTGATGTTATCAGTGAGGAGCGGACCTTTGACTACAAAAGTGCACCTGCTGCCTCTCTTAATTCACCAGCAGAAGTGAGGGCGCCAAATGTCTATCTGCCCAGGAAGTTACCTTAGCAAAGGCTTGGCAAGGGTCCGGTAGACAACTGTGAACACACTGTCTTGACTTCCCCCAGAGGCATCTGGTGAAGAACAGCTGTCAGACCCTCCCTTTCCCTTCCCTCTCTCCTTTTGCACCTCCTTCACAGGCATGAGCTGTGGCACAAGGTGGCAGACTAAATAAGTTCTTCTCCCGTTGCAACTGTGAATGTAGTATAGGAACATGGGAGCTGAAGAATCAAGATTGATTTAGGCCCCTCATAGAGAGACTCTTACCCATGCTATGTACTACTAGTAGGGTAAGAGCATGAGCGGGTATACAAAGAATCGGGAAAGTGCAATAATGGCTCTAGACCTTTCTGAAAAAAGGTACCTTTAATATTGACTCTTAGGAAAAGTTTGAAAGAACCCAAGAATTAACCCACTCCAGAAAGATGGTCTGCCTTCCTAAATTGCTATGAGAAAGTCCTAAAACACCTGTAGAAATTTCAGGTGTGAATTCTCAAAGACACCCAAGAGTACCAGATTTATGAAATTACTAATTTGATAGATATGGTACACGCTTGTGTCCCCCTTGAACCACCTCCTCCATACTTTTTTGCCTAAATGAGTAAATATTTTCCTGACGAAACTCAGGGCCAGATGTATCAAAAAAGCATTTTGCGATTCCCAAATAGCGATTATTACCGAACCACTATTTGGTAATCGCAAAATGCAATGAAGGAAAAAATTCGCAAAAAATTGTGAATCGGTAATATTCGCATTCGGAAATACAGATTCCCAATTAGTGATTCTGTAATAGCGAATTCGCAGAATGAAAAATCTCAAAATTGCGACTCTCCTATTCCGATGCAGCTGGATTACCTCACAACCAGGAAGTGAGTTTCCCCATGCTGTTTCTGAGTGCCTGAGGATGTGTAGGAGGCTGAGAGCAGGAGCACACCACTCAGGAGAACATCCAGAGTGCAGCGACAGGTACAAATACACAGCATGGCTTCACAGGAGAAGGCAAAGGAGGCTGCAGGGCGCAAGAGAAAGCGAAAGTTCAGTGAAAACAAATTCGAGGTCCTAATTGAGGAAATGGTGAAGAGCCATGAGCAACTGTTTGGGAAAAAATCCCTACACATCCCTGAGTCAGAGAAGAGGAAGATCTGGCTGGACATCCAAGCCAAAGTCAACGCCATAGGGGTCATACAGCGCTCCATAGAAGACCTACGCAAGCGCTGGTACGACTTCCGCTCAAGGGCAAAGGAGAAGGTGGCAAGCAGGCTTGCAGACGCCAAGAAGACTGGTGGAGGGCCATCAACACAGCCGGCGTCCACCGCCCTTGAGGACTTGGTGGAGTCAACCCTACAGCCTGAATCCATCCATGGTGTAGCAGACATCTACAGCTCAGCCACAGGCAACACCAGCCAAGGTAGGATGCATGCTAAAATACATCTGCCCCATAACTCATCAAAAACCCCACTAAGAAGTAACATAATGAAAAAAGTTAAATTCCCACTCCAGTCCACATTTTGGTTACCACCCAGCAATGCATCATGGGAGATGCAGTCAGACACATAAGATAGGAAAACAATGATTCTAAGCAACATATCCGCAGTTGAGACCAACCAGTAAATAACCAATCAAAACACACCATTTTAGTATACCAACTCAAGTACATTTCATTTTCATATAACATAAAGCAGGACACATAATAAGTAGTTTTGTTATAGTCACAGATGAACCTGTGCCACAGGGTGAAGACACACCAATAGATGAGCCAGAGGAGATCCAGGAACAGGCAGGGGAAGAAGAGACAGACACCACAACACCAACAACAACTGCACCAAGACCACGCAGGTACACTGTGGCTCCACTACAGGGCTTGGAGGTAGAAGGGGAAGACATCCAAGAAGAGCCACAGTCAAGGCCAAATGAGCAGGCACAGCCTCAAAGTGATCAGTCGCACTTGCAACGTAGCAACACCAATCGCAGGAGAAGCAGAGCAAGAGCACACAGTGCTGCTGAGGAAGGAGAGGGATCCTCTGTATTTGCTGGGCTGGAGAGCACTATGGTGAAGGTGCAGCAGCTGCAATTGAACAGCGTGCAGTCAATACAAAGGCAGCTGGTGTGTCTGAATCACAACATGGCTGACATTAGGGACAGCATCAAGGAGATGTATAACACAGTGGCAGAGGGCCACAGGGTAAATGCAGAAAGTCTCAGGGACATGACAACAGCGATTAAAGATCTCTGTACCACCATGCAGAGGGAGCATTCCTCCAAACACCACGAAAAGCACCACCTATTTAGCCGTTTGGATGGTTACACAAAGGCAGGTAACCGTCTGAGCAATGCCACAGCTGTCCTGTCCAGACGCACTGTGTCCATGCAGGTGGAAATGGCCCACTGCAGTAACGATGTTGCCAGGGGATTGGTGCAGGTCACCACTGCTGTTGAACAGCTACAGACAGCTACTATAGCTGGGACAAGTATACTGGGTGCAGGGGACAGTGAGGAGGCCTCCAGCCTCAGCAGCATTACTGCACCGGTGACTGAGCCCAGACGACGGAGTGCAAGGCAAGGTACGGCATCTGAGCCCTCATCAAGGGAGGCCAGTGTACACAATGACTGCTCTAGTGCTGAGCATGGCCGTAAAAAGTAGTCAGTGGTGTGACTGAGGCATGCCAATGGGTGAGGTAACCCATTGCATATGATGATGAGTGCTGAATGTTGTGCATGGTCAGTATAACTGCCATGTTGACCTACAAACTTCACACACAAGAAAGGAGTTGACAGCTGTGTGCACACAGTTTACCTTATGTTAAGGTGAATAAAAACACAGTTGAACAAAAGTCATGAAGTGCATTGTCTCATCATTACTCACCTAGAAATAGTTGCGTGTTATTTCATCACGTCTCTGTCTGCCATCTGCTGCACCTACACCACCTGCTGCTCTGCGAGGTGGACATGATTCATCCTCTTCATCAGACTCCGAATCTGTGAGGTCCAATGGTATGCCATTGGTTGTTGCTAGGTTGTGCAGCATGGCACAAGTGGCCACAATTTGGCAGTGCACCTCCACTTTTGTGTAGGCAGCGGAACCTACTCTTCAGTAGGCCAAATGTCCGCTCTATTACATTGCGCATCGACTTGTGTGCAGCATTGTATTTCCTTTCACTCCGAGTTGCAGGATTATGGTATGGTGTGAGTATGAAGGAGCGCACAGCATATGCACTGTCACCTACAGGATGAAAGGCAATAGATTAATCACTGTCCTATTTCCACAGATCCAAGGAGTCTATCAGAGTGAGTTACATGCATTTACCTAGCAGGTATACTTCGCCGAATTCACCCCCAGTGAGACGTGTATATTCCACTGTGTCTGAATATGAATTAATTGTGCATACTACCAGGATATTTGGCCACTATGTCAGTTATTATGTGTGAGGCATTACATATGACCTGGATGTTGAGTGAATGAAAGGATTTCCTGTTCCTAAACACATACTCATTGGCTGAGGGGAGACAGATGGCTACATGTGTCCCATCAATGCAGCCAATTACATGTGGGAATTGGGCTATCTGGTAGTAATCCAATTTTGTCTGCTGCAATACCTGTTGTGTAGCGGGAAATCTGATGTAATGGTGTATCCTCTGTACCATTGCATCCAAGAAAGCATTTAAGAAGCGTGAAATGCAAATTTGGGACACCCCTCCTGCTGCAGCTATCACCCCCTGGTAGCTCCCTGATGCTAGTAGGTGCAATGAACATAGTACCTGCACATGTGTGGGAAGGGAAACATCCTTTACCCCGCATGCTTTACTCCACATGCCATTACAACGCAGGGATTTACACTGCAAAACTGTTACAACGAATTCCCCAAAGTAACGCCCCCCTGGAGTTAGAATAGTAATTGCATTGGAATGGGGAATGTGTTGTAACGGATTGTGTTGGAAATCCCTGTGTTGTAAAAGTTTTTGCGGAGTAAAAAGTGCAGGGTAATGGCATGCGGAGTAAAAAATGCGGGTAAAGTGTCCTATTCGGCAGGGATTGGCTTGGGTCCTGGGGGTATGATGCTCCAGTATTCGATGTAGGTCAGCTATCAGGTCTAGTATTGTTGCTGAGTCTAGTCTATATTTGTCATGGATTTCTTCCTCTGTCTGCTGAAACAGGGTTATGCGCACTCTGAAAATGCGTTCCTGTCTCCTCCTCCTTCTCTGGGCTGCTGCTTGAATCCGCATCCTCCTCGCTATGACATACAGCGCTGCCATTGTGAAACATTCTGAGGCCCTCTGCCCTGTTTAAATAGTTTGCACCTGGTTACCACCTGACTTGAGTTGGTGGTAATTTGCACATGCAAAATTGCGAATTTTGGTTCATTCGCAATTTGCGAATGCTTCATACATTGGTCTGCGATTGCCCAATTGCGAATTCGTAATTTGGGATTAGCAAAATTTGAATTCGCAATTTGGGATTTGCAAAATTTGAATTCGCAATTTGGGATTCAAAAAATTTGAATTCGCAAAATTAGGATTTGCATTTTTTGCGATTAGCAATTTTGCGATTGCGAAAGCTTTCATACATTGGATAAGCCCATTTTGGGTTCGCAAACGGCCGATTTTTGCGAATCGCACAGTTTGCGATCGCAAAATAGCTTGATACATCTGGCCCTCAGGGAGGAAAGAGGCCAAATTAGATTTCTTGAGCTTTCTGATTCCCGCAGGAGACGTTGGAGTGCTCCATGGTGTAGCAGCTGCTGAAGTGCCAGCTAATGGGGTGCAGGCAGAGTCCGCACAGTTGTATGACTAGTGGCAGCATGACACATGGCAGCATGACTGACAGCAGTGGCACAAGCGTAAGAGTGAGACGAGACGCTGACAAAACAACATCATACTTGCCACCTTTAGTGCGGTCTCTAATGGTGTCCCACCACAGTCCTGTTATCACTTGGGACAGTCAGAGACCGACAGAGCTAGAGACCATGGATGTGTTTACCAACACAAATGTAAGGTTCCCTTTTCTAGTGTTGAGGATACCAATGAGTCCAGTTGCCTTTCTCATGTTTAGCCCAATGCCCTTCTGCATTTACAACTGTAGACCACCCCAGGAGAAGGGGGCCATGTTAACATTCATGTCCCGTAGTCCCCATCAGATCTTCTTAATTTTACTATTCAATATCCCAAAATACCCAGGGGCTTATTTATGAGCCCTTGCGTCACTTTTGCGCCGCCGGTGCGTCACTTTTTGTGACGCACCAGCGGCGTAAAAAATGCACCATGTTGCGTCATATTTACAAAGTGACGCATCTAGGTAGATGCGTCACTTTGTAAACCCCTGCGCCATATTATACCTGCGCCAGGTATAATGTATGCAGGGTGTGCGTTCCGACGCAAGTGAGCCTCGTAGAAGTGACGCAGTGAAATCTATGAGATTTCACTGCACCACTTCTAGGACGCAAATGTGTCAATATCTTACGCCTGCCTCACAGCAGGCGTAAGACTGATGCAGGCACATTTGAAATGGGACTTGCCCATGTGAAATGACCGATTGCTGGAGTTGCGTCACTTTTGTGACACACTCCATCAATGCGTCATTTTTGCGTCTACAGATACGTCAGAAATACTGACGTATCTGTAACTCCTTGCAACATGATGCGTCATACTGTAAATATGACGCATCCAGCATGTCGCAAGGAGGGCGCAATGAAAAGTGACGCATCGCTGTTTTCACGCAGCGATGCGTCACTTTTCATAAATGAGGCCCCCAGAATTTCAGGGAGGAATTATAGATTGCTTTTAAATGTTATAACACTAACTGGGCTGATGTGATTCAATTGTTGTGCGTAATTATTCCTGGAGAAGTGAAGGACTGGTTAGTAATAAAAGTCAACTGTCCGCAACACTCATCTTGGGATAATGGTGCTTTGATTGTTGCTAGATATCCCTTTTTAGGTCGAGCATTCGAGACCTGCTGTAATTTTTTATGTTGGCTTAAAGCCATCCCCCAGCTTTTGATTTGTTTGTTTCAGTGTCCTTCAAAAATCTTTGCTTGCCAGTGGTCAGTCCTGCCTCTTTGTCCCTGCTTTCTCTCTTCCGTTCCTCCCATGCAGCAGGGATTAAGTACTGTCTCATCACACTACAGTTCTTTGTCTGTTCTCCGGGGGACTACTTTTTTTCTTGGTTTCCTGCTCTGTTTCTGTTTGCCTGTGTGTAGTTTCGGCACCATAGCTGATTACATTTAAATATAGTTTTCCTCCCTCCCACCTCCTCCTAATTCCACAGTTGTATTGGGGGTACGTCTTTCGCCATGCCTCCCTCCTTGTTGGTTATATTTTTTAGGCTTTTAGCAATTTTTGCTGTCGACCGTCATTTGGGCTTTTTTTAGTAGGATGTTAGTTGGTTTTGGGCTTTGTATTAAGGAGTATTGGGCTTGTTCCTCTTGTGAAAGCTGCTCCTTCTGCAGCGCGCTCTGTGTATAGGCAGCATGCTTTAAAGGCACGCGCACTGGGCACCTGGTGATCTGTAACTTTTAATTACTTAAAACACTTTAACTTTTAATTACTCCGCGCGGCGCCAGCTTTTACTTTTAAATATTCAACGCGAGGGCAGCCTTCACTTTAAAATACTAAGTCTGATGCCCGCCTTCACTTCTACATCTAAGTGCGACAGCCGCCTTCACTTAGCCCACATTCACTTTTATATCTAAGCGTCACAGCCGCCTTCACTTTTGAAATATTAAGCGCAACGCCCGCCTTCACTTTTAAATTCTAAAAGCATCCGAGGCATTCTGCGTTTTAACTCACATTCCATTCAAAGATGGCCGTGAGCTTTGCTGCCTCTTAATCACGCCATTTGGTTAGAAATCCAAGTTTCCTTTATGATGCCGGTGTTCCGTCGTTTGCAGCTCCCCGTCTGTATGTGCTCCCCCTCGTTTGTGCGCATGCTTATCATCAAACACATGCGCACTATGCTTTTAGTCTTAAATACAGGTATTTTTAAGCTCCCTTTAGTGCGCATGCATGTAACTCTGGGGCTGGGCAAGAAGTCCAGTAACTCGCAAGCCTCTCCGAGTGTGTGGAAGCACTCCCATCGGCCCGGAGAGCAGACCGGGCACTAATGGCATGGGAACGCCATGTTCGGGAGGCATCCCCAGAGCGGTGTGCAGATCATGGCCACCTCCGTGGAAGCGTCTCTCAGTGCCTTGGTGGCCGCCGCAGTGCGCTGCGTGGTTGCTGCTGTGGGGAAGCAGGAGGCGGTAACCTGAGGTGAAGGCAGGTGAGGTAGACTGCTAAGTGCGCAGGGGAGAGGGGCTCGTTGGTCCCTTAACTTTTGATCCGTTTTAGCTATAAACATATTTTTGTTAAAATCGGCAGATTAAGTGGCAGATGATGGATTATGAGGCAACTGTGACAGCCATAATGATTTAGAAAACGCTGGGACTGCAAAATCGCATAATTTCTGTAGCCCTGACCATAGCTCATATTGACTGACAGATCTCGGATGGTTGTAGTGGATCTAGCAGAAGACCCGAAATGTGGAAAACCACTCTGGTGAATCTTATCTAATGAACCATTTCTACATTTTTTTCCGAATGAATCGTGACATGACCAGTTGGTTGAACCAACCTAGTGATTGCCTTTCTCTGCAATGGCTCACACAGATCCTTTCTCCCTTTTCTTGCAGCGACTCTCATGTAAGCCCCACTTTTGTGTGCACAATTCAATACCGCTTTCTGGGTCTCGTACTTTTTTTTTTCTTGCAGTGACTCACATGTAATCCCCACACTTGTGTGTACATTTCAGTGAAGCTTTTATAGGCCTTGTACTTTTTTATTTTTTTCTTGCAGTGACTCCTGTGTAAGTCCAACATTTGTATGCACATTTCATTGCCGCTTTTCTGTGCCTCGCACTTTTTTTTATTTTTTGTTGCAGACGACGTGCTTTGGTGCCTTCTTTACCCCCCCGCTCCCTCCCGTTGTCGTGCCTTGTTTACCACCGCCCTCCCTCCCGTTGTCCGTGCCTTCTCTTCCCCCCCCCCCTCCCAAATGCAATAGGTCTTGCATTTATGCGAGTTTGAGCTAATGGCATTGTAGGGGCAATGCCTTTTATTTATGTTTTCGTTTTTAAAACATAAATAAAACGCACTGTCATTTACAATGCCAATAGCTTAAACTTGCGTAAATGTGAGACCTATTGCATTGCAAATGCTTGTCTTAAATGCTACTACTGAAGTTTGTGCTACAAAAGCAGATTGGACCAAGATTAATAATTGTAAGCAAAACATGGGGAAACCACAGCTGATTTATTTGATCATCTGAAAGAAGTATTTGATCATCGTTATGATATTGTAAATGCTCCCCAAATAGCCCAATAAACAGTAGGAGTAGCTTTCATTCAAGAGGTATTGCTAAAGCTACAAGACAAATTGAGGGCTCTGAGCTAGATGTACTAAACATTTTTTCAGTAAGGTTTTACTGCCTCCTAAAACAGGTTTAGAAATTGATTACAAATTGCAATTTAGAAGGAGCATGTTGTGGGTGTCCCTTCCAAACTGAAATTCGTACACAAATGTTTCCATGATATCAGGGAATGTATTGTCTTCATTGACATGTATTGAAGCAGAGCAATTTTAGGCAGGAGACCGCTAAAATAAAGCCATTTTTTACTCAAAAAATTTGAAGTCACCAGCCTGAATCATGTCTGTTGGTATGTATGAAACCGACCCGAACCAACCTTCTCAGGCAGCACTGCCTCACACTTATCCTTATGAGATGACTGTTCGGATGATCTCCAAAGATTGTTTCAGTGCCACTCCCTACTGTCACAATCCCACTTCCCTCACCAGCCCTCGTTTGAGAGAGTCGTCAACTTTCCACTTACCACTTAAAGAATATTGTCTCTCTCTAGAAATTAGACTGCCCCCTTTAGGTTGATGAAGTGAGTACTGTAGAGTAACAGAAATACAGAGGTCTGCCTCTTGTATTCACCTGGAGTGCTGTGCTAATACTCTCCTGTTAGTTCTCCTCTTACGAGGAGCTTTTCTACTATTGTTACGGCCTGATCAACACAGGTTCTTTATGTATGTGAATTAATACCTGAAAGATATCATGAATTATACGACAGGTACCCATGTTTACATTTTTGTTCCTTGTCGGAAACAAGATTGACACCTTCCTGCACATAAACAATCATTGCCCCCAACGCAGGCACCCTTGCACTATGGTGCAAGGGTGCCTGCGTTGGCACTAGGCACCTTAATCTAGTGCCAGTGCTGGGGAAAATGCAGGGGTGCACATTATCTTTGTAAATGTGGTGCATCCTTGCGCTTTCAGAATGGCAGAGCATGGCGTTAGCAAGTTTTGCTTAATGCTACGCTACGTCATTTTGTTGTACATATGCCCCTTAGTCTAGCAGTGGTCGGTTGAGAGACGAGAGTGCTAGTCAAAGAGCCAGGTCTTCAGCTTCTTTCAGAACTCAAACAGCATAGAGCAGCCAGCAAAACCTACTCCTGTCACCTACAATATAGCCCTTTCTTTGCTTGAAATCTCTTGACATCCCCATGACACATCACTCCTTATATGGGGAGTAACAAAGCATTTCTGAAGGAATTGATAACTAACTTCCTCTTCTAAGGTTATTTGCAGTTTGCATTTGAATTACAGTTATGCTAAAGAATGTACTAAGGCAGTCACACCTCTCCACACAAAACAACAGTGCTTATCTTTACAATTTTAAACACATTTTGCAACTTTAAAAACCTTCTTCACTGAAGCCACCTCCTATGTCCTTTGTTCATTTGAATGTTAGTAACATTGCTTCTCCGCATGCGTTCCTCACCTTATTTCAAAGATCACAATCTCTCCTTTAAAAGTCACACGCTGCACACTAGCAATATCTAATCTTCTGTAGCTCTTTATTATTACCGCTAACCAATGCATGAAATTCCCATATTTCCCTCAGCCACTAAAGATCACATCTAATTCATACTAAGGTAAACTATCACATACAAACTGGAGTAAAGGCATGGAATGTTTCCTGTAGAGCACAACACCAATCCCAATAACCAACAATAACTACCCAAAAAACATTGACCCTGGAGCAGCCTGCTGCCCAGTGAAAAAGCACAACAATGCCTCGTAAGGGTTAGTGAGTGCTATATAATGAAATTACAATGCATTCCATAACCCACACTAAAACTAATCATATAACACTCAGCAATCAGAAAGTTGATTGTAGCTCATACAGGTTGTTTAATAATTCCTTTTTTCTGCTTGCCTCTTTTACACTCACATAGAACAAAAGTGCCAAGGGTCATAATGGTCACCCAATACTACACCAGTCCATAGCAATAAACCACCAACCACCAATTGATTAGGCACAGAATAATTGAAGAGATCTGCGACATTCCGCTGGCCAAGAGAGGATTTTAATTTAGTCCAACACTGCAGGTCCCAACTCGGAACATACTACAGCAACTTCTTGGCATCTCACAATGACAATCTGATTTTGGGATGATATTAACAAAGTCCAACCACTAGATCTCTCCACCACTTCTCTCTTTAACATATGCCTGCTCAAGGCCATAAACTTTAAATAAAATATCTCAGAATGTACAAACAAGTACAGAAACCAGCTAAGTGGACTATGAACATAAGACATGCCAAAAATGGACCTGCAGAGCTACTCAAAGATGCCAGCTTACTAAAACCCATAAACTGTGTGCCAACCTCTCACACTTCCTCATCCATCACTATACTAAGCGCTACATCCCATAACACGATAACCACACCTCGGTGGTCCTCACACACAACATGGAAACACTTCCCACACAGGATCAAAACAAAGATAATACACTTCCAACCAAACAACTCTACACAGTTTAGTGTGCTACCCATGTAGGCAAGCGCTTCAACTCCCCACATAGTGGTAGTGAGCACCATATAAATGTTGCAATACAATACAATATAATCATTGCCAACTATAAAAGCAATCGCAAACTATTGAAAAGTTAGCGATCTCCACGTTGAGGTGGTAACTAGAGGTGGGCGAGCCAGAGAACTCATATGTGCCAAACCAGAACCGAGCGTGGGGTGTGAGCCAAGTCAGCAAAAAAAATGACAATGTGAATACTGAAAAAATACATTGTAAATGACAGAAATTATGGAGGTTGTGGTAAATAAATTTACAGATCAGCAAAGCCTTCTCTAAAATGTAAAAGTAAATATTTCTTTACTAAACATTTGTGTTTCAGCTTTAATTAACAACAGCTGTAGTTTGCTTTTTATTAAGGTCAGTATTTCAATAGGTGAAGGTTTTAGGTGGAGCTTCTTTCTACATGTCACCAGTCTTACTGAGCAGCTGCTCACTGGATGTGTCCTGCATTTCTCGGGTCTGTCCCAATTCCCACACCCAGCTAGGCCGGGATACCAATGCCCAGATTTTTGTCTGTCATTGGATGATGCAGCCCCATTGACTTCAGAAGTCCCTCTGAGAAGAGAGATGAATTTGCTTAGAACGGCTCATCAAAGGATGTAAAACAAACAGGCTGACAGTGATGTCCTGAGTGCATAGTGGGTCTCCTGATCTGCCTGTGAACATGTCCTGTGAGGAGGAGCATGCAAGGGTCCAAATATGCTGGCATGGCAACCGGAAGAGAATAGCTACACAACAAAGAGTTTCCTTTTTGCAGCAGGTCTATCTTCAGAGGTGATTATAACTGAGTGTTACCCCTTGTAGGGATACTGCCTAAAAGAGCAGGGAAGTGACCGTAGACCAGCTGGATGTTGGCCTAAAGCTCTAAGGGGCAGTTTTACTAAGAATTCACGCACCACATTGAGGCAAAGCATGTTGCTGCACTGCGTTGCGTGCAATGGCGCTGGAACAATTTTTGGAGTGGGGTTGCGGCCATCAATGTTACATCACTGAAGTCATAGGGATTGTGAAAAATCCAGCGTCACACAAGAACAAGTATAGCAAATGAGGCACACAACTTCAGCAGTAGTAAGGTGTGGTATGTAGCCAGTGGTGCATACTGGAGCACACTGTTGCACATATTTTACTAAACCATGGTATGATAGTACATTGTCATTTACAAGCTACATATTTTCCATTGAAATGGCAACAAAATTTGCACTGACATGCAGTTTTACTGATAAAACTATACAGTGCACAAACGACATGTGCGCAAATCGGGTTTCAGAAAGTATATACCATTTGCACATCCCCAAGTAAAGTCTCTTGATTTGTTTTGATCCTTTTAAAATCTTTGCTTCCATCACAATTCCAAATTCTAAAAATAGAGCCTCATTTGTGCCTTCCAAATTGCTGATATGTTTTGAAATTTTTGTGCAGTTCATTTAGAAATATTTAAATGTTTTTTGTGTTAGAAAAAAATGACACCCTACAGCCTTTCCTTTCACATACCCCTGCTTTGGTTTCACGAGAATACACCAAACCCTTCATGTTGTTCTGCCTTGAGAGGCAGGATCTTGCCTTGGATTGTTGGTACATGATCATGGTGCTAAAAAGCAGCTGAGAACCTGTTACTCAGTTCATCTCAATGCTGTTGGGGAATGGCTGCCTCTGTGTTTTTGAGCTACTCCAACAGTCACATCACCCACTCTGTTGAAGTCCCTGAAAGTATTGCACTTGTGCCATTCCTCACTGTCGCTGTACCCCACTCTGTGGTAGCATTATAATGGACATCTCAAACTCAGCTCCTTTCTATGCTCTGATTCAAGTATGAAATATTGTTGCCCTCTCCTTCACACATCTCTTTGGCATGATGTCTTGTACTGAACCCGGCTTCACTCATCCCCATATCTCTTGATGGAGAACCACATCATTATGTCCTTACCAAACCTGGTGTTGATCTCACTGATAAGCCTTTAACAAATTGTGATCTTGCGTGTTATGTTGATGGTTCTTGCCTCAGAAATGATAGGAAGGGATATAAGTTGCTGGTTAGACTGCCTGCACTTTACACAAAATTGTTCAGAGTCGATGTTTACCACAAGTACATCCTGCTCAAGCAGCAGAACTGATTGCTCTTGCTTTTGTACTAGCTACCTAGAAAACTATAACTACCTTCACTGATTCGAAGTGTGTGTTCAGGGTTACCCATAATTTTTGGCTACTTTGGATGCAACAAGGGTTTTTTCATGTGGAGTGACCCTAATGAAAAAACTATGCCTATGTTTGCTTGATGCTGTCCAAATGCCCATTAAAGTACCTGGTGTTTAGAGTGCTGCTCATCAGTCTACCGAAGATGAAGTATCCACAGGTAACACTTGCTGGCCTGTTCCCACATTCTGAAGCGATGCTGTATGTGTCTCAAACTGAAGGTGAAAAGATTTTCTGGGCAAAACCACTGATGTTAGAAACACCCCAAAGGGTTGCTGTAAGAGAATAATGGTGAAATGGTTGTCCCCAAGATACAACTCTGCCTATACTATGGTATTGCAAGTTAGGATGGTATGATCCACTCCACTGACACCCAGTGATCAGTGCCTTATTTCTCTTCTATTACTTAATAGTGCTGTCATACTTCTCCAGTTGCTTAACTGTACTGTCATAGTATCTCCGCTACCCATTCTGCCAAATGGGGGCTTTTCATTCACATGTCAATAGACTTCATCCAAATGCCCTGATGTTGTTCTTGTGCTTATGTTCTGATGCTTGTGTGTATGGTCTCAGGGGGGATCAAAGCCTCCCCTGTGCCCAAGTAGGTGATACCTCTTTCTCTGAGTCCCACTCAATATCAGATGATGAGTTTTATTGTCTCAACATATTCTGTTCCCAGGTTCAAGCTGCACTGCCCACCATTCCGGACAGACTCTGTCAAAATCTGCAGCCCGCAAATTGGATACACAACACGGTCAGCAAACAAATTCTTCACTTCTGCTATAAAGGTGATGTCCATTCCAGCTCCAGCTTATCACCAATACCACCATCAAGTGCTGAGGACTGCCTGCCAGGAACCACACATAACACTGCAAACTGACTTCGAAACCAAAAAACACCAGGGGCCATATTATGGATGCAGCGCATTTTCCTGGATGGCGCTGGGCGCACCTTTCAAAAGGTGCGGCCAAGGCTATCCAGGAAAATGCGCCGCATTATAGTGAATGCGCTGCCCCCAGGGTAACCGCGAACTTGCACTGCCCCCAGGGCAGTGCATTCCTGTGAAAAATGGAGCAGCTATTTGAAGCGGCAACCCACCTGCACTTTTAAAGTGGATTAGAGATCCCCTTGCAGGTGGGTGCAGATGTCTGGGGGTCTGTGGGACTCCCTGTCCATCTGCCGAAGGGCTGCAATCAGCGGGCACCCTTACAGTACGCCACCATTTGGGTGGCGCACTCTCCGTGCAGCTCCTGAGAGCTTCTTAGCCTCTGCGCCCGCTTCAGTAATCCGGTGTGGGTGCAGAGGCAAAGGGATTCCCTCATTTGCATGGGGCTACGTCCCCATGAAAATGAGGGAATGCCCTCTTGAGGAAGCGCTGGCACTGTATGTGTGCAAGCGCTTTCAGTATTACAGAAGGGGGTGTACAAGCTTCTGTGGCCCCTTCTGTAATATCAAAGTGCCCCATGGGGTGCGCAAAGTGGGCATAAAAGCCTGTTGCGCCCCTGGGGCACTTTCATAATAAGGCCTCAGATCAGCTGTCAGAAAAATACTGTCCATGCAAGTTCATCACAAAGACATCAACACAATGTAGCCCCTTCTCCTGTCAACCACTACGGCCTGCAATCCCAGTAGTGGGAAGCCTCCCAGTTACCTAATCCCTCTGTATATATGACTGGCCTTCTTCACTGCAAGGTAGGTTGGTTGGATCATCTTGCGGCTGAGTCAAGAGGAGGTGGACATTGGTCCTAAAGAAGTTAACCGCATGGAGCCTACTGCCCATTTCCTGAACAAACATTCTACCTGCAAAGACAAACCTTTCCTGCAAGTCTTGGAACAGTACAAGGAGGATCTGAACCTCACTTCATACTGGTTGTACTCTCAGGTACCCACTGACTACAATGGGGGGGGGGTGCCCGTGATAACAATTCCCTTGGAGAAGAACGAGCAATGCAATGATTTACACCTGCATGACAGCTTGCATTGAGAACATGCCCAACCCAACAGCCCCTGGCTGAGCGCCGCACGAGCGCCGTGTCAGGGCGCTCAGACCAATCACATCGCTGCGATTGCATCGTTGTGATTGGCTTAGGGGAGGGAGCCTGGCTGCCTGCTTCCTGTTCCTGTCGGAGGCTGGAGAGCAGGAGTGGAGAAGACGTGGGACCCGGCCTCAAGGTACGTTTTTTTTGGGGGGGGTTTCAATTCCAATCCCCCTGCGCGCCCGCCCCGCCACCCGTGAGCTATACCAGCTGCAACTGGGAGAGGGTATTGAAATGGTTTTAAATTCCTTAATGGGTTTTGAAGACGTTCTACGTGTTATAGCAATGCATAATAAGGTAGGACACTTTGATAGGGAATCTAAAGGTATTGATAATTTGTGTGGGTCTGAGGTTTCTGTTCCATTGTAAGCAAGACCTCATCATCAAACTGTCCACTAATACTAAATCAGATAGCATAGACTAAAATCGTTCATGTCACTACACTCCTGGTTTTAGTTAAACATTGGCAAATATATGGTAGCATGTAACACAGAGATTTGTGATTTCATATCTGAACATGACTTATCTTTTAACAGTGGCAAGATGATTATATGATACTGCAAGATCAACTTTGGCTGCAGCCTTTCCAGAAGATTATACCATTGCCAGACGTGTTACACTAGGCACCATGGGTGGTGGCATCACATTATTACATAGGAATATCTTAAAATTCCAATTATACCTTTATAACTCCATTTTGAGCACCCAGCTAGCAGGAGCGGCCCATGCAGGTAAGAGCGGTGGGGCCGGGTTGGGGGGGAATTCGACAGACGACCATGAGGGGAAAATTGAATAAATATTTAATTTTACCTCGTCTGT
The DNA here is from genome assembly GCA_963921515.1 of Calotriton arnoldi. Lineage (NCBI taxonomy): Eukaryota > Metazoa > Chordata > Amphibia > Caudata > Salamandridae > Calotriton > Calotriton arnoldi. Next base: position 4,510,011 of record CAWUFW010000025.1, on the reverse strand, counting down.
CGAAATCCCCTCCACCCCCACCCGTCCCGCCGTCCCAAGGCTCTTACCTGCACAGACCGCGGCTGCCAGCTAGTAACAAGTTATTAAACCTTACAGAATGAATTATATTAGTTTTTATTTATAGAACTCCGAATCTCTTTAGAGGTTGGCATCTTGGACATAGTATCACCACTAATGACCTCTGGTGAAATATCATTATAACAGGAGACTTTAATTTATAATTTCAGGACATTCAAAACATTGCAGTCAAATGTGTGTTGCAGACCTGAAAGGGTTACAATTTGAACAATTTCTGTAGTACCAACTCATGAGGAGATTCACATTTAGGAATGGCTTCTAAATTTGAACGTTGTACCGCAAAATGCCCATGCTCGATCACTAAATGTATCTAAAAGAATATCTCTTAACAAGAAACTAAGGGCCCCATGCATCAAACTAAAAACCGCTCGCAAACGGGCAGATTCTCAGAATCTGCCTCTTTGCGTACCAGTATTTTTGCATTTGGGATGCATCATCCCAAATGCAAAACTCGCAAATTGCGTTTGCATTTAAGGAATCGCAAATCGCAATTCCTTAAATGCAATGCTAGAAGCAATCTAAAATAGCGATTTCGCTATTAGGGGTCGCAAATTACCGGAAAAAAAACTGGTCGGTAATTTGCAAAAACTTTGAAAAATGCACTAAAGTTAAATGTTACACACACACATGCCCTTGGGGCATGTGTGTGCGCAACATGGGTGCACAATACAATTTCAGGGGTGCAACAGGGTGTCCTTTTGGCACCCTTGAAATTGCATGCGCAATTTGCGAGTACCTATTTGGTAATCGCAAATTGCGCATGCAATTCCCATTCATTCCTATGGGCCTGTAGGCCCATAGGAATCAATGGGAAGCCATTCCTTAATTGCGACTCGCAATTTGCGAGTCGCAATTAAGGAAGTTTAGGAATCGCTATTTTTATAGTGATTCCTACATGCATAGGCTTTTGCGATTCCTTAATAATCGCAATTAAGGAATTGCAAAAGCCTTCCTTGATGCATGTGCCAGTAAGAGGCATAAGGCATCTGCCAGATGATATTTTTGCTCCATTGACTACATGAACAATCAGATCTGTGCAACTTAGTTCCAAGCCCAGTATAATTGTAGATATCAATAATAATAAATACATCGGTGGTCAAGGAAATTGCTCACTGAAAACCCATACAAAAAACTAAGAGGAAGCTAATAAGAGTTTGCCTTCAAAAATAGAGGTTCTTATCTTTCCGCTAAATTGCAGTCGACCTTGATAGTGCTGGCCATATACATTCAGTAGAGGACGATGGAGAAACATTCCAAAGAGCCAACATACTGATATGGTTACTGTTGCTATGTGCTTTACATGGTGAATGAAGTGATGACCTTCGGAACTGATTAATACTATTGAATAGAGGCTAGTGAAAATGAAGTGTATACAGACCTCCACATATACCACACTTTTCTCCACATCTTATTTTTTCCATATTCACTGAAAAGCAAAGTGCGAGGAAAGGAGGGTAGAGGGAAGCCGGGATGATTTTTTTACTGACCCTATTTTATTTCTACCAATTCCCTTCTGCAACAACTACTTTAGTCTGATAATATGTTGCATTACAAATTAGACTGATAAGTCTTTTACTTGTTTACTGAACAATATGTCTGGTTAAAAGAAAGCAATGGACACCGACCGCCTACAAAAGATATGCGATTTCCATCTCCGACTTGTAAGACTGCAGATGTCAGTTAGAACCTGTTGATTTTGGTAGTCAAGAATATTGCTCTACTTTAAAGCGTGCTATAAGAACTAATGCATTATATTCTTCAGCAGTAAAGGTTAATATAACCAAAGAGTCAGATGTTTGTGCAAACAGTAAAACCATTGTTCAGATAAACCATATAAAGAAATGAACATGCAGCGTGAAGTGTGTAGGACAGCCAATTATACGCTGAGAAAAGTGCTTCTGTAATCAAGTAGTACGGAGTGTGAGAACCTCACCCAGAAAATGTTTAAATTTTAAGGGCTTTAGACACTCAAACGTCTCACCATACCAATGCATGATGCAACAATATTCAGAATTTCTTTGGTTGGATGATGGGATTCAAGGCCCTGTAATTAAGATGAAGTAAAAGATGCAGCCCTGCCTGCTGCAGTGATACAATATGTAAAATCTATAGATTATAAACTTTTTTGAGTTTTGAGAAGCGAGCTAAGAGATAGTTAAAAGTATTATCTAAGTCATGAATCTAACCAGCAATGAGGAAGAACTTTGTTTCTTTCTGTTGAATCACTGATTTTTTGTGAAGTTTCACAGGTCAGGGATAACATGATTGGTATTTAATATCTGCAACCACTCTTATCAATACCAACTGGGGCAAAGTTTCACAACTACACAGATGAAACTCAAGCTCACAGAATGTATGGATGTGCAGGTCATAAAATTCACTTTTGCAACAAGTTGAGCTTGGATGAACTTAAGTTGGTTGATCCCAAAATACCTCTAAAACCGAGCTTTTCCAATGGCAGATCCTAATAAACTGAGCTATAACCAACATATGTACAAGACTTTTCTGGTTGGGAGCTTTGGCATAAGCCTATTCGAAGGAGTAAAGTAAATACAATGAGGTTCTTTTTGACTTGACAACTCCCATTGGTGAAATTAGGCCAAATGTGAAAATATCCTCCTGTTTCAGAGACTAGTTTTTTCACCACTGCTATGAGAATTGCCTGCTCTGAAATTGATATACTAATATGCCATCAAGGCTAGGACTTCTAAAAAAAAATTTTTAAATGCTGCACGCGTTGCAGTATTCAGTAGTCTATGCTGTTGCAGGCTGATGGAGGCGAGAACAAATTTCTTCTATTTTCTGGGGATTGTACTGGTTGTCAGTACAGTTCTGACAATTCGATCCAGGACACATAATGGCCATGCATATAATGACTTGAGAAACAGACTTAAAATGTATAGTCCTACTCTCAAGAGATGCTAGTGTGATAAATGTTAGATTGACCCCACACGAACTAAGAAATCCCAGACCGGCAGGAAGTCATTCTGTCTCTATGCAGCAAACTGTCCAAATTATTGCTCCTTACAATCTGAAAGGCCACCAATTTTTGGTTTTTAAGGGCTTTATGAATTTAGTGGAAACCTTTTTGCTCAAACAAATTTTCCCCTGCCAAGTCTATGTTTAGTGCTTTACAAGAAACCAAGGCTTATGACTGATGGGAGAAGAAAATAGGACAGGACAGAGCGGAGAAATGAGTGAGAAGGGGAGCCGGGGGAAGGCAGAGGAGGGAGAGAAGAGGAGAGAATGGAGTGGAGTGGAGTGGAGAAGAGAGGTGAGAGGCGAGTGCAGAGGATCAATGGGAGAAGGGAGATTAGAGGAAATTGGCAGAATCGCAGCGAAGGGTAAAGATAGAGAGGAGGGAGAAATGAGAGGAAACAGGAAAGTGATTTGATTGTGCTTTTGTTTATCTATAAATCAGGTTCCTGGCCTATGACTTCTCCTTTGCGCTGTTATATGAGCATAGTGATTTATTATAATCTGACTGTTATTATTTTTCATTGTGGTGTCTATGAAGATTTGTGTGGTTTTTAAGCCTATTTCCACTTATTTGTGCTTGTTAATTGTAATAGTAAATGTATTTATTTATACCTTGCAATATTTTTTTTAAAAACACACGTTTTAGTCAGCTACAGACAAATGGAGATCATCATTCTGGGACACCGCAAGGGACAAATAGCACTGCCCATGGACCTTGGCCTGCCAAGAATGAGCAGGTGATACTCTGCAGGTATTGTAAGAAGAAGTGAGGGGCTGGTTTGGGCTACATTCCTCATTGTGGAAAATATAATGTAGGGTTTCGAGACTAGTCTTCCACAATGTTAAGTGCATACTTAAAATGTACTGTTCTTTTGCTTGCTTTTTCTAATATTCTACCACTCAAGGCCATAATTTCTACACATTTGCTAGGATAGTGCATTATGAATACATCTGAGGTATAACACTGTTTTAGTTACTGACTTCTAAGAGCCTGTTGGGGACCCCCATATACAAACCCCTGCTGATTCTTTGGCAGGTCTGTTGCAATTTTCTTACTGACCTACACTTGGTGGTATCCTACATGGTGTCCTTGAAATATCTCTCTTTTTTGCCACCTTGAGAGTAAAGGGACTACCTAACAATTGAGTAGGCCAACAGAGTTCTACTGGATCATCCAAACATCTTTGTGAGAAGAGTGGGCAGACCAAAGAGAAAGAAGTACAACAAGAAACAGTTTCATGTTTCATGTTTTTAATTTTGCCACCAACCAATTTTGTTGGCCAAAAACACAGTAGGAATGAAAAAGTTCCAGGATTGTCATGTAGTAGGGTTTAACTATTGCAAGACCATGGGTATTCAGACCTCTATAATTTAGGTCATTCATTGATAAAATCCTATGCCAAAAGACCTAATGTAGGAAGATCTTTAACTATTTCCCCATACGAAAGGCCGGCTCTAATTTTATGGCAAGACCGGAGGCTAAGATTATGCAATCTTCCTTTATTGCACCACCCACAGCAGCACCTTTAAAGAATATAGAACACAACCAAAGTTCTATGAAATCTAACAATGAGCCAGAACCTGCAGTCATCTTCCTATTTTTTTTGCTGCTGCCCATAATATAAATCTTGCGTGCGATTGCTCTCATACTGATTTATTTAAATTGTTGATAAGTATGTTTGAACTGTTTAGTAACTATTTATGAAGATACGTATGGTTGGTTGTATTTATTTAATTGTGTTTGGCTGAAGTTCTAATACTTTTCGAGTTAATCTTTATCATTGTACCCTTTTACTGTTTAAATATAGAACTATCTGCCTGCCTGCAGTCGGGGTAATGGGGGTTTATAGGTGGCTCGATCGTGGGATAATGAGGGCTTAAATGCTGCCAGCCGAGTGTTGTGAATAGAGATTTTTGTCTCTACCGCGACACGTCGTTAAGATAATTAACCTCTACTCTTTGTTTTAGAGAAGCGCTCTCGATGCGCACGGTTGTCGCGGCAATCCTTTACTTCGGGAAGCCTTTTGCCAAATAAATACGTGTTGTTTAGACAGAAATAAGATAACTTTGTGGATGTTTAATTTTAAAACGAACCTACTGTTGGGATTTTTCCGCACAGAACGGCCGTCACAATGCCCCTAGCAACCATGTAGGAGTCAGGCTGCCAGCATGACGTATCTCTTGAAGTGACGCTCTAGCGTGCGCACGCACGTCTACATTGTCGCGTGCGCGCAGTGCAAGCAGCTATCAGTCCAGTCAGAAACTGACAGAATTAATCCCGGTTTATCGATCGAGGAATTTTCATTGCCTGGGACTTTTGCGGAGTTATTCAGTGAGCGTTTTCATTCGTTTTTGGCTATTTTAAACGCAAAGCGCGTTTGTTAATTTTGGAGGATTAGAATTATTTCAAGGTGTTGCTCTAACTTGCAGGTTTGTTAGAGAAGGTCATTGTGAAGTACTATCTGTTAAAGATGACAGAGGAAAACGTAAATAGGCCAGCCGATTTGTACTTGGAAGAAACAATTGGTCAAATGTTAAACAAATTTGCATTTGACTAGGATAAAAAAAATGGAAAAGAAATTTGAGGATTTTTAAAACTGTTATGGTCATCCCTCACAAGATGAGATGTTTTGGTCGGCTGGAGAGGGTACAGTACCCATACAAAAAAAGGGAGGAAAAGTGAGTAGAAAAAGGAAGAATACGGATGTAGATGGTTTAAAAAATAAAAAAGCGAAGTGTGCTTACCCGGATGTGGGTCTTCGTAAACGTACGAAGCATGGAAGTGTCGAGGACACACAAGGGGACCTTGCTAGAGGTCAGTTGAGTAGTAGAAGACATACTACTATTTTGTGCGATGAGTCATCGGGTAGCGCAGAAATTGAGTTGAGCTGCTCCTCTGATTTCGAATCAGAGGTGGAAATTGTGGAAAAAGAAAAGCCAGTTGAGTTTATCAACTGATAAGTCTGATGGCCTTGGTGGGGTCATGGACCCTCTTGGTGAGTCAATGTTTGACCCAATGTTACTGAAGCACCCATTGTCTCCAGAATGGAGCCCAGCTCTTCATGTGGCTGAATACGTACAATTGTGGCTAAGGAAGCAGATTCCAAAGGACGTGAGAATGAGGCTCCGTTCAGAATGTCCAAGACCCAATTTAGCAAATAAAATTGGTATGACCCCTGATCTCGACGCTAAGATAATAGCGTTCATTGGTAAAGGAGGTAGAGATCCTAAAAAAGGTTTAGACAAGGGTCTTAGGATGTGTCAGGACAGACTTCTGGACTTAACGGGCCCGCTCACAAAGATATTTGATATGGCCGAGGAGGCATATGTTGGAAAGAAAGATTTGGATGTCGAGGAGCTTAGGGAATGGATTCAGATAGCGGTATGTTTGCTAGGGAATGCAAACACCGCAATTTCTGTGGAAAGGAGGAAGAGTATCTTGCTCAAGAAAGACCCCAAGTTAGCCGAATTAGCAAATAATGAGGGTGGCTTGGAGGCCAATGGTATGTTGTTTGGTGAAACCTTCATTAAGGAAATGTCCAAATATGTTGGCGCATTTAGTTCTCTCCAAAAATCACAAAGAGAGATAAAAAAGGTCTTTGACCGTCAGGTTTTTGGCGGGGCCGGGCGAATTAGAGGTTGATTCCCTGGCCGAGGACAAGGTATTACAAGGACCTCCTTCTCAAGGGGCTTCAGACCCTATAACTACAATTACCAGTCACAATCTGGCTATCAACCCGGGAATTTCTACCCACAAAAAGAAAGAGGAAATCCAAGAGGGAATAGAAGATCGAGAAGAGCAGGTAAGAATAGACCATATTGTTACCCATATAAAGTTGGGCAGCAGACTTGCCCAATTTTATCAGAATTGGGGTATGATAACAGGGGACCAGTGGGTTCTTCAGACGGTCTTGGGGTATCGCATAGACTTTGTAGAGGAACCAGTTCAGAATCTGTGTCCTCCAATGATAAGATTTGATTCAGATCTAACAAAATTAGTAGAGGAAGAAGTAAGAGAATTGGAAAAGAAAGGGGCGATTGTAGAAGAATTGGATGTCTGTGTAGGTTTCATAAGGAATATTTTCCTGGTGGAAAAGAAAGGGAAAGGTATGAGACTCGTGATAAATTTGAAACAACTAAACGATTGGGTGGAGTACCATCATTTCAAGATGGAAGGAATGCATATGCTGAGAGATGTTTTACAGACAGGAGATTGGATGACTCGTCTAGATCTAAAAGACGCTTACTTAACTATTCCTATTTGGTCAGAACACCAAAGGTTTCTGAGGTTCAGATGGGGAGGAAAGTTATGGAAGTTTGTTTGTCTCCCCTTCGGGCTATCCTCGGCCCCGTGGTGCTTCACCAAAATGCTTCGTCCAGTAGTAGCCTTCTTGAGGGAGAGAGGAATACGTGTGATTATTTATTTAGACGATATTTTAATTATGGATCAGGAGAAATCGAGAGTCGAAGATCACATGAGGTTAGCAGTACGTCTACTGGAGAGTCTCGGTTTTGTAGTGAACAGAGAAAAGTCATGCTTGATTCCGAGCCAGGAAACTCTGTTTTTGGGGTTCTTGATAAACACGACTCAAGGTCAATTGAGATTACCTATGGAGAAAATAAAGAGAATAAGGAAGGAAATTCGAAGGGTTTTGTCATTAGACGTGATTTCATTGAGGATGTTGGCAAGAATTATAGGTCTGTTGTCCTCAACTATTCAGGCTATTTTTCCCGGACCTTTGAATTATCGTGCTCTACAAAGATTGAAGAGCAAACATTTAAGGCGTGGTAGGAGGTATTCAGAGGAGATTACACTTTCAGGGGAAGCGAGATCAGAGCTCCATTGGTGGCTAAGAAATATGGAGGCTTGGAATGGGAAAGCAATTTTCGCAGTGAATCCGGAATTGATTATAGAATCAGATGCGAGTTTAACTGGATGGGGAGCTCGTTGTGGTGCTACTTCGACAGGAGGAGTTTGGACTGTAGAGGAAAGGGAAATGCATATAAATTGCCTGGAACTGCTTGCAGGGTCATTTGCGATAAAGAGTTTTACAAAAGACAAGGCAAGGTGTTCAGTCCTATTGAGAATGGACAATGTCTCAGCGGTGAGATATGTGAACAAATTAGGGGGACCGAGATCAGAGGATCTTGCGGACCTTGCTAGAGTGTTTTGGGATTATTGTTTCAGTCAGAATATCGTGGTTCAGGCAGAATATATTCCAGGCCTGAAAAATGTGCAAGCGGACTGGTATTTGAGGAATTACACGGATTCCAGCGATTGGACCCTCCACAGGTCGGTGTTTTTGAGGTTGATGGAGATGTGGGGTCCTTGTCTTGTGGATCTGTTTGCGAACAGGTGGAATACTCAACTGGCAATGTTTTTCAGTTGGCGTCCGGATTCCGAATCAGCAGGGATAGATGCCTTCAGACAGGATTGGAAGGGACTTCCCCCTTATGCTTTTCCTCCTTTTGTCTTGATAACACGAGTGACCTTGATGGTTCACAAATGGAAGGAAACAGTGGTTTTGATAACCCCACTCTGGAAGTCCCAAGTCTGGTATCCTATCCTTCTAGAAATGTCAATAGATTTTCCCATTCTGCTTCCATTTATTTTATTTATTTATTTTTATTTGAAAAGTTTTATATAGCGCTGGCTAAACCCAGAGGAATCAGAGCGCTTTACATGAGGAGGCACAATTGCTTCAAGAACATAGTTACTTAGTTACAACAGTATTCAGGTACGTAATTGCTGGAGAAACAAGAGTTATAAAGGCATGGATCAGGTATGGGGAAAGGAAAAGCAGGCAGGGGAGAGAGAATTGTGGGAAGAGAGGGAGGGAATAGAAGAGGAAGAAAAAGAGTGAGGGAGGAAAGAGGAGAGGAGGGGGTAGATAACACAACAGGGCGACTAGAAAAGAAACAGTGTCTGACGAACGGCTGGGTAGGTGACGGCCAAGGGGGGAACCAGAGCCAAACTCCTCAATAGCTGCGTAGGGCAACTCCACCGGTCATCGGCCAAAGGTTGCTCGGTCGCCGAAGTACAACATAGGGTTAAGACAACAGCCTAGAGGGATCATCAAAAGGTTACAAAGAGAGCGCCTTTCACGGTGTGAGGTGCTGAGTTCCCAGCGATAATGGGAACAATCCTAAACCTCCGCTATGCGAGATTCCCTTAACACTGTGGACTCTCTCAGAGGGGTATCTGAGACTCCAGGGGATAAGTGCAGGATCCCTCCCCAACAAGGGGAGAAGGAGTGCTTTGGCAAGGGGCACATTCAAGGAGGCCGTTTTAAGGCCTTTTCCCCTATATGTGAATCCCTAAACACTGTGGACTCTCTCAGAGGGAATCTGAGACTCCTGGGCAAAAATGCTGGATCCCTCCCCAACAAGGGGAGAGGGAGTGCTTTGGCAAGGGGCACATTGAAGGAGGTCGTTAGGCGCCAACTGCCCTAGAGCAGCTAACATTGAAGGTAGTAGGAAAAAGCCAAGACAATATAAGTAATCTGCCAAACTGAACGCATTTAGATCAAAATCAGTTCCCATCATGGTCTAAAATGAGGGGGCTAGCAGTAAAAAGCGAGTTAACGGGAGAAAGAGCGTAGGCAGAGTAAGGAGATCGTAGAAACATTGGGAACAAATGAATGCGGAGGGAAAGGGAAGATGTGGCCTGGGGGAGAGTTCAGCCGCCATTTTAAGGTCAGGTCGGTACAGGCAGACTCAACAGGGACAGTCATCGGTGCTGGAAAAACCCAGAGGAGTCAGCGTGCTAGCAAGGGTATTGGTAAGAAACAAAATTACACAGAGTAAACAAAGGATAGATGCAGTGTTGCACAATACGAACCATAGTATTAGAACATGTAAATAATCAGGGGGTTGGACATAACATAAGAAGAGTGGAGGGAACAGAGGTATCAGTAAAATTCTTAGACGATGTGTATATCAGTGGGGGGAGAGAAGATCAAAAAATAGTCCAGGTGGGGATCAGTGGGGCCGGAGGTACGGACCAGGTCGCAAGATGGCGGAACGAGACAGGAGTGACCACCGGAGATGGACACAAAGGGGCTGATTCCGATCTTGGCCGGTAGTGCTCCGAATCGGATTCGGATTTACCGGATCCGATTCGGAGCCCTGTTTCCCGACCGAATCGTACGCGGGTCCGGCCGAGCGAGTACGATGCAAGCTCCCGCGAAATCGCCGACCGACTCGTACGCGGCTTCAACACGCTCCGACCGACTCGCACGGACACGACTCGCACCGCGCTATGGAGACGTTTCCCGGCCGGGTAAGTACGATGCGCGCCGCGAGCAGTCCGACCGACTCGCGCCGTCCGGCTCGAAAAAGCTGTCGGAGCCGGACTTTGGGGGTCCGCGTCGGACCCCCCTGTATGCGTAGGCGCACGAGTCGCACACAGTGGGGACCCATGGGTCCCCCCTACCTGTGCATGTATGCAGCGATGCGCATGGACGCGTACCCGCTGTAGGGGGTGCCCTTGTTCGCCTCGCACCCATTGAGTCAATGGGAGCCCGCGTACGCGTTGTACGACCGGCTCCCATTGACTTCAATGGGAGTCCGACCGAATCGAGTCCGATAGCATGCGAATGCATCGTACTCGTCCGGTCGGACTGCTAGGGTGCGATTCGGTCGGAATTCTCTCCGGGTCCGGCTCGGTCGGAGAGATTTCCGGCCGGAATCGGAATCGGCCCCAAAATGGTGGGGGGCAAGTGCGACGTAGTTCAAAAGTCCAGTGGAGTAGTTCTTACCTCCGTTCAAAACCTCCAAGTTATTCCAAGCGTTTAACGAGAGGCAAACCAGGCGGGATGGCAGTGGGAAAAGCAGCAGTAGTAAAGTCCGGAGGCGGAGGGTGGGGTGGGGGGGGAAGAGCTTTGTTTCATTGTTTCAAGACGTCCATTGTTTCAAGACGTCCTGATGGAACCATTGGGGGAACTCCACGATTTAGGGGCCGATTCCGATCTCAGCCGGTAGGGCTCCGAATCGGATTCGGCTTTACTGGATCCGATTCGGAGGCCTTTTTCCCGACCAATTCGTACAGTCGTCCCAGCGAGCAAGTACGATGCGAGCGCACGCGAAATCACCGACCGACTCGTTCCCGGGTCCCAACCACTCCGACCGACTCGTACGAACACGGCTCGCACCACGCAATGGAGACGTTTCCCGACCGAGCAAGTACGATGCGCGCTTCGAACAGCCCGACCGACTCATAGCATCCGGCTCCAAAGAGCTGTCGGAGCCGGACTTCGGGGGTCCGTGTCGGACCCCCCTGCATGCGTAGCCGCACGAGTCACACACAGGGGGGACCCAAGGGTCCCCCCTAAACATGCGTGTACGGTGTGAGTCGCACCGACACGTACCCACTGTAGGGGGCCCCCCTGTTCGCGACGTACCCATTCAGTCAATGGGAGCCCGTGTACGCGTTGTACGACCGGCTCCCATTGACTTCAATGGGAGTCCGACCGAATCGAGTCGGGAAGCATACGGCCGCATCGTACTCGCTCGGTCGGACTGCGGGAGTCCGGCTCGGTCGGAAATCTCTCCGGATCCGGCTCGGTCGGAGAGATTTCCGGCCCGAATTGGAATCGGCCCCTTAGTGTTATCGGGCCAGTTGAGACTGGTGGAATGGAGAATTTCAGGGGAGTCTGGGAAGTGCCTGGACTTTCGGATGAGGCTTCTAACCTTATTAGAGAATCCTGGGCTCCAGGAACCAGGAAAATGTATAGATTGGCATGGAAGAAATGGTTACGCTGGTGTGTGGAGAGGGATTACGATCCCGTTTCAGTGGATGTAGTCATAATAGTTAATTACTTGGCTACCTTGTTTGCTTCAGGTTTAGCTTATAGAACTATCAATTTACATAGATCAGCCATTGCCGCAGGTCATGAACTGGTTAATGGAGTTTCTGTGGGACAGAATGTTTTGGTGAGCAGATTGATGAGAAGCGTGAGAGTTTCAAAGCCCCCAGTGGACAGATAGTCATCAGTTTGGGATGTATCGAAAGTATTAATGTATTTACAGAACTTAGGAATCAATAGTGGACTGGAATTGAGAATTTTAAGTGGGAAACTGACAATGTTATTGTGTTTGTTATCTTTTAGAAGAGTTTCAGATGTGAAGGCTTTGGATGTTAATGCTAGGATTTTCAATCCGGAGGGAGTTTGTTTTTACCTATGCAGAAGAACAAAAACTAATTCAGAAAGCATTTTCTATCCTTATTTTGACGAACATGAATGCCTGTGTGTTGTGCGTTGTTTAAAGGAATATGAGAAGAGAACTTCAGGTATTCGTTCTCCAAATGAAAAGCAGCTTTTAATATCCTATAGGAAACCGCACAGAGCTGTGTCTAGTCCGACTCTGGCAAGATGGGTGAAAGAAGTGATGAAGAATGCTGGTGTAGATGTGAGCAGGTTTGGTGCACATTCAGTGAGAGGCGCTTCAGCTTCAAAAGCATTTATGCTTGGGGTGCTTTGCATGACATTTTGAGATGTGCTGATTGGTCTAATGACTCTGTTTTTAGAAAGTTTTATTTTAGACCTGTGATTAATGCAGCTTCTTGTTTGTTGGAGAAGCTTTGAACTTGCATAATCTTAGCCTCCGGTCTTGCCATAAAATGTAGATTTTCATCAGCTTTGATGGACAGAAAATCTGGATTTTATTAAAGACACGGAGGCTAATATTATCCCGCCTCTCCCATCCCTTGTTTGGTAATTGTTCTTGTTCTTTTTCAGCTCGTGGCCAGCAATGAGACATGAAGATGGATTCATGCTGAATGTGGATATTATTTTCATCTGGATTATCAAGTCGTTGTTTCATAGACTTATGTTTGCGTTTTGTTGCAGTGATCAAAAAAGAAGGAAGATGACTGCAGGTTCTGGCTCATTGTTAGATTTCATAGAACTTTGGTTGTGTTCTATATTCTTTAAAGGTGCCGCTGTGGGTGGCGCAATAAAGGAAGATTGCATAATATTAGCCTCCGTGTCTTTAATAAAATCCAGATTTTCTGTCCATCAAAGCTGATGAAAATCTACATTTTACACAAGGTTCAATTAGATGAGTATATCGCTCAAGGGCTTTGAGAGGTATGTAGAATAATTATTTGCCTCAACTGTTAGAGGCAAGAAAAATGGTGTTCCATTATTGTTTGCAAACACCTTGACTGTAAGGCTTCGGTTTGGAACAAGGCCAACAAAATGGAGTTATTCAGGACATGATACCTACAAACACTCTAACTTCCATATTTTAAATGTATATGTAGCGCAGGGAAGGCGTCCAGTCAGGGCGTTTGTGTATGGAAGCTGCTTAGCTCAAATGATCCCGAGACACATTTGTTTGTGTCATGGTTTGACTTTAGTCTGAGTAAGTTTTCAACAAATATTCCTAATCGTGTGGGGTGCTGAGGTGGGGTTTGACTTTGTGAATGCTATATGTGCCTTCACTTAGGGGAACATATCAGGGCCAGCCACAGTTGCAGTGTGTGTGATGACATCACAGAATGTTGAGGCTGTCGCTGACTAAAGGTGTGTGTGTGAACGTTAGGCTGAGAGGTCGAAAGGGAGCCATGTTCCTTCAGGTCCTGAAGAGCTTTCCTTTAAAAGATTCCCACGGTAGATGTTAAGTTTACAAATGTACCCAGAGCCCCTTTCATGCCTATTCTGTGGAAGGACCTCCTCTTTTTTCAAAATATTTTTATTAGTGGCTCTCCTGAATTTTTGACTAAGATATACTAACTCCTCACTTCAGTGTGGGGCTGAGCCACCCAACAGTCACAGGAGTGAAGGTGAACAAGCAGAGTCCTAGAGGCATATTTACGAGATTTGTGGCGCAGGGCAGTGCCGCAAGTTACCTTGCTGAGCTGCCCTACGTTATAGGGAAAGGGCAGGAATTAACTGTATTTATCCAATACGACGCATTCCTGCAGTGCCAGATTAAACCCTGTGGAGGCTCCTAGGCAGTTGAAATTTCGCTCCCCCGTGCAAATTATTTCCTGATATACAATGCACCAGATTTTGTTTACAAACTGACAGCTGCCAGTAGATGAGCTTTTAAGAGACAAACTGGTATGTGAATCTGATGTCTCTGGTTTATGTACTTTAAGTTGTTAATGGGTACATTACATTAATGGATTAATTTCTCGATAGAGTCTTTAATGTAAAATGTTCGTTTCTTTGCGTTGATTAATTTTTTTGTATAATTTGAAAACAATATTTAAGAAAGCTTGATTGTAATTTTCTTTCAAGATCAAATCAATATTATTCTGATCCATTGTCGTGGGACCCCTAAAAGGAGTGGAGCCCATAAAGCTGGTGCCTACTTTGCCTATTTGGTAATCCGGAACTGCATACATGTCCTTTCTCCCTGCACTGGCGCTGTTTTGGCAGCCTAGTGCCAAAGGAGGCACCCTTGCACCATGGTGCAAGGATGCCTGTGTTGGTAAACAGTCAGAATATCGAGTAGGAAATGTCGACTTGCACTAACATCGAGTGCAAAATATCGTGATACAGAAATATCGACTGCCAGAATATCGTGGTCAAGAATATCGAGTTTAAGGTAAGAAATATTGTTTTCCAAAATATCGAAGTCATAAATATGGTTTGCAAAAATATAGTTGTTAAAAATATTGTTGTTTTAGTTAGTGTTATGTATTTTAGTGTGTATTTTAAATGTATGTGCTAGATTTTTTTGTCTATGTATTGCATTTTTTTTAATGTATGTGTTAAATTTTTAGAAGGTATTAATTTTATTTTAATTAAATTTTGCGTTTTAGTTCCGTAGCGGGTTGTGGGTTTATAGGGGAATAGGGTGGGAAGTAATTTAATTATAATAAATTGAATATTAATTTTATTTTAATTAAATCTTGCGTTTTAGTTCCCTAGCGGGTTGTGGGTTTATAGGGGAATAGGGTGGGAAGTAATTTAATTATAATAAATTGAATATTCATTTTATTTATTAGTATTTTTTTAATTTTGATTTTATAGTGTTCTTCATGGTAATTAATTTATTATTAATTAATTAATAATTGGCTGTTAATTTTTATTGATTAATTAATTGGTAAATATGTTAATTGTGTCATTTTTTTCGGAGCGGGTTTTGGGGTTATAGGGGAATAGGGTGGGAAGTAATTTAATTATAATTAAATTATTGATATTTTTTCATAATTCATATTTATTTATTTAATATTTTATATTGTTAATTGTGGGAAATAATTTATTATTAATTATTTATTAATTTGTTATTAATTATTATTAATTAATTGGTAATTGTTAATTGTGCCCTTTTTTAGGAGCGGGTTGTGGGTTGATAGGGGAGTAGGGTGGGAAGTAATTTAATTTTAATAAATGTATTAATATTTTTTTTATAATATTTATTAATAATTATTTTATAGTGTTAATTGTGTGAATTAATTTATTAATACATATTTATATTTTAATTGTTATTAATTAATTACTTAATTGTTAATTAATTATGTTAATTGTGTAATTTTTTACGAAATTGGTCGTGGCATTTATAGGGGAATATGGTGGGAGGTAATTTATTTTTAATTCATTAATTCTTTGTTAATTGATGCTAATTAATTAATTACATTTTAATTTTGTCATTTGTGTAATAATTTTGATGTGTGAGTTGTGGGGTTTATAGTGGTAAATGGTGGGAAGTAAATGTTTTTAAATGAATTAATGATTTGTTGTTAATTGATATTAATTTATTAATGTAAAATTAGTTATGTAAAATGTGTAAATATTTCTTAGGTGTGTGTTTTGGTGTTTATTGGGGCATAGGGTGGAAAGTAATTTAGTTTAAATTAATTAATCATTACTTGATCATTAATATTCATTTATTAATTGATAAATATTTTTGTTAATTGTTTAGTTTTTATTTTGTTTGGGTATTTCTGTTCTATAGCTGTAATGTTTTGTTAGTACATTCATTTTTACCTTTTTGAATGTGTTTTTTAATTATTAATATTTGTATAATTGTTAATTAATTGTGTTAATTATGGAGGTACACTTTTTTAAATTTAGATGTGTGTTGTAAATTGTGTGGTGTTAAAGGGTAGGAAAAAAATATTAATTTTATGTAATTTATAATTTTGTGGATTAAAATTAATTTTTATTACAAAATAGTTATTTGTTTGTATTTTTTTATTAAAAAAGTAATATTTTTATGTAAATTTTAAATTTTTGCTACATTATATTATGTTTCTATGTTTTGTAAATTTTGATATTTTTATATATGTTTTGTTTTTGTTTTTTTAATTTAAATTTGTATTGTAGTAGATATTTTGTTTGTTTTTAAATTTCTCTCTGCTATCCAACACTTTGCCTACTGTTGCACTCGCTGGAGTGGAAATAGTAATTTTTAACCCTCCACTATCCAACACTTTCCCTACTGTTGCATCCGCTGGAGTGGGAATAGTAATTTTTACCCTACGCTATCCAACACTTTCCCTACTGTTGCACTCGCTGGAGTGGGAATAGTAATTTTTATCTCTCCGCTATCCAACACTTTCTCTACTGTTGCACTCGCTGGAGTGGGAATAGTAATTTTTACCTCTCCGCTATCCAATACTTTCCCTACTGTTGCACTCGTTGGAGTAGGAATAGTAATTTTTACCCCTCCGCTATCCAACACTTTCCCTACTGTTGCACTCGCTGGAGTGGGAATAGTCATTTTAATCCCTCCGCTATCCAACACTTTCCCTACTGTTGCACTTGCTGGAGTGGGAATAGTAAATTATTTCCCTCCGCTATCCAACATTTTCCCTACTGTTGCATTCATCGGAGTGGGAATAGTAAATTATTCCCCTCCGCTATCCAACAGTTTCCCTACTGTTGCATTCATTGGAGTGGGAATAGTAAATTATTCCTCTCTGCTCTCCAACACTTTCCCTACTGTTGCACTTGATGGAGTGGGAATAGTAATTTTTAACCCTCCGCTATCCAACACTTTCCCTACTGTTGCACTCGCTGGAGTGGGAATAGTAATTTTTATCCCTCCGCTCTCCAACACTTTCCCTACTGTTGCATTCGCTGGAGTGGGAATAGTAATTTTTACCCCTACGCTATCCAACACTTCCCCTACTGTTGCACTCGCTGGAGTGGGAATAGTAATTTTTATCTCTCCGCTATCCAACACTTTCCCTACTGTTGCACTTGCTGGAGTGGGAATAGTAATTTTCACCTCTACGCTATCCAACACTTTCTCTACTGTTGCAATCATTGGAGTGGGAATAGTAAATTATTCCCCTCCACTATCCAACACTTTCCATACTGTTGCACTCGCTGGAGTGGGAATAGTAAATTATTCCCCTCCGCTATCCAACACTTTCCCTACTGTTGCACTCATTGGAGTTGGAATAGTAAATTATTCCCCTCCGCTATACAACACTTTCCCTACTGTCGCACTCGCTGGAGTGGGAATAGTCATTTTTCCCCTACGCTATCCAATACTTTCCCTACTGTTGCACTCAATGTAGTGTAAAATGTACTTTTAAAAAAGAATATTTTAATTTATAACATAATTTTTTTGTGTGTTTTTTTTTATGTTACAGGTGTATGTATATATATATATTTATTTATAATTTTTTATATATTACTAACATTTTATAATTAATTAAAATAATTATTTATTAATTATTATTAAGTAAATATATATATTACATTTTATATATGTATGTTTAATTTATTTTTACATAAAATGTATTACTTATAATTGTTAAAATTTACAAATAATTCTAATTATTTTTTTAAGTTAGATGTATTATTTAATTTATTTTACATTATTTTTTATACATATAAAAAAACAATATTTTGTACTTCGATATTTTTAACAACGATATGTTTTCCCGATATTTTAGGGGCCGATTACGATGGCGGTCGGAAAACCATTCCGACCGCCGTGGCAATGGGAAAAGACCGCCTGCATGGCCTGCGGCACCACCGCTGATCACATTACGATGCACTGCTGGAAAAATCCGACCGCCGCGGTCGGATTCCAAGAAACACCTCCGGGCACGTGCGGGAAAGGCGAAATTCCGTCCACGGCGGTTGGTTTCACTGCGGAAAGCCAACAAACCGCTGATACACAAGCGGAATTGCCACGAGTGCAATCAAGATGTTACCGCGGTGCCTGCGGTACGACCGCTTGTTTCCGACCGCCACGAATGTCATCAATGATAAATGGGAGAGCCGGAGGAAGGACTATTGCAGTCCGACCGCGGTGTTCGCGCGGAAATAGAAATGGCGGTTGAAAGCAACTACACCACAAAACTACCAAATGTGGCTGTGTATCTGGCTCAGCCAATAAAAACAGCTAACACACCCCATTGACACATGCCCCTGGCAAATAAAAACTACAAATCCCAGCTCAACACAGACAACACACCTGACATGAATACTCCGTTTGGACCCACCCACATAGCAGAGCATAAAACCAGCCCCTGCATGACCACAATTCTTTGCACAACTCCAGAACTGAAGGGCCCAACAATACCACACAAAGGATAGGCAACCCTGCACACATCACACCATCACAAACACACACACACCACACACATCACCACCACCACCACCACCTTCACACCTGCACTCTTAACCACTCAGCACATCACACACCATGGCACAGAAGATGCCCAAATTCACTGATGGTGAGTTGTCAGTCCTGGTGGATGAGATTATAAGAGTTGAGCCATATATTTTAGGAAGCAGGGTCCAACAGACCCCATCAGCCAGGCAAAATCAAATGTGGCAAAGGATAGTTGACAGAGTCAATGCTGTAGGGCAAGTTCCATGCAACAGGAAGGAGATCAGGAAGATGTGGACTGACCTCAAGAGCAAGGTCAAGGAGAAGAACAGCAAGAACCGTGAGCTGGCAAACCGGACTGGCAGTGGCCCTCCCATTCCACCAAGAACATTCAACGCATGGGAGGAGAAGGTGCTTGGCATACTGCACCCAGAGAGTTGCACTGGAATTGAGGGGGGAATGGAGGCTGGTAAGTACCAACAAAAGTCTGCCATAACACTGCTATGTAGTAGCTTGCACAACTAAAAAGCAACACCTCCTAGGCCCAAATGTATTCATGTCCACCACACTCCCCCAAAACATGTCTCACAGATCCCACAATAACTCCCTCTCATTCACCACAAAGGTACATAACAATATTTACATGGGGGCACATGTACAGGCAGCCAGCACTACAACTCCCAACAGGCCCCCTTGTCCCACAGCTGAGCAGGATGGAGCATTCCCCACACCCACAAGCATGGTCCAGCCATTTCCCTCCAATGTGTAACCTTACAGGTAGGTAGCCATCTCAACAGGGAGGGGTCTATGTGGCTGGGAAGTCTGCACTACAACTCCCAACAGGCCCCCTTGTCCCACAGCTGAGCAGGATGGAGCATTCCCCACACCCACAAGCATGGGCCAGCTATCGCATTGCTCTCCCAAAACTTACACGTAGGTAGTGACTGCATGCACACTGCCATCCTTTTCTAAATGCATGTAGCCACATAACCACATCAGCACTAACATGTCAGCCAACTTGGCATAGTTTTAAATGCCACATCCAGTGTGCAGACATCTAAGTGCACGTAACTGTCACATATTTTGAACTCATACTCACCAAGTCACAAGTGAAACAAATGCATCCCACAATCATGCACAGCAGAGAATGCAATGTGGAAGTGCCATGGTGTCTGAGCATGAAGGCCCATCTCAACACCAAACATGCATGGTCTACATGAAAATAAAGGAAAGTACATGTGATTCCAAAGCTATGTATAACATGACAATGGTTCCTTCTAGCTCTGTTGAAATAGATTACATAAACAGCTAAATGAAAAGACGCACAACAGAAAGTTGATGTCACGCAATTAGGTAGATGAGGACATGTCCGTGTAGTTACACTATCTGTACACTGCACCAAGTTTCAATTCACAACGGACACCATGGACTACTAAGGTATGTACCTCAACGTCATGTCATAGTGCACAGTATATAGCAGGCATACAAAGTCATTGCATTGTAAAGTGTTTGTTGTATCAAATGTCTCAAACAATTGTCTAACATCAAGCTTGTTGCATGCAACTCAATTACCATATGACCTCTGTTCAACAGGAGATCAACAACTAACTGCAGAGGATGACACCAACATGCGGAGCCAGTCTCCCCCCTGGAACGTGAACTCTCGGATGCAGATTCCCCAACATTCTCGGACGAGGATTCTCAAGCTGGCCCCTCTGGTGTGGCAGGGACTAACATGTCTCAAGCCCTCATTGTCCCCACCACCACCACCATGGCAAGAACAACTGTGCTGCCCCCATCCACTACGAGCTGTGTGGCCTCCACCACCACCACCACCACCACCACGGCAAGAACAACTGTGCTGCCCCCTGCCACTACGAGCTGTGTGGCCTCCACCACCACCACGGCAAGAACAACTGTGCTGCCCCCTGCCACTACGACCTGTGTGGCCTCCACCGCCACCATCACCACTGCTGCCTACAACACACGCCCTGCCACGGTGGTTACCAACACCACCACACAATCACAGCATGCCAGGGAGAGTGTGCCAGTGCGTCGGGGGACTATGTCACAGGTCCATGTCAGGAGGGCAGGTGGGAGTACAACTGGGACAGAGACACAGGAGGACAATGACCCTGAATCCCTGGCCACCATTGCAAGAGTCCTTGGTGCCTACCAAGAGAACCATGGAGTAATGGGCCAGCTTGCTGAAGACATGCATGAGATCCGCCTGCTGCAGCAGTCCATGGACACATGGATGGGCCAACTTGTCGACCTTGTTGGCCAGCTAGTGGGTGTTCTGAGGGACAGACTCCCAGCCCCAAGTGCAGCTCAACCCCCCTCCAGTGGATTGCCTGCTGTGTAGCCCACCATTCCAGCTGCAGCCACAGAGAGGGGTGTGCAGGAGGAGAGTGAGTTCTCAGACACCACTGACCCTGCAGCAGATGCCCCCCCTCCCAAACGCACCAGGGGCCGTCCGAGAATCCACAGGGGAGGATTTGGTGGCAGGCCACCATACCAACGCCACTCACAGAGCCAGCCATGATGGTATCTTGTTATTCCCCTTTGCATTGTCTATGTTGACTATCCTTGCCCACATTGCCATGTTGATGGCTTGAGTCTGTTGGACTGTGTGACTTCAGCTTTGTGGTGACTACACTATTTGTCTCATCTACCATGACTGACAACTCATTTATTCACTGTTCACATTTATGTACATATTCCCTTCACTTGCACAAAAACTAATTTTAAATAAACACTCTTCACATACCTATGTCTGTGTGAGCTACATGTTTATTCCAGTATGTACAATGACAAATCAGATTTCAATGTTCCAACAGCTCTGAAGGAGAGGAGGCATTGAGAGGGTGAATGAACCTAGAAAGACACAAGAGAATGACATTTACTTATCAGGTGACGCCATTACAGCTGAAACACAACACTAGGCATCAAGGTACAAGAACAAGCACACATCGCAATGGTCAACAACCTCAACATACACATGATGTACCTGGATACAAATACTGTGTGCCACACACATCAGCCCTTATCACACACACAACAACAGCCAGCAGTTTAAATTCTCTATGCCTTGATACTAACATCCAAGCAAACACACAGGGGCCGATTCCGATTCGGGCCGGAAATCACCCCGACCGAGCCGGACCCGGAGAGATTTCCGACCGAATCGGACCCGTGCAGCCCGACCGAATGAGTACGATGCGTCTGTATGCCATCGTACTCGAGTCGGTCGGACTCCCATTGAAGTCAATGGGAGCCGGTCGTACAACGCGTATGCGGTCTCCCATTGACTCAATGGGTGCGAGGCGAACAGGGGCGCCCCCTACAGCGGGTACGTGGCGGAGCGACTTGCGCCCGTACACGCACAGGTAGGGGGACCCATGGGTCCCCCCTGTGTGCGACTCGCGCGGCTACACGTACAGGGGGTCCGACACGGACCCCCAAGTACGGCTCTGACTGCTCTTTCGAGCCGGACAGCGCGTGTCGGTCGGACTGCTCGCGGCGCGCATCGTACTTACCCGGCCGGGGAACGTCTCCATTGCGCGGTGCGAGTCGTGTCCAAGCGAGTCGGTCGGTGCGGTTCAACCCAGGAACGAGTCGGTCGGAGCGGTTGGGACGCCCGAACGAGTCGGTCGGCGATTTCGCATCGTACTCGCTCGTCCGGACGCGCGTACGGATCGGTCGGGAAATAGGGCTCCGAATCGGATCCGGTTAAGCCGAATCCGATTCGGAGCCCTACCGGCCGAGATCGGAATCGGCCCCACAATGTCACTGTTCTACAAAGTCACTTACATTCAAGGGAAGTAGTTGGCAATGAGCTGTTGATGCAGGTCAACACCTTCCTCTTCACCACTATCGTCCGCACTGGAAGTGTGTGGGTGTGCAGGAGGGGGCATCTGCTGCTCATCGTCATCCAGGATCAGCGGAACGGCTTTGCGCAAGGCAAGGTTGTGTAGCATGCAGCATGCTACAACTATCCGGCACACCTTTCGTGGGGAATACAACAGTGCACCTCCGCTCTTGTCCAGGCACCGGAATCGGGACTTCAGGAGGCCAAAAGTGCGCTCCACCACATGTCGTGTCCTACCATGTGCCTCGTTGTAGCTGACTTCACCCGGGGTCCTTGGATTCCGCAGTGGGCTCAGCAACCGCGGCCTGTTGGGATACGCTGAGTCACCTAGGTGTGACATACACAGAGAAATGTTGTGATACAAACAGTTGACGAGAACAGCATGTCACACACAGCACACTACTGGACTCAGTGTACTCACCTACAAGCCATGCACACTCTGGATGTAGATTTTCCATCAGCCGGGGTACAATGCTGTTCCGCAGGATGTAGGAGTCATGGGCGGAGCCAGCAAATCGCGCACAAACATGGCTGATGATCATATCAGCTTGGCATACCACCTGCACATTTATGGAATGGTAGTGCTTCCTGTTCCTATACACCTGCTCACGTGCCTGTGGTGGGACAAGGGCAATGTGTGTGCCGTCAATGGAACCAACTACATGAGGAATGTGGCCAAGGGCATAAGAAACCAGCCTTCACGGCTGGCAAATCTGCTGTATTTGGGAATCGTATGTATTGGTCCTTGTATAGCATCATTGCGGACACCACATCCCAGAGCACCATGCTGAATGTGGCTTGCGACATCCCACCGGTGCTGGCCACCGTGTATTGGAAAGAGCCCGTAGCAAAAAAATGCAGCGCTGCCATGATCCTCACTGTTGGGGATAGGGCAGTTGGATATGTTCGTTGAGGCCTCAGATGGGGCTCCAACTGAGCACACAGCTCTTGCAGTGTAACGCGATCCAGACGAAATTTCCGGATGATGTCCACATCCTCCATGTCCGCCAGGACTGTGAAAGGCCGGTGCACATTTGGTCGTCGCCTACATGAAATGGAAGAGGGCTAATGTTATTCAAATTACACAATGAGATGTGTCCGACTTCTCACATCTTGACTCACGCAGCAGAAACAATGAATGTACTCCAACAATTGCTTAATCCACAACTCAGATGCAGAGACACCTTCACCACATGTGTTTTTACAAGTGGTCATGTTGTACATACTGACTACTCCAAAAACATAATCAGAGGTTGTGAATGGTACACCAATACATCTGGTGTCCCCAGGCCTAGGAGTAGGTGACACAGCAGATGTATGAGACAGCAACACTGCTGACTCATATGTAGCTGCTTTACCTGCCACACCTTCTTGCTTAAGTTGCACAGACCACTAGTTATCATCACAATGTGCACAGTGTGTGTAAGCTGATCACATATCCTACTTAATTCAGCTATGGGCACAGTAAAATACCACCATTATGTGGTCAGGCAATCATTACTGTTGTTTGATTAGCCATCTCACACATTGAGTTGATTTCAAACCTGAGACAACATCATACAACCAATAGATGTACATCCACACACATAGCATAGGTGATGTGAGTAAGTGCATGGCAATGCATGTCACATTTTCCACAGACATGGCATGTGTAGGCATCAGTGAGTTGAATGTCACACTAGCATTCATTGTACAAAACAAGTGCAGTAAAACACTATGGAGGCATAGTGTTCAATTGTTAAATTTGACTATTGCCATTGCTAGTGCATAATGTATCCATATGTGCGGTAGGCGTGCACCGCCACCGCGGGTCCGCTCATTGGCCACACTTGAAAGATGCAGCATAGCGGAAGCGACCGCCTGGCCTACGCGGTGTGACACCACCAATGCCATTGCAGACAATGGGAACCGCGATCGCGGTAGTGAAATGCTACTTTGAAAATCACGGTAGGCGTGCACCGCCACCGCGGGTCCGCTCATTGGCTACACTTGAAAGATACAGCATAGCGGAAGCGACCGCCTGGCCTCCGCGGTGTGACACCACCAATGCCATTGCAGACAATGGGAACCGCGATCACAGTAGTGAAATGCTACTTTGAAAATCGCGGTAGGCGTGCACCGCCACCGCGGGTCCGCTCATTGGCTACACTTGAAAGATGCAGCATAGCGGAAGCAACCGCCTGGCCTCCGCGGTGTGACACCACCAATTCCATTGCAGACAATGGGAACCGCGATCGCAATAGTGAAATGCTACTTTGAAAATCGCGGTAGGCGTGCACCGCCACCGCGGGTCCGCTCATTGGCCACACTTGAAAGATGCCAGCCAGGTGGACCAATTGCAGCAGCTGACTGCCACTGATACCACCCCAGGGGCCTATAAATCTCTGTGGGAGAGCCACACATTTCACATGCATTCAGACACTGCTGACTGCCATTCCTCTACAACTGCATATTTACTGTATCCTGGACCCAGTGATGGCGAGGACAGAGAATGTCAGGGCCCGTCCCTTCACTACAGAGGAGCTGGAGCTTCTGGTGGACGAGGTCCTTGCACAGTATGGGAGGCTTTTGGTGCGCCAGATGTACTGGTAAGTGTTCCTGATTCCAAGTGTGAGAGTGATCAAAATGATACCATGATGTTGCTGTGCAGTAGTATGTGCCTGTGAGTGCAAGTCGATGTACAGGCATCCTAATAGTTACCATGGCATGCTCCATACATGTTCTGTGGAAATTGCATTTGATAATGTGTAGAAAATGGACACTCCTACATCCATTCTTGCACAAACTTAATAAACATGTTGGTCTGAGACTAGGTGATGTAAATGTGTGTTACACTGCCATGCATGCTAACTTCATGTCAATGGTGTCTGTAGGCTTATTTCCACACATACATAAGTTGATTGAAGGTAGGGGGAGACATGCATTGTTTAAACAGCCACACAGATACAATGGTGTTTTGAAACAGTACAAGTCGGGACTAATTTTTACTGTGCCATGTTATGTAACTGTCCACTCACTCTTCACAACCTCATATGTGACTGTTGAAATGTATATTGGAATGGACCAATGACTTATGTGTGTTGTATATTTCTTAAGTGCACTATGTTGATGTGACCATCATGCACAATAGTCCAATGCATGAGTGGAACCCACTTTATGTTAATGCAACTATGACACTTCACATCAATGTAAGTAGTAGATGTCATCCTTACATTGATTTGAACATGTGTTCAGTCTCGCATGTGTTGGCACTTTTCACCCTCTCATGCTGTACATCCATGTGATTTATCTGAGGGACCATGTTGAACCGGAGTGAGTTCCTCTGGCCTGCACAGACACTGTCCAATGTTACTCTGAGCCATGCCTAACTGGACTGAGTCAAACATGTGTTTAGTCCACACACCTAATACTCACTGAGCCATCATAGTCCTGAGAATTGCACAATAGAGGACTTAACATTGTGAGAAGGGCGTGATAATTCAGATTATGTCCCAATATGTTTCCAGAAAAATGCATTGAGCCATTCACAGGCCAAGGGCATTGAGGGGTGTGTAGTGGTGGACACAGTGAGTCTGCCACTACACTTCATTAGCACTGTATTGCATGTCATGCTCACTCACATACTGCATCACAGATGAGGGCCTTCTGCACATAGCTGTCTGTGCTGCCATTGTGCATGTGTATGAGATGGCCATGTACTGTGTGCCACGTCATACATGCATTCATTTCAATGTAGTATTGTAATGAACATGTACTATGTGTCATGCTGTATGGCCTCTGATGAAGATGTAGCGATTTGTGTGCCATGCATTTATGTTCTCCTGTACTGACACACAGTGTGAATGACACAGGGTCTCTGATACTTCCTTTTCTTGTCTCCCATGCCTGCAGCTGAAGGTCCACCAGTGTAAGGCCACATGGAAGAACATTGCACGGAAGGTGCGGGCTCTGGGTGTATCCAACAGACGGCACACACACTGCCACAAGAGGTGGGACGACATCTCCCGTCTGAGCAGGACCGTGGCAGCGATGACGGTGGGGCTGCTCCCTCGAAGTGGCAGGTTGGCGCGCCGAACCATGACTCCACTAATGTCCTGCATCTTGTCTGTGACA
This sequence comes from Calotriton arnoldi, assembly GCA_963921515.1. NCBI lineage: Eukaryota > Metazoa > Chordata > Amphibia > Caudata > Salamandridae > Calotriton > Calotriton arnoldi. The sequence goes on along the minus strand of CAWUFW010000025.1, from coordinate 4,483,439 downwards.
CAGCCAGAGCTGTATGAACGTTTGAGGGACCATCAGCAGGGAGTTAGTGGTGAGTATTCTGCGTAGGCTGACTTTGGGTGTGAGTGACTGCATGAATGGCGACCGGGAGCCATTGCTGATCTTGCTGATGTGTCAATTTTGATGAAATACTTCTCAGTGGACTATGTGTTGAGTGCAGGTGTCATGTATTTTCCCTAGATGGACTTTATCATGTGTTTCATACAATGGCCCTTGACATTGCATGATGAGATGTGGCCTTATGACATCTTCTGCATTCTGGGTGTCATGGACATCACCAGGCCGTGTACAGCAGTGTGCATCATGTCAGTGTGCATTTAACGATGTGTGCACTGCAGGACTTGTAAATGGTGTGAACTACACATCTGACACCAACGTGCAACAGTCTGCGTGATGAATTGCTCAACTTGTTAGATATCAGTAGCTCATGGACATTCTAAAGTACAAATTTGAATCTGTATCTGTGTTGTCCCCTTACAGTGACTCCATATGTGACAGAGGCAACATGCTGAGATGTATGCGTCTCTCACATACAGGCACGTGGGTATGCTTGCAGAGATGTTTATGTTGGATTACAAGGAGGCAGGGACCTGCTATTTGCCTGTGTGAACCTCACATGGCTCATTGATGTGAACAATGCATATTTCCATGCATATTCTGTGTTTAGCATGATTGTTGCACATGCAGACTGCACAGGGTGTTGTGCAACTTGGGGTTGTCATTATCTAGTTTAGTGCTGTGCTTGCATTTGATGTTTGTGTGTATGGCACTGTACTGAACCTATGTCTCTGTCCATTGCAGCATCTACCGAGTGCACGGAAGGCCATGAGATGGACACCAGTGCTGAAGCATGTGGCACGCATGATAGCCATGAGATCACTGACACTGAGGTGACCAGCGCCTCGGAGGGGGACAGGAGTGTCCTTGAGGACTCGCGCGCAGAAAGCACAACCTCAACATCATCTGACTCCAGTGGGGAGTCAGCGACAATGGTGGTCACAGGGAGTGACAATGCTGCCTCTTCCTCCACCACACATCGGCCAGTGCCCACCATCCCGGCTACTACCACTAGTGCTGTCCGTGCCCGCAGGGCTGTTAAGGGTAGAGTTGCCTTCACCCCAGGCACCGCTGCCCCTGCCCCTGTCTCCCCTGCTGTCCTCAGTGTTGAGGCGGTAGAACTCTTTCGCCAGCTGTGTGCGTGGGTCAGACAGCTCTCCTAAATGCTTTCCAGGATCAGGACAAGAAGTTGGGACAGGTTCTGGCATTTATGGAGGGCATTCATTCGGACGTGGGTGGGCTACACAGGACTGTCCAGGGTTTGTCCTCCACCGTGACGGCAGCCATTCAGCTATCACAGCATCCAAGTCCAGCCCCAATGCCTTCAACAACCACCCTGCCAGTGGCAACCCCTGAGGAGAGTGACCACACAACTGAGCCCTCAGGCCCCAACTCGTCGACATGCAGCACACGACAGCAGCGCTCCAAGCATGCCAGACCACAGACACCATCCCCAAAAATTAACACAGGCACACAGGGACGCAAAGAAAAAAGTCCTTCACATGACACTCGGGGGCATCAGGCAAAAAAGCAGGCCTCTAGCTCATGGTCCACAAGATTACACCCATCACAAGAGCCTCCCATCCACACAACTGCTCCAAGTGATAGACAAACAGTTGGCATGCCTGCTGTGGTGCTGGTGCCTCTAAAGGAAAAGCCCAAAAAGCTCCCTAAGACTGCTTCACCCAGGACCTCTACTCCCACCCACACCCCTGTGAAGCGTGGTCAGGAGAGCAATGTGAGGGGTTCACCAGGACTACAGGGGATGGAGGGCAAAAGGCAAGCAAAAACCAAGGCTAAGTCCATAGCCAGCAAATCCCCACAAGGAGGGCCACCTGCACCTGTTACACCTTTGGTGGAGAGGGACTCTGTTGTGCCGGCCACACTTCCCACTACTCCCAAGACACTTCTGCAATATCGGATACCCAAGAAGTGTAGAGGCAGCCCTCAACATTCACCCTCACCCACTGTGTCTCACGGCAGCATCTCTCCGCCTCCACGTGCCACCATGCCACCCGATCCGAGCAGCCCTACACCTGTCACAGCCACTACTGCCTCTGTGTCTCACGGCAGCATCTCTCCGCCTCCACGTGCCTCCATGCCACCCGGTACGAGCAGCCCTACATCTGCCACTGCCACTACTGCCTCTGTGTCTCACGGCAGCATCTGTCCGCCTCCACGTGCCACCATGCCACCCGGTACGAGCAGCCCTACACCTGCCACAGCCACTACTGCCTCTGTGTCTCACGGCAGCATCTCTCCGCCTCCACATGCCACCATGCCAACTGGTCCAAGCAGCCCTACGCCTGCCACAGCCACTGCTGACTCTGACTCTGATGATCATCTCTCTCCCAGGTCCAGTTCCGCCACTGGCCACGACAATCAGCCACCTCCCAGTCCAACTGACAGGCAAGTCTGAGGCAAAGACCCCCTCCCATACCCATCTCTCCCACAGCGGTGCCTGGACTGAGCTTTGATATCCCCGGTGCTATGGTCATTCACATGGCAGTGTACGGTGTTACACATTCACTGCAAACATTTTCATGCACACATGTGCATTGTTTGAACTGTGGACTGGCCAATGGCCTTTTATTTGTTTGAATTTTTGTGCCTATCAGGATATTTTGCAATAAACACTGTTACTCCTGTCGTATAGTTTGTTACTGCCCTTGCTTAATTAAACATTTTAATGTGTGGGTATGGATAAATGTGCCTCATGCTCTGCATGGCACTTCCACATTGCCATTTACTTCATTCACTTTGTCATTGTTTGGCAAACATAACACACACTTTTGGTCTGCTTGACTCTGAGGTTTGGGGGTGCAATGATGTTTGTTGGTGTTGATGTACTCTTGCAATCATCATTCGCTGTTGATTTTAGTTTGATTGTACACATGTCATGTTAGGGGGCTATACCACAACAGAGGTGAATTCTACACACAGTCTAACTTGCGGGGTGTCCAAGGTTGGTGATGTCTGTGTGATGTGTTTGGATGTGTGAACAGCAGTGTGTGTGGTAATCTTGTGTAGGCCTGTCTTTGTACTCACATGGGTATATTTGGATGTGTGCAGTTGAGTGGTCACACAGTGTGCTTGGCCTGTCCTTGTCAGTGGTGCTGAGGTGTATGTGGCCCTGAACATGCCAACTACACACGTGTATGTTCCAGGTGGGGTTTGCCCCTAATACTCATCTTGGCACTAGCATGAAGGGGGTTTAACACCACAAGCACCTTTTGGCATTACTATGCAGGTGGGGTTTGCCCCCTAATACTCATCTTGGCACTAGCATGAAGGGGGTTTAACACCACAAGCACCTTTTAGCATTACTATGCAGGTGGGGTTTGCCCCCTAATACTCATCTTGGCAGTGGCAGGAAGGGGTTTCACACCACAAGCACCTATTTGGCATTACTATGCAGGTGTTGTTTTGCACCCTAATACTCATCTTGGCACTAGCAGGAAGGGGTTTAACACCACAAGCACCTATTTGGCATTACTATGCAGGTGTTGTTTTGCCACAATACACCTCTGAACTTGTTCACATACATCACTATCCCTGAATATCAGATGGGCACACATTTTGATGTTGAACAGGGTGGGATGGTAGGAGCTGTGATGGTATCAGGTAATGACAGCTGCTACCAACAGAGGCACACAATATACATTTGGCCCAGGGCCAACACAATCCTTACACGTCCCTGAGACTGCCCATGCGTGCCGCTGGACCTGCCTACTAGATTGTGCGGAACTTTTCCCGCGTCTTCACCGCTGCGGTAACGTGACCGTGATGATGCAGTGATGACGTTGTTGATGGATGACGCCGATGCAGAGGTGTGGTTTCACGATTTGCAGCACCTTATGAAGACACTGGTGGATATGGTCCTGTGACCAACAGAATGTCTATTGTGGACAGGTGGCCATTTACAGGTCAGGTGTTGTGTGTTGGTGTTGTATGCGGATGTGTGTCATTGACGACGGCGTCGTCGTCTTTGTTGATCGCGGATCAGGAACAGCAGCGGTAGGGCTTGTAGAGCAGGATCCATAGCGGTAGCGAACGCGTGGAGTTGTCTGGGATTCCCGGTTTCCTCCGCAGTATTGCTTCCGCCGTGTTTCAATGGGTGGTTTCTCCGTTGCGCTCCGATTGCCTATTTGAGGCATTGTGATTCGGACGCCGGTCTACACGTCATTCTGCACGGCGGCCTCCCGCTATTGGCTACGTCCGCCCTCGTCTCGGAACCAGACTACTGGCGGAACTAAAAACACTGCGGCGGTAGGGATTTGGGCTATGTCTGCCCATCGTAATATGGCGGTCGGGGAATCGCGACCGTGGTTGGCAAAACAGCACCCGCCAGGCCGGCGGAAGCCACCGCCGGCACGGCGGTGGCGATCCGCCCGCCATCGTAATGACCCCCTTAGTACTTGCCATTATGAAGATAGGAGGTCGATATTTTTGACATCGCTATTTATGTCCCGATATTTTGGTAACACGATATTTTTGTACTCGATATTCTGTCAGTGATCCGCCTGTGTTGTTGACAGGATTGTTTTTGTGCCGGAAGGGATACCTTCCTGCACAAAATCAATCCTGAGAGGCTTTGCAGAATGCAGCACACATAGAAAGAGGAAAAAACAAGGAGAAATAAAGATATTTCTCCAAGTTACACCTCACCTTGGGAGGCATAGCTTTTTGGAGCTTTCCCAGGTTTACCACAACGCCCATGGAATGCCTTCCTTGTGCAGAGTAATGCAACACAAGGATTTGCACTGCATTGCATTACTCCATAGTTTTGAAGCCTTTCTTTCAAAGGCACGCAAAGTGGCTTTGTGTGACTTCATAAATATGACTTAGAGGTTTGCGTCGTGCATGTACCACATTGGGTGGTGTGAGCATGACGCAAAGCTCTCATAAATATGACCCCTAGTTTATAAGCACAGATGGAAGTTTTAAACCCCTGGACGCTAGCAAGAAGGAAGCAAATAGGATTGACAGATAAGATTGGGAGTGGGGGCAAGTGCGGTCCCTTCAAAATTGTTACTTGGTACATGACTACAGAGGTATTTAGCGCCTATAAATTGTCTCTATATTTCTCGGACGGAAAGGGGAATGTCCAAGCAAAAGAAAAGGGAAAAACTTTGAACATTTTGAAGTTTAGATCTTTGTAATAGAGAGCCTCTTTTATAGGGCCAGTGCTTAATTGTAAATGAATATGTGCTGGGTGTTGTAACAGTATCACTGCCGCATGCCACGGCTATGGCACGTGACAGTGAATGACATTAGCTCACCTGCACGCGATGGCACACGCTGCCAATCAAGCCTTTACCATTGGTCCCTCAATGTTCTATATACCGTTATTACCGTTATTCCATATGTTAACCGTTGTAAGATGCTGGTACTGACAGTTGCCCAAGAGCTGCGGTGCCGTTCACATGTGTAGGGGCTGTATCATTAAAGCTTCTTCTACGAACTACTATGAATATGAGTATTCATTACAACAAGTGGCGACGAGCTGTGGCGACCTACTAACAGCCCCTCACATGCAGCACCGTTCGTGACCCGTCGGAAGGAAATTTCTGAAAACTGACTTTCCCAGAAGTGCAGCTCATTACAACACTGGGTGCCAAAGTTTTGTACAGAAGCCTACGCCCGGCGCTATCGAAGGTCCCGGAGCCAAATACTATTCGAAGGCTGTGCAGGCTTGATTCCACCTCATGCCTCCCTAATCTAACACCAACCACTCCCTGCCTCTTTGTCGCACTCTTGCAGCTTCTCTTTCATCCCTGATTTCTCCATTTGTCACAGTTTTTCTGTCTTTCTTTTCCTCCTTCTTTCCCCGTTTTGTATTTTTCTCCCTCTTGCTCTGGATCAATGTCTGTTGAGGATAAGTAATTGCCGGTCCACAAAAATGAGTGCCAGTGGGCTCCACCTACAACCACAGGCTCAAATAAAGGACTGCAAAAGGCCTTTAGTGTATGGTATAACCAGTCTGAACTATTAGTTGAAGACTAAACTATTGTCTGGGATTAGCGCATTAGATCGGTAAGAGATATGGGACAAGACCCTAATCCAGGAAAATGTTTATTCTCACATTGAAGGAAAGAGAAAATCTGCTAGTCTCTGAAGGCCTGACACACAAAGGTAAACTTACACATTTGTGTAAGTTTGCGATTGTTTGCTATTCACAAAAGGATTTACGAGTAATAGCTTTGCGAGTGCGGAGTCTCCACACATAGGGGGTCATTACGATGGCGGGCGGACAAAGTCCGCCAGCCACCGTAACGGAATGCGGGACCGTCTGCCAGGGGTGCGGCGGTCCCGCACCTGCAATTAGGATGCCACCGCCACCGTGGCGGTGGCATCCCCCATTCCCAGCATTGTGGCGGGCGGTGCTCACAGCACTACCCGCAACAATGCTGGAAATGCACATTGTGCATTTGCATGCACAAGGATACAGGCACCGCGCGGTGCCTGCCACCTTGTGCATGCAAATGCAGGGGGTACCATAGGTACCCCTCATGTGCACCCCCACCCCCTCAACACCCTGGGGGCCGCAGCGGGCCCCCGAAAGCAAAACCGTATGCCTTTCAATGTCGGCAACGCCGCCATGGAAAGGCTGCTCTCCGCATGTATCGTAATATGGATGGCGGTGTCTTGCAGACACCGCCACCATATTAATGGTGTTACCGGCGGAAATGCGGCGGACGGTCTTTCCGTCCGCCGTGAACCCCCCAGCCATCCTAATATGGTGGGGGGTCTTTCTGGTGTGGTGTCGGGTGGTTCGCCCGCGTCGGGCCGGCGGTGGCTACCGCCGGCCCGGCGGGGGCGAACCGCCCGACATCGTAATGACCCCCATAGATAGGTCTTTTTATGTGCGGACACTCCGGGCCTGATTCACAGAACTAACTTACGTCAAAAACGTAAAGTTAGTACTTTTTGGTATTCACAGAATACACTTACTCATTTTGGTATTCACAGAATGAACTTACTCATTTCGGTATTCACAGAGGTTAGTAGTCCTAACTTTAGGACTCCTAAATGCCTTCTGTGAATACCGAAAGTCTTAAAGTTAGGATTTTCTCAGTTTAGGAGTAGTAAAGTTAGGACTCCTAAGAGTAGTAAAGTTAAACTTTACTACTCCTAAACTGAGAAAAATCCTAACTTTAAGACTTTCGGTATTCACAGAAGGCATTTAGGAGTCCTAAAGTTAGGAGTCCTAACTTTACTACTCCTAAACTGAGAAAAATCCTAACTTTAAGACTTTACGTTTTTGACGTAAGTTAGTTCTGTGAATCAGGCCCTCCGCACTTGTAAAGATTATACTCGTAAATCCCTTTGTGAATAGCAAACAATCGTAAATTTCCACAGAAGTGTAAGTTTACCTTTGTGAATCAGGCCCTGTAGTGTTCCAGGTTAGGTTCTTAAGAAATGTTTTGCCATTTTGTTGTTCTCTCTATTACAGGCAGACACGACTGGTATGCAATGTTGAATAATTTCATTTGTTCACTGTTCATGTGTGTAAACTGTAAAGTTGTCAGCCCTCTATCTCTTATGTGAATGGATGTAACTCTGGCTGAGTGTTTTACACATTTCATCACATGGCTGTGTAAAACTTTAATGTGGATTTCAGTACTGAGAAAGGGCATACGTGGATATATTGGGAAGACACATTCACTATGTCACAGAAGTAATACTGTTTAACTTTTGCACTATTTATACATAAATGGGTTTATCTGTTCAAACAGAGAATAGAATGCTTTACACCTATGCGGTTTTATTTTTTTCATTTTATAGCATTTGTAAAGTGGGTCATGCCCCTGTAAGTACCTTGGCACTCAGAAGTATCTGCCGAGGAAGATTGGAAGGAGCTGCAAGAAGACAGGGGTGTCTTCGCCCTCCTTGTTTTCACCTCATTTTTAAATTACAATAACTGTGAATAATTGTGTATTATTCTGTTCACTATTAGTGTAATAAAAACTGGAGTATCAGGTAAGTAAAAAATGTTTTTAAGGGCATGTTGTGTGGGTGCTTGTGGGTGGGAGTGTGTTTGTGTGAGAGAAGGAGTGTTTCTGTGCAAGCGCGTGGAGCGTGTGCATGTGAGTGAACGTAGCAGTTAGTGATAGGAGCGGCAATAAATGAGATTAAATGCTATTAAGTGAGTCTGGTGAATGAAAATGATGGAGTGAGGATAACAGTGAGTGCAAGACAGTGTGGCTGTGAGTTAATCAGTGTAGGAATTAGTGACAATGTGTGAGTGAGTGTAAGACTGAGTGCAAGAGAGTCAGAATAAGGGCCTTATTATGATTTCGTACTTGTGGTGGCGGTCCGACCACCGCCACACTGCGGTCCTACACCGCCACACTGGTGGTCCCCCGCCATATTATCAGTGTGGCGGTCGGACCGCCACAAGACTGCTGGCTCCGCCGTGATCAAGGATCCCGCTGTGCCAGCGGTCTGGAAATGGCCAGGAATATGCTGGTGGTGCCTTGCCAGCACTGCCGAACATATTCCGATTTCAATGTCTACCACCCATTTCATGGTGGTGAACCCACCATGAAAAGGGTGGCAGACATGCAGAGAAGGGGACCCTAAGAGGGCCCCCAGCCGCTTCTGGGCAAGGGGGTGCATGCAGGGGGGCACATGTTGTACCCCCCTGGAATTGCACCCCCGTTCCTGCACGATGCGGCATGCACAACATGGTGCATGCCACATTGTGCAGGAACGTGCTGCAGGTGCTGTCACGGTGGCAGTCTGCTGTGAAGGCTATCCTATGAGACCACCACAGCACCACCGCCCGTCATGTATTACACTCATAATCTGGTGGGCGGGTGCACTATGGCCTTGGCGGCCCTCCTTTCGACATGGTGTGGCAGGCCGACAGGAGGACCGTAATGTGAGTGAGTGAGTGAGAATGGTTGACTAGGAGTGAGTATGTGACAATGAATTTGAGTTAGTGAATGTAAATTTGCATGAGTGGGAATGTGGAATGCTTTTGGCTCTTGCAAAATTCTAGTATTGGAATACTGGAGGCAAATATAAATAGACATGGACCTGTTATTCTAGGGATAATACTTGATATATGTAACATCCATGATAAAAGGCTGGCATAGGCATGCTGAAGGTAAATATTGGTATGGACACCCATGACAAACTGCTTGCACTAACACGCTTGATGTGTTTCTTGGCATAAAATATGAAAGCTGTGGCATATAGGAGGGAAACATACATGACAAAATGCTCTCAATATCATACTAGAGGTAAATTTGACATAAGGGGCACCATGGTACACGGATAACATTAATAGCAAAATTCCAGGGACTGGAATATTATATGTAATTGTTGGCATAAGGGGGGATTCATGGGCTATAGTGGGCACCCTTTGCAAAATGCTGGCCCAGGCCCAATGGAGGCCATTTTTGGCATATGGCAGTACCCATAGCAAATTTTGAAAAAAGTGGTGTCAACTCCTGTGGTACATCAGGTTTCATTGGCTTGGCACACAATGAAAGGACTTATATATTTAATAAGTGCCCTTTCATAACCCGTGCCCTTTCATAGCCCAATGCTTTATAGAAGATTTATGTGAAACTTTTGCTTTAAAATGCACTAGTTGACCAATTATTTTCAAAATTTTCATGTGTCAAAAGAGCTCTGGTTCATTCACTTTGCTCAGTACAATTTAGGACAAGTATTGTATTACATACATCCCACCACTTTTAAAGGCTTTGGCTGCACCCTAATATGTGTGGATCCAAAAGAGACATTTGTGTTATTTTTTTTTATATTAATCACATATTTATAACGTAACTTATTCAGTTGTCCACAAATTGATTTAAAAACCATACACAGTAACCTAAAGATGGCTCTGATTCATAGCCAGTCAGTGTAGAGCAGGAGTAACAGGATCAATATGGTGAGGATTACAGACTACCCTGGCTAAAGTATTTTGGGCCAACTGTTGCTTCTTAATGTCCTTATCTGGAAGATCTAAAAAAGTGAGTAATGGTTCTCCAACCTAGAGACAATAAATGTATTAACAATCTGCATGGTTTGGGGCTATGGAAGCAGATACAGACCTTTTCTTAACATGCTCTCTTGGAAGGAACATTTTTTCACCACATCTTTAATATGCTCCCTCATATTAAGCTATGCATCAAATTTTATACCCACATTCTTAACAGATGACATTGCTGCTGATTTCTCACCTAGGCTAGAGGACCAGAACATTATAGTGTCCACAGCCATAGGTGTTGATCAGGCTAACATTTCTCTGTTCAATTTTAGCTAATTATGTTTCATCCATGATTCAATCTGTTGGAGACTGCAGAACAAATTTCTGAGGCTCTGAGATTTGTCCTCGTCAATTAAAATAAATTGCGTAGCATTGGCATACATAAGCAATTCTAATAAGAACAATTGAATTATACAGGCTAATGGAACCCTGTGGAAGTTCAAAAGAATTGGAGACAGGACTGAACCCTGTGGCACCTGGCAGACAATAAGTTTTCCTTTGATCCAGAAATACAAGATTCCAGTTGGACCTTGAAAGTGCTGTCCATCATAAAGCACTGCAGCTATCTTAATGCCGCTCCCTTCACTCCTTCCTCCTCAAAGTGCTTTAACAAGATACAATGGGCAACAGTATCGAAGGCAGCTGATTCATCAAGTAACACTGCGGCTGCTAGAATAACTTTATCAGCACAGCGCCATAAAATTCTAGTGCTGATGTTACCACAACCATGTCTGAAACCCTCTGGCAACACATGTAAAAAATTCTTGGCATCAACATTGGCAGAAAATTGACAAAAGACAGCACGCTGAAGTATTTTTGTAAATAGCAGCAGCTGGGAGACTGTCGTAGGTAAATGAAGTCCAGATGTAGTCTGGTAGTAAGTTCCAAGATAGTGCTTTATTAAGTTTCAGTTACAAATGAAGTATGATGGTAGATAAGATGGTAAGTTAATAGGTAATTGCCCCACCAGGAGCAGCCTCCTTGCTGCTCAGCCTGCATTCATCAACTGACACTCCACGCATCAGCAGGCACCCAAGCATTCCGTGACATCACCACACGTTCCAACACTCATCCTGGCTGAGCAGTAGGGAAGAAGAGAAAAAGGACAAAGAGAAGGAATAATAAAGACACAACATATCCCCTTTTCTTACGGAAACAAATGACAGAAATAAAGAAAAGAATGAGGGTAAAACTTCCAACCAAGAAAGAAAAAAACACAAAAGCAAAGAGCAAGGACATATCATAGGAATTCTATAAACAGCATTTACAGCAAATCTGAAAGGATGCAAAAGTCATTAAATACATATCATAAGGATTCTATAAACAGCATTAACAGCAAATCTGAAAGGATGCAAAAGTCATTAAATGCATTAACCACTTCAAATAATAAACATTGCTGAAGTGATATGGACAATAAGTGATAAAGAAACATGAAATCATGGAAGGAGTAATAACTGCAATAAAACATGAAAAGAAATGGCAGTACATTGCTAAAATCATAAGTGAATAAAACATGAAACAGCAATAGAACATAAATGAATGACATTGAAATCCCACTCACCCATCCCCTTTCCTCACAAGAGAAGAGAAGGAAGTACGCCACACACAATATTGTACGCGTGACATGAACTACCGTTTAAAGGCAACATACGTAACACTCTTGTACACCTGACGTCTCAGGCACTCAAGCAAACTATGCAACAGGCATGACAAAACGTCACCGGCAATGCAATATACGTAACACTCTTGTACACCTGACGTCTCAGGCACTCATGTAAACTATGCAACAGGCATGACTTAACGTCACCGGCAATGCACACAATACACCGCAGATAATCAAGCAAACAACCCCATAGCGTAACAAAACAACACTGTACACCTGATAGGACAGAAGTGTCTCAGGCAAACCACAATACAATTCTGGGGAAGGCAACCCTATGGCGCGGAAAATGCGCTGTAACCCTAATAAGACGGAAAGTCTCAGGAAAAAAATTCAGAACGCATACACTTCGCAGAAAAACTCATTAACATATACACTAAACAGTGCGCCTGACAGGACAAAGTGTCTCAGGCAAAAAACTCAGAACGGATAGACTTTGCAGTAAACTAAATGACGTATACACTAAACAGTGCACCTGATAGGACCAAAGATCTCAGGTAAGACACTTCAAAGTACACAACCCTTCACGCAGAACAGGGATAAAAGCAGTAAAACATAGCATCAAGCATACATAACCATGTGGTAACAGGGAGTAAGACCCTGCAGTAACAGGGAGAAAGACCCTACAGCACCCACACGCAGCAAAATTAGAAAAGGCTAAAAGACAAGAATAGCATCATTAAATTCACAGCACATAACAATACATAGGTGCTAATAATGCAGAAACATATGAACTAAAGCATTTGGGAAAAAAAAAAAAACACATGACCGCAAGCACACTCACACCAATATAGGACAAATCAAACATTACAATCAAAAGAGAAGGTCTTAAACTCTGGTGAGCGATCTCTCTCCCGAAGTCTCCATCCAAAATGTATATTCGTAAATGTCAGCAAAAAACATCCAGTTCCAGCATTTAAACAGTAATCTTCAGGAGGGCAACTATTGGACCTTTGCACGTGGTGATAAGGAGGGACACAAAGTTTACCACGAAGAAAACTGTACATACAGTGAAGCAAGAGAATCGCCATTAGCTCAAATGAAGCTTCCACATGCCCAACGCCAGGGCTCTTGGCTGAACGAGGATGCCGCCTGGAGGAACAGACAGCCCAAGGAGGAACACCGCAGAACCTGAAACTGACGAGAGAACCTGTAACATCGTGTTGCTCTGTAGCGGCGACGTTCCCATTAACTTTATTGTAACTGACAAAAAAAACGTGGTTGGCAAAGCTGGAACTTGCAAGTAAACCCATCATAAAATGGCGGCACACAGCACGACGGTGAGCCGGGTGGCTGCCGGCACGTCCGTGCATGTAAATATCCATAATCGGGTGTGAAATGCATAGAGGCAAAGAGATAGATAAGGAGCGCAACATCATAGAAGGTCCGCGAGGAGCTGCGCGTGTACAGCAACAGGTAAATGCAGAAAGATTTGAAGAGGGTGCGCGCGCTCACAACGGCACACACACTCGACCAGTCCCAACTTACGAAAATTAAACCTAGGAGCAAAGTTGCCTCACCGTGGACACTGGGAAACTTCAGTGTTGGCGCTCTCCAGACAGCTAATGAGCAAATGTAAAGTCACAGACAGAAACATCCATAGGTCATTACACAATGCCGCATTCCACCACAGTATGTAGAAAAGTGCTCCATAAAAGTCACACAGTTGCTGGTACGATAAGAAACGGCAAACACAGCTCCACAACTGATGATAGCTGGCTCCACAGTGAACTATATATAAAGCGGTAATAGGAGGTCAAAAACCCTTCACTGTAGACTGTCCAGGTCCCGCTCGAACCACCGGCACATCGAGAACGTCGCCACGGAATGTGCACTTGTGCATTGAATGCGCTTCAAAGGTACAGACCGGTAGTAGGAGTAGATGGGAAGAAAAAAATAAACGCCCTAGGCTAGGTGTGAAATTGGAAATGACACTACAGTATATCGATGGAAAAAAAAAAAAAACGCCCCAAACAGGCTGTCAAGATGGGGAAGAGACTGGTGGGGCTTACCAGGGCGTTAAATTACCTTCAAGCTTGAATTTCTTTAGGTTGCAGTATCATTGGTCCTTTGATTCCTTAGTTCCAGTTTCAATGTTCCTTGTATAACATAGTCCAAAAATCGTAGGTTCTGAGTTCAAATCGTCACCAAAATGTCGTAGGTAAATGAAGTCTAGATGTAGTCTGGTAGTAAGTTCCAAGATAGTGCTTTATTAAGTTCCAGTTACAAATGAAGTATGATGGTAGATAAGATGGTAAGTAGATAGGTAATTGCCCCACCAGGAGCAGCCTCCTTGCTGCTCAGCCTGCATTCATCAACTGACACTCCACGCAACAGCAGGCACCCAAGTATTCCGTGACATCACCACACGTTCCAACACTCATCCTGGCTGAGCAGTAGGGAAGAAGAGAAAAAGGACAAAGAGAAGGAATAATAAAGACACAACAGAGACCAGTCTATAGTTCGCTATGTTAGTTGAGTCCGATCCGGGCCTTTTTAATAATTTAATAATCTAGGCTGATTTTAGGCTATCGGGCCCAGACCAGTGTATTTACGAGGTTTAAATGATCTTCTTAATCAGTGAGGGATTAGCTCAAATCAGATTTAAAATGTTTTGGCTGGCAGTGGAACTGCACTAGAGCCAGTGGCCCTACTATATTTTAGCGAAATCATTCGGAATACTTTAGATTTTCTTAGACTCATTCAGTTATTTTACAAGTCCAAAGATTACATTGAAGTTATTTAGCACCAAAAAGATCTTGTTAGCAAAGCAGCAAGTTTTGGCAGCTTTTGTGGCATTCTAATCTTTATTATTCATGCCTAGCCACTTTTGTATTTCAGCTCTTGAATAATCTCAACTCCATACCCTCTCTAGGCAGGGGCAGCTCCTCCGCTAAGGCGAAGGAGCATCGCCCACTGCTTTTTGCAGTAAAAAAAAAAGGAAAGATAAAATAATGATAACTCAACGTTATTATCATTTTATTTGTTCCTGCTGCTGTGTCTTGGTGGGGCGGGCGGGTCTGCTCTGCTCTCTGAGCAGGGGTAGAAGTGGTGGGCCCTCTCGGGCCAGCCAAACATTCATGCGCACTTTGCATGTTCTCCATGCAGGCTGCATTACAGCCTGGGTGGAGAACATGCCCAGGTTCCCATTCCCTGGCTGAGCAACGAACCACAGCGCTCAGACCAATAACAACGCCGCCTTGCAGCGTTGTGATTGCCTATGGGGAGCCTGGATGCTTCCTGCTTCCTGTTTTTTTAACCCACCAGAGGGTAACTCTTCCCCACTATTGCTTCCCGGGGGCAGCTGCCACTGTTTCTAGGTGTAATAATGTCTCACACTTTCCCTAAAAACAGTTGTTACAGGGTTTATTTTTCATGGTTCAATTAGCTTGGACAGGACTTTATTAAATTTACCATAGTTGTTGACCAGTAAACCATTACGGTTCTCCTTAGTCTCAATTTTGTGTAGCAATATTAGAACTGACACTGTATTATTGCTAAAATTGTTCCAGTTCCAGAATAAAACCGTACTTTTCACATTGTGCAAACCTTGAGCCTGATAGGATAGTGACCAGCTAAATCGAACAATTCAGTGATCAGACTATGGAATGTGTATGGGAGGGGAATCTGGCAGGCAGGGTTATCGCTAAAAATAATGTAAAGAATGTGACCCGCTCTATGAGTGCATTCAGATTCCAGAAAATTGTCATAGTATTATCATCAAAATAAACATTCATATCTCCCAGGATATATTGTGAATCTTGATGGTGTTGACATTTCAGACATAGGTCATTAAGAGATCCAGTGCTTCGGACTGATTTCCTTAACGCAGACAATAGCATAAGAGAAAATTCCATTAATGATGGGCGAATCTGATATCCTCAGAAGCAAGGTCTCCAAAGAACGATCCATGCCTTCAAACAGCTAAGAGCATTTAAAAGTTTGTTTAATAATAACCACCAGACTTCTGCCTCTTTTCTCTTCACTAGAGACCGCAAATTAAGTATAGGCGTGGGGAGTTAATTTATTTATTATTATGCAACAATCATCCTGTAACCAAGTTTCGGTAATGCACATTAGATCTACATCTTCTTGTAAAATCATGTCAAGGTGATGGAACGCAGCTGAACATGCACTCACAAGTCTGCCTCTGAACACATTAGGGGGACTTGTCAAAATGTTTGTTATGTTATGCAGATTTGTAGAGCGCACCATCAGCCAGTACTCTGGTGCTGAGCAGGTGTGAGTCTAGGCACACCTAGGGCCCAGTGGGGCTGCTCAAAAAGCCAGGTCTTCAGTTTCTTGTGGAATTCAAGAAGTGAGAAGGCTCTTATGTGAAGCACAGGTCTTTCCATGCTTTAGGAGCAAGGCTAAACCACGACATCTGGTTGTCTGTATGCATGAGATTTGTGCAAGTAGGAGTCCAGAGGTGCTTAGAAGGTTTGTGAAAGCATTGGCGACTGTTGAGGTATACTGGATCAGTTTTATGTAGTGCCTTGAAAGTGTTGGTGAGGGGTTTGAATTGTGCTCCTTTGTGAATGGGGAGCCAGTGAGGTGCAGTGTAATGCGAGTGTGACGTGGAAGTTTGAGAGCGATTCTGGCTGCCGCGTTCTGAATGGTCTGCTGCCTTCTGGTGAGTTTTTTGTTGATCCTGGTATATAGGGTGTACCCACAATCCAGCTTTCTCATAACCAGAGCCTGCAAGACAGTTTTCTGAGTGCTGATTGGCAGCCATTTGAAAAGCTTCCTCAGCAGTTTCAGGGTATTGAAGCATGAGGCGATTACAACATTGGCTTGGACGGTCAAATTTGCTTTGATGATGATCCCGAGGTTCTAGGCAAGGGTGGTGTGGGCTGAGTGCTGGTCCTAGCTCCGTCGACTACCAGGTGGAGTCCTATGGTGATGTGCTCTCCCCGAAGATCACGATTTTGGTCTTAGTGTTCAGCTTTAGAAGCTGGTCTTCATCCAGTAGGCGATTTCAGTCATGCAGGCATTGCGGGTACTGCGCGTCTTGCCCGTGAGGGAGAGAATGAATTGTGTGTCATTGACATAGGAGAGGACATTGATATTGTGAGACCAGATGATGCTGGCTAGAGAGGTGCTGTATGGTTTGAAAAGCAACGGGTTCAGTGAAGAGCTTTGCGGAACTCCACAGATGAGGTGAAGCCTTGTGGCCAACACCTGGCTGTGCACGGCCAAAGACTCTGTGGAGCATGGGGTTGGTTGTCTGTGGAGAGTTGGACGCAGGGCCTGGCTGTAAGCCAGGCCATGTGGTCAACCCCACGCTGCGCGCAATGAAAGGATGTGCACAGCATGGGGTTGACTGCCTGCGGGGAGCTTGGCTGCCTCTGGGTAGGTTGCACCCAGGACCTGCCGCAGGTCAGGTCCTGTAGCCAACACCCTGCTATGCACTGGCAAAGCCTGTGCGCAGAGTGGGGTTTCCTGCTTGTGGGGTGGTTTGACAAAGGCCGTGTGCTGCGGGGTGTTGGCTTAACGTATGATAATAAAATAGTGCTTTACGTTAAAAATAAAACTAGAAATTCACTGAATAAACCGAAGGTTAAGGTAACGTTATAGTTAGGTCTGATAAACAGTTCTGTTTTTGTTTAAAAAAAACTTAGAAATTCACTGAAAAAAAAGAACGGTTAAAGTAACTTTATAGTTAGGAGAATATTGTCAGTGATAAAACGAACGTTTTGAACTAATAAAAAACACAGAACTTCACCAGTTATAGTTAGCAGAGCTAACAATTACTTGCGCCCTGCCATGCACTGCTTATGACCTCACATATTGCATCACTCATGATATGTTCTATGACATCATTTATGACATCACTAATAACATCTCAAATGACATTATTGATGACATCATCCAAGCTTCTTTTGTACACAATGCTCTATGGACAGGTATAGCATTAGAGCTCTTAAAGTAAGTACAAAATAGTGCAGAATAATATGAAGCATCATTCCTGCTATCATACATGCGTCCCCCCATAGGTAGAGCAAGCTTGTGTTATGTGAAACATTGAACCCATACCATACAGTTCATGGGTAGCCAAGTTCATGTAGGGGGACTGCGCGCCCCTCTCCCCAAATATTTAGTTCAGCAATGTGCTTCTCAGGCCTATAAAGGCTTGAGAGTGGGACTGCGTACCACCCTCCCCTTTTTAATTATAAAGTGGCCCTGGGGAATTGGGTCCCAGGGATTCTATTCACCTTGGGAGGAAGGCAACGAGTCCCCTTCCCTTTTCTTCATACTTTGGCACCAGGGATGGGGGTTCCTGGGGCCTCGATAAGGCGTGGGGTGTGGGGCCTCATGCCCCCCCCCCCTTTGTTTATCACAGCAACTCCTGTCTGCCATTTCTTTTTTGGGGGGAGATACCGCGATCCTCCGGGAATTCTGTTGGATCTTGTTTGTTATTTTTAATTATTATTCCACCCCCAGGGGGTATCCCACTGGCACCCCACCACAGGGCCTAGTGCAAAGGGCATTCCTACCCTGCCCCCTTATATTATTTTTTTTCATTTAACTTCAGGGCAGGGAACTAAGTCCTTGATTCCTGTAATGAATATCTACAACATTTTTCTTCAGGCAGCCAATCAGAACGCTCGCTCGGCCAAGAGCTTGTCTCCTGTGGAAGCAAATTGCCTGAAGGGAAAAAAAGCCCCCCGGTCCAATTAGAACACTCTTGCGAGAGTCCCTGGAATCCACCTGTCCAGATATACAAATATTTTTGATCTTTAAAGCAAATTTACACCCAATCACAAAAAGTATACTTTCTGGACCAAGATCTAGCTTCCTCCCAAATTTGGTGTAATTCTGTTCAGCAGTTTTTGCTGTAGTGCTTGAACAAAAAGTCTATGGAATCTGCATGGGGAAATAACTAATGCCTTCCACATGCACAGCTTATACCCTATCATATTACATCACTTGTAACACATTTAATCAAAGCATTCATAAGAACACTCATGAAATTTGAAATTACATCATTTATGTGAAGAGTGTGCATAGGTGTGGGGCAAAGTATAGTTAATGTAGTCTGACTAGCAAGCTCACAACTCTGTGTACGGAGATCTGCGAGTTATAGTCAGTTTCTAGCAGGGCACAAATTATAAATTTAAGTTATAGCTATAAGTTTCAAATTTCTAATGTTTGTATATTTTAGTTTGTTTTGTATAGAAATAATAAATTAAGGTTTCATAACTATAACGTATCTTCAACCTTTGTTTTTTCATTGAATTTCTATGTTTTTTTAATTTAAAAATTGTTTTATAATCATATAATGTTCTATATTTACGTATTAATTCTTTCATATGTATTTTGTTTTACATTTCAACACTACAGTGGTACTTTCTTGATATTTTCTTGTGGAGTGGTGTAGAGTGGAGTGGCATGGCGTACAGTGGTGTGGAGTGGCGTAGAACCAAGTAGAGTGGAGTAGATTGGTGTAGGTTGGAGTGAAGAACAGTTGCTTGGAGTGACATAGAGTAGTTGGGCGTATAGTACAGTGAGGTAGATTACAGTAGCGTACAATACAGTGGCATGGAGTAAAGTAAGGTAATGTGAAATGGCATAGAGTAGAGTGGCATTGTGTGAAGTGGGGTAGAATGATAGAGAGTGGCACTGTTTGGAGTGGAGTGGTGTGGCATACAGTAGAGTAGTGATCAGTGGAGTGGCATACTGTGGCTTAGCATGGAGTGGTATACAGTAGAGTGCAGTGGCATACAGCAGAATAGAGTGCACTGGTGTAGAGTGCAGTAGCAAAGAGTGCAGTGGCATAGAATAGAGTGGTGCAGAGTACAGTGCAGTGGCATGGAGTGCAGTGGTGTAGAATGCAGTGGTGTACAGTGGTGCAGAGTAGAGAAGAGGGGTGTATAGTGCACTGGGATACAGTGCAATTTAGTAGTGAGGTGCTGAGTAGAGTATGTTGGAGTACAGTGCAGTGGCATAGATTAGAGTGGTGTACAGTGCAGTGGCATTGAGTGAAGTGGCATAGAGTAGAGTGGTGCAGAGTAAAGAGGCGCAAAGTGGAGTGGCATAGAGTCAAGTGGCATAGAGTGGACTGGGATAGAGTGGAGTGGCATAGAGTGGAGTGGCATAGAGTAGTCGCATAGTGTCAAGTAACGTAGACTGGAGTGACTTAGAGTGTTGTGGAGTAGAGTGTCGTGGCGTAGAGTGGAGTGGCATAGTGTTGTGTGGTGTAGAGTGGAGTGGAGTGGCATACAGTAGGGTGGCATGTCCTGGAGTAGAGTAGATTGGCATTGAGTGGAGTGGCGTATCGTAGAGTGGAGTGGCATGTCATAGAGTGGCGTGTCATAGAGTATTTTAGAGTGGAGGGGCATAGAGTAGAGTGGCGTAGGCTGGAGTGGTGTGTCATAGAGTGGAGTGATGTCTCATAGAGTGGAGTGGCGAGTTGTAGAGTGAAGTAGATTAGCGTGTCGTAGAGTGGAGTAGAGTAATGTAGAGTGGGGGCATAGAGTGTAGGGGAGTGTTGTAGAGTGGAGTGGCGTAGAGTGGAGTGGTGTGCCATAGAGTAGCGTGTCGTAGAGATTTTTACAGTAGAGGGGCATAGAGTGGAGTGTCATAGAGAGGAGTGGCATGTTATAGAGTGTAGTCGCATGCCATAGCGTGTAGTGGTGTGTCCTAAATTGGAGTGGCATGTTGTGGAGTGGCATGGAGTAGCGTAGAGTGGAGTGGATTGTCAAAGAGTGGAGTGGCGTGTCATACACAACAGTGGATTGAATTGTCAAGGAGTGGAGTGGCGTGTCATACACTAGAGTGGAGTGGCATACAGTGGAGTGGCATGTTGTAGAGTAGAGTGGAGTGGCGTGTCATAGAGTGGTGTGCTGTACAGTTTCCTAGAGTGGAGGGGCATAGAGTGAAGTAGGGTGGAGTGGTATGTTGCAGAGTGCAGTGGCATGTCACACAATGGAGGGGTGTTTCATAGAATGGAGTGGCATGTTGTAGAGTATAGTGGCATGGAGTGTCATACAGTGGAGTGGATTGTCATAGACTGGAGTCACGTGTCATACAGTAGACTAGTGTGTCAGAGTAGAGAGTTGTGTTGTACAGTGGAGTGGAGTGGCGTGGCGTGGCGTGGCGTGGCGTGGCGTGTCATAGAGTGGAGTAGAGTGGCAAAGAGTGGAGTGTTTTAGAATGGAATAGAGTGTTGAGTTTACTGGCATCAAGTGGAATAGTTTGTGGGATGGAGTGACGTAGAAGGAGTTGCATAGAGTGTCGCAGAATGGAGTAGTGTGTTGTAGCGTGGCATAGAGTGGAGTAGAGTGTGGTAGAGTGAAGGGGCGTTAAGTGTCATACAGTGAAGTAGAGTGTCTTAGAGCAGAGTAGAGTAGCCTGGCATAGAGTGAAGTGTCTTACAGGTTCTTAGAGAGGAGTGGCATGTCATAGAGTAGAATGGCCTGTCGTAAAGTGGAGTGGCATGTCATAGAGTAGAGTGGCGTATTGTGGGATGGAGTGGAGTGCATATCGGTAAGTGACGTAGAGTGGAGTAGAGTGGTGTAGAGTGGAGGGCCATAGTGTGGAGAAGAGTCTTGTAGAGTGAAGTGGCATGTGATATAGTAGAGTGCAGTTATGTGTAATAGAGTAGAGTGTCTTAGAGTGAAGGGGCAAAGAATGGAGTCATGTACAGTGGAGTTGCATGTCGTAAAGTGGAATGACGTGTCGCACAATGGAGTTGTGTGTCGTACAGTGGTGTGTCATAGTGTTGAGTGGCGTGTCGTACAGTGAAGTGGAATGTCGTACAGTGGAGTGGAGTGTTGTAGAGTGTAGTTTGTCATTTAATGTTTTTTTATTTCCATAGGTACCGCAGTACTTTCTAGATACTTTCACGAAAGTACCACAGTACTCTTTAAACATTTTAAAAATATATAAATCAATAAAAATATTTTTTCCTACCTCTAACAGACTTTCCAAAACGGCCTCATTTATTCCTATGCATTACCCAAACCGTACTTGGCTATATCTTGCGTAAAAACATAGAACAAATCGAAAGTATGGTCTAAACAATAAGGCTGCCTTTCTACTTTGCAAGTGATTTCATTAACCAATCATATGTGTTTCGTCATCACTAGGTACCCCAGTAGAGTGTATTAGAGTGGAGCACTCTAAGACACTCTAGAGTATGTCTAGATAGTTGAGATATTGAGGACAATGGTGAGGTTCTGTCTATTGGTGAAAAATGTGACTGTGTAACAACTGAAATTTGTTACTAGGGTGATTCTTCTTGAGAGCCCTTTTTCTGGGAGGTTGACAATGGCATCAATGGGCATAAACCACAGGGTCCACTTCACAGGGTTTTCTTAAGGTATGAGAGATGACTTCCAAGTCTGGGATGGGTTTCTGTCTTAATTTTAAGGGCTATCGTTGTGGAGTGGTGAAAAACTGTCCAGTTGCACATGGGCTTTATAGCAATGCTTTTGATAGCATTGGGTACGGGTCTCCCATGGGCATCACGCAGTGTGTCGTTACATGGTCTGCATAGTGGAAACAATTGGGGGTAGATGTTAACATCAAATTCCTGGAGATCTTCCTGATTTCAAGATCTTCCTTTACACGCTGGAACAGTCAGGTATTGTCTTTTGGGTGACCCTAAATTGCTGCTGGGGTATGGGGTGGTGTGTGTGTGACTAAATTGATCTGGAATTTCTTGATGATCAGTATGTTCGGGTATGTGGAGGGACTGAAACTAGTTAACTGTGTACCAGTTCAGTCCTATGAGGGAGGCACCTCTTAAGGAATAAAACTTGGTCAGAGGTAGTAGGTTCCTCACTTTTCTGGTTAGATGTAGCCACTGAACCAGCACCGTCCAGCTCTTCAGAGGAAGAGCTCTTGAAGTTGGGCTTCAGTAGGTTCAAATCTTTTCAGTACATGCATCCTTATATATTTGAAATATTAGAACTGAAATGATTCCTTGCATTTTTTCGTGTTTAGGTCGAACCAACTAGACAGAGCCTGCCCATTGCCTGCCATTGGTTGGCATTCCTGTCACTCTCATTTGCATGCTTCTGATTCAATGCCTTGCCATATCCATCTTGTGTCTGTCCCAAACCTGGAACATTGCCAACTTACTTGTGTTCTTCCACTGCTCACTTTTAGGGGCATATTTTTTTTGTTTTCTCTTAAGTACTCTACAAGAGTGCATGTATTTCCTAGCTGTCTTCCCTGTCCATGCTCTATGTTGCTCTCTCTAATCTGTGTACTTCTCCCCCACCCACCTCACATTTCTGTCTTTCCCCTTACTTCTTCCCCTGCTCTTGATGTTGCTTACCCCACCTGCACCCTACTTCTTTCTCTGCCCTGTTGCATCTCCTCTACACACCCATACTTCTGCTGTTGCTTGCTGGCCCATATGCTTCTGCCTGTCACTACATGTTACTTCCTTGCCTATTGCCTGTCCTCCTGACCACAGCCTTCAGTGTTGCTTCCCCACAAGACCGACCTACTCTCTCTCTCTTTTCTTCTCCTCCTCACCCCTGTCGTGTAGTTCCTATAAAACCTATACAGGATCTGCGCGTTTAGACAACATACACTGTAGGATTGGTGTCAGACTGATTCTAAACACTCCCACCAGGTATGTTGGCCTGTGTACCAGCTAGCTCACAGTGCCACTAGAAACTCCTCTTACCAAGGAGAGAATAGTTCTTGGCAACTACCGAACATGACAACCCTGATCCGTCAGGACCGTGGAAACAGTGTACTACTTTTCGCTCAGTCACTCGTGCTCACTTAGTCATCAGAGAGATACACAGAATAAACGGTAGGGATGTTTTTTAATAAGCATTTATTGAACAGTCGTTATTCTAGTGTAAAATAGGTGTGCTGAAACAACCATTAGACAGTAACAGATATAAATGTTTAGAAGCACTAAGAAAGTAAAAGGATGGTAGATTTCTACCATTTTGCTATAACCATGAATACAAGCAAGTATATAAAATACATGACAATAAAATGCGTACTCCTACGATGCAATCCTAACTAGATGTACCTAAGTGTACCTAGCATGTGTGTAGGTGTTAAGCCAAGAATCCCTCTAGGATAAAGTCAACTCCATTACCTGAAGTGAGACCCTGTGGGACCCCGTCTTGGTCTCGAGCTGTACATCCCGCAAGGGATGTTAGACCACTGCGAGCTGGAGTATCTGCATGCAGGAATCTCAGCGTCTCGCGTCAGTGTGTTCCGGCAGGGAAATCCTGATCTCCTCTGTTCAGCAAGATGTGATGTTTATATACCCAAAGGTCTCCCCGGGGGTTCTACCTTGCTGTACCACTTGTCGGACTTAGGATGACATCGGGAATTAACTTTATACATAGTTATTATACAGGAGATGGTAGTCCTGCTGAGTTTCCAAGAATCCTCATGCATAATGTATGAGGCCCTTACCAGGGAAAATCCCGCATTCTGTGTGCAGTGTTGTATCTAGGTAAAAGGTCAATCCCTAAGAACCGTTATGTATGTAATGTAGGGAAGAATATAGGTGAAGTGTTAGGATATTACCTGAGCCTATATTGGGGTACCGCTATGGAATATAACACCCATTCCTCATCCGACTGGATGACATAATTTAAATTCAAACGTATTTCTAGTCTGTCTAGGCATTGGTATACAAAAAACGATAGTAAAACAATAGTTTTGCAAAAAAATTTTTATAGATTCTAAAATATGTAAAAAGGAAAAAATTGTCACTTCAAATAGCTCTAATGTGTCCGTATATATAGTTCGAACAACTAAAAGCATCGGAAAGCCATGCAGGTCATAAAAAGTGTCAATTGTTTTGGAGTTCCAATTTTAGTTTGTTCAAAAAGCCGAATTTTTTCCAGCACACGACGAGCCAAATGTTTATGTGTCCTGGCTGGTTGACGCAACATTGCTGTTGCCTGCCTTCGCAGACGACGACCCTTGTAACACCTCGCACATCACGTCAATTGAGCACAGATGATCTTCTGTACTGCCTGCAGACGATGCTGGGGCAGCCTGTGTGCCATCGAAGGCCTGGGTGTCAGTGGAGGAGCCAGTATCCATTCCAGCAGGAACAGAGATTTCCTGTGGAGGCTCTAAGAATGCCTCCATCAATATAGGAATACGCTGGGGACACTGGCCGTTATTGGGTCCAGTAAAGCATCAACGTCCGGTTGCGCAACTGATGGAAGTGTCAGACAGAGATCCAACACGCATTCTTCTCCGCAGAACAGGCATCGGAGAACAGGTAGGTTGCAGTCCATCCAGACTGGTCTAAATGACAGGAACCAAGAGGAGCTCAGTTCCCGTAGGTGAGCTGTGCCCAGATGTTGTACCATGTGATCACGGTATTTACGCTCCAGGAGCACTGATTCCATCTCCTTAGTGACTGGGACGTCCATTGTGTAGCAGAAAAATTACAATCAGGATACCTGCTATTAGAAACAGGATCAGCGGAAGTCCTCCAAAAACGCTTCCGAATACGGAGTGTATAAAGTTTGGTATAACTCCGAGGACCGTCTGAAAGGTGCTTAACAGTCCCTAACCTATGGTCTTAAATAGGTGGACTATACCCGTCGTATCAGACATGTTAAAGATACGATTTACCATTTCTGTGAAATGGAAGGGGCAGTTCGTATGTATGAGTGCCTGTATCTCAGCCAAGGACCTTGCGATCTGGAGATCAAAAGTCTCCCGGGCGGAGGTTAAGGGCACGGTTTTCTGTAGAAGCATGGCTTTCATTCTGCTCAGAGTTTCAAACCGTATAAAGGAAACATTCAACGAAGGCCATAGCGGCGCCTCCCTGACTGTGTGTGTTGGTGGACACAATACTTGCATACAGCAAGTAACCCTGGAGCTCACGGTGACTAGACATGCGATGCCCGGAAGCATCCCACAACAACCTTTCTTCGTTCAGCATTAAGTAACTCCCATTTGAAAGTAGCCTGAATACTGGAGTAATGACGGCTGCCGAGGTAGACCTCAAGTGACAGGATAGGTTCGCTACTGAACCATTGCAGGCCCCATGCAGCATAATATCCTGGCATCTGAGAGATCCACTTAAAGCGTTCTCACAGTTTGTACCACTCAGAAGCACTTCTAGATCCCCACTCCTGCATCAAAATCTATACGGTAATTCCCAAGATTCCTTGATGAATTCCCTACCCATTTCTTCTTATCTGCCTGCCTGTTGTTGTTCAAGGCAGTACTGAAACTGAAATTTGTGACCGGTAGTGTTATATGGCCATGGATCAACCGTTCTGTGGACGGTGATTTTCTGCTACAGAAAAAGGTAATCTGTCCAGTTTTTCAATACGCAGCATTGTATATTTTGCTCCCCTCTGTGCCATTTTCATCTGTTTTTCCGTTAGATTGTATGCAGAAAATAGTGATGTACTGTTGATAAAATGCTAAGGCACATAACCTGCGCGCAATGAGAGCAGCGTCGAGCTTAATAACATAATAGAACGCAATTGTGATTGCCCGTGCTGTAGTATGGACAAATCTTGCTCTAGTACATCAATAGTAGAAGATACAATGTTGCCCAGTAAATAAATCCTGGAAGTTAACGTAGTCATGCCATTGTCAACTACTGCTAACGCCTTTTCTAGATTGAGCCTATCTATCTCTCATAGTCTCTCCGCTGCTTCTTGTTGGGAGATTTTCCAAATTTCATTATAGACAGCATAATAGAAACGTTTGTGACATGGCTTTCTGGGACTTAGTAAAAAATCCCGTAAGTCTGCATCCTCTGTAAGTAAGGATAAGTGTTGTTTCACCTGTGGTAGTGTTGAGGTCTTTAGCCAATCAAGGCACAACTTTCCAAAACTGTATGATGTCACCACCCCCGGATGTTCTCTTTGTACATAGCGTGGGTCTGGCCTATGGATACTGTACCCCTGAGTGGTACCCCTGAATCTCTCCTGACATCTATTAGTGTCTGTGGGCCAAACCAACCATCCCTCCCAATTGGGGTCTGATCTATTGTATTGTAAGATGTCATCTAATGTAGCCCCCTTCAGTGATGTAACATTACCCTCGGCCTGTGATGGTGTTGGAATCCGAGGTGTGTTCAAATCCTTGTTCTTGGCTTTCCCAAGACAGGAAGTCTGTTGCACAGTTTCATTTAGAAATATCATCTGCTGAGGAATGAGACATGCTCTAAATAGCGCTTCTGTTCCCTGGACTTGCCAGTCTCTAGAACCCCAGACTGATTTTAAGTCTATAGTGTCTTTCCATAAGTCGAAACCCTGTTCAGACAGTTGGGTAATAAAGGAAGCAGAGTAAATCTGTTTGGTGTTAGTCAGCATATTTTTCTGTGCAGATGTTGGTACAACCTTATAGTAATATGAGGTTGGGTCTGAAGCATTAAGCCCTGAAAAATATGAAATTTTTTGTGCAAAGGATTTTGAACTACTTTTCGGAAGTGTAGGGCAATGTTCCCATTGGTGGTATGTGAAAACATTCCTAGGGGTGCTCGATTTGTGTAGAAAATGATGACCATAATGTTGATAATAATACATTGTGCTAAAGTCTGATGTGTCCTCTAACATTTCATTGCTAGAAAATGCGGCAGATTGTTCTAAATCAAACAACATATTGTTCACAGTTTCAAAATCCCAATCATCGGAAAATGTACTGGAGGTAATGATATAATTTCAAGAAATTTTAAATAAATGAGGTATTTTTAAAAGTTTGGTCGGACCAAATATATCATAATGAACTTTGTCTCATTATACCATCAGGTATAGGAACCGCTGTAATGTTCACTGATGACAAGTCTCTTTGTTCACGATGTGATGAAACATGAGGTTTTAGTATTAAGTTTACTTTTGATGCTGCAGAGCTTTGGCGAAGATAAGTTCCATTAATAAGTGAGCAAAAACAGTTACTAAGCCTATCCAGAAAAGAAAGAAAAGTATCCCAGTGGTTATCCAAAGTTCTAGCCAAGGTGACACCAGATATGTCTTTTTAAGAAAAATGAAGAAGTCTTTGATTTGTTGTTGACAAGATATTGGGGCTGGCGTTGTTTCAGGTTCACTTGGATCCAATGAAAAGGTATCGAAGTCGATGAAATAGCCAGATGCAGTTCGATCTATTATAGGTAGTTCCGCAGGTTTTGTTGAACTTGTAGATGGTTCTTGTTGAGGCATGTTTATGTAGACATCAGTGTTAGGTCGAATTGAAATGTGCCTTTCATTTTGATTTTGATTTTCTGTATCAAGCGGAACGAGTTCCATGGCATTATTGCATAGTCCATCATTCCGTATGGGAGACTCTTCAAACGTGATGAGCCTTTCTGTCTGAACTTCCTGTATAGTAGCGAGAGGAGGGCGTCGGCTAATCAGGAGTCCACGAGGCCTACCATTCAGTATCGGCCACATAATGTGGTTTTATCAGATCAATGGAGACAAATCTTTTCTCCTTTTTCCTGGCAAGAGGCGGCAGAAGTACAGTTCTTGTTCCTTCAACTGCCAGGACAGGTACAGGCTTTCTGTATGATGGCCCAAATTCTTTTTTGTCCGTTATCTTTTCTCTGTCCAGATCCCCGACTTTAGGAATCCAGACAGGTCTTGCCGTGACTGACTTGACTTCCCCAGTGGCGGACCTTTTTACTTGAACATTGCTCTGTAGTGCTCTGGATTCATTCAGATCCTGTAAAACAGCCAAACGTTTATTGATGTCAAAAGGTTTTTCATCCGCCACTGTGCCTTCACAATCGAGATCCAGTACCCACATTCTCGTCCCAAAAAGGACCTCATAAGGAGTGACACCCCCTAGAGAACTTCTTAGCATGTTGTTCAAGGCCCTCTGTACCCCATATAAATGATTGCCCCAACTACCACCCATGCCTAATACTCTAGCTGTTAATGATTGCTTTAAGTCCCTGTTCTTCCTCTCCACAACCGAATTTCCCTCGGGATGGTACAGAGAGGAGTACCGCAATGCTACACCCAAACCTTCCATGGCTTCCTTGTAAGCCCGAGAGCTAAACGCGGGGCCACAGTCAGAATGTAATGTGCCAACTGCTTATGTCCCTGTAAAGACTCGCAAATCTTTGATAACAGTTCGAGCATCAGCCAAGCGCTGAGGCCATACCCATAGGAATCTTGAGCAGGAATCCACTGCAACCATGATATATTTGTAAGCCCCATCAGATTGTAAGGGGCTGCAGTGGTCCAAATAGACCCACGCGAGTGGTCTGTCTGATATTAGTAATGGTGTCTGTGCTGGACGAGTTATGGTGGAGCCCTTCATCTGTTGACAGATGTCGCACTTCAAGACATAATCTTTGGTCTGCTTTGTTAACCCTGTCCACCAATAGCGTTGTTTCAATAAAGAAACAGTTGCCGTAACTCCTGCGTGCGCAGAACCCAAACCCTCGTGTGCAGCTAATATTAAGCCTAATCTGCGATCCATGTTTGGTATTACTCTATCCCCCACTCCAGGAATCTGAGCAAATGGAACGTTGTTTGCAACTAATTTGTAGGAGTATTTGAGTGGAAAACCTTTCGGTAATGTCTTATTGTCTTTGCTTGAAGGAATGACAGCTACCATTATCTGTCCGTCTATTCTCGATTTTGAACGAGTGATTGCAGCTACGGACGCAGTTTGTACTGCCCCGTTTGCGGCTTCATCAGCCAATAAATTCCCTTCAACGTGAACGCCATCACGTTGATGACTCAGCGTGTGCATCACGTGAGCTCTTGGTAGCTCGTTTTTCAACTCAGCTACCTGTTCCCATTGCGTTTTATGCTTAATTGTGCCACCTTTTGAGTCTTTAAACCCATTTTGTCCCCAATAGTGAAGATATTCATTATATGACTGGACACAGTAAAAGGAATCGCACACTATTAGTGTGGGGAATTCTCGATTCGTATTTATCAGTGCCAGAAGCAGAGCTTTTAATTCTGCTAGCTGAGCTGTGCAGTCTCCTAGAGACTGAGTTTTTGTACAGCTTGGATGGAACTTTCCATCCTGCATACGACCTTTTACAATCGCAAATGCGGCGCTGTATTGTTGTTTACTTCCTATGGCTGGCTGAGTAGATCCGTCAGTGTAAATAATATATTCATACTGATCTAGAGGCATTATTTCATTCGGGAGAGGGTATTCTTGTTCATATTGCAGAAATGCTTGTGTTTTTAGATTTGGGTCGTATCTGTATTCCACGTCTGATGCAGTGAGAGAATTAGCCCATTGTATCCATCTCGGATGTAAGGCTTTAGCATTTGGAACGCTTGTCTTTGTAGCAGCCTCTAAGGCCGGTACTGGAGTCACTACTATTATTCGCTTCCCCTGAGCCAGTGCTCTTTCTCTCACTACAGCAGTCTGTACGACTGTCAGAATTTTTTCTGTAGCTGCAAAATGCATCTCAGCGTTTGTGTACAAGTGTGATTTGTATGCTATGGGTACTGTTTCGCCTTCATTGTATGTTAGGTAGGTGTACCCAGATTGACCCGCCACTATACGGATCACTAGATTGCGAACATTTGCGCAAGTGTTTTGAAGCTATCATGTCAGCTTGTAGGGAATGAAGGGTGTCTGTGTGTCCCTGTGTCCATTGCCTAACTGAAAAATCAGGTCTTATGCGTAATCCAAAATTTATGCCCTACCAAAACTCAGGAATCCCAGTTTGGATTGCAAATTTTTCAATGATTTTGGAGATTAGAGCAGCGCACACTTTTCTAAAAAGTTGCCTGCCAGGCTTTTCCCTTCACTTGAAAGCTCATATCCCAAAAACAGGACATTGAGGTGGGCTAGTTTTGATTTTTTAAAGTTGAATTTGTAGCCAAAGCAAATCCCAAAATTATGGTGTTCACCCTGGTCAAGTGTTCCTCTTGGTCATCATCCGTCAGATAGATATCATCCACATAGGACAATGCCTCTCCGTCCAGGTTCTGGCGGAAAACAACCCCGGGCTGTTTTTATACCCCTGGGGGGGTCGACAAAATTGCCGCTGGGACCCCAGCGCTGAGAATGCTGTCAAATATCTGTTCTCAGGCGCTATATTTTGGCAGAAAAATCGATTCGAGATATCTAGTGTTGCTTTATATTTTTTCCACACAATGTTATTCATTAATGCGGCACTGTGTGAGTTTTGTACTGCAAAAGTTTTTGTGCATGAGTTTAGATGTCTGTAGTCTAAAACTAGAAGATATGAATTATCGGGTTTCATTACAGGAAACAAAGGATTATTCATTGGAGAGGTGCAAGTTTCAATCACACCCTGATATTCAAGTTGATCTAAGATCTCCCTGACCTGTTTTTTCGCTTCCTGTTTTATTGGATTCTGTCTCTGTGGAGTTGGAGTACATTTTAATGGTATCACGTGGTGGGTTGATTCTTCATCCCACCCAACATGGTTGCGATAAAGTGCAGGGGCAAGGGCTACCGCCCACTTCCGTGAGTATGTGTGTTTTAGATATTGGGGAATGAGGTCGGAAAAAGCTGACATAATTACCCTTTCTCCCTTTAGGGAATCTATAACAATAGTAGGCGGCCAATCTCTTTCAGCTAAAAGAATGTCGTAGCCAAAAGTCAGGTTTTTCCAAAAGAGACCTTTAATTTTTCTGGGCTTGTCCCCTTCCATTTGGATTGTTATTTCATGTAACTTATGTGGGACACTTACTCTAGTATCAGGCGTTTCCACCGTGATATGTTCACTCAACTCCGCTGTCACCAGAAATTCCATCAGGTTCTGGCGAGCTATTGTTACTTCTGCTGCACTGTCTAGCATAGTCAGAGCCCATTCCCCGTTCAGTAGTTGTGTCCTCAAAATTCTGGGCATGTCTAACTTTGAGACCCGCAACTTTCTTCTTTTTTAATTGAGGTCTTGCTTTAGGCTTTTCTTCTTTTTGTAGTCTGAAGTGCATTGTGCGTCTCTGGACTTTGTACGCTCTTCTTGTCTGTGTTCTGACCGTCCTTCCCTCTCCGAGTTTTTCGATGAACCCTGAAAGGAACGCAGGAACGTGTATCAGTTATCCCTATTCCAAAGGTTATACCTCGTTTCACAGGGCTCCTGTTGAGGAGACCTACCTCTTGATTGAGATCTATTGTCTTTATTCCTTTGGTGTTTGTTATTATCCCGTTTCTTCTTTGAAGAAGCTGGTGCTTGCTTAAAGGTATCCTTTTCGGGACTACCCATCAGTTGAGGTTTTATTGCTCTGCCCCCCAAACTGTCTCTGCATAAGCAGTTTCAATTATTTTTGGTAATTCATGTTCCTGTTGTAGAGGAGAGAACTCCCTTAGGCGTTGGCGTATAGCCACCGATGCTGCTTCCCCTTTAATATTTGTTAATATTATAGCTGATACCTAGTAACTTCATCCTTAAGTTTAGAGCAGGTTCTGCTCCATACTCATTCTGTATTTGTATTAATACATCTGGTATTACTGCTAATGATGGGATACCATGAGTCCTGGTATATATGGCAGCAAAAACTGTACCCCAAGAGGTGCAATCCTCTATCTGGGGTGTTATCCCCATGGGCAAGCAAATAGTTAACATTCTGTGTTTTTCATGTGGGCTGGTGTTTGGAAATACCGCCTCTAGCTGTGTTATTTTTTGAGCCACCGAGAATGGCATTTGTTCACGTTCAGTGGGCATTTTACCCATCACTGCGTGTAATGTTTGTGGTGTAATTTTAGTTGTCGATGTTTGAGTCGGACCTGTTGGTGTAGCTGTTGTTGGCTGAACTGTGAGTGTCCGCATCACGAACTGTGTCATGTTTCTGCAGTTCTTTGTGAAGTGTAAGTAAGTCTCCTGCTGGCATTGTTTCAATGTCAGGATTTGGTGTATAGGCCGCTAATATTGGCCATGTTGCTCCGTCTCTTCCGAGAAGAACGAGTCTTACTTTATTTCTTGTATGGGGTAGGGCACCTTTAAACCAGTATAAATGCTCCTGGTACGTGAGCGGAACTTCAATGTCCTCGTACGGACAATATTCGTCCGGTATTTCATCTTCTGTGTCGTAATGAAATGTCTTTGTTAGTGCATTTGCCTATAGGAATGTAACCCATGAATAGAAAACCTCTGTTCGAAATGATTTGTGTGCCTCAATCATGAACATTACTGGCCCACCCCTGGCTGTTAAACCATATAAAGCTAGTTTTAGGGTGATGGCATTTCTAACATTTTCTGTAATTTGTATTGCATCTGCATATTCTTCTTCCTGGACTGTTAAATTCAGTTCACGCACAGTGTCTCCCTGTCCAGTCATTGTATTTAGTAAGATTTCTTCAAGGGAACTGAGATAAGGTGTTATGCACTATAGGAACAATGTGTCCTTCAAGCTGCATTAACCAACAGCCAATACATAGGATTTTGCCTACTGAGCTGTGGCGGATTTTGTGTTCCCTTCTACTCCAGACGTCTCTGTGGAAATGTGAGTAGGGGTCTCTGAGAATAGCACGACTGAAGTACTTCAGATTTGACTGTTAAATAAGTACCCAACCAACGTTGGCGGCGCCATGTCGTGTAGTTGCTATAAAACCTATACAGGATATGTGTGTTTAGACAACATACACTGTAGGATTGGTGTCAGACTGATTCTAAACACCCCCATCAGGTATGTTGGCCTGTGTACCAGCTAGCTCACAGTGCCACTAGAAACTCCTCTTACCAAGGAGAGAATAGTTCTTGGCAACTATCGAACATGACAACCCTGATCAGGACCGTGGAAACAGTGTACTACTTTTCGCTCAGTCACTCGTGCTCACTTAGTCATCAGAGAGATACACAGAATAAACGGTAGGGACGCTTTTCAATAAGCATTTACAACAGTTGTTATTCTAGTGTAAAATAAGTGTGCTGAAACAACCATTAGACAATAACAGATATAAATGATTAGTAGCACTAAGAAAGTAAAAGGATGGTAGATTTCTACCATTTTGCTATAACCATGAATACAGGAAAGTATATAAAATACATGACAATAAAATGCGTACTCCTACGATGCAATCCTAACTAGATGTACCTAAGTGTACCTAGCATGTGTGTAGATGTTAAGCCAAGAATCCCTCTAGGATAAAGTCAACCCCATTACCTGAAGTGAGAGTCTGTGGGACCCTGTCTTGGTCTTGAGCTGTAAACTCTGCAAGGGATATTAGACCACTGCGAGCTGGAATATCTGCATGCAGGAATCTCAGCGTCTCGCGTCAGTGTGTGCCACTGCCGGCAGGGAAATCCTGCCCTCCTCTGTTTGTCTCAGCAAGATGTGGTATTTATATACCCAAAGGTCTCCCCAGGGGTTCTACCTTGCTGTGCCACTTGTTGGACTTAGGATGACGTCGGGAATAAACTTTATACATAGTTATTATACAGGAGATGGTAGTCCTGCTGAGTTTCCAAGAATCCTCATGCATAATGTATGAGGCCTTTACCAGGGAAAATCCTGCGTTCTGTGTGCAGTGTCGTATCTAGGTAAAAGGTCAATCCCTAAGAACGGTTATGTATGTAATGTAGGGAAGAATATAGGTGAAGGGTTAGGATATTACCTGAGCCTATATTGGGGTACCGCTATGGAATATAACACCCCCAAACTACATGTTGCTTTCTTCCCCCTTTGCTTTCCCTCTCCAATCTAGCTGTCTGTGTTGCTCGTCCTCCACTGGCGCTTCAATAAAAAAATAGCTTGTATCTTTTTATTAGGGGTCTCATGCATGGTGCGCACCCCCACAAAATTAGATGACTGCCACATCATAGTGCCTTTTTTGTTTTTTTCCTTTTATCATTGTATACAGCATCGGGGTGGTGAACAGCACGGTTAAAGACTATTGGCAAAATCAATGATTCCCAATGGGCAGGCCTATTGGACTTAGCAAGGCTTGTAAATGAAGGTTCTGTCTTGGCCCCATCCAGTCATGGCTAAGGAGACTCCTTAAGCAGTTACTGGCTATGGGTCATGGCCAATGTGGCATGGCATGGATTTGTACGGGTGTGAGATGGCTTTCACCCCATCAGAGCACCAGGACTTACAGTAAGGGCAGAGTCAGCCTCAATTAAAAGAAAAAGCAAATACTAAAATTTTCTGTCATGGAACAGTCAAGTCAGGCTGTTGTACTCAGCATCCTGCAGTCAATTTAAATTGTATCTTTTCCAATTCAAAAGGACGATTCATGGTTTGAGGCAGCTGAATGAGCGTGTGTTATTTAGCACAGCAACTTAGAATTACCCTATATGGTATTGTTCTTTACATGGGTAGTGTTCATGGTGTTCGTCAATGGGGGAGGAGGGAGCTGCCTCTGGTCAGCCATTAATATTACTAGAAATCAGATGCTCAGCCTGGTAGCATCAGCTATTTTCGGTACTAGACATGATGGGGTGTGAGAATTTATGCTAATTGTGGAGACAGAAGCAATTATCTAATAGTATCTGGCTTTATGAAACTGATGTCATGCTTGTTTCTGGCTAACTAGTGGATGAACAAGGCCTTTTACTTCAGACTACAACATTACCAAAGGGTTGGGGCCTGTTTTGTGATTGTTCTCTCCTCTGTTTTGACTCCTTAAATGTGCTAGCTCTTACTGGTAACTCAGGAGCTAATATTAATTTTCATATTTCATTTTGGATACACTAAACTACGTAATCCAATTTCACTTCCAATTCAATTTTATTAGTATTGCATAATCCACAGAATTACAATAAAAACTATGATAGATAAAAGAGGTTAGAAAATGTACACAAACAATGACATCTGTCAACTGATTCAAATAGACAATACAAGGCCATTGCATCAGACCTCGTAACAATACCACGGTTGGTTAAAATTGGAAATATATAGCACTGATGTGCAACTGTTAAACTTGGACAAACAAACAAGACATGCGTTAAATCCTGTACAGCAGTGGTGCTGGAACAATTTCCAGAGTGGGGGTGCTCTCATGAGTGTTACATTACTGAAGCCAGAGGGAATGTAAAAAATCAACTGTTTCACAAAGAACAAGTATACCAAATGAGCCACACTTATTCAGGAGGCGAGTGGTGAAGGTGTGGTATGTAGCCAGTGGCTTGTACTGGAATACACTGTTGTAAATATATCACTTACACTTGGTGTGGTAGCAAACTGTCATTTACAGACAGCACACTTTCCATTGAAATAGTCACTAAAGTTTCACTAACATGTGGTTTTACTGATACAATTATTTAGCACACAAATGATAATCTGTGGAAATATTTCTCATTTCCCCATTATCAACTAATGTGTCTTGATTTGCCTTGATCCCTTTAAAATCTTAGTTTCTCTCACACTTCAGAATTACAAAAAAATTGCTTTCTTAACTTCTGAAATGTTTTGTAATAGTTGCGAAGTTCATTTACAGGTATTTAAATTTTGTTTTGTGTTAGAAAAAAAATAACATCCTACAGCCTTTCCTTTCACACCCCCTGTACCGCAGCAGATACAGACTGTTCACTTTCCAAAAACCTCTAACTGTGCAGTCAGAGAAATAAAAAAGTAAACAGCAGTCCCCATGTTAAAAGAATAAACAGCAATTTGTGAGAAGACATAGCCTGACATTTGTCTTCTGTTCTTGAACGCACAGTAAATGTGACAAGATAACAACAAAATTTAAAGACATCTATATTGCTAATTCATCTTATGGACTCCAGCATGGATATTGTGGTGGTGCTGCAGCATCCCCAGCACCTCTACCTCCAGTGCCTATGCTGTACAGCACAAGAGCAAAGACTGCAATGCCTTTTTGTACAGGACAATAAACTCAACCATAAATTATCAGCAACCTGTATACTTTCCATTTGAAAATGTATATAAAAGTGATAAATATGTCCAAATTAGCTATTAGGTAAAATTTCATCCAATTAGTTGGAAGATATTTACAAAACAGACCCAACAGTTCATATCGATGCAATGGCTATAATCCTGTTGATGACTCTGTACTTTAACCAATTTCTTTACCAATCTCTTTAATAGGAATTTAAGCATGGCGTAATCCATAGAATCAGGATCTATTGCCAGATAGCTAGCAACATTCTTTATGGCTAAATAGCATGAGGAATTATGTTGTAGAGAAATTAATTGTTATGCACAACATATTTTAAAGAGTCTTGATCATCAGTTTCTAACTTAAGCCACAGCTTCATAATTTTCCATATACTCAAAAGAAGATACCAGCCAGGTCCAACTCCAACCTCAAAGATTCAACAGAGCAATTGTTTCTTACCATTAACTATTGTCTCCAAAGTGTACGTTAAAACTGAGATAAAATCATAAAGTATTCAGAATAGTAAAATGCTACGTACCTGCCATATGGACGTGAAAAATACATAAAATGTTGCCCTCCCCAAGGAGCAAAAAATTGGTACAAGGCCATTACCCACAGA
This sequence comes from Calotriton arnoldi, assembly GCA_963921515.1. NCBI lineage: Eukaryota > Metazoa > Chordata > Amphibia > Caudata > Salamandridae > Calotriton > Calotriton arnoldi. Next base: position 4,446,383 of record CAWUFW010000025.1, on the reverse strand, counting down.
TATAGCTTATGCAGTCTGGGTTTTAACATACTCCCTTGTTGAACAATTATTTCTAAATGTTATGCCTCGCTTCCACAAGAAGCCTCTATCATTTACAAAAGATATTAATTCTCGTAATTAAAGGACTTCCAGGCCAGGCTGATAAGGTTCTCAGAGAGCCTGTCAGTGCAGCACTGCAGGTCTGCGTTGACTGAAAGCAGCCAGCACAATTCTGCAGGAGATGGAAAAAGGCAGGGAAGATAGTGGGGGTAAGGTATTTTTACACATTTGATACTGGGAGGCAAGGCCATATTAGATATGACTTCCCCATTACTCATTTGCCTCAGGCTATATGGTTTAAGCAAGGGGAGAATATTTTGGTGTTCATACCTAACACATAATTATAGAAGGGCAACTGTGAGTTACAGGGATGTTTTTCACCTCAGTAAGGTGAAAAACACCTTACTGAGGTGAAAAACCTCAGTAAGGTGTGATATCATAGACAACTCACTATTGGCTTTTGTTGTCTATTTGATATCACTCAGTTACTCATCTATAATTCTATAGGTAAACCCTAAATATGTGTAATCTGAAGCCACACTCAAAGGTGTTAACTTAAGGACCATGTGAAGCGGCTGGAGTGGTTTGGAGTGGTTTGGCAGGTTAATGATCTCTTAATTTTTGGAAGATTTACCGAAAATGCATATTTTTCATGTGTTTCTGGAACATAAGATCAAGTAGTGCAGAATCATTGGCATACATCAGCAAATAAATCCTTTTAATGCCCAACATTGGAGGGAAGTAGTCTACATTTTCAAATTTTAGGGGAAGGTCTACTATGGTGAGCAAAAAGTAAAGGTACCAACACACACCCTTGATTTGACTCATCCTCCATATCAATATTTTTGGTATGTTCTTTTGCAGAACTTAGAAGTAGCCTAATCCATGTTTTAGTGGGTTGTTGCTAAGAATGTTTAACACGACTGGAGGAACATCCCATTTCTAAATTTAGACCCTAGTTTTATCTGATCAACACAATTGAATGCTGAAGATAGATCAATAACATATATATTATTTTCTTTTATTGTGGTTAGGGAAAATATGTTAGTCGAGCTACCAGAACAGAAACCTGATAACTAAACCAGTTATATCAGTACTACAATTAATCAGCTGTATCCCCCCAATAAACAAGTATCATCTAAGAAATATAGGTGTGAGTTCAGACACTTTTAACCCAAGCCTGTGGATCTTCTAGGTCAAAATATTTCTAGTTTCCTAAGTGGATGTAAAAGAGTGTACTGGTACAGGGTAATGTTTGATGTGTATGGGATGGTTCAAGGTCCCATATTCCCTAATTTCGGTTGATTACAGGAGAACTTAGAAATGCCAATGGGCCTTATTTACAAACTGCATTTTGTAGTATGACTAATAGTAATACATACCACTCACACTACAAAATGCAGAGATCTTCATACAGGTATATGTTTTGGTAGTAAATGTAGGAGGCTGGAGGCTACTTACTTCTAAATGGGTTGGTTTTATAGAGATCTAAGGAGGGATTTAGGGAGGGGTAAGCAAACACATCACCCACCCACAAAGGAGTAACCCATTGCTCTTCACAGACTACACTTCTAAAGTTACTACAGCCAAAATGTTCTTAAAACAGTAGTAAATGCATTTCAGTTCACCACCACACATGGCCACCCAGGGGAACTGCAACTCACATCTAATAATGGAGAAAGGAGCTTAAAATCTATCTATATATATATCTATATATATATATATATATATATATATATATATATATATATATATATATATATATATCTACTGGCGGTCGCCAGTAGATAGTTATAGTTAGGACCTATTATCCATAGGAAATCCGCGACATTCTATTTGAAATAACGTTGGCGCCGGTTGACGAATCTTCGCGAAAGTTTCCAACTTGTTGGGGCGCTCCGCTCCGCTCCTACCCTGAAAGTCTCGGGTTGATTCGTCAAGCGGGGGCCGAGAAAAAAGGGGGGTCCCAAAACGTGTTTTCCCCATTCATTTTTCCATAGGAACGTTTAGTCGCAGCTACAGCCCGAACTGCTGAACGGAATTACACCAAATTTGGCAAAGAGGTAGCCCTTGGTTTCAGTGTCGTGCCTTTTGCTTAAATGGTGTAAATCCGTTCAGTAGTTTCTGAGAAAATCACAAATAAAATCACATATATATCTATGGACGAGTAGGGTCCGCGCACCCTGAGCGCACCCTGCGCGCACCGTCCCGATCACGAGCTGCATGCTAATTGGCTGTCAGCTGGCTGTCAACATTCCGATTCAGGAAGTGTTGGCAGCCATTTTGTCCCTCGGTAGAACCGAGGCACAGAAACAAGTGCGCAAAACACACAAAGGGGGCAGGGTAGAAACACCATGACCCCCTAGGTCTGCTCAGGGGGTCCCACAAGGACCCCCTGGGTAGAAAAAAGCATTTTATTTAAAAAAATCGGCGGGATGCGCTTAGGGTGCGCGAATCCCGCCGAGAAAAGAAAAAAAAAGCACAAGAAACACGTCGCCAAACGCACAAAGGGGGCAGGGTAGAAACACCCTGACCCTCTAGGCCTGCTCAACCGCCACCCCCCGGGGCTTTCAAAGGATAATGGTGCGGGAGGGCTCTTAGCCCTCCCGCAGCCCCTGGGACCGCCACCCCCGGGCTTCTTTTTAAAAATTATTTTCACCTGTGTGGGGGGCTCCAGCCCCCCACACGCCCGGGGACCGCCACCTCCCGGGGCACTAAAGATTTGAATATGGGGGTCCGTAACGGCCCCGGGGACCACCACCTCCCCGGGGCTGTGAAATGGTTGGGAGGGGGGCCTCCTGGAGCCCTTGATGGCCCTGGGGACCGCCACCCCCCAGGGCCGGCTCCTGCAGTGTCCCGGGGTGCCTACCCCCGGGACACTGTAGTTTGCTATGACAGGACGGGAAACTTGGTTTGCATTTTGAAAGAGAGAGCAGGAAACCTGCTCTCTCTTTCAAAATGCAAACTAACTGCTTTCCACATGGGGAGCAGCATGTTAGCTGCTCCCCATGTGGAAAGCAATGCCGGCTCCCGTAGGACACGGGGAGCCGGCGGGACTGTGGGGGATTGGGGACCCCCACAGTCCCCAACCAGAGGCCAGGCCCCGGGGGATGGGGTCCCCGGGGCCATAAGTGGCCAGGGAGGGGGCCACGCAGCCCGCCTTCCAAATTAAAAAATTAAAAAAATTAAAAAGGGCAAGGCCGGCCCCGGGGATGGGGTCCCCGGGGCCTTAAATGGCCTGAGGAGGGGGGCCTCGCAGCCCCCCTCCAAATTAAAAAAATAAAACTCAAGGGCATGCCCTGGGGGATGGGGTCCCCGGGGCCAATACAGGCCCAGGGAAGGGGGGCCACGTGGCCCCCTTCCCGTTTTTTATTTTTTATTAAAAAAAAAATGCTCAGGCCCTGGGGGATGGGGTCCCCAGGGCCAAAAGTGGCCAAGGGAAGGGGGGCCACGCAGCCCCCCTCCCATTAAAAAAAATTAGAACTCAGCGCGTTTTAAGAAGGGGAAGTAATTCCCCTTGAATACTGGGGATCTCTGGGGCCAACTAGCCCACCAGGAACCTTCCAGTATGCGCCAGGAGGCTGCGTTGCAGAGAGGTGTACAGAGGCCACGCCCCTTTTACACCTCTCTGCAACGCAGCTCTGTGGCGCTTTTAGAAGTACATGGTGGGCTAGTTGGACTCCAGGGACCCTCAGGATTCAAGGGGACTTAATCCCCCAACTTAAAACGCGCCACGGGGCGCGTTTGCACAGTGGTGAAGGGAGGGGGCGGGGCTTCAGGTGACATGTGTGCAAACAGGCCCCGTGGCGCGTGTTAAGATGGGGAATTAAATCCCCTTCAATCCTGAGGGTCCCTGGGGGCCAACTAGCCCAACAGGTACGTCCAGAAAGCGCCACAGAGCTGCATTGCAGAGAGGTGCAAAAAGGGCGTGGCCTCTGAACACCTCTCTGCAACGCAGCTCCCTGGCGCATACTGGAGGTACAGGGTGGGCTAGTTGGACCCCAGGGACCCTCATGTTTCAAGGGGACTTAATCCCCCAACTTAAAACGCGCCACGGGGCGCGTTTGCACAGATGTCACCTCAGGCCCCGCCCCTCCCTTCACCATTGTGCAAATATTCCTCTAAAATCAACCGAACTACGAATTCCTATTTACTCACCTGTTATCAGGAGAGACCTCAGTGCAGCATCTTTCAGCCCAGTACTGATCCTGAAAAGTAATTTTAAACGTACTTACCAGTAACTTGAATTTCCTTCCATAGGCTAACATTGACTGGTTTCACTTGGAAATTCTTCTAAGTGTGGAGCTTTGGAACTTTATAATATTCCTCTACAATCAGCCGAAATACGAATTCCGATTTACTCACCTGTTATCAGGAGAGACCTCAGTGCTGCATCTTTCAGCCCAGTACTGAGCCTGAAAAGTAATTTTAACCGTACTTACCAGTAACTTGAATTTCCTTCCATAGGATATCATTGTCTGCTTTTTGCTGAAAAAGTTTCTAAGTGTCGATTTTTGAAACATACAAATATTCCTCTAAAATCAGCCGAACTACGAATTCCGATTTACTCACCTGTTATCAGGAGAGACCTCCGTGCTGCATCTTTCAGCCCAGTACTGATCCTGAAAAGTAATTTTAACCGTACTTACCAGTAACTTGAATTTCCTTCCATAGGCTAACATTGACTGGTTTCACTTGGAAATTCTTCTAAGTGTGAAGTTTTGGAACTTTATAATATTCCTCTAAAATCAGCCGAAATACGAATTCCGATTTACTCACCTGTTATCAGGAGAGACCTCAGTGCTGCATCTTTCAGCCCAGTACTGATCCTGAAAAGTAATTTTAACCGTACTTACCAGTAACTTATATTTCCTTCCTCAGGAATCCATTGTCTGGTTTTCAGCAGAAAAGTTTCAAAGTGTTGATTTTCACAAACTACAAATATTCCTTAAAAATCGCCTGTATGACTTAAACGCATTCTTTCAACTGTTTACAGGAGATGCACCAGTGCTGGATCCAGGATCCACCACTGAGTTAGAAAAAGTAACGATAGCACTACTTACCTGCTAAGTGAATTTCCTCCCATAGGATAACATTGGTGATTCTATGTGAAAAAGTTTCTAAATGTCAACTTTTAAAATACAATAATATTCCTTAAAAATCACTACTGTAACCAAAACACTTTTACTCAACTGTTTACAGGAGATGTCCCAGGACTGAATCTAGGATCCAGTCCTGTGGTTAGAAAAGTAATCCATAAAGTAACTAATTGCATTTAGCTAGAAATTCACATTGAGCTCAATGTTGCATTGTGTTTGAAATTGTGTTGCCCATTGCAACAACTGTAACTACTGTACTTAAAAGTCTATTGCCTATTTACAAAGTATTTAAACTAAAGTAATTCATTCTGAGAAAGTATATTTTGTAATGTAATGTATAATGTAATTACAATGTAATTTAAAAATAAAATATCTAAAAATAAATAGTTTAAAAAAATGTAGTAAATCAGTATAAAAAAAAATATATAACAATTAATACATTTAAAAATTGTCATTTCCAAAACCTTTGAAATTCACTGAAAAAAACCATAGGTTTCAGACATGTTATAGTTAGGAATTAGCATTTAAAAACCTTTGAAATTCACTGAAAAACCATAGGTTTCAGGCTTGTTATAGTTAGGAATTAGCATTTTAAAAACCTTTGAAATTCACTGAAAAAACCATAGGTTTCAGGCCTGTTATAGTTAGGGTTTAGCATTTAAAAACCTTTGAAATTCACTGAAAAAACCATAGGTTTTAGGGAAAGTTATAGTTAGTTGGACATTGCACTCGTACAAAACCCGTGAAATTCCCCCGTTATAGTTAGTTCAGCTAACTATAACTCGCGCCCGCAATGCACTGCTGATGACGTCACATATTACATCACTCATGACATGGTCAGTGACATCACTGATGACATCACTGATGACATCTCAAATGACATCACTGATGACATCATCCATGTGAGAATTTAATGCATCTTCTCACACCCTAATATAACTTTTGATACACCCACTCTAAATTACAGACTGCCATTCTCAAAACCATACACACTCCAATACCAATAAGTACATACACACTCACTGATTCTTAGGTCTACACACACACATCTACTCACTCACCCGTACAGTCACTCATACTTACAGTCACTCAGTACAGGACTATCATATGCACTCATACACCTATATAAACACTCACACAACGCAACTCATCCATAGAGGTACTCACACACCTAGTCAGTCATGCAAATAATTAATCACACTCCAATTTACTCACCTATACAGTTATACACACCAGCTCACTTACTCATAAAAATACTAGCACATTCTTACGCTCCTATGCAATCACTGATGCAAGCACACACTCATCCATATAGCCACTCTCACAATCACACACTCTCACTTATAGCCATTTATATACTCCAACACACATATATACTGCCTTTCACATATGTAGTTACTCACACATGTACCACTGAGATATACATTCAATCACTAACACACCCATTCACACACTCACCCACCCATACAGTCCATCACAGACGCACTATTGAAACCATGCACCCAGTGAATCACCCACTCACACATCTATGCACAGAGTCACACACACCCCACCCACACAAACACTGAGGCACCCATACAGATACTCAGAGAACCAATCCATAACCCATATAGACACTCATTTAGCTAGTCAGAAACCCATGCAGCTGCTTACACAACAACAGACAGACGGATACAGACATTCACACAGTTTAGTCACTCACCCATGCATCCAGTAAGATACGTTTAATCACTCACTTATAGACTCAGTCACGCACCTACTAAATCATCCATTCAGACGCTTATACACCCACTCATTCTTCAATATGCCTTTCCCTATATATATTAAACATAGTTAAACTTTACAGAAACACACAGTCACTGGATGATGTCATCAGTGATGTCATCAGTGATGTCATTTGAGATGTCATCAGTGATGTCATCAGTGATGTCACTGACCATGTCATGAGTGATGTAATATGTGACGTCATCAGCAGTGCATTGCGGTGGCGCGAGTTATAGTTAGCTGAACTAACTATAACGGGGGAATTTCACGGGTTTTGTACGAGTGCAATGTCCAACTAACTATAACTTTCCCTAAAACCTATGGTTTTTTCAGTGAATATATATATATATATATGTATATATATATATATATATATATATATGCTTTCAAAGTTGGTTCACTTTCCCCAGGTTCCTGGCGCTCCAGAAGAATAAATTAATCACTTGTACTATCACTGCTGGAGTGCGACCCTTTTTCTTCAAAACGAAGGAATTGTTGGATATATATATATATATATCACTTTGTTCCCATGAAATAGAACAAGATGCCGGCACTCCAAGTTCGTCCCCAAAAAAGTATTAGCACATACAAATGAAACGAGCCAAATCAGGTTTCAATGGTGTAACAGTTCATTAGAAACTGAAAAGTAAAAATAAAACAGGAATCACTATAGTAATGGTTAATAGTAGAGTGCGTCGAAAATATTTTTTTCTATGTACAGAAAGTGTGCTATAAAAAGTAGACATGGATTTTCTTTAACATTTATGTAGTATTAGGCACTAGTCTTTTATTTGTATGTAAATAATGATGACTTTAAATTGTGCACTTTTGTTTGTTCAGTATGGTAATTATGTTTTTCATAATGTGCCACACAGGAAGTGATTGAATAATGTAGCTTCTGGGTGTATAAACATCAAACCTGATTAGACCATGTTTAAAGATGGTGACCGCAAAAAAAAAATACAAAAAAAAATGCCCAAACACAACTGCAAGACAGTTTCCTTTAACTATGTTTATTTTTCACTGACTATAAAATGCAATCACACAATGGCGCTCATGGTCGTGAACAAGGCTGTGTTGTAAAGTCAAACTGCATGGACGTTTCATTTGTATGTGCTAATAAATTCCTTGGACGAACTTGGAGTGCCAACGTTTTGTTCTATTTCATCGGAACAAAGTGTGTGATATTTGGAGACAAAGCAGATGCCTCGAAAGCACAGCACCTCCGGCGTTTTGGAAGCATGCCAGAAAATACATTTGAAGTTTGGAATTTATATAGGTAGTTATAGTTAGGACCATGTTTCCATAGAAACAAGCGCTTTTTGACTTGCCTGTATCTTTGGCGTCGTTTGACGAATCTTCACGAACTTTTCCAAAGAAAGTACCATAGTGGGTCTTGTTGTGCATGGAATGGTTTGGGGTGATCCATTAAGCGGGGACCGAGAAAAGGGGGGTAAAAAAAAGTGTGTTAGTTCCCATAAGAGCTTTGGACGAGACTGCAGCCCCAACTGCTGGACAGAATTACACCAAATTAGCAGAAAGCTAGCTTTTGGTGCGCAGATTGTGCTTTTTGTTATTTGATGTAAATCCGTTCAGTAGTTTTCAAGAAATTGAAAGAAACCCAAATGTATATATCTATGATAGCGGCTAATTTCAGCGGCAGCCCCACTGGCTTAGAGCCAGCAGATGAAAAATATAATTATATTTTATTATCATTTTATTTTTCAGATGCTAGCTGAGCCAGCGTGTGCAGGGTGGGGGGCGGAGGAGTGGTTGGTGCACTTTTAAGTATGCATGTTAGTTTGGCCGGCCGTTTTAGGCTGACCAAAACTGACATGCACACTTAGGTTTCTCCAACCCAGCTGTATTGCACATCCCTGTTGGAGAAACAGCACAGACTCTCTGTGCCTGAGCGAGTGTTAATCCAGCCCACCCAGACCATTCCCCAAGCTGCTCTCATGCTTGAGAGCAGCATGGGGATTGGATGGTGAGTCTGTGACTCTGTCCTAGGAACTGGAAGCAGAGGAGCGCTAGGCAGACGGCAGCACCAAGTAAGTATTTTTTTTAAAAAAATATTAACTCCCCCGCCATGCGCTCCCCCACGTGATCCACCAGCTGCCTCCCCCCCACACCCGCTCCACCCACCCACCCTCCCACTCTTTATCTTTGTCAGCCACAACTGGCTAATTTGCGAACAAAGGCGAGCTTGTGCAGAGAAATGCAGAGCTCTGATTGGCTGACAACACTTCAACCAGGTAGTGTTGGCAGCCACCTTGGGACTCTGCTTCAGAAAGAGGCAAAATAAAGGCCAGCAACAAGCAGAAAGAGGCAAAATAAATCTGAGAACCGAGCAGAAAGAGGAAGGATAAAGGTCAGAATGGAGCAGAAAAAGGCAGAATAAAGGTCAGATATGAGTAGAAAGGGCAAAATAAAGGTGAGAAATGAGCAGAAAGAGGCAAAATAAAGGTGAGAAACGAGAAGACAGTGGCAAAATAAAGGTTAGAAACCAGCAGAAAGACAAAGTAAAGGTGAGAAACTAGCAGAACGAGGCAAAATAAAGGTGAGAAACAAGCAGAAAGAGGCAAAATAAAGGTGAGAAATGAGCAGAAAAAGGCAGAATAAAGGTCAGAAGGGAGCAGAAAAAGGCAAAATAAATGCGAGAACCGAGCAGAAAGAAGCAAAATAAAGGTCAGCAATGAGCAGAAAGAGGCAAAATAAAGGTGAGAAACGAGCAGGAAGAGGCAGAATAAATGTCAGAAGGGTGTAGAAAGAGGCAGAATAAAGTTCAGAAATGACTAGGAAGAGGTGAAATAAAGGTGAGAAATGAGCAGAAAGAGGCAAAATAAAGGTCCGAAACGAGCAGAAAGCAGAAAAATTGAGGTCTGGAGCGAGCAGAAAGAGGCAAAATAACTGACAGAACGAGCAGAAAGAGGCAAAATAGAGAGGAGGAGCGAGCAGAGAAGAGAAGAGGCAGAAAAACAAGCAGAGGAGGCACAAAACTGAAGGCAGCAGCGGGTAGCGGACTGCAGGCAAGCTGGACAGGAGGACTGTCTGTAGTAACTACACTGCGGAACACTAGTTTATTGACTGCTCATCTCCACAGCTTCCAGCAACTCACTGGCTCCTGGGATTTGAATACACACATTCCATCACCATGACAGTGACATCACAAATAGTAAGAGTACAGCAACAGCAATCTCTGGAAAGACTACTACAACATCTCCTTTCTTTCCATGAAACAATAACAAAAGAAAATAGGACTAAAGAAAACATAGCATAAAACAAATGCATAAATAAATAGAAAAATAAAACAACTAGAAAAGAAGAGCAAAGCGGAAACAGTCATAAAAACAATGTACAATAAATCCAAAGATAAAGCTTAAGAAAGAACTATAAATCCAAACGCTTTGGTGGAATCTTTCTCCTACCGCTCTTGCGTGGAGTGACGTATTTAAGTGAACACTTTGGAGGCTGAGAAGGTTGCAGACAACACCCCTTCTTGACTTGCTGGGTATGAGCAGCATCACCCCCAGACTCAAGCCCCAACTGCAACACCACCCTCCTGGGAATCTTGTAAATCCTGGAGAAGTTCCACCTATTCTTCCCATTGACCCTCACAGCAAAACGTGAAGTAGCATCCACTTTAACAGGAGGACCAAATTTTGACAAACCCTTTGCAACGTTGAGAAGATACTTAATCCTCACCCAATCTCCCACACACACACTGGACTTAAAACCAACCACATCTGGGGCCACAGATTGGGTACGCGTCCCTACATCAGCCTAAGTATCCGCACCCTTTGACAGTAAACCTCATTTCTTCATCCAAGCGGGACACCTGTGAAAAGAAGCCACTCTACCATGTAGCAATAGAAAAGGGCTGGAACCCGTGATGGGACTTGGAGTTGTGCGATGTGCCCACAACATGCTCTGAACCGCTTCCTTGATCTCAATCCTAGATGAAACAGCCGACTGAACACACTCAACCAGAATACGGTTTGTGCGCTCAATGAAACCATTGGCCTATGGATGATACAAAGCCACACAGCGATGTGAAATACCATATTGACTTAAGAAGTCAGGCATCTCCTTGGAAGTAAATTGTACGCCGTTGTCAGATACAATCTCTTTTGGGAACCCCTCTCTGGCAAAAAGGCACTGAAGAAACTTGATGACCTCTTGAGTATTGGGATCAGTCATAAACTGAACCTACCACCACTTACTGAAGTAATCGGCAACAACCAAGGTAAACTTGTATTGGTTAGGCAAAACATTGAAAGGACCCACAAAGTCTATGGCCAACTTCAACCAAGGGCCATTGGGAACTTCCACCTCTTGTATGGGAGGAGCAGCAACCTTGATAACTTTGTCACTAGTGCAACATGTCACACATCCTTCCACAACATCATTTACTTGGCAGTCCATAGAAAGGCCAACAGTACACACACCGGATCCTCCTTTTGGTACTCATCTGTCCAAGATGTCCTTCATGTCCATAATCGATGATGCAAGCTCTCAACGACTCAGGAGGAATAAATGTATCCCCCGCATGACCATTTGACCACCCTCCAAGGTAAGTTCATCTGCAATCTTAGCAAAAGGATGAAGATCACCATCCAAATGTTTTTCCTTAGGCCACCCGGAAACAATGAACCCCTTTACTCTCTTGAGAACAGAGTCCGAGTCCATCGCACAAAACCATTCATGTTCAGTAAAACAACCCACACTACAAGCATCCACTGCAGCAATCAAACATTCTTCATCAACATCATCATCACAAAGTTCTTGTTTTCCCTATGGTAAGGGAGACCTTGAAAGAAAATCAGCCCTTGTGTTTTTTCCACCAGGTATGTGAGCAACATCGAAGTTATATTGTAACAGTTTGGAACTTAACCTTGCAATTCTCAGAGTATGATCTTTGACAATATTACCCTTGAGAATGGGAATGAGAGGTTTGTGGTCAGTAAGTAATCTACAGGTTTTACCCCACAGAAAACACTTGAATCTTTCGACAGCCCAACAACACGCCAACAACTCTCTTTCAATAACTGAGTAATTCTTTTCACTCAGACGTAACGCTCGGGAGGCAAATCCAACAGTGTGTTCCTTCCCCTGCTTGACCTGAGAAATCATCCCTCCCAAACCATCCAAACTAGCATCCACCGACACAGTACACTGGTAGAGAGGATCAAAAGGTGTAAGAATTTTGCAAGATCCTAGTTCTTATTTGATGCGAATAAACTCATCTTGACAGTGTTCATCCCAGATATACGTGGCTTTTCTCTTGAGCAGACCCCTCAAATGTATAGTTTTAGCAGCAAAATTAGAGATAAAACTCACAAACACCCAAAAATGAAGAGACCTGTTCTTTGGACGTAAGCAAGGAGCATTGGCAATAGCCTCGATAAGGCCTTCTCTAGGTACAATACCATCACCAGAAATGCAATGACCCAAATACTCAATGGATTCCACACCAAAAACACACTTGAGTTTGTTTGCCACGATCCCTTTCCTCTGCAATCTGTCCAAGACAACTGCAAGATTTTTGTCATGTGACTCCCTGCACTTTCCAGTGACCAAAATGTCATCCTGAAAAACCACAGTATCCGTGACACCTTCCAAAACTTTCTCCATAACCCGTTGAAAAACTGAGGCTGCCGAAGCCAGGCCAAACGGCATCCTTCTGAACTGAAAGGTGCCTACAGGTGACACAATAGCAGTCAAATTCTTACAAGCGGGATCCAACTCCACTTGATGGTAAGCAGAGGCAAGATCTATCTTAGAAAAATATCTCGCACCAGCAAACCTAGAAAGAATATCATCGATGCGAGGGAGAGGATGAGAGTCCACCCAGATCTCCTTGTTCAGACTGCGCAAGTCAATACAGACTCTCAGACTCCTATTCTTTTTGCAGGCAACCACCAAGGGAGACAACCAAAGAGAGGGCTCAATCAGTTCAATAACTTCCTACTCACACATCCTTTTGAGTTCAGCTGACAAATCATCCCTGATACTAAACGGCAAATTGTGTAATTTGTGCTTAACAGGGACAGCCTGACCTTAACTTTGATAAAATGCTTGAAACCTTTGACACATCCCAATTTATCTGCAAAGACACTTACAAATTTGTTGGACCATGCGACCAAACTCTCACCATGAGAAGAATCATCCACCACTGAGACTTGCTCAACCATACCAGGTCTAAGAGTCATGCCAAACAGGCCCTGGTGATACCAACCAAGGATATTGAGTCCTTTCTTTGCCACATAGACCTTCCCTTGGATATGTCTGTCTTTGAAAACAAGGGTTGTTTAAAAAAAAACCTTTAAATCAATCTTCCTCCCTTCATAAGAAACAGGACTTCTGTCTGGCGGATTGAGAGGTTTGTTCCCCCAAATGCTCTCAAACAACTCTTCGGTAACCATAGTCATATGTGCTCCAGAATTCACCAACAATTGTACAGACTTTCCATCGACCAACACATCAACCACAGGATCAACGCAATTCTCCGAGTCATCCTTAACAACAACAATCACATCAGTTAACGAGCTCACAACCTCAGTCAGAAGATCACTCTTATCCTCCTCAGAATACACAACACTGACATTACCGTGAAACCTACACCCTTTGGCAAAATGCCCTTGTTTACCACACTTCCGACAAGACGCATTCCTAGCCGGACACAACCGGGAATTAGGAAAATGAGAAGGGAACCCACATTTTGTACACACATTCTTTGAGGAACTTCCTTTCTTCTCTGTTTTGATAGGAAAGTACCTGCTCCCTTTTGGCTCACTGTGAGGTTTGTCTTTGTCCCCCTGTAGCTTATCACCATGATCTTTATGCTCCTTCACTACACCCACAACATCTTTCTTGGTTTTAAGCTACCTCAAGGCTTTTTGGGATAGTTCAATGCTTTTGACGATGGTAATGGTTTCTTGCAAAGAGGGATTCTTTAGAGTAAGTAATTTCTCTTGGACCTTTTTGTCTCTACAATGGACAACAATTTGATCATGAATAAGTTGAGAAGTAAAATGTTCAAACTCACACTCTGAAGCAAGGATGCGTAGAGCCGCAACATAAGACACAATGCTTTCATCTGTGTCTTGCTCTCTCTTAAAAAAACTTGTGTCTGGCTACAACTAGACTACCCACAACATCAAACTGTTTCTCCAACATTTTCACAGCTTGATCAAATTCATTTAATTCATCTTCTCCCTCAACAATATCAAGGGAGGTAGGTGTTCCAGAACAGCATGCCCCTCAAACCCTAGATTATGTTCCAGTATGAATCGTTTCATTTCAGCACTAAATCTTGTACCCCCCATGGCACCTAAATATTTCACAAAAGCCCTGTACCATACCTTCCACCTTACTGGCGGATCACCTGGAAGCTGTAAAAATGGTGGAGGCGGTTGTACATTCTGCATAATGACAGTGAAATACTTTACAATTTATGACTGTAAAAAAAACTGACAAAAAGAAGTTCCACCTGCAAAGCAAAGAATGTTATGACATACAAATATACATAAGCAATGTTATTTTCCTTTCTTTTTTGGGGGGAAAAGAAATATGAATAAATTGCTAAAAGAACTTATTCTTAACTGCAGAGCGTCCTCTTTCATAGACAGCCGTAAATAAATAAGGTAGAGTAAATATGTCAAAAACGCTACGCAAGTCAAAGTACAAGCACGCTGAAAGTAAACTGTCTCCTGAGCGTTGAATCCACTCATGCTGTGATCATCCAATGATTTATTTTCTGCTCCAGCAGCACGTAAACACAGTGACTTCAACCTTCCGCATACTCAGACAAAACGAGAGGGGATCACTCTGAGTGTTAAATTTGTCCGATGCCTAGCAACAGCCGAACAGCTATAGTGTAATGCCGTAGAATATGGCACGTTGCTACGTCGATTACATTAAAGCAGCCTTGCAGCCTTCAGCGGGACGGGGAGACACAGGGCGAAGTGCGCGATGACTTGAACAATTACGCACTGCTTGCATTCACCAGGGAGACGCAGGGTGACGTGCACAATGACAGCAGCAGTTACGCGCGGTTTCTCTTCACCAACTCCCACTGCACATTCCAATGCATCATCAGAAAGAGATGCCCGTGACAGCTGAACGATCTCCGTGCTGATAAGCCAATGCGTGCGCACAACGAGCTGAAAACAACGATCACGGTGCTGATAAGCCGATGCGCACAGCAAATGGAAGACTCAAAGAACAACACAGCAAAAACATTTGCGCTCCCTCACTAGTGAAGCCGGTAAAGCAGGTCCCATACTTATATATGCGAGAGCAACTTACAGTTCTGTGCTGCTTACACCTGAAGTTTCACAGCCTGGAAGACGATGAGAATATAGCTTCTCAATTCCATAGCAGAAACGGAACAAGCGTCTGAAACGGCCTCTACGATGTCTTCAGGACAAGGAAATTCTTGTTAAAGCAGAAGCAGGCTCTCGCAGGAGTGGTTCAAATGTCTCCGAAACCAACTGGCTGAAGATCCAAAATGAAGAAGAGTGCAGCACACGTGGGTGGAGAGAGGAACAGTCCAACTCGTCGCCAATTTTGTAGTAACTACACTGGGGCAGGTAAGTGTAGGAACACTAGTTTATTCACTGTTCATCTCCACAGTTTCCAGCAACTCACTGGCTCCTGGGATTTGAATACACACATTCCATCACCATGACAGTGACATCACAAATAGTAAGAGTACAGCAACAGCAATCTCTGGAAAGACTACTACACTATCATTGGGGTAGCTGGCCCGAGGACCTGTTCTCTTGTGCCCCCTACTTTTTTACCACACACCCACTGACAGACCCACTCATACTCTTATGCACCCACTCACAAACCCACTCACGTACCCACTCACAGACACACTCAGATACTAATGCACCCACTGACACACACACTCAGGCACTCATGCACCCACTCACAGATCCATTCAAGCACTCATTCACCACCTCACAGACCCACTCAGACTCACACACACACCCATTCAGAGACTCACACACCTACTCACACACTCATGCATGCATTCACAGACCCACTCAGAGACTCAAACACCCACTCAGACACTCACTCACCCAATCACAGATCCACTCAGACACTCATGCACTCACTCACAGACCCACTCACACATCCACAAAGGCACTCGTACACCCTCTTGCACAGTCATGTACAAGCCCATACAGTCACTCATACACCTACTCACAGACCCATACAGTGACTCACACACCCACAAACCCACTCACGCACCTACTCAGAGGCCCATACAGCCACTCACACACACATTCACCTACCTATACAGCCACTCACACACCCACTCTCAAAGGTTACAGGTTATAGTTAGGAAATAAAAATAAAAAAACTGTTGAAATTCACTGAATAAAACAAAGGTTACAGAGATGTTATAGTTAGGAAATAGAATTTATAAAACCTAGGAATTCACTGAAAAACAAAAAGGTTACAACAAAGACATTATAGTTAGGAAATAGAATTTTAAAAACTTAGAAATTCACCGAGAAAAACAGAGGTCACAGGGATGTTATAGTTAGGCTCAGATTTCACTCATAGAAAACCAGTGAAATTCAGCAGTTATAGTTACCTGAGCTAACTACACCTTACGCCCCACAATACACTGCTTATGACCGCACACTTTACATATTACATCACTCATTACATGGTCAGTGATATCACTGATGACATCATTGATGACATCTCAAATGACATCACTGATGACAATATCCACAGAACCACTCACACACCGACACAACCACTCATACACCCATTCACAGACCCATACAACTAGTGACACACATATTCACTCACTCATACAGCCACTGACATAACCACTCACTCACCCATATGGCCACTCACAGACCCATACAACTACTGACACACGCACTCACTCACCCATACAGCCATTCACACACCCACAAAACCCTAACACATTCACTCACAGACCGATACAGCTACTCACACACTTACACCCATACAACCCCTCACATACCCATTCACACACCCACATAGCCACTCACACAGCCACTCACTCACTCATACAGCCACTCACAGCCATTCGCTCACCCCTACAGCTACTAACTGAGCTAGTCACTCACCCATATAGCCACTCACACATCCATTCACTCATCCACAAAACCACTTACATACCCATTCACACATCAATACAATCACTCATTTGCCCACTCACTCATCTATACAGCCACTCATACAAATACTTACTGTACAAAACAGCCACTCACACACCCACTCACTTACCCATAAACCCAGTGAAACAGCCACTCACTTACCCATGCATCCACTTACTCACCCAGTCACTCACCCATAGTCATTCACACAGCCATGCAGTCACCCATACAGCCACTCACAAACATACTCATCCACCAATAGTGCCACTCACACAGCCACCACAGTCACCAATACAGCCACTCATACACACTCACCCACCCATACAGCCACTCACACAGTCACTTTAACCCATTCAGCCACTCAGACACCCACTCCCACACTTATGAAGACTGTCACAGTGCCATTCAGATGACATATATTAGAAACAGTATCACTCATCAGTAGTACAAAAAGAATAGGAATTTAAATTATACAGTAGCTTAGTTTATATCTTTAACTCTGAGAAACTTTTATGAAACACTTACACTCACTGGATGATGTCACTGACCATGTCATATGATGTAATATGTGAGGGCATAAGCAGTACATTGCAGAGGCGTAAGTTATAGTTAGCTCAGGTACTGAATTTCACTGGTTTTGTACGGGTGAAATCTGAGCCTAACTATAAAATCCCTGCAACCTTTGGTTTTATCAGTGAATTGATAAGGTTTTATTTTAAATTCTATTTCCTAACTATAACGTCCCTATAACCTTTGGTTTTTTTCACTGAATTTCTACTTTTTAAAATGTTGAATCCTAACTGTAGCCTGTCACCTTTTGAGAAGGGGTGTGTGAGTGGCTGTGTGGGTCTGTGAGTGCTTGTATATATGTGAGTGTCTGTGTGGGTCGGAGAGTGGGTGTGTGAGTACCTGTATGAGTGTGTGAGTGGGTGTATGAGTGTCTGTGTGTGTCTGTGAGTGGGTCTGTGAGTGCCTGTGTGGGTCTGTGAGTAGTTCTGTGAGTGGTGTGTGGGTCTGTGAGTGGGTGTGTGAGTGCCTGTGTGGGTGTGTGAGTGGCTCTGTGAGTGCCTGCGTGAGTGTCTGAGTGGGTGTGTGAGTGCCTATGTGAGTGGCTGTGTGGGTATGTGAGTGGCTGTGTATATGTGAGTAGGTGTGTGAGTATCTGTGTGGGTCTGTGAGTTGTTGTATGAGTGTCTGAGTGTCTGTGAGTGGGTCTGTGAGTGCCTGTGTGGGTCTGTGAGTGGGTGTGTGAGTGCCTCTGTGGGTCTGTGAGTACCTGTGTGAGTGTCTGAGTACCTGTGTGGCTCTGTGAATGGGTCTGTGAATGCCTGTGTGGGTTGTGAGTGGATGTATGAGTGCCTATGTGGGCCTGTGAGTGGGTGTGTATGCACCTGTGTATGTCTGTGAGTAGGTGTCTGAGTGGTGCCATGCATTTTGAGTATTTGCATACTTAGGGTATTTAAAAGGAAAAAATGGACTCTGCTCTCACCAGGAGATGACAAGAAAGAAACAACTCATCACAGTCACTACCCATCAGATTATGCTCCAATAGTTCAACGATGAATTCACCTCCATAATGCATTTCATATTGTTTTTCAATGTGGAATATGTTAATGTTAATGTTAATGTTAATTACACTTGTAGAGCGCAGCTGCTACCCGAAGGTATCCTGGAGCTAAGGTAAAGCTCTCCACGGGGATCATAATGCTTGGTGAATTGCGATAACCTAATTTGTAAAAAGCCAAGTCTTTAGAGCCCTCCTGAAAGCCATCAGCTTGGTCATACGTCTCAGATGAATTGGGAGGGTATTCCAGGCCCTAGCCACATTTGCAATAAAACTTCTGCCCCCCCAATTAGCTTTTTTCACCCGGGGCATCATCACCAGTTTTGCATCCGAGGACCTGAGTGCTCTTTTCGGAAGATCCCAGCGGAAATGTTGTTTTAAGAAGTCAGGCCCCGTTCCCTGAAGGGCCTTAAAGACCAGACAGAGTGCCTTAAACTGGGTGCGCTTTCTGACTGGCAGCCAATGAAGTTTTCTAATCTCGAATATGAGAGGAAACACCTTGCCTTTGCCAAGCCCAAGAAGTTAGGATTGTTTGTGCTTTATTGAAGTGGCGCTTCAACTGGGGCACCTGCTATGGGTGTATTTGTAAGTGCTTTCCATTGAGGTTTAATTTCTGTGAAATCCACACTAGGATCAGAATCAAAGCACATTTTTTCCAAGAAGAGTCCCCAGTTTTGCCGAAAACGTCTACCCAACAAGGAGTACTTTCATCTGGTTAATTAGTAAGTGCTACCTTGTTGGGTAAATGTCTTGTGCGTGTTCTGCACTACAGATGCATAAAGGACCACAAGGTAATGTTTCCAGTGGCCTTGTGTGCATGTAATTTCAGCAACGTGATTCTTCCTCGAGCATCTTCATCCACAAATCTGTGATAACGTGAATCCTCTTCAAGAGAAGTCAACAAGTCTAAAAAGAGGTGAATCTCCACCAAATAGGGGTACTTCCTCTTAACTAAATGAAGTAAGTGCTTCTTTGTTTTATGGAGATGTCCTCGTATTCCTCTGCATCAATAACGTGTGACTAAAATCGTCTGGAAACGTGCTCGGGGGCCTTTTGTTAAGCTGTCCATCAACGTGGGAAAAGGCAGGAAGACCTTTGCATACTACTAAGGAAACCAGGGCATAGACAAATGGGCGGAGCTTGCAGATGATTTTGGGCATTTGCGAACTCAGGGTAATTAAAAAGGAGAATCATGTACTCTGCTGTCACCAGGAGACGATGAGAAAGAAATCACTCATCAGTCACCACAGATCAGATTGTTCTCCAATAGATCAACGATTCATTCACCTCCATTAAGGATTTCAGATTGTTTTTTAACATTGAATACAAGAGGAAACACACTCACTTTGCGTTGCTCAAGCCCTTCAGGCCCGAGAACCCCATCCCCTGGGGCCTGGCCATGATTTAATGGGGTAGGGGAGTCGCATGTTTCCCTTCCCCGAGCCGATTTAGGCCCCAGAGCCCAGCCATAATTCAATGGGGTAGGGGGGGCATATGGCCCTCCGGACCGATTACAGCCCTGGGGACACCATCCCCTGGGGCCCGGCCATAATTCAATAGGGTAGGGGTGATTTTGATCCTGGGGACAACATCCCTGGGTGCCCTAGTACCAGTGTGGTTTGATGGGGACCGCGGGGGAGCCTCAAGGCCCCCACGGCCCAGCCTGCTGCCCGTCTCCTGCGGGAGCTGGCATTGCTCTCGCACACAGGGAGCTGCTAAATATGCAGCTCCCTGTGTGCGGGAGCAATCTTTCATCTGCTTCCATGCCCACATGACAGCGGACAGGGAAATAGATGAAAACTCCACTCCCAGCAAGCTGGAGAGGTTTGACAGCTCCAGCTTGCTGGGAGCAGAGTTATCTTTGCTCTTGCTTGGCCAAGCAAAAGCAAACAGCTATGTCCTGGGAGTGGGCACCCCAGGACATAACAGGAGCCTGCCCTTGAGGGTGTCGGTCCCCAGGGCTAAATTGGCTCCAGGAGGGGGGCCGCGTGGCACCCTCCTTTGTTTTGCACAGGCCTGCCCTGGGGGGAGATGGTGGTCCCCGGGGCATATATGGCCCGGGAGGGGGGCTGCGTGGCCCTACTCCATGTTTAAATTTTGGATTTGGCACCGGGGAGCTGGTGGTCCCTGGGGGCTCAAATTAGCCTTAGGAGGGGGGCCCTGTGCGGCCCCCCTCCTTTACTTTTTAAATATGCCCCTGGGACCTGCCCACCCGGGGGCTATAGTGTACACAAGTTTGGAAACCCACAATTGGGGTTTTTTTCTCCAATTTTGCCAAAAATGTGCAGATCCGCTGCAATTTTGCCACAAAATAGCAAAAAACTAATATTTTAAACCCCCAGCAGGGTTGCTGTGGGACCTTTCCACCACACCTAGGGGGTCAGGGTAGTCATACCCTGCCACCTTTTCTTTATTTTTAATGTTTTTGGGGGGACTCGGCTAAAGTTGTGTCCTAAGATGGCTGCCAACACTTCCTTCCTAGTTGAAGTGTTGACAGCCAATCAGATTTCAGCATGGATCCGCACGCCTAGATATAAAGATTTGTTTTCCAGATAATATATCTAAAACTACTGATCTGATTTACACCAAATCACAAAAAGCACGCTTTCTGGACCAAGAGCTAACTTTCTGCCACATTTGGTGTAACTCCGTCCAGCAGTTCGGGCTGCAGTCGTGTTCAAAATCCCTATGGGAATTAGCATGGGGAAAATCACCTTGAAACTTTCCAAACAGTAGCTGAAGTGAGCGTTGAAGTTTTGGGGAAAATTCCCTCAACCACCGCCAAATATATAGGCAAGTCAAAAAACGCTTTTCCCATGGAAACATGGTCCTAACTATATATATATATATATGACCAAGCTTGCGTGAGGCGAGCGAAACGCGTCATGGCGGGCACTACGCCTGAACAGCTATGGAGTGAATAATTTCAATAAATCACGGCACTGCAAACTTACAACATTGGAGATGTTTGAATTTTTCTTGGAGGCATTCAAGAGGTCCGTGCCAGGTGGTCCTTTCGAGAGATTGGCAGGCCAGGAGTTGCAGTGGGATATATATATATATTATCTACTGGCGGTCGCCAGTAGATAGTTATAGTTAGGACCTATTATCCATAGGAAATCCGTAACATTCTATTCCCAATAACTTTGGCGTCGTTTGACGAATCATCGCGAAATTTTCAAAACTAGTGGGGCGCTCCGGTCCGCTCCTGTCTTGAAAGTTTCGGGGTGATTCATCAAGCGGGGGCCGAGAAAAAAGGGGGGTCCCAAAACGTGTTTTCTCCATGTTAATTCCCATAGGAAATTTTAGCCACGGCTACAGCCCGAACTGCTGAACGGAATTACACCAAATTTTGCAGAAAGGTAGCGCTTGGTTCAGAAAGCGACCTTTTTTTAAAATGGTGTAAATCCGTTCAGTAGTTGCGGAGAAATTAAAAAAATAAGAGTGAAAAAATCAATTTCCCATAGGAAACTTTATGCAAGGCTACAGCAAAACCTGCTGAACGGAATTACACTAAATTTGGCAAAAAGGTAGTGCTTGGTTCAGAAAGCACCTTTTTTAAAAATGGTGTAAATCCGTTCAGTAGTTGCTGAGAAAATCCAAAATAAAAGTTTCGATATCTATGGCCGCGGTGGATCCGCGCACCCTCCCGATCACGAGCTGCATGCTAATTGGCTGTCAACACTCCAAACCAGGAAGTGTTGGCAGCCATCTTGATCCTCGGTAGAACCGAGGAACAAGAAAGCAGTAAAACAACTGCGTAAAACGCAAAAAGGGGGCAGGGTAGAAACACCCTGACCCCCTAGGCCTGCTCAGGGGGTCCAATAAGGACCCCCAGGGCCCCCCCAAAAAAAATTTCTTAAAAATCGGCGGGATGCGCTTAGGATGCGCGGATCCCGCGAGAAAAAAAAAATGAAGCGCGGTCTCCCGCGCTTTGTGGTTAATTGGCCCCCGGGTGGGCCAAGTCCCGGGGGCATGGGGGGTTTATTTAATAATATGGGGGGCCTCTAAGGCCCCCCAAGCCCCGGGGACCGCCACCTCCCGGGGCTTTAAAAAAATAATGGTGCGGGAGGGCTCTCGGCCCTCCCACAGCCCCGGGGACCGCCACCCCCGGAGCATCTTTTAAGAAAAAATAAAACTACCTGTGTGGGGGGCTCAAGCCCCCCCACATGCCCCGGGGACCGCCACCTCCCCGGGGCACTAAATATTTCAATATGGGGGTCCGTTACGGATCCCCGAGCCCCGGGGACCACCACCTCCCCGGAGCTTTGCCAATGGAGGGAGGGGGGCCGCGCTGCCCCCCTCCTGGAGCCCTTGATGGCCCTGGGGACCACCACCCCCCAGGGCCGGCTCCTGCAGTGTCCCGGGGTGCCTACCCCGGGACACTGCTGTTTGCAATCACAGGACGGGAGCCTCGCGGCTCCCGTCCTGTGATTGCAAACTTGCTTTGCTTCATTGAAGCGAGAGCAGGAAACCTGCTCTCGCTTCAATGAAGCAAAGCAGAATTGCTTTTCCATAAGGGGAGCTGCATGTCAGCAGCTCCCCTTATGGAAAAGCAATGCCGGCTCCCGTAGGACGTGGGGAGCCGGCGGGACCGTGGGTGGATTGGGGACCCCTCCAGAGTCCCCAACGAGTGGCCAGGCCCCGGGGGATGGGGTCCCCGGGGCTATTAGTGGCCTGGGAGGGGGACCACGCAGCCCCCCTCCCCATAAAGAATTTTTTTTTTTAAACGTTCAGGCCGGCCCCGGGGGATGGGGTCCCTGGGGCCTTAAATGGCCTGAGGAGGGGGGCCACGCAGCCCCCCTCCAAAAATTTAAATAGAAAAAAAAAGAGGGCATACCCCGGGGGATAGGGTCCCCGGGGCCAATAGAGGCCCAGGAAAGGGGGGCCACGCGGCCCCCTCCCCATTTCTTTTATCTAAAAAAAAAAAATCCTCAGGCCCCGGGGGATGGGGTCCCCGGGGCCAAAAGTGGCCGAGGGAAGGGGGGCCACGAAGCCCCCCTCCCATACAAAAAAAAAAAAAGACCGGCATCATGCCGGAGGCCCCGCCCCCTCCCTGCAGCAGTCTGCAAACGCGCCCCCTGGCGCGTTTTAAGAAGGGGAAGTAATTCCCCTTGAATACTGGGGGTCCCTGGGAGCCAACTAGCCCACCAGGAATCTCCAGTATGCGCCAGGGAGCTGCGTTGCAGAGAGGTGTACAGAGGCCACGCCCCTTTTTACACCTCTCTGCAACGCAGCTCTGTGGTGCTTTTTGGAGGTACATGGTGGGCTAGTTGGACTCCAGGGACCCTCAGGATTCAAGGGGACTTAATCCCCCAACTTAAAACGCGCCACGGGGTGCGTTTGCACAGTGGTGAAGGGAGGGGCGGGGCTTCAGGTGACATGTGTGCAAACAGGCTCGTGGCGCGTTTTAAGATGGGGAATTAAATCCCCTTCAATCCTGAGGGTCCTGGGGCCAACTAGCCCACCAGGTACCTCCAGTAAGCGCCACGGAGCTGCGTTGCAGAGTGTTGTAAAAAGGGGCGTGGCCTCTGAACACCTCTCTGCAACGCAGCTCTCTGGCGCATACTGGAGGTATCTGGTGGGCTAGTTGGCCCCTAGGGACCCTCGGCATTGAGGAGGAATTAATTCTCCAACTTAAAACGCGCCACAGGGCGTGTTTGCAGACATGTCACCTCAGGCCCCACCCCCTTCCTTCACCATTGTGCAAATATTCCTCTAAAATCAGCCTAACTACGAATTCCGATTTACTCACCTGTTATCAGGAGAGACCTCAGTGCTGCATCTTTGAGCCCAGTACTAATCCTGAAAAGTAATTTTAACCGTACTTACCAGTAACTTGAATTTCCTTCCATAGGCTAACATTGACTGGTTTCACTTGGAAATTCTTCTAAGTGTGGAGTTTTGGAACTTTATAATATTCCTCTAAAATCAGCCGAACTACGAATTCCGATTTACTCACCTGTTATCAGGAGAGACCTCAGTGCTGCATCTTTCAGCCCAGTACTGATCCTGAAAAGTAATTTTAACCGTACTTACCAGTAACTTGAATTTCCTTCCATAGGATATCATTGCCTGCTTTTTGCTGAAAAAGTTTCTAAGTGTCGATTTTTTAAACATACAAATATTCCTCTAAAATCAGCAGAACTACGAATTCCGATTTACTCACCTGTTATCAGGAGAGACCTCAGTGCTGCATGTTTGAGCCCAGTACTGATCCTGAAAAGTAATTTTAACCGTACTTACCAGTAACTTGAATTTCCTTCCATAGGCTAACAGTGAACGGTTTCACTTGGAAATTCTTCTAAGTGTGGAGCTTTGGAACTTTATAATATTCCTCTAAAATCAGCCAAACTACGAATTCCGATTTACTCACCTGTTATCAGGAGAGACCTCAGTGCTGCATCTTTGAGCCCAGTACTGATCCTGAAAAGTAATTCTAACCGTACTTTCCAGTAACTTGAATTTCCTTCCATAGGCTAACATTGACTGGTTTCACTTGGAAATTCTTCTAAGTGTGGAGCTTTGGAACTTTATAATATTCCTCTAAGATCAGCTGAACTACGAATTCCGATTTACTCACCTGTTATCAGGAGAGAATCCAGTGCTGCATCTTTTAGCCCAGCACTGATCCTGAAAAGTAATTCTAACCGTACTTACCAGTAACTTGAATTTCCTTCCATAGGAATCCATTGTCTGGTTTTCAGCAGAAAAGTTTCAAAGTGTCGTTTTTCACAAACTACAAATATTCCTTAAAAATCGCCTGTATGACTTAAACGCATTCTTTCAACTGTTTACAGGAGATGCACCAGTGCTGGATCCAGTATCCACCACTGAGTAAGAAAAAGTAACGATAACACTACTTACCTGCTAAGTGAATTTCCTCCCATAGGATAACATTGGTGATTCTATGTGAAAAAGTTTCTAAGTGTCAACTTTTAAAATACAATAATATTCCTTAAAAATCACTACTGTAACCAAAACGCTTTTACTCAACTGTTTACAGGAGATGTCCCAGGACTGTATCTAGGATCCAGTCATGTGGTTAGAAAAGTAATCCATAAAGTAACTAATTGCATTTAACTAGAAATTCAGCATTGAGCTCAATGTTGCATTGTGTTTGAAATTGTGTTGCCCATTGCAACAACTGTAACTACTGTACTTAAAAGTCTATTGCCTATTTGCAAAGTATTTAAACTAAAGTAATTCATTCTGAGAAAGTATATTTTGTAATGTAATGTATAATGTAATTACAATGTAATTTAAAAAATAAAATATCTAAAAATAAATAGTTTAAAAAATGTAGTAAATCCGTATCAAAAAAATAAATATAACAATTAATACATTTAAAAATTGTCATTTACAAAACCTTTGAAATGCACTGAAAAAAACCATAGGTTTCAGACATGTTATAGTTAGGAATTAGCATTTAAAAAACCTTTGAAATTCACTGAAAAAACCATAGGTTTCAGGCACGTTATAGTTAGAAATTAGCATTTAAAAAACCTTACAAATTCACTGAAAAAACCATAGGTTTTAGGGACAGTTATAGTTAGTTGGACATTGCACTCGTACAAAACCCGTGAAATTCCCCGTTATAGTTAGTTCAGCTAACTATAACTCGCGCCCCGCAATGCACTGCTGATGACGTCACATATTACATCACTCATGACATGGTCAGTGACATCACTGATGACATCACTGATGACATCTCAAAAGTTTTAGGGCTCAAGAGCCTGATGGCATTTCTTCAGACTTTATCAAATTAAATCCTTGCCTATAGGCCAGATCTTGGCATTATTGTTTGGAGCAATAATCAGTGGCCAGTACATGGCAGAATCCTGAAGAGGTAGCATCAGGTTTCCGTTGTTTAAAAAAGGGTGATGGGGCCCTGTCATCAAATTATCATATGATCACCTTGTTGGACATTCCTAGTAAACTTTATGCGAGGCATCTGGTGGGCTGCTTGGGTGAGTGGGGCCAGAATTCTATCTTTGGCGCAAATGGGCTTTAGCAAATGGTATTCAACCATGGATGGCTGCATGATAATAAACCTGTTGGCTGAAGAATACACCCTGAAAAGGAAACAGTCCTTTTATTTGTCTTACATCAATTTGTCAACAGCGTTTTACACTATAATTAGGACGCTACTCTGGGAAAAGATGGGCAGATGTAACTGTCCTCATGGACTATTGAAGATGATAATTCAATTGCATGATGGCTCGTGGACTAGAGTGGAACTTTGGGTCAACGGGGCCTTGTCCAAAAAGATCTGTACCCCTAATGGTCTTAGGCAGGGTTGCATCTTGGCACTGCTCTTGTTTTCAATCTATATAGCGGATGCCATGGTAGATCTTAATCAGGTCTGTCTTTCCCGCTTAGACTTGGAACGGAGGCTATATCTGCTCTGTTTTATGCAGACGACATAGTGCTATTAGATGTGACGCCTGTGGGTAAGGAAGAAAATATAGATACTTAGGCCTTCTTTTTAATCATAATCTACATTTTCAAGCTCCTATTGACCTCCTGGAATCACGTACCAAGTCCATCACTGTTGCTCTACAAAGACTGCATTTAGCCCTGGGCCACAAGTCAGCCGAAGTCTTGAGAGAGACGTACGTGAAAATCGTAAATTTGTTACTTTATGTTTGTGAGGTTATGGCAGTAAGAATATTACGCATTTGCAAACCATTGAAACCAATATCTGGAAAAGATGGCTGGGGTTACCTAGAGGCTCAGTGAATAGTGCCTTGAGGCTTGAGCTGGGCCTCATTAACATTCTACTGAAATATAAACAGAGGATGCTTAATTATTGGGACTGTCTTTTAAAATCAAAGAAGGCTTCTTGAGGCATATTATAAAATCCCATTTGCATGGGAAGTATGTCAGTCAATGGGTTGCTAACCTTCAGAGAATTAAGCCTTCTCTGAATCTCCCAGCATGATATGAACCCCCATGCATGTCCACATTCCAACAGAAATGAGTATTAAAGTGTCAGATAAAAGAGGGCTCGAGGAATAGCGACCTAGCCAACGTGAGTAACAAAACTAATCTGCTACATTTATTGGAAGCAGATTATAGTGGCCTAATCCAGCCTTATCTGTGTGACATAAAAAGTAGATATGTAAGGAGGTGGACCTTGAAGGTAAGGCTGGGTGAGGTCCCTTCCTTGATCAGGTGGCAAGGGGTCCAACACGCCAGGATGGAAAATGATATTTGCCCCTTTAGCCAAACTGCTGTATTGTCTCTCTCACATATAACTGTTTTCTGTGTACACTTTGATAAAATAAGAAGAAACATGTTACTTCCGGGTTTTAGAAATTTGTAGGTACAACGTATTAATGATTTAATGAGGATAATTTTAAAGTGCAATAATATGACTGTATATTGTGCTTTAGGAACATTTTTGCCGGAAGTAGCCGAAATGTTAGCTAACCTTGACAATTTTGTAGTATATGACTTTGTAATATTTATGAAAATTATTTTACTTATTTGTGTTTTCTCATGGCTGGAACTAGTGCATGCATGCATTTGGCTAAGCTTTCTTTCTTTCGTCCTTTTTTGGTTTTTGTTAGCTTTTCATTCTTTATCATTTAAGAATGTGAATTTTTTTATGTGATAATTGTTTTTTGCACAAATTGCTGGCCCTTTTGCTTATATGAATTATATCAGGCCTTCATCTTCCAAAACCGAAGAATGTGAATTCTTTTAGGCGATAATTGCTCTGTGTAAAAAAAGGATTGCCCTTTTGTTTACATGAATTATAACGTTATAATCAAACTGTCTATAAAAAAGCTTCAGTAGATCTGCACAATTTCCATCTATACTGCATACCTGGGGGTAAACCTAGGACATGGCATGTGATAGCTCATGCAACCCCTGTTCTTGATTTGGGGGCTGGGTTTGTATTGTAATTACCTTTTTAGATTTTACTTGCTCTAATTTTTTCAACAAGGATTTGAGGCTCAGTCCCGCCTTGGTTTATCTGGTTTTTAGCATTTGGGGTGATTGCACTTTGCATAAGGGCCAAAGCATAGTGAGTTACAGATGTCCAAATTTGCAGGTATATGTCTATTCGTAAATAATGTGTCTTGATTAGTGATTTTATTAATTTTTCCATATTTAAAGTTTGTTATGGATATGTTGAGAAAAGAATGGTTTGTATTGCCTTATTGGCATGATATCAA
The DNA here is from genome assembly GCA_963921515.1 of Calotriton arnoldi. Classification (NCBI taxonomy): domain Eukaryota; kingdom Metazoa; phylum Chordata; class Amphibia; order Caudata; family Salamandridae; genus Calotriton; species Calotriton arnoldi. The sequence continues at coordinate 4,417,576 of CAWUFW010000025.1, read as the reverse complement.
ACTAATAAATAAATGCAATACAAATTCAAAAATGGGCTGCCACCACTTCCTGGTTGTAATGGTGGCAGCCATTCAGCTCTCACCATGAGATTTGTGGATCCGCAGATCCTCTGCTTCACTAGATATACATAAACCTTTTTTTAATTACTTAAAAACTACTGAAAGGATTTGCACCAAATTAGGAAAAGTACTCCTGAATCAAGATCTAGCCTTTTACCAAATTTGGTGTAATTCCATTCGCTGTTCAGGCTGTAATCGTATCTAAATCTCTATAGGAAATTGCATGGGGAAAACGCATTTTGGGGCCCCCCTTTTTCTCGGCTCTGCTTGACGAAACACCCTGAAACTTTCCAGACAGCAGCTGAATTGACTGGCACACTAGATTTGAAAATTTCCTGAAGATTCCTCAAATGACGCCAAAGTTATTAGCAAAACAAAACATGCTTTTCCTATGGAAACTAGGTCCTTACTATAACTACCTACTGGCAACTGCCAGTAGGTAATATATATATATATTCTGTTTATAAAGCATCTTGAACAAAAAGGTAAAGCCTGAATAAGCCAAAATGGCCCTTGAATATCCAGTGTTTGGGCAGCAGGTGTGAACCCAACTGTCCAGCCAGATCAAAGTTGCACCTAAATCGTAGGGGGTAAACCAATTCTGAGAGCGTGCATTCATTACAGCCAGCCAGAGAGGAGCTGTCACTCTCAGATAAGCATTGACAGACAGAACAGACCACAGAATGCTGGAGATGGGCATATCTTTTATAGAAGGAGTATAGATTGGCCATGCCACTGGCAAATTAATTTCTGTGGTGTTGCACTTATCAGGCCACATACTAACATCCTGTAAGTGGCATGATCCAGAACCAATGGCAAAACAAGCTCTTTCTTGCTACTTTCTCTTGTTTGCAAACTCAAGCCAGAGAGTTGCACTTGGTTTTACAAGGTATTCTGCATGGAGGGTAGGATTCTGGAGAGCAGCTCAGAGGGAACATACATGGAGAACAGCAGACATCAGCACTGCCAACCACTAAACTACAACTTTAGGAGCTGCATACCATCACAGAATACACAGACCCTGTGTTACCCCGTATACAGAGCATAGAATCAGGGTGAATTGGGGTCCATTCTTGACTTACTTCACACATTAACCAGGTAGAGACAGCAGACAGTTTAAGCACAGGGGTGCAGTTAAAAAGGCCTGTATCCTAACAACTACCGCAAACCATGAGTAGTGTCATGGCTATGGTAGTCACCAATGTTTAATGTACACTGATGGTTAGCAACATCAGAATCAATGTGGAGCACTTGAACAGGAGACTCAAGACACAGGTCTGCTACACCAGGGACATCTGACCCTACAAGCATCCAGAGGCAAGTTTACAAGTTTATTATTACATTTTCTTGGTTACTTAAAACCTTTGCAAAATGTAAACAGACAATAAAATACAAGAAATGCACATAAATTTAAAAGGATGTATCAACTTACATCAGGTTATTTTAGCCAGTGTCGACAAGTTTAAAGAAATGCATTAAAACCATCTATGCGGCTGAAATACAAGCTGCTCTATAAAGTGCAAACTGGAAGGTTCTGACGTGTATTCCCGTCCTCATCCACAGTACAATATAATACACACAAAGTACTCAGTGTGCAAATCTGAGTCCGATGCCCGGCTGCATTGCATAGAATACAAACCCCATAAAGACTAAAAAAATGTGTTCCATCTTGTATCTAGATTTTTTACTGCTATCGACAAGCTTGAATAAATACATTAAAACCATCATATACAGCTAAAGTGCAAACAGCTCTATATAGTGCAAGCTGGGAGAGTTATGACTTGTATTCCCGCCCGCGTTCACAGTACTAGAGTATGACCCGCCAAATGTGTGGGGCTGGCTATCCTTTGGTCAAGACCAAGGGTTTCTAGGATGCCCATCAGGGGCTCGGCGTACAAGTCTGGTTCTAATGGCGGGTGCTGCCCTGGATAACATGAAGTGCGGACTGTGACTAGTCTACTGCAGGAGCTCTGCTAAAGAATTTCACCGTACTGACTGATTTTAACCACATTGCCTAATTTTAACTTGTTATTATGAATACTTATAACTACTTGTCATGTAAATAAATTTGAATCTGTTGATGTAGGACTTCAATGCTTAGCACTTTAATGATTTCATCTAAGTTGGTTGGTCACCTCTATCGCTCACGCGCTATTGTTCTTTGGCCAGCACTCCGGTTTCCTGCCCCCCCCCCCTTCTTCTCCGAGAAGGTAGGCACTCGGGGTTTCTCCCAAAAGTGCGGCCAATTTTTCCTTCCGTACAACGGTCTAGTTGCTGGCTAGGCACACTCTATTTAATGAGCCCGCCACTGCGGACGCGCAGCGGACTGTGACTAGTCTACTGCAGAAGCTCTGCTAAAATGTTTTACCGTATTGACTAATTTTAACCTCATTGCCTAATTTTAACTTGTTATTATGAAAACTTATAATACTTGTCATGTAAATGAATTTGAATCTGTTGATGTAGGACTTCATTGCTTAGGACTTTAATGATTTAACCTAAGTTGGTTGCTCACCTCTATCGCTCACGTGCTACTGTTGTTTGGCCAGCACTCCGGTTTCCTGCCCCCCCTGCTTCTCTGAGAAGATAGGCGCTCGGGGTGTCTCCCGGAAGTGCAGCCATTTTTTCCTTCCGTACCGCGATCTGATTGCTGGCGAGGCACACTCTATTTAATGTGCCTGCCACTGCGGGCACGCACAGTGGGCGTGCCGCTGGTGCACCGGAGGCACGCCAAAGGCAAGCACGTCTGCGCCCGTACGCATCTGGATCTCAGCCAGTGCTAGAAACGCTGGCCAAATTGGCCCAGGTCAGTTTTATATAAGAGAAACTCTTCTTGAGCTTAATAACCACCAACATAAATGCAATAATCACTTAGAGCCAAACACATGGAAGGGACCTGTAGGGGGTGTAAACATGAATTTCAACAAACCTAACAAAATTGACTATACTGTAAACCGACTACTAGGAGGTTTAATTAACACTAGATCCCTATGCAAAAATGCACAAGATATCTTTGATATGATTACCAACCGGAATCTGGACTGCCTCTTTCGTCACTGAAACCTGGCTTAAAGAATGGTGCAATCCAGACATTGTCCAAGCCCTCCTCCCAGGGTATCATATATATAGAAAAGACAGACTCGATCAAAGAGGTGGATGTCTGGTTATAATACACCGTAACATATTCAAATGTTCCACGTTCAAACTTATAGGGGTCAAAGGTGCGGAAAGTCTTGGATTCTGCTTTCAAGTTGATAGATCTGTTTCCTTCTGCGAGCTTTGATTTACCGCCCCCTAGGTACGAGTCTCAGCTTTCTAGACACCCTTGGTGACACACTAAGAACCTTAATTATTAGATACTCTAATTTCACCCTACTTGAAGATTTTAATCTCCATTTAGACTCGCAGAATGCTCCAGGAGTCAACAATTTTTTAGAAATCCTAGAAACCCTTGGTCTTGACCAAAGGATAGCCAGCCCCACACATTTGGCGGGTCATACTCTCCACGGGATTTGTTCAAATCTTGCCACCTTAAAAGTCGACTCCCCAGTCGTGTTAGCTTGGTTCGATCATAAATTAATTCCCTTTGTCATTAGACGCCACTGTACTGATACCCATGGAGGTCCCCTTCCGACCACGCAAAAAAAGGTACGTAAATGGAATACAATGTTAGCTAATCCGAAATTCCATACAGAAGCAGCTGTTGGTAGACCCCTCCTGACAGGCGACCCCGTATTAGATACTCACCATTTTAATTCTTGGATGGGTTCCCGTTGCAACACTTTCGCTCTGCCCATCCCTTCAAAAAAGAACTCCTCCCACAAAGCTTCCACTCTCTGGTTCTCTCAAAAGTTGAGAGAACTACGAAAGCATTGTAGGCAGCTTGAACGTACATGGTGGAGAAGCTACGAACAAGAAGACCTTACCTCTTTTAAAACCGTTCTCAAATCCTATCACCAACAGATGATTAAATTAGAAAATAAATCTTACTTCACCAATCTACTTAGACTGGTGGACTCTGATCAAAAACTAATTTTAAAATTGTGAAATCTTTTACACATCCCAAAGTATACTTGAACAAGAGATTCTGACTTCACAGACTCTATGTGATCAAATTATGGATTTTTTTAAAAAGAAAATTCAAATTTTAAAAGAAAACTTTATAATGAACCCTCTCTCTGGCACTGAATTACATGCAGAGAGCCTGGATGATAGACCAACCCTTCTGTCTTTTCAAGACATCAGTATGGAACAGTCACGCCAAGCCATTCTCTCCTGTCAGTCAGGATCTCCGTTCGACCCATGCCCCCCAGAGGTATTGCATGCTATTATCGACATCATCAATCCGACTATTAATACGATAATAAACTCAGAATAATTCTAAACCGCCTACAACAATGGGCAGGGGATAATAATATCCTATCAGATCTGCAGTTCGGATTCAGGGAGGGTTTGAGTACCATTGATCAGGGCCTAAATTTATCCATTGTAATTGAGAAATACACAAAAGCAAAGAAGGGGAAAATCTATCTGGCGTTTGTCGATCTTTCCGCCGCCTTTGATTGTGTATCGCATAAGAAATTATGGAGAATTTTAGAATTAATGGGGGTCGAGGTCTCAATAATTCATTTTTTAAAGCTCTTTACTCGGACGCAAAAGCCCGAGTTCGTTATGGATCTAATGGAGAGTGTACGGAGCTTTTTCCGGTGGAGAGAGGGGTAAGACAGGGCTGTGTCCTGGCACCCTTTCTCTTCACATTATATACCAATGGCCTGGAAAAAGCGATGTTGGAAGGGGGCCAGGATTTCCCCAGCTGGAAAAACGACCGATTCCCGTGTTATTATACGCGGATGATGCCGTCATAATGGCTAGGACCCCATTAGCTCTACAAAGAGCACTTAATTCTTATAATGGTTTCATGGAAAATCTGGATCTTAAAATTAATGCTTCTAAAACCTATCTGATGAATTGTGGAAAGGGAGGCAAAAAGCAGAAAGATATCTTTTTAAATAATAAGAAATTGATGACAACCCCCACTTACCCCTACTTAGGAATTTTATTTGATGATAAAGGCTCATGGCGTCAAGCCGTTTCTACTAGAAAGCTTTTGTTTATGAGAACTACAACAGCACTTGTTAAGTTTGCACAAAAATTGGGCAAGAGGCCCCCAAACGAATTAATAAAAATTTACAAGGCAAAGTGTATAACCTCAGCTATTTATGGGGCAGGGATTTGGGGTTATTGTGAGCTCACCGACATACAGAAAGTGGAGAACGCCTTTTTAAGGTATCTTTTAGCAGTCCCGAAAACAACATCTACTTTTATCTGCCACACGGAACTTGGTTTGCCATTCATTTCAGATACTATAAAGATGCAACCAGTCATGTTGTGGCACAGGATCTGGACCTCACAAAAATCCTCTTTCAACCAGTTTGTACTACGGGACAGCCTAAATTTGGAACATACTATAGAGATAAGATGGTTAAGATATATAAAGAAATTCATGAATGATATAGGAGAACCAGAATTTTATATAAATCCCCAGACAATGAGTAAAATTTCAAAAAGTGATTTTAAAAAACGGTGTATGCATCACCTGGAAGTAATTAGATTCACTAGTGAGGCAGTAAAAACAACCGTCCAATTGAACCAACAGATATGTATTTCCCCTTTCATCCAGCCATATTTGCTTTTTAGTCCACGCAGTTACGACAGATTTGTACTTATACGATTTAGACTGAGTGTATTTCACCGCTTGGTCAGTTTTCCGATGATTAATGACTGGTCATTAAATTTACCAAATTGCCCCTGTGATGGGGTGTCACCACAATCGACTATACATGTCGTACTATTCTGCAAATTTTATCTGGCATTAAGGAAAAGATGGATTAAACCAATATTAAAAATATGGGGATTGAGGCAGTGCCGTCCAGCGTTCATTGCTCTTCAGTATTTAGATAACGAGATAGTCACTAATAATATTGCATCATTTCTGAAGAGCATGATTCATTATAGAAAACGAATTGAGATTGGACCTTGCTAGGAACTTTTCTGGTGAGACTTATATTCTTTGTCTTAATAAATTATTAATTACATGTAAGGTTGTTGTAATGAAATCATGATATTAAATAGTTAGGATACTTAAATGAACTGGAAATTAAATTGTTGATGCCAGATGTTTTTAGTCTAAATAGATTTTAGATAAAGTTTTAAAAAAAATTCTATGTGTATAATGTAATTTGGATGTTTTTTAAGTATGGCCATTTTTTTAATGATTCGTATTAATTTGTATGTAAGCTTTTATGATTTTTTTGTACTAAAAATCGAATAAAGCTTTTTTGAATTTGAATTTGAATTTGATAATAAACTCTTCACTCGCACGAGCAAAAGTATCGTCGACCTGGAAATTTGCTGCAGTCAAACCCCTCCAAAAAAGCCATTATCTGATACCAAGATCCTCTCTAACCTCGGTCCCATCTCACTTCTATCCTGTCTCAGTAAAATCACTGAGAAACTAGTCAACACGCAACTGACTTCCTTCTTAGAACTGGCTCATATCTTGCATCCAAGCCAATCAGGTTTCAGGCCTATGCATTCCACAGAATTCGCCCTACTACATACCACTGAAACCCTTAAATTTGCCTTAGACCAGGGGAAAAATGCGGTACTAATTTTATTAGACCTTTCGGTCGCATTCGATACGGTCTCCCATGACGTTCTGGGGGACCGGCTTAAAACTTATGGTATCTCCCACTTGGCCCTAGCATGGCTGAAATTCTTCCTTTCCAATCAAAGACAAATAGTTACCCTTGGCCACTATCAATCAACAGAGAAACTCATAACCTCCGGGGTCCCACAGGACCCGCTTTGAGCCCTGTACTTTTTAACATATACATGGCTCCCCTGATAAACCTGATATCATCTTTCAATATTGAAACTATTTCCTATTCAGATGATACTCAGTTAATCCTAGTATTAAATAAAAACTCAACGACAGCGGAAGAAAATTTGCAACACTGCCTCACAGCAGTATTCCACTGGAAGACATCTAAAAAACAGCTGTAACAGCCAAAAAACAGAGATTATGTTGCTTGGAAAAAACAACACTTTCTCACCCAGCTTTTGGTGGCCTAAAGATATTCCCCCTCCTCCCAATACAGTAGACGTAGTGAAGAATCTGGGAGTAAGATTTGACACTTCACTATCCTTCCATCAACAAGCGCTCTCAGTGGCCGACATCTGTTTCCATCTTATAAAATCTCTAAAAAAGATTTTTTGACTTACTACCCTGTGTGGCGAGAAAGTCAGTAGCAGTGGCCCTCATTACATCCAGATTGGACTACTGTAACAGCCTTTATGCAGGGATTTACAAGTCGGTCCTGAAGAAACTGCAGATAGTCCAAAATGCTGCCGCTTGCCTAGTCCTTAAATGGTTGCGAGGCTCCTTAGCCGCCTTAAAATCTTTACACTGGCTGCCTATTCACAAAAGAATCCTTTTCAAGATTATAATAATCATCTATGGAGCCTTTAGATCAGCTGGACCCAAGTATCTGAGGGCCAGAGTTAAACCTTATGCCACGCAGCGACCCCTAAGATCTTCAACAGCCAACCTGCTCTCACCCCCCTGCTTCAGTTACATCTCGAAAGGTGGTAAATCTGTCCAGTAATCGGAACTAAAGCTTGGAATTCCTTACCCATCAATCTTCGGTTCTCTCAGACTGAACCAACTTTTTGGAAATCCTTGAAAACCTGGATTTTTGGAGCCCCAGACGCTCTAGTTTTCTCGCTCATCTGATCCCGTAGTCCTCCTGCTGTTTGTCTATGTACCAGCCCGATACAGCGCCATGATGCTCCCCAGAGTGACAGTTGCGCTCTACAAAAACTATTATACATACATACATACAAGTGCAGCCACCCGTAAATCCAGTAAAGTGGATGTTGTGCTATTAAAATTTCTGTCTGACCCTTGTTGCTGTTAAAACTACTAATTAATATAGACGCCCAGCCAGTTAAGTAGGTAGCAGAAAAGGCTTCAGTGCAGCTGTGTGGCTTAGGTATATACGCCCCCTTAATACAGCATGCGCTCTGAAGCTGCGGCAGTCGAACTGTGTTTATAGTCCTTGCTAAAGCCATTCCAAATTTGGTGGAGATCAGAGTCAGAGCAACATTGTTTCACTGGGTGGTCTACTAACGTGCCTAAAGGGTAGTGGGTTACGATGCAGTGCTCGTCTACTCGTTAGCACAAGAAGAGTTTAGCACTTGTCTGTACTGTGCTGCCATTATTGTTTCCACCTTTGTAGGAAACTTTACAATCCGGCAGTTCAGTTGTGGATCCCATGGGGCAACTAAGGCCAGCACAGCCTGCCTCCAAGTGTGTAGACCTCTATGACTCTATGCTCTTAATAGCTGCCTCCGTTCCCCCATTTGCCTCTTGCAGGAGCATGCTAAATGTGGCAGATCCTCTTTGACATTGTCACATGAGCAGCAGTCATTCAGAGTGCAATTTTGCTGCCAGGGTGGAAGGGGTAGTAGGGAAGGCAGCAACCTTATGCGATACCTCAAAAACATCTCCTTGACTGTGTCAGTATACCCTGTGTGGAAGCATGGTTGAGGTGCCGCTGTGCTGTAAGTGTTTAGAGTCATCCAGGCGTGAGCTCTGCATGCTAAAGCGGCATTATCTTTAATGAGAAAGCTTTTATTGTTTTGCTAGCCACGTTTTTGAAGACCGGATGGTTGGTGGGGGTTTCTCAGCGCTGGGTTAGCCCGGTAATTGATAGAGATTTTTGGAGACAATCTCTGGCAGCTGAAGTGTCACTGATCTGCAGCTCCTGCCATACGTGATAGTTCAAGGTGTTGGAGTCTGCCTTCCTGATTTTATTCCAACAAGTTATGAAGGCCCCTCATCTGGCTAGAGTCTGTCTTTGCATGCCAAATTCGAGCCGTGTAGCTCGGGACGTTGAAGAATATTCTGTATGCTCTCGTCATTGTACTCTCCAGTATGGTGGCGTCCCTTCCTCTCAGCAGCCAGCTCCCATATGTTAAGGTCAGTATTCTTTTCTTGTTATTGTTGATCGTCATAGTCTTTTTTCCAGGTTGATGGTCAGACCATTTTCAGTTGAGAACTCCAGTGCGGTGTTGAGCAGACGTTGCAGCCCCACCTGAGTATGACTCACCAAGACCAAGTCATCGGCATATAAGAGACTAGGCAGTGTCTTACCACCCAGTTTTGGGGTATGGGAGTTACACAACTTTTGTGTCAAATCTGTCAAGAAAAGGCTGAACAGGGTTAGTGCCAGAACACACCCTTGCTTCAGCCCTTTAGTTGTAGGAATTTGTCTGGTGGGATGTGTTCCTGTGCCCAATTTAACCTGGACCCACGTGTCAGTGTGTAGCAAAATGATCATATTCAGTAGGGCCTAAGGAATGTTCCAGCGATCCAGTTTGCCCCACAGTTTGCCCCTGTCGGTGTGATCAAAGGCTGCTCTATAATCAATGAAACAAAGGTGCAATGGCATCCTGGAACTTTTTGCCGCATCGATCAAGAGAGATAGGGCTAAGATGTTGGTTGTGGTGGCCCGTTAGCTTAGAAAATCCAGTCTAGTTTGGCGAAATTATGGCCTTGTTGGATGCCCAGATGGTTAGTTCTTCAAGCAATATCCCAGCAAAGTATTTAGCCTCATTGTCAATGAGTGTCACTAGGTGGTAGTTTTTTGCCAGAGATTTGTCCGCGCTCTTAAAGATGGGCAAAATTATGGAGCCTTTCAATGATGCTGTTAGTTCACCCTCAGTCCTGATTTGTGAAAAGACTGGTTTGAGGGCCTCCACCCAATGTTCCACTTCATGCTTGCAGAGAGCGGGGGATGCCATTAGGACCTGGGGCTCCCTCTCTTATGCCCTTTGTTATTTGACGTCTAATTAGCTTTTCATGTGTCGATATCAGAGCTTTTGGATAGCCTGCTGTGAGTTGAGGTAATGCTGATGTTTGACTGCATGCCTTCAGTTCTGTGTTATTAGAGGTTACTTGCGGGAGTCCTACCGTGGCTGATTAAGGGAGCAGCTGACCAACTGCTGATTGAAGTGGTTGTAGAGAAAGTTTGCCCAGGTTTCCTCAGATATGTGTGATGATATTCCTCCATGGGCTGGGCGCAGTCACTTGTTGGCTGTCCCTCAGAAGCATGCGCTTTTTTTGTACCTGATAAATTGACCCAGAGCTGGTATTCCTGTGTTCTTTTTATGACCCCTTCAGCTTTCTGACCGCAGTTTTTTGTTGTCTTAACGCTGTTTGTAGATTGGTATCTCCTGGCATGCGATGTAAAGTTTTTTGTGTTTTATTTGCTGCCCTTTTAAGTGATTTGAATTGTGTTAGCTGTGCCTGGGGTATGCTACCCTGTTTCCCTGTATGATTCTTGTGGGGCCCTGTATTCACTGCTGAAACAAGACTGTCCGCAAGCCCTTTAGTGAAACTCTCCCACATTTTTAGAGCATTAGTAGATGATGCCTTTAGATGTTGTAATAGTTCCTTCACTTTTGCTGACAGGTCATTTATAGTAGATGGGGAAAATTCGATTCTCTTGTAGTTGATGGTAAACACAGAGCCAGGTGCCTCTGCTGTGCGACAGAGTGCAAAGGGAGTTGTGTGGAAGGTCACCTTTTGCTGAAGATGGTTGCTCTCTGTGAAGCAGCAACAGAGTCATGAAGGTATAATCTAAAGTCGAGCTAGTTGTGGTTGAGTGGAAGGATGCTGTCGGCGGGTTATCCCCTGTAAACCTGCCGTTCAGTGCTCGGAAACTTTAGTGTTCTAGGTCGCCCAAAAATTGTCTGATGGGTTTGTTTGGTTTGCCATGTCTGTTACTACCCTGGACCAGTACATCCCAATGTAGGGATTGGGCTAACGTGAGCACATCCTGGGGAGGGCAAGGAGGTATAAGTTGAAGTCACCAGACATCACGAAGTTGGTGGTTACTTCTTCCTCAATAAGCCTCAAAATCTCCTCCACCTGCAGTCTTGAGGCCTTTTGTCTGATTTTGGGATGGCTGCAGACATTAATGATTACCACTTCTTTGGTCACTTTATGGTCATGAATTGAGATTGTGCTGATTGCCAGAGACTTGGACTGCAGTACCTTTACTGAGTCTAGGCTTGACGTAAATTGCCAGTCCACCCAGTAGGTGACCGTACTTTGCCCCTTTGCTGGCTGGGACAGAGACATTCATGACATCCTGTAAATTAATGGGTTCAGCGAGCCACGTCTCCTGGAGAAGGTTGATGTCAAAAGATTGTATGTATTGAAAAATTTGGGGTCTAATGTGTGACTAGCAAGGCAATTGATGTTCCAAGAGCAGAGACGTAGATGGCATTGCCTATCCTTGACAAGTGCTCCATTGTCTGAATTTTGCCATGGACCCTGGAGAGCGCAATGTATTGTCCACAAGATCCATCAAAGCATGGCAAAGTACGGTCACCAACTAGTGGGCCAGGAGCAATTTCATGGTTTGTGCAGTAAATTCATGGGCCATATGCAGATAAAATCATGACTTAGGCACAGAACTCTTACAGCTTGTGCCAGCACTCCAATATGCTAAATATATGCTCATGGAACATCAGGGGCTACAACAATTTAATCTCCTTGTGTGATTATTTACAGCATGTTCAAACTAATGATATAGTTTGCCTACAAGAGACCTGGCAAGTGAGCTCAAACCCTTGGATTGACTACACCAGAACTTAGATCGACTAAGGGTGGTCCGCCTTCAGGTGGCATCTTAATATATGTAAACAACAAATTGGGCCTAACCACGGCTGTCTTGGCATAATTAAGAGGCACGATGATTATAATAAAGCTTTCAACGTCGGATTGCTAAAAGTTTTTACTTAATTTTGTGGTGCTTGCAAAGATCTACATAAACCCAAAACTGGGCAAGAAAAAAGATGCAATGGAATATCTAATTGCCACTTTAGGTCGATTAAGACCTGCCAACCTAAGGAGCATCTGGCTATTAGCGGGTGATTTTAATGCTAACCAGTCATCTATAATGAATGATCAAGAATGGCTTGATGTTGAGGCCAAGCATTGGAATATTCTGCCGATATCAATGGAATTCCTCCAACTACATGCACTAAGTTGAGCAGCACACTAAATACTGCCCTGAACACCTTAGGTCTTGGGTCATTGAATGGCAGAAGTATAAGCGACCAAGCCGCAGTATATACACATATGTCGCATCAAAGATTGGTCACGCTTGACTATTTATGGGTAATAAGCTAGCATTTTCATCACACTGTAAATTTCAAAATCGACCACATGCCACTTTATCTTACTCCTTTCCACTGAATGTTGTACGTTTGCAGGGAGAAATTATGCTGGGAAAACAATCGGACATGGTCACAGTTAGACGGCTCCATTGGGATGGTGGAGTAACGGCCACCATCCCAACCTGGTTGAAATGGTGGCCTTTACTCATTCCTGCAACACAAACGGGCTTCCAAAAGGGCACTGGGATGGAGATTCATTTGTTATGTTTATCAGCACTGATTGATTGCTCTACAAAAAAGGGTGCAGGTCCTTTGTACAGCGCATTCATTGACTTTGCCACAGTGTTCAATAAGGTGGATAGAGACCTACTCTGGGTCACATTATCAGCCTGTCGCATTCCTTCACGCTTCCTGATGGCCATTATCAGCCTCTACTCTAATACATTGGTGAAAGTGAGAGTATCAAGCATGGTCCACCTAATCGAAGTTTATACAAATAGGGGGCTGAAGCAGGGCTGCATTTGGGCCCGCTACTTTTTAATCTGTACTTAGCAGACCTGAATGATCACCTAAGCACAGTCGAAGCCTTCCCTCCTAAAATTGCAGGCAGAAGTCTGCACCTATTTCAGTATGCTGATGACATGATTTTAAAGGCCCAAACTGAAATAGGGTTACAAAGATCCTTGACCAGTCTATCTGACTATTGTAAAGCCAATAAGTTTGGCATCAACACTTTAAAGACCAAGATCCTAAACTTTGGAAAAAGGCGAATTAAGCAAGGGGCATGGTTTATCAATGGTCAGAAAGCAGGAAGGGTCTCTGAATTCAAATATCTTGGTGTTTGGTTAACTGGTTGAGGGCAGCCTTCTGCGCAAAAGGATGCACGGGCAATCAAGAAAAACGCCTTCATCTTTGCTTTTCAGTGCTTCCTCAAAAATCTCTCAGGCCCTGGTTATTGAAAGCAAACTAATGCCTACCCTTACGGTTTCTTTGTTTATAAAAAATGTTTATCATCTAGGCTGGATCTTGTGCAATGTTAATGCTATAGGCATGTATTCTAGCTAGGTTTGCCAAAATGATGTGCTTTATGCTTGCTTTATTTCTTTTTGCGCTAAGCTAGCTCTAGCTGAGCGGGGCTCAATGAAACAGCTTCTGTGGGGCATCACCCAAGATAAGGAATTTGAAATGCACATTTTTTACCAGACCGAAATTGACCAGCTCGCAACTGATGATCTTATTCAAGTTTCTTTACCACCAAGAAAGCTGGACTTATTTGTTTATTTTTTTTATTTGAAGAGTTTTATATAGCGCTGGCTAGACCCGGAGGTATCAGAGCGCTTTACATGTGGATCAGTGAATTACAAGTTACAAGTTACATCTGTTACAATAGCATAGTCAAACATAGGACAAAAAGCAAAGTTACGGTAATTCGTCAGAGGGGGTGGGGGGAGGAAGGAGACATAGCAGGGAGACGGGGAGGAACTGCGTCCAATGTCCGGCTGGGTAGGTGAAGGTCGAGGGGGTGAACCAGGGCCGATCTCCTCTATAGCTGTCTAGGCAGCTCCACCGGGCATCAGCCATATTGCTCGGACTCCGCTGTCAGGGTAATGAACAGAGATTAGTCTGAAAAAGACAAATTCAAACGAGGGAGAAGGAGAGATGAGAACCGCATTCAGATCTAAACCTAGGTGAGAATGGGGGGGTCTTTGTTTCGGTGTTATCAAGGCGCAATCAGCCGGAAGCTCGACGTCCGGGTGTGGCAGCCGCCAGAGAACCGAAGAAGACTGCGGGCAGTACGGACTAAATACCTTTGAAACAAGCCAGGCTACCTGCCCTTAAAAAATTAAACGAAAACGTTTCATTTTTACTTTTAAATGCACCCCGTTTTCCTTTAAGGAAAACGGGCTGCATTTTTTTTTTTAAACTGCTTTATTTAACAGCAGTCCCAGACATGGAGGTCTGCTGAGCCCAGCAGGCCACCATACCTGGGAGGGCAAGCTATTCTCAATGGGGTCGCAAATTGCGAGTGCCTCATGAATATTGATGAGGCATGTAATTTGCGACCCCATTGTGAATAACTAACAGTGTCTCTGACACTGTTGTATATGTCATTTTGCGAGTCGCAAATTGCGACTCACAATTGAGCGCAATTTGCAACTCGCAAAATATCATGGTCATACATCTGGCCCTAGGTCAGTAGACCTCACAGGGTGTTCTAGATTCTGGGTCAATCAGCAGCAGTTAGTGTGCTCTAAAAGATTCACAGCAAGTTGTGGTGGTGGTCTCAACCTAATAAGAATACTTGGACGCCTTATCCTATTCCCCTCACAGAAAGAATTGGCAAGGTTAAGGATAGTGGAGCAGAGTAGGCATATTTCTTTTGTTTTTTTTCTATTTTTAATGTTTTTGCCAGCACACAATACCGGTGTACTCTAAAGTACAGTAGGCTGTCTACATAGGTCTCAGGCTAATACGATTATTTGGGTACCCGTCCTCCTTTTCCTCCCCCAAAGAGCTGGAAAAGTGTTGGGACATGGTGTGGTTTAAGCATACTGCTTTAGTTAGTCTTCTGTTCATACTGTGTTTACTATATCTCATTACTTTTATGATGACAAATGCCGGATTGGATGATGGCATAAGGGACAATTCTTTTGCTGTCAGGCTGCAGGATGTCTCACGTCCAGGCTCTGTACACACAGAATGTTGTTGCAACTGCAGTGTGTGGTACTATGGGGGTCATTACGATGGCGGACGGACTTCAGTCCGTCCGCCATCGTCCCGGGGATGGGGACCGCCCGCCTATAAGCCGGCGGTCCCACACATGGAATTAAAATGCGACCGCCACATGGCGGTCGCATCTGCAATATTTAACATTGCGCGCGGGTGCTGCTAGCTGCAGCACCCGCCGCAATGTTAAAAATTCACCTTGAACATTTCCCTGCACTACGTGGCAGGCGCCAAGCGGTGCCTGCCACATGGTGCAGGGAAATGTAGGGGGGCACCATAGGTGCCTCCCAAGTGCATACCCAAACTGCCCCATGTCAAGGGGGGCCGGCATCGGGCCCCCAAAGTACATCCCCGCCAGCCTTTCCATGGCGGTTCAACCGCCATGGAAAGGCTGGCGGGGATCCTGCATCTCAATCAGGCAGGCGGTGCCTGCTAGTCACTGCTACCATTCTGGGGATGCGGGCGGTCCAACAGGCAATCGGAACGATTGGTTCTGTCGGACCCGTGGAGGTCGGGCTTTCTGCCCGCCAGCACACCGCCCACCATCACAATCTGGTGGGCGGAAAATGGCCGAACGATGGCGGTGAACCCGCCACCTACAGCCTGCCAGTGGCGGGTTCACCACTATCGTAATCAGGCCCTATGTAAGAATGTGGTTGCAGCTGTACTGCTTGGTACTATGTAAGAATGTTGTTGCAGATGTCTGTGTGGTACTATGTAAGAATGTGGTTGCAGCTGTACTGCATGGTACTATGTTAGAATGTGGTTGCAGCTGTACTGCATGGTACTATGTACGAATGTGGTTGTAGCTGTACTGTGTGGTACTATGTAAGAATGTGATTGCAGCTGTAGTGCGTGGTACTATGTAAGAATGTGGTTGTTGCTGTACAGTGTGGTACTATGTAGGAATGTAGTTGTAGCTGTACTGTGCGGTACTATGTAAGAATGTGGTTGCAGCTGTACTGCGTGGTACTATGTAAGAATGTGGTTGTTGCTGTACTGTGTGGTACTATGTAGGAATGTGGTTGTATCTGTACTGTGTGGTACTATATGTAACCCTGCATTCAGCTACCATGAAATAATCTTGGTTTTGATATGCGTGGTCCTAACCATTGACTGAAAAGTAGCCCGCATTAGGAAACATGTTGGCTTGTCTAGAAACACACATGGAACAGAGAAATGAAGCACAAAATATGAGCTTTATGATGCCTCCACAGCACAGAACCGACATCTAAACTTTTAAAACATCCATGAAGACCAGTAGCAAGAGATGCGAAGAGTACGTCAACTATAACTTGTCTGTAGAATTATTATAAACGTTTTTACAGATGGCATGGTGAGTATATTTCACAACAAATCCTGTTGAATGCGAAATATCTAAGTCATATGTGCAATGCTTGGCCAGTTTTGCTTTGGACATTTGGGAATTAATTGCAATGCACTTTGTTTCAAACCTTAATGCAAAGAAGGCCTTGACATTAAAAAAAAACGTTAGCTGCTTTGTAACCGCCTAGCAGCTGAGTAGATAAGTTAAGGAAGAGGCATTATGTGCTAGAACTAAAGAACCATACCTACATGCAGTGCTCGACTTCTAGAAACTGGGCATGCCTTGAATGCTCCTGTGAGGCACAGATAACAAACTGCACCCAGTACCACCCTGTGCTCTTGTCTGCTTAAAAGCTGCAGAATCGTTAGTAACAACGGGTAAATAACACTTACAAACATATTATGTCTGCCTTCAAGCGATATTCCACACTCTTGTGTGTATTGATTTTGAACATAAAATATACAATAAACTTTACATACCTACCTACCATACTCTTGTAAATATGGTTCTGCTTTAATCTCCTTTCGTGTACTGTCTTCATTTCGACTACAGGTGGTGATTGATGTGGGTTTTGGGTGGAGACAGCAGTAAGCTGCATTGCAATAATGCCCCCTCGACTCTTGTGTTTTGCCCAGCCACCTTCCCAGATTGGAGGGTGTAGCCTGAGCTAGGCCCTCCACGAGCAGTCCAATATGTTCCATAATACATGAAATAGACTTTTTTGGGGGACTGCTCAGTCTTAGTTTTACAAAGTCTTTGGAGAAAGAGTTTTGGGGCTAACTCAAAACAGAACTGAAAGTGGTTTTGGCCAAACGTGGGCAAAGAATTTAAGGAAAACAATGAGTTGTCGGCTTCCTAGGGTTTATTGCGCTGCCACAAGAAGGGCTGATGGCAAAACAGGCAACATGGCAATCACAATCTCAAACTCATTTCATTTTCAAAGACAGAGGGTTGGCGCTTGCAAGCAGGAAGCATGTTCTCCCAGACAGTAAATACCTGCACTTAGCATTGTCCTTTTCAAGCATAGACCCTCATTCTAATCAAACGCCTTACCCTCCACTGCTTAGAACATGGTTAAAGACCTGACGTCTTTACCCCTGAAAGTCCATGTGCTCCCAGAAGCCCGGCCCGGGTATTGCTCCCTCAGATACATGTAACCAGAGGAGAAGATGGATAGTCAATTTCTTCCCAGTGGCTCTCTCTGGCTTACCCTAATATCTCTTGAACAGTGCACTGTGATATCCAGGTCTCGCATTCTCGGATTTCTCTCACATAAACTTATTTCACACTCCTATTTTATCATGCTGATTCCTGCTCCTAATTATGTAGCTTTTTTCCTCCAGTCCTCCAGCTCTTTGTCAGGTGCCTAATTAATGGCTCCCAAGAGAAAGCACTGTTACTTTGTCTGATTAGGTACCTGTGTGCAGGGCCGGACTGGCCGTAACGGGCACCGGGCGTTTCCCCGGTGGGCCGCTAGAGTGGGGGCCGTTTTTGTTACCGGGGGTCGGCAATATCGGCCCCCTGTAACAAAATCGGCCGAAACCGGCCCTCGCAAACAGCTCAGCTGCACCCCTCCTACCCCCAGGGGGGAGCGGCCGAGCAGTTTGCCAGGGCCGGTTTCGGTACCCAGTGCCTGTGTGTTGAGAAAGACCACCCCATTTAAAAGTGTCTTTTCTCATTTGTTTTGTCTTATCTAATTTCGGCTCTTATGGTTCCACTTTTCTAGTGTCCCACAACTCACTATTGTAAATTGAACTTTTGATGTCTTAAAGTGCTATACAATCAAGCAACCTAATGTCCAAGTTCGCATTTTCCTTAATTTAAAACACTTCTGTGCTTTTCTTGATCTCTCATGGCCTCTTTCGCTTGATTTTGCAATGTATCTCTCTTTCTAGATTTGTTTCAGGAAGTGTGGAGGGAGAAGGATTGATAATGGGAAGGGATGAGGACTGATGAAACACTGAGAGTAAGGTCTCTTACTTTGGGGAGAGTTATAATGTCATCTTGTTGTGGATGTGCAGTTGGGATGGCAATGCCCAGTGGCGGCTCGCATAGGGCGTGCTGCGGGGCGGTGGGGTGGGCGGGGGTAGTAAACTTAGACATACGACGGAACGGAGGAACGTAATAATTACTTTCCTCCGTTCCGTCGTATGTCCGAGTTTACTACCCCCCCCACCCCCGCCCCAAACTCGGACATACGACGGAACGGAGGAACGTAATAATTACTTTCCTTGATTCCGTCGTATGTCCGAGTTTACTACCCCCCCACCCTGCCCCTTCCCCGCCCCACAGCACGCCCTATGCGAGCCGCCACTGGCAATGCCTAACCAAAGACATGGCTTTATCGCCATGTTCTGCAGTTTATGGCATATGTTTTCAAAACTGAGGGGCAGAGCATAGAACAGGAAGGAGATTTAAAAGCTGCCTTCCAATAATATTATCCCAAAAGGAGTTCAAAATAGCAAATTTAAAGCCAATTTGGACAGTGAATAATCATAACATGAGATTTTTAAGAACATGCACAAGGGATTGGGGGTATTCCCCAAGCAAATTATATGAGATTTGACAGAAAATGGTTCGTTTTATAGCATACAGGGGCTGCATCACTGGTAAGACCCTTATACAAAATAAAGACAATTAGCTTTTTGCATGGAATAAAAATGACCCAAGGTAAATTCAGAGATAAGTGTGGTTTGAGTTTTCTTCCGCTGGAGAGGCATTCTCACCAGGTACACAGCCTATCTGTATTAGCCTGTTTATGCCTCTTTTCTCTTTCTCCCTTCATTGGTTCCACCATGCTCCTTAATCTCTTAACTGTCCTTCCATGTCTTCCGCCCATAACCCTCAAGGAACAACTTAGAGATGCCCAACTCTCCAAATCCACAAAGAAATTATCATCCGTCAGGAAGACAGTGGAGGCCGGCACAATCGGGGGTGGGGGGTAAGGGGGTTTAAAAAAGAATTTAAAAAGCACTTATCTGATTCCGCGTCTCTCCTCCATGTCTCTGTCACCGTCCCTCCCCTGGGGCCGGAACAGGAAGCACCCAGGCTCCCCTGAGCCAATCACAATGCTGCATTGTGATTGGTAAGCACTCAGGCTCCCCTGAGCCAATCACAACGCTGCAATGCAGCGTAGTGATTGGTCTTAGCGCCGTGGTTCAGTGCTCAACCAGGGAATGGGAGCCTGGGCATGTTCTCCACGCAGGCTGTGTAATGCAGCCTGCATGGAGAACATGCAAAGTGGCATGAATGTTTGGCCGGCCCAAGAGGGTCGGCCAAACATTCATGCGCACTTGAAGTGGGCAAACCACTCCTCCCCCTGCTCCTCTGTCAACGGAGCAGCCCCGCCCGCCAACAAACCTGCTGCAGCAGGAAAACATAAAATGATAACAACCTCGAGTTATTATAATTTTATGTTTCCTTTCTTTCACTGCTTCAAAGCAGTGTGGCGACGCTCCTCCGCCTTAGTGGAGGAGCCACCACTGCAAGAAGATAATGCTTGCAGACATGAAGAATACAATTTCTGAACTTGAGCCCTCCTTTTATTTCTCATATTTAGGCTTTCAGAAATTGTAAAAGACATAAGCATGCTCTTCTACCACATAAACTGACACAATCAAGAACTTCTTGTCTCAAGGACTAATCCTAGAATTCTGCAAAATCAACTTAATTAGTCCTCTTCTCAGAAAGCCTGGTATAGATTCAGAAGACCTCAAACATTTCCACTCAATATCAAACCTCCACTTCCTAGTGAAAGTATGTGAAAGCTGTCACTAAATATCTACTTTGGAGAAACCCAGCTTCTCAATGAGCTCCAGAATTAATACCATGGTGCAATAGAGAGAATGAGATGCTACACACAGAAGATTTGCTTCTCATCTTTGACAATGGTGGTGTCTTGCTTTCCACATTCCTTTACATCTGCTTGCAGCTTTCAAAATGGCCAACCACACCTCCCTCCCGAAAATCATGGAAGAACAGACAGGGATCAGAGGCACAGTTCTATTATTTACACATCGGCTTGGTAAGAGTTGTGAGTAGAGTACAGTCTCTTGCCACACCCTACTATGCACACCTATTATCAGAGAGAGGGGTGTTAGCAGGGAGGAGCATCCCTCGCCACTCACTACTACACACACCCATCGTCTGAGAGAGAGGTGTCAACGCAGAGGCCATTCTCTCTGAACACACCCTACTATTCACAAGCATCAAATGAGAGAGAGGTATGAAAAGACAGGCCTGTCATTCCCCACACACTACTATGAACACCCGTCATCTGAGACAGAGGTCTGAAAGGAAAGGCCAGTCCATCCACGCACCCTACCACGCACACCTGCCATCCAAGAGAGGGGGCTCGGCGGAGGGACCAGTTTCTATCCACACACCCGAGCACATACACTTGTCATCTGAGAATGAGGTCTGAAAGGAGAGGCCAGTCCCTTCCCACACCCTACTATGCACATCCGTCATATGAGAGAGAGGTCTGACAGGAGAGGCCAGTCCCTCCCCATGCACTACTACACACACCTAGAGAGGTGTGAAAGGACAGGCTTGTTATTCTCCACACATTACTACGCATACCCGTCATCTCAGACAGAGCTATGAAAGGAAAGGCCAGTCCATCCACACACCCTACTGCGCACACCCGTCATCTGAGAGAGATGTCGCAGCAGAGAGCCCAGTCTCTCTCCACACATACCCGTCATCAGAGAGCAAGGTCTAAAAGGGGAGGGCCTTCCCTCTCCACTCACTACTATGTACACCTGTCATCTTAGAGAGAGGTCTGAGAGGAAAGTGCGGTCCCTCACTACTGACTACGATCCACACCCATCATCTGAGAGACATCTGAAAGGAGAGGCCAGTCCCACGGCACACCCTACTATGTACACCTGTTGTGCAAGAGAGGGGTATCAGCAGAGAGGCCAGTCCCTGCATACTCCCTACTACGTATAGTTGTTATTTGAGAGAGAGGTTTGAAAGCAGAGGGTAGTCCCTCCTCATACTCCAGTATGCAGTAACCACACCCATTATCCAACAGAGGGATTTTAGTGGAGAGGTTAATGCTTCCCATATACTACTATTTCCGTACAGTTGTGTTGCGATCCCATGAGAGTCACACGAAAGTAGAGTGCAAGCTTCAGGGAGTGAGGCTTGCTACATGAGGCTAGTGCAATCTTGCGAGACATTCGTGAGACCCGCATGGCAGATTGCTGAGTTTGTCACGATCCCGCAAGCCTCTTGTGGGACTCGCATGGAAGATTACTGAGCCTGCCACATGGTGTTTTATGATCCCGCAAGAGTCTTGTGAGATCGTATGGCGAGAAGTTTTAAAAAATGGACAAAGGCTCAACCAATAGATACCATTCTTATTACATGGCTGAAGAAATGCTATGATGTGATTGGGTGGAGAAAAAGAGATATCTCAGTTTGTCCTTGGTGCTTTGGAGGAGAAGAAAGTCTGTTTGAGTTCTGCTCAGCAAAAGTTAATTCATGTGGAGCTTAAAGAAACTGGTGTCTTCATCTGTATCTAAGAAAGAATTTCAAGTTCAGGTATTTAATAATATATTTTATAAAGTTTGCTGTGAAGTTTCAGTAAGTGTAGTAATGTTGGTAAAGTTATTCTACACAAGGTTTACTGAGTGAAAAGCTGTTTGTGGAGGCATAGATTTCTCAAAGTAGTTTTTGAGAGGTAGACATTATAATGTAGAGAGATATCAGCAAGTATTGCAGATTGTATTAAAAAATGGAGTGCTCAAACTGTATGCATTTCTAAGTAAAGGAAGCAGTGTTTCTCAAACTATAAAAGAAAGATTGTGGAATGTGTTAATCAAGCCCTAGTGTTTTTATGAAACTCAATGTACAAATACTCTAGCCCTATGAGCCGTTTAAATGCTGATAATGCTATTTCTAGTGTGAAACACTGTGGTGAGTGTTAGCAAAGGTGTGTGAAGATGAATGTGATACTTTATAAACTGTTACGGAAGCAGAGCTCATGGCATATTCTAATTTAATTTCGAAAATATGAAAACATAGTGTGGAAATTTATGGGGAAAGGAATAACAAGTTACTGATGCTAGATATAAATATGTGATTGTGCGTGAAAAATGTAGTAAAGCTTAGGCAGTATAGTGATGTATCACTGTTATCAATTATTGATCAGTATATAAATGTTAACGTTTGGGTTATTTTGTCTTTTTTAAGGAGGACAATGTAAACTCGTCTCTGAGGAAAAATTAGCTGCTTCGATTAGCAGCAAAAAAGAGCCTTGTTAAGACAAGCAGGATTATTGTGATGTTCAGCAATAAGCACCTCTTCAGGCACAGTGTATTCAGGCTGGAAGGATATGGATGCACCTGAACAGTTGTCCAGTTCAGCAGAATGAGCTAACTCTGCATGAGCTATGCTTTGTGAACTATTGTTTAAAAACTCTAATGTATCAATATGCTACTTTGCTGAGACTATTTTACCAACTAGCCTGCCATGAAACTGTAGGAAACTGAAGACTCTTTGGCAGGCTATGGTGGCTGAGAGACAGGAAAAAAGTGCTACCTGCATCAAAATCCAATAGGCAAATGAAGCAAAAAGGGGGAAGACATTAGCGCCTGCTGATGAGCGTCAGAGAAATGTTTTTTATATTACTAAAGTTGTTTGTTTTGTTTGCTTTTTAGTTGTTCATGTAGTTTGATAATATAGTTGTTGTAGTTTTGTATTGTTGTTAAATTGTTTTGTTGTAATAAAAAAGTTTAAAGTTACTTTTGATTTCCTTGTTTAACACTTATTATAAGTTTTCAATTTTATTATAGTACTGCAATATTAACTAAAACTGGCAGTTCTCAACAGAGAGAATACTTCATTTTGTACTCTACTATGGGCATTCATCACTATGCTGAGAGGTATATGCAGAGAGAGCAGTCTCTACTCACAGCCTACTTTGCACATGTGTTACTCATAGTATCCCATGCCGACGACACCTAGCTCATCCTCTCCCTCACCAAGGACCCCACCACCACCAGACTCAACTTCCAGGAAGGAATGCAGGACGTCGCATCCTGGATGAGCGACAGCTGCCTGAAGCTCAACTCGGAGAAGACAGAAGTCCTCGTCCTCGGAACCACCCCATCAGTATGGAACAACACCTGGTGGCCCACCGCCCTCAGCAGCCCTCTGAACCCCACGGACCATGCCAGAAACCTCGGCATCGTACTCGACTCCTCCCTCTCCATGGACTGACAGGTCAAACTGCCACCTACGGCTGCTTTAACACCCTCCGCATCCTCTGTAAGACTTTCAAATGGATCCCCCCCGAGTCAAGGAAGACAGTCACCCACGCACTCATAACCAGTAGACTTGACTACGGAAACGCCCTCTACGCCGACATCAACAAGTCTCTACTCTGCAAGCTCCAGACGATACAGAACACTGCCGTCAGACTCGTCCTCGGCATCCCTCGACACGAGCACACCAGCCAACACCTACAGAATCTCCACCGGCTCCCCGTCGAGAAGAGAGTCACTTTCAAGATACTCACCCATGCCTACAAATGCCTCCATAACACTGGACGCCAATACCTCAACGAGAGAATCACCTTCCACGTACCCAATGGAAACCTCCAATCTGCCAACCTCGTCCTCGCCGAAACACCACGCATCCGCAGAGCCAGAACAGGGGGAAGAGCCTTCTCCTACATTGCGGCCAAGACCTGGAATGAGCTACCGATCGACATCAGACGCGCCCCCTCCCTCAACACATTCAGGAAGGCTCTCAAGACCTGGCTCTTTGACTGAACCTAACTTCTCCCCCCCCCCCCCCCAGCGCCTTGAGACCCTCACGGGTGAGTAGTGCGCTTACAATTCCCTGATTGATTGATTGGGGAGATATCTCAGCTGAAACGGCAATATATTTCCATATCATACTCTGCATACTTGTATGCAAGATAGACTTCTCAGCAGAGAGGTAATTTCATCCCCACATCTTACTTCTAGATCTGTTATCGTAGGGAGAGCAGTGACCAGAGAGTTAAGCCTCAACTCACCCCCTACTTTGCGCACCCATCATCCAAGACAGGTCACAGGAGAGAGGCAAGTCACAGTAGTACATAGACGTATTATGCTAGAGAGATGTGTCAGCAAACAGGGCACTTCCTTCTTACAGCCTACTATGCATACCTGTCAGCATGGGAAGAGTTAAGAGCAAAGAGATAACTTTTTCTGAAAGCCTATTATAGACACCTCTCACCCTGGTAAAATGTGTTAGCAGACAGGTCACTCCCTTCTCAGACACCACTGTATATGAATGTGTCGTTATAACGCATGCGATACATCGCATGCCATTACAACGCGGTCATTAGAACGATCGCTTTGTTACATCGCATACGATTACAACGACTTGCTGTAGGGGGCGCGCTGGACTTAGGAATAATATAATTTACTATTCCTACTCCAGTTTGTGCAACAGCAGGGAAGGTGTTGGATTGTAAATCCAACACCTTCTGCCCCCTACAGCAAGTCGTTGTAACGACTTGTGATGTAATCGTATGCGATGTAACAACGCGGTCGTAGTAACGACCGCGTTGTAATGGAATGCAATGTATCGCAAGCGAACTAAACGATGTCTCCCCTGTATATCCCTGTTGCTTTAGAGAGAGGTGTCAGTAGAGAGGCCACAGCTTGCCCACACCGTACTTCGTATTCATGTTGTCCTGGAGATAGGTGTTAGTGGAGAGGACAATGTTTCCCTACACACTACTGCATATTTCTGTCATGCTAGGGAGAGCTGTGACTGGACAGTCACATCCATTACCACACCCTAATATGTATGGTTAGTTCTAGGGCTGGGCGGTAAAATCCATTCCGCTGACGGAGTATGCAGAGATTTGCCACGCCCCACTCCGCATGGAAGTGCGGAGTTCAGCAAAAATGCCACCGGAGTGGAGTTTACTGGTACGCCACCCACAGCTTCGTAAACAGTGAGAGAAACCGGCACAAAAATTGAAAAATGGAGGTGAGCTGCAGTGGGCACCCAGGAAGAGATCATAGAGTCAGGGATAGTCTGGCACCCAAGATCACTGAGAAGGAAGGTCCAACCTCGCCACTCTATTGGTAAAGAGGAAAAACCATTGAGTGGCACGAAATGTCTAGAGGAAAGGCCATAGAGTGTCAGCTAACAGGTGTTGCCATTCCCTGCCTGAGCTCCATCATAGTGCCCTGGTGTACTCTGCCAGGCCCTCCACAGGCCTGAAACCGACCGTTGGTTCGATGCCCCTCAGCGGAGACCCGACCCTCGGGCTATGGACACCAGCACCCTACACGAGCTACAAGACGGGCAATGTCTTTCGGTTGTGGTGAGTGGGGCTTTACTGGCTTTACTGGTGGTGTTATCTGGGATAAAAAAGTAAAACCACAAATTTGTGGTGCTGTTGAGCGTGAGTCTGGCCAATGCACTGCAAACCGCGTAGCAAACCACTGGGAGTGGAGTGGTGGTGTGCAGTGGCATTAGTCAATGGGGTGTGTGTGTGGCAAGATGTTGAGCTCTGTCTGCGGGTGGTATAACCAGATGTGCTCAGTTAAGGTATGCAGTATTCGCATGTCCTTATGGGTTGGGTTGTACATGTGATGTTGTTAGAGAGACGTGTCAAAGTGTGAGCAAATGGTGTGCTGTGATATGCTTTCATTTTAGCACGTGGAGTGATTTGTGGGGGCGGTATGCTCTGGTGTGGTGGACTGAGATACACGGCGATGTGCTGCACCAGTCACACAAGTTAAACTATAGGAAGCTGACCAGGGATGAAGCTCATTAAAGATGCGTGTGTGATTCGATCAGCACTGTGCTCATTGTCTGTGGGGTTGGAGCGCACTACGATGCCGGGGCGGAACTCATTTATGTTGATTGATCATGCAATCTGGCTAGGACGGTGCTCAGTGTCGGATTTGCTGTTACAAGGCGCTGCAGGTGGCACAGTTTATTAATCATGCTCATGCGATTCACCCAAGACTGTACTCTATTAACAGGTTTGGAGTTTGCTGTTGACAGTACTGCGTGTTCGAGAAGAACACCCAGGGTATGCGCAGGTCAGCGGCGGTGGGATAATACGGACTCCGCCCGCTCGTGCAACTCTGCTGAATTTCACAGAGTTTTTTTGGTAACTCTGAGGAATTCCGCGGAGTGAAACTCCACGAGCTCCGCCCAGGCCTAGCTCTCTGTGGAGAGATCTCAGTAGAGAGGTCAGTACTTGTTATACCTACTATTGAATAGTAAAGTCTTATATGTGAGGTGTGTCCCTTCCCCACCCTACTATGCATACTGCTGAGCCTGGGAAAAGGTGTGAGTGGAGAGGCAGAGTCTCTTTACATCCTAGTCTACACACTGGTGACCTTCATGCAAGGTGTCACTGGAGAGGCCAGTCTCTCCCCGTAGTCTACTATACACAGTTGTTAGGCTGTGGATAGGTGTTGGTGAGATCACAGTGTCTCCTTACACCCTACTGTGCACTGTTGTTATACTGTGAAAAGGTCTCATTTGAAAGTCTGCTTCCTCCCCACAACCTACTAATGGAGACTATAAGGTATACTGTAATAAAGAAAAGTATAAATTCTTCCTCTGAAAAAAGGTTTACGATCTCATGAGACTCTCACTGGATCATAACAAAAGTAGTGATTTAACTTTTTTTAATAATAATAAATGGACTTAAAATAAATAAATGAGTATCAATGTGTGCTATGTACCAATGGTTGTCTCATGCAGATAAAACAAGTGTTTTTTTTTCATAAATCTATGTGATTCATTTTTACCCACAATTATATAATGGATTGCATTTTATTAAACTAAACACACTGTTACTATTCTGGCGTATATAAATTATACATATTACATCAGGATATATTCAGTGTAAATGCAAAGTCCATTATAAAAGTATGATCTCGCGAGAGGCTCGCAAGATGAAACCAGGAAGCACTGCCCCCCCCCCGAACTGCACACAAGGGATTGCCTCCTTGGCTCACACTACAGTCTCATGAGAGCTTTGGAGAAGTAAAAAAAGTGAAACTTAGTACAAACAACATAAATCATAAAACTATAGGGTAGCTCTGAAAAGAGCCGTTTTTGTTAACAGTTTTCAACAATTTGTGTTTTCAAACAATTTTAATATTTGTTTAATATTTTTTTTTAAAAGGTAAAAAAACATACAACTTGAACTGTTAAATAAACACCAACAGCATCTCTTTAAAAACAAAAAGGAGAAAAACTTACAAAGAACTGTTAAAAAACTACTGCCTAAGGGGGCTTCTCTGAGGCAGACCTGCTTGTCTCTGATGAAAAACAATTCTGCTTATACAAGCAGCAAAATAGCGCTTTATCCAAAAAAGCAGGGTTATTCTCCGCTAGTGCACTTAGAACCTGCGTATGAACCAATCACAATCCTTCCTTAGGGTGTGAGCCCTCTCACGCACCTTTCGCAAGATACCTGCAAGCGTCTCGCAAGATCATAAAAATATTATTGCTTTATATATTTCATAGAACAATTCATAATACATTTTTCCAATCTGATCTACATCTCTAATGTCTTAATTTGTTCAGAATTACAAGAAACCACTGTTATTAACTGAATTGCAAAAGCACGATCTTGTGGGTCGATCACAAGAGCCGAACAGGCCACTCGGGGTCCACGCAAGGGATTGTGTGTTCAACTCCCGCGAGCATCTTGCGAGATCGTAAAAATATTTTAGTTTTATCTTGTCAAAGGAACAAATCATAATCAATTTTACTAATATAATCAACTTCTGTAATCTGTTACCTTGTTCACAATTACAGAAAAGCACTATTCTTAACTTAATCCCAAATGTACAATCTCGCGAGAGGGTAGCAAGGAAGTAAATCCTCCTTGGAGTCGATGCAGGAGATTGTGTGTTTGACAACCGCGAGCGTCTGATGAGAGTCACCACCTTTTTAAAAAAAGAAAATGAATATTAAAATCATATTTTAATGACTTGCTTTTTACAGATTAACATTAAATAATAATTGAACACATGAAAAAGATCTTTAAACAGTAGATTAAGACAAAATATAGAACTCTGAGTAATCACACACTTAAAAAATAGATTTATATAATGAAACTTAATACTATACAATGTTAAAAAAACTGATTACTCTCTTTCTGAATTATAATTATGACTTTAATGTAAAAACACATAAAAAGGCTATGGAAAGTATGCGATTACAATATTAATGAACTTGCTGGGAAAATGTCTTAATATGAAAATCAGAAGAACTGTGATAGACAATCTCAACACAAATATTGTTGTATTACTCTGTTTTACACTCAAACATAATTTTTTAGAAACATTTTCCAAAGTATGCACCCTTTTCTGTTCAGTTACAATGTGAAAGCAATTCCCTTAGAAAATAATGTCCACACACAGGATACATTATTCAGTTATTCTACCATACATACACTTTTAAAAAAATTACTTTAAAAAAAAACCTAGATGTTAACTGAAAAAACCAAAGGTTAAAGCAACGTTATAGTTAGGTGTGATAAAAAGATCTGTTTTTGTTTTTAAACAACCTTAGAAATTCACAAAAAAAACGAAGGTTAGAGTAACTTTATAGTTAGGTGAATTTCTCAGTGATAATGTTAATGTTTTTAAAAGTTTAAAAAAACAGAGTAATTCACCAGTTATAGTTAACAGCACTAATGATAACTTGCACGTTCGCCATGCGCTGCTTATGACCTCACATACCACATCACTTGTGACATTTTCTATTACATCATTTATGACATCACTGACATCCCAAATAACATCATTGATGACATCAATGATGACATCATCCAACCTTCACTTTCACACATATTGCTCTATAAATTAGTATGACATTAGAGGCCTGACAGTAAGTACAAAATAGCTCAGGAGAAAATCACCCATTACTACTGCCACCACACAAACATCTTACTTAGATGTTGAAAACAAGCATTATATGCAACTTTGAGCCTATAGAATACACTTAACAGGTAGCATAGATCAAATTAACAATCGACCACAGATGTACGAGAAACACTCATTGACTGCAGTGTACTAGGGACAGCTTTTATCTGTTTCAAACCCCTGACACTCACCAAACCTACATTGAGAAATGAAGTTGACATAACCCGAAAAGAAGGTACTATAAACAGTTTTTTCTCTATGGAGAGAGTTTACTCTGTATCACACTGTGTGGAGACAGTGAAACTCTCATGAGAAATGCACCACAGAGTATTACAAAAAATCTACTAAGAATAATGAACACTCTATGCAACAGGTGTAAAAAAAACACTATTTTGAAAAATAACCACAAACTGAAGGTGCTAAAGAGCATACTACCTGCGCCCTTCATACTGTGGAGAGAACTTACAGCTAGCCCATTTTCTGAAGCAAACCAAGCACAAGTACATAGGTTAGTACCTGGTGCACACAGTCTTGTATGTTAAGTAGAAATTGTCATTCTGAGACGATTCTCTCTAATAACTCAAGGTAGCTTACAAAAGTTAGTGGAATCTTTCTCCAGTAGGAAACTTTTTCTGTAGAACCAAAAACCGTGTCTGAAGCACAATGAACACAAGTCAACTGTCACCTGCGCACAGGGTTACACTTGAGTAAAAAAATGTATAAGGTGTTCAATACCTCTATACAGCTATGGTGCAATAGGAGCACATGCATTTTGTAAACACTTATACACATTAGCTGAATCCAAGCTGTACAAATTAGTTAGAAAAGTAATATGACTACCCGCCACTATGTAAACTATAAAACAAACTAGCACACTCATTGGATGATTCCAACAGTGATGTCATCAATGATGTCATTTGAGATGTCTTCAGTGATGTCATATATGATGTCATAGTACATGTCACGAGTGATGTTGTATGTGAGGTCATAAGCAGTGCATTCAACATGGGTAAAACACCGACACACTCATGACCCCAATGTTTGCCCTGAAGGGATTGCAGGTTTTTTTTTGGGGGGGTTACAGGGTTGCCTCCACACTCTGTGCCCCCGCTCTCTGCCCCACCCTGCCCACGAGCATTTTTCCACCTGCAACTGTAGCGCTGATTAAGTAGGCTCTGCAGTGCAAGTGGCGACATGTCATCTGCAAAAAAACGCGCCACAAAGTCTGCATTTCCCTCTCTTCCATGGTTGACTACTTGGAAGCTGGTACAGGCATAATAGGCAACCCATCATTCAGGAGTGGCTCCTCCGCTATGGCGGAGGAGCGTCGCCCCGCTGCTTTTAAGCAGTGCACTGCAAAGTAAAGGAAACATAAAATGTTAATAACTTTGAGTTATTATCATTTTATGTTTCCTGTTGCTTTGTGGGCAGGCGGGTGGGCGGGGCTGCTCTGCTCTCGGAGCAGGGCAGGAGTGATTTGCCCACTCCTAAGTGCGCAATGACTGTTTGGTCGGCCCTCTCGGGCCGCCCAAACCAGTCATGCGCACTTTCCCGATGTCCATGCAGCCTGCATTACAGCCTGCATGGATAACAAGCCCAGGCCCCCATTCCCTGGTTGAGAGTTGAGCCAGGACGTTCAAAACCAATCACAAGGCTGCATTGCAGCCTTGTGATTGTCTGGGGAGCCTGGGTGCTTACCAATCACAATGCTGCATTGCAGCGTTGTGATTGGTCCGGGGAGCCTTTTCTGTGCTTCCTGTGCCTTGGTCTGACAAGGAGAGCAGGAGTAGAGACGCGGGACCGGTGAGGCAAGGTAAGTGTTTTTTTTAAATAATTTGTTTTACCGTTTCCCCCCCTCACAACCTCCCCCACCCCTGCGCCCGCACCCGCCCCGCCACCCGCGAACTATGCCAGCTGCCACTGCCATCATTATAGGTTGCCAAGGTCAATGGTCCCTGCTGTGTTTGATTAGAATCTGTCTTGGTTTTGGAACAACGTATATGTTGCCATTATTGAAATTTCTTTCTGGTATAAGGGCAATGCAACGGGTGTAGGGATGCTTTGAAACTGAAGCAATGAGACTTCATGTGCAAGTTTGTAGTACTGCATCACCGCATTCAAAAATGCAAACTAATTGATACATCAGTTGTTGTATGAATCCACTGAAGTTTACTGTTTGGGCACATTTTGTACTACAAACTCCATTTTCTGGGGTTTAGCTTTACACAGGCTTTCAACATCAGGGTCTGATGGTGGAGAGACAGTCAGTCAGCTACTCAATACTAGATGACACCACCATGTAGAGCTGTGCCTCATCCATGTTTTGATGAATATTGATGTTCTTGTCAGAGAACAGTACTCCATGCAGTTCCACATTGAGGTTGAAAATACTGGGTGATTGGGTAGACCTTTGGGGTACGTCACAGAAAAGTGTTCTGATCTTAAGGTGTTCATTTGGATCTGTAGGTATCTGTTGGCCATGCAGAAGACAAACGTCTTCAAGACAATGCTGCCAAGTCCATTCTGCCTCAGGTTCTGATACGATCACCTCACGTCTCGTGTTAAAATTAAAATTTTAACGCGAGACGTGAGGTGATCGTATCAGGACTTGAGGCAGTTTTACCGGCACCTCTCGGGCCCTAATAAGAGCGGATTTATGTAATTCGTGTTTGTATCAAAATAACCAGTGGAGACTGTTTAATCCCACATACAGTATGAAAAAGGAACTATTCTAATAATTACAGTTTACAATAAAGACCCACATGTCAATGGGATCGCTGGGGAACCCTGATGAGGCATAAGGACCCGAGGTTTCACTAAACAAGGAGCGACATATGCTAGGTACCACACCTGAATTGCTGATTCTAATTAGTGGGAGACATCTATTTCTTTCCTGAAGAAGGTGGTTTGGATCATTAAGAACCCACCGAAACGTGTCAATGCTGAAACGTCCTAACACTAAATCAACTCAACATTGGTTGAAATAAGAGACTTTTTGGATATATGGTTGTGGTTTAATCAATGATTTATTGTTCGATTAGTAGGCTCTAAATGACAAAAATGAATGTCTAGGGTATTCTCCCTCTGTGTGAAAATGATTTTTAATGCTGCTTTTAATTAGGCTTGCCAATTTGTACATGAAAGAATTTTGGTGTATATTTGAATTTTAACATAGGTCTGATAAAACATAGAACTTTATGGACAGCATGTTTTGCACAAATATTGAATGTGTTTTAAGGGACAAAACTTTATAGCTCATTAAATAAAAGTGTACAATTTTATATAAATGTATACAGTGCTTCTTGGTAATATTGGCCTCAATTGAATGAATGGTGTGTTGTTTTCAAACAGTTTAGTTTCTTCATGTAAGTGTTAAATTCTTTACACCCAAAGTTCCATTTTGACTGATTGTCATTTTGGTGCCCTGTCGCTTTGGTGCAACGGGGGCCCCTCTCCTGTTATTTAAAAAAAAGTCCATTCCTGAGGCAAGGGAATTGAACAAGGCTCACTGGTCAACAGTATCAACCACTTCAAAGAGGTTGAGGAAACAAGGGTGTACACTACTAGTGGGATGGAGGGCGTCATTTACCACAAGGCTTGATGCATACACCGTACTGCATTGAGTCTGAATCCTGGATAATAATTACCGTAGGAGAACCTTGGTTTGCTTTGGTCAGGATGGGGGCAGTTCTAGTGATAGGTCAATTAATTTCAATGTTGGCCTACTTTAGCAGGGTGGAGATCCCTTCATCTTCAAGATGTTGAGAAAGAAACCTTGCCATTGATTATGGTTTGTACTGGCATGAGTGCTTCAGCAGAGGGCAATTTCATGATTGATGACAACCAAAGTCCTTCTGATAATGCATCAATATGTTATGGTTTTCAGAATATATTTTGGGAAAAGTATTTCCCAAATGTGTCTTCACAGATATTTCCCTAAAATCTCTTTGAATTGGAAAGCTATTACTTCTTAAATACACTCCACCACCTGCCGTGGGTAAAAGGATGTAGTAGCTAGGACCCTCCTGGCAAAAAGTCCTGCCTACGTCACTGGGTGTCAGACATTCTTCAACAGTACATGGATCAAAAGAAGGACATTTTGGGTGAAGAGGATGTGCCAGCTTCAACATCACCACTGAAACGTATTGGGAAAATGGAGTTTTACAATGGAAAATATAGAGAAAATGGTCAACTCAAACCAAAATTAGAATAATGCAGTTGGGAGGTATAATATTTTTCACTTGTTTCTGGTAGAAAACCGAGAGAATTGGCAATCCCTAAAGTGTCCTTTCAAATTTTTCTGCCTTACTTAGTAGTACCTTTTCCCTCCCAGCTCCCTTCAGATTGCAACTTAATAATTTTCTTAAGATGTCATCAGTGATGCCATCAATGATGTCATTGAACATGTCATGAGTAATATCTGAGCTCATAAGCAGTGCATGGTGCGGACACAATTATAGTTAGCTTATTTAACTATGAATGTCAGTGTTTTTTGCATTTAAAATGTTACATTTTAAGTGACATTTTCACCTAACTAAAA
Organism: Calotriton arnoldi; assembly: GCA_963921515.1. Classification (NCBI taxonomy): domain Eukaryota; kingdom Metazoa; phylum Chordata; class Amphibia; order Caudata; family Salamandridae; genus Calotriton; species Calotriton arnoldi. The sequence continues at coordinate 4,383,753 of CAWUFW010000025.1, read as the reverse complement.
CTTCACTTTAACCTTTGCTTTTTTCAGTGAATTTCTGCGTTTGAAAAAAAATGTAAAGTGAGATATTATTACAAGACCTAATATAACGTCAGTGTAACCTTTGTGTTTTTCAGTGAATTTCTATGGCTATTTAAAGTAAAGTAATTAAAGTGGGTGTCATTTTAAATAAAGCGCACCTACTGGCTTTGTAAAATGATCAGAACATCAATATATAAAAGGTAGACCTATGAGCTTTATCAAAGATTTATATAAAGGGGTGTCATTTTAATAAAAATTAGACCTACTGGCTTTATCAAAGGGTCAGAACATCAATATATAAGAGGCAAGCTTTTTGTCTTTATCGGTAGTAGGACATCAACATTTATAAAGCAGACCTATCAGCTTCTCAAAGTCGAATACATTTGTTATTAATACACACTGACAACACCAATAATAGTAATTATCATCCCAGAAATGTTCTAAATAAAGTATTTTTAATCAAAACACCCATAAAGGTGTGTGGGTCATTCTTTAACAGTCCCCAGAATACCTAATGCAGCCATTGGAACAACCACAAGGTGTCCACATAATACAGCTGAGAGCATACAGTCCCACTTTGGAGTAGTTTAAAAAAAATAGCAAGTTCTCCTGGGGTCATGTATTTAATGATCCAGGAGACGTATTGTAAGTTTTTTTATGCTTCAGGGGGACTGCTGTGCTCCCTACAGCCCCCACAACATTTAAATAAATCGTTTATGGTGCCCCTGACTCCCCCACAATAAAAAGAAAATGTAAAAATAAAGCCCTCACAGGGCATTATGGGGTGCTGCTCTCTAGAGCAGTGAATACTTTATGATCGGCTGTGCCATTCTTTCCCCCCTTGCGGCCTCCACCACCACCTTTTTTTGTTGGGGCCTGAGGGGGGGCTCATGGCCCCCATGCCTGCCCTGGCATCTTAGTGCTACTGGGAGCCAGCCATGCTTTTGTTTTTTGGTGGGTGCCCCGGTAACCCATAAAATTGGTTCATGCTGTGGGCCAAGGAGGGGTGCCCACGGCTTCTGTGTCTACACCTGCTACCCAGGAGCCTGCTTCACTTCTTTGCTCCACCCGGCTGGGAGCTGCTGTTGTTTCTGCTCTCTCCGGGCGCGAGTAATGAAGTGTTTCCAACTTGTGCTTTTGCAGACAGGGAACAACACACAGTGTCCAGTGGGATGGGTTCCCCAGGACACTGTCTAGCCTCAGGCCCGGAGTATCGGGTTCCCAGGGCCATGAATTGGCACGAGGAGGTGGTCCTACTCCAACCCCCTACAAAATAAAGACGTTGTCGGGCCCCAAGGAATGGGGACCCTCGGGCCATTAAGTGGATCAGCGAGTAGAGCTCTCCACACCAAATAAATAAATAATGCGCCATGCCATGGGCCCTGAGGGACAGGGTCCCTGAGACCACTATGTGGGCTTGAGGAGGTGGACACATATGCCCCCTTCCCAATAAATTTACATTTAAAAAAAGAAGACATCTATAAGATCCCAGGTATGGGGCGCCAAATTTGACTGAAATAGAGAGGTCCATGCATTCTTTTTTTTTAAAAACATGAGTACACCAACCCCCCACCACCACTCCAGGGGTGTGACCACCACAGGAGGATTATAGTGGAAAACAGAGGCCTGCCATGTTTAATCCCATAAATATGGGGTACACATGTCTCAACACAAGAACGACCCTTAGAGATGTGTGTGGGAGATAGAAGAAAATTAATGAGATAAATGGAAGAAAGGAACAATTCATAAACAAACTAGAAGATTAAGACTCAGATAGATATAATAAAATGGATGAAGCATGAGTCGAGAAATAAATAACATAGAGAGTGATTCCAGGAGGATTTATATGATCTATTTTAGTCTCCCAAATGGACCGCCAATTCCTCATTACTATTCAAACCCATTGGTGTTTTGGTTTGTAGATCAATAATATATCTGGATTCCAAACGACGTAGACGCAGAATCCTATCCCCCCCTCTGGGATTTATTGGCACATGGTCTATACAGTGAAAAGTAAGGAGGTCCCTGTTCTTCTGATGTTCCTTGCTGAAATGTCTGGCAACCGGATATGTTATGTCCCCATTCGTAATGACCCTCATATGTTCCAATATTCTGACCTTAGTGGGATGGATTGTGCTGCCAATATACTTCAGGCCACACGGGCAACTTAGACAATAAACCGTATAGGGTGTAGTGCAGGTTAAAAATGTCTTAATACTCCTCGGTTTATTCAGCCCTGGGATGTTATATGTAAGGACTCTTTTACTGTTGCTGCACACCTTACATTTCCCACAGGGGAAAAAACCATTACGGGGTAGTAACATAGGTTTTGCGACCTCTCTCCCCTGATGACTATGAACCAGATCATTTCTCAGCGATCTTGCCTTCCTGAATGTAACTAAGGGATTCGGCGGCATGTCTCTGCCTATAACAGGGTCCGATACTAAGATATGCCAATTCTTTCGAAGAATTCTCTTTAATTGCCCTGCATTCTCGGAGAAGGTGGTGATCATCCTATATTTTACATTCTCTGTCTCTGTGGCTTTCATGGCTTTGGGGGTATCCTTTAACAGATCCTCCCTTGCTAGGGACTTCGCTCTGTTGAGTGCTCTGATTAGAACTGGGCCACTGTATCTTCTGTATCTTCTAGCACTAAACCTAGCTATGCTATCCTTCGCTGCTCGGTGGAACTCCTGTTCACTAGTGCTATTTCTTTTGAGTCTCAGTAACTCACCGTACGGTATACTTTCGATGAGTTTTCTAGGGTGGCTGCTCGTTGCATGGAGAGTAGAATTCCCTGCGGTTTGTTTTCTATGGAGCTTAGTGCATAATTTCCCTTCCGAGATGTACACAGTTAGGTCAAGATAATTCATAGATAGAGAATCCACCTCCCCTGTGAATTTCAAATTGACCTCATTGGAATTTAACCTCTCTATATATGCCAAAGCTTCCTCAGATGACCCCTTCCAAATAATAAAAAGGTCATCGATGTAACGATGCCAAGTAACAATACATTTTGTCCATGGTTCGTTAATGGCCGCCCAGGCCACCTGCTCCTCCCTCCAGCCAACGAATAAATTTGCATAACTGGGGGCAAAGCAGGTGCCCATTGCAGTCCCGGAGACTTGCCTAAAGTATTGATCCTGAAAAAGAAACATGTTATTTTCAAGACAGAATTCAATAAACTCTATCAACATTGCATTGTGTTGTACAAACTTTAGAGGACGGTTTCCCAAAAAGAATTTCACTGCCTTGAGTCCATCCACATGGGCTATACATGTGTAAAGACTAGTTTTGTCTAACACCATGAGTTGATAACCATTCTCCCACTTTACTTCACTGATGTGTCCTTGGTGTCTCGAATATAAGATGACATTTTATTCACATGCTGTGAGAGGAAAAAATCAATATATATCGACATGTGCTCTGTTAAACCACCCTGTGAGGCGACAATAAGTCTCCCCGGTGGGTTCAACTTATCCTTGTGAACCTTAGGAAGGTGATAAAAGGTCGAAATCATCGGATGTAGGGACCTCAGATATAAATGTTCCTCAGTTTCTAACATGTTTCTCTCATACCACTTTCGTGTCATCAAATGATAGTTCGTAATACTTTGGTTATAAGTTTTCTCATCTATGCTCATGTAACAATGAGTGTCCGAAAGTTGTCGATTGGCTTCTCTATTATATTGTTCCCGTGTCTGTAGGACAATATTCCCACCTTTGTCCGATGGCTTACAGACTATAGAAGTGTCTTGGCATTGACTGTTTAATGCTGTCAATTGTTCCTTCAAGAAATTCCTCTCCATTCCTCGTTTTTTATTATTTTTGCCACATCTGAGTTAACAGATCTTTATTCACCGATTCCGCAAAGATATCAATGGCATCTTCGGCATTTGTGGTAGAAATAATGAGGTGGGTTGAAAGGGACTCAGTCCTCCACTTTGTTCTATTCCAGTGATGGCTACTTGTTGCGTCAAACTAGTTGATGCAGTATACCCAAGATCTTCATTTGAGCCCAAATTTTCTAGGGTTACCAAGGTCAATAAATCCTTTCCCGTCAGGATATATGTCTCCTTCTGGATACATCCTGATCTTTTAGGTTTGACAGTCACTGGTTTAGTTTTCAAATACTTATGGAGCTTCAACTTGCGAGTGAATTTAAAGAAATCTACCCGAGTCTGAGTATATTTCATCTTCTTTTGAGGGCAGAATGATAAACCAAGTTTCAGCACTTGTTCCTCTGTTTCCGACAAGGTCTTCTTTGTCAGATTTATAATGGTCAAATTGTCTTTACTTCCATTCACTTCTTCTTGTTGAAAAATTTCTTGCTCCGAGTCACAGGGGTCGAACAATTGTCTTGTGCGCCCCCACCCATCCAGCCGCCTTGTTTTTCTGTGCCTCTTTGTCCTGGGGGTTTGCCCCGGCCTCCTCTCTGCCACGATTGTCGTATTAGTCTGACCTCCTCGTGAAAAGGAGTCTTTCCTGTTGTTGATGGTATCCGACTTCAACTCTCCTCTCCGGACAAATCATTGTCCGTCACGTCAGATTCCAAAGTGTCCCGTGACTCTACAGTGGTCTGGGCTCTCTTAGTTAATAGTTCCCTTCTCGGCATATCAAACTTCCTTGCAAAGGTGAGTACCCTGCCTTGGTTGTAGTCTTTCTCATCTCGATCAAATTTCTCCTGCTTACGCTGCTCGATCTTCTGTTCATAAGCTTTGAGTCTCTTTTTCATTTGTTCTCTTAATTCTTCCAGTTTAGATTTATCTTCTCTGTGGACAATGCCTCTTCTAAATCGTTGATATCCTTTAACGCCTTATCCCTATCGCTCCACGCGAACTTAACAAGTATTGTGAGCATCCCTTTGCAAGATTGGGTCCTGTGTTCTGCCTACTCATCTAGCAACAAGGGATCTGGGTTCTCGTACGCGGGTACCGTGTAGATTCTTAATCCCCTAGGGACTCTGTTCACCTCAATGTAACTCTGTAGTGAGGTTGCCTCCCACCACTTTCGAATTTCACGTTTGTAGAGCCATTCCAGAGCTGAGAATCTAGAGGTGAGATTACTTTTCGCGCGCATCCCCTTATCACTGTTATCCACTCCTGCATTGGACTGTTTTTTGGACATGTTCGAAGCTGCCTCCCGGCGCTCCGATTCACTGAACATTATTCCTTATTATTCGCTACACAATGCAGCATCTATCATAAAGTGCCTCTGTCCCCCTCGTTCTAGCGCTGCAATCACATGGCTTATAACATGTTCCCGGTGGCTTACCGGTACGTTCTCCACTCCCGAGTTGTGAAAATTCCAGACTCTGTTCCCGGAGTCTCACGCCTCAGGATCCTGCACGCCGTACCTTTCTCACGTGTGTCGCAGAGTTGGTGCACAGTATTAATCAATTCCAGCTTCCAAACACCCAGTCGGTGCACTCGTGGACCGGTGCTATAGTCGTGGGGGTGAGACCGCGAAGAAATCTCTGCTTCCTGTATCCAAAGGGTAACCGTACCCATAAATGAAAAAGCACTCTCGGGGTCAATTACGTCAGTTTATGCAACCGGAATCGGGCACAAACAGACGCGTTTCGGCTACTGCCTTTCTCGATGTCAATCGAGTGCGCCAAAACCACCATTTTTTTATAATCATTCAACATCCCTTTATCCTGGCAACATTAAAGTAGGACAAAAATTTCCCACCGAAAAGTCCCGCCATCTTAGCACTGTCTCGTTACAATTCGTATACTCTACATTATTTGTATACACCATTGTATCCATTATGTGCTGTACAGTTAAATTCATACATCAGGTATAATTCATTCAGTAGCTACCCGATAGTGTAGCATGGGGGAAAAAAACACTCATTCACGCCCTCTATGGGCCAATTCAAGATTACGCACCGATATTTCCTTGGATACAGATATCCTGGTACATGAATATATGTTTATTGCTTGTGTTTTTCCAAGAACGGGGAAGCTGAGCCCCAGAGTATTAAAAGGGCTGCCAAACATCTGTGTTGATGTTGACAGTACCCAATCAGATTGTTATCTTTTGATCTGCCAGTCTGTAGGCATTCCAGCGTAACTAGATAGCTATACATTGTGAGCCTTAATTTCTCAAAAACTACTGAACGGATTTACACCAAATCACAAAAAGCACACTTTCTTTCTGGGCAAAGGTCTAGTTTTCTGCCAAATGTCTGGTAATTCCGCTCAGATGTTTTGGCTGCAGCACCGTCCAATTTTCCTATGGAAAAGTGCATAGGGAAAAAGTGTGTGTATGTAAATATATATATATTCACTGAAAAAACCATAGGTTTCAGACACGTTATAGTTAGAAATTAGCATTTAAAAAACCTTTGAAATTCACTGAAAAAACCATAGGTTTTAGGGACAGTTATAGTTAGTTGGACATTTCACTCGTACAAAACCATAGAAATTCCCCCGTTATAGTTAGTTCAGCTAACTATAACTCGCGCCCGCAATGCACTGCTGATGACGTCACATATTACATCACTCATGACATGGTCAGTGACATCACTGATGACATCACTGATGACATCTCAAATGACATCACTGATGACATCATCCAGTGACTGTGTGTTTCTGTAAAGTTTAAATATGTTTAATATATATAGGGAAAGGCGTATTGAAGAATGAGTGGGTGTATAAGTGTCTGAATGGATGATTTAGTACGTGAGTGACTGACTCTACAAGTGAGTGATTAAATGTATCTTACTGAATGCATGGGTTAGTGACTAAACTGTGTGAATGTCTGTATCCGTCTGTCTGTTGGTTTGTAAGCGGCTGCATGGCTTTCTGAATAGCTACATGAGTGTCTACATGGGTTATTGATTGATTGTCTGAGTATCTGTATGGGTGCCTGAGTGTTTCTGTGGGTGGGGTGTGTGTGACTCTGTGCATAGATGTGTGAGTTGGTGATTCACTGGGTGCATGGTTTCAAGAGTGCATCTGTGATGGACTGTATGGGTGGGTGAGTGTGTGTATGGGTGTGTTAGTGATTGAATGTATATCTCAGTGGTACATGTGTGAGTAACTACATATGTGAAAGGCAGTATATATGTGTGTTGGAGTATATAAATGGCTATAAGTGAGAGTGTGTGATTGTGAGAGTGGCTGTATGGATGAGTGTGTACTTGTATCAGTGATTGTATAAGAGCGTAAGAATGTGCTAGTATTTGTATGAGTAAGTGAGCTGGTGTGTGTATAACTGTATAGGTGAGTAAATGGGTGTGTGATTAAGTTTTTTGCATGACTGACTAGGTGTGTGAGTACCTCTATGGATGAGTGGCGGTGTGTGAGTGTTTATATAGGTGTATGAGTGCATACGATAGTCCTGTACTGAGTGACTAAGTATGAGTGACTGTACGGGTGAGTGAGTGGATGTGTGTGTAGACCTAAGAATCAGTGAGTGGGTATGTAGTTTTTGGTGTTGGAGTGTCTATGGTTTTGAGAATGGCAGTCTGTAATTTAGAGTGGGTGTATCAAAAGTTATATTAGGGTATGAGAAGATGCATGAAATTATCACATGGATGATGTCATCAGTGATGTCATTTGAGATGTCATCAGTGATGTCACTGACCATGTCATGAGTGATGTAATATGTGACGTCATCAGCAGTGCATTGCGGGCGCGAGTTATAGTTAGCTGAACTAACTATAACGGGGGAATTTCTATGGTTTTGTACGAGTGAAATGTCCAACTAACTATAACTGTCCCTAAAACCTATGGTTTTTTCAGTGAATTTCAAAGGTTTTTTAAATGCTAATTTCTAACTATAACGTGTCTGAAACCTATGGTTTTTTCAGTGAATTTCAAAGGTTTTTTAAATGCTAATTTCTAACTATAACGTGCCTGCAACCTATGATTTTTTAAGTGAATTTCAAAGGTTTTTTTAAATGCTAGTTTCTAACTATGCCTACAGAGGTAGGACATGTGAAGAAAGAAGAAAAAAACGCACAGAAAGAAGCAAAAGATGTGCAGAAAGAACCAACAGAGGAGCAGAAAGAGGCCTTGTTGCAAAATCATCCTGTGCCCACAAATTTTTCAGACGGGTGCTGGTGGTAACTGACTCTGACTAACCAGAGCCAGTGCTATGCTAAAAGACACTTAGAATACAGTGAAAACACCTACATACACTAGGGAACACTATGCGTTGGGGTACCCCTGTGATTAGCATGACCTCCTCTGCAAGTCCCTAGTACATAATAGGGCAGGGGGATTAAAACTACCTCTTAAAACGCGCTACAAGGCGCGTTTGCACAGTGGTGAAGGGCGGGGGGCCTGAGGTGACATGTGTGCAAACGCACCCCGTGGCGCGTTTTAAGTTGCGGGATTAAGTCCCCTTGAATTCTGAGGGTCCCTGGGGCCCAACTAGTCCCCCAGGTACCGAGGCCACGCACCTTTTTTCACCTCTCTGCAACGCAACTCTGTTGTGCTTACTGAAGGTACCTGGTGGGCTAGTTGGCCCCCAGGGTCCCTCAGGATTCAAAAGGAAATTATTCCCCAACTTAAAACGCACCACAGGGCGTGTTTGCGCACATGTCACCTGAGGCCCCGCCCCTCCCTTCACCACTGTGCAAACGCGCCCCGTGGTGCGTTTTAAGTTGGGGATTAGGTCACCTTGAATCCTGAGGGTCCCTGGGGCCCAACTAGCCCACTAGGTACTTCCAGTAAGCACCACAGGCCTGCGTTGCAACGCCTGTAACAAATTGTGCAGTTGTGTTTAGGTAGTGAAGAGGGTCGTGCTGGGGGTAGTGTTTTAGGGTTTAGGGTAGTGCAGTGGTGTTTGTGTAGTGTAGGGGGTCATGCTGGGGGTAGATTTAGGGTTTAGGGTAGTGCAGTGGTGTTTGGGTAGTGTAGGGAGTCGTGCTGGGGGAGTGTTTTAGGGTTTAGGGTAGTGCAGTGGTGTTTGGGTAGTGTAGGGGGTCGTGCTGGGGTAGTGTTTTAGGGTTTAGGGTAGTGCAGTGGTGTTTGGGTAGTGTAGGGGGTCGTGCTGGGGGTAGTGATTTAGGGTAGTGCAGTGGTGTTTGGGTAGTGTAGGGGTACTGCTGGGGGTAGTGTTTTAGGGTTTAGGGTAGTGCAGTGGTGTTTGGGTAGTGTAGGGGTACTGCTGGGGGTAATTTTGTAGGGTTTAGGGTAGTGCAGTGGTATTTGGGTAGTGTAGTGGTTCGTGCTGGGGGTAGTTTTTTAGGGTTTAGGGTAGTGCAGTGGTGTTTGTGTAGTGTAGGGGGTAGTGTTTTAGGGTTTAGGGTAGTGCAGTGGTGTTTGTGTAGTGTAGGAGGTCGTGTTTTAGGGTTTAGGGTAGTGCAGTGGTCTTTGGGTAGTGTAGGGAGTCGTGTGGGGGTAGTGTTTTAGGGTTTAGGGCAGTGCAGTGGTGTTCGGGCAGTGTAGGGGGCGGTGCAGGGGGTGGTGTTTCAGGGTTTAGGGCAGTGCAGTGCTGTTCGGGCAGTGTAGGGGCGGTGCAGGGGGTGGTGTTTCAGGGTTTAGGGCAGTGCAGTGGTGTTCAAGCAGTAAAGGGGGTCGTGCTGGGGGTGGTGTTTCAGGGTTTAGGGCAGTGCAGTGGTGTTCGGGCAGTGTAGGGGGCGGTGCAGGGGGTGGTGTTTCAGGGTTTAGGACAGTGCAGTGCTGTTCGGGCAGTGTAGGGGGCGGTGCAGGGGGTGGTGTTTCAGGGTTTAGGGCAGTGCAGTGGTGTTCGGGCAGTGTAGGGGGTCATGCAGGGGGTGGTGTTTCAGGGTTTAGGGCAGTGCAGTGGTGTTCGGGCAGTGTAGGGGGTCGTGCTGGGGCTGGTGGTTCAGGGTTTAGGGCAGTACAGTGGTGTTCGGGCAGTGTAGGGGGTCGTGCTGGGGCTGGTGTTTCAGGGTTTAGGGCAGTGCAGTGGTGTTCGGGCAGTGTAGGGGGTCATGCTGGGGCTGGTGTTTCAGGGTTTAGGGCAGTGCAGTGGTGTTCGGGCAGTGTAGGGGGTCATGCTGGGGCTGGTGTTTCAGGGTTTAGGGCAGTGCAGTGGTGTTCGGGCAGTGTAGGGGGTCTTGCTGGGGCTGGTGTTTCAGAGTCTAGGGCAGTGCAGTGGTGTTCGGGCAGTGTAGGGGGTCTTGCTGGGGCTGGTGTTTCAGGGTTTAGGGCAGTGCAGTGGTGTTCGGGCAGTGTAGGGGGTCGTGCTGGGGGTGGTGTTTCAGGGTTTAGGGCAGTGCAGTGGTCTTCGGGCAGTGTAGGGGGTCGTGCTGGGGCTAGTGTTTCAGGATTTAGGGCAGAGCAAAGGTGTTAAGGCAGTATAGGGGGTTTTGCTGGAGGTGGTGTTTCACGGTTTAGGGCAGTGCAGTGGTGTTCGTGCAGTGTAGGGGGTGGCGTTTCAGGGTTTAGGGCAGTGGTGTTCAGGCAGTGTAGGGGGTCTTGCTGGGGTTGATGTTTCAGGGTTTAGGGCAGTGCAGTGGTGTTCGGGCAGTGTAGGGGTCGTGCTGGGGGTGGTGTTTCAGGGTTTAGGGCAGTGCAGTGGTGTTCCGGCAGTGTAGGAGGTCGTGCAGGGGGTGGTGTTTCAGGGTTTAGGGCAGAGCAGTGGTGTTCGGGCAGTGTAGGGGTCGTGCTGGGGGTGGTGTTTCAGGGTTTAGGGCAGTGCAGTGGTGTTCGGGCAGTGTAGGGTGTCGTGCTGAGGGGTGGTGTTTCAGGGTTTAGGGCAGTGCAGTGGTGTTTGGGCAGTGTAGGGGGCCGTGCAGGGGGTGGTGTTTCAGGGTTTAGGGCAGTGCAGTGGTGTTCAGCCAGTGTAGGTGGTCTTGCTGGGGGTGGTGTTTCAGGCTTTAGTGCAGTGGTGTTCGGGCAGTGTAGGGGGTCTTGCTGGGGGTGGTGTTTCAGGGTTTAGGGCAGTGCAGTGGTGTTCGGGCAGTGTAGGGGGTCTTGCTGGGGCTGGTGTTTCAGGGTTTAGGGCAGTGCAGTGGTGTTCGGGCAGTGTAGGAGGTCGTGCTGGGGCTGGTGTTTGAGGGTTTAGGGTAGTGCAGTGGTGTTCGGGCAGTGTAGGGGGTCGTGCTGGGGCTGGTGTTTCAGGGTTTAGGGCAGTGCAGTGGTTTTCGGGCAGTGTAGGCGGTCGTGCTGGGGCTGGTGTTTCAGGGTTTAGGGCAGTGCAGTGGTGTTCGGGCAGTGTACGGGGTTGTGCTGGGGCTGGTGTTTCAGGGTTTAGGGCAGTGCAGTGGTGTTCGGGCAGTGTAGGGGGCGTGCTGGGGCTGGTGTTTCATGGTTTAGGGCAGTGCAGTGGTGTTCGGGCAGTGTAGGGGGTCGTGCTGGGGGTGGTGTTTCAGGGTTTAGGGCAGTGCAGTGGTGTTCGGGCAGTGTAGGGGGTCTTTGCTGGGGGTGGTGTTTCAGGGTTTAGGGCAGTGGTGTTCGGGCAGTGTAGGGGATCTTGCTGGGGGTGATGTTTCAGGGTTTAGGGCAGTGCAGTGGTGTTCGGGCAGTGTAGGGGGTCTTGCTGGGGGTAGTGTTTCGGGGTTTAGGGCAGTGCAGTGGTGTTTGTGCAGTGTAGGGGGTTGTGCTGGGGTGGTGTTTCAGGGTTTAGGGCAGTGCAGTAGTGTTTGGGCAGTGTAGGGGATCGTGCAGGGGGTGGTGTTTCAGGGTTTAGGGCAGTGCAGTGGTGTTTGGGCAGTGTAGGGGGTCGTGCTGGGGTGGTGTTTCAGGGTTTAGGGCAGTGCAGTGGTGTTCGGGCAGTGTAGGGGGTCGTGCAGGGGGTGGTGTTCAAGGGTTTAGGGCAGTGCAGTGGTGTTCGGGCAGTGTAGGGGTCGTGCTGGGGCTGGTGTTTCAGGGTTTAGGGCAGTGCAGTGGTGTTCGGGCAGTGTAGGGGGTCTTGCTGGGGGTGGTGTTTCAGGGTTTAGGGCAGTGGTGTTCGGGCAGTGTAGGGGGTCTTGCTGGGGGTGATGGTTTAGGGCAGTGCAGTGGTGTTCGGGCAGTGTAGGGGGTCTTGCTGGGGTAGTGTTTCAGGGTTTAGGGCAGTGCAGTGGTGTTCGTGCAGTGTAGGGGGTCGTGCTGGGGATGGTGTTTCAGGGTTTAGGGCAGTGCAGTAGTGTTCGGGCAGTGTAGGGGGTCGTGCAGGGGTGGTGTTTCAGGGTTAAGGCAGTGCAGTGGTGTTCGGGCAGTGTAGGGGGTCGTGCTGGGGGTGGTGTTTCAGGGTTTAGGGCAGTGCAGTGGTGTTCGGGCAGTGTAGGGGGTCGTGCTGGGGGTGGTGTTTCAGGGTTTAGGGCAGTGGTGTTCGGGCAGTGTAGGGGGTCTTGCTGGGGGTGATGTTTCAGGGTTTAGGGCAGTGCAGTGGTGTTCGGGCAGTGTAGGAGGTCTTGCTGGGGGTAGTGTTTCAGGGTTTAGGGCAGTGCAGTGGTGTTCGGGCAGTGTAGGGGGCGTGCTGGGGGTGGTGTTTCAGGGTTTAGGGCAGTGCAGTGGTGTTCGGGCAGTGTAGGGGGTCGTGAAGGGGTGGTGTTTCAGGGTTTAGGGCAGTGCAGTGGTGTTCGGCAGTGTAGGGGGTCGTGCTAGGGTTGGTGTTTCACGGTTTAGGGCAGTGCAGTGGTGTTCGGGCAGTATAGGGGGTCGTGCTGGGGCTGGTGTTTCAGGGTTTAGGGTAGTGCAGTGGTGTTTGGGTAGTGTAGGGGGTCGTGCTGGGGGTAGTGTTTTAGGATTTAGGTTAGTGCAGTGGTGTTGGGGTAGTGTTTTAGGGTTTAGGGTAGTGCAGTGGTGTTTGTGTAGTGTAGGGGGTCATGCTGGGGGTAGTGTTTTAGGGTTTAGGATAGTGCAGTGGTGCTTGTGTAGTGTAGGGGGTCGTGCTGGGGGTAGTGTTTAGGATTTAGGTTAGTGCAGTGGTGTTTGGGTAGTGTAGTGGGTCGTGCTGGGGGTAGTGTTTTAGGGTTTAAGGTAGTGCAGTGGTGCTTGTGTAGTGTAGGGGGTCGTGCTGGGGGTAGTGTTTTAGGGTTTAGGGTAGTGCAGTGGTGTTTGTGTAGTGTAGGGGGTCATGTTTTAGGGTAGTGCAGTGGTGTTTGGGTAGTGTAGGGGGTCGTGCTGGGGGTAGTGTTTTAGGATTTAGGTTAGTGCAGTGGTGTTGGGGTAGTGTTTTAGGGTTTAGGGTAGTGCAGTGGTGTTTGTGTAGTATAGGGGGTCATGCTGGGGGTAGTGTTTTAGGGTTTAGGATAGTGCAGTGGTGCTTGTGTAGTGTAGGGGGTCGTGCTGGGGGTAGTGTTTTAGGGTTTAGGGTAGTGCAGTGGTGTTTTTGTAGTGTAGGGGGTCATGTTTTAAGATGCAACGCTCCAATACCTGACCAGTCTGCACTACATAAAACTGCAAAAAAACTAAAAAATAAAGTGTTTTGCACACTTTTGTCATTGGGCTATATGTGGGCTACATCTGGGTAATATTTGTGCTACATTTGGGCTCTTTTTTCACTGGTGGCCATCTTGGAAGACTTCTTTGTTATGAAGTTTCCTAATTTCCTCATTTACTGCAGTCTCCTCAGTAGGAAATGCTTTCAGTTTTTACTTTGATTCCATCAAGAAGGCATTCAGATGTGTCACACATTTGCCATAAATTCAGAATGTTAGCACTCTAGTTGTTCATTAGATCACTGTAGTAAAGCTACTGCTCACCAAGGAGTTAACTGGAAGTCTACTGCTGGTATTGAAAGTGATTGTTTCAGTCTGCATGTCAGAATTTTCTAATGAAATAGAAGAGGATTTGAGATCTCACTTAAAGCATGCACTAAATTTTCTTTTTGCAGCACTAACCATAATTTCTTTGGCAAAATGAACCCCCTCATTTTGTTCCTTTTTAAATTAAATGTTTTAAGTGTTACCTGTTTATTCCAATCAAGATGGCTTCAGGTGTGCCATACTTTTGTCATAAGTAAGGCTGTTAGCACTCTAGTTGTTCTTTAGAACACTCTGGGAAGCTGCAGTAGAACACAAAGGAATCAACTGACAGTCTCTGCCCTTGTTGGATGTACACGTTTTACTGAGAATGTCAGACTTCATTCTCACATGACTGAGAAAGATAATGTGAATTTACAGAAAATATGCTCTCATTTTAGCTTCTGGAGCACCTTCCAAAACTGTATGGGACAAGCATGTGAAAATAGTTTTCTCTCAAACATGATTCATGATATCCCAGCAGAAGGTTTTTCACAGGGTAAAATCACCTTAGAACACACCACAATTCCTGAAATTAGTATGGTACCATCAACAAATGAATTCTAATGTAACTAAAGTCTGTTATCACCCTTTATAGTTCTCCTTTTGGTAACCCTCAAAATCTTCGATTCACTACAATGCATTTCAATGGGGTACTATCATTTATATTGGTCCCAAGATGGCTGCCAGCAATTCCAGGATGAAGTGCTGACAGCCAATCAGATCTCACGATGACATGTGTGGTTAGGCTCCGCCCAGATATATATGTGTTTTTACTTTTGATTTTCTCAGCAACTACTAAACGGATTTACACCATTTAACAAAAGGGTTCTTTCTGAACCAAGAACTACCTCTTTGCCAAATTTGGTGTAATTCCGTTCAGCAGTTCGGGCTGTAGCCTTGCATAAAGTTTCCTATGGGAAATTGATTTTTTGACTCTTATTTTTTTAATTTCTCCGCAACTACTGAACGGATTTACACCATTTAACAAAAAGGGTTCTTTCTGAACCAAGAACTACCTCTTTGCCAAATTTTGTGTAATTCCGTTTAGCAGTTCGGGCTGTAGCCGTGGCTAAAGTTTCCTATGGGAAAATGAATGGGGAAAACACGTTTTGAGACCCCCCTTTTTTCTCGGCCCCCGCTTGACGAATCACCCCGAAACTTTCAGGGTAGGAGCGGACCGGAGCGGGCCATAAAGTTTGAAAATTTCGCGAAGATTCATCAACCGACGCAAGAGTTATTTCAAATAGAATGTTGCGGATTTCCTATGGAAAATAGGTCTAACTATAACTATCTACTGGCGACCGCCAGTAGATAATATATTACCCTCTGGGTAGTTATAGTTAGGTCAGTTGTTCCATAGGAAAAGTGTTTTTTCTGTTGCTAATAACTTTGACATTGTTTTACGAATCTCCACGAAAGCTTCCAAAAAAGTGCAATTCTTTCACTAGTTTCTGCATGGAAAGTTTCAGGGTGATCCATCAAGCAGGGGTTGAGAAAAAAGGGTGGGTCCCAAAATGCAAAATCCCCATGCATTCTCCACAGACTTCTTTAGACCGGGCTCCAGCAAACACCTCTGAACAGAATTACACCAAATTTGGCAGGGAGCTAGATCCTGCTGCGTAGATTGTGCTTTTTGTGATTTGGTATAAATCCATTCAGTAGCTTTTTTAGAAATTAAGGGTAAAAAATATTTGTATATCTGTACGGTTAGGTCCGCAAGACGCTTGAGAGACTCTCACGGGAGCGTCAATTCAAAAATAGAGCATTCTGATTGGATAAGGGGCTTTATTTCCCTTGGGCCATTTTGCTCCCATGGGAGTCAGACTCCTGTGGGAGTGAGCGCTCTGACTGACTTCCAGAAGATCTGAAAAAGTTTGCTGGCAGCAATTTCCAGGCTCGGGGACTTAGTCGCTGTCCTGAAGTGTGAAAACATTTATATATAAGGGGGTAGGGTAGGGATAACCTGCCCCCCTAGTCCCGGATGGGGGACCAGAGAGACCCCCTGGGACAATATAAAAAAAAAACTGCTATTTTTGCTGCAATCCAGCGGGTCTCCTGCAGGATCATAATAAAAAACAGTGGTGGCCTGGGCCGCATTGTTAACTTAGGGGCCCAAGCCATTATAAGCCCTGGGGAGCCCACCCATGGGGCTGAAACTTACAAAAAAAGGGAATGGGCCATGCTGCACCCCTCCCCGAGCCTTTAAAATGCCCCAGGGACCCCATCCCCTGAAGCCGGCTGATTTGCTGTGTCCTGGGGAGCCCACCCCTGGAGCATTGCAGTTTCCCTGCCAGCGAAACTTGGGTTTGCTCCCGCCTGGTGTTTTGAACCAAAAACAACCACAGAAATTCACCAGTTATAATAGCAAAGTTGACTGGAACTTGCACCCCCACCATGCACTGCTTATGACCTCACTTATTGCATCACTCATGACATGTTCTATGACATCATTTATGGCATCACTGATGACATCTCAAATGACATCATTAATGACACCACTGATGACACCACCTAAGCTTCTTATGCACATATTGCTCTATAGACAAGTATGGCATTAGAGGCCTGCAAGTAAGTACAACATATCTTAGAATAATATGAAGCATCATTAATACCATTACAGATACAACTCATTTGGGTGTAGCAAGCATGGATTATGTGCATCATTGACCCTGTACCATACACTTCACAGGTAGCCTACTTCACATTAACAATCAACCACAGATATATGGGAAACCCTCACTGCACATGGTGTTCAATCTGTATACAGCTGTTCAGAGAAAGCCAAGTTCCTCAAGACACTCGAAGTCTGTTCCAAAATGAATATCCTACTACGGACAGCTTTTATGTGTATCAAACCCTCACAGTCATCGAACCAACATTGAGAAATGAAGCCGATATGAGTAGAAAAGTGGGTACTGTAAACAGTGTTTACTCTATGGAGAGAGTTTACTCTGTACCACACTGTTTGCAGACAGTGAAACACTCATGAGAAATACCCTACAGAGTATTATGAAGGACCTACTAAGAACAGTGTACACTCTATGCCACACCTGTCAAAAAAAGCCACCATTCACTTATAGTAACCAAGGTCTGAAGGTGCTAAAGATTGTGCTACCTGCAGCCTTCATATTGTGGTGAAACATTTACAGATAACCCATTTTCTGAAGCAAAAGAATCACATGTACATAGATTTGTGGCTGGTGAACACAGTCTTCTACGTTATGTAGAAATTGTCATGCTAAGACAATTCTGTCTAATAACTCAAGGCTGCTCACAATACTTAGGGGGAGATTTTACTAAGCTTTTGCGCCGTGTTTGCGTCACAAAAGTGACGCAAAACAACGCAATTTTTTGGGGGGTAATTTACTTTCCAGCGCTAAACTTGTTTAGCGCTGGAAATAACGTAAAAGTAATGCGTAGCAGCGCATTGCGCTGCTTCGCGATACTTTGCACCATGGGGGCGTACCAAGGGTGGTGCATGGGCATTTCCATGCAACCATCCAAGTTTTCTCACGCTAAACCCAATTTACTAAAAACAGTAGATTGGATTTAGCATGAGAAAACTGTGCCCTTTTCAACTAGGCGCAAGGAAGGAGAAATGCTTTCATTTCTCCTTCCTTTTCTGGACTTTGCATGCGTGCTGCACTGTGCAGCACGCATACAAAGTGGGAAAAGCTTTCCCTTGTGTTGAGCATAGTATTTTGTACAGGAAGGGTACCCTTCCTGTACAAAACCTATGCTGGACTCATGCACACACCCTAGCGCTGCGGCGCTAAGTTGTGTGCATGGCGCACGGCAGCTGTAATCAGCGCCGGCGCAAGAGAAAGGGGAGGAGATAGCCATATCTTTGAAGATATGGCGCTCTTCTGCTCCATTCCTGTCGCGCAGCGCAGCCTCGCGGGGGCTGCGCTGCATTGCACGACTTTTTTGTAAATCTCCCCCCTAGTTTCTACTACGTTGCCCTGTTGGAAACTTTTTCTGCAGAAACAAAAACCTTGTGTGGAACATA
Source organism: Calotriton arnoldi (assembly GCA_963921515.1). Lineage (NCBI taxonomy): Eukaryota > Metazoa > Chordata > Amphibia > Caudata > Salamandridae > Calotriton > Calotriton arnoldi. The sequence goes on along the minus strand of CAWUFW010000025.1, from coordinate 4,366,071 downwards.
CTGGACACAAGTCGTCAACTGTCATCTGCACACAGAGTTACTCTTCAACATAAAGATTTATAATACGTTCATTACCTCTATACACCTATGATGCATTAGCAGCGCATGCGTTTTGTAAACACTTATACCCATTAGCTGGACACAGGCAGTCCAAATAAGTTAGAGAAATAATATGAAAGTTACTTACCACTATGTGAACTAAAAAACAAACTAACATACTCATTGGATGATGTCATCAGTGATGTCATTTGAGATGTCATGTCATTTGCTCGCAATCCTATCTATTACACGTGACCTCTCTACTAGACCGGGTTACCACACTATCTACTGTCACGGATACCTTGCTAGGTGCCTCGATATAGATAGCATTAGCCCTTGGTAGTGACTGACAACATGCCGCAATACCAATGGCGTGGTTGCGGGATTTTTGTATATTTTTGTATATATGTTGAATTTTAATTATATTTTTTATATATATACATGTATATTTGCAGTGTCTCATACCCATTAGCCTCCATGGATAGGCAATGGGGCTTATGGCCGACATGAGTAGACTTGACTTCTTTTATCCTGTTTTACTATTTGGAACAGACCGTTTTTGCTCCTTGTAAGTCTACTACAAGATGGCCGCCATTCTCACCAGCTAGAATGCCATTGAATGGTAGACTACCTAGACGGTTAATTACTTAGACATGTGACCCTCCTCGTGATGCGGTCACTCTGATTATATCTAGACCCGCCGCCGATATCTCTTCACCATCCCGGTGTCGGCGGCAGGGTAGGTCAATCGCGCACTACGTGATACTATCGGTGAGTGTCTCTTGGATTTTCGTGGAGGTACTCGACTACTTTTGAGGGTGAGTTTACTCGGTATGGGTTGAATCCATGCTGGGATCTTCCTGGGGGCGTTATACGCCTGTGGGCTGTTTGGGGCTCTGGGACTGTTTGCCGGGGTTTCGTGGGGTTCCCGCGGTGCATTGGCAATCCGATGCGTGGCTGGGACCGGCGTGACTCGGGCGGGCAGTTCTGGGTCCCCCTTTTTGTGCACTGTGATGGCTCCCCCTCTATGGTTGGTTAATGGCGGTCTTCCGGTACTCCTGCTCAACCATCCTTTCAGTATGTATGGAACCGAATATGCCACTATATCATTACCTTCGCTTTGACTATGCCAGATGTCAATATTTATTACATCACTTCCATGTTTCTCAATAGGACCCTATTGGTGTCCTTTTATTACCGCCGACTGCTGTAGCAAGCATGTACTTGTGGACAACCTAGGTGAGTTACACGTTGTCCTGATTGCATATATACTAAAGTATTATCCTTGTTATTGACTAGACTACACCACAGAATAAGCTGACAATACTTATGAGCACTCTGCATATGGTATATAGCACGGTGCCAATCAAGGCTTAGTTCACTGTGAGATATGTGTAACACATTGTACCGGTTTTTAGGATCATGAGCACGTCTGCCTTGTCGGACATTGAATGTTTGAGCTGTAGAGACACAATATGGTTATTATATCATGTATTGTCTATATGGAATTTTTTATTAATCCGCATACGTTTTTATTTAACCAACAGATTAAACCTGAGATCGGGGTATGTAGTATTCACTTACCTATATACATATTTTTCAGTGTAGATAGTGTCCCTTTGATCCTGAGGAAGTGCCCAGATCTTTATGACACGATAGGCACGAAACATGTCGATCATTTGAGAGCAGGGCACACACCACTAGTAACATTACGTCTAGTCCTTTGCCCCTCTCACACTTTTTTATTTTAGGCAGTTTACCTTTTGAATAAATATCGACTAGGACTAACTGACCTATTTTAATTCACATGTCTTTCCACATCTACACATACTAGGGCCCTTACCCCCACTGCACCCACCGGCAGGAATAAAAGATCCCCGACAAAGAGCCCCGGTTCCGGGTGCCCGTCAGGAATTGCAGCGCCGACCTGACGAGGGGCAGGCTCAAATGATGAAGCATGACACCCAGTTCTCTGGGTGTGTGAGAGCCCTAGTTCCAACAAGGAGAACTCCTTCTCCTTAAATAACCTGATAGCGGTTGCTTTGACTCCATTGTCTCTATGAGCCCTACTCCTTTCCATTACTTGTCCTGGAGGAACTTCGTACTCGATTTGTACACAGCCTTGTTGGGGCACGTACGTTGGACCTCGGTAAACTTGCCCCTTAGTCCCTTCTTTGTTTGAATTAGATGTCATTTGAGATGTCATCACTGATGGCATAAATGATGTCATAGAACATGCCATGAGTGATGTAATGTGTGAGGTCATAAGCAGTGTATGGCGGGGGCACAAGTTATAGTTAGCTCTGCTAACTATAACTGGTGAATTTCTGTGTTTTGTTTTACCTCAAAACGTTAATGTTGTCACTGACAAATTCACCTAACTATAATGTTAGTTTAACCTTTGGTTTTTTTCAGTGAAGATCGATAGATAGATAGATAGATAGATAGATAGATAGATAGATAGATCGTCTCTGAACACAGGATTAAACACTTTTGTACAACTGTATTTAATGCAACAAGCTAAATTAACTCTGGTGTCTGACCCTGTTTGTGGGGTGCTACTGCAAGCAGGGGCTAATAGGCCACAACCATAGGGATTGGGGTTGTTTGCCTCTGGTGTCTGTTCTACTATGACCCTGCAAACTTGGTAAAATACACTGTACTTAACTCTAGAGTAGAAAGACAAATCAGCCACAATAGTTCCTTGTCCAGCCCGCTCCCAGAGGTTGGCTTCTGTTCTCTGATCTGTAGTTCAGGGCCAGGTCTCTGTGGGCAAAAGGTAGAGTCAGCACAACTCACTTGCACTCCACTAGTGACTGAAGCCGGCACACCAGGGGGTTTAGTGAGATGGTTTGGTTTACTTTTTTAATGCAGAAATCACCTGGGGAGGCAGGCAGACTTTCTTGTACATTCAGGTAAACTCTTCTGCAAGCAGAATGCTCTTCTGGACTCGGTAGCTGGGCTTTGCTTTCCTCAGACATTTAGCTCCAGTGGGGTCAGGCACACTTTTCTTCCTTCTCAGCAGATCAAGTAGGTCCCAGGTCACAGGCAAACCACAGCTCTTCTAGCAAGATGCACAGACTTATGGTGATAAGTCCTCACCCCTGGGAGACTGGATTTCCAACAGACACTGGCTCTTGATCAGAGCTGTTCTTGAAGTACTCTATGGAGCATTCCCTTTCTTGGTCTTGGAGAACCTGGAACTTGAACCAAGTGGGTTAGTTTGGATCCCAATTGTATGCACATTTGACAAACTGGGGCTGTTGATCACACTATAATGCCCAGAAAATTGTTTGGGGTTCTTTCTTTTCATATTTCATGTTCTTTCCGCAGCACAGACAGTCTTTGTGAAAGCTGATGACTCTCACAGCAGGTAGTGATGATGCTGGCTCCAGGCAGGAGAACAAACAACATGAGCACAATGTGGTGTTAAACTTTTGCACTTGTCTGTCGTCAGCTTTCCTGCAGTAGCACTCAGGAAGAGACAAAAGGGGCACACCCTGCCTAAACATGTCCCTCCCTCTAACAACAGAATCCACTAACTCATTCCCAAGAAAGACTAATCAGCAATACCCTGCTAAGAGCTAAAACGTCTCCATAAAATTTCTGATAGCCCTGTTGCCATCCTTCTGCACTTCAGTGTGTGGGGCTACCCACTCCAGCTCAGGAATGCAAGCAATTAACTTCTAAGGCCTGGAGAGGCTATACTGCAAACTTCTGCTTTGTGCCATGTAAAACCTGGGGCAATCCAACATGGATCCTGCGGTAATCTCACACTTACATCCACATGGGGTCCTGCTACCATGCATGCTTTACACAATGAACACTCATCATGCACACGGGCAGTCCTTACAATGAATTGGGTGTCTCATATAAACGTAACATTACAAGAGGGTGCAGTAGCAGCCACATGCATTCTAACTCACAGGCGAAAGTCTGTTCAGTGCTATGTATGCTGCCAACACCACTTAAATTTGATAAATCGAGGGCATGGTCAGTAGTCCCATGTCAGCTAGGGAGCAGAATTCAGATGCCCATCCAGATCTTAGATCCAGGTTGTGAACCTCAGAGTAAAAGGACAGCCTAGGCCTTGGTGCACAAGCTAGATCAGCATGCGAACGTAGCAAAATAAATCGGAATACCAGATACCACATACCGTTGGATCACTCAAGGCAGGATTACATTCGTGTTTACCATGCAGGGCCATTCCTGTGCCAACATCTAGTTTTTGTCGTCCTTGAATTTTTGGGTGGCAACTGTTACGCTTTAAAGGTGATCCTCAAAAGACTGCACCATTCACTGCAGACAAAAAGAAAACAGGCAGGTGGTGCCCTATAGAAGCAGTCACCTAGCCTTCTGAAATGTGATCTTTAAGATGCCTACAAAGTTGGCAAAACTCCATCAGAAGAAAATACACAAGAGGGTGCACATTTCAAAGCTGATTATACTGAGATATATCCAAGGTTTCCTCCCAGGATTTCTTATAAATAATTAACATTGGAAATTTTTCAATTCTGAAATAGTGAGTCTGTGAATTAAATAGCATTGAGGCCTGTGGAAGGAGTTTGATATTCAGGTATGTGTGCTTTATATTAGATATGTATCCTCTTTTTCTCTGCGTATCTAGTCCATCTGCACATCTTCTACCCCCTCGCTTTCCTCTGCAGCATCCTCTTTTCACTCTTCCCGAGTGCACTTCCTCGCATCTCTGTCACTTCACCGCCCCAAACATGCACTGCACTCCCTCAAATTTAAGCACTTTAATTTCTCTTACTTTTGCCTTGCAAATATTTTGACATCTGTGTACCCCCTTCACACACATATCCACCGAATTTCAGCTGCAAATGGAATACACAAACATTGCTCTGTGTGCTCTACAGAGAGGTCAACCCACTGACAGGCACTTTGTTTAGCTTCAGCCTTAGCGCCTGAGCGTTCAATCAAAGCCCTTCATAAACACCTGACATGGCTCAAGACTCAAAGTATGCACACAAACAAAATATAGATAAGCAACACCATTATAAAATAGCTAACTCTTGGGGAATGCAAGATTAAGCAAAGCATGTGAAATAAGAGAGGAACTAAATAGCTGAAATGCATTCCCTTGACATTTTTAACATTCATTGTTTGCAAGTCAATCTAGGTTTTTGGCATCAGGGTTAACTTAGGGGCATGAAGACAGGGGCAGTTTTAATGTCATACATCAGAGAACTGGCCACTGTAAGCACATGTTCCGCAGTAACCACATATCTCTCTCTTTGGGCTTAACTCGGATATTTTGATCAACTTCGCAAGGGGACAAGAATGAACCTTGCTCCTTATTTGGATACATTTCAAGGGGGAACAAATGCCGCGGCAGCTCCACTTCTAAAGGCGCGAGCGATGTGCAGCGAGGGCGTGGGGTGTCACAGTGGGGTAGGTTAGCGTGATGAAGGGTCTCAGCACAAAATACAGAACACAGCATTAGCTTGCAAACACTTACAATTACCAAGAACAAGGCATCCACTGTCACGTATGACGAAAGGGTGTGATCTACACCTTTGAATGATGGACGTCTGAAATCACACAGTATTGAAGTCTCCGACGCCTAAAATCATGACGCTTAGGGGCCGATTCCGATTTGGGCCGGAAAACGTACCGACCGACTCGGTACGGGAATTTAATCCGACCGACACGTACCGGCGTCGCCCGACCTGGGTAGTATGATGAAATGCATGTGAATCACGACCGACTCGTACGGAACACAAGCCGAACGACCGAACCGCACGGAAACCAGCTATCCGGCCGGAAAACCATGCGAATCGAACCGACCGACACGCACCAGGAATGAACCCGAACGAAACGTACCCGCGAACTCCGACCCGCGCAGAACGATGTAATGCGTGGAAAACCAGACCGAGTCGCACGGAGCTCAAGCCGTACGACCGACACGCATACAAAAACCAGCAGAAGGAAGCCAATACTCGGAGACCGACGCGTACGCCGCACAATAAACCTAGCAGAAACACAGCGTGAACGACTCGGAGAAGCTCGCACGAGACAACTGCAACGTCCCACTCGGTCAGAAGAACGTCTCCTACATGCACAAAAAATTCAAAGGGAAAAATACAAAAAAAAGGGCCAAACAAGCAATGACAAAGTCAATAAATACAGGGGAAAAAAACATGGAACAAGGACACACCCCCAACTCCACCCATATAAAGGCCACAAATCCCTACCATGATCCTTTGCAAATTCAACTGACCTGCCAGCACAGAACACCATCAGACAGCAACCACAGACACACTCACAGCTCATCCATCACACAAGCCACACACCATTAGCACCTCAACAAATAGCACCCTCACATACACCCAGCAAAACCTACACTCACACACCCTCACTTGCACACCCACACACATATCAATCACCACCACCACCCATCACCATGCCCCCAAAGAAGAATCCAAAGTTCCTAGACAGTGAATTGGAAGTCCTGGTAGATGAGATCCTCAGGGTAGAGCCCCAGTTGTTTGGTACATTGGTCCAACAGACCCCCATGTCGCAGAAAACCAAGATTTGGGAGAGGATCGTCGACAGGGTCAACGCACAATCACCATGTTTGTGCACAAAGGAAGACATCCAGAACAGGTGGTATGATGTGCGCAGGAGGGTCAGGGACCTACTAAAGAAGGATTACATCTTGAGTCAGCGCACCAGCAGTGGCCCTCCTGCCAAACCACTATACCTCAGGCCCTGGGAGGAGAGGGTGCGGGCCATCCTACCACAAGTGAGCATATATGGACTATCAAACATCCCAGAGCCTGGTGAGTACACAACTAATATACCCATTATTGTGTGACAATACACACACATCACTGTCAAGGGGATAGTCAAACCATGCACCCTTAGCAAATCCACAGCAACCAAAAGATAATCACCCCAAGATTTGTCTGTCAGTCAGATAAACACAATACATGCCATCTCATAGTGATATGTAACTGTGTCATGATATGTACAAACCTAACTACAAATACAGCAAGGCAGTGGCACAAATATAACCAACAAACACAGTTAGACATGTTGCCACCACTAGAACACCACCTCACAGGGAAGCTCACTGAAAGGAAGGAATTATGTGTATGCTGGTGAAGTCAGTGTAGCCAATAGCATGATGGGAGTTGTAGTCACAGATATTGCTCCCCCTCACAATTGGCCCATCAACACCACTCTCAACCATGCTCACATCACAGGGAGTGGAAAACAACTGACAAGATGGCTGATACTGGGTACTGCTGTGGGGAGCACAAGGCCCTGCTGGGAACTGTGCACCAACCAACAGCAGGACACCACTGACTGACATCCTGAAAGACAACTTGCACTCCCTGAAATGGAAGCACGTTCCATGGTGGGATATCTGGCTGGGTGGGAAGGAGGACTGACAGTTCTGACCATAGTTACAAGCAGCTTCTCTCACACACACCCTTAACACAAACTCCACACAACTCACCTGGGAGAATGCAATGCCTCACACTCCAATTAAATATCCCACAAAGAACCACCACCCTGGGTTATGCTGTGTGAAGCACAGGGACACTCTTGGGACTTGTAGCCAAACAAACGCCAGGACAACACTGTCAGCCATCCTGTCAGCACAGGCACACTACCCCACAGGGAAGCAGAGTCAAAAGGAAGGAAGTATGGGCATGCTGGGAAGGGGGTGTAGGCAATAGCATGATGGGAGTTGTAGTCACAGATATTGCTCACCCTCACAATTGGCCCATCAACACCACTCTGAACCATGCTCACATCACAGGGAGTGGAAAACAACTGACAAGATGGCTGACACTGGGTACTGCTGTGGGGAGCACAAGCCCCTGCTGGGAACTGGGCACCAACCAACAGCAGTACACCACTGTCAGCCATCTTGCCATTGCTGTCACACTCACACACAGTGAAGTCGACTCAAAAGGAAGGAAGTATGGGCATGCTGGGAAGGGGGTTGTAGGCAATAGCATGATGGGAGTTGTAGTCACAGATATTGCTCACCCTCACAATTGGCCCATCAACACCACTCTGAACCATGCACACATCACAGGGAGTGGAAAACAACTGACAAGATGGCTGACACTGGGTACTGCTGTGGGGAGCACAAGCCCCTGCTGGGAACTGGGCACCAACCAACAGCAGGACACCACTGTCAGCCATCTTGCCATTGCTGTCACACTCACACACAGTGAAGTCGACTCAAAAGGAAGGAAGTATGGGCATGCTGGGAAGGGGGTGTAGGCAATAGCATGATGGGAGTTTTAGTCACAGATATTGCTCACCCTCACAATTGGCCCATCAACACCACTCTGAACCATGCTCACATCACAGGGAGTGGAAAACAACTGACAAGATGGCTGACACTGGGTACTGCTGTGGGGAGCACAAGCCCCTGCTGGGAACTGGGCACCAACCAACAGCAGGACACCACTGCCTGACATCCTGAAAGCCAACTTGCACTCCCTGCAATGGAAGCACGTTCCATGGTGGGATATCTGGCTGGGTGGGAAGGAGGACTGACAGCTCTGACCATAGTTACAAGCAGCTTTCCTTAAACACCCCCTTAACACAAACTCCACACAACTCACCTGGGAGAATGCAATGCCTCACACTCCAATTAAATTTCCCACAAAGAACCACCACCCTGGGTTATGCTGTGTGAAGCACAGGGACACTCTTGGGACTTGTAGCCAAACAAATGCCAGGACAACACTGTCAGCCATCCTGTCAGCACAGGCACACTACCCCACAGGGAAGCAGAGTCAAAAGGAAGGAAGTATGGGCATGCTGGGAAGGGGGGTGTAGGCAATAGCATGATGGGAGTGGTAGTCACAGCTCAACATCCCCCACCCACATGGCCCAGCAAGCTCACACTGAAGCATGCACACCTCACAGGGAGTGAAAAGCCACTTCAAAGATGTCTGACAATGGTGCTCTGTTGTGGGGAGCACAAGGCCCTGCTGGGAACTGTGCAACAACCAACAGCAGGATACCACTGACTGACATCCTGAGAGTCAACCTGCACACACTGCAAGGGTGGCATGCTTCATGGTGGGATAACTGGGCTGGGGGGAGAAGGAGGGCCGTATGTCCACCAAATACCACCAATGCTGGCCATGCACACACCTCAACATTCACATTGAAAAGCTTCAGGTTGGCAGGACAATGTGCTACCCCAATATCAACCTCTGACTGTGACAACTGAGGACAATGCAATGTACAGGGCCGCATCCAGAGGTACAGTCACAACTGTCAGGTGTGTGAACCATTGATGCCTGTAGAAACATAACATACATTGTGTGTCTCTTCCAAAAACAGGTGATGATGGGGACACAGCAGCAGACGATGAGGAGTCCCTGTCCCAGGCTCCGGGGGACACTGAGCTCACTGGTGTGGAACAGCCTCTGCCCTCCTCGGATGGCGAAGACCTACCTGGCACCTCCGGTGTGAGTCATCATGCAGCACCAGCAGGACCAACATCTGCACCCCCTGCACCCACCCCTCCAACAACTGCCAACACACAGACCACCCCTGCCAACACGGACAGACCAAGGACCGCCGATGACAACAGCACAGGGACCCCGGCCCAACGTGGAGCAACGGACAACGACCCCAGTAACAACCCCCAAGTGGGCCTACGGTCACCTGTGCATGCCACCACAGGTCCGGCACGTGTTGCCAGGGGTGGTGGGAGGGGTGGGAGACATAGGTCGCTGTTTGCAGAGGGGTCTGGACTGCATGATGACCCACAACTGGCACGCATTGCTGATGCGTACCAGAATAGCACCGGAGAGGTCAGCCAGGTAGTGGGGATCCTCAAGGACATTCAACAGCAGCAGGCTGCCCATCATGCCCGCTTGGACTCACACATGTCCTGTGTGGAGACACACATGTCCCGTGTGGAGACACACATGTCTGGCATGGAGTCCAAGTGGGACACATTGGAAGAACTGACAGCGGTGCATAGGGACATATTGACATGCCTCCGCCAGATTAGCACCAACATGGCCACACCTCCCTGTGTGCCCACAACATCTGGTGCTGCAACAACTGCAACTGCCACAGGGAGGGAGGATGACTCTGGCGGAGAGTCCTCTGCACCGCAGCAGCCTGCACGTGAGGGTCCCCCCCGAAAGAAGAGGGGTCGTCCGAGGAAGGAAAACTGAGAGGTTGATGGCCATGTACATCCCCCAGGAACCCAACACCTGTTCTGGAAAATCTCCTTTGTGTGCACACTGTTCACCCTGTCGAATGCAACCCAACTCTCCCACATGACATGGGGAGCTTAAGTTGGCCCAATGTATCAGATGACCGTGGACTTTACTCAGGACATTTCTGCTACCAAGACTTCCAACTCATCTGGGAACTTTGGATTACAATCCCAATGTACAGCACCCACCATCCTGTGCACTATCCTCACACATGTATGGAAATAAACTCACTAATACACCATACTTGCCTCTGTTGTGATTCCAACGTGGTTTCTGTCATGGAGATGGTGATCTGCTAAATGACACTGTGCATGCTAACTGCTACAGCAAGTTCAACACCATCATGTGAGTCATGGAGACGTGACACATATGAGGGAGACACACCACTAGGGCTACACAACACATACACACCAGGGCCATCAGACTCATCGCCTACACTGATGTTGCCAGGAAATACAGTGGAATGCACAGACACCACACCTATTCACAGTATGTGTTAACTAGCCCACAGGTGCAGTAAGCACATGTCAGTCAGATGTGTGACCACAGACAACGCACATCCCAAAGTGAAGCACAAGTTTATTACACATCTGCAACATGTTGTTTCCACTACAGATGCAAGGTAATCCTACGTGGCAGGGGACACACAGTCAACAAGTGTAGAAGAAAGAAAGTCCAGGGGTGTGTGGCACATCACCTGTAGGGAAACGACTGCTTCCACCCTGGAAGTTGAATCATGGTGTCGGGGGATCACAGTTCACCAAACAACTCTGAAAGTACCCTGTGAAGGACAGACATGACACACAGTCAAAAGCTCCGAAGAACAGGACAGAACTGCAATACTCATGGCCAATACATGTCACAAGATACTCACAGAAAACCAAGTTAGCATGTCAACACTGTTGGGGAGTACAGACTACCTGTAAGGACACATCGCTGCACGCTTCCAGTCAAGTAGCACATGGCCACACTCAAACAGCACCAGAGCACCACCAACACATATCACGCAAACTCACATCATTGGCATGACAACTCTCTGGATACTCACATTCAGTTGAAGAAGTTGGTGATGAGCTGTGTGCGGACATCACCATCATCATCATCATCATCATCATCACTGGCATCGTGGCCCAGGCCAGGATCCTCCACAGGTGGCGGATGTTGGTCATCGTCATCCAGGATGAGAGGCAACTCCTTCCGCACTGCCAGGTTGTGTAGCATGCAGCAGACGATGACAATCTTGCACACCTTTGCTGGGGCATATGGGAGGGCCCCTCCTGTCTTGTCCAGGCAGCGGAAGCGGCTCTTCAGGAGACCAAATGTCCGCTCGATCACTCTCCTGGTCCGACCATGTGCCTCATTGTACCGCATCTGGGCTGGTGTCACAGGGTTCCTGAGGGGTGTCAGCAACCACGGCATGTTGGGGTATCCGGAGTCACCTACAGACAGACAATTGCACATTAGCTGAGTTGGAAAAGAGGGCGGAATACAACATAGCAGAACACACACAATGGTACAAAGTCAGTACACACCGACAAGCCAGGCACGCTGGTTCTGCATCTGTGACATCATCCTCGGGATGCGACTACTCCTCATCACGTAGGCATCGTGTGCCGAACCAGGGAAACGCGGCACACACATGTGAGATGCACATATCTGCAAGACATACCACCAGAGCATTGATAGAATGGTAATGTTTCCTGTTCCTGTATGCCTGTTCATGTGCCTGTGGTGGTACCAAAGCCACATGTGTCCCATCAATGGAGCCAATGACATGTGGCATCCTCCCCAGGGCATAGAAGTCACTCTTGACGTCAGTGAGTTGTTGACGTTTAGGGAAATAGATGTACTGGTTCAGGCATCTCAACATTGCCTCCAAAACATCGCGTAGCACACGGCTGAACATAGTCTGTGACATCCCACCAGCAGACGCCACAGTGTGTTGAAAGGTACCGGTGGCAAAGAAGTGTAGGGCTGCCATCACCTTCACCTTGGGGGTCAGCGCTGTAGGGTACGGCCGGCCAGGTTGCAAATGTGGGGCCAAGCGCACTGCCAAATCATCAATCAGCTGCCTGGTGAAGCGGTACCGTCGGATGCTGTCACGTTCCACCATCGTTGCAAGGTCAGGGAATGGTCTATGGACAGCTGGTGCCCTGCAGTGCATAGGTGAAGAAAGAAAGATTGTCAGTCACCCCACATATGTGGCATTGACCATACTCAATATCACATGATACATCATTACGAGACACAAGTACTTGATGTGTGTGCCGTTCTGTATGGACATATGTGGCACCTACATGGCCATCATCTAACATCTCAGTTCAACATGTGTTGACAACAGGTTCCAGGTTGTGCTATGGGAAACCATTAGGCTGTGTCACAGTACCCATTTACTGCTGTCACGTTCCAAACACACACCACAGTGACATGTCTGGACAGATGCGCCACAGGCATCACAGCTCATTGACAGGTAGATTCCCAGGGACCCTGTCTTGCCACATGGACACTGGCATGACATGGCGTATCATGTACACGTCAGCAAAACAAACATGACTCCCACAGGTAGTGGCCCCTGTTGCCTCCGCAGGACAGACATGGACGTCTGTGACACACACACGCACAACATCAAAGTCCATGCACAAACAACGTGGATGTGGAGACTGTCTCCCATTGTGCACATGGAATCAGAGACATCGGAAACACAACATGCACACAGACTGTGGAGGGCCATCACTATTGTGGCAATGGGTCACCCTGTGACGTACATACCTTCCCACATGGGACTCTGGGGGTATGTGACATGACATACACATACACAACCTGGAAATGTGACCATGCCACATGCTCAGAAATGAACAGTTGCACATCACAGTGGTCATGTGCACAACACACAAAGGATCCTGTCCCCATGAACACGTGCACAGCCTGGGAGTGGCTGCCCCCAAGTGCCACCCCAAAAACCACATGTTGACCCCCATACACAGAAAAGGTAATGCAGCCTTACATGCCTTAGGATACAGTGGGGACAGGCTGTGGTGTTGTAGGTGTGCCCCTGAGTCCCTGGCAAGTATATGTTACTGGCATACGTTCACCAGTGACAAGCATGGTGACATATGCGACTGACCTGTACAGGGACGCGTCGTACAGCAATGGACCGATCGGTGTGCACGCACTGGCCATTGAATCTGTTGTGAGCTGGGTGCGCGTTGTACAGCAATGGACCGATCGGTGTGCACGCACTGGCCATTGAATCTGTTGTGAGCGGGTGCGCGTTGTTTCCCGGAATACGCGTTGTACAGCAATGGACCGATCGGTGTGCACGCACTGGCCATTGAATCTGTTGTGAGCGGGTACGCGTTGTACAGCAATGGACCGATCGGTGTGCACGCACTGGCCATTGAATCTGTTCTGAGCGGGTACGCGTTGTACAGCAATGGACCGATCGGTGTGCACGCACTGGCCATTGAATCTGTTGTGAGCGGGTACGCGTTGTACAGCAATGGACCGATCGGTGTGCACGCACTGGCCATTGAATCTGTTGTGAGCGGGTGCGCGTTGTTTCCCAGAATACGCATTGTACAGCAATGGACCGATCGGTGTGCACGCACTGGCCATTGAATCTGTTGTGAGCGGGTACGCGTTGTACAGCAATGGACCGATCGGTGTGCACGCACTGGCCATTGAATCTGTTGTGAGCGGGTACGCGTTGTACAGCAATGGACCGATCGGTGTGCACGCACTGGCCATTGAATCTGTTGTGAGCGGGTGCGCGTTGTTTCCCGGAATACGCGTTGTACAGCAATGGACCGATCGGTGTGCACGCACTGGCCATTGAATCTGTTGTGAGCGGGTACGCGTTGTACAGCAATGGACCGATCGGTGTGCACGCACTGGCCATTGAATCTGTTGTGAGCGGGTACGCGTTGTACAGCAATGGACCGATCGGTGTGCACGCACTGGCCATTGAATCTGTTGTGAGCGGGTGTGCGTTGTACAGCAATGGACCGATCGGTGTGCACGCACTGGCCATTGAATCTGTTGTGAGCGGGTACGCGTTGTACAGCAATGGACCGATCGGTGTGCACGCACTGGCCATTGAATCTGTTGTGAGCGGGTACGCGTTGTTTCCCGGAATACGCGTTGTACAGCAATGGTCAGATCGGTGCGCATGCATTGGCTAGGGCCTGGCATGGCAACGGACGCGTTTTCGAAGCTTCAACGAGTCTGATGCAGTGAATTCAGTTGGCCAGCCACAACAATGTTGCAAATTCATGGGTGTCATGAAGTTTAACTTTTGAAGGATGCTGTGGGCGTGTATAAGTGGTGCAATTCCATGGATTGGCCAGATTCAGAAGATGCAAACGACTTGGACCTATCACTTTGGACACATGGGACAGTATCTGCCTCTGCAGCACACATATAATGCTGGCTGGTCCCCTGAGAGCTCACTTGCCTGCACTACATGCTCCAGGACGACATCTGCCACCAACACTGCTGCTGTCTCTGCATCCTCTGGCTACTGCAATGGCACGTACTGTGGAGAGAGCCCCAGCCTTCAGCCTTGAGGAGAACCAGGCCCTGCTGGACAGCCTCCTTCCACAGTACAGCAAGCTGTATGGGAAACCAGGGGAGCAGGTGAGTGTGCTGTCCACTGCCTTACTAATTGTGCATGTTGTCTGACTAGCAAGACTTACAGTGTGCACACCACTGGCTAGCATGCTCACTGAGTAGTTCTCACCCCCCAAAGTGTGTAGTTACATGCACTGAACAGGTACAGTGCAGTAACAGTGCATTCCAACAAGCTTTTACTTCCCAGACAATGATACCATGTAGTAACTGCTGGCAAACTGTTCATAGCCATCGTTGCACTGCCTGTGTACATCGTATGCCCCTGTGATTGAGACATGTATATCCAACTGTGCGATGCACGTATATGTTGCATGTGTAGTAATGGCATTTTCACTTTGTCATCCTCACAGGTTGATGCCCACCAGAAGCAGGAAATTTGGCTGACCATCGCCCGGGCAGTAAGATCCGTGGGGGTCTACAAGCGCCGGATCCGCAACTGCCAGAAGAGGTGGCAGGACCTTCGGGGCTGGACCCGGAGGATCGCAAGGGTCCAGCTGAAGCTGTCGCCTCCTCGCAGGAGGGGCGGACACCGGACCCTGACCCCCCACATGCTCAGGATCCTGGCGGTGGTCTTCCCTGACCTGGATGGGCAGCTGAAGGCCAGACAGCAGCAAGGAGGGGGTGAGTCCATGACTGCACTGTGAACTTTGTCTGACATGCTATGTGCCCTCCTCTGGCCTGGTTAAACTTCCACAGTACATCAGTCTTGTGGTCCAGGACCCATGTCCCTCAATTGTGACATGCCCACTCCTCATCTGATACGCAGGTGTGGCCCTTACAGTCAGGAAATTGTGTCACTTGGGTACTGTGTCCTTGCATTTTGCTTCGCTCAAGGTGGGGGACAGCATTTGTTCCCGTGACTTTGTGGTGGGATTCATGGGTGGGTCAATTGCTTACACAATGCCTAAGTTCTGACATGTAATCTGGGTGTAACTTTGATATGTGGTCCACTTGCTGATCTGAATCACCACATGTCCCTGGGGTATTTGGCACACCCCCATGCTGCGGGTGGGAACAATGTTTGGGCCTCAGGAGTATGTATATCAAGTGTGTCACACATGCTTAGCCACCTGCCTACTGTCCAGGGCTCATCCCTCTTTCAGGTGGAGCAGGACAGTCATGCCTACTCCAGGGCATACAATACACTCTGTACTCCCACTCCCGTGTATCAGCTGACATGTTGTGATCAGTGAAATGTTCCCTCAGGTGTCTGCCTCTGTGTCGTTGTGCTGTGGCTTCGTTGTCAGGACTACTGGGATGTTTATCGTTTAGGGCTCAGCATGCCATCTGAGATGTGACCATGAGAGATGATACTTCTGTGACTTATAGGTGTTTGACCACTTGACTGTGCACACAGGTGTATGCGACTGTGAATTCCAGGCAGCTGTTTTTCATTCACAGCAGACTGTGAGGTGCTCAGGTTCATAGAGTTGTGTTTCATGTCTCCCATATGTCCAATTGGCATGACGTGGACAAATAAGAGTTCAGATGATGTGGTTTGTGGGGGATGGACATGTGCACTTGTCAGCTACAGAACTTGCATTCCCCATTACCTAGGATTGTGACACAGTGCAGACTGTTGTTGGCTGGCTGCCATGCCCATGTGACTGGAGACAGTGATGTATGACTTTGCAGGCATGCCTGTGCCATGGCATTAAACTTCCTAAGAGTGATCCTGCAGGGGAGTGACATGTGCAACATGCACCCCATTGTGGCATTGACTATCCGGACATGGGTGCATCATGGTGTCTGGTGCTGGTATGCATCACATGCATCTCTAATTAGACTCTGGCCATCCCTTTATCCGGACACCTGTACTGACTCAGTGGCAAGAGATGTGATGTGTGCATGTTCACATACTTCACCGTGTTCTCTGCAATATCCAACAACTGTGTACGTGGTGCATGTGTCCACCCTGGGGTATTACCATCCAACAGGCACCAGACAGATGGGTGCAAGGGCAGGAGGGGTGTGAGTGCCATGGTTGACCATCAGACTGACAATTGGCTTCTCCTAATCTGTGTGAGCACTTTTGGCAATGTTCAACTGAGGATGCCAGGGCTTGCTCTGTAATGTGCTGTACTTACTGTGGTGTGTGCGGTCAGTGCAGGTGACTGATGTTTGTCTGTTTCCCTAATTGTTTGCAGATACATCCACGGCCACAGGAGGGGACAGCTCCACGGACCAGGAGGAGCAGCAGAGCCAGACTGGGTCAGCAGCCGATGAGTGGTCGGAGGGACCCAGTGGCACGGAGGGCGAGGGGAGCCACACCGAGGAGTCCTCAGCACCATCCACCTCAGCTGAGGACCACAGCAGCTCGGAGGATGACTCCCTTGTGGAGGCGGGTGTCAGCAGCCACCACACCCCAGCTAGTATGTCTGGCCCCGCCTCCACCACCACCACCACCGCCCTCCCATTGGCTCCCATTCCAGAGGTCCGTGGAGGCTCCCGTGTTCGGGAGCGTGTCTCCTTCGTGCCAGGCACCGCACCCCCTGCCCCTGTGTCCCCTGCTGCCCTGAGTGAGGAGTCTGTGTACCTCCTTCGCCAGCTCCATGTAGGGCAGACAGCAATGCTGAGTGTCCTCCATGCACACACCACTCTGTTGACACAGCTGGTGTCGTTCATGGAGGGCATCTCGACGGGCATGTCTGCCCTACAGAGGAGCAATAGGTCCATGGACTCCTCCCTGACGGCAGCAGTGTCCCTCCTCCAACAGTCCATCACCCCTCCTACCTCTGCCCCATCCACACTTCCTGGCACCCTACCTGTCCCAAGCACATGCACACCTGCACAATCACCCAAACACACAGACACGAGCAGCACAGAAACACACAAAACAAGGGCAAAACGTGCACACAAGCATCCTCAGGGGACTGATACCACACCCACAGGGGATGGGGAACAGACACACACACAGGCATCCACAGTCACTCCGCAGTCCTCAATATCCTCTCCCTCCAAGACCCCTTCCCTTGCCTCACCTGCAACCCCACCTACAAAGCAGCTCTTCCTCTGTGACCTCGGCCTCTTCCCCTCCGATCCCGCTGATCCAGCATACAGGGGGAAGAGGAAGTCCACCCACACAGAGGGGAGTGCCCCTCGCCCCCGGACACCCTCCCCCAGGCGCAGACAGACTGAGGCCCCCACCCGCAAGTCCCCCCGGGCCCGGAAGAGCAAGACCCCGCCACCGCCCTGCAGGTCAACCACACAGTCTCCTTCCTCCATCCCTCAGGCCCCCACAACACAGGTTCCCCCACCACACCCTGCCCCAGGTTCCCCCACCCACAGATACACCATCCCCAAAATGATGCGGCCTTCTCCACCTACCACTTGCTCTTCCAGCCCCACACCCCCCACTGCACATGTTTGTGCCACTGGTGTGGAGACCGTGTCCTCCCCCTCTGTCCTGCCCACCTTACCTGAACCCCATTCTACTCCCCTGGAGATGGGCACTGCAGTGGAGTCCACTACCACCCCGTCTGACTTGGGCACTGCAGTGGGGAACCTGTCCACTCCATCTGGCCAGCCCACTGGAGTTGTGCCGGCACCCACACCATCTGACTCATGCCCCCCAGTTGTGCCGGCACACACCATGTCAGACACCTCCACTGCAGTTGTCAGTGACTCTCCAGCACCAGCCACCCCTCCCCTGCCTCCTTCTGGTGAGCCCTGATCCTGTCCCTGCGGTGCCTGGCCTGCCCCCCCCGTATGCCCCTCCGAGGGGAGTGTCCCTGGTTCGTAGCAGTGCAGGCAAGGAAAGGGTGACATCTGCCACTGTCACCCTGTTTGGACTTTAGTCATGGACTGGCCATTGGCCTTTGGGTTTTGTCTGGACTTCCTATTTTCAATTCACATATGCTGAATAAAGCTCCTTTCAGTTCTCTAGTGGTTTTGCTTCAGTTGTACATGATGTTGAGGATGCTAACCATGCCCTTGCTGCAGTGATGGTGATTTTTGATATCAGGTAAAAGAAGTGTTACTGTGCAGGACTCCATGTGGTCCAGGGTGAATGTGTCCTATCCTGGTGTGTAGCCATGTCATCCTTTGCAGCAATATGAGGGTGTCATGTTTTTCATATTTGCCAATGGGATTCCCTACATGTTTTTGCAATATCACATCTGTGGCTTACACCCCTGCACATCAGATGTGCTTGCCATTGTTCAATTTGTCTATTTCCCTGACCGTGTGACCATCTCCACTGGACATGCAAGTTTGGGCATCAATGGGGAAGGACTCATCTGTGGTATCAGTGCAACTTGCTATACATGTGTATTTGAACTGTGCAGATGATTTCGGTGACACTGCCATGACCAGGCTGATGTGACGAGAGCCTTCATTTTGTGCTAATTGCTGACTGAGTGACCAAGTGTTCTGCTGACATGATAGAGCCCTGCAGAGTCAACGTATGGCACAGCTTTCCTTACACAGGAGTGGAGTCCCCTCATGGCAGTGTGTAATTCCGTGACATTGCCTGAGCCCAAGGTGTGTGTTGTGTGAGCATGTCTGTGTGTGTTCACTTCCATTTTGCTACGCAGGCTGGGGTCCCTAGTGATGTTCCTGTTTGTGATGCTTGCTGAGTTGACCTATGTTCCCCCAAAATCTTCGCCCTGGGTTCTCTGGGATGTGGGTGCATGGCACATTACTGGCCATCAGGGTGTCATCAATAGGTGTGTTTGCTGTCAGGGCTGAGTTTGTGGGCAAACGCAGATGAGACACAGTCAGGATTCCCCTTGGCACTTGTTGGTTACACAAGTCATGTAATTTACAGTTTGTGTTAGCTTTCAGTGATTGTGACACGTTGTGTGTGTGACTGCTGCCACTCCTCAGGGTCAGAGCTGCAATGTTGGAAGTTGTCTATGTGTGTTCTTTGTGGGTGACCTTGGCTTCTTCATTGGTGTGTGACTGTGGCCGGGATCCCATTGGTTGGTGTGGATTGGACGTCATGCCCATGTACAGCGTACTGTGCAGTGTGTCAGACATTCTCAAGTCTTGTTGACTGGCCATGTGTGATGGGTATCTCCACCTTAGTTCCCCCCACCACCCCTGGGATTGTCATGGGTGCATGTGCAATGTCACCAGTTCATGTGAGCTTCACTGCTGCACATTGGTGGAGATCAAGGTGTGTGGTGTTGAGTGTGTGCAAATGAGAGTTGTTGCACGGCTAGACCCCTACCTCCATGTTGGCCTTGGCTGACAGGCCGTGCTGATTGATTTGTGCTTGTGTAGGTGTGATGGTAGTTAGTTGCTCAGGACGCATGTCTGTGGTTCACAGTGTGTACGACATCTACCTTTGTCATCACAGTGGGATTATCATGCAGGCCAGTGTCACCACAATGTGGGGTCCCTGGGGGTAGTGCTGTGGTGGGTCTGTCTCTTGCTGTGTTAGTTGCTGTTCCTGCAAGCTTGTGTGACATTTGTAATTTGGGCTCCCTCTCATCTAACAATGCCTGATTGCCCACATAGGGGAATCCGATCCATGAGTTACTTTTGTGTGGCACTGTATTGACATCTGTGTAATAGGGATTCAGGCCTCCTCATGTGTTGTGTGGTTGCCTGGGGACACTGGCACACACCCCCATCACCTGTTGTGTTTGATATGCAGTGTGAGTCTGCCTGTTTGTGTTTGTGCATTTGCACCACTGCATTGGCATTTCTTTAGTGTGCCATTGGCTGTATGTTGTTTGGTGGCTTTCCCCTGCTGTCCCTGGGACTCCTAGGTCATCAGTCAGCACAATGATCATGGTTTGTATGTCCCATTGCTGCCATGGAATGGTATTTGTTCACCTGACATCTACAGTCTCCCCAGGATATCTACATTTGTGTGTCCATTGGTGCAGATATGTGGGTCTGCATTATGATGGTCACTTCTGTCATTGTGTTATTCGTGAATGTTGACAATGTGAGCCCACATGGGTGATGTTTGTCTGCACATGGCCAAAGCGATGTTTCATTGGCACTGCACTGTTTGCCTCACCCAATCTATGTTGCTATGGGACACATGCACTACTATGCCACTGATGTGTTTGTTGTTGTGTGACCAGGAATCATCCATGCAGTTTGGCATTTGCAGCTTTTCCCATGACAACACTTACATTTTGGTCACTGTGGTGATGGGGCTTTAGACCCCATTGCCACAATGTTCAAAATGTGCTTCAGCTATGGACCCCACACTTACCTTTTGGTCACTGTGGTGATGGGGCTTTAGACCCCATTGCCACAATGTTCAAAATGTGCTTCAGCTATGGACCCCACACTTACCTTTTGGTCACTGTGGTGATGGGGCTTTAGACCCCATTGCCACAATGTTCAAAATGTGCTTCAGCTATGGACCCCACACTTACCTTTTGGTCACTGTGGTGATGGGGCTTTAGACCCCATTGCCACAATGTTCAAAATGTGCTTCAGCTATGGACCCCACACTTACCTTTTGGTCAGTGTGATGATGGGGTGTTAGACCCCATTGCCACAGTGGTCTTGGTCTGCTTGCATTGTGGAGGCCACACACATTTATGTGTGACACATGTGATAGGGGGTCACATTGTATGTTCAATGTCATGTTCAGTGTTGTAGGCATTTGACACAGACTACACACGCATGTCATGGTGTTGGGGGGGATGTATTTTTCAGACATTCCTTATGTTGTAGTATGCTGGTTGTGTCATGCATTACCCGTCCTATGAGTAGGGGTTGTGTGGGTGGTAGGCATCCAGGCCCCGATGAGTAGGGGTGGTGGGAGTGGTAGGCATCCATCCCCCTATGAGTGGGGATGGTTTTAGTGGCAGGCATCCATCCCCCTATGAGTGGGGAGGGTAGTAGTGACAGGCATCCAGGCCCCCATGAGTAGGGGTGGTGGGAGTGGTAGGCATCCATCCCCCTATGAGTGGGGATGGTATTAGTGGCAGGCATCCATCCCCCTATGAGTAGTGCGGGTAGTAGTGACAGGCATCCGGGCCCCCATGAGTAGGGGTGGTGGTGGTGGTAGTGGTAGGCATCCATCCCCTTATGAGTGGGGATGGTAGTGGCGGCAGGCATCCATCCCCCTATGAGTGGGGATGGTATTAGTGGCAGGCATCCATCCCCCTATGAGTGGTGAGGGTAGTAGTGACAGGCATCCAGGCCCCCATGAGTAGGGGTGGTGGGAGTGGTAGGCATCCATCCCCCTATGAGTGGGGATGGTAGTGGTGGCAGGCATCCATCCCCCTATGAGTGGGGATGGTATTAGTGGGAGGCATCCATCCCCCTATGAGTGGGGATGGTATTAGTGGCAGGCATCCATCCCCCTATGAGTGGGGATGGTAGTGGTGGCAGGCATCCATCCCCCTATGAGTGGGGATGGTATTAGTGTCAGGCATCCATCCCCCTATGAGTGGGGATGGTATTAGTGGCAGGCATCCATCCCCCTATAAGTGGTGAGGGTAGTAGTGACAGGCATCCAGGCCCCCAGGAGTAGGGGTGGTGGGAGTGGTAGGCATCCATCCCCCTATGAGTGGGGATGGTATTAGTGGCAGGCATCCATCCCCCTATGAGTGGGGATGGTAGTGGTGGCAGGCATACATCCCCCTATGAGTGGGGATGGTATTAGTGGTAGGCATCCATCCCCCTATGAGTGGGGATGGTATTTGTGGCAGGCATCCATCCCCCTATGAGTGGTGAGGGTAGTAGTGACAGGCATCCAGGCCCCCATGAGTAGGGGTGGTGGGAGTGGTAGGCATCCATCCCCCTATGAGTGGGGATGGTATTAGTGGTAGGCATCCATCCCCTTATGAGTGGGGATGGTATTAGTGGCAGGCATCCATCCCCCTATGAGTGGGGATGGTATTAGTGGCAGGCATCCATCCCCCTATGAGTGGGGATGGTATTAGTGGCAGGCATCCATCCCCTATGAGTGGTGAGGGTAGTAGTGACAGGCATCCAGGCCCCCATGAGTAGGGGTGGTGGGAGTGGTAGGCATCCATCCCCCTATGAGTGGGGATGGTATTAGTGGTAGGCATCCATCCCCTTATGAGTGGGGATGGTATTAGTGGCAGGCATCCATCCCCCTATGAGTGGGGATGGTATTAGTGGCAGGCATCCATCCCCCTATGAGTGGGGATGGTATTAGTGGCAGGCATCCATCCCCCTATGAGTGGTGAGGGTAGTAGTGACGGGCATCCAGGCCCCCATGAGTAGGGGTGGTGGGAGTGGTAGGCATCCATCCCCCTATGAGTGGTGAGGGTAGTAGTGACAGGCATCCATCCCCCTATGGGTGGGGATGGTATTAGTGGTAGGCATCCATCCCCCTATGAGTGGTGAGGGTAGTAGTGACAGGCATCCAGGCCCCCATGAGTAGGGGTAGTGGGAGTGGTAGGCATCCATCCCCCTATGAGTGGGGATGGTAGTGGCGGCAGGCATCCATCCCCCTATGAGTGGGGATGGTATTAGTGGCAGGCATCCATCCCCCTATGAGTGGTGAGGGTAGTAGTGACAGGCATCCAGGCCCCCATGAGTAGAGGTGGTGGGAGTGGTAGGCATCCATCCCCCTATGAGTGGGGATGGTAGTGGTGGCAGGCATCCATCACCCTATGAGTGGGGATGGTATTAGTGGTAGGCATCCATCCCCCTATGAGTGGGGATGGTAGTGGTGGCAGGCATCCATCCCCCTATGAGTGGGGATGGTAGTGGTGGCAGGCATCCATCCCCCTATGAGTGGGGATGGTATTAGTGTCAGGCTCCATCCCCCTATGAGTGGGGATGGTATTAGTGGCATGCATCCATCCCCCTATGAGTGGGGATGGTATTAGTGGCAGGCATCCATCCCCTATGAGTGGGGATGGTATTAGTGGCAGGCATCCATCCCCCTATGAGTGGTGAGGGTAGTAGTGACAGACATCCAGGCCCCCATGAGTAGGGGTGGTGGGAGTGGTAGGCATCCATCCCCCTATGAGTGGGGATGGTATTAGAGGTAGGCATCCATCCCCTTATGAGTGGGGATGGTATTAGTGGCAGGCATCCATCCCCCTATGAGTGGGGATGGTATTAGTGGCAGGCATCCATCCCCCTATGAGTGGGGATGGTATTAGTGGCAGGCATCCATCCCCCTATGAGTGGTGAGGGTAGTAGTGACAGGCATCCAGGCCCCCATGAGTAGGGGTGGTGGGAGTGGTAGGCATCCATCCCCCTATGAGTGGTGAGGGTAGTAGTGACAGGCATCCATCCCCCTATGGGTGGGGATGGTATTAGTGGTAGGCATCCATCCCCCTATGGGTGTGTATGGCATTGGTGATAGACATCCCGCCCCTATGGTTCTGCTGTTGCTAGTGTACGTCATTTCTGCATCCCTATGTGTGTGTGACATATGTTGGGTACGTGTCGTTTCTTTGTGTAGTGGGTGGTTGACTTACCGTCTGCGTCGTACGCGTCCGTACCGGTCCCGGTAATAGATGTAGAGTATTGGTAGGACCTGCGCGATGGGATTCATGGTTGGGTCATCTCGTTCGGGTTTCTCGTGGCTTGGACTCGTACTCGTTGCTGACTTGTCCGTCTCGTCGCCGTGAATCGTCTTGTGGCGCGAATCGGAGCTTATGTGCAGCTCTCCCGGATGCTCTGACGTGCCGGACGTAGCGACGGGTTCGGCGCGTACGGAAGGCGCATCGTACTCGTCCGGCCGGAAGGTGCTGTGTGTTTGCTTCCGTGCGACTCGAATCGGCGTTTACGGATCCGGGGAACAGGAGCTGGATTTGGTGAGTACGGCTTGCTCGGAATCTGGGCTGTTATGCGCATCGTACTTGTTCGTTCGGACGACTGTTCGAATCGGTCGGGAAACACGCGT
Organism: Calotriton arnoldi; assembly: GCA_963921515.1. Taxonomy (NCBI): domain Eukaryota; kingdom Metazoa; phylum Chordata; class Amphibia; order Caudata; family Salamandridae; genus Calotriton; species Calotriton arnoldi. The sequence goes on along the minus strand of CAWUFW010000025.1, from coordinate 4,341,357 downwards.
TCGGCTTGCTTTTTTTCCGGACGAATACTGTTAGGTGCGCTTCCGGACGAGATCGGAATCGACCCCTTATTGTCTCACTGCATCACTGGCCTACAGAGTGCATACAACCATAAACCACAAAGGGAATAAAGGGCTTTAAAACAGAAAGCCCTGCGTTGTGCATTACCATTAAGAAAGTTGATTTACTGCATGGCTTCCGTCTTCTGCTTCAGAGCGAGGCGGGGCAGGCAGCCTGAAAAAGACAGCCCAGACTTACAGACATCGATTTATTTAGAGATACGATCGTATCTCTAAATAAATCGATTTATTTAATATTTTTTATGTAATGTGTAGGAATTTCAGAGGGGCACAGCCCCTCAGCCCTAATGGAGAAACCGCCCCAGATCAGTTGTCTATTTTGAATGTACTGCCTTTTCCTCTTGTAAAACATTCCTAAATCCTCCTTTATTGCTAAGTGCAATAATAAACTACAAATAATTACAGAAAAACAAAGGTTGGGAAAAAAACACCATGAAGAAAGCCTACAAAGGTCATAACCCCAACTATTTGAAGGCTGCAAAGACTTCCACCTCAATATGCCATGCCTACAATGACTTCTAAACTCTGGCACGAAATGTCTGCAAACAAGCATTGACAATGCCAATAAGTCTGGCTTATTAATAAAAGTGACTTTTGTGACACTGGTTGGTGTAGATACTCAATAAGCCATTGTACATGAAATCTGTTACTCTTCTTTGCACTCATGCAGCCATTCATTAATCCACTGACTCATCATTCCATTCACCCTCTGACACACCCGCAATAAAAAACACACACAAACTCAGTAACATATGCAAGATAAATTAAAAGAATACAAGTAGAAAAATGAAAACATGCTGCCCTCTAAACAGGGCAGGTATATGTTTTCAATAACAAAACTAAACACAGCAGCAGGTGTCAATCTTGCAAAGGTATTTTAAATAATCACTCACTGTTTTAAAGTTCAAGCATAGCTGCCACATTTAGTACCAACATGTTGGCAATCTTAGAATGGTAAAACAATGTATACACTATGGAAACAGCATTCCTTAATGATCTCCTGATTCAGAGGAAGTGCACAAGTGAAATGCAGTGCACTGTCAATGAAATGAGCTCCAAGCAAGTAAATCTGTTACCACTGCCTTGAGAGCTGCAGTATCCTCTTAAGAAACTTTAAAATATAAGAGGAGAAACAAAGAAATGAATGTGGAACAATAAAAGGAGAAAAAGTAAAACTAAAGGACTGGCCACCCAGACCTGATACTGAAGCACACTCATTTTCAGGTGGATGTACACACATGATAAGAATATGCAATCATTCACAGGGCAAAAGAGTCAATGACTCGTGCAGACTGAGCCATGATCCTTTGCAGTTCGCTGTCATGGATGGAAGCAGAGTGTGAATGACACTCAGATATACCAATGGCAGAATGGAGTAGACCCAAAGGCCCTCTAACTATCTACATGAATACATTTATATTCATATATATATATATGGATGTATGTATTATTTATTGATTTTTTTATTACAAGATCCTGGGAGACATATAAGAAGAGATTCTAGCGAGAAGTATTATCGCGCATATCTTACCCCCTAGAATTTGTCAGAGGCAGTAACTAACACCATAATCATTACCTACAAAAGTAGTTTGATATTTTTTGTAACACAATATATATATGTAAGCTTTAATACAGAGGAACAGCAATCTGCCCCTTAAGGCCTGTTGATATTAACATATGCTTTTCACAATCAATATGTCAAGCATTATGGGACCGATTCCGATTCGGGCCGGAAATCTCTCCGACCGAGCCGGACCCGGAGAGATATCCGACCGAATCGGACCCGTGCAGCCCGACCGAACGAGTACGATGCGCACGTATGCCATCGGACTCGATTCGGTCGGACTCCCATTGAAGTCAATGGGAGCCTGTTGTACGACGCGTACACGGGCTCCCATTGACTCAATGGGTGCGATGCGGACAAGGGCGCCCCCTACAGCGTGTACGCGGCGAAGTGATTCGCCCCGTACACGCACAGGTAGGGGGGACCCATGGGTCCCCCCTGTGTGCGACTCGCGCGGCTACGCATTCAGGGGGGTCCGACACGGACCCCCGAAGTACGGCTCCGACAGCTCTTTTGAGCCGGAGTGTGCGGCTCGGTCGGACTGCTCGCGGCGCGCATCGTACTCACCCGGCCGGGAAACGTCTCCATTGCGCGGTGCGCGTCGAGTCCGTGCGAGTCGGTCGGTGCGGTTAGAGCCGGGATCGAGTCGGTCGGAGCGGTCGGGACGCCCGGACGAGTCGGTCGGCGATTTCGAATCGTACTCGCTCGTCCGGATGCGCGTACGGATCGGTCGGGAAACAGGGCTCCGAATCGGATCCGGTAAAGCCGAATCCGATTCGGAGCCCTACCGGCCGAGATCGGAATCGGCCCCTATGTGTTTATTATAACTTTGCATAAAAAACTGATCAGATAGATGGCAACAGAAACATGTTTTCCTTGTGAACCAATCAGGCCTGTAGCTGTTATCAGTGGATTATCACCATAACCAACGGAAGCCTCCTGTAATGAGCATAAGCTTTCCCACAAGGCAACCATTAGGCATACAGTCATAAAATTACATCGTATACAAATTTACAGTTGCAAAGCAAAATACTATCTCTCCTAAGAGGGCCTAACATGGATTCTGACAGTATAAATGCTTTATGCCCACGGTTTGTCAGAGGAGGTAACTAACACCAAAACCCTTGCCTACTAAAGTAATCTATGAGATTCCATTTACCAAAAAACTATCCGTAGGCTTTAATTCAGAGTAATAACAATCCACTCTTAAATGCCTATTTACTTCAACATATGCTTTTCACAATAAATAAGTCAGGCTTAGTGCCTTTATTGTAACTTCCGATAAACATATGCATATAGTCTTTATCACTGGCTTGCCACCATAACCAAATTAAGGCCGTTGTAATAAGTGTAAGCTTCGCACAAGGCAAGCATACAGTCATAAAAGTACAAATGTATACAAAATGACTTTTAGTAAAGCAAAATGCTGTCTCTGGTAAGAGTAAAAAGAACAAATGATGGACGGAACACTGAAGAAATCAAACATTCACCCCCCAGTCACAGATCTGGGTTTAATCCATTGTTTTTTTGCTGACCACGCCACCCCAGTTTGGGCCCAGTCATTAAGCCTGGGCGGTGAACTACGCTACGCTCGCGGAGCTTGCGTAGTTTCGGCAACTTCGCGATTCGCGTAGAACGCGAAGTTACCGTGCACTACGCAATTTGCGGCGTAGCGTAGCTGTTTTCCTTCTTCGCGCGCTCAATATACGTTCTCGCGTGCGCGGTAACGACCTACCGTGATTCTGCGTTTGCCGACGCGACTTCCTATCCGTTCGCGGGTGCCACGAGATTTGGAATCCAGCCGCACGATCCCGCGAGAGTGTGCGAACGCGAACACGTCATTCGGACGCGCGATCTGACTTCCGGCGGCAGTGTTGGTAAGATCGCGATCCCGAACACGAAGAAACTACAATCTGGCGAAGAATATCTCTCGAGCATCATAAATCCTTCTCGAAAATGATGATTTTGCTCTAAAAAACTCCTCAGATTGTGATTTGGCTGTAGTTTTTTGTGCAAGGAGTCCTTTTTCTTTTTTTACTTTTTTTTCCAAGAGGAAGGAAGTGCCCCTGATTCTCAAACTTCCTGTTCCTGTCCAGCAGGCTCCTCCCAGTGCTTTGTCCATGTGCAGTTCATTTTCATTTGGATTTGGAGCTGGAAGGATCACTTTTTGTGTCTGTCTGCTGCATCATATCATTGGATTGGATTTGAGGACTTTTGGATTTGAGATTTTACAAGTAAGTTGGAGAATTGGTGTACTTGTTTGTTTGATTGGGGCTTGTTTGTACCTACATTTTTGGGGGATTTCCATCGTTTTTAAAATTTATTGTTGTGGCCTCTAGTTTCAGTGGGGGCCTAGTTGTTTTTATTTGATTGGAATTTCAGCCAGTAGGCCCAGACTAGAGCCAGAGGTACCCATGGGTGCATGTTTCTGTGGTGTCTGTTGAATTTAAACATCATGTAGGGCATGCATGGATGTCATTGGATTGAATTGTTAAATGTGGTTTTTGGGGTGTATTTCACTTTTTGGGTGTAATATATATACCTTTGTTGGATGTGTGTGTGTGCTTGTTGTGTAACTTTCCAACCTTTTGTAGCCCTGTGGATTTTCGTTTTTGCATTTTTGTATTAAAGCTGTGTTGTTTAGCACTGCAGGCCTCCTTTGTCTGGTCATATTATTATAGGCCTGCTTGAGTTCATTGTTTTCCATGGCCTGTTGTGACTGTGAGTGACAACGTGGCTTGGGGCCATTTTGTGGTGGTAGTTTAGTAGTGTGCTGCTTTTTCCATATAGGCCTGCATGTCTTTTCTTTGTTCCCCTTGGCTTATGCTTGTTGTGAACTTGTGGGTGGCCTGGCCATGTGGTGGCGGCCATTTTGTGGGACCAGCCACTGTGCTTTTGCCATAGGCCTCCAAGCTTGCGGCCTAGTCTGCCAGTAGGCCCAGAGGTAGTCATCCTCATGGGTGCATAAAAACTGTTTCTGTGTTGTCTGTTGGATTGTTGTAAGTGTAACATCATTTTGGCCATGGATGGCATTGGATTGAATTGCAAAATGTGGGTTTTGTCGTGGTATTTCAGTTTTTGGGTGTGTGTTACATCAATAGGCCTTTTCAGCCACTAGGTAACCCTGTGCGTTCAGCTCGCGGACTTTCGGCACCTCCGCACTGCGCGACAACGCGGACTTACACTTTTTCTCTTCTTCGCGCGCTCAATATACGTTTCCGCGCGCGCGATAACGACTTTTTGTGACGATCGCGATGCCGAACACGCAGAATTGACAATCTGGCGAAGAATATCTCTCGAGCGCATAAAACCTTCTCGAAAATGATGATTTAGTTCATTTTGCACAAAAAACTCCTCAGGTTGTCATTTAGATGTAGTTTGGTGAGCAAGGAGTCACTTTTTTTTTGTTTTACAATTTTTTTCACGAGGAAGGAAGTTGCCCAGAGTCTCCAACTGCCTGGTCCTGTCCTTTGTCTTCACTTTCTTGTTATTTTGGGTGGCCTGGCCATGTGGGTGGCGGCCATTTTGTAAAGCCAGGCATTGTGCTTTTGCCATAGGCCTGCATTGTCTGTCTTGTGTTCCTTTTCTTGTTGTTGTGGCTGGCCTGGCCATGTGGTGGCGGCCATTTTGTGGGACCAGCCACTGTGCTTTTGCCATAGGCCTCCAAGCTTGCGGCCTAGTCTGCCAGTAGGCCCGGAGGTAGTCATCCTCATGGGTGCATACAAACTGTTTCTGTGTTGTCTGTTGAATTTGTAACATCATTTAGGCCATGGATGGCATTGGATTTATTTGCAAAATGTGGGTTTTGGGGTGGTATTTCAGTTTTTGTGTGTGTGTTAAATAAATAGGCCTTTTCAGCCACTAGGTAACCCTGGCCATTCAGCTCGCGGACTTTGGGCAACTCCGCACTGCGCGACAACGCGGACTTACACTTTTTATCTTCTTCGCGCGCTCAATATACGTTTTCGCGCGCGCGATAACGACTTTTTGTGACGATCGCGATGCCGAACACGCAGAATTTACAATCTGGCGAAGAATATCTCTCGAGCAGTATAAAACCTTCTCGAAAATGATGATTTAGTTCATTTTGCACCAAAAACTCCTCAGGTTGTCATTTAGATGTAGTTTGGTGAGCAAGGAGTCACTTTGTTTTTGTTTTACAATTTTTTTCACGAGGAAGGAAGTTGTTGGGTGGCCTGGCCATGTGGTGGCGGCCATTTTGTGGGACCAGCCACTGTGCTTTTGCCATAGGCCTCCAAGCTTGCGGCCTAGTCTGCCAGTAAAGTAGGCCCAGAGGTAGTCATCAAGGGTGCATAACAACTGTTTCTGTGTTGTCTGTTGAATTTTGCCATCATTTAGGCCATGGATGGCATTGGATTGAATTGCAAAATGTGGGGGTTTTTTGGGAGGGTCTATTTCACTTTTTGGGTGTGTTAAATAAATGCCTTTTTTGCGTGTGTAATTATAATTATGTGTTGTTGTTGTAGTGGCTGTCTAACTTTCCAAACTGTTTTTAGCCATGTGGATTTTAGTTTTTGCATTAAAGCTGTGTGTGTTTTATCAGGCATCCTTTGTCTGCCCATATATAGTAGGCCTGCTTGAGTTCATTGTTTGCCGTGCCTTGTGCCTGTGAGTCACCATGTTGCTGGGGGCCATTTTGTGGTGGTAGTTAGTAGTGTGCTGTTTTTGCCACATAGGCCTGCGTGTCACTCTTTCCATTGTTCCTCTTGTCTTACTGCTTCCAAATCCATCCCCATTGCCAGCTGCAGCTCCCTGATGCTGCATACATCCCACGTGATGCACAAATTTAGGCCAAACATGCTCCACTACATTTTAGTTTTTGTTCTTTACTATTCTTATTCTTCCAGAGTGTACACACTACACAGTAGCCAGGAAAGCCCTGGCCTTGTTGTCAAAGTCTCATAAATGGCTACACTGTGTGTTGTTGTTCACTGAGTTTCTAAAATTTAATAATTGAGGCCACCACCACACACTAAGTTCTATATTATATTTGTTTGATTTGTGCTATCGTCGTTTGACTGATGTTGTTCTGGCTTTTTTGCTTTTAGGTGCACAAAGACTGAGGAGGAGGTGTGTCATCATTGCCCGTTGCACTGCCAGACAGACATCCTGCTGCTGTACACAACGTGACGTGTGACCTGACCAGACATCTCTGCAACTGAGTGCTGCTGACATCTGAAGAAGAAGATGGGCCCAAAGAAAGCAGGTACCAGGTCCTCCAGTGCCAAGAAAGTTGCTATTGAGAAGAAGGAACAGAAGAAGGAAGTGACACTTAAGTCTGGTGTGCCGCCCAGTACCTTTTTTGGGAAAAAAAAATTACGCCTGCAGCAACGGTGTCCGGGGGGCAAGCTGGGGGCAGCACCTCCGCATCAGTGGGCCCAACCCACCAACCCAGGCCCAAGCACATGAGTGTGGAAGAGGTAGCCAGCCTAATGGTGGAAAGCAGTGATGCTGAGCCTGAGATAAACTTATCGCTATCTCAAAGTAGTACCCAATCAACGCAGGAGGAAACACAGCAGATAAGTGGTCAACAACAACAGCCGCAACCACCGCCCGCAATAGTAGTTGTTGTTCCTCCCGAAGTAGGGGCAGTTCAGGAAATTGAGCCTCATGCAGAGGTAGAAGAAGAAGCCACTCATTCGGAAGATCCATTGTCTTCCAAATCTCCAGCAAGGAAAAGGAGGGGTAGTCCATCAAGTTCTTCGCCAAGCCCCCTTCTGATGATCTAGATGCCACTTGGAAGCCACAAACTGAGTCTGAGAGGGAGCCACGTCCCAAGACCAAGCTAGGGAAAAGGAAGGTTCCAGAAAGCCTTACACTTATGGAGGTCGATGTAGAACAGCAGGATGATGATGATGAGCCAGTCATCACGAACATCACTCCCGGCCCCGAGGAGATGGAGACCAACATTATTACCCTATCCAAAATCGCTGCGAGGGATGTAGCACGCATACCTCCACAGGTAACACCACCAACACGACCTACAGCTTCCATATTTGCATTAGCAAAGGCCCGGCAGCGACCTACATCCACCAGCACAACCACCACCTCAGTAGAAGTAGGTAGTGGTACAGCAGCAGCACAGAGTCAAATTCAACACACACCCTCCAGTTCATCCGCCATTGGAAGTGGCAGGTCCTCCAGCAGGAGGCCAAAGTTAAGCTCCCCAGTTTGGGACTTCTTTACGGTTAGCGAAAAGGAGGAGAACATTGCTATATGCTCCATTTGTAATACCTCTGTTAGTCGTGGTAAGCTTGGTACAAACTATGGTACCGGAGGCCAAATGACCCATCTGAAAAAACACCACTTGATCAGCTGGGAGGACCACCTTCGCGACATAAAAAAAACTGCAACCATTGGTGTTGGTGGGGATAAAGGAGTAGAAGATCCGATCACGGTGGAAGAGGAAGGACAGGGAGACATTCTCTCTGGTAGTGGTACACAAGGTGTCCCTGACCCCAGCAGTGCAGTGTTGTTAACGTCGCACACATCTTCAGCAACATCTCAGTGGCACAAGAGTAAGAGTCAGCCTGAGACACCAAGGACAAGGAGTACCGCAATCCAAAAAAGTGCGTTGAGCATAAGAGAAAGGAAAACCATGCAGCCTACCATTATCAGCATGTTTGGTGGGGAGGGGCAGTACGAACGCAACCACCCAATAGCACGTTTGTACAATGCGAAGCTGGCTAAAATGTTAGCACTGGACCTTCTCCCTTTTTCTTTTGTTGAAGGGGTGGGTTTTCTGGAATTTGTGTCAACCATCTGCCCAAAATGGCATGTTCCCAGCCGCTACTATTTTGCCAGAGTTGCTGTTCCAGCACTACATCACGACGTGCTGGAATTGCTTGGAAAAGCCTTGAAGCAGAGTGCTGTTCAGAGTATCCACCTGACAACAGACATGTGGACCAGTTGCCAAGCCACTGATTACATGTGCATCACTGCACACTGGATCTCTTTTGCGGGGGTTAGAGAACAGATATCTGCTGGTGTTGACGCTGCTGAGATTTTTCATGCCACTCGCAAACATGCAACTGTAGCCATGTTTGCCATGGAGAAATCTCATACTGCTGCAAACATTTTGGAAGAGTTTAACAGCAAGGTCTTTGAGTGGCTGCGCCCAAGAGGGCTTAACATTGGTTTTGTTGCCACGGACAATGGCAGTAATGTAGTTAGGGCCATGGAAGATGGTCGCTATTTCAGGGTCCCGTGTTTGGCACACTGCATTAACATTGTTGTTCAAGACTTTTTGAAAAATGAATCCAAAGTCAGCAACTTACTGGCCACCTGCAGAAGAATATGCACACATTTCAGCCATTCTTTTAAAGCCCGGAAGCAGCTGAGGGTCATTCAACGTGAGCATAAAATGCCAGTCAAAGCGCTCATCCAGGAGGTGCCAACACGTTGGAACTCAACTTATTATATGCTTGATCGTCTGTTTGAACTGTACATACCACTCAATGCTTATGTCATGCAAAGATTAGGGGAACCTACTGTGAGAGGCATGACCGTTGAGATGGGTCAATGGGACCTCATTAAATGCCTGACTGAGATGCTACTTCCTTTTGAGATATTCACACGTGAAGTCAGCAGGGAGGACTGTACTATGGGCCAAGCTATCCCATTGTTGCACATGCTAGAGCAACAGCTGAAGGAGGTGTCTGAAACGTACGCAGGTGTGGATAACAAACAAGACGCATATCATTTGGCGGAGACCTTAGCCGCTCGCTTATCTGAAAATACAAGGATTCAAAATAAAATTTTGTCACAACCACATTACATTAGTGCCACAATTTTGGATCCACGGTACAAAGTATTTCTGAACAGCAAGGCAGTAATTCCTTTTTCGGAAGTGGATGTTGCCAACTACAAAACTTTGATAGCTAAGGAAGCCACTATTTTCGAAAACGAACGGCTGTTAATTGCAGGCCCCCCACCCCAGGCCATAACAACAAGTACTAGAGGGCATCCAGAGTCAAGTTCTACTTCGGAGCCTGAGGGCAGTGCGTTTGCCTCTCAGCAGTCACCTACACCAACAATAACATCAACAACAGCAAGAACAGGATCATCCACAGTACAATGTGCAACTGATTGGTTTCTACGGCAGGGGTATGGTAAGTCCAGTGCTGATGCAAAGGCAAAAGAGGCCGAGCACATCGGAGCACCCCTGAACATTGAGCGGACGGTCCAGGCCTATCTGGATGACCCAACAGAGGTCTTCATGGATCGAAACCCATTGGTGTATTGGTATGGGAAAAGAAGCCAATGGACAGTGCTCAGCAGGCTGGCGATAAAGTATCTGGCTTCCCCTGTCGCAAGTGTCTCTTCAGAGCGTGTTTTCAGTGCTGCTGGTGCCATTGTAACTTCGAAAAGGACCAGTCTCTCGGCCAAAAGCGTGGAGAGGTTAACCATGATCAAAATGAATCAGCACTTTATACCACCGGATTACAAAATACGTGAATCACAGCAGGAAGAGGAGAGCGACTTGGATGACGTAAATAGTGCGTTACAGGACCTACTTCTGTGCGAACCACCAGAGTTTGAGGACGAGCTCCTCTTCCCTGACAACTAGGCTTTCAAATTGTTACTTTCTTCCTTCCTTTATGTGTCTGTGTATCTGTCTTTCTGGTTCAAATCAAATCACAACAAATCCATCACCACCGTCTTCTCTTTTTATTTCCCTATTGGAGTTGCACGTCTGTGCATTTAACTGTCCACTCTTCAGAGTCCTGCTTCATCTTCCTGTCTCGCCCTAGTACATTTCCATCAAGCCAGACATTGGAGTACAAGAAATGTTGCCTTTAACATTAACAGTCCCTCCATAAGAAGTGAAACGTGACTATAGCTATCCTCCGTTTTGTTTCCGAGCCGAAACTCATCATCACTGTCCGAAGGCTACAGCCTCGGCAGGCATCCAAAGCTCCTCACTGTCAGAACTTGGGCAGGCATCCAAAAGTAAACTCATCACTGTCCGAAGGCTACAGCCTCGGCAGACATCCAAAGCTCCTCACTGTCAGGACAGAAGGTACTTGGCAGAGAAAGACAAGACTCTTCGAAGAAACTTGCTGACATTTGTGCAAACTCAATTGACCAGCAATGAGCGCTACCCAGGCCGCGGCCCATCATCACAGTGCTGACCATGTGAAGCAACTTAAACTGTGACAAAGTGCCACAGATGAATAAGACGGAAACCGAAACAGCGACTAACACTCGAAATGAATGTGGACTGGAGTAATGATGAGGCTACTGCCCCGTAAAAAAAAAAAAACACACACCTGTCAGAACTAGGCATCTGATGATCTGACAGCCAAAGAGAAGAGCAAGACAGGTAATGATGGAATGCATTGGATGCTTGCTGACTCTGAGCGATTGCTGTTGTTTGTTGTGTTGATGTTGTGTTGTGCATGAAGTCGAACTCTACTCTACTAGTTAATCTACAAAGTGACTCAAGTGACACTCAATGTTTCCCTTCTTGTTGTTTAATAACCAGATTGTACTCCTACTACTGCAGGTGCAGGCCAATATCTGTTGCAATTTTTTAATATGGAATATGGACTTAATCGGAGTCACTACAGACTGAGTTGGAGTTGGACAACACGTACCACAACATGATGATGACCATACTATCTTTGCACGCAGTCAGTCAGTTGGATCGGAGATGATTCAAGGAATAACTGCGTTTCATGAAGTGGCATAAGGTAAACATAAACACAACAATTCAACAAGAAAGTAAACACAGCAGACCTACATGTCCATGTAGTGGTGGAGTCGAGTCAGTGTAGTTATGACTGACAGCGGCGCATTGATTTTGTCACTTAATTTTGAAAATGCTAAGTTGCTGTATATATGCCTTTTGTCTGGCTCTGTCAAAAATTAAGGTAAATGGAGGTTGGGTCACAGGCTGGTGCTGTGGTGGGCCTGTTCTGTCCTGTTGTTGTTGTAGCTTAATGCTGTAAACGGAATATACACGATATATCCAAGCCGCCTCAGTCTGAAAGTGTTCTCTCTTCTCTTCTTGGACTCCACCGTAATTGATGCTTTTTTATATTCATTGATTTTTCAATACCCCTTTTGTTTTTCCATCTAGACGTTACAGGCCGGCCTTTACCCTGTGCTATACTGGGAGACTCAACTCACATTTACCTTACCAATCCGCATCAGGAAGGCAACCAAGATTGATGTGCGGAGCGTCCATGGAAGATAGGACCAAGAGGAAGGACGAGATTCAACTCCACAATTTGACCAGGATAATACAGTAACTTTAGTATCATTCATCTTTTAATTAATTGGAATCCTTTTTTCTCTTCAATCATTACGACTGTGTGTTGTGTGTTGTTGTTTGTTTGCTAATTGATCCCTACAACTATTTTTTACTTTTCTTTGCTATCTTTAAAAGTAAGCCCAGTACAACATGGAATTTGGGTCTCTGTCTGAGGGCATATATTACAGGCAAGGCAAATTGCATAGAATATACTGCTGCCCTGTACTGTCTTGTCTAGTAGGAGTTAGTAAGTACTACTCATTAACCATCAAGTTATCTTCATCATGCATGCATTGCCTTTTTCTCCCTTTATAGATTTTTTGGATAAGATCATGGTCGTCTGCCAAGATTGCGCTTTGCTTTTGTTGTCCATGCGTACTGTTTTTCTTTCTCAAACCTTTCCCCAAACTCCCCTTCCCATCCATTCATCAAACCCTAACCCTCTTCCCCCGGGCTGTGATTTATATTGAGGTGTGATGTGACTACATAAAATGTACACCAATTGATCACACGCTTGCTGGGGCAGATGTGGTAAAAGCAACACTAATTAAATTTCAAGGCAGGGCGAGGAGCTTCTTCTGCTTGCCCACCCATGCTCAGTCTATGTGCAAGCCGTCACCGGCTAATAGTACATCATAATTAATTGCCAGCATTGATTGGATTCATCATCAAACTCCTACCACACAGCAGTAAAGGTTACGAATTACGATTGTGTTAAGTTAAGTGACTCACTCGACACAACTACAGTTTGTAACTTCTTGTACTAGGCTGTCCCCGCCAACATTATGTTTTATTTGACTTTAGCAGTTGCAAATGCAATATTGTTTGTTTGGCAGTCTTCTTCTGTACTGTATTTGACTTCGTTCTACTACTCCTCCCACAGTCGCTTTCAGGCAAGTGACTGTCTCTTTTTTATTTTTTTAGCAAATGCTGCTGGCAGTGTCTACTCTACTACTACCACCACAACCATGGCATCTTCTCCATTCTCTTGGGAAACCATGCAGCCATCGCTGTGCCGAACGTAATCATCATCAATCACAGGTAAGATAAGTTTGGTGGGAGGTATAATGGACTAGGAGGAGAGACTGACAGTACTAGTAGGACAAATCACTCAGTGAGGGGTACCGCATCTATCTGTTTGTGTTACATCATCGGCAGATTATTTAAATCAAACACTGGCTGCGGCCCTGCAGCAGCAATGAAAGAAACCATGTGACGTTAATTTGTAAAACAGTAACCCCCCACAAAACATTAACATTGTATGTTGAAGTATAAATATAATTTATTACCCTAACAAAAATAAACTATCCCACACCTGACCCACCCCTCTCCCTAACCCCAACCAATGTCCAAAACGAAAAAAAGTCCAAAGAATGTCCAAAGTCCAAACCCCAACGCCCAATTCCCACCCACCAACAAAACGAATAAAAAAGGGGCAATGCAACAGGGTCCTATTATATTCGGCGGGCTTTAAGGTGTTTGTCCACCAGAATTTTAACCCGCTCCTCGAGTTGCTCCTCTAGCCGTGCCACCCGGAGGAGAATCTTGCGTCGAAATGCCCTGCAGTGGCATCCAGGGTGGGGGACAGCAGTGCTGGTTGCAATCGATTTGCGGCGGGCGGCTGCCAGACTGCGGCGCCGTACCACTGGAGGTCTGGCCTGGCTGGGGCCCGGGGCATCGGACGAGGCTGCTGCTGCTGCCGCCTCCTCCTCCTCCGCCTGAGCCACCAGCCGCCGGTACTCGGCACAGATGGCCTCCAGTTTCCGGTGCCGGGCCCTGGCTGCCAACTCCTTCCGGGATGGTTTGCCTTGGGAAGGAGTACTATCTATATCAAGAAAGAAAAAGAATATTGTTGTAACCAGTACTCTTAGCAAAACAGTAACACAAAATTAATTCAACACATAATGGCACAGTAGCACTAGCAAGAAGCACAGTACATAACATTTCTGGTATAATAATCTATCTATCCTCCCACTTCCTCGGCCTGTAACATTTGTGGGAGTTTCAGGCATTATACTAGCACTATGGACTCCAGTACACCAGTCTTCTTCTTATCTCTACTAGTTTAGCGAAATGACATAACCTGGTTGTAGCCGGCATGCCAGCTCGGTCATCTATGCTTGCACCCAAGACAAACATACGAGTCATCATGACGCAGACTCACGTTAGTTTGATTTACTACTGTATGCAGGTGGGGAAGCTCGTATTTATTTTTCTATTACGGGTGGCACTGGCCATACTCTCTCTGTTACATGAAGCAGGGCAATTGGTCAATTTCACTTTAACAGTGCCCTGGCTACTACAAAAAGGCAGATTATATATCTGATCCAATGATCATTGCTTTTATGGGACGACGACATAAGGTCAGTAGCGGTCGGTGGTGGGACTCGAGGAGTGCTGCCGGGCGGTGACGTAGGGAGGGGCAGGGTGGGGGTAGTAAACTATGGATTACGGCCAATTACAGGTAAGTAAACATATAAAGAAATAAAAGTAATTTTGTTGCGCCCACTGCATCGCTTTTGGCGGTGCAGTGCGCACAATGAAATTCGCTTTATTTATTTTTATGTTTACAGTAAACTTACCTGTATTTGGCCGCGTAATACATTGTTTACTGCTACCCCCACCCTGCCCCTACCCACATCGGCTTTGCTACTGTGGCGCGGTTTCTTTTACATTCCCTTAAAACTAAAACTGTGCATCCCGTGACAGTCTCCACCTATGCTGTCTATGATGAATACATACAGGCATCCATCCATTCTAAGTAAATGTCAATCATTCTTCTTAATCTCTCCACAAACCTTACTTTGTTTCGCCAACAACAACCCATGCGTCCACTCACTCCGTTGCTTGCCTTGGCTTAGAGTTTCACCCAAACACCGCTGATGATTCTTGCTATCCACAGTATCCACCCATACTGTGTCGCCCACCCAGGCAGGCATCCATTCTTCTTTCACCTTCCACCCATCCTTCAACAACACATGCATCTGATTCCTATCAGCCACCTATATCCATGCTTCCAACGTATCCTTCTCTGCCAGTCATCAATCATATTAAATCTCGCCCGTCCTTCCTCCTTCCACCCTTCTTTCCCTTTTTATTCAACACATCCATCAAGGTCATCTGATCTGACTTTTAGTCTCCTCCATAAAACTTTCACAGCTGAGTTGGAGTCAGATAGAAGAGGCCATTGGTTAATCAAGTCACGCTGGTAATGCTATTGCTACTGCATTGCTAATGCTAAGTAAAGGGTGTCTTCTCTTCTTCAACCGTTGTATAATGTTCACTACAACTTCATACCTAATAAGTCTCAACAACAGTACAGTGAGTGAAGTCACTCAACACCCTTCCAGCTAGTGCAATGTCAATACGTAATGAATATAACTTACCATCGCCCGCCACTGCTGCTGGCTCACCCCCTGTAGCTCCTGCAGGTGCCGCATCTCCTTCCCCCTCCGGAATGGCCGAATCGCCGCTGGCCCCGCCGGCACTGGTGGTCGCTACTACGCCTAGATAAAAACATGACACATTTTTAGATGCCTGTGTACACCTCCCCCTATTTATATTTCTTCTTTTTCACTAGCAAGATTGAAAAAAAAAGTTAATACATACATATTATTATACATCACATTCAGTAGTCCAAATCGGGTACTAGAGTCAGTAGACACTAGTAGTGTTATGGTCCCTAGGGTCATTATTTATTATACTATACTCTACTCTTTGCAAAGTTAGCCTGAGCCATGCAACCATTTTTCGCTTCATGTCTTTTGCGCATGTTACCTCGCAGCTTGTTGTGCAGTAACAGTAAGACGCCTTTTTAGCCCACATGAGCACATACAGCTACTGTCTGAGCATTGCGTACAAGAGGTCGAAAAACAAGCCACTTTGTTATGGAGTTCGGGTAGTCCGTATTGCTTAGCCATAAGTAACATGTTACACTTTTTTGGCAGGACTGACAAATGCTTGCATTATACTATCTAACGCGCACCATTTTTCTCAGGCAGAAGATTTCCTTCTACGAACCAGAGATTTGCAGAGCTTATGAATGATGCATGTAACCAGTAATTCTACATTCTACGGTGAGGAGTCTCACAGAATTCTCACAGATCTTTTGTCTTCTAAGTTCTATCATCAATCATCATGCACTTGTTGTAACAATGTTTATTGTTTTAATCTTATGCATTTAGCTGTTGGAGCGGCTGGAGTACACTGAATTTTATAGAACAACATACAGAGCTTGTTAGTTGAAAATAAACCTTTTAAACTTAAACATAGACTCTGTGGTATTTGGTGTGGTGGTGGTGGAGGTGGTGGACTTACACGAGTAAGTGAGCGAAAGGGTGTTATATTATGTTCTGGGTTGTGTAATCTCATTGGGTATCTTCGGGTGGGGGTTCGGGGACCTAATGAGAGTGAGACACTACACTATAGCTAGTCGTTCAGGGGATTGTGGGTTCACTTCTGACTGAGGTGTGAGGAACGTCCAAGTTCCAAACTCCCATCACCAACATCCTATTTCCTTGTGCATAGTTCTGCATGGGGCTGTACAGAATCCACACATCAGTAGTAGTATGTACTATATCCTATCAAAAATAGTCAAATATCTGGTTGGGCATTTTGTTTGTGGTAATTGTCAAAGCCTCAAGATTAAGAAGCCTAGAAGAGGACAACCGAAAGGACTGGACTCAGCTATTGGTAAATCGGAGTTTTATTCAAAACCGTACAATAAAGAGTGGCAATGCAAACTGGGCAAGCTTAGCGACAGACTAATAATAGTAGTAGTACAGACATTCATAGCAGAGGCAGTTAGAACTTAGAGGCAGGGATAACCAGAATTTAGAAACAGATAGTCAAGTCAAGATCAAAGAATCTTTTGTAAAAAATTGAATTAGGGAGTGGAACCATAATTAATAGTTCTGGAAAAATAAGGTGCAGTAAAAGTTAGGGCAATATAAATGTTAATATTAACCACTGGAGGACTTACTGGGACCAGCAGCAGGGCCCTCGGTAGAGGAGCGGTCCTCTGGTGGTTGTCCCGCCGACTCGGACCCCGTCTTCTTGCCCCTGGGTGCTGCAGATCAGTGATCATGTAAGATATAATAAAGAAAGACACAAACATTAATGATTGCTGTGAAACAAATAAATTATCTAAAAAAACGCTCAAAACGTTTTAGGAACCAAAAATTGCAATAAAATTGACCTATCTAATCCGATCGACAACTGGCTTGCGGGATTCACGGTCACGGACAGTCTACTTATTTGGGAACACTAATTCAGTGTTTCATTCGGATTGATTCAAATAAAATCCAGAACACTAACTAAGCCTAAGTACCACCTGACCTAGCCCACCTATTCCAGGCGGGCCAATTGTTCATTAAGTCTGCATTTCCATTTTTTTATTGCCCTCATAAATGCATATATGAGAAGGAGGACACATGCATAAATTGGTGCATAATGCATACACCAAATTGTTGGTTGGTTAAGTCTGATGTTCTGCAGCTGACTGACACTGCTAAGCTTACCACTCACTAAACAAACTACAAAAGGTTCTACTAGTAAGGACTGGGGTAAGCAGCACTCAGTGACAGAGGATGCGTCACGCAGACCGCTCAAAAATTATCAACTAATAACTAAACCTACTAACAAACTATCAATCCATCCACCACTATTTGACAGGAGGACAAAGGAAGGACTAGAGTCTCTCTAGAAATAGCATTACCTAACTGAAGTTCTCTAAAGTAAACTCTTACATAATAATAAGGACAAGCGAGCGCAAAGTTGCAAACAAGTAAGAGTAGCGCCCAGCACCTGTGTCCTACAATCACAGAAGATTTTGAAACGTAATTTACCTGCAATGTAAGCAGCAGTATTCTTGTTATTTGTAAAAACTTTTTACACAAATCACAATACTTATACTACTATATATATTAGCTACTCACCAAGCCCCACGACCTCGACACCTAGCAGGTCCAACAGGTCCTGCTCCCGGTCGAGGATGTCTGACCACCGGTGGGCCAGCTGGTTATGGGTGCGCCGGACCCCTGAGCAGCGAAACACTGCCCGGCGCACCTTCACCCACCGGCGGTGACGCTCCTGGGACGGGTACCCGGAGCCTGGCCTGCCGCCTGCTGCCAAGGTCAAGGGGAGGTGGCGCTGACGAAAAAACAAGGGCGGCCACCTCCGCCTCAGTAAAAAGCTGGCGGGCTTGCACCCCTGCAGGGCGCAGTCTGCCGCAAGGCAGGCGGCGGCTCTTGGGCGCACGCGCCTTGCCCTTCGAGCCGTCACTGCTGCCCTTCGCCATGGTTCTGGGGTGGGACTGGGAGGAGGCGGAAAAGAAAAGTTAGAAGGGAAAAATAAAGTTAGGGGAAGAAGTAGGAGCTTAAAGAAGAAAGTTATATAAAACAGTCGAAAAGTTAAAAAACACAGTAAAAAGTAGAAAAAAATGCAAAATATAGACTTAGGCAGAGAGAGAGATAGATAAGAAATAAAGAAAAATTGAAAAACAGTGTAAAAAACTAAGGATTGCAAAGATTGAGGGAGGATAGAAAAGCAGGCCCAGAACCATAGCATAGAGTGAAAAACAAGATGGGCGCGCCCATCGCGACCGCGTGGGTAAGTTCGCGCGATATTTCTCCCCGAGCACGCAAAAAGCGTCGCGAACACGTACGACGCGTTCCCGAACATGAAATGCGCATCGCGAGCACGCTATACGCGACCCGGAACAGGAAATAAGGCATCGCGAACGGGCGGGACAAGTGAAAAACAAGATGGCCGCGCCCATAGGTGACCGCATGGGTAAGTTCGCGCCCCCGAGCATGCAAACAGCGTCCCGAACACGCACAACGCGTTCCCGAGGAAGAAAAACGCATCGCGAACGGGCGCGACAAGCAGCTACGCACGCTCGCGAAGCTATGCGTAGCTCGCGTAGCGCTCCGACGTCTTCGCGTAGCTTCGCGTAGTGCGACTACGCGAACTACGCCCAGGGTTACCAGTCATATGCAAATCAGTCTTGACCCTGCTCCCCATGGGAACAGTCCAGCCCGAACTGCTAAGTCAGGTTCTCCCTGGACCGGAAACAAGCATCCTAGGACCGGTTTCGGGGTATCACCCCTCATCAGCCCCCCTGCTCTGAAACAAGCTCCCATTTCATATACGGCAATACGCAGACCATTTCAAATTCAGAAAACTTCTCAAAACATCGTTATTTCTGACTTAATTAATCTGCTCCTCTGCCTACAAGCTAGTTGCGCCGAGATACCCCTCCCGGGGTGATTCGTGTGTATAAATTATATTAACATAACATAGTTTAACATCAGCCAGGATAGCTTTAATCCAGTGGCACAGTGAGCACGGGACCTACGTCTCGGCATACCTACCACTAGGTGACACCATTTGACAGGAAAATATTTTCGTTAGTGAAAGGGGAGTACGGCAATAGGCAATGATAGGTTGCTTGGCACACTGAGCACCGTTCTTACAACCATGAGATGCATACAAAGGTTGTTAAACTCTATCTTAAGATTTCTGCGAAAGCAACCAAATCCTTGTAAAAATGAAGTCAAAAGATGATAATCTCCACTAAGAAATACCTTAATGAAAAGCTAAATAGTTTAATTACGAAAATTACGAGAAGTCTGTAAACACTACGTATCCCCAAATTTCTGCAAAGGTATCTTCTATGGCTGCATTCGTTCAAAAGATGACTAATCTCCCACATGAAATGCCTTTGTAGACCACTAAATTGTTCCCTCAGATGTCTGCAAAATGTGAGGGTCTCATTTAAAGCCTGGTGGTCAGGCCATTGGCCAGCCATGTCAGCAGTCTGTGGACTTTGCTCCCCACCATCTTTCAAAATCTCCATTTTTCTGGCAGGGATCTCTGTGCCATGTGCGTGTTCTGCAAATGTGTTTGTTTTCTGAAAACATATTCTCAAGGCAGGAGTTTGTTTTCAGAAAACAAAAAACAATGGTCTCAGAAAACTCTCCCCTGCACTTGGTTATTGCTGTGCATTTACCCTACACAGGACTGAATTGCCTCACTTACAGGTCCCAAGTAAGGAAAATGATTGATGTTATCCGGCTCAGTGGCGGATAGAACACTAGGTCAAATGTCACAAAAGTTAAATACAAACACATACATTCAAAAACTTAGCTTTACTTCACTATTGTGATCAGTGTAAGCCAACCCAGAACACTTCCCGGGTAAACTGTGTGTGAATATGAAAGTGGAGGCAAAAGGCTTGCATGATATTTCAGGCCAACATAACCTCGTAGTAATTTTGTACTTTTATTGATCTTTAAGCAACTAGGCACTAATGTAAATTTGGAAAAGAGTAAATAATATTATGTGTATCAACAAAATCCTGAATTGGATAAAATGGTCCTTATTGTGGTCAATGGGAAGAATCCTCTGGAAACTTCCAGAAGCTTCTAGAATCCAGGAGAAACTATCTCAGTCGCCATCTTGGGTCCAAAATATATAAATCCCCACCCTTACCTGCCATTCCTTGCTAGGCAATCAAGTCTGAGAGAGACTAGAGACAGCGACTAACCGATGACATCTAGAAGATTCATCCCATTTGCCTGATTCACCTTGCCGCATCCAGTGGATCTCGTGCCATCAGGAACAATCTAGAAGAAAAGACAACAAAGAACAGATATTTTTAAAGCAAGTGCAAACTGTAAAGGCTGAGAGTTAATTGTGCAAATTCAAACCAAATACAATAATTTGGATAATGCATTCTAGAGACCAGGACCATAGTACAGCGAACCGGTACTAATAAAAAGCTGACCAAGAAGAAATTTTCAACTAAGACAATTTTTATAACAAGGTTGACAGTGGATTATTTCAAGTATATTTGTGAATAACCAGCAGGGTGTTTAAGCTTGAGAAAAGACACTTAACGAACGTCAAGAAAACTGAGTCAAAGAGCTGGTTACCAAACTAAAACCGAACTATGGGAAAATTAGGTAATACTAATGGTGTGGATTCATTATTGTGTAAATAAGTAAATGTATGATAACAAATAGATGTTTGGATACTAAACCAAGATGTTTCTTATTATCCAGTTACATACCATCCCCGAAAGACGTGAAGAAGCAGAAGTTTGATAGACCCTAAGATAGCCTATCTGGTTGTGATGGTTATGCCAGAGAGGTAGTCATTCTTTTCTCTCATCACCGACCCCAACCCCCTGGTGTGCACATCAACAGTAGGAAACCTAAGAGGCTCTCCCTGGTGTGCACAAAAGGATGAAGGAGGACATTTATCACTCCCTCTGGGCCAAAAATACAAGTTAGTGAACATTGAACAAACACTTATTAGAAATCATGATAGCTTCAAGGGTTTATACCAGCAGAGCTAGCTGGGTAAATCCTGCTCTTTTCTCAATTTTAAATAGAAGAGGGGAGCCATTACTTTTGCAGGGATGGAGATGCAACTCTGCTAAACTCTAAATGACCTCAGTACCCCAACATTTAAATGACTACAAAGGCTGCTAAACTCCACCTTGTGATGCCAATACAGGCTGAATAATCCAACCAAGAGATATCTACAAAAGCAGCCACACTCCAGCGTAAGATGTCTGCAAAAGTCTTCCAAAGGGCATCTGCAAAGTCAGCCTAACCTTGAGGTGTCTTCAAAATCTGTTAAATTACACCATGCAATACTTACAGATGGTGCAAAATTCCACCATGAAAGGCCATAGTGGTTCCTAAATCCACCATAAGATGTGAACTAAGGTTTCTAATCAACCTCAGAAGTATGTCAATCCTGCTGAATGCCACCATGAAATCCACAAATGGTAGTAAACTCAATCCAAAAAGGAGGAATAACTCCACCATGAATTACCGACAAAGCCTCCAGAACAGATAGTGGGGTGAGCTGCTAAACTCCTTTGTGAAAACCAGCCCAGGTGCCACAAATTCATCCTGTAGTTCTTGCTGCAAGTGTACGTTGAATTGAATTTAAAGTACTGTGCTTTCCAGCCAGGGGAACTTCTATTGTGTGGCTAAAATGCATTTGACGTGCAGAGTAGTATTTCATTACTCTATTAAAAAATACCATAAAACCATGAGACCAAGTTATTCATTGTAACTTCCATCTGCAGTACCTAGGATCACGAGACTCATACACTGTCAGTGATCAGCAATTGAAATTCCTTATGAAAACAGTGACCCTTATGATTGAAATCCTGTATGATTACAAAAGCACTTGGCACTATACAAATGGCAGAAATTAGCTATTTGCATGCTGATAATGTAATATATAAGTAATTGCCTTTCTGCATTTCTTTCTGTAGGTTATGTTAATGGACCTTGTAGACAGTACATATGCTAAAGCTGAAAAACAAGTCCTCAACCCTATCTTGTCGGAAATCCTGTACTGGTGTCACTGTAATTGAAATTCAAGTCACTGAGAGATATTTTATTTATTATTATTTTACCTTTGAAAATGTATTTTTATGGGAGGCGCTCGGGAGCGTCGACAAGATGGCCACCAGTCCATAGCTCTTCGTCCGCCCCAGCCACCATTGTGAGATTTTCTGCGGATCCCCTTCTCCTGCTATATTTTGGCAAGCGGTCCCGGCATCGGAGCAGTGAGGGAGTGGCTCGGTGAGTTTATTTTTACCGCTTACCAGTCTTTCATGCCGCATTCTTGACTGCTGCTGCTCCTCAAATGGCGCCGGCGCAGCCGCCATTTTCTCCTGCAAATTAAATTTGGCACATACCACGTCTATCTGTTCCTGCATTTTTCTACATCGCTCTTCTCTGAATATTGATGTGTCATCTTTAAGGAGTCCTTTGAATGGAACTCTTTGATTTGCAATGTTGCCATAATGACCATATTTTTCAGTATATAATACATCATATTACGATGTAACGCTGCTGTGATCTCTCATTCGTGGCTGTCTATGGTTGTCACTGCAGTTTGCAGTTCACCTCTCTGTTTAGGCTCTGTTTACAGATTTTATTGACAAGTTTGACGATTGTTTACACCAGACATACTACTTTCATTATTTCATGAGCAGCAAGTTATTCTGACTTCTTCATAATGGTTAACCAGGTTCTCTCTATTTCTAAATATTTTGCTTCACCTGCCCTTATATCAATCCTCATAAGAAATTGACTGGCATGTTAATAACAGGGCTAAGATAGATCCAGCTTCCCCTACAAATCTCTGCTTCCTCTAACTTTGGAGAATATCATGGACAAAATTAAGAATTTAAAACGTTTTGTGGTGAAGACGACTGCAATCCTTAAACGAATTGAAGAAAATGGTCCACTTTGGGGTCCAGCATTTCAGAAGATGAAGAGAGAATTAGTGACATGTTGTGGCCAAACTTGATTCATTGTCTAAAGAAATTCTCTTTCTTAAAAAGCAAACTGAAGATTTAAAAGACCGTATCAGACGGAATAACCTGAGAATTTATGGGATTCCTTAAGGCACAGAAGGCTCTCACACAATAGCGTTTATAAAAATTTCTATTCTCAAAATTGTCAGATTACATGATGTCAATATGCTCAACATACGATCCCATCGAGTTGTTTCTATGTCCACTTCCAAGACCAATTTATTTCAATTGTCCAAGAGGTATCATTGCCTTCTTCCTACAGTACTCAGATCTTATGAAGGTTCTCTAGGTTGCAAAGTAACAAAAGTCAATGCTCTGGTCAGATCAGAAGATATTCTTCACTCAAGATAGTGCTCAATCAACTACTATTAGACTAAAGGAGTTTTTGGATTTGCACCCGGCTTTACGATATATGAATGCCAACTTTGGCCTCATCCACCCTTGTTTCTTCAAGGTCACTTACAAGGACAAAACATATACTTTTGACAACACAGAGGATTTGAAAAAATGTGTCCACTTCCAATAAAGGGGAGGTGATGGATCCTGCCAAGATTTGATTACTCTTGTTGCAAATGGATTAGCTAAAGCTATTCTTTCTTATGCCATTTCATTCATTGAACACATTTTTCTCCTTTATTATTTACTGATGTTTCACATTTTCTTTTTTCTTTATAGTTACCTTATTTTCCATGACAATTGGATTTGTTGTGTTCTGTATTTCCATGTCCTTCTGTTCTTTTTATGCATTTCAGCATGTGTATATTGTCCCACCTAGTGTCGGTAAGTGTTTATGCCCCTTTTATTATGCCTCTTTGTTGATATAATTCACAGTTTTAATGTTGACATACTTTTCCTTCTTATCATGTTCTATCTTCTTATTCCTTTACTACTTTATTAATATATCCAGGGAGCTGCCTGAAGTTGGCCTCTTCTCCCTTTTTGTGCGCTCCACCACCTCCTACACGCACTGTTCTCACTCTTTCTTGAATACATTTTATGGTTTAAGTCTTTTGGCTTTCAGCCATCTTTTCTTTCTTTAGCATGGGGAATATATTTTTCCCCCTTCTCTTCTTCGTTTCTTTAACTTTTCTCTCTTTTTTCTTCTTTTCTTCTTCCTTCTCTCTTCTCTTCCATTCTGTTCCTCTTCTTTTGTTATATGTTGACTTTCACTTCACAGCCTAATTTTATTGAAGCCTTGTTTTTTGCAACTATTGTACACCTCCACATTGTCTCCTCCATGTTTCAAAGTTGTTTATTTATTTGTAGTATGTTCCACCTCTTTCTTGATTGTTTAATATGAGTACTTTATGCATTATTTCATGGAATGTCAAAGTTCGTCGAAACCCAATTTAATGTCAAAGAGTACTCACTCATTTATTCAAGCTAAAATGTCAGATCGCTCTATTACAGGAAACCCATCTTAAAGAAAAAGATATTGTTTTCCTCAAAAAAAGTTGGGTTAGTTAAGTGTTTTGTTCCCCCGCACAACGTAACAAAAATGGTGTAATAATTATTTTTCATAAATCCTTATCTCTAGATATTAAATCTACTATTATCGATGATGATTGCAGATGGTTGTTATCAACTCTTAAATTAACAATATCCAGTTCTCTATTTGTAATGTTTATAGTCCCATGGGTTTTGATGCACAATTTTGGGAACATTTCTCCACTCTATTACTCTCTTGTCCTACTGAAAATCTTACAGTGGGAAGAGACTGCAATCAATTGATGGATCCTTTCATAGACAGAAGTTCTCAAATTAAATGTATTCCTAACAAACTGTTTAAAACTCAGTTCTCTCCCAGGGATTAGCAGATGCTTGGCGGACCTTTAACCCTGGTGTTATGGAATTCATTTTTCCACCGTGCACCATTCCAGCTCAAGGACAGATTACATATTTTTAACCCATAACATTTTTCAATCTACGGTATGGGACAAACTAAGTTCTATTCTTGTATCTAATTATGCACCTGTAACAGTCGACTTACATATCCTGCGAGATGGTTTACGTTCTAATAGATTGAGATTCAATAACGCATTATAGACTGACAAAAGGTTTGTTAAAAAATTTGAGGAGTTTAGTGTGGAATTCTTTGAACTCAATATTACTACTGATACTGCAATGAGATTTATTTGGGATGCATTTAAAGCAACTGCAAGAGGTTTTATTATTGACTTTGTTGCATCTAAAAACGTACATCATTCAAAGAAACCTCCATGTTATTAAACAATATTAAAATTATTGAACACTAATATTTTCCTCCAATCGCAAAGACACTCTAGCCCGCCTAACTAAATCTAAATTAGATTTTAATAAAAAAGTAGATCTTTACTAAAATCAATGCAATTTTTTAATGCTGCCATAATAAATCAGCTAAAATGTTAGCAAACTACTAAAAAATTAAGCAACAAAAATCTGAAATAAATGTCATTTCTGATTGTTCTGTTTTGGAAATAGCCCTTTTTGCAGGGTTATCCCCAAACTTTTTGCTTCTTCTTCCTATTTTTTCCTGACCTGTGGTTGTTGACTTTAGGGCTCTGGGCACTTTACCACTGCTGATCAGTGCTAAAGTGCATATGCTCTCTGTGTAAATTGTTATTGTGATTGGTTATCCATGATTGGCATATTTGTTTTACCACTAGGTCCCTAGTAAAGTGCACTGAGTGTGCCAGGGCTGGTAACTCAAAGGCTACTAATGGGCTTGCAGCACTGATTGTGCCACCCACATGAGTAGCCCTGAAAAGAGGACTCAGGCCTGCCACCGCAGTGCCTGTGCGCAGTTTGTTAACTGCCATGTCGACCTGGTAAGTGCACCCACTTGCCAGGCCCTACCTTTCCCTTTTCTTGCACATAGGACACCTCTATGGTAGGCCCCCTGGGCAGGGTGCAGTGTATGTCAAAGGTAGGACATGTACTGGTGTGTGTAACATATCCTGATAGTGAAATACTGCCAATTTCGTTTTTCACTATTGAAAGGCTATCTTGCCCATAGGACAGAATGGGGCATGCTTTGTAACATTTTACAAGCATATCTTCCCATAGGGATAAGATGGAAAAATGGAGTTTAGTACCCCTGAACTCAGAATTTAATAACACATCTTTTAGTAAAGATGGTTTTTAAATTGTGTGTTTGAAAATACCACTTTTAGAAAGTGGCTATATTCTTGTTCAACCTTCTTGTGTGCCTCTGCCTGTTTGTGGATTGATTGTCTGGCTTTGGAGTGACAGGGGCTGGGGTGGCTCCAGGAGTCTGGGTGAGTCAGCACTAGGCTGAATAGGTCTGAACTGCATTTGGAGTGGTGGGAGGAGTAGCACCTGTACCTGAATAGGGCTGTGCCTGCCTTCCACAATGCTGGCTCCGCCCCCCTGTGGTGTGTCTGGAGCCAAGGCTCACACTAACAAAGGATGTTGTAGTGCACTGGCAGAGTGCCCCCAGAACTGGTTTGAACTGGGCTCAGAGCCCTTGCACAAAGAGAACAAAGACATTTTGGGGTATAAGTACTAGATCTAAAACCCCTGAACTTTAGATCATTCCTGGAATTCAAGAGGAACCTTTGCCAAGGAAAAGAGCTGGAGAGACTGAGGAGAAGTACTGCCCTTGCTGTGTGTCTGGGGTTGGCCTGCAGTTGCTGTTTCTGCCAAGGAAAGGAGAAGGACTTTGCTGTGTGCTGTGTCCCCTGCTTGAAGGAGATCTCCAAGGGCCTGAAGTGAGCTGGCCTCCTGTTCTGAAGTCTCAGGGACACAAAGACTTCACCCCCAGCTCCCCTGAACTCTACTGCTGTGAGTTCTGACCTGCCAAGAGGTGCCTGTGCCAGTTTTGGGCCTCTGGAGGTTGTTGCTGATGTTTGGGAGCTTGAAGAAAGAAGAAACTCAAAGAACTACAGAAAGCAACGCATTACCTCCGGTGTGTCACGCATCGTACCTGTGCACCAAGTTTTCCACGCATCACCCGCAGACCAGAACCGTCTTGGATTTCGACGCCTCACTTTCCCCTACAGTCCGGATTCGACGCAACACTTCTCCTGTGTGCAGCAGAACTGTCGCCTCACCTCCCCAAGGACTCAGGAACTGACACATTGCTGTGTTTTCCAACACTTCCTTTCTCTGCGGCTGTTTGGCCTTGTGAATTTTGACGCATCTTCAGGTACTTTGTGTAAAAGTCATGCATCCATAGTTTTCTATGGTACAAGTTCTTGAAACCTTTTGAAAGTCATATTTTTAACTGTGTATGTTGGATTTTTGTCGTTTTGGTCTTGTTTAGTTTAGATAAAGATATTTTATTCTTCTAAACTGGTGTGGTGTCCATTTGTGGTGTTTTCACTGTGTTACTGTGAGTGTTGGTACAAATACTTTATACATTGCCTTTTGGATAAGCCTGTCTGCTCATGCCAAGCTACCAAGGGGGTGAGCAAGGGTTATCTAAAGTGTGTATCCCCCTTACCCTGACTAGAAGCAAGGGTCCCTATTTGGACAAAAGTACCTACCTCTGCCAACTAGAGACCCCCATTTCTAACATTCTGATAATAGATACTGTACTGATTTAGAAATTTTAGAATGTTAATGGAGTATTATAAATAGGGCTCCCGGTTTTATGGTATTTATTTTGTTAACATTTCTATCTTTATTTATACATATTTCTTTTTTGGCCATCTTATCAGTATTTATCAATTTATTTAATGTTTTGTGACGTTATAAAAGTACATATTTCCACATTTATTTAACTGATAAATGCACACTCATACATAGATGTCTGTCATGTTTTAACAAATTAAGCAGCCAAATATAACGTTGTTTTCTGTCTGTATTTATTTGTAAAAATCAGTAAAAACCCAAAACTGGGAGCCTTAATTATAAACAACTATATACATCTGAACATAAACCATCGCAGGATGCAATGGAATAATTTTTTAATACTATACCTAAAAATACAGCCCACTCAGTTCACTTTTCGTTTTCAGAAATGGACATATCAGAAGCCGAGATTCAGGCAGCCATTACTAAATTACCTAAAGATAAGGCCCCTGGTCCAGATGTATTTTCTGTTCAGTTGTATACCCAATTATTCAGATATTAATCTCAAAACTGTTATTTTTAATTCAACACTTTTTTTGTTAAACACTGCACAAGTCACATTCGTCGAAGCTATGTTCTGCTTAATCCCTAAGAGAGATCAAGACCTCTCTTTATGTGGAAATTACAGACCCATCTCCCTGTTTAACATAGATTACAAGATCTTCACAAAAATCTTGGCTCTATGTATTAATCAAGTCATCCCTGATTTAATTGGAATGGAACAATTTGCATTCATTAAGGGTAGATCTATTACTGATAATTCTAGGACTTTTTTCAACATTATTCACCAGACATCCAATTGTCACGACATTCATGCAGTCATCACACTTGATGCTGAAAAAGCCCTTCACCGTGTTCATTGGGATTTTATGCTCCAAGCATTGCAATGGCACAGTCTAACTCTCAAATTCTCAAATATATTAGTTTGCTCTATTCCACACCTACATAATCTCTAACCCTTGACTAATCTCTTTTAAAGGTAAAGATTTCATTTCCTGAGAACTTTGGGAGCTATCGCACTCTATTTTGCAAATATATTGTATTTTGTATTTTATCAATTTGTAAAATGAATATATGACAAAATATCAGCTTCAGAGTGCTATACCTATGACATTCAAAGTTTTTCAGCAAAATATTGATTTAAAAATACTGTGAAACAGAAATGTCCGAAATTAAATATCGTGACACACAAATATTGTGATACAGATATTGTTAACAAGAATATAATTTTTTTGAGGTAAGTAATATCATTGTTGATAATATTTATGTTTTTATTACTGTTTTCACTAATATAGTGGTTAAAAATAGTGTTTTTACATTATTTGAATGTGTTTTAGTTGATATAATAATTTTATGCGTTATTATTGTTTATATAATGTTATTAACTGTTTTTTAAAAAGCTTCAATTTTAAGTGATTTAGAATAGTTCATCATTTTTAATAGTAACCAACTTATAGTATTGTAGCAGGTTGTTGGGTTTGTAGGGAGACAGAGTGGGATATTAATTAGGTAATAAACAATTAATCATTATTTAATACATTTTATTTAACTATATGAATGATATTTATTATGTAATTTATGTAATACTGATTTATTTTCATTATATGTTATTTGTGGGCTGTTAGGTATGTGGGGGTATAAGGTAGGAAGTTAATTAAGTACTAATTAATTTAAAAAAATGTATTATTAATCCTTAATTAATTGCTTAATTGATTTTCAATTATGTAAAATATGGATTATTTATTTATTTTACCTATAGTTTAGTCGTGGGATGCTAGGTTTGTAGGGGTATAGGATGGGAAGTTAATTAAGAAATAATTAACTATTATTATTATTTGTACATTTATTATTTTAAAAAAAATTTAAATATGTACCAATGGCAGCATATGCTCCAAATTAAAGATGTAAATCTCCATGTATTTACCACCAGATACGAGCAACCAAAATCACTCAAATCTGCCACTACAAACTCTCACAGAGACCTTCCACCTCTATCAGCCATCTCTTCTCCTGTCAGAACCAACATTGCCAATGATAGTTTAGCAATAATTCCCACAACTGTAGTGATGACCATGATAAATACAATCACCAAAGACATACCACCACAACTCTACTTCATGTCCTCTGTACTCAGGACTTTAAGTGGGATGAAAAAACTGGAGGCTCTCTCAGTGGGGCGTGGCTGATTTAATTAAGGGCGTAGCTTAAAAACACGTAAGCTAAAAATCTGTGTTTAGCATAGTGTGCCGCTCAACTTGTATTTTGCTGTTTCTGTCATTGCATCCAGATATATGATACAACAAGTAACATCATACCTACAACAAGTCAGGACTATTGGCTTTGTCAATGGTTGTTAGTTGCATAAGATAAATAAGCAGCAACTATGGCTTGTATATAATATTGAAAAAGCTTCCACTTAAAGCCCTGGTGACCCCACAACAATGTTGCTGATCCTGAGTTTCAAAAAGAGAAGGGAAATCCAGAGAGAAAATTACTCTCTTTAAAGGATTTCCCTTTTCCTACAACGCTCACCTGGCATGACGTCCAGCCGTAACTTCTCCACTAGTGAGAAGTGAGCAGTGTGAGCAGGTGCACACCGATATGCCTGCTGTCACTGCAGTCCGGAAAAAAATGGACCGCCTGTGCCAGGGCACAAAACAGAGCCCGATAGAGACCCGTTTTGAGCCCCCCTTTAAAACACTGCCAGTGCTCAGCACCGGTGAGACCCGGCTCACTTAAAGCCCTGTCTGTACTTCTAACAACAACAGCTCTGCCAGTGATACTATATCAGTGACTCTTACTAATCTGAAGAATGATGGCAAGGTGGATTATTGGCTCAGATACGTAACTCAACTAACTCCACCATAGGTGTAGCAGACGCAACATCACACAAAGATACAACAGAAAATCACCTACTGTATTTGTGCTGGAATCCATGATAGTGGCTCAGAGTCTTGAACCAAGTGAAGATAGCACACTTGAGCCCAATATCACCGCTACCAAAGAACCAACCCTAACCATTTTTACTACATTAATGCTCCGCTCTCCTCCAACTATGTCAGCAGTGCTTAATTTGAGCCAGTGGTTACAGGAGGGTCACAATGGCACACATTTTTGAGACTGGAATTTATTTTTCCTCATCAGACTTTGGCCCAGAGCAAGAGAGAGAAAAATACACCTGGGGAAATAAAAAGAAAGATAAAGACATAAAAACCATGACAAAGAGAGAAAGCAGGGATGCAAAAGAACCTGCAAGAGTGAATGAAATAAAGAGTCAGGAAGTATCTGGTAGTCCATTTAAGAGGCATTAGATAAGATCAAGTCTACACAGCCTTGGTATTCGGCACCCTAATATTTAAAGAAAACTATTCATAATAACATGTGACAAATCATATGGCATGAGGACTTTACGCCGTATTTATTATGCTGACTGATATTTCGCCGCCTGCACAGCAGTGCCTAAATAAACAGCACTACAGTTGTAGGTGGTGAAATACCGGTGGTCAGGGTGGGGAGGGCAGCGGTGATACGGGGGGCACCCCTGTAAAAAACACTGTAACTACTGTGGGACAAACACCTGGCATCCAGAGTGTGTCAATGTTTGCCCCAGAGTGAAATATCCGCAAATGAAATCACAGACTTCTGCTGCTCCTCCACGTATACTCCACAGCAGCGACGACCTTCAAACATAAAACCAGAAGATCAGCACATCCCCCTTACCAGGATAACACCCTATGCATCATGATACTCCTTAGGCCCCATCTCTAAAACTGACTTAAAATTAGCCCTATCACACACCCAGGCTTCAGCCTAGTCCTCCGACCCCATCTCACCTTCCCTTGTCCAGACACATGATGGATACCCTCACACCCGTTTGGCTGGAAAATTATTTCAATTCCTCCTTTGCACAAGGGAATGTCCCCAAAACCTTCAAGTGGGAACTTACCTCTCTTTCATGAGGGAAAACACAGTGTGTACTCAGTGCTAAATTTGTAAAAGAATATTTACCTGTGCCCAAAGTTTAGTTCAGAAGACCGTGGCCCGCAATATCAAATGTCGGAGTGCTGAATGCCAAGGCTGCTATATCTTGATTTCACCTCATTGTATTGTATTGTAATTGCATTTATATAGCGCTTACTACCCCTGACGAGGCATCGAAGCACTTTTTCGGCGAGTAGTACCCTTCTCTGGGACCCATAAAGTATTAGTGGTGAATTAGTATAGTGAAATATGAAATTAATTTGAGTGGTGGACATGTTAGTCTGTTATTTGGATTGAAAAGGATAGTGGAGGGATAGAAGGGGGAAGGATTTAGAAATATTTTTTGTTTGTTTGTTTTGGAGCTCATAGCAGTAGGAGGAGGCTTGGGATGAGTAAAAGGGAGGTGGAGGGGGAAGAGTCAGAGGGAAGGGTTTAGAAAGGCTTGTTTTGGGGGATCGGAATAGTAAAAGAGGTATGAGATGATGCAAGGAGGGGTAGAGTAGGGAAGAGTCTCGAAAGGGTTATTTTGGGGATCATAGTATTGGTATGGGGTTTGGGATTGAGAGAGTGGAGGTAGAGGATATATTGATAGAGGTATAGAGTGAGAAGTAGGGTAGTGCATTGGAAAGAGTGGTAGAAAGAGGTTTAAGATGAGTCAGAGAGTTGAGGTAGAGGCTATATTGAGAGCAGTATAGGGTGAAAGATAGGGTAGTGCATTGGATATGCTGAATTAGAAGAAAAGTAATAAATATATAGATCCATAGGTACATGGAAGGTATATAGATGCATAAAGGAAGGTAGTATATGTAGATTAAAGATGCATCAAATAAATTCCGGCTTTCAAGTGTTGTTGTACTTTAAATTAATTTGATTGCATGCATCCTTACTCCACCAGCAGACACTCCCCGCCTCTTTATCTCGCTCTTTTAGGTTATTAATCATCGCTGCTTTTTAGTTGCCACTGTTTTTCCATCATACTCTTCCCTCTTCTCCCTGTTTGTGTTTTTCTTTCTCTTGCTCTGGATCAAATTGTTGAGAATAAATAAGTAAAAAAAGAGTGTCTGTGGGTCCCACTACAACTACTAGCTCAAATTAAGCACTGTGTGTACTCCTCTACAAATTTGCATCATTCAATAATATTGATCAATACATCCTCCTACGCACCTTATATAAAAGGATGGGCACTATAGGTACAGTACCAAACTGGTTATACGTGTCTGACAGAAAACTACTTTTAAAACCCATAACTCTGCAAAGGCTTTAAATATGAAATACCACAATAATTCATCCTTGAATACATGGTCATATACCTAATTTTCCCTCTTTAACACATACAAAAATGTAATTGTCAAGCAGAAACAGCACTTTGTGAAGCAAATCTATTCTATTTGCGAAAACTCCCTGCAACAAAAACAGTCCCTTCTCAAACGCAACTTCTCGGGGAACCTTACCAAGGTCTGGAATGTCCTTCTGATCCATTTAACATGCTCTGCCCTCTCCTCTAACCTTCAATATAAAGAGCTCTGTCATCCACAGGGGTTTAGCAGGACTTTATCAGAAGTTATTAAATAAGTAAACCCTCACGCCAGCCCTCTGTCCAGTTTAATTCACCACTTTCTCATGCTGGAACAATGAACAACAGCGGCTATTGTTGCTGCCCCATGAGTGCAAATACCAAGGGGGTAGCTCAGCAGAAAATAAACTACCGCCTGCCAAGTGCACAACAAAATATATTACGGGGGTGTACCTGTGACATTTTCACCTGAGTCCAGCTGCATCACTATTCTCAAGGACAGGTCCTTTTAACGTATGGCTATATTTTGCGCTGTGTACGTGATATGGGGTTCAGACTTCGTTCTTTCGAGAATGCTCCTGGGAGGGGGTTCAATCTTGGCAATACTTGTGTGAGTATGAGACGGGGGCTCTGACTTCCTCCCCGAGTTCCCATGCAATACTGTGTGCTTCAAAGTAGGTGACGATGACCCTTCAAACGTGCTAGCAAAATCCAAAATTCAAATAAATTGTACTGGATTGACAAGCTTCCCAGTACTGCCTAAGCTCATACATGTCATATAGTCAATGTGAAAGCAGCAAGACTGATGCATTGGTCCTATTCTGTTTTGACACAAAGGTAAAAACCAGCACAGATATGGTTTTGAAATAATTGCCTGAGGCTGCACTTAATGCATAACCTATTGGCAGGATGTTAAATGTCAGGCAGGCAGCTATTTAAATGGCCTCTTTGTTCCCCTGAGAGTGGAATGCAGTGTTACTCATTCGCTGTTTCTTGTGAATTTTACTTTACTTATCAAACAACTTCAGAAAGAATGTTTCTCTGAGTCAGTGTGCTTTGTGCAGTGTGGGAGAAGATGCCTCAGTTTCTGCTTTTCCCTTGTCAGCTACCTGCAGAGTGTGGCCTCTCTAGGTTCCCTCTTGTGTTTATGTATACCTGTTCCAGTCTGCAGTCTGTGTGTACTCTGTCCACATCTCTTGAGTGTCTGTCTGTGGTATCTAACCCTCACAGTTGTGAGATAGCCTGCTTGCCTTTAGTTCCTGGGCAGAGATGTACAACACTGGACCCCGGTGTTCCCTCTAGCTACCCTTCCTATGAGATACATTTGCTTTTCAAGGCTAGCTGTAGTATTTGAGTCTGAGGTCCTCCTGGGAAGTGGCCATGATGCA
Source organism: Calotriton arnoldi (assembly GCA_963921515.1). Taxonomy (NCBI): domain Eukaryota; kingdom Metazoa; phylum Chordata; class Amphibia; order Caudata; family Salamandridae; genus Calotriton; species Calotriton arnoldi. Next base: position 4,306,848 of record CAWUFW010000025.1, on the reverse strand, counting down.
AACCACCATGTGGATGATGTTCTCATAGCCTGGAGCGGGTCCTTAGTAGAACCCTAGGATACTGTGGGACAGCTTCAGTTTTTGTTCACTTACAGTGTCATGTGTTTGTGTCACGTTCATTGCTTATGCAGAACTGCTAGAAAAGGATTTCTATGGGCGTTTGCTCCTGTCTTGATAGTTTTGCGTTACTGTTGATCACCAGACATCACACATCTATGAAACAACTGGAAGAATTTTACTGTGAAATACTTTTTTCAATTGTTTTATTGGAAGATTAAATCTTCACAGTGGTTTCTATATAGTGCAAAAAGCATGCCATGTTTTCCAGTAATTATTTGTGCATATGTCAGCATAATAAGGAAGAACTAGAATGTATTTGATTGATTCTGAGCCCTAAATGTAGGTTTTTTTTCAGGGTGACCTGCAGACCCCTGTTTTACAGCAGGTTGCTGGGAGATCCAGGTTCCTTTGCAGGTCTTCCAGAGTGGGAGGCTATGTCACCAGTTCATTGTCGAGTAGCAGACATGCTATTTCTCTGCATTGCACCTGTAGCCGTGGGCTGGAGGTCTTCTCAAGCGGGTTGGCACTGAAGTATATGATTAACAGCTTTTTACTGATGTTGTGCCACTGCCTAAGTCCCCACTTCAGTTTACAAGCACCTGTGTGCCTGTAGCTTATCTTCATCTTACAATTCATAGATGAATACATTTATTTTATGATTTCATCAGTTGTTCCAGCTTTCCCAGTTTTTACATGTCTGTGGCACATTGTCTTTAAGACAGACAAAGGTATGGCTACACAGTCACTTTATTTGTGGTACAAACCATGAGCACTGAAAGTTTTATGTCTGATCTTTGCCAAGAGATTTTCAGATGATGAAGCTACACTCTCTTCTGCTCTATGAACTGCTCGTAGAGAGACAAGTCATGGCTGAAGGCGCTCTTTAGCCAGACCTAATTGTGAACTCCATTCTTACTGTGCTTCTGTCGTGATTTTGGCGTATAGGTACTTTGAGTGAGAGCAAGTACAGATACATGACCAGGGCTTCTGGGCGACCTTGGGGGCCCCTGTCAGTGTTCTGGAGGTTTTCAGTGGGTTACTTCGTATAATAATCTGTACGCTTATCAATGGGGGGTCGGGATAGCTTTTAGGGCTTAGGAGAGTCGGGGTACTTTTTTGGGGTCGGGTTGTTTTTAAAGCTCGGGGGCGGGAGTTTTTAGGTCTCAAGGGAGGGCGGGATCATTTTTAGGGCTCGGGGGGGCAAGGTAGTTTTTAGGGATTGGGGGGGTCAGGGCAGATTTTTGTGCTCAGGGCGAGGGCTCGGGTGTGAACTTTACCACACATATTCCTTTACCAGTCATGTCTTTACCATGAAATTGCTTGGTAAAGGCATGTGTGGTAAAGGCATACGTGGTAAAGGAATGTGTTGTTCAGACGCATTCGTGGTTAGGGCAGAGTTGTAAAGGCACGCGTGGTTTAGCCATGCGTGCCTCTATCATACAACCTTCCCAGCACAAGTGCATTCAATGACCTAAGTGAACATCGCGATTCTTTATTAGAACTCGGTGATGTTCATAAGCAGCTCTTATGGAAAGAAGGAGCACTGAGTGATATGTGGGTTGATGCTGTAAGGAAGCTCGTCTCGGGTACAAGTTATGAATCTCCTGGGTAGATCACAACCAGATAGGAGCAAATCAAAATGAAGCGTTTTGGTAGTGTACAACTGCCTGATGTACAATTAGAGGTGATTCGCTCCAACTTGAACTTGCCTGCACCCGTAGCATAAATAGTTCTGAGGGATGGATTACCGGCCCACTTGGAACGTAGTGAACTTAATTTCCAACTGTGATCTATGGTATTCACCCTCAAAGTCCTCTGTTCTCCAACCATTCAGATATCATTCCAGCACGCATCACTACCATTCTGAAACCTGATGTCTCAGAGTCCTATTGGCACTTACATATGTAAGCACTACTATAAGATAGAGGGGACACGATTTGAGCACAACACCAGACTTTTAATTTATAGGATACATGGCTTACCAATAATCTTATAACCATTTGTAGTAGTAGTTATTTACTTCTCTACCCACTAAGCGCTTTGGGGCCTTATGGGAGGTATGAAGCACTGCACAAATGGACATGTACCTCTGTAACAATCCATGTAATTAAATATATCTACTGTAAAGCGCTTTGTCACCTTCGGGTGAAGTTTGAGCTACATAAAAATGCAAAATAAAGAAATACAAATGCTACAATACAATGCACTGCTGGAGATGGGGTCTAGTAGCTGCTACAGTCCTGCCAAGTATCACGCATTAGGCATTAGACTAACGCATTTCAGTGTGGTGCTCTGCATCACCGCACTGAAATGCATTGTCACACATAATCTGTATAGTGGCTCAGCTGTCGCTGCCTAAAACTGATATGGACTAGTGTGGCAGCTGGCAGCGCCCCGTCCGTTGCATGGGCGCGCTGCTCCCGTAGGCTTGTGGCTCGCAGCTGAGCTAAGGCTGCTGGGAGCAGGATCATTGCTACAATGTTTCATTTGTTGATTCTCACGGCGCTGGCGTCTCTCAGGCAGCCTGACGTCATGCCGAGTTATTGCCCTATGGCTACTACCTAGACATACGGGACCAGTCCAGTTTTGTGAGACAAGTCGCCGCAGGGGGATGTCACGTCCTGCTGCCAGAGCGGGAAGTTGTTGAAGGGAGGATTAAGGCGGCTGGCTATGGTTTGCAGTGGCGCAGCAAACATGGTGCTCGGCCCGCAAAGGAGAGCTTCAGCGCTGCCTACTGCTCGCACCGGCCCGGGCCTCCGTGTACTGTCAGTTGTTATATTAAAAGTTTATGACCCCCATGTCCAATTAAATTATTGCCGAGGGAGACGTCACGGAGTCAGTGTCCCGGTAGCAGCAGCCGCGTGGGAGAGAGGCCCTGGAGTAATGCTCCTGTTTTTCCGTCGGAAACATATCACTGATACCATCCCCAGCAAAGGCTCTGCAGGTTAATTTTAAATTATTACTTTTGAGGGGCATTATCGTACAGATTGTTGTTGCTTGACAAACATGATTGTTCATCCTAAAATGACTCGCATTTTCGGCTGTATATCACAGTACTGGAAATACTTCCCATGGTTCCATTTTTAGCAATAACTCTTGAAAAGCTGCATTACCTTTGCAGCATATCGGCACGTCACCCAGTGGTCCTCTCCGTTTTCGGAAAAGACTCTGCCATTTAGAAAATAAAAGCTTTACAATCTGCTACTTAAAACGCGGATTGACAAATGAAAACATTTTTTTGCCAGAACTGCTTTCACTCTCAGCTTGTCTTTCGCCAGCATAACAGACACGCACTCGCTTCTGCTGCAGCCCTCCTAGTTTTCTTGAAGTGATGTTGTTACACACTGCATACCAGCCGTTTAACAGTCACTAGACTGAGTGACAATAGCATTCTAGCCTTTCTGATATGAACTTGCCGCACTCTCGGTCCGAGGTTTAACAATTGTTTATTTAAATTTCTCTTTTTGGGGGGAATAAATTAGGCAAATATTACCACAATAGTCGAGTGCATAAAGTGAGACATAAACGACAATGCGTTGCTTTTCCACGCTAAACCCTGGATAGTTCATGTTTTTTTTAAAGTACACAGTTTTATTGTTTCAATTCTGTAACTCTACATTAGCACATAGTTTAAACACCTCGAGCAAGTGAGATAAATGCCACTTGACTCCAGTGATTGGCAACTTTTTGTTGGCTAGTATTCTAATAGACTGAGCCCTATTGTCTTTTACAATTATGTAAAAAAAAGTCTGTTTTCCCCATTTTATTACCCTCCCCACGTTTTTCGTTCTTGGCAGTAAATTGTTCTTTTATGTCAAGGGGATTTGCTAGAGCACTATCGTCTCCAGCTGGTGGCATCCCTACGTGTCCCAGCTGAGTTAAATGGTAGATAGAAGTGTCTTTAAAGCCCCCGTGATCTTGACATGTTCATTCATTCTCTCATTTTCATGGGAAGAGTTTCAGGCCGTAGTAAAGAGGGGACCTTTTTACCACCGGAATATTGCAGGAATTTGTAAGCATTGCTTGAAGACTGGGCATTCTGTTGTGATTGCACCATGCGCATTTCTGCCCCAGTTGTGGAGTCAAGTGTGATATAAGCTGGCAATAAAATTGTTTTAGAAGTAATTCTTCCAGCAAAGTGCTGCTAGAGGAGAAATGTAGTTTGTGTTTAAACCATACGCTTTATCACATAGGCCATACAAGCCCCTTTTAGAGACCCCCACTTTTTTCATCCCACTTAAAACCCTGATGTCAAGCTCTTCCATTTCTGGTGCTTTGCAACAGTTTTAAGATGTACTTAGAGTTTCCCGTTGCTCAAATTGGTGTAAGTTCTAATATGTATATGTTTCCCTCATCTTCATTGCTTGATTTTGCACGTGAGAAAGTGTCGCTCATAGTCGTTGAAATGTCACTCATAATTACCCTGAAATTCTGAAAATGTCACACATAGCAAATTGAAACCTTGGCAGCTATGGAGCCTGTATAAAAACAATAAGAGCAGACCTTACATAGAGCTGTGCGTGGCAGAGCGCGTACGGTTCGTTCACAGGCAATAACTGAGGAAACCAGACCTGAGCACAAAGATTCACCCAGAGACCTCCGGGTTTGATTGGGCCTGATCCAGATTAAACAAAGGCCCTCGCTGATTGGCCGCCGTAAACACTTGGGTAAACTCGATTGTCTCTTACATCCGGTCGGGCTCCTGGCTGGGGACAGAGTTTGAAACTAGAGCGTTTTCTTTTGGTTTCGTTTGTTTTCCGGGACGGAATCCTTTGACAAATATCCGTTTTAACAGCCATGGGCCTTATCACGAAGCGCATATGTGAGTTAGTTGGTCCCAACTGATTAACTGTCGCACAGATAAGACTGTTTATTTTCCTCATCCTTCCCTTTTTCTCCGTCAGCTCTCTTTGTCATCCTCGGCACTTGTATCTGTGTTGGAGATAAGCAAGTGACGTATTTAGAAGAAAAAAACGCGGGATAAACACTGGGGAGCATTGTTGGAAGGCGCGTGAGGCAAAGGCAAGTCTGGTAGGGTCAGTCAAGTGTCAGGAGCAGACTGTCATGGGGCTCAATGCGGGGGCATAGGTTAACGGCGGGGGGGCAACACTCTAGGAGCACCGTATTCAGCTGAAGGCCAATGCATATCTGTAAGATATGAGACTCAGGGGCCCCTCGTAGCATTCTGCAGGGGCTAGTTGATTTTGGAAATACACAGGGTATCCATCCCCCAAAGAGACATTTTAAGGGTCACAGCGATGGGAGGGGACGGTGCGCAGCATCTCAGCATTGCCTCCTCACAGGGTGGGAAGAGAAGCTCATGTTGTGAATTCTAAGGCACTCATTGCGAGTTGGCCATTAAACTCTAATGTTTGGGATAACTCTTTTTAATCCTGACAATTAATCGCATCCTCTTTGATACAGTTCGACAAATCAAACCTGCAGACATTTTTTGAGGAAAAATGGCTGGTAAGTATTAGGGTGTGTGTGAATTTTTGCGTAATTTGCTTTCACTTAATAATGTGAAATTTCAGGAAACTTTATGCGTAATTACGCAAAAAGCAAATCCATTATTTTGTGCTGTATTTTAGTGCAAAATGCCTCCTTGCATCGTGATTTTCGTGGTAAAAAAAAACAAAAAACACTGGTGTTACAAGCAGCAGCCACATGTGTTCTAGCCATTTGTGTAATTCCTGCGCACTTGCAGTAAACTTTCACTGTGAACACTGAATAATTATGCAACTTGGCATAATGGCGTGATTTTGTGAATTTCACATAACAAGTGTGACGCAAAATTCACGAAATTATGTCAGTATAATTTAAATTTCACCTGGTTTAATATATATATATATTGGGACATGTGGCGAATTTGACGGTATTTATCACGTCCGATAAATTCAGATTCAGAGGAGTCCGATTTTATCCTGAGTGATTAATTTCATTTACTACAAATGGCCTGAGTTCTTCCTAGAGGTGTTAAAAAAAGGAGCTTTCTTGATGGATGATTGATTATCTGTGATTTAATTCAATGGTTTGAGATTATATTAAGTCTTGGCAGGACTGCAATGCCCCAACGAGGGAAATGGTACATTTAAATATTTGCCCTCCAAGTAAAAACTTTTTTGTGAACTAGATATTTCACTGACTGATGCATTGAATTCATTTGCAGATGACCACGGTATAACCAGGGTATCCAAGTTATTGGTTGATTGATAGATTGATTCGGGTATTCATTCATTCATTCACAGAGAGTCGATGAAATGTTGTAAGGATTTGAGATATTCTCTTGTTTGCAAAGGTACTTGGTAAGTTACTTTGTAACCCTGTTTCACAATTGTGGATGACAATTTGTTAACCTTCTCACAACTTTTCAACATTCAGCCATGGACAATGTTAAACAGTATCTCAAACCAACTGCTGGACAGCCACATGCATTTTCACCTCTAGGTGCTACAATTATAGCTACCTTGGTAAACATACAAAATGATTGTAAATCAATAGCCGTTTGAGTTAGTAAGGATAGGCCGATGAGGGGGTGGTGGGTCCATTGTTGGTTGCCAAGACTAGTGCTCTAGTTTGTTAAGAAGTCTATACAGTGGTGACTCTTGAGTTCTTTTCTTGATTGTGCGTGGAAGTAATACCAGATTTTAGATGTGGAGATGCCACGGCCATACTGGCGGTTGAGGACTGGAAGGCGGACCTAGATTGGTGCCAGAGGGTGGAACAGGTAGTCTATGCAGCAAGAGGCAGCCCCAAGAAATGGGGAAAAGTGTGGGGCTATTGGAGAGCCTACAGGGGTTAGAGCTTATGGGATAAGCACATGGGTAATCATATGGTAAAAGAAGATAAGGTGTACACTGCTAATCGATTTAAATGGCCATAAAAGCGCCAAATTTATAAGTTTGTACTCTGTAACAAATGGGTTGGGAGGCACCAAGGCAAATATTAATGTGCTGTAACCTCATTATACCACTACAGAATGATTTGTGAAGCCTCCTGTTTTGATTATCAATAAAAAGATTTTTTTTTAAATAGATGTGGAGATGAACTTCTGAAATGCTTTATGTTTTTCTCTGTTTGCGTACTTCCAGTTATGGGTTGTGCTTGTACCACCCGATGTGAAAAGAGAGTGTTGTAGGCAGTGCTGGAATTGAAAAAAAATTACTCCGGAAATCCATTAATTGGATGTCAAGGTGTGGCACAGGAAAGGGTGAGGAGTCACGAGGGGCAGAACTTAAATAGCAGCATCTGACAGTCAGCATCTACAATTATTTTTTTTAAAAATCTGCTGCAAAGAAATTGGCAACAAGGACACGAGACAGTGTTCTAGATTACTTAGTCGGTCACAAAGAGGCTTCATTTGTAAATTATCTTACAGGGTTAAGACACTTGCTGCAAATATTATTGTGTGGCCAGCAATTTTGAGGGGATTATAATAGGGGTAAGATAACACTAGGGGTTAACACAGTTCTGGGAGAGTTGTGTGCCTGCTGCAACACATCATGTAACATGCAGATCACATTTTTATTTTATTTAGATAGGTAAGAGGGCTACTGCTTTTGACACTGAGATAATTTTGTTACTTCCTTTTCATAAACTGCAAGCCTTCTACAGTGCTTAATTTGAGAAGGTGGTTGCCAGTGGGGCCGGTACTTATTTTTCCTCATCGGACATTTCGCAAGAAAAAGAGAGGGTTAACACACATAGGGGAACGAAGGAGAAAGAGAAAGATGGAGAAAGCACGAACCTGCAAAAGTGAGATAAAGGGGCAGGGATTGTCTGGTAGTCGATTAAATAGGCATGAAGTGGATTCCAGATTACACAGCCTTAGTATTCAGTGCATTGGTGCCGGCCACAGGCATCTAAGGAGAGCTTTGGACACTGGCACTTATTCTTCTACAAATTAAGCTCTGGCCTCCTTATACAGCACAGTGATCTGTTTACGGAAATCAAGGAGATGCGTGGAAACTGGAAGCCATAGGTGTAGATCCTTAATGGTTTTTCTCAATCTGTTATTATTCAAAAATTGCAAAGAAGGGTTTGTTTGGGAAGTAATAAAGTCTTGCTAGTACAGACAACCAATGTCTGCAAGTATGAGTGCAATTTGATTCCTACTCCCTAAAACCCTCATTGTCCTATGTAACATTTCCTGTATATTGATTTACCCACTTGTACGATTTATTGTGCCTCTGTGTGTGATGTAAAGAACTCTGACACCTACTCTACACAGGGATCTGTAGAGCTATACAATAATTAAATAAAAAAGAGTGGGTGCCATTTAAATCAATATTTGTATAATCAGTCATATATATATTTAAATCTTGCAAGCATGCCTCTGACATAGGGAGTTGAACAAACTCAAAAATGTGCCTCCAAATAGTAGTTTCTCCTAAGTACTTGAGAATTGATAACAAGCATTGTGTATTTGTTTCCTTCCATTGCATTGGCTTCTGAGTGTTAGGCTCCAGATGGCTCCCAGCCAGGATGATACTTGAACGAAAGAATGACTGATGGCCATTTAAATCAGGCCTTTGTTTTGGGGCCAGGTGGATGTTAAAATAAGAAAGCTCCCTCCCTTCCTGCTGGTTGCTATGACAAATGCAGTGCGAACAAAACTCAGGACAAATTCAGCATGTTTCTCTGGGAAATAACAGCTGGAACCGGGATCCAGTGGTATCCCCCTACATTCCACCACTGGTTGTAGAGTAGGTATACTGTTGTGGTGGATGATTCTGTGGGTGAAGAAGGCTCTCCTGTGATGTGGAGCTGGGCTAACAACTTCAGGGGAGGCGGCCTCCATACGGTTGCTCTATTGTGGTGTTTTGGTGGGTCATGTGGGGTCTGGTAGGTGGAGCCCCTGTTCCCTCAAAGCTAACCTAAACCAAAGGTCAGCTTCTCTCTCACTAGCTGTAGTACGTTTCCGCATAGACTGTGCCTTTTGGTGGGTTTGAGACAGAAAGTCTTCTGAATGGCTGTAGAGAGCTGCCGTAAGTTGTTTTCATGAATAGCGTGTCCATTTTTTGCTTTTCTCCAGTGAGCCCAACAGTCATGTAAGCTCAATGAGGATTCTCCCAGTATAGTGGACTGAGGCCCCATAGCTGTTCTCTGATGCCATGGAGGCACCCAAAGTTTACCGCTTTTTAATAGAGTGACTACTGCCCTCACCATCTTAGATTTGTGAGACTGGCATTGGTGGAGGCATGATTGTTGCCTTCAGCATAACGGGCCTACTGACCTTTCTGTGTAAAGGTTCTTCAATTTTCCCTTAACTGGGTCTTTCACTTCCAGCCGTGTGGGCAATGGGTGGAAGGTGTGCATGTACAGTGTATATGTAAGGTTTGAGTGTGAGAGATATATGCATGTTTGTTACACTGTATGATGGAATCTATTTTGGACTTCATGTGTGTGTGAAAACCTAAAATGGTGGAGGGCTTTGCACAAGCCTGGCCAGGTCAACGCTGGCATCAGAGTCCACCCACTGTGCGTTACCTCCGAAGTATTTTGGTGAAAGATGATAAAGTGTTGCTATGTTTAGGGGAGTCAGCATCTCTTTCCTATAAACGTTTCCACAGTACCTCCTCCAGAATATCCTCAGTCCCTCCTCCTCTTGCCACTTAACCTGCATCTGCAAGAGATCTTTCTGCAAGAGATGTTTCCAGCTGTCAGGGAACTACTGTAGCCTGAAAGCCCGGCGTAGCGATTAAAGGCCTGCTCCAGTGTGAAAGGGCTGAGCCAAAGGCGAGGGCCTTTAACAAGGGAGCGGGCCTTTAATGGCCGGTAGAGCCCGCTACGGAGGGCTCTAAGTCTATTAGAACATTCCATCCCTAGAGGGCAGAATGTTCTAATTTGTAAAAACAAAATCCTCTCAGAGCGAGGGGGTTTAAATCCCCTCAGGCTCCGAGAGGCCTTTGTTCACAGCAACAGCTGTGAAATGAAACAAACATTGGAATGTTGCTCTCCAGGCTTCTACCAGCCAGTTGAAGCCCGGAGCACTCCATTGTCTTCAATGGAGTGCTCAACATTCCAATGTTCTAATAAACGTTTCAACTGTACTGATTGGAACAAGCTCAGGAGAGCCTTCTATTGTCCTTGGGACAGGCCTGAGCTGATCATATTGTGGCCATGCAGTCTTTGATTAGATTGCATTCAAGCTAATTGTCAGCTCTTAATATAAGAACACAGCTCCTTGACCAGCAAGTTGTTCAAAGATACTCCCTGATCCAAGGAGGCGCTGCACACCTGTGTGGCAGAGAGACTTGTGCTCTGGATGCGGCACTTCGCTAGATACTCTTCTCGTTCATATGACTGTGACTACACTTAGACACAAAACTCAAAAAGAATAGCTGCTGTGTCACTCTGCAGTAAGAGAGCAATTGCCTGTGGAGAGAAGACAGTGTGCAGTGCCTTGTCAGGGGGGGGTGCTTGTTTGCCAATTAACCAGATTCTAACACAAGCAAGAAAACCTCTGGAAGCCGTCATTAGACTGCAGCAGCGATAGAGTATGAAGCCTCCCCATCCATCTGCTTGAGGATGTTGTTAACTTATCTGCCAGCATCACCTCTGGGCCCTGTAGAAGAGTTTACCTGCAATATTTGTTGGTGAGCCGTATTCGTCCCTTATCCACCCATGCTGAACCTGTGCACGCCCTTCCATTGCCTAAACTGAGCCTCAAGGACCACCTTGGCTCCCCCTGTCCTACTGCTGTCAGAGATGTAGCTGGAGATGGGTGCACACATTCTGGAAGTGTCAACCACATCTAAATTCATCGTGAGGTTCTGGAGATACATAGTTTTGAACCCGTCCCTCTCTCCAGCTTTGTCTCGGCTGGAGCACTGATGACTCCGGGCCTGTGGGCATCTCTGACAGCAACAATTCCTACTGTGACTGGTGGTTCAAAAGACACAAAGATTTTTCAATATCCTGCGTCCTGTAAGAGAATTCTAGTGTGCAGGCCCTGGAAGCAGCTGTAGTTCCACCACCATCACCTTTGCGCTATTGGACTCAGGTAAACTGTGCCCATCCACCAGGTACTGCGTGCACGCTTTACTCTCTTAGTGACTGTTTGGTTTACCAGGATTTGGATGGGATCTCGTGGCCATTTTGAGAGGTTTAAGGACATATCTTTGGGCTTAACAGGTTTCCTAACATGCATTGAGCCTACGTAATAACATTGAATCTTTGAACAGTAGCACAAATCTTGCTAAGTAAACAAAGAGACACATTCCTGTTTGAAGTTTAGAAACGGACTGCTGGCCACATTAAATGTATCTAGTGAAAGGCTGAGATGATTGTCCGTTGGACTTTTGACTCTTTGGACATGTGCTCACAAGCATGCTGTGTAAACTGTCCCCACTGAAGTTGAAGGTAACCTATCTGTGAGCCTCGGTTCTGTGCCCACGAAGTTGAAATTGATCTTGGACACTTCCAAAACTTAACATTGGCCACAGACTTCAACGATATAGGAAATTGTAGCATTTAGCACATAGGTGCTATAATAATGTTTGGGATCCGATCTGTGACTAGTAAGGAGCTAGAAAGTTCTGTCTTTCTTTGTATATCCCTATTTCATGTGTAGTATTTAGTACTTACGCGTATTAGAATGTTGGAATGTTGGGAGCTCCATTGAAAACAATGGAGTGCTCCGGGCTTCTAATGGCTGGTAGAAGCCTGGAGCTCCAACATTCCAATGTTTGTTCACAGCTACTGCTGTGAACAAAGGCTCACGGACCCCGTGGGGATTTAAATCCCCTCAGGCTCCGTGAGGCCTTTGTTTTACAAATTAGAACCTTCTGCCCTCTGTAACAGGCTCTACCAGCCATTAAAGGCCTGCTCCCTTATTAATGGCCCTCCCCGAATGCTGAAGCGGCCTTTAATAGCCAGTAGAGCACGCTACGACTGGCTCTAAGACTATATTAAGAAACGTTTTTGGTCAAAGTTAACCACTGACTGGACATTCAGGTATTAAGGGGTTTGATTGTCCAGCATAATTGACTCTTTGTACTCCTTTGGTGAGCCTTAGCCTACTCTGCCTCGTTACCCCTGAGATTCATGTGCTAACGGGGAGTACTTGGTAATTCAAGTTGAGGTCTGCGGTGAGTCCAGCAATCCAGTGGTAATCAACTCCAGTTGTCACAATTGCAGCCGAATGACCATGGATTGCACTAGGACCATCCAAACCAAAGCCTAGATTTTCTACCTTTCATGTAATAGACAACTACATCAAAAATGAGAGCTGCACCTTGTGCAAGTGATAGAAAAGTGCACAGCACCAGATTCACAAAGAGTCCGCCAATGATGTCAGCAGTGGTTCTAAACAAGCATTGGCAAAGCCAATAGGTCTCGCTTTTGGGACCTTATAAGTGTTTAGCCAGAGCTACTGGCTTTGCTTATGTGTTTAAACTATGTTGTAGAGTAGTGTGCAGGAATTTGCAAAGTTATATTAAAAAAATTGTTATATGCATTTTTGTTACCTTGTCTATAATTAAGATGAGATTATGTATAATTGAACAACTTTATTAAAAAAATAATTAATATAAAAAATGTTTAGTGGTTTTTATTTTTGTAATGTTGGCAACTTTTTCATGTCTGTTCTAATGGTTGTTAAGGTTTTTTTTTTGTTTTGGGTGGGAGGAAATATAAACAACGAGAGGGAAGAGGTTGGGAAATAGTTTGTGAATTATAACTTGAGTAGAGGATGGATATTAGGGGAGAATTAACAGATGACAGATTTTGAGGGTACTACGGAGCTATAGCAAGCGCTAAAGTATGGAACAGACAATTAAATAACATTACACTTAATGTCCTTTGTCTTCCACCTGGTGCTTTGAAAAGGGTTATGAGTTATATAAGCACTATCCTACCAATATGAGATAACATCAGTATAAAACAAGAGGCAGCAGTTACTAGCGCTACCAGGCCATAACAGTTACAGATGTGCGTTATGCAAAAACAGTACTATAGCAAGCAGTGCACTTTTACCCCTTTTTACTCCCTTAGTACTATTATCATTTTTAGAGCTACACAAACAACATGACAATGACATAACACGAGGATAAAATGTGAGGCTACCCCAGTGGCAGAAGTCTGCTATGTAAGAAACAAATAACATCGCAAAACTGATGAACTTCACCACAGGGAAATACAATTTTGCCATTTGTTTTCTCCACAAAAAGTGACTATTCCTTTCCTAACAGGCAGCTCGGCGGTAGTGAGAACATATACCAAAAAAAAAAAAATTTGTCTCGCTTACCTGTTCTCATGTGGTGTCGGAAGACTTCCTGTAGTGTGGTCCTGGCTGCCGGTAAAGAGCTGTTGTCTGCGCCTCCCTCAGTGATCACCCCTTTGCTACAGGTTGCTGCAGTACAGGGGCATGTCACCAGGGGAGGAAGGAAGGCACCAGGGACCTGTTGCTGTCACTGTAAAATTGCACCACCTGCCAGCCTCTGCTTGAACTGCCTCCCTGAGCAGCAATTAAAAACCTCAGCCACGTTAATAAACTTTCCTATTTTTATAAGGAGATTGCAAGAAAAATTCGCAAATTTGCGATGGCCGGTGGTCAGGCTACTACTACTGAGATTCATTTGTTTTTCCCAAAGTTTATGCCCCACCCATTTTTAACATTTACCTTACTGCCCCTTGCTATGTACCAGGTGCGTGTGCTACAGTGAATGGATGGGCCGGCCGCCCCTCACAGCACTGTGACAAGGAAGTAGCTCTTGGGTTCATAATTTTTGAAAAAGGTGTCTATACTAATGGTGGCTTCTTAAAGGCAATATTAGGATAGAGGCTAAACACATTACTCAAAGATTTTTTTCCTAGGATTAGTTCAGTGGAATTGGTAGTCATTTAAGCATAAAATAACATCTGTCTGCAGTAAACAACATTTGCAGTAAAAAAAAACAAAAAAAAACATTGCAAATGAGGCCCACAGGAGTGGTATTTTATCGAGGGAAGATCCTGAAAGGGGCAATGGTCTCTGATTGAGAGCAAGTCACAGGTCATCGTTCTCTTAGGAGACAGGAATCTCCCAACAGTCATCCTTGCCTCTGTTACTGTCTTGTGTTAAGATCTGTCCTTCCATGTAGATGTATTGCTTCTTGGTTCGCGGGTTTCCAATTTGTTACATGTTTAGCACAGGTGTCTACACTTACACTATTGAATTAGGCTGCCTTCAACACAACCCACAACAGCACAATGTCAGCTGCCTACTTACAAATATGCTGCGCGCAGCTTTGAGTCAAAAACAGACGAGCTGAGGCCAGGGGTGTTTAGTGTTCAGCTGGTGTTAAACAAGGTGTAATGGAACTAAACACGTAACGAGGTGGACTCCATCTGCTGTGCCGCAAGCCGTGGGAAATTGCGAGCCGGGGAGACATTTGGCAGAAAGAATAGAAATAAACATGCAGGTGTGTGAATAACTCACTGAGTGATACGGCGTTCACTAAGTAGTTAAAGCATCCGTAGGGAGTGGGAGGGGCTGGAAAGGGGCTTCTGAGCACAAAGGTTAGTGTTGCAGTTTGGAGGCCGGCTCCAGACATGCCTGCGCTGCTGACCACTGGAGACCGGCAAAGAGTGGGAGGAGGGGCTGTAAGAGGTAGGGAGGGCCGTTTGATCTAAGCAGCCAGAATAGGATAATCACTCCTGCTTCACATTGCATAAGCAGGGGTCATCAATGAGAAAGCCTGTTGCACGGCTTGAATCTATTTACCGAAAAATATTTTAGCACTTAAACGCCCCAAAGATTTACCTACCCAGTGTGGTGTTTTAAAGTGAAACCACCCGGAGACCTATGCGGCCGTCACTTAGCTGCAACCTAGAATACGGGGTCAGCATCCACTGCTGTTCTATTTCTATACCTGTTCCAGAAGAGATTACCGGTCCCGCTCTTAAGCTTTGACAAAAGTTAAAATGCTTGCAATGCCTCATGTGACATATATATATAGTCCTGTATTTCTACTAGAAAGGAACGCTTGGATAAGAGTACTGAGTTGAGGTAGAAATGGCTGCTGTTAAATTAAATACGGCGGCTATTATGTAGCGGGATGTTTTCTTTGCAGGTGAAACAACTAGAACACTGCTTGAGCAATAAGAAGAAAAACTCAAAAGGCCCAAGTATTTTTCCAGAAATAAACTTATTTTTATTTGAAAAAAATATTATTTATTTTTAAAAAAATGATCGAAATATCTAATTTGAAAAAAACATTTCACTACAAACAAATGCTTTCTAAAACCTACGGCACCTGATAGAACAAGCCCGCGAGTGGTGCGCGCGCACCACAGAGGAGCGGGGGCGAGCGAGCGCGGCAGCCTGCTCAGCTGACCAGACGCTCAGCTGACCAGACGCTCGTGCGTCGTGGCTGGCCTTTGGATGAGTACGCGCGGCAGACATGTGTTTCCACTTATCGCGCCCGCGTCTGGGCACGATAATTGGAAACATATGTTTGCCGCGCGTACCCATCTCAAATAGGCCAGCCACGACGCACGAGCTTTTGTTGGACTGCTTTTCAAACTCGCTTACATTAAGTCTTCGCCTCTAAGCAGCGCTTGCGCGCTACTCGAGGCTCGACCTAAAAAGGGTGTTGTACGCAACGCTCAGCCTTGCACTATGGAGAAAAACAGAGCCAGCAGTGTCTAGAGAAGGATTTGTACTCGAGGTACACCGGCTAATACAAGTTCCTACACAAAGACAACCACACAGGGGTTTGCCACAGATGAGGTATGATTAAGTGTAAAACACACTTTATGTGTATGTATATTGCGTGATATATTGCTTGGCAACTGCTTAGTTTCACTGGGGGAAAAGATTTGACACTAAGCCAGGTCAGGCTTGGTTAGTTGATCTGGCTTGCATCAAAACCTAGGGTCTTTTGCTCTGTTATTCCCTGACATGCCTCCATTGCTTACGCTACCAGCAGTTTTTATGCAGTGTGAGAGTCAGCGTTAGGAGCTAAAATACTTTAGTATCAGAAAGATCATCAATGCTGTTTTTTGCACTGCTTTGTATCAAGCAAGCACCCACGCAAGCCAGTGATAAATCAAGACTTAGATCTCAAGATGATATGACCTACTAAGGTTGCTGGAATAGGAATTATCCCTATCCAATGCAAGGTGAGGAATATACATTTTTAAGTCTACTCTTCACCTTTTCAGACATCCACACCCATGCTGAGGTTTCCACCTTACAACAGTTCAGCCACTCTACCAACATTTCAAAATCCCTACCGTACATCACCAGGACAAAAAGAAGTAAACTTTTGTGTGCCTAGCTGAACAAGAAATGTATTAAGGCAGTCCAGGTGCAAGGCCTAAAAACAAGATGGTGTACTTATGAACCTTTCACCACTCTCTACATGTTTCGGTGCCCTTTGAAGGCCCCACAGGGGTCAGGCACATTCATCAGGATTTGTGGCCAAGCACGTAAACCCTTGTTTAAGGAAGGATGCTGTCAGAGGGTTATAGTGTGCTGGAATTTGAGTCATCTGTCTCCAGCAATGTTCTGTGCAGGGCAATAGCTTTGCTGCCCTGGATATTTTGGGGCTGGCTGCACGATCTGGCTACTCCAGAAGCTTATCTGTACATCTCTTTAAATTGTGCCCTCGCCCGGAGAGAAATGGCTGAAAGATACTGAGGGACTATTAGATATGTTTAGTACTTGTCAGAAGGATACAGTTTAGACTACCCATCTCCCTCTCTAAATCCCATAGGTTTTCATCGCAAGTGACAACTGTGATTAATTTGTGCCAGGGTTACAGGTGGTGACCACCCACAGTGCTTTTTGAGTTCCGGCACTTGTTTTTCATCATTACAAACATATATATTTTGACCCAGAGCAGGAAAGAATGGAGGAAAAGGAGAAAATACAAGGAAGAGACAGGAATATAGTAACAAAGGGAGAATGCAGAAGTACAAAGTATCTGCAAGGGAAAGTTAAAGAGAAAGGACGAGTAGGAAGAAGAAGGAGTGAGGTTTATTCAAGACTAGGCAGCCCTGTTATTAGGCAAACTGCAGCATTTGGCAGTGCCTGTGGTGAGCTTCTAAGAAAAACTTTGGGCCTCCGCTTATTTTTTGCCAATTAAGCGCTGGATATCAGGGGCCATGTTATATCATGCTACACTTGGCAGCGGTTAGCGCAGCTACCAGCAAGCAGGGCCGGACTGGCCTATTGGGTAATCATGCAGTGCCCGAGAGGCTGGTCTGACAGGTCAGTGTGTGGGCAGGTTTTTGAATGTTTGCGGGTCTGTGTTGTGTGCCTGCTGGGCCGGTTTTTACGGTTCATTTTCCGGATATTAAAAAAAACATTGCCTGCAGGCAACTCAAATGCACACAATGTTCCATACCCTGGGAAACACTTATACAGATGGGTCTTTACCAGTTCAAAAGCACGCCAATTTTTAGCTGTCTAATTAATTAATGGGGGCCATTTTAATTTTGGTGCCTGGGCCTATTTTCTGTTCCAGTCCGACCCTGCAAGCAAGTGAGCAGGGTTGTATTCAAACCGGATTTGCATGTTTCATTTCACTGTCTTCCATACAGACACACATGCCAACAATGTAAGAACGCATGGGAGAGAGAGAGCTGCACACCATTGTGGAATGACACCTCTACCTATGAAAGTGTGAGGGTATGTAGTAAGCTTCCCAAACTTTGAGGGAGGCCTCTAGGCTTCCTCAAGCATGAGGTGTCAGGATGACATTCGCTAATCCTTTTGATTCTAATTCCCCACTAATCCTGTTTGGGTTCCGGAGTAGTGTGCTACCAGCCGAAAAGCTCTTTGACACCTCATCAGAGGTAGCAAGCGCTATATAAATGCAAACCTTCCCTCTTCTATCACTCCACTATCCGTTTCAACCCAAATAACAACATGTGCACCACTCAAATTAATTTCATATCTTCCTATACTAATTCACCACGAATCCTCTTTGGGTTCCACAGTAGCGTGCTACTCGCAGAAAAGCACTTCAATACCTTGTCAGGTGTAGTAAGCGCTATATAAATACAATTGCAATATAATATATATCCCCAGCTACACTGGATGTGCATATGATCAGCGCTGACCATACTTTAAAAGGCGGCTTGGGTTCTTTCCCCATTCGAGTGGTGGTGTCTGGTAAAAACAGTGCTTACACCTTAAGGGTGGCAGTGCAATTAGGAACAAGCATTGGCAAAGCCAGTAGGACTCGCCTTTTGGCTTTGACAGGGCAGACCTATTGGCTTTGCCCATGTTTTTTTGCCAGCACTGCTCCGCAGTGGCAAAAAGGAAAAAACATGCTTCTTTGCTACTGCTGAACAGTATGGATTAAAAAAATGTGATGATGTGTATGTCACTATGCACGCACAAGTATGGACCATGACATGAGGCGGCCAACTTGACTGTGCATCTTTGACCACGCATGCCCATGGATACAGCATGACGTGGGGGCAATTGTTTTTAAATTTGCCATTTCAAGAAGGTGGATTCCCATGTAGAGCAGTGAGTTTACAAAAAAAGAAACAAAATATGCATGAAAACGCCTTTTAAGAAAGGAGCAAATTGAACATTCTTAGCCAGGCATGCAGCAGCAATTGTACCTTCTGAGCCATACTTGCAGCGGAACTGGGACGGATCCGCTGATCAGTAGGTAGAAAATCAAACAAAAAAAAGCACCATTGATTTTTGAAGCATCGTGAGAGGTCAGGCGATATATTTACCTTAATGCAAATAACACTATGGTAAACACATTGCGGCAACCTGACAGTGCACTTCATTCAACTTCCCCAGCAGGGAAGCCTGTGCAGGGTTCACTTGACAGACAGGCGCCACATACGCTGGCTCCCCTGCTGGGAAGGTTGCTTTGAAGAGAACTGTCAGGAGCTAGCCATTGTAATTAACTTAATGTAATTACCATCAATATATTTACATTGCCTTGCCCCTACCAGTGCTGGGCACCTGGCTTCTCATGTTCATGACATAATGGCGACGAAGTTTCGATTTCAAGCATATCTGTAAAATGCAAAAATGTGAGGAGTAGCTCTTTGGCACACCGGTTTGGCTCACCAGATCGCTCTAACAAAAATAATTACTAGGGTTTGCTACACCAGTGAGTGGATCAGGATGGACGGGCGAACAACAGTCAGAAGCACGAGTGAGGAAGAGGTGCGACTGCTGCGCCAGCGCCGGAAGAGATGCACAGGATGGCGCGGTGGACAGGAACACAACAAAGATACAGGGAGTTCACGTGAAGGGCCGTGCGCCGCTGCGTCCCCAGGCGAGCCAACAAATAAACGTTAGTCTGACCAAAGCGGTCATTTTCACAATCAGTGGTGACGTCAGGTGCATCAGGAGGCACGAGATCGCAGGATCCAAGCCCGAGATAGCACAAGAAGACATCATTTTAGGGCCAGACAGCTAGAAGCAAACACAGTAAGTGTAATATACATCAATCAAAAACAGACAATGTCGAGTGAGGGCAGAAGAATCAATTGCTCCTCACAACAGCTTTGAGCCCTGGAGTGAGACTTGGGGGTACAGGCTAGTAAAAGCCTTGCCCCCCCTCCCTCCCCCCACCACCAGGGTTTTTGGGCAAGTGGTGCAGGCCATGGGTCTTCTGGGCAGGGGGTTGGCCAGGGGTTCAAGGAGGGCGGGGTTTTGAATCCTGAAGAGGCATTGTAGTCAGGGGGAGGCCCTCTTTGGGGTAAGTACATGTGGTGTTTAATTTGAGCAGGTGGTTTTCGGTGGTTGGCTCTGGCACTTAATTGTCAACATGGGCACTGGTGACAGTCTGCCACATAGTGGCGCTGTCTGGCTAATTTAGAGATGACCACAACAACAGTTAATTATTAATTCAATATACATTAAAAATGACAATTACCTGCCGCCCAAGCCATTCTTATAGCTTCGGGGGCCTGAAATAGTCTGAATTGTCACACTTGTAGGAGTGTGATGGTTAGTTGTTGTGTTGTTACTATCATTGGCAGCATGGCAGAGGCAATGTGTATTGCAAGCTGCAATGCCTCCTGACGAGAGGCCTGGCACTTATGTTTTTTACAAATTAAGCACTGAGTGTACACACTGCCCACAAGGAGGCAGGTAGGGAGTAGGGCTGTGTTTTTGGGCAGTGCACTCACCCACCCTATCTGAAGGGATTTGGGGGTGGTTCTGGCTTCGGTCTTTGAACGGAACAGGTGTGTTTGTTTAGTTTAGTTTATTGTATGGGGAGGGGGTTTGTCACCTATGAGAAGGTGCTGGCAGATTTTACACTGTAGAGAAGGATTAAAACAGGGTTGGTTTTGCTCACTGTACAGGTGGACGATGTTCAAGAATACTATGTGCTAGTGGGGTTCCTAAGTTTAGTCTGTAAGGCTTTAGCCAAGGTTGCCAATATTGTGATGCATACCTGTCTCATTAAATCAAGCTTTTTCACACACTTATGGAGTCAGTAGTCATTTGGAATGCGCCATCTCACCCAAACAGGGCAGTGATTGGACTCGGTCCGGTTCGGAAAAAGTGACTTCGAACACACCGGACTGCCTGTTTATTTTACTGTGTATTTTTCTGGGGTGCAGGAGCAACTGGAGGCCTGTTTTTTAGGGGATGTAGAGAGCTGCTGCTGGCACCACTACCACTTTCTCTAGCTTCCCCAGGTATTTATAGCAGGCACGGTGGGTGCTTTAGACCAGAGAGAGGAAAAAGAGAGAGGGGAGAGAAAAGGAGAGAGAGAGAGAAAGAGTGAAATGAGAGAAGAGGAGGGGAGCAGGCTGGTGTGAACACTTCTGCCAGGGCTGCTTTTGGTTCCCAGTCTGGCCCTCACTTTGAAACAGATCCCTATGTGGCCATATATTTATGTCTTTAACTTCACAGGCAAAAACTCTGATTGGTTTTGAAACAATGACTGTAGGCACACTAGTAATCTATGTCAACAATGAGGTCCCTGTTTACATTTTATGTTTGCTTCATCATGACATTCCCAGGAGTGTTTTGCTTTTTCCAGATGTGTTTCTGTAGTTTCTTTTTTCAAGCAACATATGACACTTGTGTAGCGCATACTGTGATCAGAGTTGCCTAAGGTGTCTGGGTGAATTCTGGTTGTGGGTGGGTGTTTACCTGAAAAGGCATGATTGAGAGTTTTGGAGCTGAGACTGAAGACAGTGTGAGTTTCTCACAGTGGCTGTCAGTGGGTCCTAACAGTGGTTGGACTACATGCATATCCAATCATAGGCATCTCTGCACAGTGCAAAGGGTGATGGTCACTTGTGTGCCAATTGAAATTACTCGAAAGTGCTTACAGGTGAGTGGGTGGGTGGGTTGAGTGTGTGTATGGGGGGTTATGAAATAGGGGAAATGAAAGGCAATACTTGCAGAATGAGACAGTGAAAAGATGTGCTGAAGAGGAATGAGATGACGTGAGATATGCAGATGGAGGATTTACAAAATATATGGGAACTAAATCAATCAATCAATCATGTCACTTATAAAGCGCACTACATACCCGCGAGGGTCTCAAGGCGCTGGGGGAAGAGGGGGTGGTGCTGCTACTGATCGAAGAGCCAGGTCTTGAGGAGTCTTCTGAAGGCCAGTAGGTCTTGGGTCTGCCGAAGGTTGGTGGGGAGGGTGTTCCAGGTCTTGGCGGCGAGGTGGGAGAAGGATCTGCCGCCGGCGGTCGTTTTCCGGATGCGGGGGACTGTGGCGAGGGCGAGGCTGGTGGAGCGGAGCTGGCGGGTGGAGGTGTAGAAGCTGAGTCGTCTGTTGAGGTAGGCTGGTCCGGAGTTGTGGAGTGCTTTGTGTGCGTGGGTGAGGAGCTTGAAGGTTATCTTCTTGTTGACAGGGAGCCAGTGCAGGTCTCTCAGGTGGGGTGTGATGTGGCTGCATCGGGGGATGTCGAGGATAAGACGTGCAGAGGCGTTCTGGATGCGTTGCAGCCGTCTCAGGAGCTTAGCCGTCGTTCCTGCATAGAGGGCGTTTCCGTAGTCCAGCCTGCTGGTGACGAGGGCCTGGGTGACTGTTTTTCTTGTTTCGGTGGGGATCCACTTGAAGATCCTGCGGAGCATTCGGAGGGTGTTGAAGCAGGATGAGGAAACGGCGTTGACCTGCTTAGTCATGGAGAGGGTGGGGTCGAGGATGACCCCTAGGTTGCGTGCGTGGTCGGTGGGTGTCGGGGCTGTTCCCAGTGATGTCGGCCACCATGAGTCGTCCCAGGCTGAAGGGTTGGAGCCAAGGATGAGGACTTCCGTCTTGTCCGAGTTCAGCTTCAGGCGGCTGGTCCTCATCCATTCGGCGACGGCCTTCATTCCTTCGTGGAGGTGGGCTTTGGCGGTGTGAGGGTCTTTGGTGAGGGAGAGGATCAGCTGGGTGTCGTCGGCGTAGGAGATGATGTTGAGGTTGTGCTGTCAGGCGACGTGGGCGAGGGGTGCCATGTAAATGTTGAACAGCGTTGGGCTGAGGGAGGAGCCTTGGGGTACGCCGCAGATGATCTTGGTGGCCTTGGATCGGAAGGGGGCGAGGCGGACGCTTTGTGTTCTGCCGGAAAGGAAGGATGTGGTCCAGTCCAGGGCCTTCTCTTGGATCCCGGCGTCGTGAAGGCGTGTTCGTAGTGTGTGGTGGCAGACCGTGTCGAAGGCGGCTGATAGGTCCAGGAGGATGAGGGCTGCTGTTTCTCCGTTGTCTAGCAGGGTCCTGATGTCATCGGTGGCGGCGATGAGGGCGGTTTCGGTGCTGTGGTTGCTGCAGAAGCCGGACTGGGAAGGGTCCAGGATGTTGTTCTCCTCGAGGTAGCGGGTCAGTTGTTTGTTGACGATTTTCTCGGTGACCTTCGCAGGGAACGGGAGCAGAGAGATGGGTCGGAAGTTCTTGAGGTCCTTGGGGTCTGCCTTGGGTTTCTTGAGTAAGGCGGTGATCTCGGCGTGCTTCCAGCTTTCCGTGAAGGTTGCTGTCTCGAAGGAGATGTTGATTATTTTCCGGAGATGGGGCGCGATGGCTGTACTGGCTTTGTTGAAGACGTGGTGAGGGCACGGGTCTAGCGGTGAACCGGAGTGGATGGTGTTCATGATCTCGCTGGTGTCCTCGTCGTTGATGTTGGTCCAGGAGAGCAGGCGGTTGGTGGTTGTGGGGGCAGTGGTCTCGGTGGTTGCCGGGGCGGTCGTGGTGTTCGAGCTGTCGTGGATGTCGGCGATTTTGCGGTGGAAGAAGGTGGCCAGTGAGTCGCACGGGTCTCGCGACGGCGGGATGTCGTTGGTGTTGGAGCTGGGGTTGGAGAGTTCCTTCACGATGTTGAAGAGCTCTTTGCTGTTGTGTGCGTTGTTGTCTAGGCGGTCTTTGAGTGAGGCCCTTTTGGCAGATCTGATGAGGTGATGGTGACTGCGGGTGGCGCTCTTGTGGGCGGCGTGGTTGTCCGCTGTCCGTTCGTGGAGCCAGATCTTCTCCAGTTTTCGGCATGTTCGTTTGGAGGCCTGGAGGTCTTCGGTGAACCAGGTGGCTTTCTTGCTGGTGTGGCTGTTGGGCGGATTCTTGAGCGGGGCGAGGGTGTTGGCGCAGTCGTCGATCCACTGTCTGAGGTTGCGGGCGGCGGTGTCGGGGTCGGAGGGTTCGGCGGGTGGGCTCAGGGCGAGGGTTGTGGTTAGCTGGTCTTCGGTGACTCTGCTCCAGCAGCGGCGAGGCATTTGTTCGGTGCGGTGGTGCGTGGTGGGCTTCCTGTAGGTGCAGTGGTGGTCGGTCCAGTGGGGTTCGGAGGTGTGGTTGAAGGAGACGTGTGGGCTTGCAGAAAAGATGGAGTCTAGCGTGTGGCCGGCGGCGTGGGTGGGTGTAGTCACGAGCTGTCTGAGTCCGAGGGGGCGAGGTTGTCGATCAGGGTGGTGGAGTTGGTGTCCTTGTTGTTCTCGAGGTGGAAGTTCAGGTCCCCGAGGAGGATGTAGTCCGTGGAGGCGATGGCGTGAGTGCTGACGAAGTCAGCGATGGAATCGCTGAACTGTGGTCGGGGTCCGGGGGATCTGTAGATGAGGGTTCCTCTGAGGGTGGTGTTGGGATCGGTGTGGATCTGGAAGTGCATGTGTTTGGCGGTGCTGAGGGTGTCGTCGGTGTTGGTTGAGACTCTGAGGGTGTTCCTGTGGACGATGGCGATGCCTCCTCCGACTCCGTTGGTGCGGTCCCTGTGGGTGATCTTGTAGCCGTCCGGGATGGCAATGGCAATGTCGGGGGCTGAAGCGGGATTCAGCCAGGTCTCCGTCAGGAATGCGACTTCTGGGGAGGTTGAGTCGAGAAGGTCCCAGAGTTCGATGGCGTGTTTGCGGGCGGAGCGGGTGTTGAGGAGGATGCATCTGAGGTAGTTGGGTTCTTTCCTGTGCGGTGGTTTGGCGGGGCGGGTGCTGGCGAAGCTGCAGTTCCGGCAGGTGAAGGGCCCTTGGGTGCGCTTCGGGGTGGCCCGGTAGCAGGCGTGATCTTTTCCGGGGTTGAGTGCGTGGAGGGTGCTGGCGTCGTATCGGCGTCTGTTGATGTGGCGGGGGATGCCCGGGCCAGGGGTTCTGGCGCTGGCCGCGGTCCCGGCGCGGACGGGCGCAGACGGGCTTGCCTTAGGTGTGCCTTCGGCGCGCCAGCGGCGCGGCCGCGCAGCAGCCGCCATAAATGGGGAGGTGGGAGGGAGGAGCAGGGAATGGGGCAGCGAATGGGCAGTGAGGGGGCGGGGCCGCAGGGGCGCAGCAGCGGGAAACAGGCACGGAAAGGGAAAAAAAACGAGCACAATCAGGGCAGCAAGGGGGCACAGAAAGGAAAAAACGAGCACAATCAGGGCAGCAAGGGGGCACAGAAAGGAAAAAAGCGAGCACAATCAGGGCAGCAAGGGGGCACAGAAAGGAAAAACGAGCACAATCAGGGCAGCAAGGGGGCACAGAAAGGAAAAAACGAGCACAATCAGGGGCAGCAGCAGGGCACACAGACGGAGCTGTGTGGTGGGGAGCGACCTACCAGTCAAGGTCAGGGGTCGCTCTCTTCACCACGCAGCGGCCACCATAAATGGGGAGGTGGGAGGGAGGAGCAGGGAATGGGGCAGCGAATGGGCAGTGAGGGGGCGGGGCCGCAGGGGCGCAGCGGCGGGAAACAGGCACGGAAAGGAAAAAAAACCGAGCACAATCAGGGCAGTAAGGGGGCACAGAAAGGAAAAAACGAGCACAATCAGGGCAGCAAGGGGGCACAGAAAGGAAAAACGAGCACAATCAGGGCAGCAAGGGGGCACAGAAAGGAAAAAAAACGAGCACAATCAGGGCAGCAAGGGGGCACAGAAAGGAAAAAACGAGCACAATCAGGGGCAGCAGCAGGGCACACAGATGGAGCTGTGTGGTGGGGGAGCGACCTACCAGTCAAGGTCATAAGTACATAAGTATCATAAGTATCTAACAAGTGTAAAACTGTAGAGGAAAGTGGCGTGCAGAGAAGTCCAGGAGTGAATGAGACTCTCCGAAGACCACTACCCCTTCCACAGACCTTAGTAATATCTAATTCATGTTCTCATACTTACAGAATTAAAATGTTTCGCTTCTAATCACTCACAACATACTTGGTCATTCGAACAAGTGATGGCAAAGTCAATAGGTCTGGCTTGTTTCTGGCATATTATGCCTTTTATTGTGTTATTTGCTGGCTGCAATATCAGAAAATTCACAGAGAGTCACCCAGTGCTGTAGAGGTGGCACTCTGCGTGAAACACATGATTTTAGTTTACTTGTTTCAAGCCATGCTCTTAGTTACATAGGTCACGCCTCTTGGAAACACTTCCTTGTTATACTTCTTTGGCCACGCCCCCTTACCTTTTTCATCCCAATTAAAACACTGCCTGGTACCTTATCCAGCAATTGAGGGCCTAAATAAAAAATAAGGATCAATGATCTGAACAATTTTCTAGGAGGCAGTGGAGAAACAGACAAATGCAGAAGTTGTTTACCATGAAACAAGTAGCAGGCAGCAAGCGCCACATTCAAAGTAATCAAGGATCTACCTGTTTAGGAAGCAGCTGCCTATCACAGCATGCATAGTGCGCTGAATGCTAAATTCCTCAAAAAGAAAAACGTGGTGTATGAAAAATATATCCTCAAACTCTCATTGCAAGAGCGAGGAGAGACAATGGATGACTCTATCTTCAAAGCCTAGTGCGGTATTGTGAGTTCAGCAAATCCTCAGATGATGCAATGAATCTGCAAATCACAGAGGAATGTGAATCTGAATCCCTGCGATGCAAGCTACTAAAGAAAAACTACAAACATGGTGAAATACAGGAGATGACCCCGATCAATGACCAGGCCGAGACACAGGCCAAGAAAACGGAGGCAGCCAAAGCAGAAAAAAATTGAACAGGCATTCAGATTGAAAAAGCGAGCAAAGAAAAAATACGTGCAGAAATCGAAGGAGTAATCCGGATCCCAAGAATGTTGATCATAAGCCAATGGGATCCATTTGAAAGAAATCAACAGTCACCGCAGTGGTGTAGCAAGGGGGGGCTGCAGCAGCCTCCCCCAAGCTCTTACCTGCAGTTTCGGGGTGGCAATCAACCCCCCCGCCCTTCAGTGCGGCCGTCACGGGACAGGGCGGCAACAGTCCGAGGAATCCGCCAGCACCCCCGCCCTTCAAGGCGGCCTCCGCAGGGTGGCAAATGCAGGGACCGCCCTGGGCGGTCTAAGGTCTAGCTACACACTGAGTCACTGCAAAGAAAAGAGGGACTGCTAATGATGCGAACAAACATATCCCAATGAAGGCAAATGTCCTGCCATTGTACATATGTGCCACAGCTGTGAGAAAGACAATCACTGTGAGTTAGTGTGCAACACTAACAGAGGAGAATGTTCAAGAAGAACCAGAGATATGAAACACAGCTATGCCAGAGCAGTAAGAGAATGGAACATCAGCTTCTCTCAATCACGTACAACATCCAGAGCAACCTCTGCATCAGGGGAAATGAGATTGGCGTCACTACACTCATACAGAAGCACCTCATCATGCTCCTGAGATAGTGACAAGTATGAGTTAATGGTTTCAACATGAGACAGCCAGTCAAGAAAATATCCCAAGCTCGACTAATGATTGGGATATCATCATTCCATGTTCATCCTTGACAGTGGGGCATAATTGAACTCCCTCTGTGCGACTGAATGCAGGAAGATGACACCCAAACCAGGTCTAAGACCTGCAGATATGATAGTATTCACATGGATGGCTTACAACCCATTACTATGCCTAACGGGGATCCAGGCGATATTAAAGAACAAAGACAGGGCAGTAGAGGCAGGCGTACCTGCCATGATGGCCTGGTAGCCACTGATTGTTTACGCAACATTTTTGTCCCTCGGACTTGTGTAACTGGTTGCTATTCTGTACACCATCGAGGATGAGCCATCTCTTGCCCAAGAATATACAAAGCTATTCCAATGATTTGGAAAAAGGAAAAATTGACAATTTTGCCTTCACATAACTGAAAATATCAATTTGTTCAACATCGCTTCTCACCTGCCACAAGCAGTAAAAGAAGATCTTTGCGATTTCTTCTAAGCAGACATCCTTGAGGAGTCAAAAGGGCCAACTCCATGGGTATACCACTGGTTCTAGTGCCCAAGTGAAATGCTGAAGGCAAAGTGTTATTCTGCTTTGATATGTAACTAGCCAGCACAGCTGTTGAGAGAGTAAGACTCCTGGAAGCACACATTTACAACATGATTACAATACTAAACACAAGATAATGTCAAACCTGGATCTCAAAAAGGCTATCAGCAGTTGGAGCTGCACAGATACTCATGATACATCACAATGTTGAGCAAGCATCTTGGCTTATTTCGTTATAACGACTGTTAGAGTAAAATCAGTGGCTGAAATCTTTCTAGAAGCAATTCGAAAGGTAAGCAGACCAACCATCAACATCTTCAACTAGAGTAATAACATTCTAGTATTTGGAGCCACACAAAACAAACATGATTCAACACTGAGACTGGACTTCCATGCCCTACAGGAAGCCAACCTTTTGCTCAATACAGACAAATGCAAACTTCACAAAGATCATCTGAGGGTTTCAGGGACATGTCTTTTCAGACAAGGGCATGCAGCCTCACCCAGAAATATCAAACCACTTAAGGACTCCACAACCCCTCACGATGTCAGTGACACCAGATCCTTCCTCACATTGTCACATACTGCACACAATAAGTCAACAATCATGTCACCATCAGACACTAGTGAAAGAACAGACAAAGCAAAGACAGACATTCAACTGAATGGCAGAGTGTGATCAAGCATTTGAGTCAATCAAGTAGAGAGTCCTGATCCTGAGTTTCTCATGAAAGAACTGTCAGTGTTCTAGCATTTGAATGAAGAATTGGCAGTAGCCACCTGTGCTGTCCTCCTCAGAGGGAGAGGAATGGTCACCCCAAAGAGTCTATGCCAACCAGGCATCAATCCACCTCAAAAAGGACATTGAGGCACAGTGGCTGTGGCCACCAAAAGGGCCCTGAGGAAGCAGGTGTGTTTTCTGATGCTCAACCAAACTGTAGAAGACATGCTAAAAGAATGAAACAATTGGCAAGTAACTAGCGGAGGAGACAATTCACCACCATCACAAATGTCAGAACTATCAAACAGCACATGGTACCACATCGTCATTGACTTCTTTGGTGCACCGAAGTCAGGAAAATACTTAATGGTCATCATGGACGAGTGTTATCAATCTGTTTTGTCATGCTAATTCACTGCTCAGCGAGATGTTTTCAGCATGGGGTATTCCTCAAATAGTTAAAACAAACAATGGGCCTTCATTCAAGGAACATTCTGATTTCCGAACATTGTGGAAAATCAAGCACCCTTTGGCCATAGACGAATGGAA
Source organism: Calotriton arnoldi (assembly GCA_963921515.1). Taxonomy (NCBI): domain Eukaryota; kingdom Metazoa; phylum Chordata; class Amphibia; order Caudata; family Salamandridae; genus Calotriton; species Calotriton arnoldi. Next base: position 4,277,968 of record CAWUFW010000025.1, on the reverse strand, counting down.
TGATGAACAACCTTATGTTGACATTGAAGAAAACCATACTATAAGCAGACCAAGAAAAAATGCCCATCATGCAAGCAGGGGTGTAGCTTAGTCAGTTAGATTTGGGGGGGTGAACCTAAAATTCCCTAAAAAAGCAGTGGGCTACAGAGTGGAGGGGTGAGATGACCAAGGTTCATGATGGACTGTTTTGTTGCGGGGATTCTGCACATACACAGAACTATGTGCAGGAAAACAGGACCTCGGTGTATAGGGGCTGAACCTTCCTACCACCTTAGTACCCAAAATCCCAAAACCGACTAGCTACAGTGTCTCATTCGTTCTCCTACATAGTCATGAAGCTACAAATGATTAGACAACCCAGAACACAACACTCCCGACTCTCTCAGGAATCGCGGTAGCAAGACATACCCTTACGATCACTCACTCGTACTTGTCCACAATAAGAATTGTCAGAGTCACTGTTATAGTTCAAAATGTTTATTTTAACTATCGTGCTCTATAATGCAGTATACGAGCCACTACCAGCAGCGAAATGCATAAACCTAAAACAGCATTGTTACAATTCCATAGAATATAAAGGGGGATGTCATCATATACAGACAGTGGAAAAAGGACTATAAGGCCTAACCACCCCCTCCTTGGTAAGGTGAAGTTTATTATATAAAGGAAGATCTCTGGGCTTTGTCAGCAGACCCCATACCTTAGTGCCTAGATGGAAGTTTTACATCATAGGAACAGCATAGCTCTTCTCCCTGGAAAGGTCCCTCTCCAAGTGTGTGTATTGAACAACATGCATCCCCGTAATATCAAAGCACGAGTTTCCAGCAACGCAGCTCTGTTAGCTTGTTTTGTCTAGGTGCTAGGGACTGACCAGAACAGAATAACAAGGGGCATAGTTTATCGACCTTGCACATCGTGTTCAGACTAGACTCCAGGAACAGGCAGAGAACGCAGAAAGCTGACAGTTCTCATGTGAAAGGCACAAACAGAGTCTTGCAAAATAAAGTTGTGTAGTAACATGCGCAAAATCAGCATCATGGCAGCAGAGCTCATGCTAATTTAGCAATGTCGACAATGACCCTAATGGCCATATAACACCCTCCCCTTGGTAAGGTCATAGTATATAGACAAAAGACCAAAACAGAGTTCAAATGTAAGCACAGTTCAAAAGCCCTTAAAAAAAAAATGGAAAAATAAAAAAAATAAAAAAAAAATCTTTTCGTTGCGGGGTAAATGTAACTAATATAGAGGTGGTAAATCCATCAAAGTACGTGAACTTAAGAATGCAATTCGTTTCAAAAGGTCATCCCTATCGTTAGTAGAAAAAAGGGATGCCATCCAATCAAGTAGACCGAAGGAACAGACGTGTTCCTCATAATCCGATGCCTCCAAGAGCATATCCGGGCAACTTGCGTGATATTCGATGGAACTCCGTCGCAAGAGGTTCTGCGCAGCCGCACAGATATTCCATTCAGCCAAGACTCCAAGTGCAGCCGCACGCGCCATACGTCCATCCCTAGAAAAAGGCCTGCTCATGGGCCACTAAGGAACCCATCAACTGGTCATAATCCGGGTCTGAACATGACGTATTGGAGAGGCATAAATCCAAAGCCCAATAGAAGGGGCACTGCTGACAGTAGAACACAGGTTGCACGCAAGTGAAGTAGGTAAAGCGATAAAGTTAGTCCATAACTCACGCTAAGAGTTGCTAATGGCAAGCATCCAAAAAGTTGTTGCATTCGGTCACAGTACAGTTGCAATTTGCATGGTCTGTGCATTACCACAAGATGAGCAGCCATTGCGTAGCAGGAGCAGAAGAATCAGGATTCCACCAGCTAGCGCCAGTAAAAATGGGAACCCTCCGAAGACGCTAGAAAAAATAGAATGAATAAAAGCCGGTATTACTCCAAATATCGTCTGAAAAGAGGTCACAAGGCCGGATCCGACAAGCTTAAAAAAATGAGCAAGGCCTTTGGTGTCAGACGCATTAAATATTTGATGTATAAGCTCCCCAAAGTGAAGTGGGAGGTTCATGTTCAGAAGTGACTGAATCTCGCTAGATGTTCTAGCCACCTGCAATTCGAAGGTCTCTCGAGCCGAAGTGAGAGGCATTTCTTGTTGAAACAAAAGCGCTTTGAGTCTGCTTAATTTGTTGAAATCTGTTTTCAAAGTCAGAATAGAAGGCCAAATGGAACTATCTACTTCCCCATGCGGGGGCGGAAAAAGCACATTGCTACAACAAGTAACACATTGTGAAATTGTTACTATATATGGGATTCCTGCCCGTAAACCACAGCAATCGTGGTTATTCAAAATAAGATAACTGCCATTAGTAAGCAATGTAAAAGCGGGAATTATTGCTGGGACGGGAGTTCCTTTAAAAAAACAAGCAAGATTAGGCGCGGATACATTACAAGCGCCGTGCAACTTAACATGTTTACAAACTAGGGAATGTCCTACTGTGGAATCGCAGTCCTCCCCTGTTAGGAAAACTTCCTTATCCTCCCGTTGACATCTGTAAGTGAAAGGTAGGGACCATAATTCATGGAGAAACGCACTACCCACGGGTTCAAAGCGGCCAATTGGGAAATGTTTCATGCAAGATTTAAACTGAAACAGCGAAAATGGGAGAGAGATAACCCCATAAATTAATCATTCAGCTGAATCTGTCTCCGCCACAGAGAATGGCAAGTGTTCTAATTGTTCAATGTGTAATAGCGTGTATGTAGCATCTTTCATGGACATAAATCTCTGTTTATCAGTTAGATTAAATGGTAAAAACAAAGCAGAAGCATTCAAATGATCCCAAGGGACTTTTCCCATTTTAAGAGTCTGTAACGTCCATGCAAACCGCATCACTGATCGTAATTGATTTTGACCATGATATAACACAGATACATCATTCTGAACAATATCAATAACAGATGAAACAATATTATCCAAGGTATAAATGCGTGAAGACAGTGTTTTGATACTATTGTCGACCACTGCAAGGACTTTTTCTAAATTTGCTTTGTCAATTCGGCGCAGACGAAGCGCTGCCTCAATCTGCAAAAGTTTCCATACTTCACTGTAAGCTGCATAGATAAACCTCTTTGGTCTATGAATCCTAGGACCTAAGATAAATTCAGCCAAATTGATGTCGTTCGACAAGAGTGACAGGTGTTGTTTTACTGACGACAAAGTGGAGTGTTCCAACCATTGTTGGCACAATTTACCCACCGAATATGTGGTGACCGAATGTGAATGTGGAAAACGAGGATCTGGTTTAGTCTGTGTGAAACCAGGCGTTGCATTATAAAAATGCAGTTGGCATGCATTTGAATTGGTTTGCCCCACCAACCATCCGGACAGGTCAACATCAGAGACATTGAAAGTGTCATTTCGAAACAAAGTTTGTAATATATCGATCGTATAATTCGTTTGTGTACGCCAATTGCCATATTCCACTAAAGACGGAATGGATGGGATATTTAAATTTTTGGCAGTTGCCAGGCCAAAGCAAGTAGTTTGGTGCACTGTGTATCATTTAAAAATAATATTTGAGTCGGGATTAGGCAGGCCCGATGCAAAGCTTCAGTTCCCTGAACCTGCCAAGCCTTAGTGCCCCAAATTGATTTCAAATCAATGGTATCTCTCCAGTGATCATAACCCTGTGTGGCCACTTCAGTTCTAAAGGAATTGGAATAGATTAATTTAGTGTGGGTTAGAATAAATTTGGATTGAGATGACAATTGCAATTTAAAGAAATAGGATTCTGGATTGGACATGTTAAAATCTGTGAAATAGGTGAACTTATCCCTAAGGGTTTTAGAACTCCCCTGTAAGGGAGTTGTACAATGTTCCCATTGCGTGCAATTAAAAACAGGTCTTAACGTGTTTGTTTTGTGTAAGAAATGATGCCCATTGTGTTGATAACAGAATAAATCAGCAGAATTGGCAGAATTTAAATATAAATCTTCAGCATCAAAAGCAGCATAATACTTTAAATCAGAAAACAATGAATGTACTGCTTGTGCCAATCATCGGAATGTATGTCTGGTGTTACCACATCTCCTAAAAAAACGCGAAACACGTATGGTATCTTGAGGACTTCCTTCAGGCCGTAAATTACGAATGCTACTTTATCCCAAAAGATGCCATCTGCAACCGGGAAAGCTGAAATGTTCACAAGAGTTTCATCACGTTTCATGATATGGGACGATGTATGAGGGGCCAGAATTCCATCAACCAGCTTCACAGCAGAGCGTTCTGGCAAATAATGACCATTGATGAGCAAGAAAAATACTGTCACAAATCCAATTGACATGAAGAGGAAAATCAGGATAAGTACCAACCAGATGTAGGTCCAGGGTGGGATCGGGTAAGTCTTTTTGAACCAAGAGATGAAAATACTTGTCTTTGTCGGTGGAAGTGCCAACTGGAAGATGAGGAGGAACAGTCATAAGAGAAGCTCGTACGGTCCCCAAAATAACCGCTTGCACCCATGTTCATTAAAGGTGGTAGGGCAGCATCAACTTGATGTTTTCGAGGACTGTTCGGCACTTCACTGTGGGACTCATCCGCAGGGTAAGTATACTCGACTTCTGCGTTGGAAGAGGATGGAGGCAGAACAGGCAAAAGGTCAATAGTAGTTTCCATCTCACCCTCAGCGGGGTTTAATCAAAGAGGTTGAATACACCGGATTCAAAGTGATAGATTTGCATGAAACTGCAGGAGTTACACTATTCAGAATCGGCCAGACGGTGTAGTTTGACATTGTCCACTGAAATGTATCTGTTGTCTTTGCGACCAGGCAAAGGTGGTAGAATTACTGTACGAGTACCCTTCAATCCAAATACTGGAACCGGTGTACGATAAGAGGGACCAAATTCTTTTTTGTTCTCCAGTTTTTCTCGTACCAGATCTCCAATCTTAGGAAGCCAGCCGGCGACCAGAATCAGCAGTGCCGTATCATTGGAAGAGGGCAAATGTTCAGTTGCGTAGCTGTCACTGGTCTTTTGTAGGTCCTGTAACATAGTAGAATGATTATCTACGTCAAAGGTTGTGACTGCCGCCACAACGTCTAGACCATCAAGGTCTGGCACAAACATTTTAATGCCAAAGAGCATTTCGTATGGGGTCCGCCCACCCAGGGATCTTCTAGGGAGATTATTGAGGGCACGTTGAACTCCATACAAATGGGCCAGCCAGGTCCTGCCAGTACCTAAGACCCTAGCTGTCAAAGATTGCTTGAAGTCACGGTTCATTCACTCTACTATAGAATTGCCCTCAGGCCTGTATGGAGACAAAAACTGCACCAGCACCCCCATCGACTTCATCGCGTCCTTGTACGCCTTAGAGGCGAACACTGGAACTTGGTCAGAATGGAAGGTGCCACAGGCAAACATCCCAACAAAGACACGCAAATCTCTAATGACATTTCGAGCGTCAGCACTGCGTTGTGGCCAAACCCAAAGGAATCTAGTGCCCGAATCAACTGCAACAAAAATTTATTTATATGCAGTATCAGAAGACAATGGACCGCAGTGATCAAGATATACACAGCCAATTGGCTGATTGGAAATACATAGCTGTGTTTGTGGTGGGCGTGAGACCGTAAACGGTTTGATTTGCTGACAAATGTCACACGAAAGTACATAATTACGGGTCTGTTTATATAAACCACGCCACCAATATCATTGCTGTACAATAGAGACAGTCGCAGACACTCCGGCATGCGCAGAAGCCATGCCTTCGTGTGCGGCAATGATCAAAGCAAGTCTGCGCTCCAGCCGATCCCCAACTGACAGAATTTTAGCATAAGGAACTTGTTCGGGAGATAAATGATAAGAATACTTCGAAGGCAAGCCCTGCGGATAAGTAGTTCCATCCTTCGTAGCAGCTATAGCTGCCAAAATGTTATTATCTATCTTAGTCATGGACCTTGTAACTGCTGCAATGGAACACATGGCTACTGCAGATTTGGCTGCCTCATCAGCCAAGGAATTACCAACAGCATGTGATCCCACACGCTGATGGCCAAGAGTATGTATAACCTGTGTGAGTGGCAGACGTTTTTTAAGTTCCACCACTCGAACCCAAAGCTTTTTATGCTTTATTGCGCTGCCTTTAGAGTCTTGATAGTCATTTTGAGGCCAAAAGAATAAGTTGTCATTAAAAGACTGAACACAGTAGTAAGAATCACATACAATAAGAGTACTCACATTAGGATCAGCAAACTCGAGAGCCAGAACAAGAGCACGCAGCTCCGCCAATTGCGCTGTACAGTCGCCAAGTGCCTGTGTATGCACTATGGAAGACTTAAATTCTCCATTTACAATTGAACTGGCCACAATAGCGCAAGCCGCTGAATAAGCATGTTTGGAACCGATGGCCTTTTGAGGCGAGCCATCGGTATAAATGATACATTTGTACTCATCCAAAGGAAGCAGCGACAATGGAGGAGGATGAACATGTTCATACTGTAAAAACTCCTGTGTCTGAAGAGCAGGATCAAAGATAAACGTGACATCAGCCGATGTCAAAGAATTAGCCCATTGTATCCAAAGGGGATGTAGTGCCTTAGAGTTGGGTACACTTGCCTTAGTCACTGCTTTTAAAGCAGGGAGAGGCGTGACCATAAGAATGCATTTTCCCTGCGCCAGCAAGCGTTCTTTCCGAATCGTCATTTGGACCGCCGTCAAAAAATTTTCAACATTCGAAAATCGCATTTCAGCCGCTGTGTACAAATGTGATTTGTATGCAATTGGTACTGTGTCTCCCTCATTGAACGTCAAGTAAGTGAAACCCACAGTCCCCGGTACTATACGTATCACCAGGTTCATGGTATTATCCTGCGTCAACAAGTAGTTAGTCGCAAGCAGATCTGATTGCAAAGATTGCAGAATAGTGGTATGTTCCGGAAGCCAGCTGGCAGAAGAATATATAGGTTGTATCAACGCATAGAGCGGGCTGATACGCTGGGCATAATCGGGGATGTAAATCCTCTCGAAATTCAAAAATCCCAGCAAAGACTGAAGTTTCTTCAGTGTAGACGGAGGTTGCAATTGTGCACATTTCTCCAGAAAGTGGGGGGCTAACCCCCTACCTTCATTATTGAGCTCGTAACCCAAAAAGAGCACCGCAAAACAAGCGATGTGTGATTTTGCAAAATTGAATTTGTATCCATAGTCGGCAAACGATAAAATGATGCGGTCAACTCAGACAAGATGCGGTCTTAGGTCATCGTCCATCAGATAAATATCATCTACGTACGAGAACGCATCTGGATCTATGTTGTGCAATAAAGACACAACAGGTGCAGCAAAAGCCCCGGGGCTGTTCTTATACCCCATAGGCAAGCGCGTAATTTTTTTCTGATTTCCGACGGCGTTAAATGCTGTCAAGTCACAGCTCTCAGGAGTCAAGTTATGACTGTAGAAACCATTGGATATATCCAGTGTAGTTTTGTATTTTTTACGAATAAGGCTGTTCACTAGCGCAGAGCTGTGTGTGTTCTGTACCGCAAATGTACGACAATGACTATTCAGATTTCGAGAATCTAATACAATGCGATATGAACCGTCAGGTTTTGATACCGGAAAAAGAGGATTAATCATTGGTGCTACACAGGATTCAATCACTCCTTGATACTCCAACTGAGTTAGAATGTCACAAACGGGAGCCTTAGCCTCTCGTCTGATTGGATATTGTGGCTGTGGCATAGACCGTAATGGTATCTCATATGCCGGAGAATCTCTATCCCTAGCCCACCTGATTATGGTACACCGCCGGGGCAAGGGCCAAAGCCCACTCAGATGCGTAAGCCTTTGCATGTTCCTCAGGGACGTAACGCGAAAAACTCGGAAGTATCACGTCCTCCCCTCTAGAAGCGGCTAGCACAAATGGTGGAGGCCAATCTGCCTCTGCCAACAAAATGTCGTATGAGGTGAAATTTTCCCAGAAAACCGCCGTGATTGTACGCTGTATATCACCTTCAATTTGGAAGACAATTTCATAGAGTCTATCCGGGGGGGGCAACTCGTGTATCTGCTGTTTCAACTGTAATAAATGTATCAGTTGCTCTCGCCTCCAGACAGGGATGCAGTGCCTCCCGCACTATGGTACCCTCTGCTGCGCTGTCGAGCAGAGTCACCGCCCATGTCCAATCTAGAAGCAACGTTCTCACCGTCTGAGGCATACTTCGCTGTTAAAGCGGCAACTTTTTTCTTCTGATACGGGGGTCGAAAACAAGGCAGTTCCTCTTGTTTGGCTTTAACGTCAAACTGTCGAGGGTGATCCCGTCCCTGCTGTGTGGTCAGACCTTTGCCACAATCCTGGCGTTCCCCACCACTGACTTGAGAGTTCGATGTGTCCTGTAAAGAACGAGGAGAGCGCTGATCAGGGACTTGAAATATATCAGGAGTTTTAATTTTCGCGCGGTCGTGCTTGTCATAAGTATGCTCAGAAGACTCAGGTGTCGGTGATCCAGCCCGCGAACCCTGCTTCTGTTGTTGCTGCCCCTGTTTTTTATTTCTCCAGTTCTTTTTAGGAAAGAACGGGCACCCATCCTTTTCAGTCTGGGCTTTTTGTTGAATTTGAGCTTGAGTTTGCGTTTGAGTAAAAGGCTTAATTCCCAGACGATTGCGCCCTAAGGTTTTATAAGCTTTAGCAATAATCTTTGGCAATTCGCACTGTTTGTCTGCATCTGCCACAGCCTCCAAGCGCTGCGCCACTTGCAAGCTTACTGCATCACCCTTAACATTAGCAAGGATCATATCGCAAACAATATCGAACACACCCACCACTCTCATTCCCAACTCCAGGGCCGCTTTGGCCCCATGTTCATCTTAAACACGTTTAATCACGGAAGGGAGAACGGTCATTGAGGGGGTGCCGAAACACATCGAATAAACCGCTGCAAACACTCTACCCCAAATGTTACAATCAGCTAATTCGGGAACTAGGCCTTTAGGTAGACTCATGGTCAGGATCCTGTGTTTCTCCACAGGCGTGGTATTTGGAAAAACAGCTTTGAGTTGTCCAAACTTTTCAGCAAGCCAATAAGGAAGTTTGTCTTTATTTTGCGGACGCTTGCCCATCACTGAATTAATCATGACGGGACTGATGATTACACCACCAGGTACCGGTGGTTGCGCAGCAACGCCAGGTGGTCCCACCTGGAAGTTGCGCAACATGAACTGAATAACAGCTCTATGTACACGTATTAACGAAGTATGCAATACGCGTAGCTCCGCGACTGTAGCAGTAAGATAATTTGAGTGCGGGGTATACCCAGCCAAAACGGGCCACGTGGCCCCATCTATCGATAAGGGGCCTAAACGGACCGGTGTCATTGGGTGAGGAAGGGTGCCATTAAACCATATTGCATGTTGCCAAGACGTTAGCGGAACTTCAAGAGATCTATAAGGCCGATAATTCTGCGGAAGGGCCGTGGCAGTATATTCGTGAAATAAATTATCTGTCCCATCGACTGCCGGAAAGGTGGCCCAAGAATAAAACACCTCAAAGCGGTGAGCTGCATCCGCTTCAACAACAAAAATAAGTGCAACACCATCAGCAGGGACTCCATATTGAGTCAAATAAGCCGTGACTGGTGCGCGGTTAGGAGGTGTTATGGCAACCGCCATAATCAATAGTAGAGAATAACAACCTATGTGTGTCAGCGCAATAACGGATTAAAAAGAAAGACTTTTTAAAATTCAAGCTTGAAAAACCTATAAATATATCGCAATATAGGAGGCTACACCGTCACAACCATCTCCGGAAACAGAAGTGAGGGGTTTGTGGAGAAGCACAAGCACTACTCAGGAGTCTCGCAGATAAGTACCAGACCAAATGTTGGTGGCGCCATGTTGCGGGGAATCTGCACATACACAGAACTATGCGCAGGAAAACAGGACCTTGGTGTATAGGGGCTGAACCCTCCTACCAACTTAGTACCCAAAATCCCAAAACCGACTAGCTATAGTGTCTCATTCATTCTCCTACATAATCATGAAGCTACAAATGATTAGACAACCCAGAACACAACACTCCCGACTCTCTCAGGAATCGCAGTAGCAAGACATACCCTTTCGCTCACTCACTCGTACTTGTCCACAATAAGAAATAAGAATTGTCAGAGTCACTGTTATAGTTCAAAATGTTTATTTTAACTATCGTGCTCTATAATGCAGTATACGAGCCACTACCAGCAGCGAAATGCATAAACCTAAAACAGCATTGTTACAATTCCATAGAATATAAAGGGGGATGTCATCATATACAAACAGTGGAAAAAGGACTATAAGGCCTAACCACCCCCTCCTTGGTAAGGTGAAGTTTATTATATAAAGGAAGATCTCTGGGCTTTGTCAGCAGACCCCATACCTTAGTGCCTAGATGGAAGTTTTACATCATAGGAACAGCATAGCTCTTCTCCCTGGAAAGGTCCCTCTCCAAGTGTATGTATTGTACAACATGCATCCCCGTAATATCAAAGCACGAGTTTCCAGCAGCGCAGCTGTGTTAGCATGTTTTGTCTAGGTGCTAGGGACTGACCAGAACAGAATAACAAGGGGCATTGTTTATCGACCTTGCACATCGTGTTCAGACTAAACTCCAGGAACAGGCACAGAACGCAGATAGCAGACAGTTCTCATGTGAAAGGCACAAACAGAGTCTTGCAAAAAAAGTCATGTAGTAACGTACTGCAAAAGCAGCATCATGGCAGCAGAGCTCATGCTAACTTAGCAATGTCGACTATGACCCTAATGGCCATATAACAGTTTCTAAGAGGAACAAGGGTCATTACTGATTTGCATCAGGTGGGCCTCTTTCTTCATTGGCACAATGGCCGAAAAATGATGGGTTTGGAATACTACCCCAAGTGATTGCCACTGGTTAGACTATTTGCAAGCATTCATCCCATCACCTTTTTGGTTTCTGATTGCCAGTAGTATGCCTTTGAAACTTGAGACGGGTGCAGCTTTTCGAGAAGATTGCAACCAATGGTTGTGAATTCCGAAATGTAGTAAATTTGCACCCATTCAAGGAGTACTTCTTTGGGTGCGGATTTGCTACTTGTTAGACCTGTCAGTCTTAGGATGGTCTTTTCCCTAACTTTTTGCCTTCCTCCTCCATTTTTGCTGATCTCGTTTTTGCTGGCCTTGGGACACTGTACACTTTACCACTGCTAGTCAGTGCTAAAGTGCCTGTGCTCACCTCTTAAAACATGGTAACATTAGCTCATCCTGAATTGGCATATTTAATTTCAATCAGCATATTTAATTTCAACCAATTCCTCTTTATTCGGCTGTAAAATAGCCATAAAAGCACACAATATAATGCATAGACTGTGCAAAGATGGCAAATACACCATATTACATAAGCCATAAAATAGTAAAATATATAAAACCTAATAAAAAAGTAAATCCTATAACGTTGTTTTCCTAGAGGATACAGCAGCTTGAAGAAACATAGCTACACAGCAGCAGGATTCGTCATCAATCAGAGTGTGTACAAAATGTTATGCCTGCATGCAAGACCATATCTTTCTGGATCTCATAAGGGGCAGAAGAAATTTTCTTGTACATAGCACACAAAAACCACAAAAAAAGAGAAAGTGCAACACAGTTTGTTTGGACTGGGTATTGCATGGGCATGTCCTTAAATCAAGCTCATGTTGATACCTTATTGGGAAGCATAAAAGATAATTTAATGTACCATCCCTAAAACTGAACAATAAGAACCATACCCAACTCCTGTTTGTATTCTCCAAATAGTCCGAGCGAGACTCCCCTAAGTTAAAATGCAAGTAGTCTAAAACACTAATTTTCTTACTCTCCACCTGCAGTCTGTCAATTACAGCTTTCTCTAATAATAAATATGTCACTTACTTCCTGCAAGCAATGGTCTGTGGCCCTCTATCCAGAAACATATCTATTAGGCCTTCACCTTCCAGAGAATCTTTTAACATAGGCCAGCCAGGGGATGGAAAGATCCCTATCACAGGCCAGACAATCATTAATTATACTCTTTTTGGTGTGGCACCTACTGAACTCCAAACAGATAACCACAGGATGGTCAGATGACTCTGAATAAAGTCACTCAAATAACCTATGCCCAACTCGCTGTGGCACATGAAATGAGAGGAGGATACAGAGGCTTATAATAACCTTCTACAGAAAAGATTCTCCTCCCTCTGGAGGTTTGTAGGGTCGCCCAGACCCCACACCTCCCGCACATATTTAATTTACTAATAAGTCCCTAGTAAAGTGGTACTACATGTACCCTGGGCCTGTAAATTAAAGCACCTGGATACCCTCACGGCTGACAATCAGCACTCACTCTACAAATTCACCTTACATTACAATACAAATGCTACTAGTGGGCCAGCATCACTTCTTGTGCAACTCACTTAAGTAGCCCTTTAAGCATGTCTCAGGCCTACCATTGCATCCTGTGTGTGCAGTTTTAAACTGCCATTTCAACCTGGCAAAATAAAGCTTTTGCCAGGCCCAAACCTTACTTTTTCACATATATAAGTCACCACTAGGGTAGGCCCAAAACAGCCCACAGAGCAGGGTGCAATGTATTTTAAAAGTAGGACACGTAATTTTCAGTTTTACTTGTCCTCATAGTGAAAAAAATCTTACATTCATTTTTCCCTACTGCAAGGCCTGCTTCTCCCAAAGGATAACATTGAAGTTGCCTTATTACATTTAATAAGCGGTAACCTCCAAATGGGAATAGATAAACAGTGCATGTTTGGTGTCTTTGGAATTGTAATGAAAAATCATCTTTTATGGTGAAGTCGGATTTTCTATTACAATTTTGAAAATACCACTTTTAGAGAGTTGTCATTTTCCTGCCTTAGCCATTTATTAATTTGACAATTGTACCTCGGCACTCCTAATATTAATCTCTTCATTCTTACTTTTATTCAAAGCATCAATTCCTCATACATTTTAGGTAGATCAAATCACAGGAGACATCAATTATTGTACTCAGATTTACTTAAATTTAATAGTTTGTACATAGCCTCGTATATACATGCATTTGTTGTAAACATTTGGACATGAAGAAACAGCACAGCCTGGTGATGAACAAAAACAACAGCCAACACGTGTTTCGTTACATCCGTAATTTTTCAAGGCTTGAACGAGGTAGAGATGTAGATCCTCCAAGTAATAATGAATATTGGGGACCAAAAATAGATGTGAACCCGTCGCCTTGTTGTATGGCGAAATACTGGAAAGTCCTAATAAGTGCTAATATTGTAGCGCAATGTCTGTCCAGGGTTCCCCAACACAACTGACCGGTCCCAGTAAAGGATATATGACTCGCCGTGTAGTAGAAGGTTTAAGTGATAGGTATGAAGCAGCGTAATATTCGTTTCAGTAACGAAAAAAAACAGGAAGTAGGCTCGCCTTACTTTGTGGGATGCCCGTCCTGTATGTTGTGAGTCCTGGATCACATACAGCTACCAGTTAAGTCAAATGACCTGCCCACCTCTCGGAGGGCTGTAGTATGCCCCTCTGTCAATATCAGTCAGCGCACCGATTCCGCGATCCACTCCGGTCCACGTAAGGAGGCCTAAGTGCACTATTTTCAAAGATAAACAAAATATTGTTAAAATAAAGAATATAAACCCTTTCGTTTCCCTCCCGTCTTTCTACGTACCCCAATTAGGTATTACCTAGCAAAAAGCAACATATAAAGCCGTCCCTTACTTACCATCGCTTTATTTTGCAACCACACGTTTTATTTAAAAGCACAGATCATGCGTTTATTATTTTATTAGTACGCAAATATTATGTTATGTTAGACACGTAAACAATTATAAGTTGATTATTTTGCACACAAATTAGCGTGTTACCTTTAACCCTTCACATGTAATATACTTTGTTTATTATTTACTTAAACAAACATGTTTATTAATTATTTTACGAAAATTATTAGGAGGTTAAAAAATTTTCATTTACCCTGCTCCATCAACTCCCCCCTTTGGTGATTTTCAATATCACCACAAAACCCAAGTTATACAATTTTTTCAGACAGCATATATCTTTTATCCGTTTGCTTTTGTTAGTTTACACAACTGTATCCCTTTCAACTTGTCTCTTCGTCTTCTTGTACATGTTCTCTTTTATTTCTTCTAACTCTATTTCACCCATTTCTCTCTCTCTCTCCTTGTTTATCATGTTTTCTTTTTCTATTTTCTTTTTTCTTCTTCTTCTCTTTATACATGTGATTACAAGCTTTAGTACTAAAATTATTAATATTATCATGGTTGCTATTATTATAACTTTCCCTATTATTAATCCACTCATTCTTGTTAACCAATTTATTACTGAAGAAAACCCTTTACCAAGTTTTCCAAAAGCACTTTCAACCTCCAGTGGAACAAGTTCTTTGTGCAAACTTGTAATATTTGTTATATACTTCTGTATATTTTCACTTTTATCTGGAATGTAAGTGCAACAATGTTGAACTTTCAGCATTCCACAGACTCCACCCTCTTTTGCCAAAAGAATGTCAAGGGCAAGTCGATTTTGCATCACCATAGCTCTCATGGCGACCATCTCGGTATTGACCATCAAGAACCCTCCAGCAGTATCTGTAGATAAACGATCTACCACTGTGGATAATTTCCGAATTCTAAATGCATTCAAAGATATTCCCACTGCTGGTATCAATGCGCCAAAAATATCACCTACTATTTCTGAAAAACTTTCCCTTTTTCTACGTGTAAAGGTATTTATCATTTTGTGTGTTCCTTTTTCTTTTCTATCCATATGAAAAATCTTTGGAAAGACCAGGCCTAAATAACATGACCCATACCAATGGTCCGGCAACCTATAATAAGCCCTATGTCCGCAAACATAATAGATCCCTGGAAATATTGGATCTTTTCCCCCTTTGAATCCCCATCCGCCTAAGATTTGATAATTGTCATGGCAAATACTGGAACCCACAAAATAATTGTCATATCTTGTCTTATTTCTTCTAATGCACAACCTTCCCTGTTGGGGCCAATCCAGAGTCATAGCTGCATTTGTCTTTTTCTTGTCATGATTGTCTTCCTCAAACGCCCAAAGAGGTGTTTTTGTCTCTTCTATCACTTTTCTTTGAAATTTCACTCTTCTCTCTTCAACCATTTCTAAAAATACTTTTTCTTCCTTCTTTAACTCACAGGTAAGGTTGTATTTAACTATATTATCTAATGTTAAAATCTTATCTTCTAAAAAATATTCACCAAACGTTTTTCCCTCTTTTATTTTGTTTAGCTCGGGAACTACAGAAACTTTCGCAAAAATCTTATCTATGTCAGTGTAATAATATTCTAATCTACCTGTTTTATAAAATAAACTTGCTAAAACACTACATGTTATTCCATACGTCAAAGGAAGGTGATGATAAGTCACACCCTCTGCTACAGTTGCAGGCAACTGCATACAAACATAGCAATCTCTTACATCCATTGTTTCGACATACTCATATAATAATTTAGTAAAAACATTCTTAGAAAAATCTGTTATTGATTTGTCCTTGTGTAATTCTGCACTACTTTTTAATATAACTGTTTCTTGAGTGTTAGCTCCTTTTTCTTTCTCGGTGTTATTAGAAGTTTCTACTACAGCTAAACTAATTGGAATAGTGATTGCTAAAACCACCCATACTGTCATTAATAATCCTGTACAAAAGCAGCACATCTTACACCATCTACTTAAAAACTCACATTTACATTTTCTATCTCTAGTATTCTCCATTTTGTTTTATAACCTTATTTATTTGTTTTCCAGAAAATTGTGTCACTACACCTCAGGAATGACTTATTTGCCACTCTGTACTCCAATGTTTTGTCTTTGCTTGGTACTTTCTTTTAATTCTTTTTCAGAATTCTTTCTTTGTCATATTCGTCAGATCCAGTGTTTTGTCAAGTCCGGTAGAAACTGTTTAAACTTCTTCAGGTTTGTTGCACCTCACCTTCACCCATTAGGTTTCTTTGTTCTGGGTTCTCGTGAGTGTTCTTTTCTTCTTTGATATCAGTCAAAGCAAGATACAACCATTCAGGCGATCTATACTTCGGATTTACCTTCTTTACTCTTTTCGTTTTCTGCAAGTGTTTTCCACCTTGTTTTTCTTGCTCTCTCTGACTTGTTATTTCATTCACTTGTTCAGCACTTTTCCCATCTAACCTTATGATTCTGTATCTTAATTTTCTTACTTCGTTGGGCCAATTGTCTCCTTTTCTTGGCCTTTTTGCCTCACTTCCTTTTTCCTCTCTTTCTGTTTTCCAATTTCTTTTTCTTGACTCTAGTTTTTGGTTTCTTTCTTCTCCACTTTCTTCAGACTCTGTTTCAATTCTTTCGTTATTGCCTCTTATTTTGAAACTTATAATTTCATTTTCTTCCTCTACTTGTGGTTCTTTTCTTATCTTCCTTCGTTCACCTATTTCTGTCCCTCCTCGAGGTTCTTCCGAATTTGTGTCAGTCTCTCTATCTGCTTCTAAATTTCCCTGTTCTTTTGTTTGACTATTTGTCCCTATTGCTCCTCGGGGATCTTCCGAATTTTCTAATTTTCTGTTTGAAACTCTCCCTTCTTCATCTATTAATATTATCTCCGGAGGATTTTTACCACAACTTGTACTTGGTTGCTCACTGTTACTATCTTCTGGCTCAGTTTCTTCTCTTATGCTTTCAAATTTCCAATTTCTTTTCAGAATTTCTTCACAATCCGAATGATCTGTATCAGATTCTGAACTGGTATCTGATATTTCCAGATGTCGACTTACAGGTCGATCTTCAAGTTCTGGAACTTCAGCTATTTCCTCTACTTCTTCTGTCGTTGCACTTGTAGTTGGGTCTTCCAGATGTCGACTTACAGGTCGATCTTCAGGTTCTGGCACCCTGTTTGTTTCTTCTTCTGCTTCTGATGCTGAACTGTTATCCAATACTTCCAGATGTCGACTCACATGTCGATCTTCAGGTTCTGGAACTCTGATGGTGTGACTGGCATGCACCCAGTGTTTCACTCCTGCACACTTGACTGCAGTGGTTGTCACCAGGATCACTTGTCGTGGTTCGTCCCAGCGAGGAACCAAACAGTTTCTTCTCCTGTGGACTTTTATGCGGACCCAATCTCCTGGATTCAAGTCGTGAGCTGGTTTTCTTTCAAGAGTGGTCGCATCCGGTCCAACCTGATGAAACACAGAACGCACCACATCAGCCAATCCTTTGCAATAATCCAGCACTAGATCATCAGTTATAGTCAGTAGTTTGTTGACAGGTACTTGGGCTTGTCTCATTGCTCGTCCCATAATTATTTCATGGGGACTGAGTCCAGTTTTCCTTTCCGGAATACTTCTGATTGTCATTAAAACTAATGGCAAGGCATCTGGCCATTTGAGTCCTGTAGCTTGACACATTTTTCCTAACCTGTTCTTAATTGTTCCATTCACTTGCTCTACTATTCCAGAAGCCTCTGGTCTGTATGCACAATGCAGTTTCTGTTTAATACTAAGTGCTTCACAAATCAGTTTAACTAACTCATTTTGGAAATGTGTTCCTCTATCTGTTTCAATCGTGACTGGAAAACCATACCTCGGAATGAATTCTCGCAGCATAAGTTTTGCTACCGTTATTCCGTCATTCCTTCTGGTTGGGTATGCTTCCACCCAACGGGAAAACAAACAGAAGACCACTAGGACATACCTTAGTCTGTTGCAAGGTGGCATTTCAATCAAATCCATTTGCATTCTAGTGAACGGACCTCCTTCTCGTCCTATTGTTCCTAGACTCACTACTGTCTTCCTTCCTGGATTTAACTGTTGACAAATAAGACATCTCTGACAAAGACTCTCAGCTATGGCTCTGAATTTTGGATTATACCATGTTTGTTTAAAAAGTCTGATCATTGAATCTCTCCCAATATGGGCTTGTCCATGGTACATCCGTGCCATGTCAGAAATCATGCTATCAGGCATAACTGGTCTTTCATCTCTGTAAACCCAAACATCATTTTCTTCATGTTTTCTACATCCTGCTTTTATCCATGTATCTTTTTCCTCATCATCTGCTGCTTCCTGTAACTGTCTCACCTCATCCCATGTCTCAACTGGGTTAGTAAAAAGCAAAGGACAAGAAATATGCTCTCTTTCTCGACTTTTGTTTAAAGAAACCACATTCTTTGCACAGTACTGTGCAATCTCGTCAGCATATTTATTACCAACAGTTATGTAGTCTTCCCCATTTTTATGTGCATTGCACTTCACAACAGCAATCTGTTTAGGCAGCTGTATCGCCTCAAGCAACCTTTTCACAAAATCTCCAGTTCTAATTGGCGTTCCTGCAGACATCAAGAAACCTCTTTGTGACCAAATCTGACCAAAGTCATGCACCACCCCAAAGCCGTACTGGCTATCTGTCACAATCGTAACCCGTACATTTCTTCCCAACTTGCATGCTTGAATCAGAGCTACTAGTTCTGCGACTTGGGCAGACCGTATCCCTTTCAGACAAGATGCTTCCATTACAGTTGCTACTGTGCAAACCGCATATGCTGCACTTAGAACTCCATCACTCGTTCTCAAACATGAGCCATCCACAAACAGAATATAATCTGATTCCTTTAAAGGCTCATCACGTATGTCTGATCTTGGTTTTGTACAATATTCAAGCACATTCAGACAATCGTGATCTACTTCATCCATTTCAATTATACTTTCTTCATCTGGTAAAGATGTCGAAGGATTCACATTCATACATCTGTCAATGGTCACATTATCTGCACTCAAAATTACTTTTTCATACCTAGTCAGCCGACTATGTGTCATGTATTGGGTTTTCGTTCTTGTCAAGAGAATTTCCACAGAATGGGGAACATATACTCTCAGTGGATATCCCATCACTATGCCTTCACTCTGTTCCAGACTCACACAAGTAGCAGCAACTGCTTTCAAACATCCAGGCAACGCTTTCGCTACAGGGTCTAAAACAGCTGAAAAATATGCAATTGGTCTTTTCATAGTTTCATGTCTCTGTACCAAAACTGAAAATGCACATCCATCTCTTTCACTGCAATACAGCTCAAAATCTTTCTCATAGTCAGGCATTCCTAATGCTGGAGCCTCACACAATTTCTTTTTCAGCTCTCTGAATGCTTTCATTTCTTCATCATTCATTTCAAATGGATCTTTAACATCCTTCTTTGTCAGTTTTTGCAACGGTTTAGCAATCAGCGAAAAACCGCTTATCCATTGTCGACAATATCCAACCATTCCCAGAAACATTCTTACCTCTCTTTGCGTCATTGGAGCTCTCATTCCTTGAATCATTTTTATTCTTTCAGTCGTTACCTTTCGCACTCCTTTCTCAATTTTATGCCCTAAATACTGGACTTCTTGTTGACAAAACTGCAATTTTGATGGGGACACTTTATGTCCTCTTTTTGCTAAATGATTCAGCAAAGCAATTGTATCATTGACACATGCTTCCTTCGTTTTTGATGCCACCAGTAGGTCATCAATATACTGAACCATCACTGACTTTTCTGGCATTTTTAAATCTTCCAACGATTTCTTTAGAATCTGATTAAAGATTGAGGGACTTTCTGTGTACCCTTGAGGAATTCGGCACCATGCCAAAATACGCTCTCCAAACCTAAACGCAAATAATGGCTGGCTATCTGGATGCAATGGAATAGAGAAAAATGCATGACATAAATCAATTACTGTGTACCATTCTGCTTCACGTGGAATCTGGTATAGAATCACAGCAGGGTTCGGTACTATTGGGCAACAAGGCACAACAATTTTGTTTACCTTCCTCAAATCCTGTACAATTCTATATGTTCCGTTTGGCTTTTTCAGTCCCATTATTGGCGAATTACATGGACTGCTCATGATTTCTTTTAGAATCCCTTGTTCAATCATTTTATTTATTACTGACATTATTCCTTCAATTATTTCTGGTGTCAATTTATACTGGGGCGTATTTGGGTAACTCGTTCCCTCTTTCACTGTTATTTTAACGGGATCTACTTCTTTCATTAATCCTACATCTTCTCCTGTAAAGTCCCACACTTCTTCTTTCACTGTCTTTTTCAATTCAATTGGGATTTTCTCTGCATCAAATACAGGAAACAAATCATTTACTTCTGGTTCTAAATTCACCATTGTCATTTTATACAGCACATCTTCATCAGGGGTCTGAAATGCAATTCCGTCTGGGGTACAATAGATAGTGCAATTCATCTTGCACAATAAATCGCGTCCTAAAAGGTTCACGGGACTACAATCGCATACCACAAATCGGTGCATTTCACTAAATGGACCAATTCTTACCTCCACTAATTTAGTAAGAGGCGTCTTAATTTGCTGATTTGAAACTCCAACTACTTGGATATGTTCACCTGAGAGAGGAAGGTTTGGAATTTCCACTGACCTAACAGTAGAACGGGTAGCTCCAGTGTCAACAAGGAATGTTACATTTGCACCATTCACTTCTCCATCCACAAATGGACCAGACTGATCTACCTCTAGAGTTGCGCCAAGCACGCACTCTTCCCCCTCTCCTAGGCACCGTCAGAAACTTTCATCCGTGTCATCCTCATCCTGTCGTAACCAATATTGAGAAATTGCAGCTGCACGCGGCAACTGTGTTACCTGTTCTCCTCCGTAGAATCCTGTTTCTGCACTGTATTTCTGTTGGTTAACACTCTTGGGAAGTGGTGGTTGTGGCACCTGACTTTGTTGAGTAACTACCTCACTCTGCACCTGTGAATTTAATGATTGATTTTCCACATTAGGTTTTGGAGGAAATTTACACTCGTTTCTCCAATGCCCTAGCTTTCCGCAGTTGTGGCATGGCCACTTTTTCTTTGCCTCATCTATACTCATTTGTCCTTTTCCTTTACCTATATTTGGTCGAGATCTAACCTGTCCTGCTTCATTACCGGTATTACTCAATTGAGCTTCTTGCTTCTCTGCAACTTTCACCTGTGCCCACATGGCTTTTTCTTTCAGTTTTCGCTGTCTACTCTCAATATCATCACTGCAATACTTAGCATATCTCAAAACCTCATCCACTGTGCTATTCTGCCAGCAAATCATATGCTGCTTAATCATTTCACTTAACTCTGGTTTCAATCCATACACAAATCTATATACAAAATGACTCATATCCTTCTCATTTAGTGTCTCATAACCACTGTACTGTTTGAAAACCAACAACAGCCTCTCGTAATAAGCATGCACTGATTCTTTACTTTCTTGTGTTGTTCTGTCTATTTTTACCCAATCTGTTTCTTTTGGCGGAATCTTATTCTTCAAAAAGGTAATTACTTGGTCATACTTCCTCATCACTTCTGGTCCTGGCGCTCCTGTTTTAGCATCCCTTGGATATTCTACAGTTGGCCAATCAATAGTAATCTTACATTCTGTCCACAAATCAGCTGGCACTACTATATCAAACAATCCATCCAAGTCTATCCACAACACTTTTGACACCTTAACAAATATTTCCACTTGTCTGTACCATTCTACTGGCTTCTCTCTCAACTTTGGGAAGTCATTTGTAAATGACAGTATATCCTGTCTAGTCCATGGAACATGCACATAACTACCACCTGGAGTTTCTCTCATCGGGTACTCCCTTACCTGGTTCCTTATCTGTCATTGCAAAAGCCAAAGATGCTTTATCTGTTGTTTTCTCGTTCTTTTTCGTCCATCTATTTCTCCATCTATCCACATCACCCCATTTTCTCAATAAAACAATTAACTCCTTTATTTGGGTCAGTCTTCCTGATGTGTTCAAATTCTCTATATCTTTCTCACAAAAATCTACTCTGTATGGTTTCTGCAACGTTCTTACTTTTACAAACTCTACTCCTAGTTCATTTGCTGTCTCTTCCAATTTGTCATGTAAATTTCTAGCTCTCCATGTAAGACTTTTGCACAAAAACATAATCTCATCATCCTGATAATTTTTTAATTTTTCTGTACCAATTGTTCCTAAAATCAATTCTTCCATGTCTATTTTCAACCTAATTACATCTAATGGTTTTACTTCTGTTTCTTTTGTTTTTAGCGTTTTCATCCATTCATTTAACTCATCTGGAGTCGGACCTACAGGCGTACTATTTAATTCTATCCAATTGCTACTTCTTTCTGGTGTCCCTGATGCAGACTCCGTCACCATAGGTATTCTCCTAATCTCATTCTCATTTATCGTCAAATTAGTAGGTGGGCTTGGTCTATAGGTACTAGCCAAATGGTGTGCACCTTCATTATTCAATTCCATCCCTTCTCTTTTTCTTTGCAAATGTGAATTCATGGGAATCACTAAAGAACGTTCATCAATTTTCTGATTCTCAAAAATTGGCATCACTGGACCTATTGTTACTGGTACAGTTACAGCTTCCATATTCTTTGTCAATGCTCTTATTTTCTCAGTCAATTCTCTTGTGGTTTTTGCTAATTCAGTTGCATTGTCACTTTCTATCTCTTCACTTTGTGAAGTTTTTAATTGATCTTGTGACCTATTTATCTCATCTCTTCGTTCGGGATTTTTATTCCTCCCAGTTTCCATTGGCGGTGCATTAGGTGTCACCACCGCAGAAGTCTGTTGGTATGGAGGTGGGTTTCTGTTTAAAATATCTTCCAGCAATTCGTCATCCGTTTCACTACCACAATACACATACTTTTCTATAACTACATGTTTCTTTTTCTCTGTACACTTTCTCTTTGCTTCTTCCTCAACTGTAAAAGCTGGAAACAAACCTCCGGTCATATTTGCACATCTCCAACGCTTTATTCTGTCCTCATGATTTACTCCCCATAACCTTACAGGCACAAACTCAGGATTCTTTAATCCTCTGAATCTCTCTCGCTCATACATCTCATCTTCCCATTCCGTTAAAGCTTCAAACTGTGTCGGTCTAGGTCTAGGTTCTAACATTGCCATCTTTTCTCTCAAGTTTTGTAGTACAGCTACATTAAATGAACCATTCTCAGGGAAAGCCAATGCTCCATCATTTTTGGTATATTTTGTCCAATTTTCTAACCATATGCATGTATGATATCCATATTTCAGCATCATATGCGAAGCTGGTGATTTCGAGCGGAGGAATTATTTGTCCCTCTCTAGTCACTACCTTTTTGTCTTTCTTAAAGAAGTTCTTAACTTTCGACATCCATGACGTTTTCTCTCTACCATACTCATAATACGACATGATTCACAATCGCTTTTTCTCCTCAAACGATCCGCAACTCAACACTGTTCTCTATGCGTTATTTCAACCAATACTAGCGCGACTCACACCAAAGCTCCAATCAGAGTGATTTCTGTCTACCGCGCACTGACCAATCCCAGCGCGGCTTTTGTCTACGTCAGTTCTGCTCCTGTTTCCGTGTGACTAACGCACTGTCCAATCCCAGCGCGACTCTTGTCTACGTCACTTCTGCTCTTGACCCCTCCTTTACAAAATTTATCGGCAATTTCTTTTTCGACAATTCTTCGTTAGTTACAACATTTAAAACACATTTCCATTGTCTGATTCGCTAAACCGAAGAGATAGTTCTGACCATTTACACAAGAACTCTGTATTTTCCAGTAGGCAGCGCTTACTTCTACCCTACCACAGAATTTTCAGTTTCGCCGATAAAGTAGCACTTCCCTCTACCTTACCCTTCTTTCAAGCAAACAGTAAACCCGTTTCTCTGGGGATAAAACACATGTGGAGACTATACTGCTCCTGAGAATTAAGGCCAGAGTTTCACAAGAAAACCGATCACTATTTCACTCACACACCTTTTATACGGAAAATGTCCCTATCATAACACAACCTGTGTTATCACCAATATGAACTCAGACAATGCACCATTCCATGTGACTTCTCTTGCCACACGTGTACCACTTCCTACTTCCCGGAAGCGTGAAAACTTACATATAACATAACGCGACTCAACATAAAGTGTTAGACATGAACTTATCAATAATCAATAATCAATAATCACCAAACTAATCTATAGTAACCATAACTCTGCTACCAAGAAATCTGATCCAGCGCTAACAATAACAATTATTCTCCTATATGCTTCGGTCATCCAGGTGCAACTATTCCTCCAACACACAAACTATATCCATATGACGGTGGGGCCCATAACACCGCACATACATTCACTTACTCATTTATTCCCTGGATTTCCTCTGTCCTTAACCTAGGAGAAAAACGATTCGCTGGAAGGAGACGGGATACCTCTTTTAACATGACATAATGTTTCTCATTCGCTTTAAGGTATTCCGCTCATTGGTCGATGGACCAACTAGTAGGAATCAGTTGATGGTGATTAAGACCAGCTCAATCACAATAAACTCTTTATCAATTTACCTTAATCATTGAGCTAAAGAATCACTGAGTCATTTGTTTAAAGAATAATAAAGTTTATATAAAGTTTCGAAGCAAGAAATGAGGTTAAGCTTATTATTCAGATTATTACATTTATCATCAATATAAGAATAAATTGAAATTGCAATGCATATCTATTAGACGGAAAAATAAGGTTGTCATAGTAAGAACTCTAAAAGATCAATCTATTTGTCTTGGGAAAATCTAATAGTTCTAAATAAAAAATCTATCAGGAATAAAAAAAAGGTTCTCCTAAAGCAGCATCTTATACTCAACTGGAAAATAAAAATAGCAGCAGCAGCATCAGTTCGTCAGCATCAGCAACTGCAACTTCACCCATCTACAGCATCTAACTTCTTCAGCATCTCACTCTCCAGCATCTGCTCTCCAGCAACTAACCCCTCCCACCAAGAGTAGGTCTTCTTATACCCTAATTCTAGCTTACTGAATAAAAATGTTGCATCTCCATGGCGTGATTCTTTCTCATTGGTTCACTCAGGCCCATATACATTTTAATCAAACTTCCTTGTCTTAACCAGTTCCTTGTGGAATGTCCATGCTTGCATCGTTTCCCACAGTTCATGACATTGCTCATCCGTTTCGATCAGTCCAATTTGTATCTTTTTCTGCTACTTTTTAGATTCAACAGTTCCGTCCATTTATTCAGTTTGACTTCTCACGCTTCTTGCTGATCATCTTGGCACACATCTGCTCAGAAAGGTCACAATAGCCTTGACCATACTTCCGTCTTAGCCTCTCAGCACGAACACGTGATCATCCTTTTCCACAGCCTCTCTCCTCTACCACACGGTTTCTTGGACATGCGTACTCTAGCAAATGGCGGCCATTTTATATCGCTGCTCGACAGGCCTAAGTGCACTATTTTCAAAGATAAACAAAATATTGTTAAAATAAAGAATATAAACCCTTTCGTTTCCCTCCCGTCTTTCTACGTACCCCAATTAGGTATTACCTAGCAAAAAGCAACATATAAAGCCGTCCCTTACTTACCATCGCTTTATTTTGCAACCACACGTTTTATTTAAAAAGCACAGATCATGCGTTTATTATTTTATTAGTACGCAAATATTATGTTATGTTAGACACGTAAACAATTATAAGTTGATTATTTTGCACACAAAATAGCGTGTTACCTTTAACCCTTCACATGTAACATACTTTGTTGGTTATTTACTTAAACGAACATGTTTATTAATTATTTTACGAAAATTATTAGGAGGTTAAAATGTTTTCATTTACCCTGCTCCATCACCCACATTGTTAAATGGGAATATTACACCTCTAGTCAGACTGATTTGCTCTTTTGGGTTTTCAATAGTTTCATTCGCAGATGATCCCCAAATTGTTGTGGCCATTTTAAGTGACATTCAGAAGGAAGATAATAGGTTTCATAATTGTATGACAGAAATCGTAAAGGTGAAAAATAATTGTCTTAACATCAACACTTGAAAAACGGAAGTCCTTCTGCTTTGCAATTATATTTCTTTCTGGTCCCCTTCTTGGTGGCATCAGGAGTTAGGCACTCTACCGTCCCTTTCTAGAAAGGCAAAATACTTAGGAGTGCTTTTTGATAATAAACTGAGTTTCTCGGATCAAATTAATCAGGTCTCTTCCTCTTGTTTTTACATTTTGAGAATACTGAAAAAACTCTTTCCTTGCATTTCTTTTGAGCTGAAGAAAACAGTAATAGTTGCCTTGGTCTGAACAAGAATCGACTAATGCAATGCTCTTTATGTCAATTTGCAACACCAACTTCTGAATAAACTCCAAACTCTTCAAAATGCAGATGCGTGGCTTCTTATTCGCATCCCCAAGTTACAGTCGGTATTCCAAGCTTTACCTAAGTTACATTGGCTTCCTGTAAAAAAAATGATCTGTTTTTAAGGCTTTGTGTATTGCTCATAAGGCTCTACATAATCGCGGTCCTAAATATATTAAATTTAGATTCCAGTTATATGTTCCCAATAAAGAGCTATGCTCCTCATCTGCAAGAAATGTGTTGATACCTAAAGTGAGAAGGACATCACGGGGAGGCAGAAGTTTTACTTTTGCCACTGAAGAATTGTGGAATAGTCTTCCTCTGCATATTAAATAGCAGACTAATCATATGCACTTCACAAAAGCACTGAAAACCTGATTGTTTTTAAATTAATATGTTCCATTAGAGGTCATAGTTCATCCATGGCAGTTGCTAGTGCCAAGACGCCTAAGCTTATTGGTGCACTTTATAAAAATGTAATTCATTCATTCATAACAAGCTCCAGAGGCTCCCTGCAACTGCCCAGCAGACCTGCTGCCTGGATCTGCTTGAGCCCAGCTGGCCTCCGCTGAAGTGCGTTCCTGACCCCCTGGTGGTGTCCCTCAGGTCCTGGACCCTTGGTGTGGCTTAGCTGAGCTTCTCTGAAGTTTTTGGGCTCTTCGCAAATGCAAACAGGCCCATTAACGCCAAGACCACGCTGCCTGTGCCAACTGCCAAAGCGAAGTTCTGGCAAACCAACTGTCAGTGACGCCAACAGGCTCTTCGCGCTATAGCAACGACCATCCGGAATGCCCGGCCAGCCTTTCACACTACTTCGACAGACACTTGCGATGCTTTCCCTGCTCCTCAGGAGCCCGTCCACCGCTAACAGAACTCTTGGTGCTGGACTGAGAATGCAACTCTTTCAGTGGGACTAACCTGGTCCCTGCATCTGACCTGTGCGCCATCGTGGTCGGCCTGAACTTGTGACTTTCTCCTGGTCTATCATGGCCACATAGTCGCGAGTGGCACTTTGTGATCCTAGGTGTTATTTTCACAGAAGTCTTTAAAACTGCAGGTCTCCGGTTCTACTGATTGGGTTCTTTGAAATTTTGGTGTGGGATATTTCATGTGTTGTGTTTTCAATTTATTATTGTTTGAAGTGCTGCATAAATACTTTACACCTTGCCTCTAGGTTAAGCCTGACTGCTCTGTGCCAAGCTACCAGAGGGTTGAACACAGGTTAATTTGGGGTTGCTTGTAACTTCACCCTGACAGAGATTGTGGTTACTACTTGGGTAGGAGTCCGCACACCTCAAGCAGTAACCCATTTTCTGGCACTACTTTTTGTGGTAAACTGGTCACTATATATATTTAAGCTCTAGATACGAAAGATGAGCAAGTTAAAACCTCTTAGTGATATGAGAATGATGGGAAAAACTGACACAGACATAGCAGATTCGACTCAGGTATGCCCAGTCCCAACTACCAACTCAAGAATGCATTTGAGGGGTGCTACACCCTAAATACCCATCCCACCCCACGGGAAGCAACACCCCTGCCCATCCCACCTGGGCCTGGTAGTTCTGGTAACTCATGGCTGCGGTCATGTATAACACAACAGTCTAGAGTCCCTGTCCTGAGGTCACTTATTCTAAATGTATCTTCACTGCACGCACTCTTTTTCATCTCTGCTACAAGAAGACTTGGTTGTCAAATTGGTGCATGTGGACAGGGCTCCATATTTCTAATCCTCACCTTTTGCAAATTATTTTATCAAGTGACTGATGGTACTAAGCCAGAGTCTCAAATCGTGGAGGACGCGCAGGAGCAGGTGAGCCGAGTCATGGCCCAGCTTGGCTGTAAGAGTCCATGCTTAAGCTGACCATGAAAATATTTGGCATGTTTATCATGCAAAAAACATAATGTAAAAGTATTAAATATTCTCTAAAAATGTAAAAAGTGTATCTCTGTAACTTACAGCAGTGTTTCACCTTTTTACATCCAATTATATCACTGCATAGACAGACATTTGTGATGATAAAGAAAAAGGAGGCTCTGGGAAATAAAATATTTACATAATGTCGCACAATTTGGACAAGCAGGGTAAACAGTTTTTATTCCTGGATATCTGGGTTCACATTTTGAAATTCGCCCACCAGATGGGTATCTCTGTCACTCTCCTGTTTGCATCAAAGGTCACTGTTTTGTCTTTCACTCTTAGTTTAAAAACAGAAAAACCGACACAGAGATGGCAGACCCAACTCAGGGCCCCCAGACCCAACTACCAAGCCAAGAATGCATTTATTTGGGGATGTCACATCCCAAACACCCCAACCCCTAAAACTATGCCCCTGCAAGCAAGCCTTGAACACTGTTCTGAAGATATACACGAGCACAGATCACAGCACAACAGGACAATATCCGCAAACACTCATACTAAGGACATGGAGGGCATACTTGACTTGAAAGATGGACTGCTTGACACTTGGAAGGAAAAATCCCCAGGGGAGACGAAAATGAACTACGTAATCGAGGTATAGACATGAGAAGGAAACATGAAGGAATATGCAAATCCACAAAGATAAGTCAAAGAGTCGAATATCAAAGAAGGAGGCTGGGTATTAGTCAAACGAGAACAGAGGAGGACATCAGATGCCAAATATGCAAGCTAACCCTTACAACTAATCACCCCGAAGGGAATCATGCTTACATCTGGTGAATGTATGAAAATAGCCAAGAACATATCCTACTAACAGAAGTATCACCATTCAACCAACACTGCTCAGCGGAATCCAAAAGACCACTACAGAATCATGTCATCAGATGAATACACAGCCAGTGATCAGAAGGACTGTCTCAACACCCAGAATCCGGAAGGCCTAAGAAACCAGCCATGCATCTGAGATGCTTGAGAAGATCAAGGAAGAAACCAGTGAAACTCATAAATGAAATCTAAAAGAGGGGCACATCCACTAATGGACCAACACTGCTTCTCTCAAAACTGGGGGAAGACTCTTCAAGTGTGAAGGGGGAGATGTCAGGTCTGTGACAATAAGGAAATAAGCATACATAGCGAACATCACTATCCTGGTGACACTGAGGTGACCATCGGCAACTGGTAATCACTTCCGGTAACGGGCAGGGACAGGCAGTGAAGGAGGTCAAGGACATGGACAGTGGAAAGAACAGGAATTAAGGAATAGCACATGGTGTGAGGATAGCTCTACTATAAGTGGAGTCATCCAAGTATTAGAATGGGTGCATTTAATAAAGAAAGATTGACCTACGAAGATGCCCATGGTGGTTTCACAGTGAGGAGTGGTCAGCGGGGCACCACAAGAATCCAGCATGGCAGCACAATAATTCCTCATGTGTTCCATTCCTCAATGCCTTGAATGAGGAATTCCTGTTTTTCAGGGCACTTGGCCTGCATTCTTCTCTTCTTCCAAACGAAGGCAGGCAGATGTGGAAAGAGCAGAGTTAAGAAAGTTTTGATCTTATTACTCCAGGACTGAGTAAAAGGAATTTTACTCATCCCTAATTTGAAGGCGCAGGGGAGCAATGGAGGAGCGGATAAAGTCAATGCCAGAGTGGGGGGTGGGGGGGAGGGAGGGCAGCAACAACTGGGAGCAGGGACTTAAGGGAGCTAGGTGGTATTTGGAGGTTGACGAATAAATAAAAAATAAGACGGACTTGGAGGGGGGGCAAGAAGAAATGGATGAGGTGGGGGGAGGGGCAGAGCAACACAGAGAGAGTGGAGATATTTGAGGGTGGGGGGATCAGCCCATCAGTGAGGGAGCAAAAACTCATATACTTTAACGAAGTGCTAAAGCAAAAGAAAAATGGAGCTCCCAAGATGCGAACAAATAATCCAAACAAAACGATGGTGAAGAAGACATGAAGACATGCTCCAGGGAAGGAAAAAACACAAAAAAGAGAAAGGACAGCCATTGATTAAGAAGCAAGGAAATGGGAGTGACAAGAAAGTCAGCCAGTGATAAGCAGGGGGTGGCATAGTGCATTTGTATTTTCCACAACAGTTCTCGCTTATAAAAGCTGTCTATAGGTGAGACTTAAAAATGGACGTCCTGGAGTGCACTGCACATTTCTACTTAGCCCATATATATTCAGATTTGCTTCAACTAATGTAATTGAATGCAAACTGGACGCAAACTCTGTGTCACCACACTTGTTAGTTAATACGCAAGAGTTCAATATGCTCACACAAGAGTTTAACAGACCCAATCTCTGTGTGGCCAAAAGAAGGGGGTGGGTTTCAAATTATAAATAACACAGTCAACAGAAGGAGATAGCAGAGTGTACCTCTTTAACGCTCATTGACAGATTGACAGAACTCTCCTACTTGAGTGTTTTGGTCCCAAAGCACGCAAAACAGTGATGGATGGAATGCTTAATTAATCTCAGCCGCTGCTAATCACTCAGGCCGCATCCCAATCCATCATTATTTTGCACACCATGCCACCTCAATTTGGACCCAGCTATATGCAAATCAGTCTTGACACTGCTCCAATCAGAACAGTCCAGCCCAAACTGCCAAGTCAGGTCCTCCCAGAACCAGAACGCAAGCATCAGAGGACTTATTTCGCCCTAGTTATGGGCTCATCAGCTGGGTACGGTTTGGTTCCAGTGACACAGTGTGCACGGGATGCACGTCTGGGCATACCCGTCCTACTTAGGGCAACTCAATAAGTATACAAGACAGTGATGGATGGAATTATTTAATTAATCTCAGCCACTGGTAATCACTAGGGGCCGCATCCCAGTCCATCGTTATTTGGCACACTAGGCCACCTAAGTGGAACGGGTAGAGGTGTGAGAACTTTGCATAATTCCTTTTGCATTCTTACACGAAATGGTAGAAGAATTACGTGGAATTACTTGGAATGGAAATCCAGTTTTAGAGCTATATTTTAGTGCAAAACTTGTCCTTGTGTGACGCTTTTTGCACCAAAAAGAGCAGAACAAAAATGAAGTGTTGCAAGCAACAGACACTCACGTCCTGGTCATTCACATTGTTTCCGTGCTCCTGCAATAGGATTTCTGCATGAACAGTCTTTAATTACGTGACCAGGCGTAAGGTTTAATATTGGGAATTTCGTACAGCATGCATAACGTTAAACGCCTGAAATACGTGGATTTGTTATGCCAGTGTAAAGAAAATTTCACGAGGACCTAGTTTTGGGGTGGGGCATATTCCTTGTGCATGACTGTTTTAAAGGTATTTTGTGTGATGAAAGCATGGCATTAGGGTGCAATGTTCTGACTAATGTACAGAGTTTTCTGATCGTGCAGAC
This sequence comes from Calotriton arnoldi, assembly GCA_963921515.1. Classification (NCBI taxonomy): domain Eukaryota; kingdom Metazoa; phylum Chordata; class Amphibia; order Caudata; family Salamandridae; genus Calotriton; species Calotriton arnoldi. The sequence continues at coordinate 4,246,495 of CAWUFW010000025.1, read as the reverse complement.
AGTACATACAAAATCTAAACCTACTTTATCATGGGAACAAGGTCAACCAGACTGCTTTTTGTGAGGATCTTGGCGCCTTAATTTGAAAATTCCCCTCACATGAAATATTGATTACAAGAGACTTTAATATGAATAAGCTGGTCGACCTGCCTGATACAAACCCAAGGGTCAACCCTTATTCAACTGGTGACATTGCCAGTTGGCTGCTATCTAACAACCTGGTACCCTTGCTAACAGCCACCGCGTCCGCTGGCAACCTCCCACCAACGTTTGAGGAGATCTCCACCATAGACTATACCTTTGCAAGTCCCCTTCTGACGCAACTATGTCTGGCACACACGTGCAGACTCACACAGCAAGTGACCACAACCCAGCAATCATCCAGCTTGACTTGGAGTATCATTCAGCCACTCAGTAAAAACTCTGGGCCTTCCAACTGGTGAGGAAAAGAACACTCTAATACGGAGACTCAAATGGAATAGGTTCTCCCTGGCTCACTTTAACAACTGTAAAACATCCACACTCCAACTGCTGACTCGGTCGGGTTGCCTGCCCTAAGACTGGGATTTAATAACAGAACTATTATACTTTGCCTTAAGGGCACAAAATAACTGTGTGCTCTGGACAGTGAGGAAGCAAGTGAGTAGCACCCACCCGCGGTATACCAGAGGCATATGCGTGGCAATGGCATTGTGGTAATGGTCAAGCGTGGTTATGACTGTGTTGTAATGTCTGTTTCCCATACCAGAGAACTTAAGAAAAGTAAAACATTGCTTAATAATGCAACAAGAAGATACACTTGACAAAAACACCAGATTGACTGCCAATCTTCGGCTAAGTAAACTGAGAAAAGCTCACTGTGCCTTCTTGTGCAATACTATAGCAAGGTATGCAGAATTAGAATGGCTCTAAGTGCATTCACTCTCAAGCTGTAAAAATCAAAACAAATGTTGGCAATACATCAATGAGCTAAGCAACAGTCCCATTGTTAGCGAGAATGGCGACCACTTAGAAAAATTGATTTAGCACGTCATCACACTTTACTCCGAAGCTGACACACAAGGCCACAAAAATAGTGGTTTTAGGAACTGACCATCAGAATCAGACGAGATACATATTCAAGTATGGTTTTCAAAAAGGCAGCTGCGTGTGAAGTCACAAAATCGATCAGAACAAGCAGTGTGCCCGGGCCCAATGACCGACCAGACGTCCTCTTTAAGTCAGATGTTGACTTTTGGATGGATTTACTAACCCCCATTTACACTGCTTGCTTTCAATCAACTGAAGTTCCTCACTCGTGGAAAGGACCAATCCTTCACCTGATAAACAAAAAAAGGGGACCTTACGATCCCAAGCAACTATCACTTGATCGTACTACTAGACTTGGAGGCAAAGCCTATCCTCAAAATTCTACTAAGGGAGTTGGAGCATGGGCATTCAGGGCCAAGATTATCCCCTTCTATCAAACGGTATTTAGAGAACTCTAGACCACACTGGATAACATGGTAGCCCTGTCTTACCTGGCTGACTGCGCCTTTCGACTGTCCAGGCCACCCTTATTTGCTTGTTTTGTTGATTACTCAGCGGCATTCTATTGTCTATAGATCGAAATAAACCATGGGCAAAATTAGTAGATCGGGGAATTCCTTCCATTCTGCTGAAAGCAATTATTTCGCTCTATACAAATACATAGGTCCAAATCAAAATGGAAGGGAGAACTCGGTCACACATCAAATTACAACTATTAGGGGCTTAAAACAAGGTTGCGTCCTTGCACCCATGTTGTTCAAATTTTACACCGCTAATTTAGGGCGCTCACTTGACAAGGCTAAAACTTTTCCTCCTAGGATTGACTCAAGTAGCTTCCCAATAATTCAATATGCGGATGAATTGCTGATTCTCGAACAGACTAAAGTAGGCATGCAACGTGCTATCAACGCATTAAACAAATATGGTGAAGATAATAAGCTGCTGTTTAATGTCAATGAAACTAAGATAATGACCTTTGGGAGGTATAAGAATGAAGCAAAGCTCCGATGGAAGATGGGAAGTCTAACCATTGTGCAAACAACAAGCTATAACCCTCTAGGAGTATGGCTTTCAGACACTGGCAAGCTCAGATAAAACACACCGTAAGGAAGTTTGATGGGGTCACATTTGCATCTAAATTAAACTCTCATCTCTTTGCCACTTCAGCTGCAGCTATCACTCGAGTTAAATGGGCCAAGCTAATACCAACACTCTCATATGGTCACAAAGTCTAGCCAGGGAAGCTCGCTACCACTTTAGACAGATTACAATGCTCTACTTACAGGAGACTATTCCAACTCCTAAAATACATACGCTGTTCATTACTCTGTCTGCAATTTGGTTTAGCTAAGCAAGATCTCGAATGCAAGGCGTCCTTTCTTAAATATTATCATTTGGTACAGTAAGCCAAGTCAGGCACTCTGAACACTGCCCACAAGAGGTCTTCTACAAGTCAGACAATCCTTGGTCACAGTATCTAAAGCAGGCGACCATAGACTTAAAAGTGTAGGCAGATGCCTTAGCCGCCGCCTCCTCAATAACTTACTCAGGCTTAAAAGCCATCCTGACGAAACAGGCCCAATCTCTCTCTCGAGGCAAGCAGACCTTACCTGGGGCCAGGCATGCAGTTTCCCCGCCCCAACTGTAAAATCATATGAAGGAATGGGAATGCAATCATCCTTGAAAGCTGAACTCAGATGAAACTCAAAATTCTCCGTACAATAATGATGGTCTTACCTATCACCAAATTTTTGCACCAGTTCGGGATCAGACTATAGGATTGGCCCTTGTAGATTATGCAACTACAAGACAGAGACTATGCTACATCTACTTTGCTGCTGCTGCCTGGAATTCCTTCATGCACAACACATTTTACTGAAGCCAGTGTTTTTAAAAATCTGGTTATTTTCACCTGCAAGAACGCTTAGAACTTTTGTATGACAACTGATATTCCGATGAACTTGGCGTGTTTCGACAGGTTTCTGAATTTAATTTCCACTTCCATTACTCAGCGGGTGCTAGCCGCAGGCTCATCTTGAACACGGTTGCTGCCACTCTAAGTGTTATATGCTTCTTTTATGGTTTTACTTGTTTTTAAACAAAACTTGCTTGCACCACATGAAACTCTTGGATTCCAATCACATGTAAAATCACCGACAGACAATCTTATTGCACAGATAGTGCAATAAGATTGTCTGTTGGTGATTTTATTAGTCTTTTATTGTATATGTACCAATCTTAACAAATTGACACATTAAAGACTGTTACTTTTACTGTCTGGCTAAAGAGAGTCTTCAGGCATTGACTTGTCTCTCTACAAGCAGTTCATTCGGCTAAAGAGAGTGCAGGTTCACCATCTGAAAATATTTTGACAAAGATCTGACATAAAGTTTGGACGTGCTCATGGTTTATACCACGAATAAACTGACTTTGTTGCCAAATCTTCGCCTTAAAGACAATGTGCAACAAACATGTTAAACCTAGGATGGCTGGAACAAGCAATGAACTCATAAAATTGATTTATTCATCATTGAATTGTAAGATGAAGTGGGGACTTAGGCAGTAGCGCAGCATCAGTGGCGCAACATCAGTAAAAAGTTGTTAAGCAAATACTTCAGTGCCAAATCACTTGAGAAGACCTCCAGCCTATGGCTACAGGCGCAATGCAGAGAAATAACATGTCTGCTACTCAGAAATGAACTGGTAACATAGCCTCCTACTATGGAAGACCTTCAAAGGAACCTGGATCTCCCAGAAACCTACTGTAAAACTGGAGGTTTTGCAGGTCACCCTGAAAGAAACCTAAATTTAGGGCTAAAAATCAATCAAATAAAGTCTAAGGGTGTGATTACGAGTACGGCAGTCTTGGGACAGCTGTACCATCATTGGCAGTCCAACTGCTGCCTCCTCGTTGGCCTGATTACGAGCAGTGAGCTCGAAACACAACAAGAAAGCCACCACCGCCAGGATCTCGGATCCCACGGCAGTGGGGAAAACGGTAGTCTACGGAGGCAGTGCCGGCATTGGCACTGCTGTAGGGATCACGAACTGCCTTTCCGCAGACCTTTTCATGGCGGGGACCCTGCCATGAAAAGGTCGGCATAAAGGCAGGGAAGGAGCCACATAAAAGGGCCTAGGGCGATTCAGCTCATTGGGAATTGTGGCTGGGAGCACATGTTGTGCCCCCCTATGCCTGCACTGTCGTAGGTGCAATGTCTGCCATGCACGCATGGTTCATGGCAACAGTGCAGCCAACGTGCAAGTGGCACTGCAATGCGGCGGCATGTGCTTCAGGCTCTCTCTGTGATCTGAAGCATGCCGCCACCATAGCACCGCCACCGCAACACCACCAGCCCCGCGGCAACCTTGTAACGCGTGGGTCAAGATGCTGCCGGCTTGGCAGCGTTCTCCTGAATGCCACCGCTGAGGGCTGGCAGTCCGCTTACACAAGTCATAATCGGGCCCTAAGTCTTCATTATCAATATTGACATAGGCACAAATAATTACAGGAAAACTTCACATGCTTTCTGAACTAAGTAGAAACCACTTTGAAAATGTAATCTTCAAATAAAACAACTGGAAAAAGTATTTTATAGTAAAGTTCTAACAAGTTATTTCATATATATGTGATGTCTGGTGACCAACAGTAACGCAAAACTACCAAGACAGGAGCAAACGGACATAGAAATCCTTTTCTAGCAGTTGTGCATAAGCAATGAACGTGACAAAAACACATGACACTGTCAGGGAACAAAAACTGAATCTGTCCCACAGTATCCTAGGGTTCTAATTAGGACCCGCTCCAGGCTATAAGAACATCATCCACATGGTGGTTTGCATCACTGCCACTTCCCAGGAGGACATCAGACTCAAATACTACTGCAAGCCCTGAAAAGCAAATGCATCTCTCTCTGGGAAGGGCAGCTAGAGGGAACACGGGGGTCCAGTGTTGTACATCTGTGCCCAGGAACTAAAGGCAAGCAGGCTTCCTCACATCTGTGAGGGTTAGATAACACAGACACTCAAGAGATGCGGACAGAGTGACCACAGACTGCAGACTGGAACAGGTATACATAAACACAAGAGGGAACCCAGAGAGGCCACACTTTGCAGGTAGCTGACAATGGAAAAGCAGAAACTGAGGCATCTTCTCCCACACTGTACAAAGCACACTGACTCAGAGAAACATTCTTTCTGAAGTTGTTTGGTAAGTAAAGTAAAATTTACAAGAAACAGCGAATGAGTAAAACTGCATTCCACTCTCAGGGGAACAAAGAGGCCATTTAAATAGCTGCCTGCCTGACATTTAACATCCTGCCAGTAGGTTATACATGAAGTGCAGCCTCAGGAAATTATTTCAAACCATTTCTGTGCTTGTTTTTACCTTTGTGTCAAAACAGAAAAGGACCAATGCATCAGTCTTTCTGTTTTTACATTGTTTATATGAAAGACCACACTCTGCTACAGCGTGACAAGGGAAAAGCAGAAACTGAAGCATTTTCTCCCACACTGTACAAAGCACACTGACTCAGACAAACATACTTTCTGCCGTTCTTTGATAAGGACAGTAAAATTCACAAGAAAAAGCAAAGAAGTAAAACTGCATTCCATTCTCAGGGGAACAAAAGATCAATTTAAATAGCTAACTGACATATAACATTGTGTCAGTAGCTTATTCATGAAGCATAACCTCAAGCAATTATTATTTTTTTTAAATTGTGCTTGTTTTTACCTTTGTGTCAAAACAGAAAAGGACCAATGCATCAGTCTTGCTGCTTTTACATTGACTATATGACATGAATGAGCTTAGGTAGTACTGGGACAGCTTGTCAAACCAGAACAATTCATTTGAATTTTGGATTTTGTTAGCACGTTTGAATGGTCATTATCACCTACTTTGAAGCTCCCATAGTGCCGATATCGGCCACCCCCCCCCGCTTAGCAGTAAAGTCGCGCTGCAAAATAATCAGTCCACACAAATTTTAAATGGTACTCATTTTATCGACCTCAGAGGGTGAAAGGCTGAGTGGGCAGCACAGCTTCTGATGTGATGTCCTTAAAGAATGGATGCCTCTATGTAATTGCAATATGCCTAACCTTTCTTAAAGGAATGACTAGTGTGCCGGTTGCTACTGCGGTGTTCTGCCCACCATCTTACCAGGCTAGCTTACTTGCTAACAATGGGAGTGGTTTAATGACATTGATGTTTTAAATCTAATAGTCACAGATTCTTATTCCCCACAACCCACCTTATTGTGGGTCCTCTTAGTATAAATTGGAGGGCCCGTGAAGTTTGTGACTGTCTTGGCAGAGCCAGTGGCTACTCTATTCCTATTATTCACATTTCTGGTTCAAGCGTCAGGGTCAGTCATTCCCCATGCCGCTTTGCATGCCCAAAACAATAAAACAAGATGTTGCTTTTGTATTCCGTAGGATGGGACAATGAAGATGTTCCCCCTGCAACTTTAAAATTGCAAGATGCGTTGGCGAGGGAGTCTTTTTACTCATTTACAGGAATGAGTTGCTCCCCACATGTTATGCTCTAGCAAGAACCCACACGAAACCCACTTTGCTGCACCCGACCGCAACGGCAGCCATCACCTCTCTATCGTAAAAGCATTCTCTAGCGATTCAAGGGGAGCTAAAGGCGTCACCCTACCGCCCTGCCCTGCCCGCCGGCCTATAAACCCAGGGGTAAGTGTAAAGCCATGCTTTACCACATTGCCCTCGTAGCCTACGGGAGAAAGTTAGTAACGCAAACGACCATCTTTCTGTGCATGCCTGCAACAATACCGATACATCACCCATGTCAGATAACAACGCAATGTGACATGCAAGGATTGGACTGTGGAGAAATGTTGTCAATGATTGTTAGTTACATAAGGTAAATAAGCAACAACTTATGGCTTCGTTGTAAGAATATTGTACAGATAAATACTACAAAATTAACACTACACCTACAAGCCAGTACTATTGGCGTTGTCAATGCTTGTTAGTTGCAAAAGATAACTAAGCTCCAATTATGGCTTCGTTGCATAGCATACTGAAAATGCTACCATACTGAAATAGTGAGACTGTGAAAGAACTATAGTGAGTCTCTTTAAAGTTACATCAAATGCAGTGAACGGTGGAACTGCTACTGAGTTAATATATATATATGTGGTTTTTTTTTTGTTTCACCACGAGGTTGAGGCCAAATTTGAGCGCTTTGAGACCCCACACAAGCACCCCAGCAGGCGTCACACTCTACCCCCTAGGTGATGCACAGTGAAAAACATGGGGGTGGCCACAACAGAATGCGGCTGGACGCACAGAGCCCAAAACACGTCTATGCCAGGCTCAAATCAAACACGCTGCGATGTCTATTCTCAAATGTAGTGTCACGTCTCATTCACCTCCCAGGTAGGCGCACTCTCTGCTCTGCCCTTACACTGCTGTTCTGGTGTTCAACTCATGTTCTGAGCTTTCACCTCACCTCCGGGAGTCCAGCCTCACCCAGTCCCCTGACTGACTGCTTGTCCTGCCATACCCAGGCAGTGCTAGTCAAGTGTGTCCTCTCTAGACCCCTCACCTGCCCCACTGACAAGCCCTACGAGGCCGCGCAGGGAGCTGCACCAGCCCCATCCGCTCTGGTGACATTAGTTATATGATTCCCGCAAGAGTCTGCTGACTTTCACAGCCTGGTGAAGCTGAAGGAAGATGGACACCGTCCTAGTGAAAAGACGGCCGCAGCCCTAGTGAAAAGGTGACCCCATCTTAATGAAAATACAGCCGACATCCCAAGATACGAACGTTGTTATCCTAATGAAAACCACAGGCGCAGTCCACCTACATGGAGAGATTGGAATTTGAGCAAAAGGCTGCTATCTTGGTGCCTTAATGATAGTAGGCAGACATGTCGAAACCTTCTTTTTTGGCTCGGCTCGTGCATAGCTGCCAAGGTTTCAGATTTCCATGTGTGACATTTTCATAATTTCAGTGCTATTATGAGTGACATTTCAACGAGTATGAGTGACACTTTCTCGCAAGCAAAATAAAACAATGAAGACGAGGGAAATATATAAATATTGCAAATTACAACCATTTGCGCAACAAGACACTCTATATTTGCTCCTCAGTGCGCCCCCGTTTCCCTCTGTTGCAGGGGGTGAAATGTCTGGCAGGCATTAGTGCACTGCGACTAGAGGTGGACATGAGGGAAGTTTGAATGGGGGCTTCTGAAGGCTGTGAAAGGCCCGTCGGCAGCGTTACTGTGCACACTCGAGCTGAGAGACAGGAGGCGTTAATACAGGGATTGGCTGACACTGGGACACAGATGCAGTTGTGCATACTCCAATCGAGAGACAGGAAGGCGTAAAGACATGCATTGACTGACATTGGGACACAGACATAGTAACAGGCATGTATTTACAGACACTGGGATTTAGATAGACACATGGGCATAAAGGCACGGGCAGACCCCCACTACAACTTATTGCAGAAACAGTGTAGAAAGGCTCAGGGAACTCGCACTAAAACTTAGGGACATATACATGGGGCAGCTTAGCATCACTCCAGGCCTGGCCTCTCTCCCGCATCTGGGACCCGGCCCCAACAGGATATGTGAGGTCCCAACTGCAACAACACACTGGTGTCTAGTATTGCCGAGCTGGCCGACAGAAAAACAAAACACATATTGTCAGCCAACGTGTGGCCTGCCTGACGGCAAAATCAATCTGGAGAATACCCTCAGGACTCGGGCCTCTCTCTCCGTGACGTGAGGAAAATGCCGGTCCCCAAAACTGAGTCCAAATGCCCACCACCTGCAGCTACAACCACCGACACAAATAAAGCACCCAAACTCACCTCACTTACTTCAAAATTGAACGTCCGTTCCCCAATGAAACCTCGAAGTACACGCAGTCAAGCAGTGCCTCCTCTCTGTGTGCGCTACAGAGCTGATGGGGCCCCTGGAGGCTGGAACACGGGGGCTGCGGGGCCTAAATTACGTTTTAATCCTGACCCCATGATGCATCCCACCTCTGAGGCTCCTCCAACACTCACCTGATGCCTGGCCTGCAGCTTCAGTGGCAGGCGCGAATGGGCAGCAGGAGACAGGGCAAGGCTAGCCAGGGGTTAGCAATAATTAAATTATTGCCGGCGGCCACGCAGTCCCTCCAAGTCATCTCCGGGATGCCTCACCTCCTCGCGCTCACTTTTAATACTTCTTGGATCTGCTTGACAATGGTTACCAGCACCCTAAGAGAGTGAAGACGACGTGGGGACGTCTGCGCGCCGCGCACCATTTAATTTATAAAAGAGGCCACAGCGAGGTGCAACGACGGCGAGCCTAACGCAAGTTAGGTAAACTATCAGCTTGCTGGCTGCGCGGCCGCGGAGGGGGCCCCTGGAGCGCAGGCCCTCCCCTCCCCGCAACGCGGGGGCTGCGGGGGGCCTGTGTTACGCCCCTGCACGCCACAGCGGGAACTCACTCCCTGACTCAAATTGAGTCCCCCGCCGCTTTTCTGCCTCAGTGCTCACTTCCTCCGAGTGACTAGTTCCTCCGGACGTGACGGCAAGTACGGTCACATCTGGGATTCATTACCATCATGCCCCCTGGTGAGTGCCTGGCTGTGTGAGCCAGTAGGCGCATTTACTGCTGAGAGGGCGCCCCCGCCGCCCCCCCCCCCTCCTTATTGGCAGCAAGAAGAGCAGTGTGTCTAAGCGCGGCGCGGCAGGAATAATTACAGCCAGGACTGCCAGGCAGGCTGAGGCACGATTGTTACATTGTAGCCTGCTGCCTAGCCGCGCTCTCAGCGAGCAGTCAGATCATCGCCGGTGATCATTATATCAGAACTTAGAGCCCAGAGCAGCTACTGGCAGTGGCAGCATGTCTCTCCTCGGAGCAGTAGAGCCCTGCACAGGCGCCGCCGGTGGCGCCAGCTGGCGAGTCGGCAAAATGCGTGACATTGCATTTCAGTGCGGTGATGCGGAACACCGCACTGAAATGCGTGAGTGTCACACCTGAGGCGTGATACTTGGCAGGACTGCTCGTGCTCTTAGAGCCAAGCCAGACAGACCCTTGGCTCGGCTTTTCCCACACATTCTCTAGCTTCAGGCTCTCCCACCTAACATGCATGCGCTGTACATGGCAGACACACGTAACCTCATCATTTGGTACCTCACTGTGTAGGCTTGAGTTACTTGAGGTTAGTGAAATATGTAACATTAGATTTTAATGTGCCTGCTAAGTCAGGATGGTATTCCTGGCGGGCTTCCGTAGATCAGAATTAAAACAAAGATCGACGCATGCGCAGGGACGGAATGTCTGTCTGGCGGCGCGAGGCAGGCAGGGTCCGAGCTGCCTGGGGCTTTACCTCACGCGCCCGTCGAGCCTCCTGGACTCCCTCATCACCACTGTAAGACCCTCTGCAGCAGCGTTTCGTTGGGCGCCTAGCTCCTTCAAGCTGCACCGTCAGAGGTGTGAACCACGAGGATGATTACTGCCCCCTTTGGCTGCTCGTTAAAAAGTGGTAACCAGGGCAGCACAAGGGATGTCTACTGCCAACTTTTTTATTTTGGCGCCGCTCTCTGTTCCCCCATACAATGCCGGACCAGGCATGCCCCAAGACGACCGGGGCAGACTGTGGCAGGACCAATAGGCCCAACTCACCCAATGATAGACATACGAAAGTACCACTCCCATGTCCCCCGCAATCACAATATCCACATATGCTCTATGGAACCTACACTGAGGCTCGAACCCAGGTCCCCAGGACCAAAGTCGACAGCTCTCTCTATTATATCCCACCAAAACAGCCATTGCTTTGGTAGCAAGGCCACGGGACCTCCATACATTCAGCTTTCTTGTCCCCAACGCAAACCAGTAAAAACAGTGCAACAATCCGGAGACCGCAGCCACCAGCCCGGTCCCAACTCCACGTGTTGAACGGCCGGCACAACCCACGCTGCAAACACAACCCTCTTCACAACACAAATCGGGACCCGGGCACCCAGGACAGCCTCAAGCCCCCAGACCGGGAAATGCTTTGCAGTGCAGTTGCTCTTACGAAGCCAAAGTGCTGTTTCAGGACGTTGGACTAAAACCACTTAGGGTAATTACACAGCCCTTAAATAACACTTTTCACTTAACAAAACGGGAGTAAATGACATCAAAGCATGAGGTTTTCAGAGTAGCATTAGTGGGATGCTGTGCGTGAACAGATGGCCAGCCACGCGCTTGCATGTAGGCTCCCAAGTATGCCAGCCCTTGGTGCAGTCCTCTCTACCTCGTGCGCCACTGGAGGAAGCAACAACCAGGAGGTCGGAGCCACAGGGTCCCCAAAAGGGGAAAAGAGGAGGGACGCTGTTCAGCCCAGACAATGGCCCCTCCTGGCCCGCACTCACCGAACTTGAACCCGAACAGAGACCACCACCACAACGAGCCCGGCGAGCCTGGACAGTGTGTCCAGCGGGGAACAAAGAGGATGGGCAGTGGGAGGGGGCAGGTATAAATACTTGTCCCCAGCCCACTGCGCACCGGAAATGACGCCACAGAGGCACCAGACCTAGGAGGGACTCCCAAGGAGGGGGTCCCAGCGACAGGGCGCGGGGATGTGCCTAATGTGGCACTAAGGGGGCCGCCCTCCTACAGGGCCCACTGCGTGCGCCGCGGGCAGCCGCAAATACAACAGTGCATGGGAAGTCGGGGAGGAAGTAAAAGACCACCCCCCCACGCGTACCCACGCGAGTATTGCCCAAGATTGAAACCCCCCCCTCCCAGGAGCTTACTTGAAAGAAGGGTCTAACCCCAAATCACATACATGGAGTAAAATATAGCCATACGTTAAAAGGACCTGGCCTTGAGAAAGGGGTAAGTGATGCAGCTGGGGACAGGTGAAAATGTCACAATTACACCCCGCCTATATTTCGTTATGGACTTGGCAGGCTGCTAGTTCATTTTCTGCTGAGTTACCCCCTTGGTATTTGCATTCATAGGGCAGCAACAATGGCAGCTGTTGCTCATTGTTCCAGCATGAGAAAGTGGTGAATTAAACTGGACAGAGGGCTGGCGTGAGGGTTTACTTATTTAATAACTTTTGATATAGTACTGCTACCAACCCATGTTGGTGACAGAGCTCTTTATATTAAAGGTTAGAGGAGAGGACAGAGCTTGTTTACATGGATCAGGACAATCCAGACCTTGGTAAGGTTCCCTGAGAAGGTGCGTTTGAGAATGGACTATTTTTATAGCAAGGAGTTTTAGTAAGTAAAATAGTTTTGCTTCATGGCGTCCTTTTTTGCATAACAATTCCAATTTTTGTATCAGGGTAATGTATGTTTATGACCTAGTCTACCTCACCTGAACCTTATTCTCAATCTTACCTCAACCTGAAACCTTTCTCACCTCAACTTCACAAATGCCCACCTCTACCTGTCCTCCAATTTTGTAAAGCCACACCCTCAGCTGCGCTTCACTCAGGGGCGGCTCCTCCGCTATGACGGAGGAGTGTCGCAGCACTGCTGCTACCCAGTAGAGGGAACAGTGATAATTTTATTATCATTTTCTTTTTCACCGTTGCCTTTGCTGGGTAGCCGAGTCACGGGGTGAGCTTCAGGAGGAGTTGTGGGCTCTACTAAGTGCGCATAATGGGTTGGCTGGCAGTTTTTGTCTGGCCAAACTGCCATGCACACTTAACATTTCTCCACCCGGCTATGTTGTACAGCCAGGTGGAGAAAAGCTCCCAGGTGCTGTCTGAGCGGCAAACCAGGCCGCTCAGACCAATACCAGCTCTGCTCTCATGATGGGAATAGCATTCCCAGCATGAGAGCAGCGCTAGGATTGGCATCTGGGAGCCTGCGTAGTGTACGCCAGTCGAGGATCGGGAGAGGAAGAATACGGAGCGGGCGCAGCAGACGCAGCGTCAGGTAAGTCATAACGTTTTTTATATATTTTTTTTAATGTATTTATATCCCTCCCCCCCTTGCCACCCTACCTAGTCACAGTGGGAGCAACCAACACTACTTTCACTGGAACCTAAACTCATCTCAATCAACCATGACGTCATCTATGCTGAACCTACCCTACCTCATGTCAACTTCACATCGCCTCTCCCCACCACAGGCTCACACTCAGCATACCTCAACCCTGTGGTGTTGTGGGCGCTAGGCCCACATACCGCTAAAAGCACGACACAGACACGTGCACCCAGGCCCTTTCATTAGCAGAGTCACGTCACTTGTGACGCCTATGGTGGATGGGTGTGGGGTCCATGTGTGTCCACTCCCCCGAGGTAGTGACTGACCAAGCATGACACTACAAACCCCACCTAGCCCCAGACTCACCTCTACTCACTGCAACCTGATGAATAACAGACAAGACAATGCAAGGCTTTACCTCGCATGCCCTTTCCCCTTGGGCATTGCAAAAATCCCTTACCTCCCTTTCCCTCTATGTGCACCTAAACACTGAAATACCCTTACTTTCCTCTACCTCTACGGCCTCTTACTCTTACTCATCCCTAACTACTACCCGCCACGAAACCCTAAAATCTTTTACCTTCTTTTACCACTAACCATGCCCAAACCCTTAAAACTCCTTACCTTCCTTTACCTCTACCGCCTCTTACTCATCCCTTAACTTTAAATCCCCTTTTTTCTTAAACGACATAATAATTATATAATTTAAAATATATATATATTTACCTCTATGCTAAGGTACAGCAGGGTAAAGTACCAAAAAGGGGGCTGTGTGGTACCGCCTGCGAGGTAAAGACCGCATACTCAACCTGACATCTACCACATCTCAACTTCCCTTTGACTCCACATATTCTTCAACCTCAGCTCAGTTTCACCATCAACTCATCTCAATACTTCTCGGTCGATACACGCGTTTTGGTTGGCAACCTTTGGATGAGGAGTAATTCTATGTGATTTTGAAACATCAACTTTAATGATAGAGACCTTTGTCTAAGTCTCTTCATCAAGAGTAGGAAATCTGCTAAACTGGAGGACATTGTTGGAGAGGAAAATATATTTAAACTTTTAATGACAGGAGAAAACGATTTTGACACTTTCTGAGAGAAAATTAATCAACGTGCACTAGCTATAAGTTTAAGAAAACATGACAGAACAAGAGAATCTTAGTTACTGCATCATAAAAGCATGCAGAAAAGATGTAGTCTAGATGATATCATTCGTGTAAATCATAAAGACTGTGATTTACTAATTGACAAAGAACTATATTTCATTACTAATGTGTAAATGGTGAATTTCCTCTGTAATAGAATTTGTCGCTAATCATGCTTCATTTTCATTTATGAGTGTTAAACTAACGAGAATTGATAAAATATTATGATATATTATGATAAAATCTGATTATGATAGTCAGTTTAATTCAAAACAAATATTTCATATGCGTAAACTTGTGCACCAAATGACAAAAGAAAAGTAGGTGTTGCACATTCCTAATTAATGATACCTTCATGAAACTTTCATAGATTGTATTTTGCACATTTACTAATGTTATACACATAAAAAGAATTTAATACATTAGGATTTTAAACATATTTACACGTCAGTACCTATGAAAAGTAGTAATACATCTTACTGACACGTATTATTTGTAACCATACTAATTGATTTCAAGTGCATCAGAATTATACTAGAATCATGACGTCCTTATATTTCCTATGAATGTATGCTTAATAATTCTATATATTTTATATTATATTCGCTCAATTTAAAATAGGCCTGACTGCATATGTGAAGTCTCTTGGCTTGCTGAATATACTGTTCGTGAGAGAATTCCTCAAAATGACCAATAACGTGAAACAATGTTTTCTTTTTCTGAGTTCTCATGTACTATACAAGATGCTTTGCTACATGTTTCAATACAATTCTGAACAGCTGCCTGGGAAACCGTCCTCTTGAACTTGCTTGTGTGCTCTTGCTAAAGGAGCATTGTTCCAACGTTTCTCATTTTGGATTGAGGACTGCGTAATTGTCCCACCTAATTCTCTACATTTGTTGTGTTCATTATGTCGCCTGACACCCATCCTATATGAACTGACCAATGGACTGAGTGGTCTTACCAAATGACGGGATCTCAAGTGTCCCCCCCAGAACTTTAAGAATATAATATTGCCCGATTTAACTGACAGGGGGTCTGAGCCGCTACTGCGGCTGAGCTGGTGCTGTGCTGGAGCTGGATGGTGACGGATGGACTACTGGATATTTCCTTACTTACGGAATTCTCTGCTGAACTTTCCTTGGCAATCTTAACATGCCCGATGCAAACATACCTGGTTTCCTTTCTGAACTGACGCACATGCTGTGTGCGCTCAGTGGTCTCTTCCTTCTTGGGAGACTGCTCGAACTGGCATATTCCACGTCCCTTTCTGAACTCTTGCGCTTTGGCATCTTATCTCAAATGTCTTTTAAGAATTTGACTAAATTGTCTTATAACCTGATTTACTGATGCACTCGTTAACCTTAACTTTTGATAAAATATACTAAAATTACAAATCAGTTCTCATGATTATTTCTGTTCAAGTGAATGTGCATTCCTAATTTTGGGTTACTGATGACCAGAGGAGATCGTATTAGACAGATCTCATCAAACACTAGTGCTATTATTCTGTATAGCTTTAACTGAGCTCTTAGTGTGTATGATTTTGTGTCGCTTACGTTTCTTCAGGAGATTCGGGCTCGCTGTGATAATCCTTTATTCTTCACAGTATTGTTTTGAGAGTAATCTACATGGGTCTGATCACTAGTTTGTAGTTCAGTTATCCAATTCCTCGTCCTCATTGGATGACTGTTAAGACTCTTTGTATTCAACTCCTCTCAGCACTAAACAAGATCCATCGAAAGACCAAGTGAGAGAGAGGTGTGAATCACTGGCAGGGGAAAGACAAGAAAAACTAATGATGGGCCTAGTAACGCTCCAACAACACTATGGACATTATGCTGATATTTGTAAACTATTACAAACAAGCTAAAGAAGAAGCATGCCTATGCTTTCAAGCAAGGCTGTACTGCATATTTACTATCCCTATTGTAATAATAATAATAACAATGATCATAATAATGATAATGTTGATGATGATGACAATTATGATCAGCATTACCATTATTATTATTATTATTATTATTATTAATAATAATAATAATATATGACCTGAAGACACAGGTGGGACAGGAGAGAAAGGCACCAGATAGAGGCAGATAATGAAAGCTGAGGAGGATAGCATGGAATCGGATACTTGACAACAAAGTTCAAAGATGTTAGATAAATGCAATCACCCATACACGGGCAGAAAATAAAGTGCGTTTGTGCCGGCACGCAGCACTACACAAAGCAACATGAATGAATGAATACAGTAAACAGAGACTTATTTGAGTTAATTTAATTATCTGAATCATATCTGGACATAGCCAAGCCTGCAGGTGCACTTTTTGCAGGTAGAGAACCGGAGTCGGCTGGGGTGAAGAATATGTGCAAGTGCTTGCACGGGAAACAGCCATTACAACGCGGCTATAACCACGCAGTAATTTTACCACGCATGCATAACAACGCATGCACTGTTACTACGCATAGTCATTACCACGCATTTGCGTTGCACAGGTGGTAATGGCTATGTGAGTAACTGACTGGTGCTATCGGCGTTGTTGTGGTTGTTGTGGTAAAGGTACTGGCGTGGTGGTGTCATCAGAGGAAATGGAGAGCCTTCCGCTTCCTCCTGACGATCTGTGCCATGGCTCGCCTGAG
The DNA here is from genome assembly GCA_963921515.1 of Calotriton arnoldi. Taxonomy (NCBI): domain Eukaryota; kingdom Metazoa; phylum Chordata; class Amphibia; order Caudata; family Salamandridae; genus Calotriton; species Calotriton arnoldi. The sequence goes on along the minus strand of CAWUFW010000025.1, from coordinate 4,229,715 downwards.
AAGAGGAGCCTCGTCATCCTGTAGAGGTAAGGGGGATTGGGCCTCGATATAGGGCTTTAGACTGGGGTTGTTTTTAGTTCTAAAAAGTACCTGGGGGCAGTTTTAGGGCTCAGGGCAGGGGTTGGGTATTTTTAAAAAGGGCTCAGGGGAGTGGGGGGGGGGTCGTGCTGGGGTCTAGTGTTAGGGCTTAGGGCAGGGGTCGGGTAATTATTAAAAAGGGCTCAGGGAGGGGAGATTGTGCTGGGGTTCAGTCTTAGGGCTTAGGGCAGGGATCGGATTGGGTATTTTTAAAAAGGCATTGGGGCTAAGTGGGGGAGGCATGTTGGGATGTACTTTTAGGGCTCAGGGCAGGGGTTGTATATTTTAACAAGGGCTGGGAGCTTGGGATGGAGGGGGGCAACGGGGACCGGTTTAAGGGCGGGTGGGAGAGAAAACCTTTATCACGCATAGGGCTTTACCATAGATGCCTTTACAAAAAAATTGTCGTAAAGGCATACGTGATAATAAAATAAATGTGTGGTAAAAGTTATGCGTGGTACAGGTATTCACATTGTAATGCATGCGTGGTAAAGGCATGCGTTGCAACGGAATGCGCTGTACCGTCATACAACCGCTTGCACATTTTTTGATTTTTGATTACGCAGCTATAAATATAAAGGAGGATCTGTATATAACAAACAAGCAGCAGAAAAACCAAAAGGTTTGGCTTTTATATAGTAAAACATGTAAATATAGGCTTTCACACATGCTGTGCTGAAGGTGATGGTGGTAATGGCTCACACTCATGTCCTAAAAAAATATTTTGATTTCTACTCTAATGCATGTATAAAATATAAAAAATAGTACTTGCTATATAAAATACCTGTATGATGTAAAAACTTGAATATGTGATGATTGAGTGTATCTTTTAGATGTGAAATTGGTTCTCATGCATTGAAATCCAAGCAGTCAATGCTTAAGTTTTCCAGTGCTCGGTACCGGCACCTATTTGTGAACACGGTCCATGTTTATGAGAAACCATCACATGTTGGCGCTATGTGTGTGTACTTTTAAGCAGCGTTCATTAGTGCAGCATTAAACTATGTAATATAGCTTTAAAAATTATAAAACTTGAACTTGAACCTGCAGTTAAAAAGTGAGGTGGGTTGTGCCAGCTACAGTGGACCAGTGAGTAATACCTTGGGCCCTGGCACTTTATTTTGACAAATTAAGCACTGAAAGCAGTCTATATGTACTCTCATGGAGTGCTGAAAGAAAAAGAAAAAAAGTCATTGCCTCAATGTGAGTAGTGGGAGGAGACAAGCCTGCCAAGCAAAAGGATGGGACAGAAGCTATGGATCAGGGACCAGGCAAACAGAAGAAGGGAAATTCGAGCCACTGAATAAAAAGCAAGAACATGAGAGCGACAATAAAGCCAACCAGTAGTAAGCAATGGGCCACTTTAAGCTTTTGATAAGCCCACAATAAGTCTTTCGCAAACAGATAGCTTGCTCTTCTGGTAGCCGAAACCTAAAAGATAACTTGTTCGGTGTGCTTCAGTAACCATGAGGAAGAGTCCAACAACAGAGAGCAATACACGCAGCAATGCTGCCCTCTGCTGTTCAGGTCTCACAGCTACAGACTGGTAGCAGACGATGGGTGAGAGCAGAGGTTGGGCATTATATTTAAGGCTCCCTGTTTTCCGTTTGTACAGATTTTTACAGATAAATACAGACAGAAAACAATGTGTTTTCTGTCTGCATTTATTTTTAAAAGTGGATAAATACAGAAAATTGTGCGCCTTTTAAGTGACTCTCAATGCTGTCTTTGATGAATTATAGGCCAGCAGCTGAGCATATGGACAGCATGGGAAATTAAAAAACAGGATGAAATGTATTTAAATAACGGCATGTGTCATCATACATTTATGGTATAATGCTAGTATTTACCAGTGAATGTATTGTTATGTAATATTTGACAGCTTAAATAGCTAAAACACAACAGACATCAAAGTATGAGTGCGCGTCTGTCAGTTAAATAAATAAGGAAATGTACAGTTTTTCACTTCATTTATACGCAAAACACAAAATAAATATGGATAAATACAGAAAAAATAGCCAAAAAATAAATATGGATAAATACAGACAGAAATGTTAAAAAATAAATACTATAAAACAGGGAGCCCTAATTATATTCAATCAGGCGACAATGGTCAAGTTGATCGATTCGCAAATGTGGAAAATACAGCAAAGACCAACTCTGTATTGCAAACAAACTATTTTTCACAATCTTGGAATTTTACAAAATGATGTGTAGCAACATTAGGCAGGCACATGCGACGAAGTCAGTGTGTTCTGTTGTTTTTCTGTTTTTACATAGCACGTACTTTTTCAGTGAAAAGCAGAGTATTTTTTTTTTTTTTTTTTAAATGAACGTGACTTTTGCAGGAGGGTGTGGTTATGGACTGGACGGGTGGCGGGATGAAAAATGTGTATGTGTAAGGGAATGTACAGTAATAATTTTTATGGGTAATGAAATGTAGATCAGTTCCGTTCATGATGGATGCTTAGTCGCATGTGGTGGTGGAACTGAAGATGGGTAGACAAATGTAGAACTGTGCAGGGCACAAGTCCTAAAAAAAGAAGTGGGGGGACTAACCTAATTAATCAGTATGCAAATGACATCACGGCGCGTGACATCGGGGCGCGTGAGGCGCGTGACATCACATCACGTGACATCACAGGAAGGGGCATCACAAGAAGTGGCATCAGATCTTAAGGCCTCACATATATGTTTAGCAGGTCTATCATGAGTACATTTGAGCACATTTCGAGTATACTTGCAAACCCTCATGATTTAGGCAGAAGATTCACACTTTTGTAAGCTTCACATAAACCAATGTTGCCTTTTGTCAGCGTAAAGCTTTCTCTACCCATAGTGCTTTAAAAGAAAAAATTGTGATATTTAAATTATTACAACACCTCACCAGGGGTAGTATGCACTATATAAATGCTATTTATTTTGTGCAAATACTGGGAAAGATGGACACATCTGACGTTCTTACAGTGCATGCATATCTCCTAAACAGAGCCTGAACAAAGTGAAAAGATGCCTCTCTTAAGTATGTGTGAAGTGCTAACAGGTGTGAGCCTTTGTTTCCCATCTGCGGCATTTGCTTCTAGGTGTGAGGCTCCTGACTGCTGCCAGTCAGGAGACTCGAACAGAAGGAGACCTGATGACTCCTCAGAATAGGCCATTGTTATGGGCCCAGCAGGAGTCAGAAATAAGAAAGCCCCGTCTGCGCCTGCACGTTGTTGCTTGTTGCGATCGAAAGCAGATAACAACGTGCAGGTGCTGCTGAAAGTGTCCCGGTGTTTGGAAATTGCACCGGGACGAATTCAGCATCTTTTTCACTGGGGCCATCTTCTTGGCAGGGTGGACGGCGTCCACCCTGTGAAATAAGTGGGTGGACACCGTCCACCCGCGTGTACCCCCGACTCGTGCCCTGGAACTGAGTCTGAGGAATAGGATGCCAGGTTTTACATCCTAGTAGCCTTCATGCCTGACTCGTTTTCAAATCCCTTGAAAGTCATAGGAAGATCAAAGTGAGTAAATTCGTCTACACAGACTTACTCATGCAGACTGCATCTTCACTATTTTGTCTATAGCACCTATAGTATATATGTACGAGAAGAAGTTTATCAAATACCTGCAGTTTATCAAAAGCCTGCACAAAATGTTATTTGACATGCAGGAGCCTTGAATAGACTCAGGGGTTAAACACGTCTTGACTTTCTATAGTTTACTATGGCCTAATTTAAGGTTTGGCAGATGGAGTAAAAGCAGACAGGGTGGCAGACAACTTTATGTCTGCCACCCTGCCTTTACTCTGCTCACCAAATTGGGGGATGTCTGCCAGCCCGAGAATATCTCTATACATTGGCAGGAAATGCTGTCAGAACGGTTCCTATCAATATTGGAAATGTTTGATGGACGGCTCCATCAAATATGACAGCAGATCGTCAAACGTTTGCAAAGTTTTACTTTACATTGACAAAGAAAGAGCTGCAACTGCCAAACTGCATGGATGATTCCTGGTCACAGAACATAAAACACATCAGTGGCAAAGTAGTGCATGTGTCCCATTGCAACATAAATTGGGGGAGCCAAATACTGCAGTGCAAATAAGACATACCTTTGGCCATGTGCAGACAAACAACACCCATGGGGGCTGACACTGTCAACATTCATCAATGACACAATGACAGAAGTGACCATCAGAATGCAGACCCACATATTTGCACCAATGGGCACACAAATGCAGATACCCTGTGGAGACTGTAGATGTGAGGTGAACAGATACCATACCATGGCAGCAATGGGACACACAAACCATGATCATTGTGCTGACCGATGACCTAGGAGTCCCAGGGACAGCAGGGGAAACCCACCAAACTACATACAGCCAATGGCACACCCAAGATATGCCAATGCAGTGGTGCAGATGCACAAACACAAACAGGCAGAGCCACACTGCACATCATACACAACAGGTGGGGGTGCCAGTGTCCCCAGGCAACCACACAACACATGAGGAGACCTGAATACCAATCATACAGATGTGCATACAGTGCCACACAAAGGTAACTCATGGATCCAAATCCCCTATGTGGGCAAGCAGGCATTGTCAGATGAGAGGGAGCACAAATCACACATGTCACACAGGCACGTAGGAACAGCAACTGACACAGCAAGACACAGACACACCACAGCACTACCCCCAGGGCCCCCACAATGTGGTGACCCTGGGCTGCATTACAATCCCACTGTGATGACAAAGCTAAATGTCGTCCACACTGTGAACCACAGTCATGTGTCCTGAGCAACAAACTACCATCACACCTACACAAGCACAAATCTGCCAACATGGAGGCAGGGGCCTAGCCGGGCAACAACTCTCATCTGCACACACTCAACACCACACCCCTCGACCTCCAACAATGTGCAGCAGTGAAGCACACATGCACAGGTGACATTGCACATGCACCCATGACTATTCCAGGGTGGTGGGTGGGAACCAAGGTGCAGAAACACATCACACATGGCCACTCAACAAGACTCCTGAATGTCTGACACACTGCACACTACGCTGTACATGGACATGACGGCAATACCACACCAACCAATGGGATCCCAGCCACAGTCACACACCAATGAAGAAGCCAAGGTCACCCACAAAGAACACACATAGACAACAACCAACATTGCAGCCCGGACCCTGAGGAGTGCCAGCAGTCACACACACAACGTGTCACAATCACTGAAAGATAACACAAACTGGAAATCACATGACAGGGGCAAACAACAAGTGCCAAGGGGAAACCTGACTGTGACCCATCTGCGTCTGCACACAAACTCAGCCCTGACAGCAAACACACCTATGGGTGACACCCTGATGACCAGTAATGTGCCATGCACCCACATCACAGAGAACCCAGGGAGAAGACTTTGGGGGAACATAGGTCAACTCAGCAAGTATCACAAACAGGTACAACACTAGGGATCACAGCATGCACAGCTAAACGGAAGTGAACACACAGACATGCACATACAACACACACCTTGGGCGCAGGCAATGTCACAGGAGTACACACTGCCATGAGGGGACTCCACTCCTGTGTGAGGAAAGCTGTGCCATATGTTGCCTCAGTAGGGCCCCATCATGTCAGCTGAGCACTTGGTCACACAATCAACAATTAGCACCAAATGAGGGCTCCCGTCACATCAGCCTGGTCATGGAAGTGCCAACGAAATCATCAGCACAGATCCAACACACTTGTATAGCAATGTTGCACTGACAACACAGATGAGTCCTTCCCCATTGATGCCCAAACCTGCATGTCCAGTGGAGATGGCCACACGGTCAGGGAAGTAGACGAATTGAACAATGGCAGGCACAACAGATGTGCAGGGGTGGAAGCCACAGATGTGAAATAGCTAATGTAAGTAGGAAATCCCATTGCCAAATACTGAACACATGACACCCTCAGATGCTGCTATGGATGACATGGATACACCACAGGATAGGACACATTCCCCCTGGACCACATGGGTTCCTGCAAAATAACACTTTATTATCATGAGACCAAATATCACCATCACTGCAGCAAGGGCATGGTTAGCATCATCAACAACATGTACATCAGAAGCATAAGCACTAGAGAACAGAAAGTTGCTTTATTCAGCATATGTGTGTAATGAAAACTGAAAGTCCAGAAAAAACACAAAGGCCAATGGCCAGTCCATTGTCAAAGTCCAAACAGGGTGACAGTGGCAGATGTCACCCTACGCATGCCTGCACAAAACCAGGGACAATCCACTAGGAGGGGCAACCGGGGGGCAGGCCAGGCACCGCAGGGACAGGATCAGGGCTCACCAGGAGGAAGCAGGGAAGGGGTGGTGGGTGCTGGAGAGCCACTGACAACTGCAGTGGAGGTGTCTGACATGGTGTGTGCCGGCACAACTGGGGGCATGACTCAGATGTTGTGGGTGCCGGCACGACTGCAGTGGACCCTGCAGATGGAGTGGACAGGTCCGCCACTGCAGTGCCAAAGTCAGACAGGGTGGTAGTGGACTCCACTGCAGTGCCTACCACCAGGGGAGGAGAATGGGGAACAGGCAAGGTGGGCTGGACAGAGGGGAGGACACCCTCACCACATCAGTGGCACAGACAAGCGCAGCGGGGGGTGTGGTGCCTGGAGAGCAAGTGGCAGGGGGAGAAGGCCGGATCCTCTTGGGGATGGTATATCTGTGGGTGGGGGAACCTGGGGCAGAGTGTGGTGGGGGCCCCTGTGGAGTGGGGGCCTGAGGGATGGAGGAAGGAGACCTGGTGCCTGAGCTGCAGGGCGGCGGCGGGGTCTTGCTCTTACGACTCCGGGGGACTTGCGGGTGGGGGCCTCAGTCTGTCTGCGCTTGGGGGAGGGTGTCCGGGGGCGAGGGGCACTCTGCTCCGTGTGGGTGGGCTTCCTCTTCCCCCTGAATGCTGTATCAGCTGGATCGGAGGGGAAGAGGCCGAGGTCACTGAGGAAGAGCCGCTGGGTCTTTGGGGTTGCAGGTGAGGCAAGGGAGGGTGCTTTGGAGGGAGAGGCAACTGAGGACTGCGCAGTGCTCGTGGATGCGTGTGTGTGTTCCAGGGCCCCATCCCCTGTGAGTCTAGTTTCAGTCCCCTGACTGTGCGTGCGTGTGCGTTTTGTTTGTGGCGTGTGTGTCTGTGTGCTGGATGTGTGTGTGCTGGTGTGTGCCTGTGCCGGTGTGTGTGTGCTTGGGACGGGTAAGGTGCTGGGGAGTGTGGATGGAGCAGAGGCAGGAGGGGTGAGGGACTGTCTGAGGAGGGACACTGCTGCCGTCAGGGAGGAGTCCATGGACCTATTGCCCCTCTGTAGGTTAGACATGCCCGATGAGATGCCCTCCATGAACGACACCAGCTGAGTCAACAGAGCGGTGTGCGCATGGAGGACACTCAGCATGGCTGTCTGCCCTACATGGAGCTGGCAAAGGAGGTACACAGACTCCTCACTCAGGGCAGCAGGGGACACAGGGGCAGGGGTGCGGTGCCTGGCCCAAAGGAGACACGCTCCCGAACATGGGAGCCTCCACGGACCTGGGGAATGGGAGCCGATGGGAGGGCGGTGGTGGTGCTGGTGGTGGCGGGGACAGCAACACTAGCTGGGGTGTGGTGGCTGCTGACACCCGCCTCCATAAGGGAGTCATCCTCCGAGTTGCTCTGGTCCTCAGCTGAGGTGGATGGTGCTGAGGACTCCTCGGTGTGGCTCCCTCGCCCTCCGTGCCACTGGGTCCCTCCGACCACTCCTCGGCTGCTGACCCAGTCTGGCTCTCCGGCTCCTCCTGGTCCGTGGAGCTGTCCCCTTCCGTGGCCATGCATGTATCTGCAAACAATGGGGAAACAGACAGACATCAGTCACCTGCACCAAACGCACACACCACTGTGAGCACAGCACATTACAGAGCAAGCCCTGGCATCATTAGTTGTACATTGCTAAAAGTGCCCTAACTGAACAGGAGAAGCCAATTGTCAGTCTGATGCCAACCATGGCACTCACATCCCACATGGCCTTGCACCCATCTGTCTGGTGTCTGTTGGATAGCAACACCCCAGTGTGGACACATGCACCAACTACACAGTAGTTGGACAGTGCAGAGGACACGGTGTAGCATGTGGACATGCACACATCACAACTCTTGCCACTGAGTCAGTACAGGTTTCCGGATGAAAGGGACGCCCAGAGTCAAATAGGAAATGCATGTGATGCATACCAGCGACAGACACCATGATGCACCCATGTCCTGATAGCCATCGCCACAATGGTGTGCATGTAGCACATGTCACTCCCCTGCAGGATCACCAATAAGTAGACACATGCCATGGCGGAGGCATGACTGCTAAGTCATACATCACTGTCTCAGTGATGTATGACTTGGCAGCCAGACAACAACACTCTGCACTGTGTCACAATAGTAGGTCATGGGGAATGCAAGTCCTGGAGCTGCACAAGTGCACATGTACACCCCCCACACAACACATCATCTTAACCCTCATCTGTCCAGGTCATACCGATTGGACATATGGGAGACCTGTGACACTACCCTCTGATCGGACCATTTGCGAGTCAGCAGCAGGAAGCCACGCCACAATGTTGTAACTCTCTTTCCTTAGTGGCCATCTGTTCGGGAGGATTGATTATATTAGTGAGCTTTGGATGTCTACAATACCTTTTTAAGATTTACTAAGAAGATCGAGTTACCCGTTGTATTTATCCCTTTACTGGAATCTTCCGTTCTAGAGACCCACACGAAGCATTTGTTTGGAGATTCCTGAATTGGCAGATTATTATTTCATCCTTACTGAAACTCGAGCTCCGCCAGAAAGCACTTTATGTTTTCTCCGAGTCGTTATAGAGTTTTTTCAGTTACACAGCACGTTTTTGACAGGCCCCATCGCTAACTTTTTCTTAAAGTTACATATGCGCCCTGAAGAAGGTGATACCCAGAGAAAGGGGTTGTCTCACCGAAACGCGCGTCGGCGCTTGAATAGTTCCTTTCTAGGATTATTATGTCCCTACTATGTTGGATCACTGATTAATATATTTATATACTATTGTTCTATGCTGCATTTTGTGTATCTTTTGATATCAAACCATAAATTAATTTTTTGAATTCTGTGAGATCCTTGATTAAGACTGGCTCTTGGGCTAATCTGTTTTATATTAATGCCCTATGGTAATTTGAATTTTTAGTATTTTTTCAGATATATTTGGTTTGCCTTTATATGTGGTATGAGTGAGGACGATTGTGTATGATTTTGTATGCATGTTGGGAGTCGTGGATGAGAAATGGGGTCTGTTTTCTTTATGTTTTCTTTATGATTTTTTCATGATATGATATTTATTTGTGACAGATTAATGTGTTTAAAATGAATCAATGTGTTCAAAATGAATAAATAAAATAAAATTATGTTTAATTCAACTTGTCAGTGGTGAAGAATTTGGTCATTTGGGTCTAGCCAGAGTGGTCTATTAATAGTTGATGTACAGTTTTTCTTATAGTACCTAGGTAGGGACTTTTGTTTGTATATTTAGTTTGAACACTACCCTCTGAACCTGAGCCCCTCACAATCTGCTGTGAATGGGGAACAGCTGCCTGAACTTCACATTCGCATACCCCAGTCTGCACGGGCAGCTGATCAAACACCTATGTGACACACAAGTATCGTCTCCTATGGTCACATCTCCAGTGGCATGCTGAGCCCCTACCGAGAAACACCCCAGCAGTCCTGGCAACAAATCCACAGCACACTGAAACAGAGGCTGACACCTGAGGGGTCAAATCACTGCGCACAATGTGTCAGCTGATACTCGGGAGTGGGAGTACAGAGTGCATTGCATGGCCTGGAGTAGGCATGACTGTCCTGGCCCACATGAATGAGGGATGAGCCCTGGACAGTGGATAGCTGGCTATGTATGTGTGACACACGTAATCTGCACACTCCTGGGGCCCAAACATTGTTCCCACCCGCTGCATGGGTGTGTGCCACATACCCCAGGCACATGTGGTGGCTCAGCTCAGCAAGTGGACCACATATCAAAGCAACACGCAGATTACATGTCCGAACACAGGCGTTGTGTGAACAATGGACCCACCCATGATGCCCACAACAGAGTTAGGGAAACAGATGCTGTCCCCCACCTTTAGTGAAGCAAACTGCAAGGACACAGTCCCAAGTGACACAATTCCCTGAATGTAAGGGCCACACCTGGGTATCAGATGAGGAGTGGGCAGTGCACAATAGAGGGACATGGCTCCTGGACAACATGACTGCTGTACTGTGGCAGTTTAACCAGGCCAGAGGAGGGCACATAGCATGTAATACAGAGTTCACAGTGCAGTCTTTGACTCACCCCTCCTTGCTGCTGTCTGGCCTTCAGCTGCCCATCCAGGTCTGGAAACACCACTGCCAGGATCTGGAGCATGTGGGGGGTCAGGGTCCGTGTTCCGCCCCTCCTGCGAGGAGGCGACAGCTTCAGCTGGACCCGTGCAATCCTCCTTGTCCAGCCCCGAAGGTCCTGCCACCTCTTCTGGCAGTTGCGGATCCGGCGCTTGTAGACCCCCATGGACCGGACAGCCCGGACGATGTCCTTCCAGATCTCCTGCTTCCGATGGGCATTAACCTGTCAGGATGACAAAGTGAAAAGGCCATTACTACACATGCAACATATCCGTGCATGACACAGTTGTATATACATGTCTCAATCACAGGGGCACATGATGTACACAGGCAGTGCAACGCTGCCCATGGACAGTTTGCCAGATGTCACTACATGGTATCATTGCATGGGAAGTAAAACCTTGTTCAAATGCACTGTCACTGCACCATACCTGTCCAGTGCATGTCACTACACACTATGGGGGGTGACAACTACTCAGTGAGCCTGCTAGCCAGTGGCGTGCAGACTTTCAGCCTTGCTAGTCAGACAAAATGCACATTCAGAAAGGCAGTGCACAGAACACTCACCTGCTCCCCTGGTGTCCCATACAGCTTGCTGTACTGTGGAAGTAGGCTGTCCAGCAGGGCCTGGTTCTCCTCAAGGCTGAAGGCTGGGGCTCTCTCCACAGTACGTGCCATTGCAGGGTCCAGAGGGGCAGAGACAGCAGCAGTGCAGTGGCAGATGTCGTCCTGGAGCATGTAGTGCAGGCAAGTGAGCTCTCAGGGGAACAGCCAGCAATATATATGTGCTGGAGAGGCAGATACTGTCCCTTGTGTCCAAAGTGATAGGTCCAAGTCGTTTGCATCTTCTGAATCTGGCCAATCCATGGAATAGCAGCACCAATACACGCCCACAGCATCCTTCAAATCTTCAACTTCATGACATACATGATTTTGCAACATTGTTGTGGGTGACCAACTGAATTTCCAGCAACCGACTCGTTCGAATTTCGAAAACGCGTCCGTTGCCAGGCTAGGCCATTGTCAATGGGTGCGCACCGATCGGTCCATTGCGGTACAACGCGTACAGGGGTACAACGCGTACCCGCACACATTGAATGCAATGGGCCGGCCGGGGGCACCGATCGGTCCATTGCTGATCAACTCGTACAGGGGTACAACGCGTACCCGCACACATTGAATGCAATGGGCCGGCCGGGGGCACCGATCGGTCCATTGCGGTACAACGCATACAGGGGTACAACGCGTACCCGCACACATTGAATGCAATGGGCCGGCCGGGGCACCGATCGGTCCATTGCGGTACAATGCGTACAGGGGTACAATGCGTACCCGCACACATTGAATGCAATGGGCCGGCCGGGGCACCGATCGGTCCATTGCTGATCAACGCGTACAGGGGTACAACGCGTACCCGCACACATTGAATGCAATGGGCCGGCCGGGGGCACCGATCGGTCCATTGCTGTTCAACGCATCCCTGTACAAGTGACTGGCATATGTCACCATGCCTGTCTCAGATGGACATATGCCAGCCACAGATAGCTCCCAGGGAGTGAGGGGCACACCTACAACACGACAGCCTGTCCAAACTGTATGATAAGGCATGTAAGGCTGCATTTCCTATTGTGTGTATGTTGGTGTACATGTTGTCCTGTGGGTGTCACCTGGGGGCAGCCACCCCCAGGCTGTGCACGTGTTCATGGGGACAGGATCCTGGGTGTTACGTGTACATGACCACTGTGATGTGCAACTGTTCATATCTGTGCATGTGCCATGGTCACATTTCACGGTGGTGTATGTGTATGTCATGTCACATACCCCGTGAGTCCCATGTGGGACAGTATGTTTGAGCCAGGGTGTCCCAGTGGCACAATAGTGATGGTCCTCCACAGTCTGTGTGCATGTAGTGTTTACAATGTCTCTGATTTCATGTGCACAATGGGAGACAGTCTCCACATCCACGTTGTGTGTGCATGGACTTTGATGTTGTGCGTGTGTGTGTCACAGACGTCCATGTCTGTCCTGCAGTGGCAAGTGGGACCACTACCTGTGGGGGTCATAGTTGTTTTGCTGTGGTGTATACATGATACTCCATGTAATGCCAGTGTCCATGTGGCAATACAGGGTCCCTGGGAATGTACCTGTCGTTGAGCTGTGATGCCTGGGGCACATCTGTCCTCACATGTCACTGTGGGGGGTGATTGTGACACGGCAGCAGGAGATGGGAACTGTGACACGGCCTCATGATATCCAATGGGCCAACCTGGGACTTATTGATGCCACTTGTTGAACCGTGATGACAGATGTTGGCCATGTATGTACCATACATGTCCTTACGGAACTGCACACTTCATGTAGTTGTGCCTCATAATGATGTATGTTGGGATATTGAGTGTGTTCAATGCCGCATATGTGGGCTGACTGACAATCTTGCTTTCTTCTCCTCTGCACTGCAGGGCTCCTGCTGTCCATCGACCATTCCCAGACCTGGCAACGATGGTGGAACGGGACAGCATCCGACGGTACCGCTTCACCAGGCAGCTGATTGAGGATTTGGCAGTGCAGTTGGCCCCACATTTGCAGCCTGGCCGGCCGTATCCTACAGCGCTGACCCCCAAGGTGAAGGTGATGGCAGCCCTACACTTCTTTGCCACCGGTACCTTCCAACATACTGTGGCGACTGCTGGTGGGATGTCACAGACCATGTTGAGCCGTGTGCTCCGCGATGTTTTGGTGGCAATGTTGCTATTCCTGAACCGGTACATCTATTTCCCTAGACTGCAACGACTCACTGACGTGAAGAGTGACTTCTATGCCCTGGGGAGGATGCCGCATGTCATTGGCTCCATTGATGGGACACATGTGGCTTTGGTACCACCACAGGCCCAGGAGCAGGCCTACAGGAACCGCAAGCACTACCACTCGGTCAATGCACTGGTGGTGTGTCTTGCAGATATGACCATCACACACGTGTGTGCCCGTTTCCCTGGTTCAGCACACGATGCCTTTGTGATGAGGAGTAGTCGTATCCCCAGGATGATGGCACAGATGCAGAACCAGCGTGCCTGGCTTGTCGGTGTGTACTGACTTTGTGCCATTGTGTGTGATCTGATCTGTAGTATTCCGCCCACTTTTCCAAGTCAGCTAATGCACTTGTCTGTCCGTAGGTGACTCGGGATACCCCAACATGCCATGGTTGCTGACACCCCTCAGGAACCCTGTGACACCAGCCCAGTTGCGCTACAATGAGGCACATGGTCGGACCAGGAGAGTGATTGAGCGGACATTTGGTCTCCTGAAGAGCCGCTTCCGCTGCCTGGACAAGACCGGAGGGTCCCTCCCATATGCCCCTGCGAAAGTGTGCAAGATTATCATCGTCTGCTGCATGCTCCACAACCTGGCAGTGCGGAAGGAGTTGCCTCTCATCCAGGATGACAATGACCAACATCCGCCACCTGTGGAGGATCCTGGCCTGGACCACGATGCCAATAATGATGATGATGATGAGGGTGATGTCCGCACACAGCTCATCACCAACTTCTTTAGCTGAATGTGAGTATCCTGAGGTGTCATGTCAATGATGTGAGTTGGCATGATATGTGTAGGTGGTGCTCTGGTGCTGTTGGAGTGTGTCCATGGGCTACTTGACTGGATGTGTGTAGCGATGTGTGCTTACAGGTGGTCTGTACTCCCCAACAGTGTTGACATGCTAACTTGGTTCTGGGTGGGTATCTTGTAACCTGTATTGTGCATGAGTTTTGCTGTTCTGTCCTGTTCTCCATTGCTTTTGACTGTGTGTCATTTCTGTCCTTCACAGGGTACTTTCAGATTCGTTTGGTCAACGTGTCCACCGACGACGTGATTGTACTTCCAGGGTGGTAGCTGTTGTGTCCCTACAGGTGATGTGCGCCACACCCATGGACTTCCTTCCTTCTACAGTTGTTGACTGTGTGCCCGCTGCCAGGTGGGATTACCTTGCATCTGTAGTGGTTACACAATGTTGCAACTGTGTAATAAACCTGTGCTTCACTTTGTGATGTGCGTTGTCTGTGGTCACACATTTGACTGCCATTTGCTTACTGCACCTGTGGGCTACTTGACTACAACTGGGAATAGGTGTGGTGTCTGTGCATTGCACCGTCTTCCCTGGCAACATCAGTGTAGGCAATGAGTCAGATGGCCTAGGTGTGTATGTGTTGTGTAGCCCTGGTGGTGTGTCTCCCTCATATGTGTCACGTTGCCTTTACTCACATGCCTGTGTTGTACTTGCTGTTGCAGTTCGCATACACAGTGTAATTTTGCAGTTCATCATCCCCATAACAGCACCCACGTTGGAATCACAACAGAGGCAAGTATGGTGTATTAGTGTGTTTATTGTGATACATTTGTGTGAATAGTGCATAGGATGGGTAGTGCTGTACATATATCTTGCAATCAGAAGTTCCTAGGTGAATTGAAAGTCCTGGTAGACAAAATCCCCAGTATCGGGGCCACAGTTGTCTGAGACATTGGTCCAACTTGTACTCCCCATGCAATGTGTGGGAGTTGTGTTGCCGTCAACAGGGTGAACAGTCTGTGCACAAAGGTGAACATCCAGAACAGGTTCAGGCTTCCTGGGAGTTGCGCTTGGCCATCGGCCTCTCACTTGCCCCTCCTCGGACGACCCCTCTTCTTTGGGGGGCCCTCAAGTACAGGCTGCTGCGGTGCAGGGGACTCTCCGCCAGAGTCATCCTCCCTCCCTGTGGCAGTTGCAGTTTGTTCAGCACCAGATGTTGTTGGCACACAGGGAGGTGTGGACTGGTTGCTGTTCATCTGGCGGAGGCATTGTAAAATGTCCCTGTGCACCGCCGTCATCTCTTGCAGTGCGTCCCACTTGGACTCCACGCGGGACATGT
Organism: Calotriton arnoldi; assembly: GCA_963921515.1. Taxonomy (NCBI): domain Eukaryota; kingdom Metazoa; phylum Chordata; class Amphibia; order Caudata; family Salamandridae; genus Calotriton; species Calotriton arnoldi. Next base: position 4,214,316 of record CAWUFW010000025.1, on the reverse strand, counting down.
GTGAGTCCAAGCGGGCATGATGGGCAGCCTGCTGCTGTTTCATGTCTCTGAGGAGCCCCACTACCTGGCTGAGATCTCCGGTGCTGGACTGGTACGCATCGGCTATGCGTACCAGTTGTGGGTCATCATGCACACCAGCAACCTCTGCAAGCAGCGACCTCTGTCTCCCACCCCTCCCACCACCCCTGCCGACATGTGCAGTGCGTGCAGTGGCACGCACAGATGACCCTGGTCCACCTTGGGGGTTGGTGGTGGTGGTGGTGTCCATGGCCCCACGTTGGTCCAGGGTCCCTGTGCTGGTGTTGCTCCTTGTTCTGTCCATGTCGGCAGGGATGGTATTTGTGGTGACAGTCGTTGGAAGGGTGGGTGCAGGGGGTGCAGCTGGTGGTCCTGCTGGTGCTGCAGCTGGTGGTCCTGCTGGTGCTGCATGTAGATTTACACCGGATGTGCCAGGTTGGTCTTCTTCGTCCGAGGAGGGCAGAGGCTGTACGACACCAGTGAGCTCCGCATCCTCTTGAGCCTGGGACTGGGACTCCTCAGCGTCTGCTGCTGTGTCCCCATCATCACCTGTTTTTGGGAGACACACACAATGTATGTTATGTTTCTGCAGGCATCAATGGTTGACACACCTGACAGTTGTGACTGTGCCTCTGGGTGCGGGCCTGTACATTGCATTGTCCTAAGTCGTCACAGTCAGGGGTTGATATTGGTGTGGCACATTGTCCTGCATTATTTGGGCATTTCTATGTATTTGTTGGGGTGTGAACATGGTCTGCATTGGTTGTATTTGGTTGACAGCCGGCCCTCCTTCCCACCCAGCCAGTCAGTTATCCCACCATGGACTGTGCTTGCATTGCAGGGAGTGGATGTTGTCTCTCAGGATGTCAGTCAGTGGTGTTGTGCTGTTTGTTGGTGCACAGTTCCCAGCAGGGTCTTGTGCTCCCCACAGCAGTAGCCAGTGTCAGCCATCTTGTGAGTCCTTCTCCACTCCCTGTGATGTGAGCATGGTTCAGGGTGGTGTTGATGGGACAGTTGTGGGGGTGAGCTATGTCTGTTACTATGACTCCCATCATGCTATTGCCTCCACCCCACTTCCCAGCATTCCCATACTTACTTGCTTTTGTGGGGAGTTCAGTGTGTGTGGGTGTGAGAGCAATGGCAAGATGGCTGACAGTGGTGTCCTGCTGTTGGTTTTTGTGCAGTTCCCAGCATGCCCTTGTGCTCCCCACAGCAGTAGCCAGTGTCAGCCATCTTGTGTGTCCTTATCCACTCCCTGTGATGTGAGCATGGTTCAGGGTGGTGTTGATGGGCCAGTTGTGAGGCTGAGCAATATCTGTGCCTACTACTCCCATCATGCTATTGCCTCCACCCTCCTTCCCAGCATGCCCATGCTTCCTTCCTTTTGACTCTGCTTCCCTGTGGGGTGGGCTGGCTGTGCTGACAGGATGGCTGGGAGTGTTGTCCTGGCAGTTGTTTGGCTAAAAGTCCCAAGAGTGTCCCTGTGCTTCACACAACATAACCCAGGGTGGTGGTTCTTTGTGGGATCTTGAGTTAGGATGTGAGGCATTGCATTCTCCCAGGTGGGTTCTGTGGAGTTTGTGTTGAGGGGGGGTGTGAGGGGAGGTGCTTGTGACTATGGTCAGTGCTGCAAGTCCTCCTTCCCACCCAGCCAGATATCCCACCATGGAACGTGCTTCCATTGCAGGGAGTGGAAGTTGTCTCTCAGGATGTCAGTCAGTGGTGTTGTGCTGTTTGTTGGTGCACAGTTCCCAGCAGGGCCTTGTGCTCCCCACAGCAGTAGCCAGTGTCAGCCATCTTGTGAGTCCTTCTCCACTCCCTGTGATGTGAGCATGGTTCAGGGTGGTGTTGATGGGACAGTTGTGGGGGTGAGCTATGCCTGTGACTATGACTCCCATCATGCTATTGCCTCCACCCCACTTCCCAGCATTCCCATACTTACTTGCTTTTGTGGGGAGTTCAGTGTGTGTGGGTGTGAGGGCAATGGTAAGATGGCTGACAGTGGTGTCCTGCTGTTGGTTGGTGTGCAGTTTCCAGCATGCCCTTGTGCTCCCCACAGCAGTAGCCAGTGTCAGCCATCTTGTGTGTCCTTATCCACTCCCTGTGATGTGAGCATGGTTCAGGGTGGTGTTGATGGGCCAGTTGTGAGGCTGAGCAATATCTGTGCCTACTACTCCCATCATGCTATTGCCTCCACCCCCTTCCCAGCATGCCCATGCTTCCTTCCTTTTGACTCTGCTTCCCTGTGGGGTGGGCTGGCTGTGCTGACAGGATGGCTGGGAGTGTTGTTCTGGCAGTTGTTTGGCTAAAAGTCCCAAGAGTGTCCCTGTGCTTCACACAACATAACCCAGGGTGGTGGTTCTTTGTGGGATCTTGAGTTAGGATGTGAGGCATTGCATTCTCCCAGGTGGGTTCTGTGGACTTTGTGTTGAGGGGTGTGTGAGGGGAGGTGCTTGTGACTATGGTCAGTGCTGCAAGTCCTCCTTCCCACCCAGCCAGATATCCCACCATGGAACGTGCTTCCATTGCAGGGAGTGGAAGTTGTCTCTCAGGATGTCAGTCAGTGGTGTTGTGCTGTTTGTTGGTGCACAGTTCCCAGCAGGGCCTTGTGCTCCCCACAGCAGTAGCCAGTGTCAGCCATCTTGTGAGTCCTTCTCCACTCCCTGTGATGTGAGCATGGTTCAGGGTGGTGTTGATGGGACAGTTGTGGGGGTGAGCTATGTCTGTGACTATGACTCCCATCATGCTATTGCCTCCACCCCACTTCCCAGCATTCCCATACTTACTTGCTTTTGTGGGGAGTTCAGTGTGTGTGGGTGTGAGGGCAATGGCAAGATGGCTGACAGTGGTGTCCTGCTGTTGGTTGGTGTGCAGTTCCCAGCATGCCCTTGTGCTCCCCACAGCAGTAGCCAGTGTCAGCCATCTTGTGTGTCCTTATCCACTCCCTGTGATGTGAGCATGGTTCAGGGTGGTGTTGATGGGCCAGTTGTGAGGCTGAGCAATATCTGTGCCTACTACTCCCATCATGCTATTGCCTCCACCCCCTTCCCAGCATGCCCATGCTTCCTTCCTTTTGACTCTGCTTCCCTGTGGGGTGGGCTGGCTGTGCTGACAGGATGGCTGGGAGTGTTGTCCTGGCAGTTGTTTGGCTAAAAGTCCCAAGAGTGTCCCTGTGCTTCACACAACATAACCCAGGGTGGTGGTTCTTTGTGGCATCTTGAGTTAGGATGTGGGGCATTGCATTCTCCCAGGTGGGTTCTGTGGAGTTTGTGTTGAGGGGTGGTGTGAGGGAAGGTGCTTGTGACTATGGTCAGTGCTGCAAGTCCTCCTTCCCACCCAGCCAGATATCCCACCATGGAACGTGCTTCCATTGTAGGGAGTGGAAGTTGTCTCTCAGGATGTCAGTCAGTGGTGTTGTGCTGTTTGTTGGTGCACAGTTCCCAGCAGGGCCTTGTGCTCCCCACAGCAGTAGCCAGTGTCAGCCATCTTGTGAGTCCTTCTCCACTCCCTGTGATGTGAGCATGGTTCAGGGTGGTGTTGATGGGACAGTTGTGGGGGTGAGCTACGTCTGTGACTATGACTCCCATCATGCTATTGCCTCCACCCCACTTCCCAGCATTCCTATACTTACTTGCTTTTGTGGGGAGTTCAGTGTGTGTGGGTGTGAGGGCAATGGCAAGATGGCTGACAGTGGTGTCCTGCTGTTGGTTGGTGTGCAGTTCCCAGCATGCCCTTGTGATCCCCACGACACAGCAACAGTGTCAGACATCTTTGATGGGCCTTTCCACTCTCTGTGGGATGTGCATGCGTGAGTGTGAGCTTGCTGGGCCATGTGGTGGGGGATGTAGAGCTGTGACTACGACTCCCATCATGCTATTGCCTCCACCCCCCTTCCCAGCATGCCCATCCTTCCTTCCTTTTGCCTCTGCTTCCCTGTGGGGTGGGCTGCCTGTGCTGACAGGATGGCTGGGAGTGTTGTCCTGGCAGTTGTTTGGCTGAAAGTCCCAAGAGTGTCCCTGTGCTTCACACGACATAACCCAGGGTGGAGGTTCTTTGTGGGATCTTGAGTTAGGATGTGTGGCATTGCATTCTCCCAGGTGGGTTATGTGGAGTATGTGTTGAGGGTGTGTGTGAGGGGAGGTGCTTGTGACTATGGTCAGTGCTGCGAGTCCTCCTTCCCACCCAGCCAGATATCCCACCATGGAACGTGCTTCCATTGCAGGGAGTGGAAGTTGTCTCTCAGGATGTCAGTCAGTGGTGTCCTGCTGTTGGTTGTTGCACAGTTGCCAGCAGGGCCTTGTGCTCCCCACAGCAGTAGCCAGTGTCAGCCATCTTGTGAGTCCTTTTCCACTCCCTGTGATGTGCGCATGGTTCATGGTGGTGTTGATGGGACAGTTGTGGGGGGCAATATGTGTGACTACGACTCCCATGATGCTATTGGCTACACTGACTTGCCCAGCATACACAGAATTCCTTTCTTTCAGTGGTCTTCACTGTGTGTTGGTGTTGTAGTGGTGGCTACATGTCTGGATGTGTTTGTTAGTTCTATTTGTGCCACTGCCTAGCTGTAGTTGTAGTTGTGTTTGTACATGTGATGACACGGTTAAATGTAACTTTGAGATGGCATGTGTTGTGTTTATCTGACTGACATACACATTTTGGGATGATTCTGTTCTGGTTGCTGTGTAATTGCTATGAGTGCATTGTTTGACTCTCCCCTTGACAGTGATGTGTGTGTGTATTGTGGCAGAATATTGTGTACATTTGTTGTGTACTCACCAGGCTCTGGGATGTTCTCTAGTCCATATACGCTCACTGGCGGAAGGATGGCCCGCACCTTCTCCTCCCAGGGCCTGAGGTATACTGGCTTGGCAGGAGGGCCACTGCCGGTGTATTGGCTCAGGAGGTAGTCTTTCTTGAGCAGGTCCCTGCACCCTCCTGCGCACGTCATACCACCTGTTCTGGATGTCGGTCTTTGTGCGCAGACATGGTGATTGTGTGTTCACCCTGTTGATGATCCTCTCCCACATCTTGGTTTTCTGGGAGATGGGGGTCTGTTGGACCAGTGTGCCAAACAGCTGTGGCTCTACCCTGAGGATCTCGTCTACCATGACTTCCAATTCACAATCTAGGAACTTGTGATTCTTCTTGGGGGCGTGGTGATGGGTGGTGATGGTGAGTGATGTGTGTGTTGGTGTGCAGGTGAGGGTGTGTGAGTGTGTGTTTTGCTGGGTGTATGTGAGGTAGGTATTTGTTGGTGTGCTGATGGTGTGTGGCTTGTGTGAGGGATGAGCTGTGGGTGTGTGGTTGCTGTCTGTTGGGTGCTGGCAGTAGAATGGCATTTGCAAAGGATCATGGTTGGGATTTGTGTCCTTTATATGGGTGGAGTTGTGGGTGTGTCTTTGTTCTCTGTCCCCACCCCCCCAGTATTTATTGGCTTTGTAATTGCTTGTTTGGCCTTTTTTTGTGTAATTTTCCTTAGTACTTTTTGTGCATGTTGGAAACGTTCTTGTGACCGAGTCGGACCCTGCATTTGTCTCGTACGGTCTTCTCCGTTTCGTTCACGCTGTGTTTGTGCAGGTTTCTATACTGCGTACGCGTCGGTCGTGGTGTTTTGTGTTACTTCGGCTCGGTTTTGTATGCGTGGCGGTCGTACGGCTTGTCCTCCGTACGACTCGGTCGTGGTTTTCGCGCCTTGCATCGTACTTTGCGGTTTGGAGTTCGCGTGTACGTTTCGGTTGGATTTGTTCCGGGTGCGTGTCGGTCGGTTCGATTCGCGTGTTTTTCCGGCCGGATTGCTGTTTTCCGTGCGGCTCGGTCGTTCGGCTTGGGTTCGGTACGTGTCGGTCGGATTTTGCACGCCTTGCATCGTACTTGGCGTGTCGGGCGCCACAGGTACGTGTCGGTCGGAATAAATTCGGGCTCCGAGTCGGTCGGTGCTTTTTCCGGCCCGAATCGGAATCGACCCCTGTGTCTTTTGAACAAACTACTGTCAACAAAATGTAGCCATAGGACCAACCACTAGGAGTCCCCCATGCTCCTGAGCCAAAGAGCAAAAGTTCCAGCTCTTGGAATGCTTACATTTATGGTGAACGTCTCCTGTGGTCAGGGATGTAATCCCCTGTGAGAGGTTGGGTGACTTTTTTAATGCACATTCCTGGGCTGCTGTACCTCCTGCCGTCCCACAAGACAGGTCCCTACCGTTGGCTGTGGTTTTGCCCCTCCTTGGGGCACCACAAGCAAAAAGACTATTTAAATTTGTCCTCGCTGGGCATTATAGGACAATCCAGCCAGGAGCAGTGAATATGGAATGAGGTGGTCTCTCCTCTCTATTTTTTCCATTGCGGCCTTGCGCTGTGTGCTTTTTTTTGTTTTATTTTTTCCTTTATAAGAAATGTCCCTGTCCCAACTGGGGCACCCACACTCACAGGGGTCATTGAAGCCCATATCCTGGGCCGAGCACAGGAGGTGGCATCTCTTCTGCTCCAGCCCAGCTTCCTGGCAGGCAAGGGGACTAGAGGTTGGTGTAACCTGTCCCCAGACAGTGAGGGCCAGGAACGCCCCAGCCAAGTTCTTCTTACGGTCTCCTTTGTTGTCCTGGCCCCAGAGCGGGGTTCCTGGGATTGCTAATAATGCACTGGCAACCATGGAGTTGGAGGATCCCAGGTGCAATAAGATTTCAAGGGAGGGGACCCCATGCACACCGGCTCCCCCAGAAATTAATTAATTATGGATACATTGATCCCAAAGTCATTGCCCAGCCCAGAGATACTTTCTAAAAATATATAGCAGAGCACTATGTGCCCGTTTTTGTCATTGCGATTTCAAACCGGGGAAATCCTATGGCATTACTCTGGCCCCGTTGGGCCAATTCTCTTCATTCTGAGCTCCCTTTGCTCCTGGTGGCCATGTCAAGTCACCAGGATCTTTTTCATTTGGCCTCCTGGCCTCTAAAAAGGCACATTTTGTGGCCTTTCTGGTTCCTTACACCAACCTTCTCCTCTGCATGGAACCTGGGCTCCTCTACTGCTGGTGGGGCCATATCGCACAGCCCCGTAGCCAGCAGATCATTCTTCTTGTTTCATTGCCCAGGCCCAGAGCCTCCTGGCTGTCTTGCAAAGCACCTATGGATGGGCTGTTGAGTCCAGGTCTTTCCCCTAACTAGTCCTTAGGAGGGCATCAGGAAGCAAGCACCACAGGCAGTAGAGAGACCCATCCTAGCCCTGGGGGTAAGCTGGAATCAAAGTCCTTAGTTTGTCCTTGCACCAGGTGGCTTCTCTTTCCAGCTTGGCATTCTTTCTGCCATCACCCCCCAGGTTCAGGGTCTTCTCTACTAAAATGCCACATATTCAATCCACCCCTGTTTCAATACTCCTGCACATCATTCCGGGGCAATTCAACATGGCATCTTCAAGATTTCTCTCGTAAGAGTTCCTCTGAGGGCCTCAACTCCTACCCTAGTTGACCTCGCTGTCAGAACCATCCTCACCCAGTTCCTACTGTGTTGGCTCCAGAGGTCTGTACCTCCCTCTTTATTCTAGTGGGCTGGGGCTGTCTTAGCTTATGTGCAGTGTGACAAGCTAATTATCAGATGCAGATTTCCTCTTCATACCTTCCTTTACCAGATGTTGAGTCATTTACTGATAATTGCTCCTTTTATGTTGGGAGGTCTTTGTTCCCTGTGCTGGGGAGCAGAGTACTTAACTTGGCACAGTAGGAGGAGGACAAAGGGATGGAATCTGATTACGAGCTGAGCCAGAGAAATATGACAATTCCTGATGTCCCATAAGATGTGAATGTAGTGTGTTGTGAACTGCAAATGTAAATTTGGTGTGCATGTTTTACCCCAGTTTGATCCTTTGCTGGACTGTGTCTGCCTAAGTGGAGCGAAACTGTGCAGCAAGGGAGATTTTGCGTCTATCTATAATACAGTGAAAGCACCACAGATTTTTCAGTAAGCCCTACAGACCTACACTATGAATGTCCACTCATATTATAAAGCAAAACTAAGGTCAGCACCAATCCTTGCAGAGTCCCTTCTGTGACAGTCTACCTGTGCACAGATACCACACTCAAACAATTGTAGTCTCACATGTGCAGCCCGCATACATGCACGCACACTTGTGTTCACGTGTTCTCATGTAACCAGCTCAGTGCCTCTTACTCTAGCTGTGACCCAGCAACCATATATTTAAAAGCGAACACTAGTGGTTAACATGCTCGCTAAGTCCAATTCCAGTGAATTTATTCTGAGTGAGAATCATGTCGTGAGGCTCACACAGTGAAGGTCATAAAACCAGCTAGTGAAAAGCAAAACATCCTGGTGGACTAAATGGGTGGAACCCTTTTACTACAACCATGCCACCTCAGTTTGGAGTCAGCCATATGTAAATCCGTCTTGACGCTGCTCCAGTAGGAACAGTTCGGCCTGAACTACCAGGCCAGGTCCTCCCTAACCCAGAACACAAGCAACCCATGACCAGTTTCGCCCTGACTGACATGGGTGCAAAATAATGATGGACTGGGATGTGTTCCCGAGTAATTAACAGTGGCTTTGATTAATTCCAGCATTCTATCAATCACTTTTTGTATGCTTCAGTGCAATGCCCTAAGTGCAATGGTTTATGCTGTACACCACCTATTAAATCAATGGGACAAAAAAACACTGTAGATCAGATCTGTACACATATAAGGGAACTTTCTTTTAATTCCCCTTACTACCATACTCTAGACATAGCTTGTCGTAATAGGACTACACTGAATCTGAGAAATTTCTCTAGTAATCAACATGGTCTGAGAGAAGGCACGACTATGAAACACTTGGTGGATTACAGGAGCGGCCCGTGCAGGTAAGAGCAGTGGGGCCGGTGGGGGGGACTCGACAGAAGAGGACAAGGGAAAATTAAATAAATAGTTAATTTGCCCTCGTCGTTGTCGTCTGTCAAGTCCCTGCCCCACCGCTCTTACCTGCACGGGCCGCTCCTGGTGGATTACCTTGACAGCTCCAAGAAAGAATATAGATATATACAAACATGTGCTTCTACTAGGTGGTAACTTTAATGGCATATTCAGCTGCTTCCCCTTTCACAACCTAGTCGATACTCAACAAGATAAGCCCTAGGGTCTGTAAAATCTGACTATCACATATACCAGACCAGATAGTCTCATTAAGCAATGGTCATAAAACTATAACCTACGGGCCTCAATGCCTTCACTATTAAATACCCCTCCTAATCTCTCCAAAAATGCATCAAAAAGACTTAAACACCAGCTCCTCAAAACTCGCCCTGAAACACTTATCTCAGATGCATACTTCTGCTCTAGCAAGGGAACATTAACCAATGACCTCATCTTCTACACAAAAAGACGTGCACGATAGAGGAATGTCATATATTCCATGCTTCGAATCACCTACACTAGGAAAACACCTCATGGTCTTAGACTGTCTGTCTCTCCTTCACACCTTCTGCAGGGCGGACGTTACCATATCTCTATACAACAACGGGAACATTCTAATGCAATCCTCAAATGACAAACTAGCAATACTGGATGAGATCTTCCCTATTCTCAAGAAGGTGGTGAACAGTAAGAACTCACATCCATTCCAAAGTCACCCTAGCTACCCTGGCACCCCTTTTAACGCCCATGTTTACCCCAACATCAATCAGCCTACTCCCCATTGCCAGCGCTTGCAACCCCACCTTCTCTTTAACATATTCACTCCAGAGTCCTCATCTCCGGCTGGGCCTAAGAATCAATCCGTGACTTGCTGACCCAATGCACATGCTCCCTCTGCCCCTATTAGGGCAAGCATAGATTCCCTCATCCCTTGACCTTTTCCCTCACATTTGCTCTTTCTCCCGTCAACCAAACTCTCCAGCGAGGTTCTCCCAGGTACTCCCACAGCTCCCCCCTGTGCCCGGAAGTTCTACTTGTCCGAATCTATACCCCCTAACTTGACTAACCCAATGCCGCCCAGATCCCCCACCCAGCCCACAATCCCCCCCTCTCCCTCTCCCCCTGCCCCCATTTTCACTCAGTCAGGCCTCGCTGACCCACAAATACCTCAGGCCCCCAATATTGGCTTCTCCTCCCAATTTGGCATCTCATGTGGCCACTCCTCTCAACTGGGGCTCACCCCTCAACCCATAACTACCTGTCACCACGCCTCTTGGGAATTGCGTCTTGATGAGATTTCACTTAGCCTGCTCCATCTCAAGAAAGAACTCCAGAGACTTACATCCATCACCTCAGAGCTACTGCTCACTCATAGACCCAATAGTACCTTGATGAATCAGACCGGCTCCCAAACAGGCAGCTACCTTCCCATGTCTTTCACACTTCTCATTTTAGCTCGAAAACAGTACCCTTCCCCAACACCTCCTATCGACCCATGAGATTGAATGATGGTCTATCTGACAGTGATATCCACGACCTCCTCTCTTACTCCCACACAAAAAATACCAATAAGGCCTGTTGGGGCCAAATCCAAACCATTCAGGCTAACCCCATACAGAGAACCTAGTTACAATCACATAGCTGTAAACAATGACAACCTCAAACGTATTAACATCTCTTGGGCTGCCACTTTCCACACCAATAGCCAACTGAAATGTATGCTTCTCAACTGCAGATCGGCTATTAAACACGCCCCTGATATTTATGACCTCATCCTCACACATGAGCTGGATATCGTTATCCTCACAGAAACATGGTTAAACAGCTCATCTCCTCCTATTTTAGACTAAATAGTCCACCCTAGTCAAGACATCATTCAACTAGATAGACCTAAGAAACCTGGTGGGGGTAATAGCCTGCATCTACTGCAACACCTTCTCTCAGAAACTGCCACTCTGCCTGCCTGTGAATATCTTTGCATCAACATCGCTAACAACAATAGTCTAATTTGTGAACTACATGCATTCTACCACCCTCCTGGAGACAGTTGGCGATTTATTGAACAAATCATGGAAGTCATCTCATCCAACGATGACCCTCAAGTGACCCAGATCTTCCTCGGGGTCTTTAACCTCCTGTCAGGATCCATCGGACTGCCCACCACCTTCCACACTCCAGCAGTAGTGGGGGAACTATTCAGTGTGAACCCCAGGGCGCTAGGTGCATTTCACTCACTTACAACCTACCTAGGACGACTGCCTGTCGGGTGGGGGCTCCTAGCAGGTTCTCAACATATGCCTCTCGCCCTCGGCTCATCCCCTCTTTTACTCCCTGTGTTCCCTGAGGAAGAAAAGCGGACATATTTCTTTAATTCTCTGCTCCGGTATGTGGTGGTGTTTTCCTTATCTTTGTTTCCAGGCCACGCCAGAGCTCGACTCAGCAACCTCCATGACTCAACAGCCTCCGTGACTCAGCAAACCCTAGGACTCAGCAGCCTCCATGACTCTGCAACCTCCATTGACTCAGCAGCCTCCGTGACTCAACAAACCTCCATGACTCAGCAGCCTCTGTGAATCAGCAACCTCCATGACTCAGCAGCCTCCGTGACTCAACAAGCCTCCATGACTCAGCAACCTCCATGACTCAGCAACCTCCATGACTCATCAGCCTGGCAAAAGGTATTTAACTCTCACCCAGGCTCATCTTCAGTGCTTCGCATTGAGTTTCCTGTTGAAGATCCTGCAGCGGGACGGTTCTTCTCTGCAGGTGCTGGTCGGACGAGTCTTGTTCCATCCTTGCTGCTGCTACTCGCAGATAAGTCTAAATCCTTTTTGGGCTACATTTAACTCTTGTGCTCAGTGGAATTCCATTGTTTTGACTCCTGGCTCATTTCTGGTTATCGGGGAGATCTTGGGTAACTGCGCACGAAACTCTTCGCAGTCAGAGACTTCCTGACTTAATTTCCTATATCACAGTTCCCTCTTGTTCCCACTCAGCTTACTTTACGCTACTTGCCTGGATTTTGGTCATTTCCTCCTCATATCATTTATGTAATTCGTGTATTGTCCTTGTTGATAGAAGTGTATATTATTATTGCAGTGTTTATTGTTATCCTGTTACGTCTCTGTTTTTTCTCGCTGAAAGAAGGTGTTGGTAACGCTCTCAAGCCTTGGACATCCTTCAGCTGAAGGATACAGATTATGTCTTATCTCATTGAAATAAGAATGTATGGTGTGCTTATGTGTAATCTTCGTTGGCACAATATTGTGTGAGTGTGTATTTATCTTTGGCGCAATATTGTGTGAGTGTGTATTTATCTTTGGCGCCATATGGTGTGAGTGCAGTTCTGATTTATTCTAATCATTCTTTTATCGTGACCCAATGCAGAAGTTTATGCATGATATATGTCATTGATTATTTGTGTTCTTATTGATGTCTTTTACTACTGCTGCTGGAGCTGGTCTCCATACTCATTCCTAGCTTTAGGACAGATGTCCCAGATTGTTCTGTGACCCAGAGTTTGCTTCTCCACCGGCACGAACGCGCACCAGTTGTTTCTTTCTTTATTTTAGCTTTTTGTTTTAACTAATTATTTTAGTTTATTGTTTGTTCCCAAACCCCCTTCCCTTGAGATTATCGGATGAGCACTGGTGTCTCTGGTTCAGTGTTCGTCGGATGATTTCTGGGGATTGTTGGGGTCCAGCTGCCTCTGCGTGTCCAGCAAAGAGAAGAACACGTTCCAACGTTCATCTTCCCAGATTGGTTCCTGATAGAATGCGAAGCCCTTAAAAATAAAAAATAATTGTTTTTTTGTTTTCTTGTCCCGCCCAGGCAGCATGGCGTCCGGTTCTTTTGACGTTTCTGCTCTTAACGACACCTTGAGGGATCTCCAACGACAGGTAGAGTTGGCGCAAGTGAAGAACCAAACCTTGCGGTCACATGTAATAGGGATGTCCCAAAGGTTAGATCGAGTACAGAATGGGGGAGCTGACTCTGGAGCTCGCCTTCCTACGGGTGGGACTTATACCTCTCACTTACAGGCAAGTCAACAAATAGCGGTTCCTTTGGCACCCTCTGAGCGCTATCAAGGGGATCCACAGAAATTACATGTTTTTCTTACACAAAGTAAATTACATTTTTTAAGTAGACCAGCTGCATTTCCAACACCCGAGTCTAGAGTAGCCTTCATTCTCTCATATCTATCTTGGGATGCAGCAGCCTGGTCCACAACCCTTGTGGCCAATGATGATCCTGTGTTATATTCCTTTGAACGCTTTGAGCAGGATCTCAGGCGCATTTTCGACCGACGAACCTCCACACAGACGGTAGACAACGAACTACTGGATCTACGCCAAGGGAATAGAGATCTCCTTGCTTACTTCACACAATTTAACAGACTGGTGGTAGAGGCCCACTGGCCGGAACACAAAAGAGCATCATTATTCTACAGAGGATTGCGTGATGAACTCAAAGATATGCTGGCTCAGGTGGTCGACCGCCCTCGAGACTGCGATGCGCTCATAAACCTGGTTCTTCAATTAGACCATCGGTTGGCGGAACGACGAGGGGAGAAGAAATGTGCCAAGAACAGAGTACCCCCACCTTTGCCCCATACTGATTCCCGACTATTCCGCAATGCGATAATGGATAGCGGAGAACCCATGCAGATCGGGTCAGTTCGACCTCCCCTTTCCAAGACCGAAAAGGAGAAAAGACGGCTCAACAACCTTTGTCTGTATTGTGGCCTAAGTGGTCACTTTGTGAAAGACTGCACCAAGAAACCTAAGAAAGATTGGAGAACACTAAACTTCCGAAAGGGTACTGTGGCCAACACCAACCAGATTGCCACCACCCATGTCACTTTGAATGTATCCTTATCTGGTCCCAATTTTCACCTCCAGAGGGTGCTAGTCATGATCGATTCAGGGGCCACAGGAAACTTCTGTGATTGGGGATTTGCTCGCACTCACCGAATTCGTATGACAAGAAAAAACATCATCGAACAAGTCTGTGCTGTTGACGGTTCCCCGTTATCCTCTGGGCCCTTTTCTCATAGCACTATCTCCCTGGTCATGGAAACACTCACAGGGCATAAAGAACAGTGCCAACTGGATTTAATAGATGCCCCCCAGTACGGTGTTATATGAGGCATCCCATGGCTGGTAAAACATAACCCCGCCATAGACTGGTGTAAGCGAACCGTCACCTTTCTGTCCGAGTACTGCTCTAAGTTTTGTATAGGTCATGTTTCTGCACCCCGTACCACCACCTCTTTATCATCTCAAAAGCAAGTAATCGCCACAACCCTTACTGGTCTGCCAAATGAATATCAAGACTTTGCCGATGTTTTCGATGAACAAAAAGCAGAAACTCTTCCCCCTCATTGGGAATTTGACTGTCAAATCGACCTAGAACCAGGGGCGCGGGTTCCTTGTAGCCGTATTTACGCCTTAACGGAAAAGGAGAACGACTTCCTAAAAATATACCTAGACAAATATCTGGCTAAAGGATTTATCCGCCATTCTAAATCACCGGCCTCCTCTCCCCTTTTCTTCGCCCCTAAGAAGGAAGGGGACCTCCGTACTTGCATCGACTATCGAGCCTTAAACCAGGTGACCATTAAGAACCGGTACCCCTTACCACTCATCGCCTCCATGATGGATCAAGTACAATCCGCCACCATCTTCACCAAACTGGATTTACTTGGTGCATATCATCTGGTACGGATGAGAAAAGGTGACGAGTGGAAGACGGCCTTTCGCACCAAGTTCGGCCTTTTTAAGTAACAGGTGATGCCATTTGGTCTATGCAACGCCCCGGCCGCCTTCCAGCACTAGGTGAACAGCGTTCTACAAGAGTTTTTGGATATTTTTGTACTAGTGTACATTGATGACATTTTGATCTTTTTGCACTCCCTTTCCGAACATATTGAACATGTGCGTAAAGTATTACAGGCATTACGCGAAAACCAGCTATTCGCCAAGATGAAAAAATTTGCCTTTCATGTCACTACAGTGCACTTTTTGGGATTTGTTATTTCACCTGAAGGTTTGGCTATGGATTCTGCCAAAGTACAAGCCGTCCTCCAATGGCCAGCACCCAGGTGCGTGAAAGATATCCAACGCTTTCTTGGCTTCGCCAATTTCTATCGGTGCTTCATCACAGACTTCTCAAAAGTGGTTGCCCCCATCACCCCTCTCCTTCGTAAAGGTCAAAAATTCTGGTGGAGCCCGGAAGCGGAGCAGGCTTTTCAACATCTCAAAGAGGCCTTTACGTCTGCACCTGTTCTTTTGCACCCTGACTCTAACCAACCCTTCTATCTAGAAGCCGATGCCTTGAATATTGCTGTAGGTGCTATATTATCTGAAAGACACCCAGACACAGGGCAGCTCCACCCAGTGGCTTTTTTCTCCCAAAAACTTGCGGAGGCTGAAAAGAATTATACCATCTTCGATAAAGAACTATTGGCTGTCAAGGCCGCTTTTCAGGAGTGGAGACATTATCTTATGGGCACAAAACATCCAGTCACTGTGTACACGGACCACAGGAACTTACGGTTCTTGAAATCAGTCAAAGCGCTCATGCCCCGGCAATTACGCTGGTCGTTGTTTTTCGCAGATTTCTCCTTCGTAATCACATTTCGACCCGGGCGAAAGAACGGAAAGGCTGACGCTCTTTCCCGACCCACTCTAGAGGCGGAACAACCGAATTAACCTCCTTTTTTATTGGATAAAACAAACTTTGTGAACAACATCAACATCACAGATGTTTCATGGTTGGAACAAATACAACAAGCCTCTGCTCAGTTCAATCAAGAAAAATGGATAAAGGAACACCCCGACAGAGACGTGGTAGAGTATATTATACCATCAAAAACACTTGTTTCTACCCACACCAGCTCTTCAACACGAAGCCTTGGGGTGGTGTCATGACTCTTCACTTTCTGGTCATCATGGAATCACGAAAACACTCGAATTACTGCAAAGGGATTATTGGTGGCCGAACATGCGTTTTGATTGCCATCAGTACGTGAAAACATGCGACACTTGCGCTCGAACTAAATCGGAACGACGAAAACCCGCGGGGTTGCTTAATCCTCTTCCAACACCACCATCACCTTGGCATTCAGTATCTATAGATTTAATAGTTGATCTACCTCAAGACCAAGGATTTACATCGATCGTGGTGGTAGTCGACCTGTTAACTAAAATGTGTCATTGCTTCCCAACTAAAGGGATACCTGATGCCCCCCATCTAGCTAATCTGTTTTTACAACACATAGTACGGCTCCATGGTTTACCATCACGTATCATTTCCGACCATGGAACGCAATTTGTTTCGTACTTCTGGGGAGCATTTTGCAAATTACTTAACATTTCGGTGGACCTCTCTCCCGCCTATCACCCAGAGTCTGATGGGCAAATGGAAAGAACCAACCAGGAGATGGAACAATTATTACGAAATTATGTTACCGAACAAGAGCAATGGGTTGATCACCTTTGGTTAGCAGAATTCGCCCATAACAATGTAGTAAATACATCTAGCAGATTCTCACCCTTCTACGCCCTGTATGGGTATCATCCCAGATCTTCCCCGTTACTAACACAGCAGGCACTCTCTCCTAAACCTTTAGCTCAAAAACACGCCTTACAACATCAGGTTCTCGAAGAATTAAAAAAGAATGTGACAGGTGCAAAACTTTTGTACAAGCAGTACGCGGACAGAAAGCGACATTTAGCTCCTCCTTACCAAGTAGGCCAGCAAGTGTGGTTATACACCAAACACTTACGCTTAAAAGGGCCTCGTAAATTTCAACCACGATACATCGGTCCATTCCCCATTCCAAAACTATATCAGAAATCAGCAGTACGCCTGGCCTTACCGGCTCACTTAAAAATTCACCCTA
Organism: Calotriton arnoldi; assembly: GCA_963921515.1. Taxonomy (NCBI): domain Eukaryota; kingdom Metazoa; phylum Chordata; class Amphibia; order Caudata; family Salamandridae; genus Calotriton; species Calotriton arnoldi. The sequence goes on along the minus strand of CAWUFW010000025.1, from coordinate 4,197,494 downwards.
CCTTTCATGTGTCCCTTTTAAAACCCACTGATCCAAACACTCGTCACCTCGCTCCTCCACCTCCAGTAAGTGTGGAGGGTCACTTAGAACATGAAGTAAGTTCTATTTTAGATTCTCGCCGAACCAGGGGCACTTTATATTACCTGGTAGCTTGGAAAGGGTATGGCCCACAGGAACGCACCTGGGAGCCACTATCTCATGTCCATGCTCCCCGACTGTTGCGTATTTTCCATCAGCGTAACCCCCACAAACCCGGCCCTGTCACCGGGCCTTGGAAGGGGGGTACTGTCAGGATCCATCGGACTGCCCACCACCTTCCGCACTCCAGCAGTAGTGGGGGAACTATTCAGGGTGAACCCCAGGGCGCTAGGTGCATTTCACTCACTTACATCCTACCTAGGAAGACTGCCTGTCGGGTGGGGGCTCCTAGCAGGTTCTCAACATATGCCTCTCGCCCTCGGCTCGTCCCCTCTTTTACTCCCCGTGTTCCCTGAGGAAGAAAAGCTGACTTATATTTCTTTAATTCTCTGCTCCGGTATGTGGTGGTGTTTTCCTTATCTTTGTTTCCAGGCCACGCCAGAGCTCAACTCAGCAACCTCCATGACTCAGCAGCCTCCGTGACTCAACAAAACTCTTCGCAGTCAGAGACTTCCTGACTTGATTTCCTATATCACAGTTCCCTCTTGTTCCCACTCAGCTTACTTTATGCTACTTGCCTGGATTTTGGTCATTTCCTCCTCATATCATTTATGTAATTCATGCATAGTCCTTGTTGATAGAAGTGTATATTATTATTGCAGTGTTTATTGTTATCCTGTTACGTCTCTGTTTTTTCTCGCTGAAAGAAGGTGTTGGTAACGCTCTCAAGCCTTGGACATACTTCAGCTGAAGGATACAGATTATGTCTTATCTCATTGAAATGAGAATGTATGGTGTGCTTATGTGTAATCTTCGTTGGCACAATATTGTGTGAGTGTGTATTTATCTTTGGCGCAATATTGTGTGAGTGTGTATTTATCTTTGGCGCAATATGGTGTGAGTGCAGTTCCGATTTATTCTAATCATTCTTTTATCGTGACCCAATGCAGAAGTTTATGCATGATATATGTCATTGATTATTTGTGTTCTTATTGATGTCTTTTAATACTTCTGCAGGAGCTGGTCTCCATACTCATTCCTAGCTTTAAGACAGATGTCCCAGATTGTTCTGTGACCCAGAGTTTGCTTCTCCACCGGCACAAACGCGCACCAGTTGTTTCTTTCTTTATTTTAGCTTTTTGTTTTAACTAATTATTTTAGTTTATTGATTTTTCCCAAACCCCCTTCCCTTGAGATTATTGATGAGCACTGGTGTCTCTGGTTCAGTGTTCGTCGGATGATTTCTGGGGATTGTTGGGGTCCAGCTGCCTCTGCGTGTCCAGCAGAGAGAAGAACGCGTTCCAACGTTCATCTTCCCAGATTGGTTCCTGATACCTCCACTGAAATGACCTGAATGACCATGCAGTGAAGAGCCTTAAATCCTTTCTATCAGACCACGAGTTGACTCACATCTGTGACAGCCCTACTCACAACAAGGGTGAGATACTGTACCTAATCATCTTGAAGTTGGACACCATCACAATGAGTCCATTAGCACCTGCGACTGGACAGACCATTACCGTATCACCTTCCTCATCAATGTGGGGAGAGGAGTTGGTCTAACGGCTAGGGCGGTCGACCTCGAATCTGGGGAACTGGGTTCGAGTCTCGGCAATGACGCTGAACATCCTGTGATTCTGGGCAAATCACTTAATCTCCCCGTGCCTAACAAAAATGAATGTGTCCTCATGTAACACAACTGGTGCTATGTAAAGCGCTCTGAAACCCGATACGGGTCAAGTTCGCGCTATAAAAAACTCCGTAAAAAAAAGAAAATGTGGTGGTGACCCAGAAGAAAGCAAAACAATGGAAAAAGAGTCTCCGAAATATAAACCCTAATGACTTATCTACCCACTGTAACAATGCCTTGACTCCTCAGATTGACATTGTTGATGTCCAAGACCTCACAGACTTCTACAATACCTCATTTTGGATGTCCTTGACTCTATCGCCCCCCCTAAACAAAAAACATATCCACCAAAGTTTCTAAACCTTGGTTCAATGACAACTTGAACTCTGAAAGACGCAATCTAAGATTAGTAGAAAGAGCATCCTCGTTCTCCATGGAACTCCTAAAACGCTTAATATCAGTGATGAACACTTACAACAGAAGAATCAGAAATACAAAGGTCAACTTCTTTAGAACCCAGCTTGACCAAGCCAGAAATCGACCCAAAAAACTTTTCAAAATCATGCAACAATCGCTTAACGTACCAAACCCGCTTGGCATTGGGTCCATCACTTCCTTCTTCTCGGAAAAAACTAAAACCATTGAAAATGACCTACGATCAGTGAGGGAACTACTTCCAGCTGCCTCACACATCTCTCCACACACTTCCCAGATCATTGATTGGATTGATCCCCCTGGGCAGGTCCCCCAAAACAACGCCTCTGTGCACACTTTCACACCCCTCAATGAAAGTGACATTTACAACATTCTTTTAGCTTTAAACCCATCTAATCATTTCATCGACCCTTTACCTCCGACGATCTTCAAAGAGATCAAAGCCGCTATTCTCCCCTTATGGTCTAGGATTGTAAATACCTCGCTACGTCAAGGCACTATCCCTGACTGCCTAAAAGTAGGGCTGGTAATCCCCATTAAAAAAAAATACCTAGTGCAGATTGCTCAGATCTCAACAACTTCCGCCCTATCTCCAACATCCTCACTCTGGCGAAGCTTCTGGAAAAATGTGTCCAGATCCAACTCTGCAACCACATAGATAACTTTCAACACCAATCCGGCTTCCATCAAGGTCACAGCACTGAATCAGCACTCACACACGTTGTGGATGACATATTAACAATTCTGCCCCTAAATGAATCATGTCTTCTGAAACTACTTGACTTATCATCTGCTTTGAACACTGTTAAACCTGACAGTCAACTGAACCTACTTGAACAGAGGATGGGCTTATCTGGGGCCATACTGCAATGGTTCACTTCATTCCTCCACAGCTGATCCCAAAGAGTCAAGGTGAATCAATCCCTTTCTAAGCCCTCCACTGTCACTCTTGGGGTTCCACAGGGATCTGCTCTCTCACCCATTCTCTTCAATTTATTCCTGGGATCTTTGGCAGACTCCTTGAAATCTGCTAACATTCATTATCACATGTATGCAGATGACACTCAATTATATCTGAAAATCTCCTCCCCAGAAGACATCATTTCCCTCAACTCAACTTTACAAAACAGTCAACATTGGCTCACTGGCAACCATCTCAAGCTCAACGCTTCCAAAACTGAATTCCTCCTCCTTACTCCTCCGAACCACATTCCAAAGATCAACCTTTGGAAGAAGCATTTAACAGCCCTCCAATGTTCTCCTCACATTATAGACTCTGCTAGATCCTTGGGAATTACACTAGACAAATACCTGAATATGCAGGATCACATCAGTACTGTCACCAAAGGAGCGAATTACCAGTAAAGCATGTTACAGAAACTTAAACCCTTCCTCCAACAGGACGACCTTAAGCATGCGGTCCAAGCTCTTGTGTTCCCCAGGATGGACTGCGGAAGTGCCACACTATGCGGCGTACCTAGATACAAGCTGGCCCCTCTTAGGGCCTCCCTTAACACTACAGCCAGACTTGTCTCCGGAACAAAAAGAAATAATCACATCTCCTCAGCTATAAAATCCCTGAACTGGCTCCCTTATGACCTTATGAGGCAAGAATACAACTAAAGATTGCGTGCATGACTCATAAAACCCTACATTTCAATACCCCCAAGTATTTGGCACAAAAGCTAGAACTATCGGGGGATGCAGATCTTCACGAAGTGCTAGCTCCCTGCTACTGAAACCACAGTTTTTCCATAAAAAGAAAACGTGCTACAGAGCCTTCTCGGGTGTTGCCCCGAAGATTTAGAACTCTCTGCTTCCGGATGTCCACCTAATCTCGTCAACCACCTCCTTCAAAAAAGAAGTGAAAAATGTCTAATGAACAAGTTCTTGCCTCAAGATAACATGTTTTGTTTATTAGTTGTATTCATGCCTGCTATTCATTTTTTTGTTTTTGACTACTACATTGCTGACTTCCTATAGAGGTCAAGCTTATTATTTCGTTTATCCTCAATGTTTTGTTCTTCGCTCGGATTTGTGACTAGTTTTGTTTTCACACCTATATCCCACCTTCCCTTCATGTAAAGCGCTCTGATACCTTTTAGGGTCATGTTCGAACTATACAAAACTTTATAAATAAATAAAAGATAAGCAAGTCCTGATCTACTATTGATGCTAGCAAAATACACATTTTTGCTTCTCTGACCCTGGTGTGACTTTTAATTCCCAAACAACCTTAAAATGGAGACATAGAGGCACACAAAGATCTTTCACAAATCATTGACTGATATACTTTACTGTTTCAATATATCTGCACACTCGGGTGATATCATATCAAAGAAAATACTGCTCGACAAGTTTTTCAAAATCCTACTATTAAAATTTCAAAAATAAGCATAAAATTTTGCTTTGACTTTTATAGATTATAGTTTCTAAATTATTGGCACGCTAAAAATAAACAATTTGACTTAATAAAGGAACCTCATAAAGAAATGAGAAATTTCAATTGTTACAAAATACTGTATTGCTTTAACAGAAAAGAAATATCTAACTGCAGTCATGAGACAGCTTGATGCATTAAATATAAAGAAAGGACTGAGTAGCTATGTATACTAGTGTCCTTACTGAACCAACAATGGGATAAATATACATTGTTGGAAATAAGTAGAATGCCATTAAGACAGACTAAGCAGTACAAATCCTTAAACAATTCAATGAGACATAGATTGCAGATGAATTAAGCCATGAAATTAAATAAGACCCTTTATCGCAGTTTAGCCTTAAAGATGTTGGCTGTTAAAACCCAGAATCCCCACAAACGCAGGGTTGGTGGTTCTATGAACTATAAACCCTGACCCATAAACCAGTTTTAGTGGCACAGACAGTCCCTGGGGCATGGGGGAAAGCCTGTGATTGGTCCTTTGCTTAAGAAAGGTAATAGACCCGATCAACCAATTAGTGCGTTGGTACTATTTATCAAAGCCTGAACCCTTTTCATATACTGGCGGAGCCTCCTGCTCTTTTGTTCAGCTCCCAAACCCCAAATATAACCTGATCCTATGTGTGCCTGCAGTGAGTCTCTCCTGTCTTGGTGTGTCACAGGCCTGTAAGTGCTGTCACTCAATATTTTTTAATGTTTGTATGTTTTCAACCGGCCCCATCCCCATTTATCTCAGCCTCTAAGTCCATGTCCACCTTAGCCCTTGCATGTTGCTATATTTTTGCGGAAACGGAAGACCGGACTAGAATCGTCATATCTAACACCCTGAAATCACACCTCTGTGGTGTGGTGACTATAGTATGCCTATCTTTTCCTCAGAAGCATTACCACTAACTGGCCGGCCAGCAGAACATCTGGTCATCTCCAGTAGTGGCTGCTACCGAAGGGGGGTGCGGGAGGGAGCAGAAGAAGAGCAGAGGGGGGAGGGAATTAAAACATATTTTTTCTTAAAAACAGTTACCTGGATGCGGCAGGCCGCAACCTTTCCTCCCTCCTCTCCGTCCTCTTCCTGGCTTCTTGGAAGCAGGAAGCACCCAGGCTCCCCTGAGCCAATCACAATGCTGCAATGCAGCGTTGGGATTGGTCTGAGTTTCAGCGCTCAGACAGGGAATGGGACCCTGGGCATGTTCTCCACCCAGTCTGTAATGCATCCTGGGTGGAGAACATGCAAAGTGCACATGACATTTTGGCCGACCAGAGACGGCCGTCCAAGATGTCATGCGCACTAAGAAGTGCCTACCACTCCTCCCCCAGCCTCTCAGCCTCTAAACAGCCCAGCCCTGCCTCCAAACAACTGAGCCAGTATGTTTAAATAAAATGATAATAACGTTAATTTATCATTTAATTGCTCACTCAGTGAGCAGTGGGGCGACGCTCCTCCGCCTTAGCAGAGGAGCCGCCACTGGTCATCTCCCAGTCCTCATAATAACGTGCAGGGCTTCCTCCATCAACATATCTCCATCGTTGCATGTCACATTCAAAAAGGAATTGAGATGTTCCTGCTCAGCACCACATTCCCGCAACACCAAGCCTACCCACTAGCACAAACTGGCCAATGGCTGCCAGCTTCTACACGCTGAATGCAACATTTGCCAAATAGCCTCAAAAGAAGCCACCTTTTTCTTTCCCATGAACCTCATTGGTACGCAGTGTGTTCTCCTTTAAAGCAGCACATGTCTTATGGGAGAAGTTAACCAGCTGCGCTAAATGGAAATTCCACTTGACCAGTTGTAAATGATTTCTGCTAGATTTGGCTACTAGTCTTTAATCTAATCTTTAATCTTCTGCCAGATGATACCAGATGCACCTTGGAACTTGGAAGTGGTGTCTGGAGATATTTATTGGTTTCAGTTGAATTGTTATGTTTATCTACAAATCCCTCCTCTTTTTCTTCAATAGAATTAGAGTAATGTCTTTTAACCTACTGCAACTGGTCAAATCCTGACAGCATTCCTTGGCTTTAATGGCCTTTGTCCTGAGTCCCAAGCCCTCAGACCATGACCATCCACTCTTGGCTCCATGTTAGTATGATTTTGGGTGGCTGGGGATACAGATGCATAATGCTAATTTTAGTTAAATATTGTGCACCTTCCTGTGAAGCAAGTGTTCATTATCATGGAGGCGGGGGACCCTTACTCCTTCAGTAACGCTGAAGGTGTGCGGTGGTGCACATGTGGAAGCAAAATATGTCAGTCTTGACTACATTAACCTGCGTCTGTACTAGCTCTCGCAATCAGGTTAAAGGAAAGAGAAGCGCAGATTTGTATTTCTGCAGGTTAATTTCTGGATGACAGAAAACTTTAAAATGTTTTGAACATGTAGATTTGTCCTACATTTTTGATCCTTTTTCCTTAGTTTAATATTTTAACTAAGTCAGAAGGAAATCAATTTTTAGGACATCATAGTATTTGTTGAGAACAGACCTGTACACAGGCGTCTTTACCACAAGCCACTGGAGGCAACAGTGTGCCACAAACTTCAAGTGCGCATCTGCACTAACTGAAAACAAGAATAACTTATGGTAAACTCATTTGTAACTGCTTCAAACAAAGAGGATATGGAGAAACAACGATATGCCATGCTGAAAAGAGACCGGAGCAATTGTCTAGAAGTGACTTGTTAACTAAACAAAAAAAAGAGCATGGAAGGGGATAAGATTCGTCTTGCATTAGAATACAGATTGAATATCCCACAAATTCTGGAACTCCTGGGGAATATAATTAATGACTGATGAGATTGTAAAAGTCCATATATATATATATATAGTAAACTTTATTTTTAGTCAATACAAACCATAACAATTAGATAAAAAAGCAAGTAAGAAGCTTTTAAATATTCAAAGTGCAGTGTGCAATATACAAATATGAGGTTATGAGGGGTGCAATATTACAAAACAAATTTTAAAAAATCGCAGCCCGGCCGCCAGCAGCCTAGTTTACAGGTTTTAAACCCTGTCCTTAATCGCTTGTTAGGTACAATGGCATATTTGCATATTTAATGTGCCCACAGCCTAGTTACCCCTAAAAAAATCAAGAATCAGAGTGCTGTACACAGTTACGTTCTCCTATAGATCTCTTTCTCAGCCCCAGGCCAGCTATCTTACGCAGCACGGATGACATCATTTGTTATTAGGTTTTGCCCTTACTTATGGCAGGGTGTGGCCACAGTTATTGGGCAAAGCTGGCGCCTAAGTTCAATAACAAATTCGGCACATCTCACCAGGGCCCATGGTGCAGTGTTTGTGAAGCAAGTTGAAGATGCTTCCTGGCACATGCGCACAGAAAGACCGGCTTGAGCAGTAGTCTCCGTTGGATGTCTAGCTTGGGGCAGCAGCATAACAAGTGTAGCCAGGATTTGTGACTACAGTTACATAGTCTGCATTCCCCTGTTCTTCCTCGACCGGCCCAGGCTGGATTAAAATCTTTTATTGGAAGCACTAAAAGTCATATGTACAGGATCTGTCTACGTGTTTGCGCATTTATGGCTTCAAGAACATACAGTTGCAGCTTTGTAGCCTGGTTCATTCAGGGGCTCTTCCCGAGCCAAGTTACCTAGTGATGATAAATCTTGCTCTCTTGAGATCTCCTTCAGTTGCCAATTTATTACTTTTTTCCAGGCTGTATATGGAACGTCTCCTACTCGATGGGCTGATTTCTCTATCTGGAGAGGCGTAATGGCACTCGTAACTTGAATGAACGGACCATGGATTGCTTGGGGTCTCAAAGATGAAATTCAGAAGGGCCGTTATTGAATTGATCAGAGCCTTCGTTGTCCTGATGTAATATTTCAACAATGAGGCTTTGCAGTCTAATGATTGATTTACAAGGCCGAATGCTACTCTTAATCTTGAACGACGTGTGTGTCTTGGCTGTTGGAATATTTTTCTATAGGAGGAGCAGTGAATTTGCTCCAAGGCTGAGTCTGGGGCGCCTGGGTAAGTGTGATGGCCATACTGCAAGGCTGGGAGAAGTGTAGCATTCATTACCCTGAGTATGGGGGCAGCAGACGAACTACTTAATATCAGGTTCAGTTGACTGATGCCATAGGTGATGACAGCTCCTTTCTTTTTGAGAGACCTCATATGTACTGCAAGTTTGCTATTTCACTAAACCAAACACCCAGATAGTTGTATTTCCTCGCTGTATAAATGGTCATACAACCAAGGAGCCATTTTAGATTCTTTTTGTTCCAGTATCTTCCAAATAGAAGCACTTTTGTTTTGTCTTGATTTACCTGGAGATGATTGGACGCATTGTAGATATTCAAAGCATTCAATGCCCGTTGGATACCTACTTTAGTGTGATCCATAATCACAGTACCGGCTGCATATTGAATAATGTGCAACTTTGTGCTCCCTAACTTGGGAGGTGGCAGGCAACCAGACTCCCTATATATATATATATATATCAGTGAATTTTATACGTATATAAACTACACTGAAAAAAACCAAAGTAACGTTAAAGTTAGGTTATCGTTAGGTGGAAATTTCAGTGACAACAAAAAAACCACTGAAATTCACCAGTTATATTTATCTCCAGTAACTATAACTTGTACCCTAAAGTCATGCACAGTGTTGTCATCAATTATGTCATTTGAGATGTTGCAGTGATGTTATCAATGATGTCATAGAATTTGTCATAAGTGATGTAATATGTGAGGTATTTAGAAGTGCATGGCGAGGGTGTAAAAAGCAGAAAAGCTCCCGCTGGCGGGATCAGTGCCACCTCCTTGCCTGCTCTCTGCCAGGCAAGGAGCTAATAGTGTCCTGGGGATTGGGGACCCCAGGACACTGGTTCACAAGGGCCTTGGGGGATCGATACCCAGGGCCAAAAGCGGCTCGGGACGGGGGCACCCTGCCCCACTCCCCTTCTAAAATTGTAGCCGACTCAGGGGGTTGGGGTCCTCGGGGCCAAAAGAGGATCAGTGAGGGAGGCCCATGCCCCACTCCCCTTTTAAAAATGTAGCGGGCCCCAGGGGATGGGGTCCCCAGAGCTGATATTGGCTTGCACGTCCCATCCCCATTTTACTTAACAAAAAAAATGCTAGTATGTCCCCCAGGCCCTGGTTATTTATTTATTTGTTTATTTATTTATTTGTTTGCTGCGATCCCGCAGGAGTACCGCAAGATCGCGGTAAAACAAAAACATTTTTTTTAACATTTTGGCCTGGGGACCCACCCATGAGGGCTAGGGTGTAGGATATCCCTACTATGCCACTTATTTGTTTTTTTTTAATTAAACTCAGGACTGGGGACTAAGTCTCTGAGTCCCATAATGCTACTTGCATTTTCTTCATGTTGCAGGCAGCCAATCAGAGCGCTGAATGCCACGGGATACAAATATTTTTGATCCCTAATATCTCAAAAATGACTGAGCAAATGTACACTAAATCACAAGGAGCACAGTAGCTGGACCAAGCTCTAGCTTCCTGCCAAATTTGGTGTAATTTCGTTCAGCAGTATTTGCCGTAGCGCTACCTAAAAATGTCTATGGAAAATGCGTGGGGATTATGTGCTTTTTGACCCCCTTTTTCTCAGCCCCCGCTTGACAGATCATCCTAAAACTTTCCAAGCACAAACTAGGCATAAAAGAGAAACTTTTTTAAAAGTTTCGTGAAGATTCGTCAAACAGCGCCAAGGTTATTAGCAAAATGTAATATGTGAGGTATTTAGCAGTACATGGCGAGGGCACGAAAAGCTCTCGCCGGAGGGATCAGTGCAGGCTTCTTGACCGCGCTCTGGCGGGCCAGGAGCTAATAGTGTACCGGGGATTGAAGACTCTAGGATACTGATTCACAAGGGTCCAGGGGATGGGGTCCCTGGGGCCAAAAGTAACTCGGAGAGGGGGCCCAACGCCCCACTCCCCTTCTAAAATTGTAGCAGGCCCCAGGGAATGTGGTTCCCGGGGCCAGAAGTGGCTCATGGAGGGGGACCCCATGCTCCCCTCTCCTTTTAAAAATGTAGCAGGCCCCGGTGGATGGGGACTCCAGGGCCGATATCAGCTTGGGGAAGGTACACCTTGCACGCCCTCCTCTCCATTTACTTTACAAAAAATGGCCCCCAAGCCCTGCGGGAGTACTGTGGGACTGCAGTAAAAAAAAAACATTTGTTTTTAAATTTTGGCCCCCATGCGAGCTAGAGCAGCAAGGTATAACTACCCTGTCCCTTATATGTTTTTTTTTCATTAAACTTAGGACCAGGAACTAAGTTCCCGAGTCCTGTCATGCTGCCCTCAACATTTTTCTTCATGTTTCAGGCAGGCAATGAGAGACCCCGCTCCTGCAGAAGCAACTTGGCCCAAGGGGAAAAAAGCCCCCTGGTCCAATCAGAACACTCTATTTTTTTTAATTGGGTTCGAGGGACTTTCACGAGACTTCCTTGAACCCTACAGTCTAACTAGATAAACAAATAGTTTTGATCCCTAATATCTCAAAAACGGATTGAAATGAAATCACAAAAAGCATGCATGCCCCCTCCTCTCAGAATTTGGCCATGGGGATGGGGTACCCGGGGCCCAACAGGTCTCTGGGGCCCATACGCCCCCTCCCCTGTTTTTTTTAATTTGCCCCTGGGGATTGGGTCCCTGGGGCCTTTTAAGGCTTGGGCAGGGGAACCATGTGGCCCCCTTCCCATTTAACTAGAATTCAGCCCTGGGGATAGGGTCTCCAGGGCTAATTAAGTCTTGGTGAGAGGGTCTACATGCTGCTCTCCCCTTAATATATATGTTTTGGCCCCAGGGGATGGCGTCCCCAGGGCACGAAGGCCAACCCTGCACCACATTCCAAAGGCTGTGCGTGGGGTGGCTGCCTGCCTGCTGAGGAATTGGCCAAAGGGCCAAGCCCTGTGGCCAACCCCCTCCCCCGCTGCACACTGCCAAAAGCTGTGTGCAGTGTGGGGCTGGTTGTCTGCGGGGAGTTGGCCGCGGGGCCTGGCTGCAAGTCAGGCCCTGCCGCCAACTTCACTCCATGCACAATGAAAGGCCATGTGCAGCGTGGGGTTCACTGCCTCCGGTTGGGTTGGCAACAGGGCCTGGCTGCAGACCCAGCCCTGCGGCCAACCTCCCACCGCACACAACCAAAGGCAATTTGGGGTTGGTTGGCTGCCTCCGGGTGGGTTGGCGGTCTGCAGGGGGCAGGGGGTCCAGGCTTAGAGTGCTGCATAACCACTCAAGGTACAGTATTACAGCTTTGGATTGGTAAAAGTTCCCATGTTCAGTTGGAGAGCAGCTCCTGTATAGAGCACCCTACAACACCAGCGACATTCTGAATCAGCTCTTCTCAAATGTCTGTTTTTCTAGAAAAGTATTTGAGCATACCATTAGCACAGTGCCATCCACATCCATTACAGCTCAGCGTGGATGGCACTGTGCTAATCCTTTCCTTAAAGACTTTGCTGTAGAAATGGCAAAAGACTTTGTCCCTTTCCAGCTTGCCGTGAAAGGCACTGTGCTTATCCTGAGGTGAGCAGATTCAGTGTCACTGGTGCTGTAGGGTGGTCTATACAGGAGCTTCTCTCCTCCTAAATAGGGGAACTACCCAGAGTTCTCAGCTTCTTTTTTGCATATATATGGTGTGTGTGTGTGTGTGTCTGTATGTGTGGGCATGTGTTTGTGTGTGTGTGTGTGTGTATATATATATATATATATATATATATATATAATGTAACATTGCCAGAGAAGTTCTCTGTATAGCTACTATGCTTTTAAAATTTCAGAGTCATCATGTCTTACCAGAGATTATATATTATAAATTGAACAGTACTAGAACATCTTGGCAGTACTACTAATTTTAGTGCTCACCTGTTAGCAAAAGCTTCTTGTGGACCAAACCAAAAGCTTTTCTATTGCCTAGCATTGGTTGGCTTTGTTGTCACTCTCATTTGCTTGCTTATTATTCGCTGGTTTGCCTTTCTCTTCTTGTGTTTGTGCCTTACTCGGGCACAGCCTCTTTAGCATCATTTTGATTGGCTGACTTGTATCTTTTCACTGCTCACATTTAGGCCTCTACTTTTTTCTTTTTGTTTAAGCACTCCATCAAGTGCATGTGCTGTCTTGGTACCCAGTGTGCACCCCCCCAATACGCACCCTCTGCTCTCCGTATTGCTCCCTCCTTGCCCCCACTTGCTTTTTTCTTCATGCGCAGATTCTACAGTTATACCCGCCTCTTCCTTGGCTCTTAATGTAACTTTTTTTTAAATATCCCCTCTCTACTTCCCAGTGCTTCCCTCCCATCTGCTCCCATCACCCACTCATCTGTTGCTCCCCCACCCCTTGCAATCCGTTACATAAAAATGTAAGAAGAAATTTAGGACTCGCTAGCAGCCATTTGCTGCTGAGCTACCCTGTATTCTATAAAGCGCTTTCGTGCAAGTAATTGTTTTGTTATTTACCAATCCAGATGGCATCGGCCATCTTGGATCTGGATAAAAAAAATGGTACCTGCAGCATTCTACAGGCACACACATAAATGATGACACATGCAAGCGTACATCATTAGACGTGCACTTCGATGAATATCTGTAAGAGCGTAGAGTGTTGGCTTCCCTTGTACAGTTCTGAGCAATAAGATAGATAGATGTATACACACGGGCAACAGGAGTGCAAGCTTTCCCTACACATAGGACAGCCACAGGGCATGAGGTCATGCACACATCACTCACACAAACAGAACACAGAAAGACAGTACAGACATCAGTAATATAAGCTTGTCTGGCACACACGAGGCATGTACAGCACATAGTCCAGCAATACTTACTTCCAACATAGCAGGCTCATTGAAGAGAGCAGTAGGGTAAACCTAACACCATTTCAGATGTAAGTAGTTCAGCCTGTTACAATCGCTTAATTTTACTTACACTGCATTTCCAGTTTCAGTAAAGCCTTTATGATTTCAGAGCTACAAGTACCAGAAGCCCCAGGAGAAACAATGATTGGATGAGCTCCCATGGCTGACATGGGGCATGTTGAAGGAAAAGTACAAGCGGTGACTTGACGTTAATGGCCGGTAGAGCCTGCAAAGGAGAGTCCTAAGGCTATTAGAACATTTTGTCCCAGAGGGCAGAATGTTCTAATTTGTAAAACAAAGGCCTCACGGAGCCCGAGGGGGTTGAAATCCTCTCGGGCTCCGTGAGGCCTTTGTTCACAGCAATAGGTGTGAAAAAACATTGGAACAATGATGCTCTGGGCTTCCCCCAGCCATTAGAAGCCCAGAGCACTCCATTGTCTTCAATGAAGCACTCAACATTCCAATGTTCTAATACTAAATATTTCATGTAGAATTTTGTTTGTGTGAAGTCAGTAAAGCATTCACCAAGGTCCTCTGTCCATCCTGATACTGCAGAGGCATTTGTTCCTCATTTTGTTCAATACTGTTAACTTTGCCAGAGTCTATTTGCCCAAATCATGCAGCCTTAGAGAGAAGAGTAAGACAGCAGAGGATTTCCTTTCCATTGCTGTGCTAGGTAATTTCATTAACTGTCTACAAGAGTTGTGCCTCAGACATCCTTTATTACCTGCACTGCTCTAAGATATTGTAGAAATTGGACAACAGGATTATTACAAATTTCCAGGACCCCAAAGAATGCCAGATCTAGAAAACGAGCTCACAGTTTGCTACGCAACTATTGTCTGCATAGTGTGGTATTAATTTCCTTTGTTGTACATGGCACAGTGTGGTGCGAGAATATCGGTCTGGCAAAAATATCATGTCCTAAATATCATTTACAAATATATCGCCGCATTGAAGTTATTAACTGAAAACCTACAACCAATGGAGCAATATGTTTATAAACAATATTTAGTCCACAATAAGTATGTCAGATGATATGTTGTCATCAATAATCTCACATACAACCCCTTGCACACTGTCTGCTTTATATAAGCATCCATTACCTAGCCTGGGAAGAGGTGTGGTGCAGCGACCAGGGCGGCTGACTCTGGAAACATGGGGGCCCACGGTTCGATCCCCGGGGCCGGCGGCAGGTTAGCCCAGCACCTTGTGACTCTGGGCAATAGCTCGCTTAATCTTCTCGACGGCCTCCAGTGCCGGGACACCTCTCCAGAGGTAGCTGTGCGCTTTACAATTGCTAGTATTTCATTTCATTTCATATCCTAGCTTCCTGCCTGGCTGAGTCCGGGTCTGATTGACTGCTGAAACCACATGGTTTTAGTTGCAGATTTGAAGTCAGTAATCTCCCTATATAACTGGGAGCAAGCAACTTATCCTGTCAGCAAGTGTTTTAGCCATATATGCATCAAGGGCAAATGACTGCAGTAGTCTCAATATACTTCTATAAACAGGGCCTGTCATTAGGAACATGAAATAACATAGGTTAAAAGTCAGCGACAAATGTCAGACTTAAATTCAAAGGTATATTTTCCTTCAGCCAAGAACTTGCCAAAATATAGGCTATGGGGCTGATTTAGAGTTTGGCCATTGCAATGGAGTACCCTCTCCACCAACCTCAAGTTCCACCCGCTCCATTTAGAGGCAGGCGGACCTTCAGTATGTCGACGACAGAGCATACTCTGGGTCGGGTGCAGACATACCCCTCTGATTGCCCGACAGAGTATGGGCTGTTGGAGTTTAGCCATCTGACAGCCACCCAATTTAGAGTGGGAGATAAATGCTTTTTTGCTGTCCATCACCAGGGTCAGCAAAAAAAAAAAGAAACCCCGCACCATGGGAGAAAAGGCATATGCTGTCTGGGCCATTAGTTTTGTATTAGTTTTTCTTTTTTGAAAAATGAAAAACTTTCTAAAAGCTTGACGGATGGCCATCCTGTTTTACGAAGCCATCTGTCAAACTTTTCAAACATTGACAGTACTGCTGTGACGGAGGTACCGGCCAATGTTAAGAGCTGTCCGTGGGGCTGGATGACAACTCTGGGTTTGGCAGGTGGAGGTCCCTCGGGATGGCGGGATGTTAGACCTGGCATCCTTGGCGTGGGTCTCCCCGCTATTTTTAGGTCGAGCCTAGAGCCAGCGCGCATGCGCTGCTCTGCAAGACTTATTGTAGAGGAGTAGGGAATAGAAGCCCCGCCCACTCACCGCCCATATTTGCCATTGGCTTGTATCATTGTCAGTCCTAAATGCTGGCTTCTGATTCGTCAATAGGCTTGTTAGTCCCTCCTTAGTACCGCCTCCTCTTCATTTGTCACCTTCCATGGCGACTGGCCCCTTTACGTCGGGCGTTACACGATACGTGTTATTTAGACTGTGAGCACTATTTTCTTTAATGAGGTTCTCCTACTGCAGGCACGACATGCTTTGGTAAGCTATGGAAAAAAGGCACCCCCTAGTTGCTTTCAGGTCCAAGAGGAGGGGGAAACAAAATAGCTAACAAAGAAAACCTCTAGTCTGACCTATATTTCTTTAAATGTGACCATGATAGGCTCAAAGTTGCCACAAACCCAACATCAATATTGAACAGAACAATCAATCACAAAATTAATTTTGTTGTTTATTTTATTAAACCTCTACGATATTTTCTTTAGACAAAAAAGAGGTTTTTTTGTTGTTTTTTCTTTATACAAATAATTTAAAAGAATATATTTATCATTATCTGTACATACATTTGATCAAAATTTGTATATAATGCAGTATAAATCCTTTAGAAAAATGAACACATAACCCCACAAAAAACCTTCAACAAATCATTCTTACCATTCAAACCTACTCATTCGACCTACACTCATACATAAAAAAGAGAGATTCAACCATATGAGGGATCCAATATAAATCTAATAGGGACAAGTTCTATAATTGTTGGTGATTATGAATCACATCCATCAAGCACTTCTGATGAATCTGTCTCTCAAGGACCACTCCTCATATGTATTGCTGGTCTACGCGCGTTTCAGTGGAAGAACCACCTTCGTCAGGACCACGATAAATATAAAAATGAATCTCAAATAGAGAAACCAGGGGTTATCTGTAAAATAATAATATAGATACAATGGGTTTGACATAAAATGCACTACTTTGGCAAAGACAAAATGCTTTCCATAACCAGAAAAGTGGTACTTATATTGTGTCCTCCATTGTGCACCGTGTGTCAATTATGGATACACCTCCATTCATACCATCATGTGTACATGCTCTCAAGTCATGTGCATAAAGTGAAAAGGAAAACACACTAGATGAGAGTGATTGAAAATTCATGTTGACAGACCTCCACCATGTAGCCAAATTCGTGCAGAGCTTACATAGTTTGAGGAAAACAAAAAAAGGGAAAGAAAAAAAGAAAACAAGAAAGAAAAGAAAAAGAAAAGAAAAAAAAAGAAGAAAGAAAAAAGAGAAAAATTAACCAGAAAGGGGAAAAGAAAGAAAGAAAGAAGAAAAAGAAGAAGAAAAATAGAGATTAGGTTACTACTTTAACTCAAGATGTAGTAAGGTGCCATGGGCCTTATCTACCTTTAGCCAAACAAAGCCGGTAATCACGTTCCGCATATATCCGCAGTATTATTTGCTGATATTGCACAAACTGCAATGGTTAAACGAATCGGCTCCCATTTGTAAAGGATGCTAATTAAGTCTGAAAACGGAAGGAAGCTATACAGATATAAGATATTTGAGGGACTGAAAGGCTGTGTATAAAAAAGGCATCCTCTCTGATATTAGAGACTAAGCATCTTACCCTCTCGGAGACCTTCTATCGGGTTCCTCCCTTGGTGCACAATGGGATGGAAAATCCAGGCCACTATTTTTCAGTTCATTTTGTAAGAGGCTTCCAGGATGCTTTACAACTAAGGAGGAGAAATATCTATGTCATAACCCCAGGTACTGGCGTGAATTCTAATGCATGTGTGGGTCATGCAAAATGTATCCTACAGCTCTCCTGTGTGTCTAACAGAGTCAGGGCACGGCAGAAATCCTAACCTCCCACTCGGTTAACAAATATATATATATATATATTTGTCCTCGTGCCAAAATCTTCCAAAGTGGTTAGCTTAACTGACTCCTCTCCTCTGCGTATGTACCGAAATATAGACATAATGTTCGTCCAGCGCCTATTGGATGTGTCCATACAATATCTCATTCCCCTCACTGAATATATACTGACACATATCACATTGAATCTAAAACAGTGAGCGGTTCTCATATGATGTGTTCCTTCCAATAGAAATTGTCCGAAATGCATCTA
Organism: Calotriton arnoldi; assembly: GCA_963921515.1. Taxonomy (NCBI): domain Eukaryota; kingdom Metazoa; phylum Chordata; class Amphibia; order Caudata; family Salamandridae; genus Calotriton; species Calotriton arnoldi. The sequence goes on along the minus strand of CAWUFW010000025.1, from coordinate 4,179,651 downwards.
TGTTGAGTGGTCTGCCCTACAGTGCGGTACTAGGTATTTAGAAAATAAAGAAACCTAAAGAAATAACCGCCCCCGTGCGTCCTCTCTGCGGTTCTTAATACTAAGGACAGGAACTGGGATCACCCAATCACCCTCTCGCATTCTTACCTCAGTATCTGGCAGTTCAGTAGAAAAACGGCAAGTCTCCTGCTCTAAACACAGACCGGTCACGGCGTTTTCCAAACCCTCGCGACTCGAATCCTTAAATATGGCGCCGTTCCGAGGAACAACAATCCTCTCGCGGTATGATGATGTCAGACGACATCACATGGTCAAGATTCTACGTGCTAACGCGCATATCTTGATGATTGTAGCCGCCATATTACTAAGGCTTGTGAATGTCTTATCCTGGGTGTATTCTCAGGTCTCCATGTCGATTAATGTCTATTATTCGGGGAAAAACAGTAAATTTTTAACGAAACAATATTAAGAGCATCACAACCTTTCTACAATATTTGTAATGTCACGGTCAGTTAATGAGACCAACAAAACTTTCTCGTAGTGGGTAAGTAGGTTTTCTTTGAAATTGTATCTATTGCATGAATAGCTTCCTACGGTCCAATAGTCGCCTATTGACGAAGCTAGTGTAAATATATGCCCCACAACCTTATTGATTTACGTGTGTCCTAAATAGAAATCATTCTAATACATGTACGTGTTTATGTATGCTGTAATCTTTGGCCACAGATGTAATCTCGTACCCTCTAAGTATCTTGAATGGGGGGTAGATGAACAAAAACAAAAAAATAAAAAAATAAAAGTATGCAGAATGCTAGGTGTGCCAGGGGACACATGTTATTATGTGAGGCATACATACTAGGGATGTAGTCCCTGTAAATTGATTCGCTCCCACTATATGTATCCACATATCCATTCTAGATGGAATAAGATGGTGTGGTTCTAAATCCTCCTGGGTACAGGTATACTCCAGTACTAACAAAGAGATATATCAAAGCATCACTAAACTCAAGTATCAATTGCCAATATTTGTAAGATGAAAGCTTATTACCAAGGGACGCCACCATCTCTATATTAAGTGGTATGAGGACATCTCAAATTCCAATGTCAGTATCCAGTTCGTAATAACCTTCTCAGAATGACAGAGGTTATGCCTGGGTCCTCATTAAAGGATCATACCAATAGTGACACCTATGAGGAATAGTAAAATTATGTGGAAGCCTAAGAGGTCTAAACCATCTATGCAGGGCTCATGTTACTATCCACACAATTTCCTCATTCATCCCTTTACGGACTGTATCAAGGAGGAATATCCAAAAGGTTTCCCTTTCCTTCCTCATTTTCTGTGTCCTGTCCAGGTTTGGTTACTATTTTCTCCAGAATAAGCCATTTGAGCTCATTCTCACTATGATGGCTGTCCATGCAGTGTCTGACCATAGGTGCCTGCATTTTGAGAGTCCTAATTGCTGACTTGTGTTCTGACAATCTTATGCGAAATTCCCTTCCTGTCTCGCCTATATATCCTAGGCCACAAGGGCAAAGGATAAGATAGACTATATTGCTGCTCCTGCAGTTGGTATGACTTTTCAATTTTCCTGACTTTTTTCCATAGGACCACGATTGGGTGGTGATGGCTGACTCACAGGCATGGCAGTTACCACACCTGTGGTTCCCTAAAATAGGGGGGAGTCCATCTATTGTCTTTTGCTCCTATGTGTTTCTAGGTTTGAATCTGCTGTGTACCAACTTATCTCGCAGGTTGGGGTTCCTTCTAAAGGCTACAATCGGTTTTGGCAGTGCTGTGTCCTCTTCGTTGATATTGAGGATCTTCCAGTTTTTATGCAGGATCTGTTGGATCCTATTATTCAAGCTGGAATGATTCACAACACAGACCAGTGTTTCCAGGGGTTGTTTTTCTTTACCACTGATCAAGCTATCTCTGTTGTAATATTTAGCCCGTTTCAGTGATTGTCTAACAAGACATTTCGGATAGCCTCTAAGTAATAGTCTATTCTGGAGTTGTTCTGCATGTATCATAAAATCTCGAATGTTCGTGCAGTTACGTCTTATTCTCAGGAATTCCCCAAAGGGGATAGAGTCTTTTTGAGAGGAAGGGTGAAAGCTGCTGTGGTCTAGAATGGTGTTCTTTGCTGTTGGTTTTCTATACAGACTTACCTCAATGCAACCTTCACTGCCCTTGATCCAAATGTCTAGAAACTCTACTTTTTCAGCTGAGTACTTGGCTGTGAACTTGAGATTTCTGTCACTTAGGTTAAGCCACTCAGTGAACTGGAGGAGGTCTGACTCTTCTCCTGACCAAATGAAAAAGATGTCATCTATAAATCTATGCCAGATGTCTATGTTCTCATAAAAGGGGGCTATCTCATTAAAAATATGTTTAAGTTCAAATTCCCCCATGTAGATGTTTGCTAGATTCTGTGCACAAGAAGCCCCCATACTGGTGCCCTTGATCTGTTGGAATAAATTGTCCTTGAATTCAAAATAATTGTGGTGTAAGACAATGCCTAGACATTCCAGAATGAAATTGTTAGGTCTATCCCTGGGAACTCTGGCCAGCAGAGTTGCCACAGATTCCATGGCCAGGTCCTGGGGAATGTTGGTGTATAAAGACTCTATGTCTAGGGTAACCAATAGCTGTGTCTCATGGTTAAAGGGTTTGTGTTCTATGGTGGCTATCATGTGTCCGGTGTCTTTTATGTACGAAGCATATAGCTTAGTCAGGGGACATAAGAAAGCATCCACATACTGAGAAAGTGGTTCTGTGCATGAGTTAATAGAAGAAACAATTGGTCGCAAGAGAGGATCTACTGCATTTTTATGCGTTTTGGGAACTCCTTATAACGCAGGAGTGACTGTGTTGCTCTTGTTAAGAAAGTCCAGTTCTTTTTGGCAGATGAAACCATCCATGAATGCTTTCGCTGTGATGTTTTCTATCTTAGTTTTAAGATCTATGAGCACTGTCCTGTTGGTACGTTGATAGTGCTCAGGAATTTGGAGCATTGTGTCTATTTTGCTCGAATAATTATCTGTATCCATCACCACTATGCCGCCTGCTTTATCACACGGCTTAATGGTGATGTGCATATTGCTCTGCAAGTTCTTCAATGCCAGGCTTTCTTGAGTTGTCAGATTGGAGATCACCTTTGGAACATATTTGGTGACTTTCTCAAGTTCTTTAATGACCGATTTTTCAAAAACAGCCACTTCCAGCCCTACCATCTCTAGGGACGGTGTGAATTTTGAAGGGGGTTTACAACCTGAGTAGTTGGTTTCATGGTATGAATGGAGGTGTATCCATAATTGACACACGGTGCACAATGGAGGACACAATATAAGTACCACTTTCCTGGTTATGGAAAGCATTTTGTCTTTGCCAAAGTAGTGCATTTTATGTCAAACCCATTGTATCTATATTATTATTTTACAGATAACCCCTGGTTTCTCTATTTGAGATTCATTTTTATATTTATTGTGGTCCTGAGGAAGGTGGTTCTTCCACTGAAACGCACGTAGACCAGCAATACATATGAGGAGTGGTCCTTGAGAGACAGATTCATCAGAAGTGCTTGATGGATGTGATTCATAATCACCAACAATTATAGAACTTGTCCCTATTAGATTTATATTGGATCCCTCATATGGTTGAATCTCTTTTTTATGTATGAGTGTAGGTCGAATGAGTAGGTTTGAATGGTAAGAATGATTTGTTGAAGGTTTTTGTGGGGTTATGTGTTCATTTTTCTAAAGGATTTATACTGCATTATATACCATTTTTGATCAAATGTATGTACAGATAATGATAAATGTATTCTTTTAAATTATTTGTATAAAGAAAAAACAACAAAAAACTCTTTTTGTCTAAAGAAAATATCTTAGAGGTTTAATAAAATAAACAACAAAATTAATTTTGTGATTGATTGTTCTGTTCAATATTGATGTTGGGTTTGTGGCAACTTTGAGCCTATCATGGTCACATTTAAAGAAATATAGGTCAGACTAGAGGTTTTCTTTGTTAACGACATGCTTTGGTGCCTTCTTTACTCCCACCCTCCCTCCTGTTGTTGTGCCTTCTTTCCCCCACACCCCTGCCCTCCCTCCCGTTGTCCGTGCCTTCTCCCCCCGCCGCCCTCCCGCTGTCCGTGACTTCTCCCCTCCCCGCTTGCCCTCCCGTTGTCCATGCCTTCTCCCCCCACCCGCCCTCCCTCCCGTTTTCCGTGCCTTCTCCCCAACCCCCCGCCCGCCCTCCCGTTGTCCGAGCCTTCTCCCCCCTGCCTGCCCTCCTGTTATCCGTACCTTCTCCCAACACCCCCACCCGCCCTTCCTCCCTCCCGTTGTCCGTGATGCCTACCATTTGCAAAGCAATAGGTCTCGCATAAATGCGAGACGTATTGCATTGCAAATGCTTGTTTGCCTTTGCCTCCTGTGTTTTTACTGTGTGTTGGTCTTCGTTTTTGCTGGTCTAGATGCTTTGGACACTTTGCCACTGCTGTTCAGTGCCAAAGTGTAAGTGTTCCCTCTGTAAACTGTTGTTATGAATTGGTGATCCCATGATTGGCTTATTTGGTTTACTGTTAAGTCCCTAGTACAGTGTACAGTGTGTGCCCAGGGCCTGTAAACCAAATGCTGCTAGTGGGCTTGCAGCACTGATTGTGCCACCCACCCAAGCAGCCTTGTAAACGGGTCTCAGGCCTGCCATTGCAGTGTCTGTGTGCAGTCTGGTACTGCCATGTCGACCTGGCAAGTGCACCCACTTGCCAGGCCCTAACCTTCCCTTTTCTTACATGTGATTCACCCCTAAGGTAGGCCCAAGGTACCCCTGTGGGCAGGGTGCAGTGTCTGTAAAAGGTAGGACATGTTTTGATGGGTGTAACATGTCCTGATAGTGAACTACAGGGAATTTCGTTTTTCACTATTGAAAGGCTATCTGTCCCATAGGATAGAATGGGAGTTTACTTATATAACATCTTCTAAATATAACTTTCCATTGGGACAAGATAGGAAATAGAGTTTAGTATGCCTGAGCTCAGAATCTAAAGATGCATCTTTTAGTAAGGATGATTTTTACATTCTGTGTTTGAAAATACCACTTTCAGAAAGTAGGTATTTTCTTGCTTAGCCATCCTGTGTGCCTCTGCTGGTTTGTGTGTTGACTGTCTGGCTTTGGAGTGGCAGTGGCTGGGGATGTGCATTCACTGTAGACAGCTACCGGAGGTGTTGATGTGTGTCCTGCGTTTCCTGGATGAGTCAGGGCTGGACTGAATAGACCTGGGCTGCATTTAGAGTAGGGGGAGGAGATTTCCTTTCACCTGAATGGGCCTGGTCTACCTGACACAATGCTGTCTCCAGCTCCTGCCAGGAAGTTGCACCAGAGAAGACCGAACTTTTGGCTGGGCAAAGAGCTTCTCTGCCACCAGAGAACAAAGGAATTTATGCTATAAAAAGTGGGGCCGAGACCCAATACTTAAAAGACTCCCCCGCGCAGGTCATTATCCTCCAGGAAACTCATCTCCTCAAGGAAGAGATCACCGAAATATTCAAAAATAAAAAATGGGTGGATTCTCTCATTTGTTCAAATCAGACCGCCAATATTAGGGGCGTTGCTATACTTTTAAAAAAACAAGCTAATGCCCGTGTTTTACACTTTTTGGCTGACCCAGGTGGTAGATGGGTAATTCTGAAGGTGACTATCACAGGCTTTCTGCTCACCTTGGTCGGCTATTATGGCCCAAACCAAGACGACCCTTCCTCTCTTAAAACCATTTTCTCGCATCTACTAGACTACCCAGACCCAGTTATCATGGCCGGGGACTTTAATATTGTCCTCATTCGTAAACTTGACAAGTCGGCAAGTAGCAGAGCCACGGTTCCTTCTAAGTCCTGGATGTACCTGCAGTCTATGATGGTGCAAACCGGCCTCTGCGATATTTGGAGAGAAAGATCGGGCCATCAGTTAGGAGTCTCATATTGCAATAGTAAATACCGACACAAGTCGAGAATCGACTATATTCTAGTCAGCCAATGTTTGAGGGACAAGGTCAAGGACATCGGATACCTGACTCCACATCTGTCTGATCATTCAGGGATATCGATGGATCTCGACTTGGTGCAGGCCCAGCATCCAAGAGCCTGGACCTTCGATCGAACTTTGCTTCTTGAGGCAGAAGAGATGTCCTACCTATCTCATGAGACTGAATATTTTCTGAAGGTGAATCTAGGCTCTGCTACGACTGCTGTGGTCTGGGACTCCCTAAAGGCTTTTCTAAGGGGCCTAATTACGAGTAGGGTGAGTTTTAGGAATAAAAAATACAGAGGGGAGGTGGCACTCAAGGAGGCGGAAATGAAGGCAGTACAGTTGGATCTGAATAGAGGGGTCGCTTTGGAGGGGCAGCAAGAGGATCTGGCCAAACTCAGCAAGTTAAGGGAACAGTTGGACACTATTCTGCAAACTAGAGTTATGAGTAGATGGGAGGCAAGCAAGCTTGCCCTTTTCGAGTATGGGGAAGGGGCAGGCAAGCTGTTGGCATGGAAAGCCAAGTCTGACAGGCTTCGTAACCAGATTAAACAAATCGATGGTGAGGATGGGGTAACTCCTCTAACCTCGGATGAAGAGATAGGAGATGCATTCTTTGATTTTTTCCAGGATTTATATCAAGAAGATCGAGTTGTAGATAAGATGGAGGCTAGGGAGTGGTTGGGCAGGACCACGTTAACCCCCCTGAGCTCTATGCAGCAGGAAGATCTAGAGCAGGACATCACGCAGGAAGAGGTAAAAAAGGCTACTTTTGCCTGTAAAAGAGGGAAAGCTGCAGGGCCCGATGGGCTTCCAATAGAGCTTTATAGATCTCTGGGCGACGTGATAGTTCCGGCTTTGACACAACTATTTAATGAGATTTTATCTGATGGCTTTAAGCTCCCAGGTTCTTGGGGTGAAGCCACAATCATCCCGATTTTAAAACCCGGTAAGAATCCAGCGAGTTGTGGGTCTTATAGGCCCATCTCGCTGTTGAACGCAGACTACAAAATCTTTGCCGGGATCCTGGCGGCTAGGCTGGGCTTCGTGGCAGGTGACATCATTCTGATCAGAAGGGGTTTGTTAAAGGCAGGAACTTATCAGACCTCACCTATGATTTCTGGGTGCAATAGACATCGCCTCTACTCACTCACTTCCTCTCGCAGCCATGACACTCGATGCCACTAAGGCTTTTGACAGGGTTAATTGGGTTTACCTGTCGGCAGTCATGGAGAAATTTTATCTGGGCAGGAAGTTTTGTCGAGCTATTCAGTTGATTTATCAAGAGCCGTCAGCCAGACTTTTGGTTAATGGCAACCTGACCAGACCTTTTAAGATCACCAGGGGGACTAGGCAGGGCTGCCCTCTTTCTCCTCTCCTCTTTGACCTATACATCGAGCCCTTTGCTCAGCGGCTGAGAGAGGAGCCAAGCATTTTGCCTTTTAAGCACGGTGCTTGGGAGAGGAAGGGTGCCCTGTATGCAGATGATATTTTGATTCTCTCTGTGGACCTTGCTACGACCTTCCCTGCTGTAATCAGATTGGCACAGGACTTCGGGCAGGTATCGGGTTACGAGGTCAATGCCGGGAAAACTGAGGTCATGACATGGAATCATGAGGGTCCCCAGCATCAGACCAAGCGTAGTATGCGGTATCTGGGGGTCAGAATAGTCCAGGATATTGCCAAGATTACAGAGGTTAATTTTGAGGCTGTCTCAAGGGAGTGCCAGAAATTGATGAAATCTTGGGCCCATCTTCGTTTAACCATTCTTGGGAGGCTCAATTTGGTTAAGATGGTGGTACTCCCTAAGATAACCTTTCTTTTTAATTCTATCCCCCTGCATTTTGACAAACCGGCTATTGACAAGCTCCAGCAGGCTATCAACTCTTTTGTCTGGGCATATAGGTCCACTAGAATCGCCTTGAAGAAGCTGAGGCATAGGAGGGAGAAGGGTGGGCTTGCTTTGCCCGACTTGCAATATTATGCATGGGCTTTCCAGTTGTCGCATTCCAGGATGCTGTTAAAAACTCCAGCAAGCACAGGGGTGGGGGCCATGTTCTCTGCAATGCTAAAGGGTGCTAGCCTATCTGAGGAGGGTTTTCTGTTTAAATTTGGAGAACCGAAATTCTTCAAAAAGGTCAAACTTAAAGTTCTTCATATGAAAATCTTTGTTTCCTCACTATTCAGAATGACAAAAAATGAGCATCATTTTTGCTTTCCGAACTTCTGAATGTGTACAGTTCATTTACAGATATCTACATTTTATTGTGTGTTACAAAAAATTACTGAAATCAAAAAAGAAGTATTTCCCTGTCATGTGGATAGATTCCCCCAAAAATTAAAATTTTACTACCTTAGGTTCAATGGGCATGCACTAAATTACAATAAACATTCACACTGATTCTCAATCACAAATAAATTCTGTCTCCTTAGAATATAAAACCAATGATCTTTATCTTCATTTCATTAAAAACACTGCAATTACGTTTATCATGTATCACAATTTATCCTCAAATTGCAGTCATAAAAACATATAGCAATCTCTAATAATTAAAAACAATAGCTATTCTGGTCTAATTTTCTGTTATATGAATATAGCATGCTACAACGCATGCTTTTACATCGCGTTCCATTACAACGCGGTTGTTACAACGACCGTGTTGTTAGAACGCAATACCTTTACAACGCAAGTCATTAGATCGACTTGCACTGATGGCGCTCAACCTTAGGAATAGTATAATTTACTATTCCAACTCCACCCTGCGCAACAGTAGGAAGGTGTTGGAATAGTAAATCATACTATTCCTTAGGTTGGAGCGACATCTAGAGCAAGTCGATCTAATGACTTGTGTTGTAATGGCATCGCATTGTAACAACGTGGTCGTTGTAACGACCGCGCTGTAAAGGTAACACGGTGTAACAACCGCGTTGTAAAGGTTGTTTCCCCTGTTATATATCTCATTTATTTCAAATCAGTAACCTTAAAAAAAGTGTTTAAACCTCCTCAATTGCATAAAAGAAATTATTCCATTTTGTGTTGTACAGTTACAAACAAACAAGTATATTCCCAACTTATTCTCTTTAGATACAGTAAAATATCCCGATTCTGAAGACGCTGCGTTTCAGTGGTACTTGTATGGTTCACCCTAACTTCTTCAGGGCAAATTAATTTAAAATTTCAAACAATTATTCTAAGACAAAACATTGCACACTACAGCCTTTTCTTTCACACTCTTTGTACCCCAGCAAGATTGTCACATAATTCAATTTACTTTACTCCTCTGATTGCAATTTGAGAGGAGTTATAAGCACCAATACCTATGTTAAAAAAAAATAAGCAGCAATTTGTCAGAAGACATAGTCTGAAATTTGACCTCTGTCATTGAAGCGCAGCAAATGTAACAAGATAAATATAGAAATTAAAGGCATCTTTAATTATTGCTTGGACTTTCACCGACCCATCAGTGGACCGATACCAATGATTTGGAAAACACTGATATAGACATTTCCCAAACCTTTTGTATTAATTCAGGATTCAAGTGGCGCAACAGCTCTTATACTGAACAAATACTTTAAATACATTTTGCTCATTGGAAATGTATGACCTTGAATGTATAAACATTTTCAGGGCCGGTCTACTCCATCAATTTTGAACAGAAATGAATTAAGGTGACATTTAGTTTGGATCTTCAGAAAGAGCCTCAAGACCTGGGTCTTCGACTGATCGGGAGCTGCACCCCCCCAGTGCCTTGAGACACTCATGGGTGAGTAGCGCGCTTTATAAAACCCTGATTGATTGATTGATTGATTGATTTGGACCACTTTGTGGAATGTACTTTCACTAACAGATTAAATCCATCTCCATCTGTGTTAGAAACCTCAGAACCATAACAAAGGCTGCCACCAGACTACCAAAAAGCACTGTGATGCCACTTGTGGTACAGATACCAGTACTAGGAGATGATATGGCATTACGGCCACAGCTGGTGATTTAGAACTGGGGAACCAGGTTCAAGTCTCAGCATCAGCTCAACATCCTGTGATTCTGGGCAAATCACTTAACCTCCAAATGCCTTTAAAAAAAAAAGGAATGTGACCTTGTGTAATGTAGCTGGTGCTCATGAATAGCGCTCCAACACCTCAGCAGCGGCTCCTCCACGAGAGTGGAGGAGCATCGCCCCACCTGCTGCAAGTGCAGAAGGCAAACACACAAAAATAAAATGGCATGATAATTCCATTTTATTTTGCCACCAGTTCGCATTGTGTACAGTGCGAGCGTGAGGCAGGGGGTGGGGCTTAATCCTACTATTGCAGGATTACTGCTGCTCCTTTCAGTGCGCATGTTGTATTGGCTGGCTGGCTACCTACAGCCAGCCCGACATGAGCACTGAAGACACAGCAATCCACGGGCTGTGAAACAGCAGGGTTATTGCTGGCACAGGCCCCAGCCTCAAAATGAGCGCTGGAGTACCTACTCAGGCTGATGAGAGCAGCTCCAGGATTGATTGGATTCACGGTCTACTGAGCAGGAAGGAAGCCCTTCCATTCCTGCTTGTGGCACGCTGGGGAGAAGAGTGACATATATGGTGAGTTTGGCGTGATCGCACCTCACCACATTTTTTAAACGGTAGCCGCCACTGCTTCAGGTCACGTTTGCTCTATAGAAAACTGCAAACAAATTCCAAATAATAGGAAAAGTAATAAGTAGAGAAGGGAAGAGCAGGTAAACTCCATAGAGAAGAGGGGAGAGTTTTCCCTACTATGGTAAAGAAATGCATTCTTAGTTTTGCTGTTTCAGGTGAACTGGTGACTGCAGATTTGGGCTTGTCCTAAAGTGGAAAAGAGGGCCTAAAGGCTGATGGGCTTAAAGAGTCAGAAGGGCCGATAGGCCAACAAAGGGAGGAGAGGTGGGTCCAGGAGACTGAAGACAGGCGTGCAGGTCTTAGAATTAAAGATGGAGGTCGGGTAGCTCAGTCGCTGTGACCATTATGTCAAAGAGTGACTGGAGGAGAATAGAAGGCAAATAGGTCAAATTTAGGACTACCACTTGGCCGGAAAGTAAAATGGGGATCTATAAGGTCTAAGAGGGTGTGGCTTCAGGATGGTAAATTGGGTTAGGCATTGTCATGAATTAATTTGCTTATTCCTGTAGGGTAGTGGGGACGAGTCAGATGATATGCTTGTTTGGGAGCTAGCTCTGTTACGTTATATCCACCTTCTAAACACTACTTCGGTGTTTTGGCGAGTCAGAGGCCTACTGATGCACCTCGAAAAAGCATCGTGTATCAGAGGAAGTGGCATCTGTAGCAGATCCAAAATGGTTTGAGGCATTTTCATGACTTATGCACTAGGCTGTAGAGCATTTATAAACCCGTACCTTACTGTTTCGTCTCATTCTTTACATATTAGCACTTCAAATTTAGGACAAGTCTGGATTTTAGAACTTTGATTCGACCACATCTACCTTTGCGCAGCCCCATGAGACACTAAATTAGTATTTTCTCCAGTACCAATCCCTTTTTTGACCACCAGATGGCAGCATTGATCTGTAAAAACGAGAGACTGAACAGATCAGGACAGCGAGACCTCCTTGTGTAACAACTGTCATAGCGTGACTATAATGAACACAAGATACGCAGCTCATCTTGTTCTAAGCGCAGGAAGAGGAAGGTCGTTTGATGCTCTGACGCTAGTGACACACGCCTTAAAGGGTGTGATAGCGTACGCGTGGACGTAGGGAATACTGCTCCTACGCAAGATCCGTATCCGGAAGAGTGCCTGTTAATGGTTCGACCTTGCTTGTTCTGATATCTTGCCTCAGTTTGATTTAAAATGCATTTAGATTTATTTCGAAGGTCACTTGCGTGTGAAGAGGACACCGGCGCGGGGTGCAGGAAGGATTAATTTCCTCCTCCCTACTGGTATAATAGTGGAGGATGTCATGTCTGGGAACCTTTTATGCCAGCACGGGGTTGTTAGAGAGCATAGGCTAGCAAATATTGCATAGGCCTGGTGCAAGCATGGAACATTTCCCAGTTACACAGTAAAAGCATCTAAAACTGGGATACAGTGTGGCAGGGGCGTCGTGAACTCCCCGCTTTGGCAGCTGCAGCGGGGGTGGGGCTCTTTATGGGCCTCTTCTGCCTGCAGCTCCCAGACAAAATCTCGTAATTAACACTATGTAGGCGTACAGACCGTCCATAGAAGAGAAGCTGGAGCAAGGAAGAAGGAAAGGTGGATGAATAGAAAAGGGAAAGAAGGAAGGAATACTGAATGGAAGGAAGGAGGGAAGGAAGCAGGGAAGGATGTAGGGCTGAGGTGGTGGTGGGTTAATTTTTGGGTAGATGGATGAATGTTGAAATGAGTGAATGGATAGGTGGATAGACAGATGAAACGATTGCAGAGTAAAGGGATGAATGGGTGAAAGGATGAGTGAATGAATAGGTGGATAGACAGGTATAAGGATGGCAGAGTGGATGGATGGGTGAAATAATGAGTGGATGGATTGGTGAAGGAATGAGTGAATGGATAGGTGGATAAACAGGTGAAAGAATGAGTGGATGGATGGATAGGTGAAAGAATGAGTGAACAGATGGATGGGCAGGAGGAATGCTCATTGGCCTATGTAAGCTTGAATAACACCTGGGTCAAGACCATAGAGGTGGCCAGCCAGGGGACTAAGGACTAAGACGTCCGTGGCAGGAAAGTACCCTTTTTCACTTATCGAAGTTAATCAGCATTGTTCTGGTTTACAGGAAGCACTGGAATAGAATCTTCAATCTATTACCCTCCTGATACTTAATGCTAGATGTTATGAAAATAGAAAATCGGAGTTTCCCACTATCCACTTATATAGTCTACTGAAAGACCTGGAAACAGCACCTTTTCAGCCATTTTGGGGTTGTGAGAATGCAGTCAGTCCTACCTCCTGCCCCACTCGCAAAGCATATTGTACTTAGCTAGTAGTAAGTTTGGAGTAGGAACCTGTACTCTACAACATTTCTGATGTTGTGGCCATGCAACCAGATGCAGCAGCTCGCAAGAAGCGTTGTACCAACAAAGCTGTGCTTCCAAAGGCTATCAGAGCCAGGCTGAGGCTACACTCACTCACACCCAGGGCCGGATGAGTGAGCACCTGCCTCAAGGAGGTTGGCCTCTAGTCCAGCCACGTATTCTCCTTTACCAGTTCCCCCAACGTTTGGAGCCTGATTCCCTTTGTGTGCTAGTCTTTCTGCATGGTTCTCTATAAATGGCTGCCGGTCAAAAACAAAATCCCAAAGCAGGATTTTGCTTTTGAAAAAAAAAAAAAATGAATGACCCTCACAACATGAGAGTTTGTGCCCATAGAGTCAGGGTCATTTACACAGTTTTACTGTCCCTTACCGTCACGTTTTTCATAACCATAAGGGAGAGTAAAAACTGCCCATCCAACTACCCGCTCTAAATCGAGCTGACGATCGAATGGCCAAACCTTCGACTGCGTTTACTCCATCGGGCCATCATCGCAGTATGTCAGTGACTGAGGCAGAGTAGTCTGTGTTGCTGATGTACTTAAGGTTCACCCATCTGTAAACCAGGCGGGCAGTCCTTCAGTTTGGCAGACAGGATACTCGGTTGCCATTGTGACAGAGTACCCTCTTACCAAACTCTAAATCAGTCCTTAACGTTTTCTAGGCTGAGTAATCAAACCAAGTGAAGGTGGCACACTTTTGCATCTGTAACAAGCAGTAGGATAAAGATTGTGGTTATTTGGCACCAGAGATTAAGGAAAGTATGCCATGAACCATGGTTTTCCTCTCCATACTCTGCCAGTGCATAGGCATCATATTTTGAGTGCACTCAAGTTAGCCTCAGTCAAAGGAAGGAAAGGCTGTAGCAATATATGGCACGTTGGTGCCCTTTTGGCAAAAGGCTTTGCATCTTTGAGGGACGTGCAATGCGATAGCGCTAAGCATGAACTACATTGCCCATGATTTCTGGTCTGCCCCATCATTTGAGAATAGCAGCTGTCATCTTTGATGTTGTGTATAAGTTTCCTCACGGTTAGCGGTGTCAATGGTGTCTTTGCTAGGCAATTGAGATGCTTAGTTGCTGCAGCCATTTTCTTGCTAATCAAGACCCAAGACAACTTAAGGACAGTTGTTTCCACAGACGCCTCACCTTCTGCAACCGACGACGATGTTCATAGAAGTATTTTAAGTATGCAGTCATATTAGGAAAGTGAATTTGAACAGCTATATTTGGAGGCTATTGTATTTTGTAAGCCACAAAGTAGTAATGTAATACCAAAATCATGTGGTATATTTCATTGATGTCCTAACCAGAACTTCATGGGCACTAACAGTCTTATCTATTCTATATAACCTCTATAACGTCCATGCACTTATGAGTCAGTGGCGAACTCCAGTGTCTCTGCTTCCCCTCTCTTATCCCAGTCCTCTATTCCTGGATCCGCTGCTCACTAACGTATCGCAACTGTGTAGGGACAGCAGTGGATATGTAGAAGTGTGGAAGCATACATCGCTCCCATTGCATCCCAACTATAAGGTCAGTGCTTTCTGATTCAATAGTATTTATTTATTTATTTATAAAGTTTTATATAGCGCGAACCTGACCCACGAGGGTATCGGAGCGCTTTACAATATACAATTATTTAACCTTAGAAGGATGAGGTAGTATACATACATTCGGTATTCGCAATTCAGTACAAAGGAGGTAGATAATAGTACATGGATAGCATAGGTGACTAGTAGTCAACAAAGAATGATCCACGAGGGAATCAATACGCTTCATAATACACAGTTATCAAACATTAAGTGATTGAAGTAGTAAACATACATTCGATAATCGCTTTCAATACAAAAGAGGTAGGCAGTAATATGTAGATCACATAGGTGACTAGATGTCAACATAGAGTTAAAGGTCTTAGGATGTGAATTTGTTCATTAGAAGCATTTTTACTTCTTTTTTGAAGGAGGTAAAGGAAGAGATTCCACGTATCATTGGCGGTAGGGAGTTCCAAATCTTCGGTGCAATCCCTGAGAATGCTCTGCAACCCGTTCTCTTTTTGTGGAAGGATTGTGGCTTCAGTAGTAGTGAACCCGCACTTCGCAGTTGTCTGCATCCTCCCGATCGCTCTAGCTTTAAAGCTAAGTAACTGGGGGTATTGCTATACAGTGCTTTATGGGTCATGCAAGCGATCTTTAGGTGAATTCTTGCCTCGTAGGGCAGCCAGTTCAGAGCTTTCAAGGTCAGAGAAATGTGGTTATTTCTTTTAGTTCCTGATACCAGTCTGGCCGCAGCGTTAAGCGATGCCCTCAATGGGGCCAGCTTGTATTTGGAGAGACCGCATAGAGTGGTGCATCCATAGTCTAGTCTTGGAAGCACAAGGGCTTGTACTGCCATTTTTAAGTCGGTCTGAGGGAGGAAGGGTTTAAGTTTCCTTAGTATACTCAACTGGTAATTAGCTCCCTTGGTGGCATTAGTAATTTGCGCCTGCATGTTCAGGTGTTTGTCTATGGAGACTCCCAGGGATTTTGCAGAGTCAATGATGTGGGGAGCACAGCCAAAGGAAGTTAGATGTTTCAACCATAAGTCTATCTTGGGTGTGTGATTGGGAGGGGAGATAAGAAGGAATTCCGTTTTTTTGGTGTTGAGCATGAGGTGGTTGCCAGTGAGCCAACTTTGAGTATTCTGTAGAATAGCGTTGAGTAAACAAATCAATGTTTTGCACCAAGTTGAACACCATTAAAATGGAACTGTAACCAGTAAAGGATAAGCTGAGGACAATTTTGCTGTTGACTAAAGAGGCTTTGAATATTAAGGTGCAAGGAATGTAGACAGATCATTGTGTTGTTCATAAATAATCAGAAGGCCAAAGATGAGAAGTTTTTGAAAATGTTGTGGGGTTTTGGATTTTAGCAGTGACTCACATTAAATTTAGGGCCAGGTACATCCTGGGTGTGTACAGTAACTCTGCAGTTGTGTTAGCTCATTCACAGTACGAGACATTGTGTGAGCTGACACCGGCGGGAGATAGGCGCAAGACCCACAAGCAGCAAAACTATGAAATGTAGAAAGGTGACACCGTACCAGCTGATTGATGGATGATAGTTTTGGATTTTGTTTAGCTAGCTCAATCAATTAGTCAATCATTTGACCTAAAGTATTCATTTGTTAGATAACAGACAAAACGTCATCACAGGTAGCACTTTCCGTCTTTTATTTCAGAAGTAATAACTGAACAGTAACAGCAGCTGGTACAAGGTGGAGCAGCCAACACTTGCTTCATCTCAGACAACTTTATAAAGTCCATGAAGTTGTACTGATGCAAAACCACAATATGTTATTTGTGTAAGACCACTGAAGAGCGTTATGTGCCAGAGAACCATCTGCATTATATCGTGGTGATTCAAGCATCTCTAGTAATTGGTTCATGAAATAAATCTCCCTAGGAAGGAATGTTGATTGGATTTAGCAAACTGTGATGTGGTAGAGATGAACCAGGGTCTGTTTGTCCTGGATGCTTTTGGAGCTTCTCAGTTTGGGGGGAGGGTTGGAGGAATGGACTGTGATTCAGACTTGAGAGACTTAAGAAGGATCAAAACAGAAGGTAAGATATAGCATTTTAGAGGGCAGTGGGGGGCGTGTGAGCTTTGAAAATGGTGAAGTGTATTTCCACACATTTAACTGACCCCAGTTGCCCCAAGTGAGCGATCACAGTAAGAGAGCTTGCCTTCCTCTGGGAAGTTCATGGGGGGGAAGGGGTTCTAACCAAGACAGTTTTAAACACGGGACTACATAGCGCATTTCATAGTTCAATTTTCACATACATTCACTATGAAGCAATAGGTGCTGAGTGGGCACTTGCGTCATCTTTCAGTACTTTCATATTGTGCAATGTCTCTCTGACCTTGCCCAACCGTGGTAGATATTCACCCAGCACAAGAAAGATTTGGGAAAATGGTGGCAAAGTGACACATTTTTCTCCACAATTTCCCAAGAAAAGTCCAAAAGCCATGGATGACAAATGGCCAATCATCTGTCTTCACTTCTGCCATTTACTCCCTTTCATTTTCCATCCTGCCTCTTCTAAGCAGAGTCTCAGGCATGAGCTTTGACTGGCAGTCACCTTGGAAGAGTTAAAGTTGAAAAAGAAATATTACACAGATCTCATAATCCCAGAAAGTACACAACAGAGTTCAACAGGTTTTACAGGAGTAGATTACAATATCATCACTCATGTTACGAGACTTCACAGCTTTACAGGTTTGGACAGCAGACCAGATACACCTTCTTACAAGTTAAGATCTTAGACGGCAGTTGTGATTATAACTCACATATCAGCTTTAAATATTTGTTAGGAAATGCAGTCCTTTAGTTTCCAAACATTAGCTTATCAGTTTACGCCAGTACACATAATTTATTACTGAAATACATGTTTTTCTTTTTGAAAAAATAAGCTTCATTCTTCAAAATAAAAAAGCCTATCATGTTTTTAGGCTATACACTATTTTTGCACCTGAAATGCTACCTTTACTCTTTAATATGTACATAGTGCTTAAACTATATTGTTTCATTCTCATCAAGTACACACATGTACTACTGGCACATATGAGTCAATTCTGTCTTGTATGCCCAAATATTACCATTGCATACAATGCATTAGCACAATATGCCAAGAATTACTACCATCATGCCAGGAGCAGCATCAACCTATGTGTAGACACCATCATACCATGGATGCCCACAATATTCCAGGAATTTCCTTCAGTAAACCAGTGGGCACTATCATCCCATGAATGCTCAATATATGTCATAGTTTACCACTATTATGTCAGAGGCAGCATTATTCCAAGGGCAGGAACATCCTGCCATTAATGACCATAATATGCCAAGAATTACATCCTTGATGCCAGGACCAGTACTGCTCAAGGGGTAGGTATTATCGTACCATTGATGCCCACAACATACCTGTAATTACCACCATTATGCCAAGGCCACCATCATACCAGGAATGATCACAACACTCTTAGGGTCAGATGTACGAAGCATTTTACCAGTTGCAACCGGCCCATCGGGCTGTTTGCGACCAATAAAATGCATTTGTCATGCACAGAAGGCAAAATGCGACTCAGTAACTTGTTACCAAATCGCATTTTGCTTTTGCGATTCGGTATTAGGAAGGGGCGTGTCTAGGGCGTCCCTTCCTAATACTGAATAGCACTGGTATGTATGAATGTTTTGCGACCGGGAATGCGGTCCCAAAACATTCGTAGTTACCACCAACTTCAAGTTGGTGGTAACCCATTAGCACACAGAAGGGGTCCCCCAGGGACCCCTTCCTCTTTGTGAATGTGGGCGCCAACATTTTTTAGGAGCAGGCAGTGGTCCCACGGTACAGCATGAACAAGGACACTCGGGGAATTTAAAGTTACCAAAGACTTAGTATTCTTATGGGTTTTATTTCAGCGGGTGGTTCATCAATAGATTTTTGAGAGGTCGTCTCACCCTCAACTTATCGAGGCATGCTTCATTTGATGACCTCTCACACCGGGGTAGGAACAATACCACCCCGGCAGACTCACCGAAGGAAGCTGGTCCCCCTCTGGAGTTCTTATAAATCTATAAGAAAAAATGTTTAAAATATACCTAGAGGTATACTCAAGGGATTCCTTTATGTGGTGAGTACCTCTGGGTTGGTTAAAAATAGTAGAAAAGTGTCGGTCAACTGGTGAGTTGCAATGAATCACCTGACCTGTACTCATTCCATTACCAACATGTTTCGACCACTCGAAAAGCCTAGCATGGTCTAGGGTCTTCTTCAGGGTAATCAAACTATGGTATCCATTCAAACCATGCTATAAGGGTAAAAAATGTAATCCTACCAGCCCCTCTACAAAGTCAGCTTAACCCTAGTAATATTCAACTAGTGGCTCCATGGCAAATGTGGGGGACGCCTCCTTCATAGTCACACATTCGTCAGAAGGATGGGCGTGAAGCTGGCACCTAACGGGCCACCGTCCATTGCCGTATGTGGGACGACCGCCTACTCTTAAAAAAATGAAATGGTAGCTTTTTATTTTTATTTTTGAAATGCATCCCATCCCGTTTTCCTTTAAGGAAAATGGGCTGCATTACAAAAAAAAATATTGCTTTATTTAAAAAGCAATCACAGACATGGTGGTCTGCTGACCCCAGCAGGACACCATCCTTATGATTGTAGCTATTCACAATGGGTCGCAAATTGCGACCTGCCTCATGAATATTGATGAGGCAGGTCCATATGCGACCCACTGTGAATCGCCAACAGTGTCAAACACACTGCTGTACATCGCAGTTTGCGATTTCTTAATAGCAAACACGCGATTTCGTTCATCTGCATACACATGAACTTGCACATACACAAACATACACATATAGCCACATTCGAAACTTTTTATATATAAGCACTACTTTGCATTGACCAGCTGCAAAATGTTTTGTTTAGGCTGCCTCACTTCTGCTTCACGATCGTCCGCTCAGAGCCCTGTTTTGTTTACAGTGCATGGAAGTGTCAGGGTCATGTGTGATTGACAGCAAAGGCGATATAATACAGTCAATTGCCAAATAGCTCAAACCCATAGTAATTGGCTATGTTAAAGGCTTGTGCTGTCAATCTTTCAAAACAGGGACTGCCATTGATTTTGGAGTGGAGACGCACAATGCCTTGCTGGAAATCTGCAGGCATTAATGTTATTGTTTCTAAAAGAAACATTCTGTGTGATCGGGGTCCTTGGTTGCACAGACTAGAGATCAGAGAAGACAGGTCACCCAATGAGGGCTAAGTGGCTGGGGATTTGGTGCGCTCTGGAGACCAATAACCATGGAGGGATTAGGAGGGCTGGTAGGCCCAGGAGATGAATAACGACCAGTAGATCCAGGAGAGGAAAGTGAGCTGGTAGGTCTTGGTTAGGGAAGGATCCATTGAAAGATCCTACAAGTTTAAGACGACTAGTAGTGAAAGTAACAAACATTTTGACAGGGGTAAAAGGAGCAAGGGTTGGAAGGCCAAGGTATGTAGCATTTTGCGGGGAAGTGGAGGCATGTAGAGAATGTATATATTATTTCACTGTTATAGGCAATTTGTAAGGTGATTTTGCTGGTTGCAGCAGTTTGCAGGTTCAGATATTTAACATTTAAGTACACACAGAGCTCTTGTCTGTCATTGATTGTGCCTTTGCAGGCAAGGTGGCCATGGGGGTATAAAAGGCAAAGTTTTATCCCTGTTTATGCTTCCATGCCTAGGAGAAACTAGGCTGGTTGGTCCTTTTAATGGACGGGACAGAGTAGGATTGTTCCTTCTGCCCATGCTCCAAGTTGTGAGTCCACATTGGTTTGGCTAATGAGACAGTCCAAGTCAGCCTTTTCATTGTCAATCACCTCTTTGCTTCAGTCCGCCCGCATACCTTCTCCCCAATTTTACATACTTTCTAAGGCAGTTAAGTCCAAGTGGGCACAGCACTATTGGTAGGACCAGATTATAGGACCAGATAATGAAAGCAAAGGCTGGCTGATTCAGGAGGGTGAAGAAGCTCTTCTAGATCCCAGCTATGGAAGGACATACTGGTAGAGCTTGGAGAGCTGAGGAGGACTGATTGGTCAGGATAGTGGACAGAATGGATAATACTTTAGGAGCAGAAGGTCCAAAGAGGATCATGGGTCCTTAGCCCTAAGAAGATGGGATTTTAGAGGGATCGGAATAGGAACATGTATATTAATTTAGGGTACTTTGCAATCTGATATTACTAGTGGAATCATTGCTAGCAAGCACAGACCTTTCAAATTACAAGATCCTTTTATGCACCATTTTCGAATCTGTTGCTGATAGTATTATCCAGCAGTTCAACTCAGGCCTGGAAATGCTGAGGCGGACCCAATAAATGGGGTCTGCTTGCAACATCCACACTAGCCAGGGGTATGTTATTAACTAAGCCCACTAGATGACTTCCAACAACCAACGAGGGCTCCTCCGCTGAGGCGGAGGAGCGTCGCCCCACACGAAAAATAAAATGATAACATAACGTTATTATCATTTTAGTTCTACGGCACTTGCCCAGTTCGTTTTTTTTCAGGGGCTATTGGCAGCGTCGTGATTGGCTGGGACAGACTGGGAGCCTGGGTGCTTCCTGTTGTAGCGTCCTCGAGGGAAAAATGGAGGAGAGGCAGAGGCTAGGTAAATGCTGTTTCCTTTCTTTTTTTACCCCCCACTCGCTCCAAGGCTTCTCTGAAGGCTCCACTCTGAGTGGAGGTTTTCTCAACAACACACTCTCACTGGAATGGTTCCAACAATCAGCCTCACTCTGTGGCTTCCAACAACAACACCCACTACAGTGCTTCTTAAAGCCACCACCATTAAAAGTCTTCCAACAACACTCTCTAGAAGGCTTCTAACAACCACACTCATTAAAGAGCTTCCAACAACACATCCACAAAAGTACTTTTAGCATCCCAATTCTCAAGAGGACCTCCAGCAATAACACTCGCTGGAAGACTGCCTAAGACCACTTTCAACAGAGTGTTTGCAGCAACCTCGCTCATTGGCAGACTTCATGCCCCATTCACTAGAGAGCTTCCAACAGCCATGCACTAGAGATCCTCCGACATCCACACTCCGTGAAGAACATCCAACAGCACACTTGCACTAGTGAGCTTGCAACAATCACATTAACTGAGGGGGGATGCATGATTCTAACAATCACTAAAAGGTTTCTACCAACACTCACTAGAGATATTCTAACACCATCAGTGATGAGAGTTTACAACAGCCATGCTCACTTACGGGCTACGAACAACACCACTCCACAGTGGGCTTTCACCAACAATGCATATTCAAGGGCTTCCAACAACTCCACACCCAAGAGAGAGTTTAACATCATCCTCGGTACCCCTGAGGGAGATGTTTAGTTGCTGCAGCCGGGAACAACACCACTCCACATAGGGCTTCCACCAACAATGCATATTCAGTGGTACTGGAACTAGGAGTGCCGGAGGTGCTGCACAGGGCTGGACTGGCGTGCCGGCATTGGACGTTTACCCGGAAGGCTGGGGGCCGGCTTTGTTACTGGGGGCCGGTTTTGCAACGGTGCTGCAATATCGGCCCCCAGTAACAAAAGCAGCAGTGCTTCACAGTTATGCTTGCCCCCCCCCCCGCCCACTTTCCCCAAGGGGCTGGTTCGACAAAATTGCCAGGGCTGCTTTGGGTTCCCAGCCCGCCCCTGGTGCTGCAGCACCCCACAAAACCTTTCTGTTCTTCAGATCGAGATGAGCTATTAAGAGGCCTTTATTTTGTTTATTAGACAACCTGTCTGGCAAATTGCGGCTAAATCACTTATCATGAACATATTTGTTTACTTTTCTTTTGACTGACAGCAAAGACAAAGCATTTTCCAACTTGCATCTTGGGGCACTCTTACTGGGGCAGACATGTGAAAGGAGAAGGCTACAGTAAGCCAAGCCTTTTTTAAAACGTGTACATGAAAACATCTGTTTGTGTTAGATACTGCACTATCTCAAAATCTATATCTGAATAATGCAAAGTAAAAATGAGGCACGTTGTCTGTTAAAGCCACAATGTAATGGGAACCAAGGTTTTAATACAGTGAAAACAAAGCAAAACACAACAATTTGACTTTGAATAATGCACACGAGTAAACCCCTCTGATTGTTTTTTTCTCTATTTTTAAAAGCCCTAATGTCATCTGAAATTAACACAATTGCAAACCTTAAAACGCGCTATTTTGTGACATAATGGGCAAGTCCAATGTATTATTGTTTGATGAAGCTTTTTAGCTTCAATTTTACATTTTGGCTATGATTTTAAATGATAGCGAAATGGTAAAAAAAAAAAATATATATATATATCACACACATCAGTAACAAGATACAATCACTTTAGAACATGCAACAGCAGAGCCAATTTACCACAACGCTGGTGGTAAACGCAGTGGTGAAATTAAAATGTGGCAACACATGCTATATTGGTGTTGCCACACTTCATACTTCATTCTTCCCAAAAATGTCAAATAGAGGGATGAAGCCCAACAGAAGCAATGCTTGCTCTGTCAGGGATCACGTCCCAATTTAGCACATGCTCTAAATGAGATGTATTTCCTTTAACATTGTGACCTCACATGTTCCACTTTGTTTCAGTGTATCATATGTTATGTTGATTTTTGACTTATGGTATGACTATCCTACATTCACGAATATATTCTATTATAGCCTTAGAGCCTGGCCATTAAAGGCCTGCTCCAGCGTTAAAGGCCCGAGCCTAAGGCTATTAGAACACTCCGCCACTAGAGACATTTTTTAAACAAAGGCCTCACGGAGCCCGAGGTGGTTGCAAATCTCCTCGGGCTCCTGTAAGGCCTTTGTTCTCAGCAACAGTTGTGAAACAAACATTGGAATGTTGATGTTCTGGGCTTCTACCAGGCATTAGTAGCCCGGAGCACTCCACTGTCTTCAATGGAGCGTGCAACATTCTAATATTCTAATTACGGGGAGATTGAATGTCTAAGGAACTGAGCCAATTTTTGTTGCAATAACATGGTTCTTAAGATCTGGTTTTGACATAAAGCACTGTAAGTTGGGAAAAGTGGTTAAGGCCTTATTCTTCCCCAAACCAAACTGAGTATACAGTCCAGTGGTTGTTCTGGTAATTCAATTACATTTTTTTAATTTTGATGATGAAGTTGTTGTCATAGAGATGTCACCCTACCGCATTATGCTTTGGCCGCATACTTGTGAGAATGTACCAGAAATGGACCACATGATCTCACAGCTTCATGACACTCTCCCGCTGAAGGAGTTTGTCTCCATTGATTCACTCGCTCTTTATTTATGCTTGATTTTTTCACAAACAGCATGACTTATATGAGGTGACATTGAAGGTCAGCACCCCACTTGAAAAAATTGTAACTGTGCCAAAGTGCATGCTCACGGGCGTCCAACAACTCCATACCGCAGAGAGCTTTTAACAACACCAACATGTGCTTTCACTCAGTGGTTACCATCATGTGCTTTAACTCCACAGCCAGCACCGGCCTTTCACTCACTGGCTGCCGACATGCACATTCACTTAATGTCTGCCAACAAGCAATTTCAACCCAAGACCTCTAACAAAGGCAATCACCAGAGCGCGCAAAACAACCACGCTCACTACAGAGCTCCTAACAGCCTCACGTATTAGAAGTATTTTAATTTAATAACACTGTAGGAGAGTAGGATCTGCTTCTTATAGTTACCCCCACTTTTTGCTGATGTTTCACTGTTTTTCGACTTAGCCAGACTGAGGCCCTGCTAATCAGGACCCCAGTCTATCTGCTTTCTACTCTAAATTGACTGTATGTACATTAGGTACACTCCAGATTGGATTCTGGGGTACCCTTGTGAGTCCCTAGTATATGGTATACTATGTACCCAGGGCATAGGTACCCCAGAGGCCTACCAGGGGCTGCAGCATGTATTGTGCCACCCCTGGGAAGCCTTTTAAAATGACAACAGGTCTGCTACAGCAGCCTGTGTAAGGTGGTGTATCCACCCCATACTGAGATATAGGTTCCCTATATCTCTCCATATCACTGCACATGTAAACCTATCAGTCACCCCTATGGCAGGCCTTAACAATCCTGAAGGCAGGGTGCTGGGTTTCATGTGAGAGGGTTTCCATGCATGAGCAGAGCCCCTCTGCAGCTTTCGGAATCTTCATTCCGGGGTTGTTTGTGATGCAGCCAGACCATATACTCTTAAGTGCATTATAACCAAACAGTAAATGCTAACTTTGGAGTGGCTGCATGGAAAACTGTCGTGTTTGGTGTCAAACACCTTGGAATCATACCCCCACACCAGTAACTGGTGTGGGAGTATGATCCCACCCTTCTAGAGGGAGAGACATGACAGCACCGGTATACCCGGTACCAGCTAACAGAGCCCTGGCATCACAAAATGGATGCTGCAGCCACAGACACGAGTCTGCCCTCCTGCTGCTGGATGAAACTCCGGCAGGGAGGCCTGGACAATAGGTTTCCTGTCACAGGAGGTGTGACCACCTCCCAGACAGGCTTTAGTGTATTGGGGCTGGGTGGGTGCACTCTCAGAGTGCTTTGAAGTCTGCACTGGGGGCACATTTGGTGTCCCTGTGCATAGTCCAGCTCAAACCGGTTGCAGGGGCACACAGCCCCTGCTATGGCGCGAAACTGGACAAAGGAAATGGGTGTAGCCACCCCTCTTTCCTGACCCTCCCATAGGTGGGTCCACAGAGTTTGTCCAACCCCTTCCTTGGGTATAAAGTAGGCACCCCTGACTACAGGACTTTAGATTACACCTGGACTAAACTCTGATACCAGAAACCAAGTACTTCGACGATCTGCACGACGCTGGACGACTGAAGAATCTCCCTTGGAGTAAAGGAGTTACTCCCCTGCAAGGCAGGCACCTTTAAAGCAACTGACCAGTTGGCATCTCCGAGCTCCGACGGACTCCGAAGAATATTTCCACACAGGAGGTGGGTTTTCCTAGGTCTCTGAGGTCGATCTGTGCCCCCAGCAAGTTTGAGGCCCGTATCCCTCGTGGATACTGTGCAACCCGAACCCCTGGACACTGCGACCATTTGCAGAAGCATCAGCTTTCCGGCGACCCCTGAGGCTGGGCTTTGGGTTACTTGTAGCCCTGACCCCAAGCAGTAATTGCACCGAAGATTGCAGGCCTACACTCAACGAGTGTTCCGTGGGCCGCCATTTTGTGATTCCTCTCGAGGTCCCTTCGCGATCCCTGGTCCGTTGATCTGTGGGTCCCCAAGAAGGCAACTCTAACTTTTATTGGGCTTCCCTGGTTGCTCCAGACGTGCCCTGACTCTACATCGCTTGGAGAGTCCCCAGAACCATGCTGGTCCGCACAGAAGCATCTTTTCTCTTCCTGCGTGGGTTGCTGTTGCCAAGGCTTGTTGTGGTCAATCCGATCACCGACACCCCAGCACTCGACATCCTTCGTGGGACAGCTCGAATCCGGCTCCTGGTCGTCGTCGACGTCTCCGGGACCCCGTGGCTGCAGAGTCAAGCTTCACCTCTTCGCACCTGAAGCACCCGACATCGGTGGGCATTCGATTGCTCCGCTCCTGGTCACTGGCTAGTGACCCAGACTCTGTCCCCTCTGCTTTCAGGTTCTTCACATCTTCGATCCAGGCTTGGATCACACCGGACACTTTTCTCCTTCACGGCAGCAGCACTTTGCAGCAGTTCGCCATTGAAAACGGGGACGATTCCCGACACCTTTTGGCACCTATGCACCCGGCTTCCCTGGGTGAGGTAACTCGAGTACTCCGGTGCTCCCGTGGCTGTTGGCCCTAGAAACCCTTAAGTCTAAAGGGGTTTGCTCAAAGTCCTCTCCTAAGTGTCCTTTAACTTTAAAATTCCAACCGCGACTTTCCGCATTGAATCCTACGGCGCTCGCGGCTGTGTTCTCACACTGCACACGTCCCCGTGGGTCTCCTGTGTCACTACCTTGGGTGGTTCCTTGGGGTCCCAGCGATTCTACGTGCTCTAGGCACTGTGTCTAGTCAAGTCGTGGTTCTTATACCACTTTCTTAGTATATGGTTTGGTCTCCCCCTGGAGCCCACTGTGTATTGTGCTATTTACTGTTGTTTTAATACTGTGATACTGTGTATCTTGAACTCTAATCTCATAAAGGGATTAGTAGTTAGTGTTTAGAAATAAATACATATATTTTATATATATCTTGTGTGGTTCTCCTTTCATTTAGTTATTCAAGAGGTTATAATCTGGTAAACCAAGCTGCTTTACACTCCTTCAAGTCTTAGCCTGAAGGCTGCTCTCCATAGCTACCACTAGGATAGCTTTCAATAAAGGTTGTCTTTAAACCTATCATCAATAAAGGTCGTTTGGACTGGTGCAAGGTGCCCACTATAACTAGTGGACAGCATATGCCAGGCCAACTTCTCACAAACGCCGTTCATTAAAGGGCTCCCAACATGGATTTTCACTTAATGTCTGCCAACAAGCAATTTCACTCCAAGGCCTCTAACAAAGACAATCACCAGAACAATGTGCAAGCCAACCACACTCACTACAGAGCTCCTAACAGCCTCATTTACTAGAAGTCTTTTACATTAATAACACCGTTCACTAAAGGGCTTCCAACAAGCACGTTCACTTAATGTCTGCCAACAAGTGATTTCACTCCAATGCCCCTACCAAAGACAATCACCAGAACGTGCAAAACAAACAACCACACTCACAACAGAGCTTCAAACAACCTCACTTACTTGAAGTCTTTTAAGTTAATAACACCGTTCACTAAAGGGCTCTCAACAACTCAGCTCAAAGCAGGATTTTACAGTATTGCTAAAAACATGACGCTGAAGAAGACCGTTTACGTTTGACCTTTTAAGAAGACTGGTTAAACTGGACATTTAACAAGACTGCTTAAATTTGAACTTTTAATAAGCATGCTGAATGACGCATTTTGTATTCTCCTACTTAGATAAGAGGTTTCACAAAATGTAGGTGGCTGAGGGCATTAATTATGACTTCTTATGAATTTTACAGGTGCCTGCACGCCACAAAGGAAGCTTCAGGGCGTTGGATCGAATTTCAAAAACACAACGCCACCCCATTCAGGACAATCCCTACTCACGTATTGAAGCCCCTCATAAATTACTTGAATGGCACATGTTTGCCCGTGCCCCGGTGGAACAAAAACAAAGTTAGAAATACGAATGTAAACGTAGAAGGAAGCAAGTGTGCAAAGTGCAGCACTTCTCACCACCGGGAGGGCGTGAGGAAGTACTTGTAGACAAACCCTGGTCCTCTCAACAAGGAATATTTCAGCTGAGGCCATGGCAGGCTTGTACTGACCGTGAGCGGCAGGCCTCTTTCCTGTATCTTCATAGAGTGCTTTTCCAGAACTTTCTCAGGCTTACGGCAAACAAAACCTTCCTCTTCCCCGGTTTCTTCTTATCCGTACTGGACTCCTGGGAAGTTGTAGTGGGTCAGAGAAACAGGAAAGGTGACGCGGTACAGGGCAGGCCCCAACAGGGCCTACATGGTCATTACTGGTCCCAGCCACATCAGGGACTTACCTCAGCATATGACATCAGCCCTGACAAAGCATAACCAAGCTTCTGCGACCTGCAGGGCAGCACCAGTGTGAGTGAAAGCTGGCTGAGGTCATGTGACAAAACCCGATGACAAGAAGCCACAGCACACTGCACACTGCTGCACCCCCACCACCTTGCCTTCTGTGCTCCACACATGTAATTAGTACACATGCAATCAGGCACACCCGTGGGGGGCCCTGAGAGACCAACATCTGCAAAACCTTTTAATGGAAGTTCCAATTGAAATATCCTTAGCCCTAAAAGACGACATTCAGTATTCGGCATCAAACTCAGGTTTAAACAAGAAAAACTATTTCTTTAAAAAATGTGCTGTTCTCAAATTGAAATAAAAAAACATGTTGTTGGTTGAATGTTTTGCAGACTGTAGGGTCTTCATTTGTCATGCTGAAATAAATGGAACAAGAATTAGAAAGGTTTTTTTAGTTGATTTTATACTGCAAAATTCGAACTTCATGTATGTGACTACATACATTGCACCTTTTGAGTTTTGGCTAGGTAGCCGCGACTAGGTTTCAGTACTGTTTCATCACCAATATGTGTTCCTCCTTACACTATCTATTGAACAACTATTTAATGAGAATAAAATGCATTTGTCTCTGCCACCTATGCTCAACTTCAAAAATCCTATGAAGCAGCCTTATAAGCTGCATGGACCGAGAGGCTTCCAGCATATTTTTATAATTTTTCGCTCCAAAATTGGTGTCCGCCATCTTGAAACAGTAAATTTTAAAAATAAATAAATTAAATGTCCACTGTGTAAACAAATGCACTTGCATGTGTTGTGATGCATAGGTGAGTATATCCAGGGCCAGTGGAATTATGCGATTTTGAGGCTCTGGTGTTTTCCGCATAATTATGGATTTGCTGCATTTGCCAGATAATCCATCATCTGCTGCATAATCTGCAGAGTTTAACAAAAACATTGTTTTAGTCAAAACAGATTCAAAGTTACTAAAGAGGCAACACACCTTCCTGAGCAGTTGGAATGCCGTCCGCAAAGGTTGACTGGTCATCTTTCTGCTGCATATTGCTGTAGTTGGGTGTCAGACAGGATCTAATGAGGTGAAACATTTGGTCAGGTGGTGTTAACACGTGTAAAAACTACAAAATAATGAGATAAAACCATCACAAAATGAGCAACATTAAGCTTCATAATTTGCCTTTTCTTGCCACAAAATCAAGTAAGCCCTGCAGTATAATGTGGTCTTCCCCTGCCGCATAATTCCAGTGGCCCTGCATGTAGTGGCCCCTTGCGGCTCCACGTGTCACCATGTATGTGCACATATATATTGTTGTGCTTTTTATTTTCTTACTGATGATGAACACCACCAATAAAAAAAAAGTTTCCTCTTTTTTGCCGATGTTGAAATGCACCAGCAAAACCATTGACAAAGCCAAAAGGTCTGTACTGGCAAAGACAAAAGGCAAGACCGATTGACTTTGACATTGCTTCATAATGTAGTTTGCTTTATACTAATTTTGCAGATGGTCAGCCTTCTTTGTGCCTTTCCCTCATTCCACGATTGAATCACACTCAGTTTGACTAAGTTGTTTTTAGAAATGTTCCTTAACATCTTGTCAGGCAAAATAATCACTGATTATGTGATTTGTATACTTTACAAGTCAGCTTTATGGAACATAGTGTACTGGTTTAGCTCTTTAAAGACTACTATGTTCCAATTAATGTCCTTCCCTATAAAACCCGATAAAGGATAGGGTGACTCTTGTTGCTGAATTGCAAATTATCTGAAAAGGAAACCTGGACTCAAACCCCACATTCACTACTGCAAAACAGAAACACAAAAATCACAAAAATAGTGAACCACAGGGCCGGACTGGGAACACAAACCGGCCCTGGCAATTGAGATGGACCGTTCTGCGGGGGGAGGTCCTGGAAAACACTGCAACTGCTTTTCTAACTGGGGGCCGATATTGCAGCTGTGCTGCAAAACAGGCCCCCCGGTAACAAAAACGCCCCCAGGGGTCCAAAACCGGCTCTCACCGTGGCAGCCCACCGGGGAAATGCCCGGTGCCCGCTACGGCCAGTCCGGCCCTGGTTAACCATCTTGAAATGTTAAAAAGTTTTTTCATATTTTTCCATATCACATGTTGCATGGTTTAAAGGATGTTGTTCGACTCTCCCTATGAATTGTGTAGTTTGCCCGTCTCTGCTTAAGGTACCAAAACTTATGAGTAACTGAATCATTAGGGCATGTCTGGTCCCCCCATATCACTGCTCCAGCCATCGCCTTCCACCATCTCGCCTCCTTCACAGTGGCATTGAGGAATGGGTTGTCTTTCTTCTTCCCTAGCTTGACACTCATACACTGTGCCTAGGACATCTTCAGCCATAGCCAAAATACTCACGCACAGTGGCCTATATGAGGCTATTTGATCTGGTCGGGGATCATTCTCCATGGCCGATATTTTCAGTTGACTGGCAGCTTGGAAGAGTGAGTACCCTGGACAATTTGTTTGTTCTGTCTACACTTCATTACAAAGGAAGGGAAGCAGGTACAATTATAGCACAGCAGCATTTCATATTGGCCGCTGCTTGCACCCCTGAGGATCCAAGCTTCGTTTTGACAATGTGGAAATAGGTATGAAAATTGAACCTCGTGATCCTGGGGCTATATCATGAACATGTTATTCATAACTAAGGCTCCCTGTTTTCCGTTTTTACTGATTTGCACAGATAAATACAGACAGAAAGCCAATTATTTTCTGGTCTGTATTTATTTTTAAATGTGGATAAAAACGGAAATTGCGTGCTTTTTGTGTGATTCTATATACACTTTTCCATGATTGCCAGGCCAATAACTGTGTGGATTGGTAGTTAAGGGGTTAAAAAGAAAGGAATTTTAGTATAAAGGCTTAAAAGCAGTAGATATGCAGAAGGCTGATACTGTAATGTGCATAATTTCAT
This sequence comes from Calotriton arnoldi, assembly GCA_963921515.1. Classification (NCBI taxonomy): domain Eukaryota; kingdom Metazoa; phylum Chordata; class Amphibia; order Caudata; family Salamandridae; genus Calotriton; species Calotriton arnoldi. The sequence goes on along the minus strand of CAWUFW010000025.1, from coordinate 4,148,522 downwards.
ATAATAAGTGCATTGATTTATCTTCTGCGGGTGTTCATATCACTGAATCCTGGCAGGCATTCAAGCATTACTGCATATTTATTGGTTGAATAAATATACCAGTTTCAGCTTTATTTTTTTCACAAAATCCATAATAATATGGATAAATACAGATAAAGTTGACAAAAAATAAATATGGATAAATACGGACGGAAATGTCAAAAAAAGAAATACCATAAAACCGGGAGCCCTATTCATAAGTATGTAGGCTCAGAATGGATTTATGCATTTATTTTTGGCTCAAATTGTGCTGTCACCTATATATTTCAATTCATGTCAATTTATGCACAAACATATTTTCTGACTTAATGCATGCACTTCTGGCAGCTCAGTTTCAGTAAAACCGGCACGCCTACCACTTCTGGACCTGTTCGTGGTTCCTGAAGATGTTCAGGATATGGGTGTTGTCCTTTTGTATGAGGGTATTCAGCTTTCAAAGGAAGGCTTTTCAAACCATTGCTGTGTAAATGTAAGAGTTTTAGGTACCTCTCTTTGTGGGAGGACATTGATTCTAGAGGCATCAAAAGCACAATGATTTTTGTTGCCACAATCTTGATACCTGAGCTTTCAGAAAGCAGAGCAAAGCCCCATCCTGCTTTCAGTGAAGGAGGATGACTTCATAGTGGGGCCTCTTTTCGGGGAATGAATCCCTGCGCATAGTCAAGCTGCAAACCTGTTGGCCACAACACACCAATGTGCAGTGAACAGCGAGCAGAATCCATGTGAGGTGAGTCATGCTCCCAAAGTAGGCATGGAATAGGGTCCAGGGAGTACAGGGACCTTCCAGAATGTTAAAAAACCATATTAAGTGGCTTACCATTGCCCAAGATGGTCATATCGGGGGTATCCATCATAGAAAAGTGCTTAGAGGTAGAGCCTGCCCTTCTGCTGCTTTGATACTACAGAACACAAAAGCAGTAAAAGTGCAGTAAAATCTGGTGTTTTCTGGTTTCAACTGAAACAAAAATATTCCTTTTGGTAGTATTTAATCAATTAAAATCGTTTGCTACTGGAAATGGAAACCCTACATATGCGGTAATGACCCATGGCATTTGGTGTCAAGCCCAGAGAAACCTTGGCAGTCCTTGATATATGGTTGCCATCTGTGACATAATTGACCATTGTTGGCATTTTTGGATACCCATTGCATATGTTAACCATCCCTTGCACCTGGTGGGTAATGCTGCCATACGATGAACATCCTTATAAATGATAGATATCCTTGTTATATTGCGGTCATCTGTGCACGTTAATCACCATAGGCATATAGTGGGCTATTCTGACATGCAGTGATCATTTCTGACAAATGCTGACAATCACATGCATGGAGTGGGCATCTCCAGCATATGGAGCACTATCCACGAGATATGATGGTTGCCTCGAGCAAAGGGTAGGCATCTGTCATACAGTAGCCATCCTTAGCCCATGTGGACCACTAGTGTCATTTGCTCATAATCCCTAACATGCCGTAGTCATCCCTGATACATGCAGACCACATCTGGCTGTCAGTTACAATTTCTGCTATGCTGGTGTTTTCATGTCTCATGATGAGGCATTCCGTCAACGAGTGGACATTCAAAAGATCTCTTAAGTTTGCTTCTTGATTGTCCGAGGAAGGGTGACTCCTCCAAGTAGCCATGGTCTGACCCTGTGCTTAATATTCATGGTAAAGGTGCCAGGTATCTCCTTAGGAAGGTGCCAGGTAGGAAGAAAAAGCCACAAAGGGTAAGAAACCTTCTAGGAAATCTTAGTGGCTCCTGATTGAAGGTGAGGGAATATAGAAAGGTGGATAAGCAGTGCACCAAAAACACTCTGAACTTGGGCAGAGTAAGAGCCCTGGAAGGGGTCTTCCAAAACTAGAAAATCCAGAAGGGAACCAAATTGTAGAAAAATTGATTATCAAATCAGGGACTAAAAGGCTTCTGGATAGGGATGAGTGCAATGAAGAAGAGGTAAACTAATGCATTGCAAAACATCCATCTCAACGCTAAACCTCCTTATGTATGGTGCTGGCAAGGAATTACATCCCAGGAAAAAAAGGTTAGCACCACTGTGGATTGATAACATTAGACAACAAACACTGGTAGGGTGACCATCTTGGAAAGGAATTGACAAAATATTAATGTGTGTGAGTCTTCAGGAGAGGAGCATCTTCTAAGCACCAGAACTCCTCTTTGACGTTCTTCATCTCTTCGGTGCTCCTACACTTTACCATCTCAGTCTGGCATACCATCCAGCCTGAAAAACAGCCCCCTGGAGCAACCAACACTGACTAAGCACCACAGGATAAGTGCCACGCCTTGTGCTAAGAGCAAGGACCAAAGACCTTCTCAATTGATGCGGACCCCCATGAACATGCCACTGTCTTTGATGAGTCTCCTTTACAAATGTAACAAATTCTTTATGTGGGTTGTTGAAATTCAAAACTTCACCCACAAGGCACTCCAATAATACTCTGATGATAGAAGAAGCAATCAAGCTCTTCGGTCTCTGATGATCGAAGGGGTGATCAAGCTGGCTTGAGCATTTTTATCTGTAGGAAACAGCATTCAAGGCTCAAGTACATCACCAACATCATGAATTCACTGGTGAGATGTTTAAGTCCGCAAGTCCATTTTAAAAAGAAAAGGGTCCTAAGCAAACTACTAAAAAGCAGCATGCATCAGAAAAAGAGAGTCCTCCAAGTAAACACCATGTGGTCAACAGCACTGCTAGACATTAAAGCAGAAAATCCTATGGTCCATCAGAGTCTCCAGAAGTTCCATAGCATGAGTCCCACCATAGAATTCATGCAGGTTTGGGCCATAAATGCGCTTGATCGAATTTGTATGACTCAGATTCAAATAGACACAAAAGACCAATAAAAACAACATTTTACATTCAGTTATCAAAACTGCTATCAGTAGTGGTCTGACCTCCGCACTTTATTGCAGAAGCACCTGAAGTGAGGAAGTTAGAACTGAAATATTCCCTCTGACAGTGCCCGGGACATTCTGAGATACACATGCTCGGGAGCGGGCTTTAGAATAACATCTTACTTTCTAGGAAAATCAAACAGGTTGGGAAGAAGAATCAACCCTACACATTATTCCCCGAGGAGATGATCCACTTGTTCAAACACAGTTTCCCCTCAAGCTTGAGGCTAAGAAGGATATAAAATGGAGTCCTACACTAGGAGGTAATAGTACCAGGTCATTCTTCTATGAAATACTCAGATGATCCTGGTGGTTTATCCAGTAGTTGTTATAGACTGATATTATATTATAGAAATCTCCGTAGCCAACCAGATCTCACGTTGTGCAAGATGCACCCAGCACGGAACTTACGACAAATCTTGTGTACAAAAACTATAAAATAACTATTGACATACGTAATGGTTTCATTGGTCAGAGTATCACTCGAGAATTACAATATTTAATTGCATTTACTGTAACAGAATTGCAGTTCACATTCACAAGATTGTTACAAGAGTATAACAATAATCCTAGATTATTTGTTCCAAGAACTATGGAACTCTTACAAGAGATTCAGGATGTGGTTTCCTATATTGATGATATGTAGATCACAGATGATGATTTAGAATAACACCTTGGTCAGGTGGATAGAGCAATTATCCTGCTTGCCTCTGCCAATTACATGATTAATTTTAGGAAATCTATAATTGCATTTCCAAATGCCATTTCACTCATTCTTCCACTCTTCCACCCATTTACTCATCCATTCATTGACCCTTTCACTCATTCATCCATCCTCTCTTATCCATCCATCCACTCACTCATCCATCCACATTTTCACTTATCCATCAATTCTTTCACCCTCCCTTTCACTCATACATCAATTCTTTCACTCATCCATCCATCCACCCTTTCATCCACCTATCCATCCACCCTCCTTTTCACTCATCCATCCATTCTTTCACCTATCCATCCCTTCACACATCCATCCATCCTTTCGTCATCCATCCATTACATCCACCCTTTCACTCCATCAATCCATTCTTTCACTCCTTATATCCGCCCAACCTCCCTTTCACTCATCCCATTCATTCATCCACCCTCCCTCAGTGGCATAGCTGGACCTACTGCCACCCGGGGCGGCCCCTAAGTTTGCCGCCCGGTGCAGGTATGAGCGGGGAATGGACTTGTTCTGGGGGCTTGGGAGTGGCGGCCGATGGACGACTTGTTCGTGGGGGGATGGTGGTAGTCGACAGAAATGACTTTCTCAACTCAGCTGCCCCAAAAAAAGGACCGCCCCCGCTAACTACGCCACTGCCCTCCCTTTCACTCAGCCATCCATCCATTCTTTCACTCATCCATCCATCCTTTCATCCACCATCCCTTTCACTCTTTCATTCATTTTTTCACTCATCCATCCTTACATTCACCCTTTCACTCATTCATCCATCCATTTACTCATCCATTCATCCTTTCACTCATCCATCCATCCTTTCACTCACTCATTCAACTTTGTCTGCCAAGTTCCAGACATAAGAGGCTCATCAAGTACTCCACCCCCACTGCAGCTGCTAAAGTTGGGGGTTTACAATGCCACAGCCCCATCCTTTCACTCATCCATCCATCCATCCATCCACCCTTTCACTCATCCATCTACTCACCCTTTCATTCCGTCCATCCATCCCCCCTTTCACATCATCCACACATGCTTTCATTCATCCATCCATTCACCCTCACTTTCATTCATCCCTCCATTCTTTCATTTATACATCCATCCACCCTTCCTTTCACTAATCCATCTATTCTTTCACTTACCCATCCATCCACCCTCTCATCCATCCATCCACCCTTCCTTTCCCTAATCCATCCATTCTTTCACTTATCCATCCATCCACACTCTCACCCATTTATCCACCCTCCTTTCACTAATCCATCCATTCTTTCACTTATCCATCCTTCCATCCATCCTTTCACTCACTCATCCATCCATCAACCCATCCACCCTTTCACTCATTCATCCACCCATTCACTCACGCCCATCCATCCGTCCTTTCACTCTCTCACCCTCCCACCCCTTGACATTATTTATCAGTCTTTGTCTGCCGAGCTGCAGCCAGAAGAGGCCCATCAAGAACTCCTCCCCGCTGTAGCTGGTGGTGGTGGGGGAGGGGGAGGGAGTTGAGGGGCGGGGGGGGGGGATGACAACACCCCTGGTTGTAGCGCAAGAAGTTCCCCGAATCGTTATTGAAATTCAGAGCACAACATGCTTCACAGCGCTACAATGCTCCTCCCAAACAAATCTTATTTTCAGTATTCCCATCCGTATCTATAGAAAACTATTTCTGATCTTAGCTTATAACTTTTGTCATTATGTTGCTGACCTGAAAAATGTATTTTAAAACATTTAAATACACTAAATACAAAATGTACACTCTCCCCACCCCCCCACTGTTATTGTTTTGTCTTTAGAGATCTATATTAAAATGTGCTTCGAACAGTAAGGTAGTGTGCCAAGAGCACATGTTCCCATCAGTCAATGGTAACATGAAACATTGACCAGCCTCATTGGATTATACAGAACAATCAACACGTGTTGGAACCGCAGCAAGACATTTTAGGAAGACTTGTAAAAAAGGTCAAGATAATCTGCCCCTGATGGCAGCCACAATGCAGAGCAGGCCTCCAATAATGAAAAAAACTGTTGCACACTGTAGAATGAATGACCCGTGCTGTGCAGGATCACACATGCAGAAACATGGAAGCGTGACTCATCATACAAAGTGCATTGAAAAGGCATCCACAAGAAAGACATCACCTTACCATGGAGGCACAAAGACAAATCAACACCTGGTCTATTCAGCTAACAGGCTGCTCAGCCACGGAGACAACGCATGCAGTGTATGAAACTAGAGCATAACAAGCCCAATTGTCAAGCACATCGAACCAAGGCTAGTGTTACACAGTTGTGAGCAGGTTTTTAGGTCGAGCCTGGGCAGCGCATGCGCTGCTCTGCAAGCCATGCTGTATTGGAATATGGCCTTGAAGCCACGCCCACTCTCCGCCCATATTTTTCATTGGCTTTTGTCATTGTCCACTGTAAACTGTAGCTGTTCATTGGTCAAAAGGCTTAGTAGTCCCGCCTTAGTACCGCCTTGTCTCATTTTGTAACCTTACATGGCGACACCCCCTGTTACGTGTGTTGTTGCTCGGGACGGTTTAATTACAGCCTCCGAGCACTATTTCGTTTAATGGTTTTAACATGCCTGCTGCAGGCGGGTCTTTCCGGCTTCCCTGGCATCAGCAGCGATGACGTTCCAAAGCTAAAAAAGCACCCTGAAGCTGCACGAAAAGCCCTATTACAAAAGAGCCACTGCGATAAATGCAATCGCAGAATCTTCATGTGACATAAACAGCCCCGTCGCAGCAGCCCGAGTGTGTGAGCGTTCTCTAAGGACACCGAGCAGGGAACTGCCCAGAGCTCTGTGCTGGCCCCTTTCCATCCATCAGCAGTTCGTAATGCAAGATAGCAACTCACACATGGTACTGTGAAACTTGAGCGCTCCAAACGACTCTAGGCGCTTGTTTAAATTGCCCCATGCCGCACTTACACTTTAATGGCGGCCGCGCCCCTTACCTTAAACGAGCCGAGTCTAAGGAAAGGGGCGCCGCCGCCATTAAAGTGAAAGCGCGGCATGAGGCGCTTTTACAAAAAAAAGCATTTGTTTGTCAACTTGACAAACAAATGCTTTTTTTTGTAAAAGCGATCAATACCGTACTTTCACTGTAATGGCGGGCACGCCCCTTTCTTTAGACACGGCTCGTCTAAAGAAAGAGGCGCGGCTGACATTAAAGTTAAAGTTAAAACACCGCATGAGCGTTTCTACAAACAATCAAGTGCAATGCAATAGGTGTCGCATTTATGAAACTCGTAAATGAGAGACCTATTGCATTGGAAGTGCTTGTTTTAACAGTCGTCTGTAAATGCACAGCGAAGAATTATATGTGGGTAACAGGGAATTATAATTTTCACTGAGGGGGTTGTGAGTGACATCAAATAGACCACGAGGACAAGGCTCGATTGGAATTCCTTTGTGACGCCGTAACTGTGGGTAACAGATTTTGTTAACAACTGTTGCTTCTCATAGCAGTGAGTTACTGGATTTGAATCTGGTTATTCATGCTAGTGATTCTCTACCAGAGCCATACCTAACATATGAATTATAGAAGGGTAACAGTGAATTATTGGGATGTTTTTCACCAAGGGGGTTCTGAGTGACATCAAATCGACAACAAGACCGAAGTTTGAGTTGACTATGATGTCACTCAGAACCCCGAAATGAGAAACGTCCAAGTAATTCACTGTTTGCTCATTTATAGTTTTATGTTATGTATGGCCTCCCAAATCATCTGCCCCTGCTTTCAACTGCTATGCAGAAGCAGAGGAGTAATAGGGGAGCCATTAGTAGCATGGCCTCTCCTCTCTGTACCAAATTAAGGGGAAAAAATCCATGGTGTTCTGTAACCCATCCCAACCACACTCTGTGTCTTTCCTTCCCTCCATACACTGTGCTCCCTGCATTCCTGCGCTGCTCCGACAGGCTGTCACAGAGCCCAGCCAGAGCAGCCTGGCATTCCTTTATGACTTAGCAACAATGATTAACAAGTTCTGTTACCCACTGTTGCTACATCATAGCAGTGAATTACTGGATTAAGAATCCAGTCATTCACGTTAATGGCACTATGAAAGCCATGCCTGACAAATTTCAGTCTCAGTCAATGCATGTACAGCATACTATTGCTCCTAAATTCCAGTCAATACTACAGCCTGCATTTCACATAACTGTAGAAGTATTAAGTAGACGAGCGCAGCTTATTTTAGGGAATTAAGTTCGCCCATACTCAGCCCTCAACTTTTATACTATTTGAAGTTTTTGAAACGTACTGTTGCAGCGCAAACGTGGTAAAATGTTATTATACGCTTAATCTCTTTACTACTTTAACCGTAATGGGCCCTTTACGATTAGACAATCTGCATCAATTCCATTTTCCATAGAGGCAATGATCCTCTGATTAATCTTTCTCCACCGATAGGAGGGGTGGAAATTAAGGTGGCACCAGCCATTAATTGACAACTAACTCACAAATTTGAGTTCAGATTTAGGTACACCACGCTCAAGGCCATGCTGTAGAAATAAAGAATAATAATGGAAAGACCCAACCTCCTGAAGAAGTTAAGTCGAACAAGAATTATGCAGACCAAAGGCTCTGCAACAGCAACACTGAATAAAAGAAGTAATACTTGATGTTCTGTCAGAGCTCGCTGATTCTCCCTACAATGTATTTGAATCATTTGTAAAAATAGCACAGTTTAAATGGAAGACCCAACAAGACTCAATAATAGACTCAAACAAGTATTACATTCATTTGGCTATTGTATTAAAGATTCAAAATTCATAGCAATAAGCAATCTTTTATTCATTCCAGTTAAGAATATCACAGCTTGCATTAAAGTGCCAAATATTTAGGCTAAGCTTTAAAGAATGGTTATTGTATAAATCAGTTTACAGAGTTACAGAGTCCTACTACCATTAAAGGCAGAAGGATAGTTTGTTTCTCTGAAAGCTTAAATCCTACAAAGAAGGGGAAAGGCTTCAGATTTAAAGTCCATTAAGGGTGAGTCCATTAGCATAGAACAAAAGAAATGAAGGAAAATGAAAATTTAAATGGTTTGGCAAAGAAGGTTTCAGTCCATCAGCTACCAACTGTAGCATCAGCAAAGCAGTCCCCAAAAGTAAAAAGATAGTTCTTAGTAATCATCAAAAAGCTATCAGCATAGCTTCCTAGCGCAAGGGGGAAAGAAAAAGCATGGCGTTGCCCCTCCTTTGGGGTTTCTTCTTTTATAAAGTCTCTAACAAAGACTCAGTGATGTAGTATCACACCACCATCGAAAGACCATCATGCGTTCAGATTCACATAATGTCACCTAGGACACTTGCAATAGTAAGATGCTTTCCCATGCTAGTCATAAGAAATGAGAGATTTGAAGGTCCACATAGGCCTAACATCAGTGAAAAAGAAATATAAAGTATCAGTCTACAGTAACAGCAGAAATCCTGTTCCCACAGGAATAATTCACTGTGAACGTTAAAGAAACATTTACGAATGTCGAAAGTTACACATTTAATGAACAAATAAAGCAGCATTTCACTAGTTGTAAAAGGACCATTGTATTAGGTCAGGCGAAAAGTCAGCATTTAAGAAAAAGCATATTCAAAAGATCCTTTAAATTGGCATTAGACATTTTAAATTAAATAAACTGTAAATCAATATCAAATATAGTGGAATAAATTCAATTCAAATAGGGATTATGCAGAACTTTCACCTGACATTATTACATGGAAATAGCTAACTTTAAAAATACCCTACTACCACAATTTATTCTCAATATACATATAGTATATAATTTTCTGAATTCACACTACAAAATTTGTTTTTCACTTTTCATAAACTATAGAATCTCAGCCTGCATGTGAGGTACACCATGAACATTTGGTTTTTCCATTTTGTGCAAGAATAAATGCTGCATTGTCTATGAGAGACTTCATAAGCAAGAGAAAACAAAGTGATTACCATCTAGTTAATGCAAATGAAATACATGCTGACATGGCAGCCGGAAATACTGGTATTTGCACTACAAACTTTGACAGTCCTTTGTCACATGCCATTTTTCAAGGTTCCACCAATGAAATCACCCTTTCAGTAATTTAAAAATACTTTACCTTTGATGAAGTGGTAATGAGCACTGAGGAAGGCTGTGTGTCGAAATGCATTTGCTCTGAATAAATCAAAGAATGTCCCGTGAGTGCTTCGGGCCTGTTTTGAGCCTCATGTTTTCTATGTGACTCACCCTATCAGGAGATAGCACCCATCCAGAGTTCGGCAGTCGGGTGAAACCTGGGAGCTTGTATATATATATATATATATATATATATATATATATATATATATATTCGTCCAAACTCTGCATTACACAGTGTGGCGCACACTCGAGTAGGATGTTTGAAGGTTACTTTATTGTAGTCCCGTAGCTGAACAAACGCGTTTCAGCCATGACGGCCTTCGTCAATATATATACGTCGTATATATTATCTACTGGCGGTCGCCAGTAGATAGTTATAGTTAGGACCTATTTTCCATAGGAAATCCGCGACATTCTATTTGAAATAACTCTTGCGTCGGTTGACGAATCTTCGCGAAATTTTCAAACTTTATGGCCCGCTCCGGTCCGCTCCTACCCTGAAAGTCTCAGGGTGATTCGTCAAGCGGGGGCCGAGAAAAAGGGGGTCCCAAAACGTGTTTTCCCATTCATTTTCCCATAGGAAACTTTAGACACGGCTACAGCCCGAACTGCTGAACGGAATTACACCAAATTTGGCAAAGAGGTAGTTCTTGGTTCAGAAAGAACCCTTTTGTTAAATGGTGTAAATCCGTTCAGTAGTTCCTGAGAAAATCAAAAGTTAAGTCACATATATATCTATGGCCGAGTAGGGTCCGCGTACCCTCCCGACCATGAGCTGCATGCTAATTGGCTGTCAAGTGGCTGTCAACACTCCAAATCAGGAAGTGTTGGCAGCCATTTTGTCCCTCGGTAGAACCGAGGGACAGAAACAAGTGCGCAAAGCGCAAAAAGGGGGCAGGGTAGAAACACCCTGACCCCCTAGGTCTGCTCAGGGGGTCCCACAAGGACCCCTTGGGCAGAAAAAAGCATTTTTTTTTTTTTTAAATCGGCAGGATGCGCTCAGGGTGCGCGAATCCTGCCGGAAAAAATCGAAGCGCGGTCTCCTGCGCTTCGATGCAAATTTGCCCCCGGGTGGCCCAAGTCCCGGGGGCATGTGGGGGGTGGGTTTATTGTTTATGGGGGGCCTCTAAGGCTCCCAGCCCCGGGGACCGCCACCCCCGGGGCTTTCTAATAAAATGGTGCGGGAGGGCTCTGAGCCCTCCCGCAGCCCCGGGACCGCCACCCCGGGGCTTCTTTTTAAATTTTGAAATACCTGTGTGGGGGCTCCAGCCCCCCACATGTCCCGGGGACCGCCACCTCCCCGGGGCACTAAAATTTTAAAATGGGGGTCCGTTTTGGACCCTCGAAGCCCCGGGGACCACCACCTCCCGGGGCTTTGCAGATGTGGGAGGGGGGCCGCGCGGCCCCCCTTCTGGAGCCTGTAATGGCCCTGGGGACCGCCACCCCCAGGGCCGGCTCCTGCAGTGTCCCGGGGTGCCTACCCCGGGACACTGTAGTTTGCTATGGCAAGACGGGAGCCTCGCGGCTCCCGTCCTGCCATAGCAAACTGCTTTGGATATTGGAAGAGAGAGCAGGAAACCTGCCTCGCCTCCAATATCCAAAGCAATTGCCTTTCACACGGGGAGCTGCATGTTAGCAGCTCCCATGTGGAAAGCAATGCCGGCTCCCAAGGGACGCGGGGAGCCGGCGGGACTGTGGGGGCATTGGGGACCCCCACAGTCCCCAACGGAGAGGGCCAGCCCCGGGGATGGGGTCCCCGGGGCAAGTAGGGCCCGGGAGGGGGCCACGCGGCCCACTCCCAAAATGAATTTTTTTTTTTTTTTAAAAAGAAGGCCATGCCCGGGGGATGGGGTCCCCGGGGCCGATTAAGGCTTGGGGAGGGGGCCACGCGCCCCTTCAAATTTTTTTAAAATTAAAACACAATATAGGGGCAGGCCCTGGGGGATGGGGTCCCCAGGGCCAAAATTAGAAAAGAAGGGGGCCACACAGCCCCCTTCTTAAAAAAATAAAAAAATACCGGCATCGCGCCGGAGGCCACGCCCTCCTTGGAGCACTCTGCAAATGCGCCCCTGGCGCGTTTGAAGATGGGGAACGAATTCCCCTTGAATACTGGGGTCCCTGGGGCCAACTAGCCCACCAGGAACCTCCAGTATGCGCAGGGGCTGCGTTGCAGAGAGGTGTACAGAGGCCACGCCCCTTTTACACCTCTCTGCAACGCAGCTCTGTGGCGCTTTTTGGAGGTACATGGTGAGCTAGTTGGCCCCCAGGGACCCTCAGGATTCAAGGGGACTTAATCCCCAACTTAAAACGCGCCACGGGCGCGTTTGCACAGTGGTGAAGGGAGGGCGGGGCTTCAGGTGACATGTGTGCAAACAGGCCCCGTGGCGCGTTTTAAGATGGGGAATTAAATCCCCTTCAATCCTGAGGGTCCCTGTAGGCCAACTAGCCCACCAGGTACCTCCAGTAAGCGCCACGGAGCTGCGTTGCAGAGTGTTGTAAAAGGGGCGTGGCCTCTGAACACCTCTCTGCAACGCAGCTCTCTGGCGCATACTGGAGGTATCTGGTGGGCTAGTTGGCCCCTAGGGAGCCTCGGGATTGAGGAGGAATTAATTCTCCAACTTAAAACGCGCCACTGGGTGTGTTTGCAAACATGTCACCTCAGGCCCCACCCCTTCCTTCACCATTGTGCAAATATTCCTCTAAAATCAGCCGAACTACGAATTCCGATTTACTCACCTGTTATCAGGAGAGACCTCAGTGCTGCACCTTTGAGCCCAGTACTGATCCTGAAAAGTAATTTTAACCGTACTTACCAGTAACTTGAATTTCCTTCCATAGGATATCATTGACTGGTTTCACTTGGAAATTCTTCTAAGTGTGGAGTTTTGGAACTTTATAATATTCCTATAAAATCAGGCGAAATACGAATTCCGATTTACTCACCTGTTATCAGGAGAGACCTCAGTGCTGCATCTTTCAGCCCAGTACTGATCCTGAAAAGTAGTTTTAACCGTACTTACCAGTAACTTGAATTTCCTTCCATAGGATATCATTGCCTGCTTTTTGCTGAAAAAGTTTCTAAGTGTCGATTTTTGAAACATACAAATATTCCTCTAAAATCAGCCGAAATACGAATTCCGATTTACTCACCTGTTATCAGGAGAGACCTCAGTGCTGCATCTTTCAGCCCAGTACTAATTCTGAAAAGTAATTTTAACCGTACTTACCAGCAACTTGAATTTCCTTCCATAGGCTAACATTGACTGGTTTCACTTGGAAATTCTTCTGTGTGTGGAGTTTTGGAACTTTATAATATTCCTCTAAAATCAACCGAACTACGAATTCCGATTTACTCACCTGTTATCAGGAGAGAACCCAGTGCTGCATCTTTTAGCCCAGCACTGACCCTGAAAAGTAATTCTAACCGTACTTACCAGTAACTTATATTTCCTTCCATAGGAATCCATTGTCTGGTTTTCAGCAGAAAAGTTTCAAAGTGTCGATTTTCTCAAACTACAAATATTCCTTAAAAATCGCTTGTATGACTTAAACTCATTCTTTCAACTGTTTACAGGAGATGCACCAGTGCTGGATACAGGATCCAACACTGAGTAAGAAAAAGTAATGATAACATTACTTACCTGCTAAGTGAATTTCCTCCCATAGGATAACATTGGTGATTCTATGTGAAAAAGTTTCTAAGTGTCAACTTTTAAAATACAATAATATTCCTTAAAAATCACTACTGTAACCAAAACGCTTTTACTCAACTGTTTACAGGAGATGTCCCAGGACTGAATCTAGGATCCAGTCCTGTGGTTAGAAAAGTAATCCATAAAGTAACTAATTGCATTTAACTAGAAATTCACATTGAGGTCAATGTTGCATTGTGTTTGAAATTGTGTTGCCCATTGCAACAACTGTAACTACTGTACTTAAAACTCTATTGCCTATTTGCAAACTATTTAAACTAAAGTAATTCATTCTGAGAAAGTATATTTTGTAATGTAATATATAATGTAATTACAATGTAATTTAAAAAATTAAATATCTAAAAATAAATAGTTTAAAAAAATGTAGTAAATCAGTATCCAAAAAATAAATATAACAATTAATACATTTAAAAATTGTCATTTACAAAACCTTTGAAATTCACTGAAAAAAAACATAGGTTTTAGACATGTTATAGTTAGGAATTAGCATTTAAAAAACCTTTGAAATTCACTGAAAAAACCATAGGTTTTAGGGACAGTTATAGTTAGAAATTAGCATTTAAAAAACCTTTGAAATTCACTGAAAAAACCATAGGTTTCAGACACGTTATAGTTAGAAATTAGCATTTAAAAAACCTTTGAAATTCACTGAAAAAACCATAGGTTTTAGGGACAGTTATAGTTAGTTGGACATTGCACTCGTACAAAACCCGTGAAATTCCCCCGTTATAGTTAGTTCAGCTAACTATAACTCGCGCCCCCGCAATTCACTGCTGATGACGTCACATATTACATCACTCATGACATGGTCAGTGACATCACTGATTACATCACTGATGACATCTCAAATGACATCACTGATGACATCATCCATGTGATAATTTCATGCATCATCTCACACCCTAATATAACTTTTGATACACCCACTCTTATTTACAGACTGCCATTCTCAAAACCATAGACACTCCAACACCAAAAACTACATACCCACTCACTGATTCTTAGGTCTACACACACATCCACTCACTCACCCGTACACTCACTCATACTTACAGTCACTCAGTACTGGACTATCATATGCACTCATACACCTATATAAACACTCACACACCGCCACTCATCCATAGAGGTACTCACACACCTAGTCAGTCATGCAAAAAATGTAATCACACACCCATTTACTCACCTATACAGTTATACACACACCAGCTCACTTACTCATACAAATACTAGCACATTCTTACGCTCTTATACAATAACTGATACAAGCACACACGCATCCATACAGCCACTCTCACAATCACACACTCTCACTTATAGCCTTTTAAATACTCTAACACACATATATACTGCCTTTTATATATGTAGTTACTCGCACATGTACCACTGAGATATACATTCACTCACTAACACACCCATACACACACTCACCCACCATAGCAGTCCATCACAGACGCACTCTTCAAATCATGCACCCAGTGAATCACCCACTCACACATCTATGTACAGAGTCGCACACACCCCACCCACACAAACACTCAGGCACCCATACAGATACTCAGACAACCAATCAATAACTCATATAGACACTCATGTAGCTATTCACAAACCCATGCAGCCACTTACACAGCAACAGACAGACGGATACAGACATTCACCCAGTTTAGTCACTAACCCATGCATTCAGTAAGATACGTTTAATCACTCACTTATACAGTTAGTCACGCACCTACTAAATCATCCATACAGACACTTATACACCCACTCATTCTTCAATACGCCTTTCCCTATATACATTAAAAATATTTAAACTTTACAGAAACACAGTCACTAGATGATGTAATCAGTGATGTCATTTGAGATGTCATCAGTGATGTCATCAGTGATGTCACTGACCATGTCATGAGTGATGTAATATGTGACGTCATCAGCAGTGAATTGCGGGGCGCGAGTTATAGTTAGCTGAACTAACTATAACGGGGAATTTCACGGGTTTTGTACGAGTGCAATGTCCAACTAACTATAACTGTCCCTAAAACCTATGGTTTTTTCAGTGAATTTCAAAGGTTTTTTAAATGCTAATTTCTAACTATAACGTGTCTGAAACCTATGGTTTTTTCAGTGAATATATATATACTACTGGCAGTCGCCAGTAGGTAGTTATATTTAGGACCTAGTTTCCATAGGAGGAGCATTTTTGATTTGCTAATATCTTTGGCACAGTTTGACGAATCTTTACGAAATTTTCAAAACTAATATGACGTTCAGTTCAGCTGCTGTCTTGAAGATTTCAGGGTGATCCGTCAAGTGGGGGCCGAGAAAAAGGGGGGGTCCCAAAACGCATTTTCCCCATGTAACGCAAAAACTGCTGAACACACTTATACCAAATTTGTCAGAAAGCTAGCTCTTGGTCCAGAAAGAGGCCATTTTTTGATTTGGTGTAAATCTGTTCACCAGTTTTAAATATAGTAACCGAAATCCAAATTTGTATATCTAGGGACGTGGATCCGACAGTCCCCGTGCTGAAATCTGAGTGGCTGCCAACACTTCAACCAGGAAGTGTTGGTAGCCATCTTGGCTTCAGGGGGCAGAAAAATAGATGAAACTATTGCTCTCACACACAGGGCGCAGCATGTTTAACAGCTCCCTGTGTGTGAGAGCAATGCTGGCTCCCATCGGAGGTGGGAAGCCGGCAGGGACGACGGGGGCATTCAGTCTCCCCCCGTGGTCCCCAACGCTGCTGACTGCGTGCCCTGGATGGCTCCAGGGCACCCAACTTTTGAAGGCAGAGCCCTGGGGATGGGGTGCCCCGGGCTGAAATCATCCCAGGGAGGGGGCCGCGTGGCCCCTGTCCTCTTCTAATAATTGGGCGGGCCTCCCCGCCCACCTTAGTAGCATCTAAAAGTCTTCCCACCTTTTGCCAAAATTATGGACAGCTTACCGAAAGGGCCCCAGTTTCCCACTATTTTGGTGATGCATTCTTCGTGACGAGAAATATGAGGACATCTTCACCAAACAAAGAAGTACTTCATATAGCTAAGAGGAAGTGCACTTGTTTGGTGGAGATTTACCTCTTTGTAGTCTCGTTGTACTCTCTATAGGAGGATACATGTTATCACAGATTTCTGGATAAAGATGCAGAAGGAACAATCACATTGCCAAAATTCACACAAGGTCACTGGAGACAATTCCTCATGGTCCATTACACAGATGTAGTGTAGAATACACACTGGACATTTACCCAATAAAGTAGCAGTTACTAATTAACCAAAAGAAAGTACTCCACTTGAGTAGACATTTTGTGCAAAACTGTGGACTCCTGTTGGATAAAGGGGCAGTTGGGGATCCGTTGTGCCCCAGTTACTAACACAGCTATTGACAACCCACACAGACACTTAGGTACCCACTCACACACTCAGGCACTCACGCACCCACTGACAGACCCACTCAGACACTGAAACACCCACTCACAGACCCACTCACATACCCATTCACAGACCCACTCATGCACCCACTCACAGACCTACTAAGACACTCTCACATGCACTCATAGACCCACTAAGACACTCATGCACTCACTAACAGACCCACTCATACACTCTCACAGCCACTCACAAACCCTCTCAGGCACTCATGCACCCACTCACAGACCCACTCACAGCCACTCACAGACCCATTTAGACACTCATGCACCCACTCACAGACACACTCAGGCATGTACACCCACTCATAGACCCACTCAGACACTCATGCACCCACTTACAGAACCACTCATACTCTCTCACACCCACTCACAGACCCACTCAGAGGCTCACGCACCCACTCCTAGACCCACTCAGAAAGTCACACACCCACCCACAGACTCATTCAGACACTCACTCACTCACGGACTCACTCACAAACCGACTCACTCACTCATGGAGGCACTTGCAAACCCACTCAGACACTCTCTCACCCACTCTCAGACCCACTCAGACACTCATGCATCCACTCACAGACCCATATATCCACTCACACACCCACTCACATACCCATACAGCCACTCATACCTACAAAATCACTCATACACCCAGTCACAGACCCATTCAACCATTCACACACCCACTCACTGACCTATACAGTCACTCACACACACACCCTCAAAGGTTACAGGTTACAGTTAGGAAATCAATTTAAAAAAACCTTCGAAATTCACTAGAAACAAAAACAAGGGTTACAGGGACATTATAGTTAGGCTCACATTTCACTTGTACAAAACCATAGAAATTCAGCAGTTATAGTTACCTGAGCCAACTATGACTTACGCCCCCGCAATGCACAGCTCATTCACTTCAACCAGGAAGTACTGGCAGCCATTTTGGGACTCGGACTCAGCTGAGTCCCAAACAAAAAGTAAAGTAAAAGAGAAGGGGGCAGGGTATTCCTACCCTGCCCCCTAGGCCTGGTGGTAGGGTCCCGAAGGCCCCAAAAAATGTTCATTAAACCTTTTGCTGCGAAAATCACGGAGGCTATGCAAATCTCGGCAAAAAAAAGAAAAAAACAAGCACGGTCTCCCGCTCTTGTTTATACTTCAGCTCTCAGGTGGGCCAGGTCCTGGGGGCAAAAGTAATTATGTATATTGAGATTAGGGTGCACACAGCTCACCTCCCCATGGCTGGTTTTGGGCCACCACCTCCCGAGCCCAGGCCAAAGTAAATTAAGGGGAAGGGGGGCCCAACGGGCCACCCTCCCCAGGCTGTTTACGGCCCCGGGGACCGCTACCTCCCCGGGCCAAGGCCTATCTTGGAAAAGGGGCGGGGGCCGCAGGGACCCTCCTCTTAGGCCCTTTTCAGCTCCGGGGACCATCACCTCCCTGGGGCCAGGCCGATATTTACAATGGTGAGGTTGGGCATGTGGCCACCCTCCCGGGCCATTTTTGGCCCCAGGGACCACCACCTCCCCGGCCAGTCCATGCAATTTCAAAGGAGGTGGCCATGCTACCCCCCTCCTAGAGTCATTTATGGCCCTCAGGACTGCCACCCCCCAGAGCTGGCTCCCTATGTCCCAAGGTGCCCACCCTCGGGACATAGATGTTTGCATTCACTTCTGTCATTTAGTAAGAGTTTTGACAGCCCCCGTCAAGCGGGAGCAAACAGTGAGTCTGCTCCATGCAGGCGGGAGCAGGAAAATTGCTACCGCCAACTGGGAGCGGACTTTTCATCTGTTTTCCTGCCTGCTGTAAAATTGCCCTCACAAGCAGGGACCAGCATTTTTTGCTGCTCCCTGCATACAGGAGCAATGCCGGCCTGGGACCAAAAATCTGTTTTAAAAATGTTGCCACGAATTCGCAGAGAATGCCCCCAAACATATTTTGTACTGCCCCAGGGAATGCCAACCAGATGAGGAGGTTTAGGCTACAGACTGGTTTCATTACCAGAGGAGACCGACATGACAAGGGATCATAATATCCCGAGACTGACATCAAATTTCCTGCCAATCAGCATAAAGGGATTTGCCAAAATCACATTGGAAGGAAAAGCCTCAGCAAGAAAGATTTTCTTTTGAACTAACTCTGTAACCCCAAATTCCTCCGCCATTTTGTGTGTGTGTAGTGACCTATTTTTTTAATTTTTGTCTCTTTTCGTTCTTGATTTTTCTTTCCTTTTTTTTTTACTGATTTATTGTATATCTTTTCCCTTTTACTTTCTTGCTTCTACCAAAGAAACAGAAAAAAGGTTCCTGTCTAACGCGGTTTTCTGCTCTTCTTTTTTCTTACTTTATTGAACTTGAATGAATTAATTGACTTTCTCCACATTAAGAAACAATTGTGTTTATTCTTTTAAATGGTTTTGTTTTGCTTAGCTGATCTATGTTTTTTTGCTTTGTGTCTTTTTTGTTTTTTTTTCCTTTTCTTTTACAGGAATTCTTTCCTCTTTTCCCTTCTTCCTTCTCTCAAAGTAACCAACAAAATGCTCCAGTTTGACTCTGTTTTTAGCTTTCCTTTTGATATTACTTTATTAAGTTTTAAAGAATAAAAGCCCTTCTTCTGCTTTCCAGATCAATTTCATTTATACTTCGAAATTGATTTATTTTTTCTTTGTAAAGGCCGTTTACATTCCAAATACAAAATTGGAATTGAAACAATGAAAGGTCAGGTCTAATACAAATTTGACAAGGAGGGATATTGCTTTTAAATGGTATGAAGAAAATGGCTTATTTTCAGTATCCAGCGCCTGGATACCCTCTCGGGTGATTAGTGCGCCATACAGATCAACATAGCATAAACATAACATCTGAGTGGCAGGGATTCTTAACCTTTAGACTTCTGTGGACCCCTGCTAAATCACTAACGGAATCAGGGTCCCCCATCTTAGCAATTTCCACAATTTGAACCTCAAAATAATATACAAAAATACAGAAACAAGTTTACAGCAAACATACGCAAATTATTAAATATTGTAATTCATAAGTAAAATAAAATGCATAAATCGAAATTTAAATAAAAGGTTGGAGCTTTTCAAAAGTTTCTTTTATTTCTAAAAGAAAACATGATATGCTAGTCTCTAGCATATCAAGTTGTCTTTTTTGCTCATAATGAATACTTTCTTTTTGGCGGCACCCAGCAGTGCTGCTTCAATTGAGGACACCAATCATGCATACTAGATTCCGTTTGCTTTACTTATGCTGTTCCCACAGATCAAGGTAAGGATACCAACTTAATTTTTAGCTTCCCATTTCAAATTCCTTCACATTTACAGAGTGTTTTATAATGTTCCATTTTCTATTTAGCTTTTATACTTATTAATCTGCCAATAACACAGGGATGCTCTAAGCAGAGGTTGCGTACCCCTAGGGGACACCAACAGAACGGCAAAGCATGATGGTTTGTTATTAATTGAATTGACCAGCTGCACTGAACACCCTGGGGTTGCTCGTGTTAGTTGAAACCCACATGAAATTGTCACATGTCATGAAATTGTCGTAGCAAGTGCTAGAGCTGCTGTTTGGTCAGACGTTTTGCCCCTTCTGGTTTACAAGTTAACACAGGCAGACTGCAGCAGCACGCACCGCGACAGAGGTGACAAGCTGCTGATTGATGTGCAATGATTTACTTTCTGACTGCACTTTGAAAATACAGCTCAGTCAGTTTCACTGACTGACCCAAGAACCAGGGGTGTGTCTTATGGGGCAGGGGGTGAGTGGGAGGCCCACCCCAATAAATTCTCATTTGGGTCAAGCAACCTAGTAATGTTTGGATCATGTCCTCACATCAGGGCTTTATGAGCAATGAGTTTTCACAATGGTGTGGATGTGGATGTGAATGACATGCGGGCAAGGGCCTGGATGCCAATCTAATCGAAGATGGTGCAGCAGTGACCCCTGTAAGTCACTCAGGGCCCGCTTTAGCGCTGGTGATGCCCGGTGCAAAAATCTTTGTCGGCACCCCAATGGCCACCTTCTCTTCAGATTCATCATTACCACCCTCATAGACACTTTCTCACTTTTTATAGTGACCAGGGCCACCCCGCC
This sequence comes from Calotriton arnoldi, assembly GCA_963921515.1. Taxonomy (NCBI): domain Eukaryota; kingdom Metazoa; phylum Chordata; class Amphibia; order Caudata; family Salamandridae; genus Calotriton; species Calotriton arnoldi. The sequence continues at coordinate 4,127,508 of CAWUFW010000025.1, read as the reverse complement.
TTACCGGAATTTTCTCTCACCTCTCCTAATCAAGTGGCCTCTCTCCTGCTAGGAGCTAAATCAGGGTCCCCTGATGACCCATGTCCCTCAAGGGTTCTGAAACTGGTACCAGAACTTATCTCCTCGAATCTATCAACCATCTTCAACATGATGTTCTCACAAGGGGTGTTCACAACCAGATGGATGCAAGCCTCCATTCTCCAACTAATAAAATAACCCAATCTTGGCATTACGGATCCAAATAATTATCATCCCATATCCTGTCTTCCCCTTCCAGCGACAATTGCTGAAAAAAATCATGAACCTAAAATTGTCAAAATTTAGCCAAGACAACCATCTGCTCAACCCCACTCAGTTCGGCTTTAGAGCCGGTCACAGGACAGAAGCGGCCCTCATCAAAACCACAAAAGAAATAAGAACTGCTTTAGATAGTGGGGGTTTGGCCGCCCTCATTCTTCTGGACCTATCTGCTACTTTCGATACGATGGACCATAAGACCCTGACCCAACGTTTTGAATACCATAGGGGTAAAAGACCAGGCCCTCTCTCTGCTCATGTCCTTCCTTTCAGATAGGACCCAAACGCTGACCTTGGGTCAATTTGCATCCTCCCCTTTCACATTACCATACGGGGTCAAACAGGTATCCTCTCTGAGCCCAACCCTTTTTAATATTTACATCTCAGAACTGGCTCCCCTAATTAAAAGTTTTAACCTGAATCTTACATCCTATGCTGATGATACCCAACTAGTAGTGGCAGCCGTTGACCAAGATTCCTCAGGCCCATTACGTCTGCACGACTGTATGGGAGCCATCAGTCTAAAGATGAGTAAACATTGTTTAAAACTCAACTCGGGTTACACCAAAGTAATTTTGTTCGGAAATCTCCTCCCCGAATGGTCGCCAGCTTGGTGACCTGACACACTTGGCCCACCACCTTTACCTGTGATCAAAGCCAAAAACCTGGGCTCCATTATTGATGACAATCTCAAATATGGAGCACAAGTCTCCAAGGTGGTTTCTTCCTCCTTTCATACCCTAAGGATGATTAAGACAATTCTTCCCTACATTCCTGACAAGACTAGGAAAAATGTGATTACAGCATTAGTCCTCTCAAAACTGGACTATTGCAATGGACTGTATATGAACCTACAAGAAAATCTGATTAGAAGGCTCCAGCTGGTCCAAAATGCAGCAGCTAGAATGATACTGAACCTCCCAAAATTTCACACGATTGCCCTCGGAATCCGAGAGCTGCATTGGCTCCCAGTTCACAAGCAGGTTAAATTCAAGGACCTCCGCTTGGCCCACAAGGCCCTGCATTATGCCGGACCTGAATTCTTATGGGACCACTTTCAGTGGTACATTCCAAACAGACCCCTGCGTTCGGCTATGTCTAGAACAATCACCATCCCCAGAGTCAAGAAAGTGAACTGGGGAGGGAGGAGCTTTGTCACCAGTACAGCCAGGCTCTGGAATAGTCTATCCCCATATCTCAGAGCCATTACATCCCTTCTTACATTTAGGAAGGAGCTCAAAACTTGTCTCTTCAGCAACTAAATGGTCCTGTCTCAGCATGTTCAAGTTCAACAAGGGTCAAGACACCTACGGGTATACGTGCGCTTTATATATTTTGCTAACATAACATAAGCACACAGCTACCATAGTTGGCTTTACTACTAAGAATGTATTTCAACTCAATCAATCCCTTTTTAGTAACTTTGCAATAACAAAAGACTGGGGGAAAAACATATGGTTCTAAGCCTGTGCCTTGTACTTTGCATGCAGCTCCTTGATGCCAGTTCATAGCTAACTGTGCCAAACTAGAAGGATTGTAACTTATGATCTGCAAGCATAACTAGGGCAAAACTGGTTGTGGGTTAATTGTGTTCCGGTTAAGAGAGGACCTGGCCTAGCAGTTCGGGCTGGACTGTTCCCATGAAGAGCTGAGCCAAGACTGATTTGCATATGGCTGGGTCCAAACTGAGGTGCCATGGCGAGCAAAAGAATGATGGATTGGGATGCTACCCCGAGTGATTGCCAGTGAGTGAAACAAATTGCAAGCATTCCTCCCATCACTTTTGTGTTGTCTGCAAGCAACAAAACCATCTCTGTGATAAAAGCAGTAACCCACTGAACTATCTGCATAAAATACAAATCTGTCACCTGCATGTTACAGATGCTTTGCAGCAGGTACATTAACCCTCTGTGCTACTTTAGCATGAATCAAAACTGCAACTAGACAACACTCAGATCTCTCTAGCAAGTACATTAATCACCAGAGTTATCTTGACATTAGTATAGTTCCCTGAAAATTGCTTGGCACATAAGCAACTGTAAACCAGGTGCTTTTAACCAAAAATACAGCGCCTTAAAGCCAGCACTGAAGTTACGCACACAGTATATCATGCTGAACCCAACAATTTGATAGCAGCAGTAGACTTCAGAGGTGGCAATCCTGTTGGGACATGCTTCAGCAAATTGAATTCGGGTCTCAAGTCCCCGCAGCAGTGTAGCACCAGCTTTCACTATCCTCTTCAAACCGTGCGCCCAATGGCAGATGTCAGAGTAAATGTCTTGCACCATCATCTCTGCACTAGAGTCCAAAGAGGTCAGGTCTCTGAGTCCCTTCATACTGTAATTCCTCGAGCTAGCCTCTGTTTCACCCACCTGCCCCCACACTAGTATGAATCAGGCAGTAACCAGTGGGCCTGTAGTGTGGTGTTTGGGGAACAACTCAGCTCAGTTTGGTTTAGAGAAGCCTTTGCATCAAATAGTATGGTAGTGTTTTTAGCAAGGAGTTAGCATATGATAAGGCATTGGGATGTCAGATATTACAACAATGTCATTTACAGCGCGTTCATTACAACGAATACTTCTATAACGCATTGAAATGTGCCACTATGTAAACTACATTTACAATGCAAATCATTGCAACACATTCTTTTTACAATACATTGCTTATTTTCTTTTATACAAAATATATTTTAAACTGTTAAGATGTATATGTATATATATATACCTATCATGTGATCAAGGCTCCTCGGAGCCGAAACGTTATGGCGGCACAGCAATAAAATATTGAAGAATTGACTAACCTGGGTCCGTGTCCGTAAATTCAGCGAATGCTTGGAGAACGCGGAGCAAAGTCATTTTTATATATATATATATATATATATATATATATATATATATATATATATATACACACACACACACACACACACACACACACACTCATTTGCGTATAGCTATATATAATTATTTTTATATGTTATTTTAATTGGGAGGTAACGCCTAAGCACCATTTTTTGAAAACACACACACACATGTATATATGTGTCAAAGGAATACCCTTTCAGGTTTACAGTGCCGCATAAATTATGCAAAAAAAGGAAGTTGGAGAGCAGCTCTTCTATTTGGAGCACTCTACAACATTACTGATGCGCTAGAAATGATATGCTCACCCAGTGGCGTCACTAGGGTTGGTGTCACCCAGTGCGGTAACTCATGGTGTCACCCCCTCACGAGTGCGGTAACTCATGGTGTCACCCCCTCACGACTTACCCCATGATGGACCTCCTCCGAGTCCGCCAGTGCCAAATAACGGTGCTTCACGCAAAAGCGTTCCTTGCGTGAGAGACGTTTCGAACGTCGTCGACATCCGGACGCCGACGTCGATTTAAAGCAGAGGCCACGGTGTCACCCCATGTGATGGTGTCACCCGGTGCGGTCCGCACCCCCCGCATCCCCCTAGTGACGCCGCTGTGCTCACCACAAATGTATGTTTTTCTAGTCAAGTTTTTAAGCATAAGATTAGCATAGTGTCATACACGCTGAGCTAGAAAAGTGATCAAGTCCTTTGCATATACTACCATTTTAAAGTGATTTCCACTTTCTCAAGCTAAGTAAGATGTACATACATGTCAAAACATGAAGTGATAACGTTGAGTACATCTTTGTTTTCAATGATTAAGTTCTGAATCTGATAGTTAGCTGTAAGTGTCCCGATAGTCTTTCTGTGACTTCCATAGGCTCCTAGTCAAGAGACAACATGAACAAGAGGAATTACTGTTTCCATTGATAGGATGCATTTGCAGTTAAGACCTCTCCACCCTCCTGCATGCTGCTGCTTTGTACACACATACACTAAATGTGTGTTTGCGACTCTGTGTTCCGTCTTAAGTTTTGCAGTGGCTTATAGCTCAGTTTATACATCGATGCCACCAAGAATCCTCCTTTCTTTTCCAAAAACCCCAAAGAACTTCAAACTAATGCCCCAAGCCTGGCTACCCCATACCCTGCCCATTTTCGCTACCACCAGCTGCTCTAGATCCACTGTCTTTTTTAGTAAGGTACATCTCATTTCTTTTTGAGAAATGTAGGATTCGCCTCCCCCCCACAAATATTATTGACTAAAATACCTCCCTGCCGAGAACAGCAAAAATTAATTGTATTGATTTATTTATTGCTTGATAAGGTAATCCCGTGATTGACATTGGTCGGCCACCGAAAAAAGCAGTGGGCCTGGGCCAGGCACGGATTGGTCGGAACACTGAGCGTGTCAATCAGCAACAGCAAGGAGTAGGAGTGTTAAATGGTCGACATACTGCGCCAGGTCAAGGACATGTTGGCTGCCAGTGCAACTGCACTCTGCCAGCATAGGCAGCACACACAGTAAGTAAGTTTATTGCACAGTTATTAAAAACCATTAAAAAAGGGATTAGAAACAATCAAATCAATAAAATAACGGCACTGATTAAAACGTTCAATGTATACAATTGCCATTTAGCCACTGACCTAAAACGAAGGTGTATAACACTGGGTTACAGCCCAAGAGATAAATTACTTAATTCAATCCAAAAAGACCTGCATAACAGAGCATCATAGCACTGCACTTTAATCATGCCAAGTTTGTACAATAGTTAAGCTCTACACATTGAAATGACGTGCTCTACAAAAGGCTGGATACTATGAATTTAATTGCCGGACTTATAGTTAATTTCAGTTGGGATGTCACGGTCATTTATTTAGAGGGCTGCCCATTTCAGTTCTACATCTATTCACGTCAACGATGACTGGGACCCTAGCTAGTCCAGAAAGTCACATGCGCTTTAGTACTGGATTTTGTTCCAGCGTATAGGTGGAAGAATAGATCATCGGGTATGATCTAGTCTGGTTGGTGGTTTACTAGCATCTAGTTATTATCATCCAGTTGGTCAAATCTATGCCCACGGACTTGAAATTAGTTGTCTTTTATTCTGAAGCTTCCTACAGCATCTTAACTGCATATTGTATAAATTTACCGAATCTATTTGCAAGCTGCGGTGATTATGGGAATAAACAGGCAGAAATTGCTTCCTGGCATGATCTTATTTGTAACTGCAGAAAGACCGGACATAGCCAGAAGCGTCTCTGCACCAATAATGGTTCACAGATACAGATTATGTCTAATAGAGACTGCGCTGTTGACCTGCAGAGTCTGCAGACCCTCTCTGATGATCCAGTTCACCGGCCAAAGCGATACTCTTCAAGGCGAATTCTGCCACACCTTAACCATAGTAATTCTGTTTTGCTGTGGAAATTCAGCGGATATTCCAAGAAGCTTGAAATTCTGCCTTCATTGTAAAGAAAAGGTGTCGAACTAATAAAAGCAACACTGTTAACAGCTTCAATGTAAAGATCTCTCTTTAATAATTTTGCCTGCTTCAGCAATATTCCACTTAATGCTTTAGGAGGAATGGTGGATTCCCAGAGATCTTTTGCTGTCAAAGAATCAAATGAGGCCCTCAAATATTTGTATCATCCTAGTTTTTCATCCGTAAGGATTTGACAGATTGTGTGTTTCAGGGAATCATTAACTGCCTTCTTTGCTTTCAGACCATATGCTAGAAAGTGCCCTTTTAGAATCAAGTTTTGCCTGGGTAGATTAAATTCCAATTGCAAGCATGCAGCCAGAGCAGAGTTTGAAGAGCAAATACTGAGCAATAGCATTTATTTTGAGCTTGATCCAGCCATAGCTCCAGGCGGTCTCTAAATGTAAACACTCCATACATCAAAGACGGTATTAGCTTACTATTGATAACCTTATAGACCGCCGACAAGTTGGGTCCATTCGTTTTTTGCAGCAACTTGCAGAAAGTCGAAATCAATGCTGCACGGGCGTTCTTCTGAGAGGATAGGTGACCAGAATAACTGCCCCGTTCATTGAAACAGACACCCAAGTATTTGATGGATTTTACTCTCTCCAGTTTCCCATTCAACAAGTACCAAGCCCCTTTGGTATGGACTTTCATGCTTAGTACTGGGATCTTACTTTTAGCGCTGTTTTTTTCCAATGTTATTTAGTTTGCTGTAGCTCTCCAAAGCAGTCAGCGAGCGCTGAAGATCAATCTGAGTGTGGTCAAAGATGATAAAATCATCAGCGTATGGAGAAGTTGTATTTTCAGACCTGCAATTCTCAGTGAAGAAGCTCTCACTTTTACTACCTGATCATTGATTTCAGACAAGTACAGGTTAAAGAGGAGGGGGAGGGGGGGGCAGAATGTAACCTTACTTCACCTGCCTTGATGTTGTAATTTTACCCATTGTGAGATGTTCGTATCTGCATCCACATTTGTGAGTAGAGACTAATTATGGCATTAAGCAATGGAGTTTTAAACCCCCAATTTTGAAGCTTAGTCCATAGTAAGTCTCTGTTCACACGATCAAAGGTGCTTGAAAAGTCTATGAATGCTGTGAAAGGGGGGGGGGGCACCTTTTTTCATTGCTGCTTCCGACAGGGAGGCCACTGTTATCAGATTGTCCTCGGTCCCACATCCTTTTCGGAAGCCTATCTGGGTACACAGAATAAGCTCATTGACCATTGCCCAATGTTCCAACTCTTTAAAAAAGTACTTTAGTGAATGCTTTGCCATCCATGTCCAGCAGGGCGATTAGCCTATGGTTTTCCGGTTTGTCTCTAGGGCCTATTTTATGGATGGGTATCAGAATGGTACCTCTCCAACTTTCTGGAATGGTGTTAAAAAGCAGACAGTTCTTAAATAATGGGAATAGAATGTCTGCCCACTCATGACTAGCTGTTTTAAAAATAAATGCTGGGTGGCCATTTGGGCCCGGAGCTCCTGCAGCACGCATTGACCTGATTTCTTTTAGAACTGTATTGTACTTTAGAATTAATGCATCATCCTTGGTGATACGACTGTCCTTTATTTCATTGGCTCATCGCTCCTCTGAAGCTACTGCCACATCCGCCGCCTACAGGGAAGCAACCTATCTAGATCATGATGCAACTGAAATGTTGCTGTGCGGTGGAGGTTTGTTTGGCCTCAATAGTCGATGGAAAAGGAGCCAAAATGCGGGCGGATTTGGAGATCTTGCTGCCTCAAACAGTTTTAACCACTGTGGATCTTGCCACTTTTGTTTCATCTCGCAAAGTGTTCTCCTATACTTTTTCCTAATCTGAAGGAGGGTAGATCTTGCATGTTTATTGGCACTATCGTGAGCCAGTTGTCTTACTGTGGTGTTGAACTTTTTTTCCAGGTGTCTGGTTTCATCACTCATTTGGGGGCAATTGCTGAGAAATTTTTAGTGTCTACTCGAGCTCTCGACAATTGTAGATTGTCCTAAATGGACCTAATTGCTATGTGATAGGAGTCTGCCGTGCCTTTAAACTAGATTCAGTCCTCGGAAGACACCATTTAAGTTGTTCACACCTCTCCTCCTGATGCTGTACTTTCCATCTGATTATCTTAACTGGAGCCACTTCCTCCTGAGATCCTATTAAACTCAGAGTTTCTCTGGAGTAACCTCCACGTGCGAACTGACTTGTTAGGACCGCGTGATAGCTAATCCTGGTATGAAGTACCGAGAAAGATTTGATTTTCGAGAAGTGCTGTCCTGAAACCCAAATGTAGTCCAGGGTTGACTTCTGGTTGCCGGAAATTCGGGTGAACGAGGTCTGTTGGTCTGGGGGAATGCTTCCATTGATACAGCGAAAGCCTGAATCGTTCATCAAAGTTGCAGCTGGTATGCCAGGCTTGTCGGGTTTGCCAGTATTCTTCTTTATAGGTGGGATTCCCCCTACTGCATCACCTATTTGTTGCCAAATTGGCATACTAACCCCATCCAGTAGGTTTGAGTTGAAAACGCCTGCCAAAATCCACATAGCTTCTAGCAGTCTTGTCCACTGATCGGTCACTATGGTGATTATGTTTTTAAGTTGTGTTTTCGTGTTTGCCAATAGAGGATTGACATATGCATTAGCTATGATCACTGTTAACTTGGGATATGTTGGAGGTTTAAAATCCAGTTTAGCTAGGACAAGATCACCCGCACCTATCTGGAGAGGGGTTATATAGGCCTCCGAGCGTTTGCTTACATGTATAGCCACTCCACCCAAAGGGGGCCCTTCTTTTAATTATGGCTGGGCTGGGGCGAAGGCTTCGTAAAAGTCTTGCCAGTCACTACCCATTATGTGCCAAGGCTCCTCTAGACAAACTATGTCATTTTGATATAAGGCTCGCATTACTTGAGGTTTACTGAGCACATTAAGAAGTCCTCTGATGTTCCAAGAGCACACTGTGAGACCGGGATCTAGCTTGGGAGTCAACTATCGGGGGGGCTCCCAAGGACCTCCTCAGTTTGGAGGATCACACACACACCTTGGCATGTGAGTGGCACTAACACACTGCAAACAGATTAGCCGTCTAGGGCAGCAGTAGCAGCAACTCACCATGAGCCCACCGCAATCTATACCTCCTGTTGCTCACTGAGGACCACATGCTGGCTCCTGGGCGAAAACCACTGCATGTACCATTCTGGCCACCCATGGGCCAGGACAACGCTTTCAGTTAGTGAGTGCGTAGCCTGTGAGCCTGCCTTCTGCAATGTCAGTGAGGCCCATGAGTGGCTAAACTATCACGTGTGATGGTGCTCCACTTCCTGGCTCATGAGCAATTGTATGACTCCCATGCAGTCAACCAGTAACAATCCAGTGCTTGAGTGCTGATGGTCTCCTGATAGCTCAGCTGCTTTGTAACAAAAAATAAATTTGTAAAAAAAGTTTGAGGGCCTCAGCGAGTTTCAGAACTGTGGCTCATTCATGCTGCACCTTGTGTCACTATATTATCTCAGTTGTTTGACTTTGTTGTCATTTTTTCTGCTAAAGTAATTGATCAACAACTAATGTTTTCATAAATAACTTGTTCTGAAAAAGCCAAATTTGACGACCTTACTTGGAAAAACTCTATTTTATTACACACAACTAGACCTTTGAAAGGGTACGAGAATTATTGTTGAAATAGGTGGAAGGTAATGGGTGGGAATCTCTAATTTAATGTTTATGCAAAATATTTTAATGCTTGTGATTGCTTTATTTTGCATGTAGAGGTCATGGGGACAAAATGGTGAATTTTGAGAGGAGGGGGGTTGGAAGCGTTCCTCTGTTTAGTTACAAAAATAATATGTTTCAGCTCAGTAGGAAACTTAGATGATTTGTGTTTATGCTAATTGCTAATACTTTTTTAAAGTTTCACCTGCCCAGCACCTGCATTATGCTTGCAAAAGCTCTTGTAAAGAAAAAGAAATCTTAAAACTGGCTTACAGTTTGCCCAATAGTTACCATTTGTTGTCTTGCTTGTTGCCCTCATTCCTTTGCTTTCTATTGGTTATTATGTGCAATTTCCTATCTCTCTTGATCTCCCGTCGTGAGTTTGTGTTTTATGTGGAGCATGGACCAAGGACCTCTTCCTTTTGAAGCCTTTATCCACTACTTTTGTCGCTGGTACTCCTTTTTTTCATCGAAATGCGCTCTCAGAGAGTACATGTGCTTGCAGTCCCTCTTCTTCAGCCCCGCCCTCCTCTTGCTCTGGTTCTTTTTCACCCATCTTCTGCTCTCTGTTCTTTTGTATACTCCTCCCACCCCCTGTCTGTTTCAGCCACCCCGCCCTCCTCCTCCTCCTCTCCATTCTTTTATTCCCACTATCTCCAGCTCTCTGTTATTTTTCATCTTCCTTCCACCCTCCAGTTCCCTCTCTCTGTTGTATTTGATCCTCCCCATCCCGCTTTCAGTTGTCAAACCCAACCCACCCACCTCCTGCTTTCCTTTCCCACTCTCTGTTGTTTTTTCATCTTCTTCCCCTCCATTTCTCACCAACCCCGTTACATCCTATCGTCCATTTCTCGGCACTCCTGCCCTTCCCTCTTATGTTGCTTGACCCCTCCCAAACTCCCAAACTGTTTTGAGCCATGTTACACAGCAGTGTGGACTGCTATGCAACATGGCTTTAAATTTTTTTTAAACGCAAATGGTGCGGTCAACACTGGCCACGTGATAGCACTTTTTTTCCCTTAAGGCCATGTTACACAGCAGCTTGCGTTGCTTTGCAAAATGTAAACAAACATTGACAAAGCCAATAGATCTCGCATAGGCGAAACATATTGGCTTTGCCAATGCTTATTTTATTAAATATTTAGTTTCTTGTTATGTAGTTAATATAAGTTTTAATGTGAAAGGTCAAACTACTTTTTTTACCATTTAATTTTAAAACAATACAATGTTACATTTGAATATACGGGGTAAAAAGTTATGTCAGAAAAATGCAAGTAGAACAAACAAATTCAATATAATTTATGCATTTTCAATTTACCAGAGAATATTGAGGGACAAAATTGCAGATCTTTATTGGAAAATCTCATACCTTCACTACTGAAAATAAAATGCTCTGAAAAATTTGAAATTGACAATGCTCACCAAGTTCCCTCATATTGCAAACCAATTCAACCCAAACCAAGACAAATGATTTTCAAAGTACTACAGCATCATCATCTGGTACTTAGTCGGAAGGCTAATTGAGAAATTCCAAAACTTTTGGCTAAAGGACTTAAAGTCTATATTTATCAAGACTTTGCAAAGGAGACTGTAGCCATGTGCAAGCAATTCTCTGACTTACGCCCCAGATTGAGAGAAGCTGGATATAAATATGATTTATTTGACCATGCAGTACTGAGAAACTGGAAAAATTACATCACCAAATTCTTCCCCTCACCTTCTGACTTAATTGCATATCTTGATCTTCATGCTCCAGTGGCAATGACATTTCAATCATCTATAAATAATACTTGATGGTTGAGGCTGCATAACTAGTATTGTTCTTTTCTTTCACTAGCAGGCAATACATTCTCCATAGGATTTCTGGATTGTACCTTCGTACTTTCAATATCTCATTTCATGTATTTTTCTTCTCAATGTTATAAGTGTTTGTCTGTCTTGTTAGTGTGTTTGTCCATATTTATGTGATATTTTCTAGTTCTACTCTTTTCTAGCTGTTATACAACCTATCTATATCCCACTTTCTATTATACGTTTTCTGTCAACTTTAACTTGTTATGGCAAATAGTTGTAAGTTTAAGATTGCTTCACTCGATGTTAAGGGTTTACGACACTTAGTAAAAAGACAGAAAATTCTAGATTATTTATGCAAATGTAAAACTGACATCTGTTTTATACAAGAAACCCATAGTGATGATAAAATCCTAGCATCTATGACGAAATCATGGGTGGGCAATATAGTTTCTTCACCAGCATCAGGTCGCAAAAATGGAGTAGCTATCCTTTTTACTGTAAACTGCAATTTATCATTTTGAACCATAAGGCTGATTCGAATGGCCGTTACATTCATATGTACATCTAAATTGATAAGCATTCTCTCAACTTAGTTAATATTTATGCTCCTACTCAAGATGACCCCCACTTTTGGCACTCAATTACGTCCGAAATTCTTGCTATGCGCCCTGTACCTCTTATTGTGGGAGGTGATTTTAATATGATTTCTGACCCACTTTTGGATAGAATTTCCACAGTTAATTTTCGCCCTACAAAAACTGACACATTGTAAAAAATATTTTTAGCAAACACTAAACTGTTAGATCATTGGCAACTCTCGCACCCAACTGATAAGGATTTTACATTTTTCTCCAATGCTCACTCCACGTATTTATGTATAGATTATTTATTATCCTCTAGACATTTAGCTCCTATGATTTCAAACTCTAAAATAGAACCCATCACTATATCTGATCAGGCTTTAATAACCTTTTTGTTAACCTTAATTGATGCGCCCCAACATATATACAGGTGGAGAATGAATACTGAAACTCTTCTTTCGGACCCATATCAACTCAAACTTATGACTGCTATAACTGATTATTTTCAAAACAACAAAATTGAAGATACCTCAAAACTACTAATTGGGATGCTAAAGCATACACATGAAGCGTTTCTATCTCCATAATGACACATGAGAACAAGTTATTTAATACTAAATTATCGTCATTAGAGCATCAAGTTACTATAGCTGAACAATATTTTATATCCTCCACAGATGTACAATTTAAACTAAAATGACAAACCCTTTGCTATGAATACAATACCCTGCTTAGTACAAGAGTGAGCCTTTATATTTGCAAACAGAATGTTAATTTCCAGTTTAATGCCAATAAGGCGGGTTGCATTTTTGCTAGCTATTTACGTATCAAAAGAGATAAGATACAGATTCCTGCTATTCGTACCTCAAATGGCCACCTACTATTATCTAATACAGAAATAGCCCAAGAGTTCCAAAAATTCTACTCAAACCTCTATGGTAAATCCCGCAATGCGCATGACACTACAATTGATCAATTCCATTTTCATTATAATCCACCAATACTATCTCACACAGATATAACTATTCTTGATGCCCCTTTAACTACAGAAGAGGTATACTCTGCAATTAAGTCCTCAAAGTCTAAACATCTAAAAGTCTAAATTCCCTGATGGAATTCCAGCAGAATTCTACAAATCTTTCTCCATACAAATAGCCTTGGTTCTCTTATACTTATTCCAAGATTTTGATTCCAATGCTTCTGTTGAAGAAACTTTTAAAGATGCCAAGAGCTATGGGGTCCATTATGATGTCGGGCGGATCGCCACCGCCCGACCGGCGGTGGCGATCCGCCCGACATGTTTCCCCGCCTGCCCTCCATTTACCCCCCGCCATATTACAATGGCGGGGTGACAGCGGCGGACGGAAAGACCGTCCGCCGCATTTCTGCTGGCAGGCGATCGTTCCGATTGCCTGCCGGGCGGAACTCGGGCCTTATATGGTGGCGGTGTCTGGAAGACACCGACATCCATATCAGGATGCCTGGCGGAGAAGGCCTTTCCAAGGCCTTTCCATGGCGGCGATGCCGCGGCGATGCCGCCATGGAAAGGCATGCGGGAATTGCTTTGGGGGCCTGTGGCTGCACTTGGGGGGTACCCATGGTACCCCCCTACATTGGCATGCACAAGGTGGCAGGCACCGCGAGGTGCCTGTCACGTTGTGCATGGCAATGCACAACATGCACATTTAACATTGTGGCGGGTGCTGCTTACAGCACCGCCCGCCACAATGTTAAATGTGCGGGATGCGACCGCCAGGGTGGCGGCCGCATCCTAATGGCCACAGCAGGAACGCCGCACCTCTTGCGGTCGGTCCCGTTCACCATTACGGCCATCGTAATGGGCCCCTTAGTTTGTAAAAACAATTACGTGCCGGGGCCCTCATCAAGAGGCCATTGCAGCTTGTACTACTACTCATTGCCCCTATACGTGCCGCTAGGCACAGAATCAACACAACTTCTAATCAACACACCCTACAAGTATGACATTTCAGACTATTTCAGACCCCAAAGCTACAGCAATGCCTTGGGCATCAGATATTAGTCATTTTTAGTGTTCATTGAAATAATAAACAACTGTTGTGTTAATCTCTAATTTAGATAAACAGTGCAGACTGTCATAAGTGCCAGTATTGATAATTAAGTTCTGGTGCTGAGCACCGGAAACCACCGGCTCAAATTAAGCACTTCAGATGCCACAATCATTGTGCACCTGAAACCAGACAAAGACCATACATTGCTTTCTAACTTTCGCCCCATCTCACTCATTAATCAGGATTGCAAAATATATGCCAAAATACTTGCCCATAGACTATCTCAGGTATTAAATCATATCATTCACCCAGACCAAACTGGTTTCATGAAAGGAAGATTATCAGCACACAATACTAGACTTGTCTGTCATACTATTGCTTCCATACCTAAAATAAACCATCCTATTGGTCTTCTAGCTCTAGATTCTGAAAAAGCATTTGACAAAGTTAGTTGTAAATTTTGGTTCAAAGCCATGGAAGCATTTGGTTTTGACACAAAATTTCTTTCAATGGTTAAAGCATTGTATTCTTCACCTAAAACAACTATATATGTTAATGGTATTACCTTCACATCCTTTGCTTTATATATAGGTTCAAGACAAGGGTGTCCTCTATCTCACCTATTATATTTACTGGCCATTTAATCTTTATCGTGCTTTATTGGTAACTCGCCAGACAATACATGGATTACTATTAATGACATAACTCTAAAAACGTCTTCTTATGTAGATGATGTCTTACTCTATATCAGTGATCCCATCAATAACATACAGAATATACTGAGAATTATTGAAGATTATGCTTCAATCTCAGGGTACACCTTGAATATTAATACAACAGGGTTTTTTCCTCTAAATGCTTATTGTACAACAGATATGCTCAATGGTACTAATATTATTTGGAATTCATCTAGTCTAAAGTATTGAGGAATCTAGTAAACAAATTAAATTAAATGCACTGTTGATATAAATTGTACAAAAGTTCTATCCTATACTACAGAGAAATTGGACAAATGGTTGTCATTAAACTTCTCCTGGTGGGAAAAATTGGAAGGTATTAAGACATACTATAAATGATACATGTGTTATTTCCCTGTTATTTCCTTGCTTTTTTATAAAACAAAAACCTCAATACAACTCTCAATAAATGTATCTGGAACAACAAACCAAAAAGGATTAAATATAAAACCTTACAACCCTCAAAGTTGGAGGGTGGTTTTGGTCTTCCTGATTTTCAGAAATATAATTTCTCTTTTTTAACTGCACAAAGTGTTCATTGGTTTGCAAACTCAGACATTGATCTTACCCCAAGTTGGGTTCTAATTGAGAGAAATATTGCTGCTCCTTTTCCTCTACCTGGAATGCTTACCATGGACTTCCGTAAACTAGGGTCTCGCTCTCCAATCCTAAATGTAACAAAACTTGCTCTAGCTAATGTTGATGCATTATTACATAATAAGACTGTTTATTCTAAAAAGGTGTCATTATGGCATAATTCTCAGGTCAAACTACATACACTTGTCCCTTGTTGGTCTACATGGATTGATGCTGGGATTTTTTACATTTCTATTTGTCACAGCAATATATTTTTGTCCTTCTCAGATCTACAATGCAAATATCACATCCCTATGCTGCTTACCGTAATGACTATACTTTCTCCATTCCTCATCCTTCATGTTCAGATGTTGAGCTTTTCTTTAATATTAATAAATTGTCTGGCCAAGTTGCTTCTAAATATATAAACAATGAATGCTTACGCAAATATGTGGATTTTGGAATCCTATTCTTAATACCAATGATACCCCACTGCATTTGAAGAAAATTTGGCTCTGCAATATTTCTAATTGGTTTCCTTCATCTATCTGGCAATCCAATTTTTTTTTTTTAAACAATTGTATTGGTCTCCTTTCAAATTATATTATGCACTACTCAGTGATAAACCAGATTGTCAGCACTGAAATTTGGAACCTGGTACTCTGAAACATGTGTTTTTTGATTGTCCATTTATTTTTCAATTTTGATCTAAAGTTTGGGACAGAATTTCTCAAATTTTTAAGATTACTACTCCTCTAACCTTTGACATTATTTTAAACAAATCTTTTTCCCTTGGAACGCCTTCATCATATATGGATAAACAAATTGTTTGATCTCCTTGTTTCATGTCCAAATAAATCAATTACTATAAGTTGGAAATCTGCAAACCTTTTATCCGTCCACATTTGGTCGGAATTGGATTCTATATATAAGGAAAGGAATTGATTTTTCTTTTAACAAAACTAAAAAGTCTCCTTTAGTTAAATTTCTTATGTGTTTTCACATTGGATTAATATGGGGAAGCAAGCCGTGAGTTACCGGGGCAGAGAACTACATTGCCCACTTCCTTTGCGGCGTGAAGTCGCCGACAATCACCTGCTGCGCCCAGAGGCGTAGAAAAAGGGCCCAACAATCCCGCAGCGCGGGACGCAAGCCGTGAGTTACCAGGGGCAGAGAACTACACTGCCCACCTTCCTTTGCGGCGTGAGGCCGCCGACAGTCACCTGCTGCGCCCGGAGGCGTAGAAAAAGGGCCCAACACTCCCGCAGCGCGGGACACAAGCCGTGAGCTACCGGGGCAGAGAACTGCACTGCCCAGCTTCCTTTGCGGCGTGAGGCCGCCGACAATCACCTGCTGCGCCCGGAGGCATAGTAAAAGGGCCCAACACTCCTGCAGCGCGGGATGCGCACAGGCGTACCCAGGCCAAGGGGGGGCCCGTCTGCACCCATCAGCGACAGACAGAGGCTGGGCAGGGCCCTTGGATCCACATTGGCGGCACCTTAAGACTGTAAGTACTGTACATCGTTACCCCCGGGGCCTAACTTGTAATCTTCTTGGCCTCCTTTTCCACTTCCACCTTCCATTGAGTGGTTATTATAATGGGCAAAAGGAAAGCGTCTGATAAAAGCATGGGCCCAGGGAGTATAAGGAAAATCCCACTACATGCTGCAGAAAACTGTACCCTAACCGAAATCGACGAGGCTCTGGCCCCAGCTATCACCTCCTCCAGCCAAAGCCCTGGCATTGCGCTCCAGCAACAATCTACCTCCCGAACGACAGAACTTGTGAACAATAGCAGAGAGCACTTTGTTATCAATGTCGACTGCGCAAACAAATACTCGCCCCTGGATAACCAGGAGAAAGGGGGGAATGATCCTACACCTTCACCTAGAGAAGTGGTCGCAACAGCGGCATTTGTATCTCCGACTATTTTGGGCTTGGTCGATCAACTGAATGTCCTTAGGGAGGAAGTTAAATCCCTAAAGGCGTCCATGGAAAAGATGGCTAATTTGCTAGTTGAAAAAAATGGACACACTCACTGATACTCTAGCAGCTCGGGGACCGTCAAGCCCACGAGGGAATAGCGACACCAAGAGAACTGTACAAAATGAGCCCCATAAGAAGCCTATCAACGGGTCATGCATCTTGCCCGCTGACCACCACACAAACTTACTTACCTATTCTCAAAGCCAAAGTAGAAACTAGACCTTGTATGCGGACAATGCACCTAAACGAGATCGTGCCCCTCCATGGGAAACGACGCTTGTCAAACCCGTTAATCCACCTAAAGCAGTTTTGAATCATAAGTCCCATACCCTTCCCATAAAGAAAACCTACATAGGTGGCATTAACAAGGGATCTCCCAATACCCAATGTTTTGATCTGTTTATGATTAATGTCCCAAAGCCCCAGAGGCCCCACAATGAAACAGACGAGGGCCTAGTCAACAAAGTGATTCATTGGATTTGCTACAAAAGGGGATGCCGATCAATTATAAGGGAGGACATAATAAATGTTAAAGGTTCTCAGCAGGAAATCTCGAGAGGGATTATATAGGTGTGGCTCTTGGGGACGCGGCCCTATCAGAGGGCCTAATTGCATTAGAACTGCGCTTCAGACCAGATATAGATCTGCAAATAACATTAAAACTGAACCCTCCCTGTCATACATTGGACATACCTGCTAAATTCCAACAAAATCAGCCCCCCAGTGTACTGAAGTCCAATTTTAGAGAACTCGTTAGCCGTTCAAATACATCAGACATCGATTGACTCACTATCGATTCCCCCGAATTGTGCGCTATAATTCACTCACTTTGCCCCACATTGACTGAAGGGTCTCCATCTTATGTAGTGGAGGATATCGATGGGACGGCAGGGCATAGGGGCCCAGTTACATGTAATGACAAAGGGAAGTACATAATACCACAGGGAGAAGCTACTGAGACCACCATGCGAGCCATAGGGTCGACAGAGGGTGACCATCTACAACTACTATCTTGGAATGTTGCGGGCATTAAGCCCAAACTTTCCGACCCCGAGTGGGGAACGTTTATTGACTTTCACCATATTATTTTGCTCCAAGAAACTTGGGCTATTGAACTGGTTCCCCGCCCAGGCTTTGTTGCCTTTCGTGAAAGTGCAGTTCCATCATCGGCAGGGCGACCATCAGGTGGCCTTTTAATATGGCTAATATTGGATTTGTTCCCAGCGGTCAAAACGCTTCCAACTGACCCTAAAGATCTACTTGCCCTGCAAATTAACATTAATATCTGGTCAGGTTCTAGACACATAATCCTAGTGAACATATACATTAGGTCAATACCTCCAAATGCCCAATCTCCAATAGTAAGTAAGCTAGATAACCTTCTGGGACAGTTTGCCCAAAAATCCCTAAAAATTGTAGCAGGAGATACTAACACCTGCATCCCTATATTTGCAGGGTGTAGACATCAGGAAATATCACCTTCTCGCGATCTCAAGAAAATAACAAAAACGTCAAAGGTGGGTACCCAAATTGTCGAGCTCATCATCGACCATGGCCTAAGAATAGCAAATGGCAACAAAAAATCTGATTGTCCCCCCTGCCATACCTTTAATAGAGGCTCCAGCAAATCAAGAATCGATCACATTTTAGAGGATAACGACCTTTGGTCAGATCTGCAGGATATGCAAGTCATTCCTAGACCAGACAGTGACCACCAGGCATTAAGTGCATCTTTTTCAATGACCAGATTTAGAGATACAAAACTGGAGACGGATGTATCTACTGCGTCAATTACAACCTCAAATAATATGAGAAATGTTAAGTGGGCAGAATTGGTGCCAGACGGTAATAGACTCCCCTAATTTAAGATCTGTGTGTGTCTAAATTCTACCAGATCGATCTAAATAATATTTCTAACACTAATTTCATCCCTTTACACTGCGAACTCATGGACATATTGAGACCGTGTTTTACGAGGGAACAGAGGAGTATTTAAAAATACGACACCATCCTGGTATAATAAGGCCTGCTGGCTAGGAAAGATCCATCTGCTGAGTGTAATCAAAAAGGGTTTAAGGCCTGAAATTATAAAGACCAAGCGTGATAATAAAAACCTCCTAGTTAAAACTAAAAGAGAATGGGAGGAGGACCAATGGTTAATAATTGCGGAAGCCTTAGAGAAGGGTGACCAAAAAAGATTCTGGAAACTTATAGCTGTGAATCCCTCTAACTCTCTAGATCAAGTGATCATGCCCGATACCTGGGTTACTCATTTCAGCGGCCTATACGATTGCCCGCAGCAAAATAATCCTGTAGAGAGCTTCCGCCTTGTAGAGGACTATGGCCCCCAAATATCAAATGTGACTAGTCCATCCTTTATCCCAGCCGTACATTCTACCCTCACATTTACTCTATCCGAAACATATAAAGCAATAAAACAAACAGAAAAGGGCAAAGCCCCAGGAATGGATGGCATTCGGGGAGACCTCTTCCTCTCCGAACCAGACATCTGGGCCCCTTATCTGAATGCTTTATCGAATAGTATAACAAAAGGTAATATGATCCCCCCTTCATGGCAAGGTGCTGTCATTATACCTATCTTTAAAAAAGGTGTGAGAACTATTCCCTCAAATTACAGGCCTATAAGTTTACTTGATACCTCGCAAAAAATATTCTTCAGACAGGTTTTATATAGACTAAATGAGTGGATACAACAAAACAACGTCCTGGAAGAGTCCCAAGCAGGCTTCAGATTGAAGGTTAGCACATTGGACCAGGTTCTCCGCTTCAAGGTGATAACTTGGAAATACATCATCTTGTTGCGTGACCACCTATACGTCGCTTTTATTGACCTAAGAGCGGCGTTCGACCTGGTGCCAAGAAACACACTGTGGGAGGTATTAGCTGGGTATGGCATCCAGTTAGATCTATTAAGAATACTCAGGCTTCTTCGCGATAACACATATGCGAGGGTGAGATGGAACATCACAGGGGATATGACAGAAAAGATAGAGATTTTGAAAGGGGTCAGACAGGGGTGCGTTCTTGCGCCAACATAATAATAATAATAATAATAATAATAAAAATAATAATAAGTAAGCTTATAAAGCGCATGGCTACACTCACTAGTGTGTCCCCGCGCTACAGCCCAAACTCGTCTGGCGCAGTAACGTGATACATCTAAGAGAGAATCCTATATGCTAAAGAGCCATGTTTTTAGTTTTTTCCGAAAGAGTCTCTCCGATGGCTCTTTCCGGAGAGCGAGAGGGAGGTCATTCCAATATTTAGCGGCCAGATAGCGGAAAGATCGTCCACCCATTCTCGCTCTTTTGATTATCGGAATCTTGGCTTGTCTAGTCCCCGAAGATCTCAAGTGCCGGGTTGGAGTGTAGGGGGACAGTAGATTGTGTAGGTAGCTAGGTCCTTTCCCCTGCAGAATGCGGAGACTGACACACAAGGCTTTAAAAAGTGTTCTCTCCTTCACCGGGAGCCAGTGTAGGGCAGTGAGGGCATTCCTGGAGGAAGCTCTCCTGAGCAGCATCAGAACAAGGCGCGCCGCCGCGTTCTGAATGCATTGAAGTCTCTGCAGACACTTGCCACTTGCTCCTAGATATAAAGTATTCCCGTAGTCCAGGCGGTAAGTTACCAGCACATGGACTAGGGTTTTCCTGGCTGCCACGGGAAGCACATCTAAGGTCTTCCGAAGCCCCCTCATTATTCCAAAGCACTTCCCGGCCACAATTCTAGTGTGATTCTCAAAGGAGAGCTTGGAGTCCAGCCACATGCCCAAGTTCATAACCTGATTACTGGGGGAGGGGGTAGGGCCCAGGGTCTGCGGCCACCACGACGAGGACCAGATCGAGGAAGCTTTACCCACGACTAGAACCTCTGTTTTGCTGCCATTCAGCTTTAAACAGTTACTTGTCATCCAGGATGCCAGCTCCTGTAGACAAGTGGAAAAATTGGTGGCTGCCTCTTCATGAGATTGTGACAGTGAAACCACCAGTTGCGTGTCATCTGCATATGACACAACACTGATGCCATATTTTACAACAATCTCCGCCAGTGGGGCGATATATAGATTAAAGAGAGTGGGGCTTAGTATAGAGCCCTCGGGGACCCCTTGAGCCAGCGCAATTCTTTTAGAATAATAAGGTCGTTGGGACACCTGAAAGCTTCGATCTTGTAAAAAGGATCCCAGCCAATCCAGGGCCAATTTATCCAGCCCGCCATTCCTGAGGCGCTGTAGGAGTAGTGTGTGGGCTACGGTGTCGAATGCAGCGCTGAAGTCCAGGAGGACCAGAGCCACCGTCTGGCCTTCATCTACGTGTCTGCGGATGGTTTCAGTTGGCAGAAGCAGTGCTGACTCAGTAGAGTAGGTTGCTCGAAAACCCGATTGCGAAGGGTGCAATAAGCTGTGACGGTTAATGTGGGCCGTCAATTGAGTATTGACCACTTTTTCGGCTATTTTCGCAAAATATGGCAGGAGTGAGACCGGTCGAAGGTTCTCCAACTGGCTCGCGCTCACACCCGGCTTTTTCTTAATGGGAAGAACAACCGCTTCTTTCCACCTTTTTGAGACCACGCCCGATTCAAAGGAGAGTGCAAGGAGGTGCCTAATATAGGGTACTAGGATCTCCAGGCTATCTCTCAAAACTTTAGGAGTCGTAGGGTCCCTAGGTGAGCCGGATTTA
This sequence comes from Calotriton arnoldi, assembly GCA_963921515.1. NCBI lineage: Eukaryota > Metazoa > Chordata > Amphibia > Caudata > Salamandridae > Calotriton > Calotriton arnoldi. The sequence continues at coordinate 4,105,780 of CAWUFW010000025.1, read as the reverse complement.
ATGCTTAAGGCAATGACTTTGAGGTCGTCACAGGAGGGGAGATCACATCTGGAGAGGCGGTGTGCCTCCTCCACGTTGATCCACTCCTCCCTAACAGAACTCCCATTACGTGCCTCATCCGGGAAGGTAGTATAAATCCTTGCTACCTTCTCTGCGAAGAAATCTGCCACCAAATTGCAAGAATCCACAGAGCTGCTGTTGGAAGCCGTAGTTCTGGCTAGTGACGATATGTCCTTAAAAATTATAAAAAGTTCTCTAGAAGAGTTTTCAGCTTGCTCCATCCTCTCATTGTAGTAAGCAGCATGAGTTTTCCTTATGAGGGAGTGATAGTGTTTTAGACTAGTTTTGTATTCGGTCTTCCTGTGCTCTGAAAAATCTTTTCTCCATATTCGTTCTGATCGCTTGCAGGAAGTCTTTGCTAACCTGAGTTCTTCATTGAACCATGGGGCAGATTTTAACTGTCTCTTCGGCGCACTAGAGGACCATGGGGCTACTTTGTCTAAAGCCTCCGTAATCCGATCATCTAGTGAGCTACAGGCAGTCTCAATGTCATTGCCTCCCGGTGTCCCGCCCTGTTGAAGGGCGTAATTAAAGTTTGCTGCTGAGAACCTAGCCCATTTCCTATGCAGTCTCCCTGCGCCTGACGTCTTTGGCATTGGAGTATTAGGTATCAGGGCACTAAAGAGGACCAAATAGTGATCTGTCCAGGAAACTGCGTTAGGGCGTTCAATTATTAGATCCCCCCAGTTGGCAAAAATTGGGTCTAATAGGTGGCCCAATTGGTGGGTCGGGAGAGAAGATTGCAATACCAGCTGTAAAGCGGCCAATTCCTGGCAGAGCTCCTGCGCTCCAGAATTAGCCCTATCCTCAAAATGTAGGTTCATGTCCCCCAACACAAGCACTTTAGTGTACCGAAGTGCCGGTTGTATCACCTGTTCCCGTAGGCTAGATGCGAACCTGGTGATGGGACCTGGTGGCCTGTAAATTAAAAAGCCTTTTATAACATAATTTGCGGCAGCCATGATCGTAAAAAAGCCTGCTTCGCTGGCCTCGATGTTAGCCAACTCTAAGGTGCAATGTACCAATAGCTTATGAATAATGGCTATCCCACCCCCCCTATTTTTTTGACGATCTAGTCTGGCAATCCCATAGTTCTGAGGGAGAGCCTCAAGGATCTCAGGTGTAGAATCTTCGTTCAGCCATGTTTCAGTAAGAAACATGACATCTGGCTGACTGTCTACAAGATGGTCGTGGATTTCATATCTGTTCTTATTGAGGGATCTGCAATTAACCAGTATTAGCTTAAACTTCTGACCTATCCCGGTCTGCCTCAAGTTTGCCTCCATTGAATAAGGGCAGTAACTGCAATTCCGACGTGTAGATCCCATCGGTATGCTGTGCCTGCATTGCTCTGGGATGGGGGGGCATAATGTATGTAGTTGCTCCGAGGTGTATTTGTGAGCTACTACTAAATGGGCAGAGGTTCTGGCCCCAGGCCCCGTACGGCCACGGACGGGCACAGATGGGCTTGCCTTTGGCGCGCCCGCTGCGCGCGTACGCTGCGCGTCCGCTCAGGCATGTGTATTAAGTAGGACCTACCGTCCCCACGCTAGACCGCTAACTGCAGCCCAGATCGGGACCGGATATGCGTCACACCCACGTCCCTGCCCTCCGTTCAATCGGCACTGACTGCTGCGACGGACCGGGGCGGGAGGAATACTCTGCACCAGACAATTAACAGTGAGCTAAAACGTTTTAAAAGCTGTGCAATTAGTAACACTTAAAATCAAATTAGAGTCAGTGCAAAAGATTTGTTATTCGTTTTTTTAAAAGCGCTAAAAAAGCATTCGCGTTACCGCAACAAACGGGTCTCAGCAGATACTGCCACTATCTGCCTTCGCCGCTGCGTGTCCGCTCAGGCATGCGCATTAAGTAGGGCCTACCGTCCCCACGCTAGACCGCTAACTGCAGCCCAGATCGGGACCGGATATGCGTCACACCCACGTCCCTGCCCTCCGTTCAATCGGCACTGACTGCCGCAACGGACCGGGGCGGGAGAAATACTCTGCACCAGACAATTAATAGTGAGCTAAAACGTTTTAAAAGCTGTGCAATTAGTAACACTTAAAATCAAATTAGAGTCAGTGCAAAAGATTTGTTATTCGTTTTTTTATAAGCGCTAAAAAAGCTTTCGCGTTACCGTCACAAACGGGTCTCAGCAGATACTGCCACTATCTGCCTTTGCCGCTGCGTGTCCGCTCAGGCATGCGCATTAAGTAGGGCCTACCGTCCCTACGCTAGACCGCTAACTGCAGCCCAGATCGGGACCGGATATGCGTCACACCACTATGAAACGATGTATATATATATTCATATCCATTTTTCTGCATACCCCTTTATGACAGCCATTTTGCACATCTCCCCCATTGTAAATATATGAACTTCTCATGACTGGTGGTAATAGTAGCCATCAAATTGTATAACCCATTTATTCAGATGATGTCCCTTTTTCTTTTCTCTCCTCTCTTTTTTAAGTCGATATAATGATTTTTAATCACTTTTATAGTATGGCAACTGATGTTTTTATATTGTATAATCTCTTAATGTATCTAAGAGTATCCTTGCTGTATTAATCTGAGGTGTTTTATGAGCTGTGCTCGAAATAAATGATTTATCTACTATGTTTCTACTTGCTAGGATATAAATACGCATTTTTAATATTCTTAAGCCAGTATTACATAAGTAGCCCTATATATGTGTTTTTTTATCATGTATCTTTCTTTTTAGGGTTGTTATTGTTTCCAATACCTTTTTTATTACATAATTCTATATGATATTTATAGCAGTACTTTGACTGTTCACCGCATTTTTCAAGATATTTTTTGTCTGTTTTTCTCTCAAATATTTTGAACTGAAAAGAAAGAACAAACAAATTCATGCAGGTGCTTTTTTGCACAGTTCCTTTTGAACAAATGCTATAAATTCTTGATGACATCACTAGATTGAAAGGACGTTCTAGGACATGGAAAAAGAAATTTGAGGTAACAGAAAATAGGAGCTTATTATGCTAAATAGGATCACTAGCTTCTGATTAGCAAAAGAGAATATGAGGCAGGGTTTTCCTCAACCTGCACACCACTGCTGTGCTCCAGAAAAAAAGAGCACCCTAGCCAGGATGTCTGTGCCTCACCTGCTATTCACCAAAGCGGTGGAAAATATAGCTTTCTTTACAAAGATGTGCCTTTTAAATGCAGGTGGTACTGGAGCACAATCAGACACATTTCATGTTGACAAAAACGTGTATGTACATGTGTGGAAGTATCAGAATATGTGGCAGAGAGCTCCATACAGAAAAGATAGCAGAGGCAGAGGTCCCCTCCATAGGTTTGTGAATTGCATTTTGTAGTACTTGAATAGTACTACTGTTGTATTATTTATGTACTACAAAATGTGGTTTGTGAATCAGGCCCTTAATTTCTAAGGAAAACCTCAGGTTCCCACATGTACCAAGCAAACACAAGGAGATGATGGATGGAGCGCTGAAACTTTTCAGACACTCACCCCAGTCACAGATCTGGGTTGAATCCATCATCGTTCTTTAGCTCACTTCGCCACCCCAGTTCAGATCCAGCCATATGCAAATCAGTCTTGACCCTGTGCCTCATGGGAACAGTCCAGACCAAACTGCCAAGCCAGGTCTTCCCTGGACCGGAAACAAGCATCCTGGGACCGGTTTCGGGGTAACACCCCTCATCAGCCAGGCTAGCTTGAATCCAGTGGTAAAGTGAGAAAGGGACCCACGCCTGGGCATACCCTGCCAACTTAGGGCGAACATGTACCACTCAGTAACTCCCCAGATTTGGGGTTTCCGGTACTGTCGGTATCAGTAACTCGATGGGCAGAGTTATCTGGACTAGTGTTAAAGTCTAAAATTCTCATGAAAATTTACCTCGGTTAACGTTGAAGAAAATGTGCCTGACATTAGAAAACGTGGTTAAATTTGTCATGACTATAGAGAAAAACATAGAAAAATGTTACTTTAAATGTGAAAAATAATATATGCAGCTTTAAATTGTAGGAGAGGATGCTTTCTTAGACGTGTAAAACAAACGTGGAGCTTAAATAAAAAAGTAGGTCCCCATACCTAATGGGCTTCTATGGTTAGGCCTGAAAACAATTTCCGACTTCTGTTTGAAATTTAAATAAAATGCCTTTTAGAAACTGTTGACCTAATCATCTGAATGCAAAATCATTTATTTCTTTAAAATGTGCTGCTCTAAGAGAAAAGTATTTATTTGTTTGCTCACACCATATGATTTTCTTATTTCTCTAAACAATGTACTTCGATATATTTTTCATAATGAATAGAGTATTAGTAATGTTAAACTTACTGAAGATATTGTTTTGCATGGTCTAATCAAGACTTTACTGATAGAAATGTTTTGTTGCTTTAGACTAGCCCTTTGTCCACACAATGGAACACTGACAACAGCTAGCAGAATAGGCCTGCAAAGATTTCTCAAGAGAACCTTCCCTCATGTATCTAGTGCAAGACATTTCTAAATTTTTAGATAACTGCTCACCGGCGTGAATGCTTACTGTGGAAAATGGGAGGAGAGACAACAGACCAACCGAAGACCCGTTTCCATTGGATAAGAATGACTTAACTGTGCTGAATGTTGCAAAAATGTTTTATGTTTTCATATATACTTGTTGCTAGTCAGAGAGAATTAATTGCTTAATAACGTTTGCCTTAATGCCATCCTACCCTCGATGCTTTATGCATAGTTTTCACTTATTTTTGCCAAATTGCTGTGTACTACTGCTAACAGAGATTTTCATTTACTCTGACCCTTTTGCAGGGAGATTTTCTGCCCATGTTGATCATAGCTAGTTCTGTGATTAACTTATTTTCATTTATTAACAGGTGCTACTGCAACATGTTGGTGAACTCGGCTGAGTTTTCCGGATCTGCTCTTTATGAGGAGCTCATTCTTTTTGACAAACTAGAAGATCCAGAATCTTGCTCTTTTCTGAAAGAACTCTTCATGGGTTCTTATTTAGGTTAGGACTCTTAGATTAAGATAGGGACTATTTCCTTTTTGGAACAAGCTGTCTATTTTATGTTGACTCTAAGAAAACCTTTCTCAATATTTCTGTAATTTGACTAATCTGAATAAAAATGACAAAAACAATTACTATTCTCTTAATGAGAAATAAAGCTTTGAAGCGATTCCAAACCTCTCATCATTGACTGAACATTAAGATACTGAAAGTTGATGATTTTTTTAAAAGCATTTGATTACGGCTCCTTTCTAATACGGTGGCAAAGATCCATTTGCCTGAAGACGGACTGATGCCAAAAATAGGAGGCGGCGGTTGTAAGTGCTTTGGGTTTGCACTGGTCATCAATTGGCCCCCCAAATTTTAGGTGCTGACACTAGTTATGGGAAGTTGTAATAAAGACCTTCGAGCCAAGGTTGGTGGCTAGGCTTAGAGTTAACAGAAAGTTTGTACTCGGGTCATGGGCAAATGTTAGGCTTAAGTGTATTGTTAGCAGGTTCTGGGTTTAGAGTTCTATTTAGCCCTTGGCTTGCTCCTAGAGTTATTCTTAAATTTAGTGTTAGGCTTCGGTTTATGCTTAGCAAGCTCTGGGTTTAGAGTTAAACCTTGGCTTGCTCCTAGAGGTAGGCTTAAAATCAGTGTTAGGCTTAGGTGTATACTTGGCAGGTTCTGAGTTTAATGCTTGGTTTAAGGCTGGCTCACTGTTATAGTTAGGCTTAAATTTGATGTTAGGCTTAAGCATGTGCTTAGCAGGTTCTGGGTTTAGACGTTGGCTCGCTACTGGAGGCTTAAAGTTAGTGTTAGGCTTAAGCCTATGGTTAGCAAGTTCTGGGCTTAGGGCCCGATTCCGGTCTCGCTAGGAAATCCCTCCGTACAACTCAGATCCGGAGGATTTTCTGAGCGAGACGTGCTCCTGGACTCCGAACGAGCGAGTATGATGCTGCTGTATGCTTACGGACTCGGTTCGCTCGAACTCCCATTGAACTCTATGGGAGCCTGTGTGCAGACGCGTACATAGGCTCCCATGGCAGAAAAGGGGTGGGTGGGGAAAAGCGTACACCCTGTGGCGGGCACCCCATGTTGCCAATCACACTGTGCATGCCTGGATCGGGGGGACCCATGGGCACACCCCGTGACAGATTTGGAGGGCCCCGGTTGCAGGGGGGCCTACTACGGCCCCCCAAAGTACGCTTCCGATAGCCGTTTCGTCTCGCTGAGACCGAGGAGAAGCGGCTGTCCGAATCGTGCATCGTACTCACTCGGTCGGAATTCGGCTCCATTGCACTGTACGATCCGGCTGCGAATGAGTCGTACGGAGCGGTTCGGGTCCGGAAACGATTCGGTCAGTGCTTACGAGATCTTCGCTTCGTACTTGGTCGTTCGGACCTGTGTACGATTCGGTCGTAAACAAGGGCTACGAATCGGATCCGGCAAAGTCAAATCCGATTCGGAGGCCTTCCGAACGACATCGGAATCGGGCCCTTAAAGTTAAACTTGAACTTTGGGTCATGGCCAGAATTATGCTTAAGGTTAGTGTTAAACGCAAAAAGAACAATTGATGGAAAGAATGCAGAACAATGTCATACATTCACCCCAGTACAGAGATCTGGGCCTAAATCCATTGTTTTTTTGTTCACCTTGCCATTCCAGTTTGGACCCAGCCATATGCAAATCAGTCTTGACCCTGTGCCCAATGGGAACAGTCCAGCCCGAACTGCCAGGCCAGGTCCTTCCTGGACTGGAAACAAGCATCCTAGGACCGGTTTCGGGGTTTCACCCCTCATCAGCCAGGATAGCTTAACTCCAGTGGCTTGGAGAGCACGGGACCCACGTCTGGGCATACCCGTCCCACTTGGGGTATCAAATGCAAAAAGAACAATTGATGGACAGAATGCAGAACAATGTCATAGATTCACCCCAGTACAGAGATCTGGGCCTAAATCCATCGTTTTTTTGCTCACCATGCCATTCTAGTTTGGACCCAGCCATATGCAAATCAGTCTTGACCCTGTGCCCAATGGGAACAGTCCAGCCCGAACTGCCAGGCCAGGTCCTTCCTGGACTGGAAACAAGCATCCTAGGACCGGTTTCGGGGTTTCACCCCTCATCAGCCAGGATAGCTTGACTCCAGTGGCATGGAGAGCACGGGACCCACGTCTGGGCATACCCGTCCCACTTGGGGTATCAAATGCAAAAATAGCAATTGATGGACAGAATGCAGAACAATGTCATACATTCACCCCAGTACAGAGATCGGGGCTTAAATACATCGTTTTTTTGCTCACCATGCCATTCCAGTTTGGACCCAGCCATATGCAAATCAGTCTTGACCCTGTGTCCAATGGGAACAGTCCAGCCCGAACTGCCAGGCCAGGTCCTTCCTGGACTGGAAACAAGCATCCTAGGACCGGTTTCGGGGTTTCACCCCTCATCAGCCAGGATAGCTCGACTCCAGTGGCATGGAGAGCACGGGACCCACGTCTGGGGATACCCGTCCCACTTGGGGTATCAAATGCAAAAAGAACAATTGATGGACAGAATGCAGAACAATGTCATACATTCACCCCAGTACAGAGATCTGGGCCTAAATCCATTGTTTTTTTGCTCACTATGCCATTCCAGTTTGGACCCAGCCATATGCAAATCAGTCTTGACCCTGTGCCCAATGGGAACAGTCCAGCCCGAACTGCCAGGCCATGTCCTTCCTGGACTGGAAACAAGCATCCTAGGACCGGTTTCGGGGTTTCACCCCTCATCAGCCAGGATAGCTTGACTCCAGTGGCATGGAGTGCATACCCGTCCCACTTGGGGTATCAAATGCAAAAAGAACAATTGATGGACAGAATGCAGAACAATGTCATACATTCACCCCAGTACAGAGATCTGGGCCTAAATCCATCGTTTTTTTGCTCACCATGCCATTCCAGTTTGGACCCAGCCATATGCAAATCAGTCTTGACCCTGTGCCCAATGGGAACAGTCGCACCCGAATTGCCAGGCCAGGTCCTTCCTGGACTGGAAACAAGCATCCTAGGACCGGTTTCGGGATTTCACCCCTCATCAGCCAGGATAGCTTGACTCCAGTGGCATGGAGAGCACGGGACCCACGTCTGGGCATACCCGTCCCACTTGGGGTATCAAATGCAAAAGAACAATTGATGGACAGAATGCAGAACAATGTCATACATTCACCCCAGTACAGAAATCTGGGCCTAAATCCATCGTTTTTTTGCTCACCATGCCATTCCAGTTTGGACCCAGCCATATGCAAATCAGTCTTGACCCTGTGCCCAATGGGAACAGTCCAGCCCGAACTGCCAGGCCAGGTCCTTCCTGGACTGGAAACAAGCATCCTAGGACCGGTTTCGGGGTTTCACTCCTCATCAGCCAGGATAGTTTGACTCCAGAGGCATGGAGAGCACGGGACCCACGTCTGGGCATACCCGTCCCACTTGGGGTATCAAATGCAAAAAGAACAATTGATGAACAGAATGCAGAACAATGTCATACATTCACCCCAGTACAGAGATCTGGGCCTAAATCCATCTTTTTTTTGCTCACCATGCCATTCCAGTTTGGACCCAGCCATATGCAAATCAGTCTTGACCCTGTTCCCAATGGGAACAGTCCAGCCCAAACTGCCAGGCCAGGTTCTTCCTGGACTGGAAACAAGCATCCTAGGACCAGTTTCGGGGTTTCACCCCTCATCAGCCAGGATAGCTTGACTTAGTGTTAGACATAGGTTCAGTGGTGCTTGGGAAGAGCATTACACTTTGGTTTAGTACTTGTTCGCTGGATTTGCTTTTTTCGTTTTTAATACATTTCTTTACAACAGACATCACTGCAATTATAACCATAGAAGCTGTGTTGCTAAGTATTCAGATTACAGTATGTTGTTTTCAATGTATTTAGCTTTGGTATTATAGTTTAGGTTTTATGTCCTTCAACCCTCTGCTCTAGTGTCACTTCTTGTATGTGTATTTGTGGTTAGTTTGTGCTTCACGATCTACCTGCATACTGTAAAAGAAAGTCAGAAAAAGACATGCAAATTGTATGATGGAATTTTGTGCTAACAAACTGTGACTGTTCCCTTCTAGTCTAATTATTGCCCAAACACTAACAGGCATACGATCTTTCCAGACAAGTGTTTTGAACCTTTTATTTCCCTGAGTCAGTTGATTTAGTTGCGTTGCTGTTTTTGAAACGTTTTCCCACGGAGCACAGGTATTTTTTATAACCTCTGATTTTATCTGGTGGTGTCACGAAAGACAAATTGTAGAATACAGAGTGTTGTTCCCAGGTTGGCTCACTTCTGTTTTTTCCACAAAGGTATTTTTAGGGGTGGAAAGGAAACAAAATAAGTACAAATTATTATTATTGCTGACTATGCGATGTCACACCTGAATGATTTCAATGTCATCAGCTCTTTGAAAACAATGTTTCTAGGCACATTTTTGGACAAATCAGTCTCCTCTTCAGGGAAAATTTCTGTTCACCAGTTGCAAATGTTTTCTCCTAGATTCTGCTGTGGCATATGGGTTTTGCATATTGCATGGTTTGTGAGCAATAGAAGTGAGAAGAGAAGTTGTACTGGTTTAAAAATACAAACTGTAACCATTAACACCATCAGACACACATAACCAGTCACAAGATGCAACAGGAAATAAGTGGAATTATCTTTGACTGAAAATCTCTGTGTTATTAATAGGATTCAGTACAAACCATAGGAGATTGACATTTTAACAAATTTTTGGGGTTAGTGGCATGCTGTTTTGAGGTAGATACCATGATACGTTATTGTTTCAAAATGTTATAGTCTGGCTTCAGTGTTTGAACAATATCTATGTATAACACATCAGTGATCAGTAATGATCAGTGCATATTTTTTTTTAAATCACACAGTGACAGTGGTCCCCTAATCACACACCGCACAGTCATGTATAACAGAAAATGTAAGCATACAAAAGATTCTGAAATTACAAATGGCAAGGCTGGAGTGAAAATGTTGCTGTTGATGTTTGGAGGATTTATAATGCGCTGCTCACCGCTTACTGGGACCTCAGAGTGAGTGGATAGCAATAAAGGTTAAGATGGTAAAGCCTTGAGAGTACATAATAACCACGGAAGTGGGGAATCAGTCTTAGGCATCTGATTTGTAGAAAGAGAATACTGAGGAAAATGTTCCAGGTGGTAGTGTTATCCGAATGCCAGGGTAAAGAGGAAAAGTCTTTAAGGATCTTCTGAATTTGCAATGACCCTGTTCCAATCTGAGGGTAATGGGTATGGCCTTCCATATGGAGGTACTTTGGTGAAGGGGGATTTGACTCTCATATATTTTAAATCTGAATTTGCAAGGTGTTAGCGGCCTTTAATCAGCAGATCTGAGAGGCCAGGGTGGCTGGTAGGGAACAAAGAGGCAGGCGATGTGGTTCTGTGTACAGTTATTTAAAGCTTTTGTGGATGAGACAAAGACATTTTAACTTGATACTTTCCTAAATTGGGAGCCAACTGAGAGATTTGAGAGCAGGGGTAACATGGTTGCATCATTTGAGTTTGTAGACCAGTTGGTCCTCGAAGGTTTGGACTTACTGGAGTTTCTTGAGACCAGTGGTAGGAAGGCCAGTCTCCAGGCCATTGCAGCTGTCCAAGTAGGAGATGACCACTGCTAGGATGAATGCAATTTTCGGTGTGCAGTGTAGAAACAAGAAGATAACTTTCAGCTGATGAAGGTGAAAAAAGGCATTTCTGTAGACCGTGTTTATCTGTGGGATAAAAGAGAGATTGCTATCAAAGATAACACCCACGCTGCAGGCTTGCTTCACAAAGCTTAAAGCTTAAGCTCTTGGTTTATCTCAATACCTAATGGCAACAACAGTAGTACATCCCAATAGTTAACGTAGTCGTGTTATAGATAGAAGTAATCATTGGTTTATTCTTCTTCAGATTGCTATTCAAACCATACAGACAACATGCATTCTGTCCATCAATACAATGGACTTTTTCAAGTCTCACATCCTTAGCCCGTTCCAAGAAGCACCAGTATGTAAGATTGAATGTATTGTTGCATAAAAGGAATAAGAAAATGGCAATCTAGTACTAGAAGCCTTGTGCCAGAGGACAGTGGGGAAATTGCCACTTTACGTGCCCTACTTAACAACACATCCAGACTTTGAAACATGATACAACTTCTATTTTTAAGCTTCATTTGTGATTTTTAGCACTAGCAATACAACAAGATTACAACAATACATTTGTAAGAGCCACACCATTTAAGTACATTGGAAGATGAATGGTGCAGATATGCAATATAATACAACTTCTTAACAGAGGTGCCCATAAGATTACTGGAACTGGACTTTACTTCCCATAGAATATACTCTGAAGCACTGTAAGTGTTTTAGTTATAGGATTCATTTAAAAAAAATTGGCCTTAGTATCTTACAAACGGGGAGTGAAAAGTGCAACATTTTTTCTGGAGAAGAACCACAAAATTCATTCTTCCTCATTATTCTCTGGCATGAGTTTACTAGCACCAGACTGCAGGTCACTGTGTTGTCCTTATACTTGTGCTTCTTGTTAGCGTGGACTACAGATGTAAGCCTTGAAAAAGTTCACTGCGTACATGGACAAAACCTGTGTTGGCTGTATTCCATAAAAAACAGTTTTGATAATAAAAATCCCAAGATCTTCACACAACTATAGCATGACTCATATTGCTTTAAATATTTGAATGTGCCATTGGTGTTCCTATAAAGTACAATGAAAAAGGTTTGGCGACTTAACAAGATTAAAACACAGAACATCACTTCAGTGTAGCATTACTGACTGCTGAACTAATCAATGATGCTAGTTATTGGCTCTCGCCGACATATGGGCGTCAGCAGCAAATGAGGGTGCATGAGATGGGTAAGGGATATTCCAACTGTGTTAAATCATTATGTAATATATATCCCAGAAATAACTATAAAGCATGTATGTAATGTGCTCATTAAAGTCTAGTTGTGACATTACCTGTAATAAGAAAATTACATCAATAATTCACTCTAACAATCTATTTCATTTGAGTTGTGATACCCCTGCCAAAAAACAATGACATGAGGAGTGGCATGCATGTTACTGCATAGAAATAGTTCTCCTTTAAACAACTGAAGAGATAGGAAGATTTTAGCTCTCTTTTTTTCTGAACCTTAGATATAAAGAGGTTTATGGTATCATGTTCATTTATTGCGGTCCTGTAGTGCATTACTGCTGTGAGTTAAACAAGCACACTGAAATCTGCTGAGATCTGCAGGTCTTTACTTTAAAGCTCTGTCAAGCCAACTCAACCTTCATTCTTCTGATGCTGGTAAATCATGTACCATTAGATAGAGCAATTGTGACAGCTGGTATTTACAATACAAGCGAGTAAGAATTTTTATAGCAAAGAATCTGTTGTGGCCTAAAACTCTGTGAAATTCCTCAATAAAGGCTGCAGGTGGAACTGTACCTTAATACAGCAGATTAAGACCCTAACACAAAACATCTTCTTTGATCACACAGGCTGTCTTTGCTCTTTTACATCCCTTACACTTTATTTTGTTCTTGATATCACTCCACCTTTTTTCTCAGTGAATTTATTTTCTCTTCGGTATTTTCATGCAGTTTCATACTACGTTCATGCTTTCTCTTTTTTGACTTCTTCTAAAATTTCTATTTCATTTGTTCTTTAGATCCTTCTATTTCATTTTATCTTCCTTTTTTCGCTATTCTTTTCTCCTTTCTTTCACTTGCTGTTTTTCATTCTTGAATTTTCCTTGTTTCTTTATCTCTCATCCATTCACGAAATCCACAATTGTTTCATTTGCTCTTTACTCTTCTTACCCATATCACTCTGCTGATTTTTCTTTTCTGTCCTTTTTTCTTATTCTCAGTGTCTTAAGTTTTTCTCTCATTATTTATTAATTTTTTTACACCTCTCTGTCTCCTTTTCCTTTCCTCATCTCCCACTTTCTTCAGACTGGCCTTTTTATTTCTCCCTTGCTATTTTTCTCTTTCTTCCCCTTATTATCTTTTACTTTCAATTGTATTTGCCTGGAAGCCAAGAAAAAACATTTTAGAGGCCCATCCCACTCAGTCACCCTCAAAGAAGCCTAGGAAGGAAAGCATATCTGATCCGGAACTGGGCAACTTATCAGACCGCTTTCTTGCCACGCTGGAAGCCCAAATTGAAGCATTGCTGGCCCAAACACCTGTATCTGGAAGCGAGTGCCAACGCAGGCCCATCAGTCCCACAAACAGGGGCACCCATATCTCCTCTCACTGGGCCTTCCAGCCCTTCCTTGGCCTCTCTGACCTCCATTAATATCAAGTAAGACACAATTGCCAGGGAACTCTTAGGCAATCTCAAAAGATGGAGCTTCAGAGTTAATCCAATCCATCTCCTCAACTTAGCGGACCTGGGTCTCAGACTTAGGGGCCGATTCCGATTCGGGCCGGAAGCGCACCCAACACCATTCGTCCGGAAAAAAACCAAGCCGAACGCGTGTTTCCCGACCGATTCGAACAGTCGTCCGAACGAACAAGTACGATGCGCATAACAGCCCAGATACCGAGCGAGCCGTACTCACCAAATCCAGCTCCTGTTCCCCGTCCGAGCCGGATCCGTAAACGCCGATTCGAGTCGCACGGAAGCAAACACACAGCACCTTCCGGCCGGACGAGTACGATGCGCCTTCCGTACGCGCCGAACCCGTCGCTACGTCCGGCACGTCAGAGCATCCGGGAGAGCTGCACATAAGCTCCGATTCGGGCCACAAGACGATCCACGGTGACGAGACGGACAAGCCAGCGACGAGTACGAGTCCAAGCCACGAGAAACCCGAAAGAGATGAACAAACCATGAATCCCATCGCGCAGGTCCTACCAATACTCTACATCTATTACCGGGACCGGTACGGACGCGTACGACGCAGACGGTAAGTCAAACACCCACTACACAAACAAACGACACGTACCCAACATATGTCACACACACATAGGGATGCAGAAATGACGTACACTAGCAACAGCAGAACAATAGGGGCGGGATGGCTATCACCAATGCCATACACACCCATAGGGGGATGGATGCCTACCACTAATACCATCCCCACCCATAGGGGGATGGATGCCTGTCACTACTACCGTCACCACTCATAGGGGGATGGATGCCTGCCACTAATACCATCCCCACTCATAGGGGGATGGATGCCTGCCACTAATACCATCCCCACTCATAGGGGGATGGATGCCTGTCACTACTACCCTCACCACTCATAGGGGGATGGATGCCTGCCACTAATACCATCCCCACTCATAGGGGGATGGATGCCTGTTACTACTACCCTCCCCACTCATAGGGGGATGGATGCCTGCCACTAATACCATCCCCACTCATAGGGGGATGGATGCCTACCACTACCACCACCCCTACTGATGGGGGCCCGGATGCCTGTTACTACTACCCTCCCCACTCATAGGGGGATGGATGCCTGCCACTAATACCATCCCCACTCATAGGGGGATGGATGCCTGTCACTACTACCCTCACCACTCATAGGGGGATGGATGCCTGCCACTAATACCATCCCCACTCATAGGGGGATGGATGCCTGTCACTACTACCCTCACCACTCATAGGGGGATGGATGCCTGCCACTAATACCATCCCCACTCATAGGGGATGGATGCCTACCACTACCACCACCCCTACTGATGGGGGCCCGGATGCCTGTTACTACTACCCTCCCCACTCATAGGGGGATGGATGCCTGCCACTAATACCATCCCCACTCATAGGGGGATGGATGCCTGCCACCACTACCATCCCCACTCATTGGGGGATGGATGCCTGCCACTAATACCATCCCCACTCATAGGGGGATGGATGCCTGCCACTAATACCATCCCCACTCATAGGGGGATGTATGCCTGCCACCACTACCATCCCCACTCATAGGGGGATGGATGCTTGCCACTAATACCATCCACACTCATAGGGGGATGGATGCCTGTCACTACTACCCTCACCACTCATAGGGGGATGGATGCCTGCCACTAATACCATCCCCACTCATAGGGGGATGGATGCCTGTCACTACTACCCTCACCACTCATAGGGGGATGGATGCCTGTCACTAATACCATCCCCACTCATAGGGGATGGATGCCTACCACTACCACCACCCCTACTCATGGGGGCCCGGATGCCTGTCACTACTACCCTCACCACTCATAGGGGGATGGATGCCTGCCACTAATACCATCCCCACTCATAGGGGGATGGATGCCTGCCACTAATACCATCCCCACTCATATGGGGATGGATGCCTGTCACTACTACCCTTACCACTCATAGGGGGATGGATGCCTGCCACTAATACCATCCCCACTCATAGGGGGATGGACGCCTGCCACTAATACCATCCCCACTCATAGGGGGATGGATGCCTGCCACCACTACCATCCCCACTCATAGGGGGATGGATGCCTGCCACTAATACCCTCCCCACTCATAGGGGGATGGATCCCTGCCACTAATACCATCCCCACTCATAGGGGGTTGGATGCCTGCCACTAATACCATCCCCACTCATAGGGGGATGTTTGCCTGCCACCACTACCATCCCCACTCATAGGGGGATGGATGCCTACCACTCCCACCACCCCTACTCATGGGGGCCTGGATGCCTACCACCCACACAACCCCTACTCATAGGATGGGTAATGCATGACACAACCAGCATACTCCAACATAAGGAATGTCAGAAAAAGACATCACCCCAACATCATGACAAGCGTGTGTAGTCTGTGTCAAATGCCTACAACACTGAACATGACATTGAACATACAATGTGACCCCCTATCACATGTGTCACACATAAATGTGTGTGGCCTCCACAATGCAAGCAGACCATGACCACTGTGGCAATGGGGTCTAACACCCCATCATCACACTGACCAAAAGGTAAGTGTGGGCTCCATAGCTGAAGCACATTTTGAACATTGTGGCAATGGGGTCTAAAGCCCCATCACCACAGTGACCAAAAGTTAAGTGTGTGGTCCATAGCTGAAGCACATTTTGAACATTGTGGCAATGGGGTCTAAAGCCCCATCACGACAGTGACCAAAAGGTAAGTGTGTGGTCCATAGCTGAAGCACATTTGGAACATTGTGGCAATGGGGTCTAAAGCCCCATCACCACAGTGACCAAAAGGTAAGTGTGGGGTCCATAGCTGAAGCACATTTTGAACATTGTGGCAATGGGGTCTAAAACCCCATCACCACAGTGACCAAAAGGTAAGTGTGTGGTCCATAGCTGAAGCACATTTGGAACATTGTGGCAATGGGGTCTAAAGCCCCATCACCACAGTGACCAAAAGGTAAGTGTGGGGTCCATAGCTGAAGCACATTTTGAACATTGTGGCAATGGGGTCTAAAGCCCCATCACCACAGTGACCAAAATGTAAGTGTTGTCATGGGAAAAGCTGCAAATGCCAAACTGCATGGATAATTCCTGGTCACACAACAACAAACACATCAGTGGCATAGTAGTGCATGTGTCCCATAGCAACATAGATTGGGTGAGGCAAACAGTGCAGTGCCAATGAAACATCGCTTTGGCCATGTGCAGACAAACATCACCCATGTGGGCTCACATTGTCAACATTCACGAATAACACAATGACAGAAGTGACCATCATAATGCAGACCCACATATCTGCACCAATGGACACACAAATGTAGATATCCTGGGGAGACTGTAGATGTCAGGTGAACAAATACCATTACATGGCAGCAATGGGACATACAAACCATGATCATTGTGCTGACTGATGACCTAGGAGTCCCAGGGACAGCAGGGGAAACCCACCAAACAACATACAGCCAATGGCACACTAAAGAAATGCCAATGCAGTGGTGCAAATGCACAAACACAAACAGGCAGACTCACACTGCATATCAAACACAACAGGTGATGTGGGTGTGTGCCAGTGTCCCCAGGCAACCACACAACACATGAGGAGGCCTGAATCCCTATTACACAGATGTCAATACAGTGCCACACAAAAGTAACTCATGGATCGGAATCCCCTATGTGGGCAATCAGGCATTGTTAGATGAGAGGGAGCCCAAATTACAAATGTCACACAAGCCTGCAGGAACAGCAACTAACACAGCAAGAGACAAACTCACCACAGCACTACCCCCAGGGACCCCACATTGTGGTGACACTGGCCTGCATGATAATCCCACTGTGATGACAAAGGTAGATGTCATACACACTGTGAACCACAGTCATGTGTCCTGAGCAACTAACTACCATCACACCTACACAAGCACAAATCAATCAGCACGGCCTGTCAGCCAAGGCCAACATGGAGGTAGGGGTCTAGCCGTGCAACAACTCTCATTTGCACACACTCAACACCACACACCTTGATCTCCACCAATGTGCAGCAGTGAAGCTCACATGAACTGGTGACATTGCACATGCACCCATGACAATCCCAGGGGTGTTGGGGGGAACTAAGGTGGAGATACCCATCACACATGGCCAGTCAACAAGACTTGAGAATGTCTGACACACTGCACAGTACGCTGTACATGGGCATGACGTCCAATCCACACCAACCAATGGGATCCCGGCCACAGTCACACACCAATGAAGAAGCCAAGGTCACCCACAAAGAACACACATAGACAACTCCCAACATTGCAGCTCTGACCCTGAGGAGTGGCAGCAGTCACACACACACAACGTGTCACAATCACTGAAAGCTAACACAAACTGTAAATTACATGACTTGTGTAACCAACAAGTGCCAAGGGGAATCCTGACTGTGTCTCATCTGCGTTTGCCCACAAACTCAGCCCTGACAGCAAACACACCTATTGATGACACCCTGATGGCCAGTAATGTGCCATGCACCCACATCCCAGAGAACCCAGGACGAAGATTTTGGGGGAACATAGGTCAACTCAGCAAGCATCACAAACAGGAACATCACTAGGGACCCCAGCCTGCGTAGCAAAATGGAAGTGAACACACACAGACATGCTCACACAACACACACCTTGGGCTCAGGCAATGTCACGGAATTACACACTGCCATGAGGGGACTCCACTCCTGTGTAAGGAAAGCTGTGCCATACGTTGACTCTGCAGGGCTCTATCATGTCAGCAGAACACTTGGTCACTCAGTCAGCAATTAGCACAAAATGAAGGCTCTCGTCACATCAGCCTGGTCATGGCAGTGTCACCGAAATCATCTGCACAGTTCAAATACACATGTATAGCAAGTTGCACTGATACCACAGATGAGTCCTTCCCCATTGATGCCCAAACTTGCATGTCCAGTGGAGATGGTCACACGGTCAGGGAAATAGACAAATTGAACAATGGCAAGCACATCTGATGTGCAGGGGTGTAAGCCACAGATGTGATATTGCAAAAACATGTAGGGAATCCCATTGGCAAATATGAAAAACATGACACCCTCATATTGCTGCAAAGGATGACATGGGTGCACACCGGGATAGGACACATTCACCCTGGACCACATGGAGTCCTGCACAGTAACACTTCTTTTACCTGATATCAAAAATCACCATCACTGCAGCAAGGGCATGGTTAGCATCCTCAACATCATGTACAACTGAAGCAAAACCACTAGAGATCTGAAAGGAGCTTTATTCAGCATATGTGAATAGTAAATAGGAAGTCCAGACAAAACCCAAAGGCCAATGGCCAGTCCATTACTAAAGTCCAAACAGGGTGACAGTGGCAGATGTCACCCTCTCCTTGCCTGCACTGCTACGAACCAGGGACACTCCCCTCGGAGAGGCATACGGGGGGGCAGGCCAGGCACCGCAGGGACAGGATCAGGGCTCACCAGAAGGAGGCAGGGGAGGGGTGGCTGGTGCTGGAGAGTCACTGACAACTGCAGTGGAGGTGTCTGACATGGTGTGTGCCGGCACAACTGGGGGGCATGAGTCAGATGGTGTGGGTGCCGGCACAACTCCAGTGGGCTGGCCAGATGGAGTGGACAGGTTCCCCACTGCAGTGCCCAAGTCAGACGGGGTGGTAGTGGACTCCACTGCAGTGCCCATCTCCAGGGGAGTAGAATGGGGTTCAGGTAAGGTGGGCAGGACAGAGGGGGAGGACACGGTCTCCACACCAGTGGCACAAACATGTGCAGCGGGGGTGTGGGGCTGGAAGAGCAAGTGGTAGGTGGAGAAGGCCGCATCATTTTGGGGATGGTGTATCTGTGGGTGGGGGAACCTGGGGCAGGGTGTGGTGGGGGAACCTGTGTTGTGGGGGCCTGAGGGATGGAGGAAGGAGACTGTGTGGTTGACCTGCAGGGCGGTGGCGGGGTCTTGCTCTTCCGGGCCCGGGGGACTTGCGGGTGGGGGCCTCAGTCTGTCTGCGCCTGGGGGAGGGTGTCCGGTGGCGAGGGCACTCCCTCTGTGTGGGTGGACTTCCTCTTCCCCCTGTATGCTGGATCAGCGGGATCGGAGGGGAAGAGGCCGAGGTCACAGAGGAAGAGCTGCTTTGTAGGTGGGGTTGCAGGTGAGGCAAGGGAAGGGGTCTTGGAGGGAGAGGATATTGAGGACTGCGGAGTGACTGTGGATGCCTGTGTGTGTGTCTGTTCCCCATCCCCTGTGTGTGTGGTATCAGTCCCCTGAGGATGCTTGTGTGCACGTTTTGCCCTTGTTTTGTGTGTTTCTGTGCTGCTCGTGTCTGTGTGTTTGGGTGATTGTGCAGGTGTGCATGTGCTTGGGACAGGTAGGGTGCCAGGAAGTGTGGATGGGGCAGAGGTAGGAGGGGTGATGGACTGTTGGAGGAGGGACACTGCTGCCGTCAGTGAGGAGTCCATGGACCTATTGCTCCTCTGTAGGGCAGACATGCCCGTCGAGATGCCCTCCATGAACGACACCAGCTGTGTCAACAGAGTGGTGTGTGCATGGAGGACACTGAGCATTGCTGTCTGCCCTACATGGAGCTGGCGAAGGAGGTACACAGACTCCTCACTCAGGGCAGCAGGGGACACAGGGGCAGGGGTGCGGTGCCTGGCACGAAGGAGACACGCTCCCGAACACGGGAGCCTCCACGGACCTCTGGAATGGGAGCCAATGGGAGGGCGGTGGTGGTGGTGGTGGTGGAGGCGGGGCCAGACATACTAGCTGGGGTGTGGTGGCTGCTGACAGCCGCCTCCACAAGGGAGTCATCCTCCGAGCTGCTGTGGTCCTCAGCTGAGGTGGATGGTGCTGAGGACTCCTCGGTGTGGCTCCCCTCGCCCTCCGTGCCACTGGGTCCCTCCGACCACTCATCGGCTCCTGACCCAGTCTGGCTCTGCTGCTCCTCCTGGTCCGTGGAGCTGTCCCCTCCTGTGGCGGTGGATGTATCTGCAAACAATTAGGGAAACAGACAAACATCAGTCATCTGCACTGACCGCACACACCACAGTAAGTACAGCACATTACAGAGCAAGCCCTGGCATCCTTAGTTGAACATTGCCAAAAGTGCTCACACAGATTAGGAGAAGCCAATTGTCAGTCTGATGGTCAACCATGGCACTCACACCCCTCCTGCCCTTGCACCCATCTGTCTGGTGCCTGTTGGATGGTAAGACCCCAGGGTGGACACATGCACCACGTACACAGTTGTTGGACATTGCATAGAACACAGTGAAGTATGTGAACATGCACACATCACATCTCTTGCCACTGAGTCAGTACAGGTGTCCGGATAAAGGGATGGCCAGAGTCTAATTAGAGATGCATGTGATGCATACCAGCACCAGACACCATGATGCACCCATGTCCGGATAGTCAATGCCACAATGGGGTGCATGTTGCACATGTCACTCCCCTGCAGGATCACTCTTAGGAAGTTTAATGCCATGGCACAGGCATGCCTGCAAAGTCATACATCACTGTCTCCAGTCACATGGGCATGGCAGCCAGCCAACAACAGTCTGCACTGTGTCACAATCCTAGGTAATGGGGAATGCAAGTTCTGTAGCTGACAAGTGCACATGTCCATCCCCCACAAACCACATCATCTGAACTCTTATTTGTCCACGTCATGCCAATTGGACATATGGGAGACATGAAACACAACTCTATGAACCTGAGCACCTCACAGTCTGCTGTGAATGAGAAACAGCTGCCTGGAATTCACAGTCGCATACACCTGTGTGCACAGTCAAGTGGTCAAACACCTATAAGTCACACAAGTATCATCTCTCATGGTCACATCTCAGATGGCATGCTGAGCCCTAAACGATAAACATCCCAGTAGTCCTGACAACGAAGCCACAGCACAACGACACAGAGGCAGACACCTGAGGGAACATTTCACTGATCACAACATGTCAGCTGATACACGGGAGTGGGAGTACAGAGTGTATTGTATGCCCTGGAGTAGGCATGACTGTCCTGCTCCACCTGAAAGAGGGATGAGCCCTGGACAGTAGGCAGGTGGCTAAGCATGTGTGACACACTTGATATACATACTCCTGAGGCCCAAACATTGTTCACACCCGCAGCATGGGGGTGTGCCAAATACCCCAGGGACATGTGGTGATTCAGATCAGCAAGTGGACCACATATCAAAGTTACACCCAGATTACATGTCAGAACTTAGGCATTGTGTAAGCAATTGACCCACCCATGAATCCCACCACAAAGTCACGGGAACAAATGCTGTCCCCCACCTTGAGCGAAGCAAAATGCAAGGACACAGTACCCAAGTGACACAATTTCCTGACTGTAAGGGCCACACCTGCGTATCAGATGAGGAGTGGGCATGTCACAATTGAGGGACATGGGTCCTGGACCACAAGACTGATGTACTGTGGAAGTTTAACCAGGCCAGAGGAGGGCACATAGCATGTCAGACAAAGTTCACAGTGCAGTCATGGACTCACCCCTCCTTGCTGCTGTCTGGCCTTCAGCTGCCCATCCAGGTCAGGGAAGACCACCGCCAGGATCCGGTGCATGTGGGGGTCAGGGTCCGGTGTCCGCCCCTCCTGCGAGGAGGCGACAGCTTCAGCTGGACCCTTGCGATCCTCCGGGTCCAGCCCCGAAGGTCCTGCCACCTCTTCTGGCAGTTGCGGATCCGACGCTTGTAGACCCCCACGGATCTTACTTCCCGGGCGATGGTCAGCCAAATTTCCTGCTTCTGGTGGGCATCACCCTGTGAGGATGACAAAGTGAAAATGCCATTACTACACATGCAACATATACGTGCATCGCACAGTTGGATATACATGTCTCAATCACAGGGGCATATGATGTACACAGGCAGTGCAACGATGGCTATGAACAGTTTGCCAGCAGTTACTACATGGTATCATTGTCTGGGAAGTAAAAGCTTGTTGGAATGCACTGTTACTGCACTGTACCTGTTCAGTGCATGTGACTACACACTTTGGGGGTGAGAACTACTCAGTGAGCATGCTAGCCAGTGGTGTGCACACTGTAAGTCTTGCTAGTCAGACAACATGCACAATTAGTAAGGCAGTGGACAGCACACTCACCTGCTCCCCTGGTTTCCCATACAGCTTGCTGTACTGTGGAAGGAGGCTGTCCAGCAGGGCCTGGTTCTCCTCAAGGCTGAAGGCTGGGGCTCTCTCCACAGTACGTGCCATTGCAGGAGCCAGAGGATGCAGAGACAGCAGCAGTGTTGGTGGCAGATGTCGTCCTGGAGCATGTAGTACAGGCAAGTGAGCTCTCAGGGGAGCAGCCAGCATTATATGTGTGCTGCAGAGGCAGATACTGTCCCATGTGTCCAAAGTGATAGGTCCAAGTCATTTGCATCTTCTGAATCTGGCCAATCCATGGAATTGCACCACTTATACACGCCCACAGCATCCTTCAAAAGTTAAACTTCATGACACCCATGAATTTGCAACATTGTTGTGGCTGGCCAACTGAATTCACTGCATCAGACTCTTTGAAGCTTCGAAAACGCGTCCGTTGCCATGCCAGGCCCTAGCCAATGCATGCGCAACGATCTGACCATTGCTGTACAACGCGTATTCCGGGATACAACGCGTACCCACTCACAACAGATTCAATGGCCAGTACGTGCACACCGATCGGTCCATTGCTGTACAACGCGTACCCGCTCACAACAGATTCAATGGTCAGTGCGTGCACACCGATCGGTCCATTGCTGTACAAAGCGTACCCGCACACAACAGATTCAATGGCCAGTGCGTGCACACCGATCGGTCCATTGCTGTACAACGCGTACCCGCACACAACAGATTCAATGGCCAGTGCGTGCACACCGATCGGTCCCTTGCTGTACAACGCGTATTCCCGGGAAACAACGCGTACCCGCTCACAACAGATTCAATGGCCAGTGCGTGCACACCGATCGGTCCATTGCTGTACAACGCGTATTCCGGGAAACAACGCGTACCCGCTCACAACAGATTCAATGGCCAGTGCGTGCACACCGATCGGTCCATTGCTGTACGACGCGTCCCTGTACAGGTCACTCGCATATGTCACCATGCTTGTCACTGGTGAACGTATGCCAGTGACATATACTTGCCAGGGGCACACCTACAACACCACAGCCTGTCCACACTGTATCCTAAGGCATGTAAGGCTGCATTACCTTATCTGTGTATGGGGGTCAACATGTGGTTTTTGTGGTGGCACTTGGGGGCAGCCACTCCCAGGCTGTGCACGTGTTCATGGGGACAGGATCCTTTGTGTGTTGTGCACATGACCACTGTGATGTGCAACTGTTCATTTCTGAGCATGTGGCATGGTCACATTTCCAGGTTGTGTATGTGTATGTCATGTCACATACCCCCAGAGTCCCATGTGGGAAGGTATGTACGTCACAGGGTGACCCATTGCCACAATAGTGATGGCCCTCCACAGTCTGTGTGCATGTTGTGTTTCCGATGTCTCTGATTCCATGTGCACAATGGGAGACAGTCTCCATATCCACGTTGTTTGGGCATGGACTTTGATGTGTGTGTGTGTGTCACAGACGTCCATGTCTGTCCTGCGGAGGCAACAGGGGCCACTACCTGTGGGAGTCATGTTAGTTTTGCTGACGTGTACATGATACGCCATGTCATGCCAGTGTCCATGTGGCAAGACAGGGTCCCTGGGAATCTACCTGTCAATGAGCTGTGATGCCTGTGGCGCATCTGTCCAGACATGTCACTGTGGTGTGTGTTTGGAACGTGACAGCAGTAAATGGGTACTGTGACACAGCCTAATGGTTTCCCATAGCACAACCTGGAACCTGTTGTCAACACATGTTGAACTGAGATGTTAGATGATGTCCATGTAGGTGCCACATATGTCCATACAGAACGGCACACACATCAAGTACTTGTGTCTCGTAATGATGTATCATGTGATATTGAGTATGGTCAATGCCACATATGTGGGGTGACTGACAATCTTTCTTTCTTCACCTATGCACTGCAGGGCACCAGCTGTCCATAGACCATTCCCTGACCTTGCAACGATGGTGGAACGTGACAGCATCCGACGGTACCGCTTCACCAGGCAGCTGATTGATGATTTGGCCGTGCGCTTGGCCCCACATTTGCAACCTGGCCGGCCGTACCCTACAGCGCTGACCCCCAAGGTGAAGGTGATGGCAGCCCTACACTTCTTTGCCACCGGTACCTTTCAACACACTGTGGCGTCTGCTGGTGGGATGTCACAGACTATGTTCAGCCGTGTGCTACGCGATGTTTTGGAGGCAATGTTGAGATGCCTGAACCAGTACATCTATTTCCCTAAACGTCAACAACTCACTGACGTCAAGAGTGACTTCTATGCCCTGGGGAGGATGCCACATGTCATTGGCTCCATTGATGGGACACATGTGGCTTTGGTACCACCACAGGCACATGAGCAGGCATACAGGAACAGGAAACATTACCATTCTATCAATGCTCTGGTGGTATGTCTTGCAGATATGAGCATCTCACATGTGTGTGCCCATTTCCCTGGTTCGGCACACGATGCCTACGTGATGAGGAGTAGTCGCATCCTGAGGATGATGTCACAGATGCAGAACCAGCATGCCTGGCTTGTCGGTGTGTACTGACTTTGTACCATTGTGTGTGTTCTGCTATGTTGTATTCCGCCCTCTTTTCCAACTCAGCTAATGTGCAATTGTCTGTCTGTAGGTGACTCCGGATACCCCAACATGCCGTGGTTGCTGACACCCCTCAGGAACCCTGTGACACCAGCCCAGATGCACTACAATGAGGCACATGGTCGGACCAGGAGAGTGATCGAGCGGACATTTGGTCTCCTGAAGAGCCGCTTCCGCTGCCTGGACAAGACAGGAGGGGCCCTCCCATATGCCCCAGCAAAGGTGTGCAAGATTGTCATCGTCTGCTGCATGCTACACAACCTGGCAGTGCGGAAGGAGTTGCCTCTCATCCTGGATGACGATGACCAACATCCGCCACCTGTGGAGGATCCTGGCCTGGGCCACGATGCCAGTGATGATGATGATGATGATGGTGATGTCCGCACACAGCTCATCACCAACTTCTTCAGCTGAATGTGAGTATCCAGAGAGTTGTCATGCCAATGATGTGAGTTTGCGTGATATGTGTTGGTGGTGCTCTGGTGCTGTTTGAGTGTGGCCATGTGCTACTTGACTGGAAGCGTGCAGCGATGTGTCCTTACAGGTAGTCTGTACTCCCCAACAGTGTTGAAATGCTAACTTGGTTTTCTGTGAGTATCTTGTGACATGTATTGGCCATGTGTATTGCAGTTCTGTCCTGTTCTTCGAAGCTTTTGACTGTGTGTCATGTCTGTCCTTCACAGGGTACTTTCAGAGTTGTTTGGTGAACTGTGATCCCCCGACACCATGATTCAACTTCCAGGGTGGAAGCAGTCGTTTCCCTACAGGTGATGTGCCACACACCCCTGGACTTTCTTTCTTCTACACTTGTTGACTGTGTGTCCCCTGCCACGTAGGATTACCTTGCATCTGTAGTGGAAACAACATGTTGCAAATGTGTAATAAACTTGTGCTTCACTTTGGGATGTGCGTTGTCTGTGGTCACACATCTGACTGACATGTGCTTACTGCACCTGTGGGCTAGTTAACACAGACTGTGAATAGGTGTGGTGTCTGTGCATTGCACTGTATTTCCTGGCAACATCAGTGTAGGCGATGAGTCTGATGGCCCTGGTGTGTATGTGTTGTGTAGCCCTAGTGGTGTGTCTCCCTCATATGTGTCACGTCTCCATGACTCACATGACGGTGTTGAACTTGCTGTAGCAGTTAGCATGCACAGTGTCATTTAGCAGATCACCATCTCCATGACAGAAACCATGTTGGAATCACAACAGAGGCAAGTATGGTGTATTGGTGAGTTTATTTCCATACATGTGTGAGGATAGTGCACAGGATGGTGGGTGCTGTACATTGGGATTGTAATCCAAAGTTCCCAGATGAGTTGGAAGTCTTGGTAGCAGAAATGTCCTGAGTAAAGTCCACGGTCATCTGATACATTGGGCCAACTTAAGCTCCCCATGTCATGTGGGAGAGTTGGGTTGCATTCGACAGGGTGAACAGTTTGCACACAAAGGAGATTTTCCAGAACAGGTGTTGGGTTCCTGGGGGATGTACATGGCCATCAACCTCTCAGTTTTCCTTCCTCGGACGACCCCTCTTCTTTCGGGGGGACCCTCACGTGCAGGCTGCTGCGGTGCAGAGGACTCTCCGCCAGAGTCATCCTCCCTCCCTGTGGCAGTTGCAGTTGTTGCAGCACCAGATGTTGTGGGCACACAGGGAGGTGTGGCCATGTTGGTGCTAATCTGGCGGAGGCATGTCAATATGTCCCTATGCACCGCTGTCAGTTCTTCCAATGTGTCCCACTTGGACTCCATGCCAGACATGTGTGTCTCCACACAGGACATGTGTGTCTCCACACAGGACATGTGTGAGTCCAAGCGGGCATGATGGGCAGCCTGCTGCTGTTGAATGTCCTTGAGGATCCCCACTACCTGGCTGACCTCTCCGGTGCTATTCTGGTACGCATCAGCAATGCGTGCCAGTTGTGGGTCATCATGCAGTCCAAACCCCTCTGCAAACAGCGACCTATGTCTCCCACCCCTCCCACCACCCCATGCGACACGTGCCGGACCTGCGTTGGCACGCACAGGTGACCGTAGGCCCACTTGGGGGTTGTTACTGGGGTCGTTGTCCGTTGCTCCACGTTGGGCCGGGGTCCCTGTGCTGTTGTCATCGGCGGTCCTTGGTCTGTCCGTGTTGGCAGGGGTGGTCTGTGTGTTGGCAGTTGTTGGAGGGGTGGGTGCAGGGGGTGCAGATGTTGGTCCTGCTGGTGCTGCATGATGACTCACACCAGAGGGGCCAGGTAGGTCTTCGCCATCCGAGGAGGGCAGAGGCTGTTCCACACCAGTGAGCTCAGTGTCCCCCGGAGCCTGGGACAGGGACTCCTCGTCGTCTGCTGCTGTGTCCCCATCATCACCTGTTTTTGGAAGAGACACACAATGTATGGTATGTTTCTACAGGCATCAATGGTTCACACACCTGACAGTTGTGACTGTACCTCTGGATGCGGCCCTGTACATTGCATTGTCCTCAGTTGTCACAGTCAGAGGTTGATATTGGGGTAGCACATTGTCCTGCCAACCTGAAGCTTTTCAATGTGAATGTTGAGGTGTGTGCATGGCCAGCATTGGTGGTATTTGGTGGACATACGGCCCTCATTCTCCCCCAGCCCAGTTATCCCACCATGAAGCATGCCACCCTTGCAGTGTGTGCAGGTTGACTCTCAGGATGTCAGTCAGTGGTGTCCTGCTGTTGGTTGTTGCACAGTTCCCAGCAGGGCCTTGTGCTCCCCACAACAGAGCACCATTGTCAGACATCTTTGAAGTGGCTTTTCACTCCCTGTGAGGTGTGCATGCTTCAGTGTGAGCTTGCTGGGCCATGTGGGTAGGGGATGTTGAGCTGTGACTATCACTCCCATCATGCTATTGCCTACACCCCCCTTCCCAGCATGCCCATACTTCCTTCCTTTTGAGTCGACTTCACTGTGTGTGAGTGTGACTGCAATGGCAAGATGGCTGTCAGTGGTGTCCTGTTGTTTGTTGGTGCCCAGTTCCCAGCAGGGCCTTGTGCTCCCCACAACAGAGCACCATTGTCAGACATCTTTGAAGTGGCTTTTCACTCCCTGTGAGGTGTGCATGCTTCAGTGTGAGCTTGCTGGGCCATGTGGGTGGGGGATGTTGAGCTGTGACTACCACTCCCATCATGCTATTGCCTACACCCCCCTTCCCAGCATGCCCATACTTCCTTCCTTTTGACTCTGCTTCCCTGTGGGGTAGTGTGCCTGTGCTGACAGGATGGCTGACAGTGTTGTCCTGGCGTTTGTTTGGCTACAAGTCCCAAGAGTGTCCCTGTGCTTCACACCGCATAACCAAGGGTGGTGGTTCTTTGTGGGATATTTAATTGGAGTGTGAGGCATTGCATTCTCCCAGGTGAGTTGTGTGGAGTTTGTGTTAAGGGGGTGTGTAAGGAAAGCTGCTTGTAACTATGGTCAGAGCTGTCAGTCCTCCTTCCCACCCAGCCAGATATCCCACCATGGAACGTGCTTCCATTGCAGGGAGTGCAAGTTGGCTTTCAGGATGTCAGGCAGTGGTGTCCTGCTGTTGGTTGGTGCCCAGTTCCCAGCAGGGGCTTGTGCTCCCCACAGCAGTACCCAGTGACAGCCATCTTGTCAGTTGTTTTCCACTCCCTGTGATGTGAGCATGGTTCAGAGTGGTGTTGATGGGCCAATTGTGAGGGTGAGCAATATCTGTGACTACAACTCCCATCATGCTATTGCCTACACCCCCTTCCCAGCATGCCCATACTTCCTTCCTTTTGAGTCGACTTCACTGTGTGTGAGTGTGACAGCAATGGCAAGATGGCTGACAGTGGTGTCCTGCTGTTGGTTGGTGCCCAGTTCCCAGCAGGGGCTTGTGCTCCCCACAGCAGTACCCAGTATCAGCCATCTTGTCAGTTGTTTTCCACTCCCTGTGATGTGGGCATGGTTCAGAGTGGTGTTGATGGGCCAATTGTGAGGGTGAGCAATATCTGTGACTACAACTCCCATCATGCTATTGCCTACACCCCCTTCCCAGCATGCCCATACTTCCTTCCTTTTGACTCTGCTTCCCTGTGGGGTAGTGTGCCTGTGCTGACAGGATGGCTGACAGTGTTGTCCTGGCGTTTGTTTGGCTACAAGTCCCAAGAGTGTCCCTGTGCTTCACACAGCATAACCCAGGGTGGTGGTTCTTTGTGGGATATTTAATTGGAGTGTGAGGCATTGCATTCTCCCAGGTGAGTTGTGTAGAGTCTGTGTTAAGGGGGTGTGTAAGGAAAGCTGCTTGTAACTATGGTCAGAGCTGTCAGTCCTCCTTCCCACCCAGCCAGATATCCCACCATGGAACGTGCTTCCATTGCAGGGAGTGCAAGTTGGCTTTCAGGATGTCAGGCAGTGGTGTACTGCTGTTGGTTGGTGCACAGTTCCCAGCAGGGGCTTGTGCTCCCCACAGCAGTACCCAGTATCAGCCATCTTGTCAGTTGTTTTCCACTCCCTGTGATGTGGGCATGGTTCAGAGTGGTGTTGATGGGCCAATTGTGAGGGTGAGCAATATCTGTGACTACAACTCCCATCATGCTATTGCCTACACCCCCTTCCCAGCATGCCCATACTTCCTTCCTTTTGACTCTGCTTCCCTGTGGGGTAGTGTGCCTGTGCTGACAGGATGGCTGACAGTGTTGTCCTGGCGTTTGTTTGGCTACAAGTCCCAAGAGTGTCCCTGTGCTTCACACAGCATAACCCAGGGTGGTGGTTCTTTGTGGGATATTTAATTGGAGTGTGAGGCATTGCATTCTCCCAGGTGAGTTGTGTAGAGTCTGTGTTAAGGGGGTGTGTAAGGAAAGCTGCTTGTAACTATGGTCAGAGCTGTCAGTCCTCCTTCCCACCCAGCCAGATATCCCACCATGGAACGTGCTTCCATTGCAGGGAGTGCAAGTTGGCTTTCAGGATGTCAGGCAGTGGTGTACTGCTGTTGGTTGGTGCACAGTTCCCAGCAGGGGCTTGTGCTCCCCACAGCAGTACCCAGTGTCAGCCATTTTGTCAGTTTTCTTCCTCTCCCTGTGATGTGAGCATGGTTCAGAGTGGTGTTGATGGGCCAATTGTGAGGGTGAGCAATATCTGTGACTACAACTCCCATCATGCTATTGCCTACACCCCCCTTCCCAGCATGCCCATTCTTCCTTCCTTTTGAGTGGACTTCAATGTGTGTGAGTGTGACAGCAATGGCAAGATGGCTGACAGTGGTGTCCTGCTGTTGGTTGGTGCACAGTTCCCAGCAGGGGCTTGTGCTCCCCACAGCAGTACCCAGTGTCAGCCATCTTGTCAGTTGTTTTCCACTCCCTGTGATGTGAGCATGGTTGAGAGTGGTGTTGCTGGGCCAATTGTGAGGGTGAGCAATATCTGTGACTACAACTCCCATCATGCTATTGGCTACACTGACTTCACCAGCATACACATAATTCCTTCCTTTCAGTGAGCTTCCCTGTGAGGTGGTGTTCTAGTGGTGGCAATATGTCTAACTGTGTTTGTTGGTTATATTTGTGCCACTGCCTTGCTGTATTTGTAGTTAGGTTTGTACATATCATGACACAGTTACATATCACTATGAGATGGCATGTATTGTGTTTATCTGACTGACAGACACATCTTGGGGTGATTATCTTTTGGTTGCTGTGGATTTGCTAAGGGTGCATGGTTTGACTATCCCCTTGACAGTGATGTGTGTGTATTGTCACACAATATTGGGTATATTAGTTGTGTACTCACCAGGCTCTGGGATGTTTGATAGTCCATATACGCTCACTGGTGGTAGGATGGTCCGCACCTTCTCCTCCCAGGGCCTGAGGTATAGTGGTTTGGCAGGAGGGCCACTGCCAGTGCGCTGACTCAAGATGTAATCCTTCTTTAGTAGGTCCCTGACCCTCCTGCGCATATCATACCACCTGTTCTGGATGTCTTCCTTTGTGCGCAAACATGGTGGTTGTGCGTTGACCCTGTCGACGATCCTCTCCCACATCTTGGTTTTCTGCGACATGGGGGTCTGTTGGACCAATGTACCGAACAACTGGGGCTCTACCCTGAGGATCTCATCTACCATGACTTCCAATTCACTGTCTAGGAACTTTGGATTCTTGTTTGGGGGCATGGTGATGGGTGGTGGTGGTGATTGGTGTGGGTGTGCAAGTGAGGGTGTGTGGGTGTAGGTTTAGCTGGGTGTATGTGAGGGTGCTATTTGTTGAGGTGCTAATGGTGTGTGGCTTGTGTGATGGATGAGCTGTGAGTGTGTCTGTGGTTGCTGTCTGATGGTGTTCTGTGCTGGCAGGTCAGTTGAATTTGCAAAGGATCATGGTAGGGATTTGTGGCCTTTATATGGGTGGAGTTGGGGGTGTGTCCTTGTTCCATGTTTTTTTCCCCTGTATTTATTGACTTTGTCATTGCTTGTTTGGCCCTTTTTTTTTTGTATTTTTCCCTTTGCATTTTTTGTGCATGTAGGAGACGTTCTTCTGAACGAGTGGGACGCTGCAGTTGTCTCGTGCGAGCTTCTCCGAGTCGTTCACGCTGTGTTTCTGCTAGGTTTATTGTGCGGCGTACGCGTCGTTCTCCGAGTATTGGCTTCCTTCTGCTGGCTTTTGTATGCGTGTCGGTCATACGGCTTGAGCTCCGTGAGACTCGGTCTGGTTTTCCACGCATTACATCGTACTGCGCGGGTCGGAGTTCGCGGGTACGTTTCGTTCGGGTTCATTCCTGGTGCGTGTCGGTCGGTTCGATTCGCGTGGTTTTCCGGCCGGATAGCTTGTTTCCGTGCGGTTCGGTCGTTCGGCTTGTGTTCCGTACGAGTCGGTCGTGATTCACATGCATTTCATCGTACTACCCAGGTCGTGCGACGCCGGTACGTGTCGGTCGGATTACATTTCCGTACCGAGTCGGTCGGTACGTTTTCCGTCCCGAATCGGAATCGGCCCCTTAGTATACTGGAAAATCTCATTTGGGCGGGCAGGGGCGGACCAACTCTGCTCATGCTCCCCATTGATTGACAAACTAAACTCTCTGGGTGAAATACTATGGAAACACATGGATAGTGTTAAGAACAAGGTCTGCTGCCCAGGAACAAACACAAACGTACCGGCTTCGAACAGATTTGCCCCAGTCAAACCCACTGACACCAACTGCAGTCCTTCTCCAGTCAAGGCAACATCGGCTCTCCCGAAAACTCATCCACCCATCAAACAGCCCACTCACACCCCTTACTCCACAGCGGACACGTTCTCCCCTAGTCTGCTCGAAGAGAGCGAACAAGCCCAACTACGCAAATCTTTAATACCACCAGCCTCCTTAAAAAACTCTAACCTCTCGAGAAGGGAGAAAAAGAAACTGAAAAAACAATCTAAAAAACAGCACCTTGCAAAAAAGGAGATCTGTGACCGCAGGGGCAGCTCTCACCCCTCAGGTGCACCAACTACAGGGGACCATTAAGCTCTTTCCAATTTTCAAGTTAGCATCTAAGTCAAGCATGGAGAACGTGGAAGACACATGCACACAGAGCAGTTCACAAGAAACACCAAGAAACCCCACCCCTCTAGATATAGCGCTGGCAGGACCACCAAAAGAAGAAGCAGCCTCTAGCTCCACAAACTGTCTTAAAAAAAAACTAAAAATGGCTACCCAAGGGCCTAACGTGGCACAGGCACCAATGGTCTGTATTCACATATCTAGGATCATCCTAATGCCCACACCCACCGCAAAGCCTTCTAAGGAAAACAAGGAGACCCTGGTAGATACTTGTGCGCTAAGCAGCGCACCAGAAACAATGGGAAATTACGCCCCCTCAGACACAATTCTGGCGGGACCACATACAGAGGTCACACTCACAGGCTCAATCTATGAATCAAATAAACTTACAGCAGCAACACATGGGACAAACAGGGCTCAGCCATCAAAGCCCAGTGTGCAGAGGCCCAGGGCTTCCACACCCACATCTGCCCCTAGGATACAAACGGCGGAGACAAGTACCAACACAACCCCGACCTAACCAACAGGTCACCCTTCACTAAAGACGCTCTTGTTCTTGCAAGCAGCAGCCAAAACACTATTTTAGCCCCTAGCCACTTTGCCCAGCAATTTGGAACAGGGGAGCATACAGTATGGCTCAAAAGATAACCTGCAATGGTTCCAACTAATCAGCAGGCCCACCCCACTCCCGGCGACAGCAGCGATCACGACAACCAGCTATAAACATCATCGGGACCAACTGCCCAATGGATGGAAGCAGAACGGCTTCACAAGCAACCCTTCACTTGACCACATCAGCCGCCCTCAAGGTGAACTTAGGTCCCCATCCTTCCTACCTTTATGTGCACCGGAGCCTCAACCCACCAGACTGGGGAAATCCACACATGCAGGCACCATGGAACAGCTCGAAATGGCATTCATCCCACACCATACTCCCAAGGGCTCTCATGACATACTAAATAGAGGTAATCTATGACACCAACTCCAACACATCCCAACACTGAAGGACCTGACCTTGTCTGACCTAACATCTGTAAATTTCGCTCAAATCGCAGAAAAAGGAACCTCAGATGCCACTATAACCACATGGCTGAGAGAGAGCCTCAGAGACACTATTTTGAGCAAATCAAGGATCTTTGAGTAATGGGCCATTGAGCTGTTAAAGGTACATCCAGCGAAATATCTACACATGCTACTGCTGCAGGAGCCCCCAAGGCCGTACAGAAGCATCCTGAGAGGCGCGTTGGGTGCTACCCAGGACTGGTTTCCAGGTGCGTCAAAAGCTGCGAATTCCCTAGAAGTATCATACACCCATAACCAAAGAAAGGGAAGACACATGACAAGAAGCAACAACCACGACAGGTGGAGCCAGCTGGGTAACTTCCACTTTGGCAGCCAAGAGAATTACTCCTAGCTACCACCTCCCAGGCCGCCTACAATCTCAGAAACCCCAGACGTAGCCTACGTTTACAATCACATTGTGGAACGTGGCGGGCCTCAAGTCAACTTTGACAAGCAAGTCTGCGCTTGCATACCTGCACAGAAGCGACATTCTCTGTCTACAGGAGATGTGGGCACTCACCCCAACAGTACAACACAGCTTCTATGAGCTTTTTAAACCAGCAAAACACACCAACTTACTCAGCCAGCCATCTGGAGGTCTCTTAATCTTTGTAAAGCCCACCGGCAAGATTAACGACATGTTATATTATGTTAGCTGCATTTGATTTGGAGCAAACGAGTCATCCCCGTTGGAATATCTCGGCGCTAGACTAGGTACAGACAAGCAGCAACAACTGAGCTGGACCGATTGACTAGAATAGCCATGTTTTTAAAAGCTTTTTGAACTTTGTGCCCCTCAACCACCAAATTCTCTGGCCTTGAAAGCTGCAACAGTCTCAGGAATAACAATCTGTCACAAAAAACTACCCTGCTCTTGATAAATTGCTATCATAACGCGCCCAAAGCACTAAAACTGTCTGCAACTGACGAACTTTATGACTGCTTAGAGGCCCTCCTTCTGGACTTCCCCTCACACAAAGTTCTGCTTGCAGAGGACTTCAATATCAGGGACCTGGAGAGTGCCAGCAAGACTGACTGCAAAGCCGAAGAACAGGCAAAAATGAACGACCTCCTGAGTATCTATAAACCTATCTCTGCTGAACAGGCATCCAAGGCTCAAGCATCCCACCACCAGTTTCCTTTCGCCTTTAAAGGAATTTTAACAAGTGACTATATCTTCCTGTCGGAATCCTTAGCGAGTTGTCTCATTAATTTGGAGATCCCCAACAGGTCTGAAAGTGATCACAACCCCCTGACCCTAATTGTTAATATAAGAGCTCCCATGGCAGCCAATTGGCGGGCAGTGGGCTATTCTATGCACACCGAAGCAACAAAACTAGTCAGGAGAATCAAATGGAGGGCGACAGACACCTCAATGGTGGTTAAGTGGCTCAGCAAGGTGACTATGGATCCGAATACCACCTCAAGAAACATGCACCACAAAGTGGAGAAGATAGACCAAGGAGTTCATGGACTTCCTACTAGCAACTGGGGGCTGCAAGCGAAATTCAAGGGCAAAAGGGAAGGAGCAGCTCAATCTGCAGTAAAACAAGGCCATTGTCACAGCACGGATAGCACTAAGAACAACTCAACCACACTCCTAAAACTGCAATGAACATTGTCAAATTGCACAAAGAACACAAAAAAAGTGACGTTCGAAGCAAAAGAAAGCCTCAGAAGAAAGGGAATGGCTAAGGATATATCAAATGCTCCAGGAAACAAGCCTAGCCCACTTTTTGAATTACATGAACAAATTAAAGTCCCCAAATTTAACCAGGGAAAACGGTGTCCCGGAAAGATCCTGAGAGCGTCATGTAATAGCGCTATACTCCAGCCAGCCAGCCGCACCAGATCACGCTGATAAATAGGGGTATGTAGAGCAGTCCACAGGGAACCAGCAGAATCTAACCACTCCAGCCCAGTTCTGCAAACTTATTAAGGAAATGAAAAATGATGGGGTGCCAGGACCCAATGGCCTTCTGGCTGGAATTTTCAAATGTGCCACGGAGGACTGGGCAGAGGTGCTAACCCCCCTCTTCAGCCAAGCTTTCCAATCCGCCTAAGTTCCAGACACATGGAGGGGTGCCATCTTGTGCCCTATGTTCAAGAAAGGGGACTCGACAAACCCAACTAATTACCGTTTGATAGCCCTACTAGACCTAGAGGCTTGATCACTACATAAACAGCTAGAGGCCTGGGTCATGGACATTGATGCTCTCCCATTGTTTCAAACAGGGTTTCGAGCAGCAGCATGAAAGACAGGCAACATCACCACACTCGCTGTCCTGAGCCATCAAGCAGCCCAAAAAAAACAGCTGCCACTCCTCTTCTGTTTCATCGACTACAGCACCTTCGACAAGGTAGATTGTCCCAAGCTATGGAGGAAACTAAACACGTGGGGCGTTCCCTCTAAACTACTTGAGGCTATTATCTCTCTGTACTCCCACACATGGGTCTCAGTGAGAACCGGGCTACACATGTCACCTCCAAAATCACCACCCAAGGCGGCCTGAAGCATGGCTGCGTCCTTAAATCCCTTCTCTTCAATTTATACACAGCAGACTTGGGCAAAGCCCTGGAGAACAGCTGTCTGGCACCCCTATGCCTAGGCCATTCAAACCTACACATCCTGCTATATGCAGATGACATCGGTGTAATGGACCACACCAAAGTTGGCATATAGGGAGAATTGAGCAGTCTTCACACATACAACGAAGAAAACTATCTCATGATCAATCAAGACAAGACAAAAGTCCTCGTTTTTGGCCACCACAAAAGCAAGAAATTTCTAACATGGTGCATGGGGGCCACGACTATTAAAACAGCAATGAAATATAACTACTTGGGGGTTTGGTTTACAGAGACCTCCAAACCCACTGCCCTCATAGCCTCCTTGAAAAAGAAAAGCAGCCATCATGTACAGTCTCATCTGCCTTAACAAGAAATTAAAAGGTGCCTCTTCCGCACCAATTCTCAAGGTCATGAAGGCTACTCTCCTCCCTGCACTACACTACGGACACTAGGCTTTTCCCGGGGCCTTTGCCCTCAGTATGGAGCATGCCCAGTGTTCAGGCTACAAGAAAGTATTCCAATTGCCCAGACACCTTTGCGGGTCCAGACTCTGCCAGGAATTTGGCCTATCAAGTCAAATGCTAACCTGCGAGTCTGACACTTGGAAATATTACATAGGTATGCTGAAAGCGCCTGGCAACGGGAGACGTCCATTACAACGCAGGCATTACATCGTAATGCCTTTACAACACATCTATTACAACGCAGACACCATTACGTCGCATGCCATTACAATGCACATACCATTACAACGCATGGCATTACAACGCATGCTATTTCAACGCATGCCATTACAACGCATTGGTAAGTATAGTATGGTAAGTATTTGTTAGGTTGTGGTAGTTTATTTTAATACTCAAGTATTTAAATTAATACTAGAGTATATATTAAAAAAATTAAGAAATACATTATTTAGTAAAATTAATATTATAAGGGAGATTTATATTATATAAATATTAAATTTAAAAAAGGGTTGTGGTAATTTATTTTAATACTCATGTATTAAAATTAATACTAGAGTATATATTTAAAAAATATTAGAATTAAAGGTTTGTGATAAATTAATATTTAAAGTGAGATTTGTATTATATAAATATTAAAAAATATAAAAAAAGGTTGTGGTAATTTATTTTATTACTCAGGAATTAAAATTAACACTAGAGTGTATATTAAAATAATATTAGAATTAAATGATTGTGATAATAGTGATAATAAAAGGGAGATTTATATTATATAAAAAATAAATAATTTTAAAAAAGGTTGTGGTAATTTATTTTGATACTCAGGTATTAAAATTAATACTAGAGTAAATATTTAAAAAATATTAGAATTAAAGGTTTGTGATAAATTAATATTTAAAGGGAAATTTGTATTATATAAATATTACAAAATATAAAAAAAGGTTGTGGTAATTTAATTTATTACTCAAGAATTAAAATTAATACTAGAGTGTATATTAAAATAATATTAGAATTAAATTATTGTGATAATAGTGATATTAAAAGGGAGATGTATATTATATACAAATTAAATAATTTAAAAAAGGTTGTGGTAATTTATTTTAATACTCGGGTATTAAAATTAATACTGGAGTATATATTTAAAAAAAATGTTTGTGATAGTAGTGTTAAAGGGGAAAAAAATTAATTGTATTACAAAAAGTAATATTAATTGGTAAAAATAATTAAGTTATTGTTTAGACTCAGATTAATTGTAAGTAATTATAAAAAAATGTTAGAAAAAATTTAAAATAATTAGGGAAATTATTTATACATGGGTTACTAATTAATATTCAGATTTATAATAAAAAGAGTAATTTTAATGTTAAATAGGTATAGAAATATTATAGAGGTAAAACAAATTTTTTTTTTTTAAATTAAGAAACAGAAATAATTGTGTACAAAAGTTTAACATAATGTAAACAGTATAATAATTTAAAAAAATTCAAATGAAGAATAAAAAAAAAGACAGGTAAATTATTATTAAAAGATTTTTATTAACATTTATATAAATATTATGCATTCATACTAAAATATACAAAAATATTGAAAAAATAGTTTATTATTATTAATATTTATCAAAAATAAACATAGATATTTTTATGTACATTAACATTATTTTAAAAACAAAAATCAAAATTTCCCCATGGTTTTCCATTGAAGTCAATGGGAGAAAATGTCCTTTTTTCATTTTTACAGAAAGACAAGATGTTGAAGCGTAAACGTAGCTTTCGTCATTACGAGGATCGTCGAGCTACGGATCAGATGCAAGGGAGAGCTCCGTCAAGGTAAGACAATTTATAATTATTAAAATATATAGATTAGTCGTAATGTTTATTGTAAGGAGAGAGGAGGGAAGTAGATGGATGTAGTATATGGGGCCGATTCTGATGCGGGTTGGAAAAGCTTCCCGACCGAATCGGTTGGGAAATGGTGTCCGACCCACTCGGATCGGGAAAGTCCGACCGGCGGAGTAGGATGCATCCGGATGCTTCCAGATACGATTTGGTTGAACTCCCATTGACTTCAATGGGAACATTTGTTCCTAACCGCATCAGAATTGGGCCCTCGGTCAGGAAGACACGTTCCCGATCCGATTTGGAAGGAGCAAATGCCGTTAGGAGGCCTTCCTAACTGCATCAGAATCAGGCCCTCGGTCGGGAAGCTTTTCCAACCCGCATCAGAATCGGGCCCTATGTGTTTTTGGTACTTTTATTGTGTGTTAATCAACTAATTCACTGCATAACAGGTTGCAGTAGTAGGCCCACGTCGGGTCTCATTCTTTCGTAACACTTTTTGTTTAATAAAGTTTATAAAAAGATACACATTAAAAACTTTAATAAACAAAAGTGATTCGAAAGGTATCTTTTTTCTTTTTGCGACGGGTTTATTTTATGAAAAAAGCTTTTAGGGTCGTCACGGTTAGTTGTATTTTTTATATGTTTAAAAAAAAGATCTTTTTTTGGGAAAATGGAAGATCGGATATTTTGACATCCATTGCTTATTGGTTTTTGGATTTTGGAAGTTCGACTTTGATTATTTCGAGATGGAATTTCGGCGAAGGATTTTGGAACGTGGAATCAATCAATCAATCAATCAATCATGTCACTTATAAAGCGCACTACATACCCGCGAGGGTCTCAAGGCGCTGGGGGAAGAGGGGGGTGGTGCTGCTACTGATCGAAGAGCCAGGTCTTGAGGAGTCTTCTGAAGGCCAGTAGGTCTTGGGTCTGTCGGAGGTTGGTGGGGAGGGTGTTCCAGGTCTTGGCGGCGAGGTGGGAGAAGGATCTGCCACCGGCGGTCGTTTTCCGGATGCGGGGGACTGGGGCGAGGGCGAGGCTGGTCGAGCGGAGCTGGCGGGTGGGGGTGTAGAAGCTGAGTCGTCTGTTGAGGTAGGCTGGTCCGGAGTTGTGGAGTGCTTTGTGTGCGTGGGTGAGGAGCTTGAAGGTTATCCTCTTGTTGACAGGGAGCCAGTGCAGGTCTCTCAGGTGGGGTGTGATGTGGCTGCGTCGGGGGATGTCGAGGATAAGACGTGCAGAGGCGTTCTGGATGCGTTTCAGCCGTCTCAGGAGCTTAGCCGTCGTTCCTGCATAGAGGGCGTTTCCGTAGTCCAGCCTGCTGGTGACGAGGGCCTGGGTGACTGTTTTTCTTGTTTCGGTGGGGATCCACTTGAAGATCCTGCGGAGCATTCGGAGGATGTTGAAGCAGGATGAGGAAACGGCGTTGACCTGCTTAGTCATGGAGAGGGTGGGGTCGAGGATGACCCCTAGGTTGCGTACGTGGTCGGTGGGTGGCGGGGCTGTTCCCAGTGATGTTGGCCACCAGGAGTCGTCCCAGGCTGAAGGGTTGGAACCAAGGATGAGGACCTCCGTCTTGTCCGAGTTCAGCTTCAGGCGGCTGGTCCTCATCCATTCGGCGACGGCCTTCATTCCTTCGTGGAGGTGGGCTTTGGCGGTGTGAGGGTCTTTGGTGAGGGAGAGGATCAGCTGGGTATCGTCGGCGTAGGAGATGATGTTGAGGTTGTGCTGTCGGGCGACGTGGGCGAGGGGTGCCATGTAGATGTTGAACAGCGTTGGGCTGAGGGAGGAGCCTTGGGGTACGCCGCAGATGATCTTGGTGGCCTTGGATCGGAAGGGGGCGAGGCGGACGCTTTGTGTTCTGCCAGAAAGGAAGGATGTGGTCCAGTCCAGGGCCTTCTCTTGGATCCCGGCGTCGTGAAGGCGTGTTCGTAGTGTGTGGTGGCAGACCGTGTCGAAGGCGGCTGATAGGTCCAGGAGGATGAGGGCTGCTGTTTCTCCGTTGTCTCAGCAGGGTCCTGATGTCATCGGTGGCGGCGATGAGGGCGGTTTCGGTGCTGTGGTTGCTGCGGAAGCCGGACTGGGAAGGGTCCAGGATGTTGTTCTCCTCGAGGTAGCGGGTCAGTTGTTTGTTGACGATTTTCTCGGTGACCTTCGCGGGGAACGGGAGCAGAGAGATGGGTCGGAAGTTCTTGAGGTCCTTGGGGTCTGCCTTGGGTTTCTTGAGTAAGGCGGTGATCTCGGCGTGCTTCCAGCTTTCCGGGAAGGTTGCTGTCTCGAAGGAGATGTTGATTATTTTCCGGAGATGGGGCGCGATGGCTGTACTGGCTTTGTTGAAGATGTGGTGAGGGCACGGGTCTAGCGGTGAACCGGAGTGGATGGTGTTCATGATCTCGCTGGTGTCCTCGTCGTTGATGTTGGTCCAGGAGAGCAGGCGGTTGGTGGTTGTAGGGGCAGTGGTCTCGGTGGTTGCCGGGGCGGTCGTGGTGTTGAAGCTGTCGTGGATGTCGGCGATTTTGCGGTGGAAGGAGGTGGCCAGTGAGTCGCACAGGTCTTGCGACGGCTGGATGTCGTTGGTGTTGGAGCTGGGGTTGGAGAGTTCCTTCACGATGTTGAAGAGCTCTTTGCTGTTGTGTGCGTTGTTGTCTAGGCGGTCTTTGAGTGAGGCCCTTT
This sequence comes from Calotriton arnoldi, assembly GCA_963921515.1. Lineage (NCBI taxonomy): Eukaryota > Metazoa > Chordata > Amphibia > Caudata > Salamandridae > Calotriton > Calotriton arnoldi. Next base: position 4,064,461 of record CAWUFW010000025.1, on the reverse strand, counting down.
TGGCGGATCTGATGAGGTGATGGTGATTGCGGGTGGCGCTCTTGTGGGCGGCGTAGCTGTCCGCTGTCCGTTCGTGGAGCCAGATCTTCTCCAGTTTTCGGCATGTTCGTTTGGAGGCCTGGAGGTCTTCGGTGAACCAGGTGGCTTTCTTGCTGGTGTGGCTGTTGGGCGGATTCTTGAGCGGGCGAGGGTGTTGGCGCAGTCGTCGATCCACTGTCTGAGGTTGCGGGCGGCGGTGTCGGGGTCGGAGGGTTCGGCGGGTGGGCTCAGGGCGAGGGTTGTGGTTAGCTGGTCTTCCGTGACTCTGCTCCAGCAGCGGCGAGGCATTTGTTCGGTGCGGTGGTGCGTGGTGGGCTTCCTGTAGGTGAAGTGGATGCAGTGGTGGTCAGTCCAGTGGGGTTCGGAGGTGTGGTTGAAGGAGACGTGTGGGCTTGCGGAAAAGATGGAGTCTAGCGTGTGGCCGGCGGCGTGGGTGGGTGTAGTCACGAGCTGTCTGAGTCCGAGGGTGGCGAGGTTGTCGATCATGGTGGTGGAGTTGGTGTCCTTGTTGTTCTCGAGGTGGAAGTTCAGGTCCCCGAGGAGGATGTAGTCCGTGGAGGCGATGGCGTGTGTGCTGACGAAGTCAGCGATGGAATCGCTGAACTGTGGTCGGGGTCCGGGGGTCTGTAGATGAGGGTTCCTCTGAGGGTGGTGTTGGGATCTGTGTGGATCTGGAAGTGCATGTGTTCGGCGGTGCTGAGGGTGTCGTCGGTGTTGGTTGAGACTCTGAGGGTGTTCCTGTGGATGATGGCGATGCCTCCTCCGACTCCGTTAGTGCGGTCCCTGCGGGTGATCTTGTATCCGTCCGGGATGGCAATGGCGATGTCGGGGGCTGAAGCGGGATTCAGCCAGGTCTCCGTCAGGAATGCGACGTCTGGGGAGGTTGAGTCGAGAAGGTCCCAGAGTTCGATGGCGTGTTTGCGGGCGGAGCGGGTGTTGAGGAGGATGCATCTGAGGTAGTTGGGTTCTTTCCTGGGCGGTGGTTTGGCGGGGCGGGTGCTGGCGAAGCTGCAGTTCCGGCAGGTGAAGGGCCCTTGGGTGCGCTTCGGGGTGGCCTGGTAGCAGGCGTGATCTTTTCCGGGGTTGAGTGCGTGGAGGGTGCTGGCGTCGTATCGGCGTCTGTTGATGTGGCGGGCGCGGGGGATGCCCGGACCAGGGGGTCTGGCGCTGGGCGCGGCCACGGTGCGGACGGGCGCAGACGGGCTTGCCTTAGGCGCGCCAGCGGCGCGCCAGCGGCGCGCCAGTGGCGCGGCCGCGCAGCGGCCGCCATAAATGGGGAGGTGGGAGGGAGGAGCAGGGAATGGGGCAGCGAATGGGCAGTGAGGGGGCGGGCCGCAGGGGCGCAGCGGCGGGAAACAGGCACAGAAAGGAAAAAACGATCACAATCAGGGGCAGCAAGGGGGCACAGAAAGGAAAAAAACTATCACAATCAGGGGCAGCAAGGGGGCACAGAAAGGAAAAACGATCACAATCAGGGGCAGCAAGGGGGCACAGAAAGGAAAAACGATCACAATCAGGGGCAGCAAGGGGGCACAGAAAGGAAAAACGATCACAATCAGGGGCAGCAAGGGGGCACAGAAAGGAAAAACGATCACAATCAGGGGCAGCAAGGGGGCACAGAAAGGAAAAACGATCACAATCAGGGGCAGCAAGGGGGCACAGAAAGGAAAAACGATCACAATCAGGGGCAGCAAGGGGCACAGAAAGGAAAAAACGATCACAATCAGGGGCAGCAAGGGGGCACAGAAAGGAAAAAACGATCACAATCAGGGGCAGCAAGGGGGAACAGAAGGAAAAAACGATCACAATCAGGGACAGCAAGGGGGCACAGAAAGGAAAAAACGATCACAATCAGGGGCAGCAAGGGGGCACAGAAAGGAAAAAATGAGCACAATCAGGGGCAGCAAGGGGGCACAGAAAGGAAAAAACGAGCACAATCAGGGGCAGCAGCAGGGCACACAGACGGAGCTGTGTGGTGGGGGAGCGACCTACCAGTCAAGGTCAGGGGATTTGGAATTATTATCGAAATAGAATAGATTGCTTCGTTGGATTTTGTTGCGTTTTTTCACAAAAATCAACACTTTTTCGGGATTTTTTTTGGGTGCGTTTCTTTTAGGTATGCACAGAAATAATTTTTTAAATCTTGTGCACATTTTTAAAGATTAAGGGGTTGATTCCGATGTCGGACGGACTCAGGTCCGTCCGACATCGATCCGGGAGCCGTAACCGACCGACCTGCTGTCGTCGGTTACGGCCCAGGCAGTGACGATGCGACCGAACCCTGTTCGGTCGCACTCGTATCTCCCACTAATGGGAGCATGCATTCCGGACGGAATGCATGCTGGCATTGGAGAAAGCAGGGGTGCAGTTCAACCCTGCACCCTGTGGCCGGCACCCCAAGGTGCCTGCCACCGGGTGCAGGGTTCAACAGAGGGGCACCATAGGTGCCTCCAGGCCGCCATTCGGCGACCTTGCACCCATGGGGGTCCCACTGGGGGCCCCCAAAGACAGTGACCGACTGCCTTTTCGTGCCGGAAAGACCGGCACGAAAAGGCAGTGAAAACTGCCATCGTACTCCTCGGTCGCAAAGAGGCAGCCGGGGAGTACAGAGGGATTTCCGGATGGCTGACGGGCTCTCCGAACCCGTCGTGAGCCATCCGGAAATCCGAGTCGGATTCTTTCCGACCGAGCCCATCGGAATGGCTCGGTCGGAAAGGAACCGAGCGCACGCCCGATTCGGTCGGAAGGGCTCCGACCATCGTTCGGTGCCCTTCCGGCCGAATCGGAATCGGCCCCTAAGGGCCTAATTCTGATCTCGCTAGGAAAGCCCTCCGTACGACTCGGATCCAGAGGGCTTTCCGAGCGAGACGTGCTCCGGGAGTCCGAACGAGCGAGTACGATACTGCTGTATGCCTACGGACTCGGTTCGCTCAGTCTCCCATTGAACTCTATGAGAGCCCATGTACAGACGCGTACACAGGCTCCCATAGCTGAAAAGGGGTGGGTGGGGAAAAGCGTACACCCTGTGGCAGGCACCCCATGGTGCCCGCCACACTGTGCATGCTTAGATTGGGGGGACCCATGGGTACCCCCCGTGACAGATTCGTTGGGCCCCGGGTGAAGGGGGGCCTGGTACGGCCCCCCGAAGTACACTTCCATCAGCCGTTTCGTCTCGCTGAGACCGAGGCGAAGCGGCTGTCCGAATCGTGCATCGTACTGGCTCGGTCGGAAATCGGCTCCATTGCGCGGCACGATTCGTCTACAAACGAGACGTACGGAGCGGTTCGGGTCCAGAAACGATTTGGTCGGCGCTTACGCGATCTTCGCATCGTACTTGGTCGTTCGGACTTGTGTACGATTCGGTCGTAAACAAGGGCTATGGATCGGGTCCGGTAAAGCCAAATCCAATTCGGAGGCCTTCCGAACGACATCGAAATCGGGCCCTAATTCGGGTCGTGGAGTTTAAAAAGGAATGTGGATTATGTGCAATGGATTCAGAAAAGACAAAGAACTCTTGGTGAACATTTGGATACTACGTAAGTCCAAGAGTTGAAAAAAGAAGACTTCTGAAGGTAAGGAGACCCAACTTTAAAAAATATATATATATTTTTTTTTTAAATGCCAATTGAATTTGTTTTTGTTTTTTTGGGCAAAACAGGCAAGTAAGGAGATAGTGTAGGTTAGAAATGTAGGATGTGTGCAAGATTATCAAGGTAGTCTGAAGCCAACGTAAATTGTTGAATTGCACCCAATAGTCTCTCGGACATTTCCTTTGTTCTTTTTGATATTCATGGGTTCAGACTACCTGTTAATGATTGCGACATTCTCATTTCTTGGAAACTTTGCTCCTTCCTCAAAATTTCCAAGAAATGATTGAAATTAGGATGAGGTTTGCCAATTGATTTATTGAAGGAGTTGTGCCATCCCTCTATGGCATTGTTTGTTTTTGCTCCTCCCTCTAAGCAGGCCGAGTAGCAGTTCCACCAATTCACATGGAAACGTGGTTTCTTCCTGCGACCCGACCTGCTTTGATGGCCAATCCATGTGTCTTCAAAGTAAATTAGAAGGGGTGCCAATTTGTCTTCGTTTGATGTAAAGTATTCTGATTCTGTAATTGAAGTGTAGTATTCGTCTACACTGTCAGGAGGAACAAAGCAAAGGGCTGTTAGTTTTTTTAGTTCAAATTGTAGTTTGCTTTCTGATATATAATCCTCAACTAAGGATGTTTTTTTAATTTTTCGCCAATAAGCCTGAGAAAAGTGAAAAAAACATCCTTGAATTTGGGTATCCGTGTACAATTTGGTAATAGTATTAATCCTAGGTAATTCAAAGTCAATTAGTACTTTTCTAGGACTTTTGTTTGCTGTTTTAGCTTTTATCACTGACAATAATTCACTGTATGTTGAGGATTGTTTATCAGGGAGTAAACTGTAAACTAAGGGAACAACTGTATTATTAATATATGCGTGAATAGTGTATATTTGGCTGAATGGTTGGGGTGTGGATTTAAACGTCCCATCCATCATCCAAATATCACTGTTCTCCAACCTAACAAGATTATGGGGTGTGCTAAAGATTAGTATTCTTTTTTGAGGGTTTTTGTTATCATGCAAAAGAAATGGTTCATTAGTAACTGTTACAGATAGTTCAGAAGGAATGTTAATGTCAGAAAAGGTTTGGGGTGTTACTCTTTGTGGATTACTTGCTTGTTTTCTTCTCAGATTATGAATTGTGGGCATACTACTTGCAACATGTGGTGGAATGTGTTGGGCTACCTCCCTCAAAATTGCACCACAGGGTTCATTGGAGGTGGATGCAATATCTTTTATTTCATTAATTGTTTCGCTTACTTTAATCTCCATTGCAGAGGCAGAGTGGTTATGTTCTGTGGTTCTTAAAACAGAGTCACCAAGAGTAACCGCTCTGCCTGTGTAATGGGATGAGTAGTATTGCACACACCTCCAATGACACCTGGGCTCAGTTAGTCTCTCCTTACAATAAACATACCCACTATGCTTCAGTAGACGGTTGCCCCGGCTGGAGGTCACATATTTTGCATCTTGATTAGATGTCATTTTCTGTTATGGATTGAAATAGAAAAAAAAGGGTTAGTTTATTTTTAATTTATTTTGTTCACCTGTTTTGAAGAAAACATTTACAGTATAATTTTTTGCATTTTTTTATACTGTTTAAAGTTAATGCTGCTTGAAGTTATATTAAATTGTTTAACCATGTTGCATTTCTACTTTTGCAGTTATATATATATTTTTTAAAAGCTTTATTTGCAGAGAAAAATAGTTAAGTTGTTTTATTGTTTAATATTTCTTGAATCTTACCTTTTTTAAAGATTTTTCTTGATGCTTTCGGTTTGGAGGATGGTTTTGATTTTTAGTTGGGTCTGAAAGAAAAAAAAATAATGTGTTTTATTGCTGTTATGTTATTTAAAAAAAAGATTTCTTGGGAGAGAAATATAGTTAAGTTGTTTTATTGTTTATTCATTTTTTAATCTTACCTTTTTTAAGCTGTTTCTTGATGCTTTGGGCTTTGTAGATGATTTTGATTTTTAATTGGGTCTGAGAGAGTAAAATAAAAGCATTTGTTTTGAAGTTTATGATATTTGGAATTATTTCACCTGCAATAGAATAGAATAGTTTTTGGTTATGGATGAACAGTTGTAAGTTTGGCTTTTTACAATGGTCATTTTCTTTTCTGATATAAATTCTGATTCTGATGATTTTTCTACATTATTTATGAGAAGATTGAGATATTTATTTACCTTCAAAATTTAGGTTTTAAGTTGAATAGATGTTTGATTGAGAAGAGCTTTCTGTTTGAATGAAATAGGACATATTTTTCTACTGTTTATGAACTTTAATAATATTTTTATTTCGTGTAAAAAATACCTTGGTATGTTTCTTGGTTTCTTGCTCGTGTTTTCAAAGAGTAAAGATGTTTATGGATGTTAATTCTGGAAATTAACCGCTTAACCGCGGCGGCAATTCCACTGCGGTGCGGCGGTTTAGCGGAGTGGGCGGGGCCGCGTCGGCCAACGGACGTTCGCAGCACTACAGAGGTAGTGCTCGCGACGGCCGTTGGCCGACGGACGCACGCAACGGGTTAAAAAAAATAAAAATTGTTTAAAAACTGAAAATGCATTTAAATTCTATTTTACAAACTGTATTCTACTTTGAATATCATTGCTTGTGTTGTTTTGTTAGTATAATATTGAGCTTATTTTACCTTTTTTTAATTTTCTGTTTGTGTTCAGTTGCTTGTTTTTTAAGAAACTTTGGGGCTGATTCCGATTCAGGCCAGAAATCTCTCCGACCGAGCCGGACCCGGAGAGAATTCCGACCGAATCGGACTCTGGCAGTCCGACCGAACGAGTACGATGCGCACGCATGCAATCGGACTCGAGTCGGTCGGACTCCCAGTGAAGTCAATGGGAGCCGGACGTACAACGCGTACGCGGGCTCCCATTGACTCAATGGGTGCGAGAGCGAACAAGGGCGCCCCTACAGCGGGTACGCCTCGATGCGACTCGCGGCGTACATGCACAGGTAGGGGGACCCATGGGTCCCCCTGTGTGCGACTCGCGCGCGCTACGCGTACAGGGGGTCCGACACGGACCCCCAAAGTCCGGCTCCGACTGCTCTTTCGAGCCGGACGGCGTGAGTCGGTCGGACTGCTCGAGGCGCGCATCGTACTTGCCCGGCCGGGGAACGTCTCCATTGCGCGGTGCGAGTCGTGTCCGTGCGAGTCGGTCGGAGCGCCTCGGACCCGCAATCAAGTCGGTCGGCAATTTCGCGTGCACTCGCATCGTACTCGCTCGGCCGGACGCACGTACGAATCGGTCGGGAAAGAGGGCTCCGAATCGGATCCGGTTAAGCCAAATCCGATTCGGTGCCCTACCGGCCGAGATCGGAATCGGCCCCTAGATGTTGTTTGTTTTCAGCTGTTGTTTGCTGCTGTTATCTGTTGACACAAAAAAATGTTTAGTAATTGATAAACTATTTTTAAAAATTGTTTTATACCACAAACACCATTCAACAATTTTGCTGAGCCAAGCACAGGTCGGATTAGGCATAGTAATTTTGCTAATATCACTGTCCTACATTTTCCCTCAGGTAAGCACATGTTCGAGTAGGAATAGTAATTTTTACACCAACACCATCCAGCACTTTCCCTGAGGCTAAAAAATCTCTGTGTATGAATAGTTATTTTGCCCCCAACACTATCCTACACTTTACCTGAGGCAAGCACCTGTTGGAGTAGGAATAGTAATTTTGCCCCCAACACTATCCTATCCTTCCTACTTGGGGGCCGATTCCGATTCGGGCCGGAAAACATACCGACCGACTCGGTACGGGAATGTTGTCCGACCTACACGTACCGGCGCTGCCCGATCCGCGTAGTACGATGAAATGCATGTGAATTATGACCGACTCGTACGGAACACAAGCCGAACGACCGAACCGCCACGGAAACCAGCTATCCGGCCGGGAAACTACGCGAATCGAACCGACCGACACGCACCAGGAATGAACCCGACAGAAACGTACCCGCGAACTCCGACCCGCGCAGTACGATGCAATGCGTGTAAAACCAGACTGAGTCGCACGGAGCCCAAGCCGTACGACCGACACGCATATAAAACCGAGCCCAAGCAACGCAATACTCCGCGACCGACGCGTACGCCGCACATGAAACCCATCAGGAACACAGCTTGAAAGACTCGGAGAAGCCCGCACGAGCCAACTGCAGCGTCCTACTCGGTCAGAAGAACGTCTCCTACATGCCTAAAAAACACAAAGGAAAAAATACAAAAAAAAGGGCCAAACAAGCAATGACAAAGTCAATAAATACAGGGGAAAAAAACATGGAACAAGGACACACCCCCAACTCCACCCATATAAAGTCCACAAATCCCTACCATGATCCTTTGCAAATTCAACTGACCTGCCAGCACAGAACACCATCAGACAGCAACCACAGACACACTCACAACTCATCCATCACACAAGCCACACACCATTAGCACCTCCCAAATAGCACCCTCACATACACCCAGCAAAACCTACACTCACCCACCCTCACTTGCACACTCACACACACATCAATCCCCACCACCACCCATCACCATGCCCCCAAAGAAGAATCCAAAGTTCCTAGACAGTGAATTGGAAGTCCGTAGATGAGATCCTCAGGGTAGAGCCACAGTTGTTTGGTACATTGGTCCAACAGACCCCCATGTCGCAGAAAACCAAGATATGGGAGAGGATCGTCGACAGGGTGAACGCACAATCACCATGTTTGCGCACAAAGGAAGACATCCAGAACAGGTGGTATGATGTGCGCAGGAGGGTCAAGGACCTACTCAAGAAGGATTACGCCTTGAGTAATCGCACCGGCAGTGGCCCTCCTGCCAAACCAGTATTCCTCAGGCCCTGGGAGGAGAAGGTACGGGCCATCTTACCACCAGTGAGCGTATATGGACTATCAAACATCCCAGAGCCTGATGAGTACACAACCAATATACACAATATTGTGTGACAATACACACACATCACTGTCAAGGGGATAGTCAAACCATGCACCCTTAGCAAATCCACAGCAACCAAAAGATAATCATCCCAAGATGTGTATGTTAGTCAGATAAACACAATACATGCCATCTCATAGTGATATGTAACTGTGTCATGACATGTACAAACCTAACAACAAATAGAGCAAGGCAGTGGCACAAATCTAACCACCAAACACAGTCAGATATTTTACCACCACTAGAACACCACCTCACAGGGAAGCTCACTGAAAGGAAGGAATTCTGTGTATGCTGGTGAAGTGAGTGTAGCCAATAGCATGATGGGAGTTGTAGTCACAGATATTGGTCACCCTCACAATTGGCCCATCAACACCACTCTGAACCATGCTCACATCACAGGGAGTGGAAAAGAACTGACAAGATGGCTGACACTGGGTACTGCTGTGGGGAGCACAAGGCCCTGCTGGGAACTGTGCAACAACCAACAGCAGGACACCACTGACTGACATCCTGAAAACCAACTTGCACTTCCATGGTGGGATATCTGGCTGGGTGGGAAGGAGGACTGACAGCTCTGACCATAGTCACAAGCAGCTTTTCTCACACACACCCTTAACACAAACTCCACACAACTCACCTGGGAGAATGCAATGCCTCACACTCTAATTAAATATCCCACAAAGTACAACCACACTGGGTTATGCTGTGTGAAGCACAGGGACACTTTTGTGACTTGTAGCCAAACAAACGCCAGGACAACACTGTCAGCCATCCTGTCAGCACAGGCACACTACCCCACAGGGAAGCAGAGTCAAAAGGAAGGAAGTATGGGCATGCTGGGAAGGGGGGTGTAGGCAATAGCATGATGGGAGTGGTAGTCACAGCTCAACATCCCCCACCCACATGGCCCAGCAAGCTCACACTGAAGCATGCACACCTCACAGGGAGTGAAAAGCCACTTCTAAGATGTCTGACAATGGTGCTCTGTTGTGGGGAGTACCAGGCCCTGCTGGGAACTGGGCACCAACTAACAGCAGGACACCACTGACTGACATCCTGAGAGTCAACCTGCACCCACTGCAAGGGTGGCATGCTTCATGGTGGGATAACTGGGCTGGGGGAGAAGGAGGTCCGGATGTCAACCAAATACCACCAATGCTGGTCATGCACACACCTCAACATCCACATTGAAATGCATCAGGTTGGCAGGACAATGAGCCACACCAATATCAACCTCTGACTGTGACAACTTAGGACAATGCAATGTACAGGGCCGCATCCAGAGGTACAGTCACAACTGTCATGTGTTTGAACCATTGATGCCTGCAGAAACATAACATACATTGTGTGTCTCTTCCAAAAACAGGTGATGATGGGGACACAGCAGCAGATGAGGAGGAGTCCCTGTCCCAGGCTCCGGTGGCCCCTGAGCTCTCTGGTGTGGATCAGCCTCTGCCCTCATCGGATGGCGAAGACCAACCTGGCACCTCCGGTGTGAGTCATCATGCAGCACCAGCAGGACCACCATCTGCACCCCCTGCACCCATTCCTCCAACATCTGCCAACACACAGACCACCCCCGCCGACACGGACAGACCAAGGACACTGAATGACAACAGCACAGAGACCCCAGCCCACCGTGAAGCAATGGACAACAACCCCAGTACCAAACCCCAAGGGGGCCTAGGGTCACCTGTGCGTGCCACCGCAGGTCCCGCACGTGTGGCCAGGGGTGGTGGGAGGGGTGGTAGGCAGAGGTCGCTGTTTGCAGAGGGGTCTGGACTGCATGATGACCCACAACTGGCACGCATTGCTGATGCATACCAGAATAGCACCGGAGAGGTCAGCCAGGTAGTGGGGATCCTCAAGGACATTCAACAGCAGCAGGCTGCCCATCATGCCCGCTTGGACTCCCACATGTCCCGTGTGGAGACACACATGTCCCGTGTGGAGACACACATGTCTGGCATGGAGTCCAAGTGGGACACATTGGAAGAACTGACAGCGGTGCAGAGGGACATATTGACATGCCTCCGCCAGATTAGCACCAACATGTCCACACCTCCCTGTGTGCCCACAACATCTGGTGCCGCAACAACTGCAACTGCCACAGGGAGGGAGGATGACTTTGGTGGAGAGTCCTCTGCACCGCAGCGGCCTGCACGTGAGGGTCCCCCAGAAAGAAGAGGGGTCGTCCGAGGAAGGACAACTGAGAGGCCGATGGCCATGTACATCCCCCAGGAACCCAACACCTGTTCTGGAAATTCTCCTTTGTGTGCAAACTGTTCACCCTGTCGAATGCAACCCAACTCTCCCACATGACATGGGGAGTTTAATTTGGACTAATGTATCAGATGACTGTGGACTTTACTCAGGACATTTCTGCTACCAACACTTCCAACTCATCTGGGAACTTTGGATTCCAATCCCAATGTACAGCACCCACCATCCTGTGCACTATCCTCACACATGTATGTAAATAAACTCACTAATACACCATACTTGCCTCTGTTGTGATTCCAACGTTGTTTTTGTCATGGAGATGATGATCTGCTAAATAACACTGTGCATGCTAACTGCTACAGCAAGTTCAACACCGTCATGTGAGTCATGGCGACGTGACACATATGAGGGAGACACACCACTAGGGCTACACAACACATAGACACCAGGGCCATCTGACTCATCGCCTACACTGATGTTGCCAGGAAATACAGTGGAATGCACAGACACCACACCTATTCAGAGTCTGTGTTAACTAGCCCACAGGTGCAGTAAGCAAATGTCAGTCAGATGTGTGACCACAGACAACGCACATCCCAAAGTGAAGCACAGGTTTATTACACATTTGCAACATGTTGTTTCCACTACAGATGCAAGGTAATCCCACGTGGCAGTGGCCACACAGTCAACAAGTGTAGAAGAAATAAAGTCCAGGGGTGTGTGGCACATCATCTGTAGGGAAACGACTGCTTCCACCCTGAAAGCTGAATCATGGTGTCGGGGGATCCGAGTTGACCAAACAACTCTGAAAGTACCCTGTGAAGTACAGACATGACACACAGTCAAAAGCACTGAAGAACAGGACAGAACTGCAATACTCATGCCCAATATATGTCACAAGATACCTACACAAAACCAAGTTAGCATGTCAACACTGTTGGGGAGTACAGACTACCTGTAAGGACACATCGCTGCACGCATCCAGTCAAGTAGCACATGGCCACACTCAAACAGCAACAGAGCACCACCAACACATATCATGCAAACTCACATCATTGACATGACATCTCTGGATACTCACATTCAGCTGAAGAAGTTGGTGATGAGCTGTGTGCGGACATCACCCTCATCATCATCATCATCACTGGCATCGTGGCCCAGGCCAGGATCCTCCACAGGTGGCGGATGTTGGTCATCGTCATCCAGGATGAGAGGCAACTCCTTCCGCACTGCCAGGTTGTGTAGCATGCAGCAGACGATGACAATCTTGCACACCTTTGCTGGGGCATATGGGAGGGCCCCTCCTGTCTTGTCTAGGCAGCGAAAGCGGCTCTTCAGGAGACCAAATGTCCGCTCGATCACTCTCCTGGTCCGACCATGTGCCTCATTGTAGCGCATCTGGGCTGGTGTCACAGGGTTCCTGAGGGGTGTCAGCAACCACGGCATGTTGGGGTATCCGGAGTCACCTACATACAGACAATTGCACATTAGCTGAGTTGGAAAAGAGGGTGGAATACAACATTGCAGAACACACACAATGGTACAAAGTCAGTACACACCGACAAGCCAGGCACGCTGGTTCTGCATCTGTGACATCATCCTCGGGATGCGACTACTCCTCATCACGTAGGCATCGTGTGCAGAACCGGGGAAACGGGCACACACATGTGAGATGCTCATATCTGCAAGACATACCACCAGAGCATTGATCGAATGGTAATGTTTCCTGTTCCTGTATGCCTGCTCATGTGCCTGTGGTGGTACCAAAGCCACATGTGTCCCATCAATGGAGCCAATGACATGTGGCATCCTCCCCAGGGCATAGAAGTCACTCTTGACGTCAGTGAGTTGTTGACGTTTAGGGAAATAGATGTACTGGTTCAGGTATCTCAACATTGCCTCCAAAACATCGCGTAGCACATGGCTGAACATGGTCTGTGACATCCCACCAGCAGACCCCACAGTGTGTTGAAAGGTACCGGTGGCAAAGAAGTGTAGGGCTGCCATCACCTTCACCTTGGGGGTCAGCGCTGTAGGGTATGGCCGGCCAGGTTGCAAATGTGGGGCCAACCGCACCGCCAATTCCTCAATCAGCGCCCTGTTGAAGCGGTACCGTCGGATGCAGTCACGTTCAACCATTGTTGCAAGGTCAGGGAATGGTCTATGGACAGCTGGTGCCCTGAAGTGCATAGGTGAAGAAAGAAAGATTGTCAGTCACCCCACATATGTGGCATTGACCATACTCAATATCACATGATACATCATTACCAGACACAAGTACCTGATGTGTGTGCCGTTCTGTATGGACATATATGGCACCTACATGGCCAACATCTAACATCACAGTTCAACATGTGTTGACAACAAGTTCCAGGTTGTGCTATGGGAAATCATTAGGCTGTGTCACAGTACCCATGTACTGCTGTCACGTTCCAAACACACACCACAGTGACATGTGAGGACAGATGTGCCACAGGCATCACAGCTCATTGACAGGTAGATTCCCAGGGACCCTGTATTGCCACAAGGACACTGGCATGACATGGTGTATCATGTACACGTCAGCAAAACAACCATGACTCCCACAGGTAGTGGCCCCTGTTGCCTCTGCAGGACAGACACGGACGTCTGTGACACACACACGCACAACATTAAAGTCCATGCACAAACAACGTGGATGTGGAGACTGTCTCCCATTGTGCACATGGAATCAGAGACATCGGAAACACAACATGCACACAGACTGTGGTGGGCCATCACTATTGTGGCAATGGGTCACCCTGTGACGTACATACCTTCCCACATGGGACTCAGGGTGTATGTGACATGACATACACATACACAACCTGGAAATGTGACCATGCCACATGCTCTGAACTGAACAGTTGCACATCACAGTGGTCATGTGCACAACACACAAAGGATTCTGTCCCCATGAACACGTGCACAGCCTGGGAGTGGCTGCCCCCAAGTGCCACCAAAAACCCACATGTTGACCCCCATACACACACAGGTAATGCAGCCTTACATGCCTTAGGATACAGTGTGGACAGGCTGTGGTGTTGTAGGTGTGCCCCTGAGTCCCTGGCAAGTAAATGTGGCTGGCATACGTTCACCAGTGACAACCATGGTGACATATGCGAGTGACTTGTACAGGGACGCGTCGTACAGCAATGGACCGATCCGTGTGCACGCATTGGCCATTGCATATGATGTGGACGGATGCGTGTTGTCATCCGAAATACGCGTTGTACAGCAATGGACCGATCGGTGCGCACGCATTGGCCATTGCATATGATGTGGACGGATGCTTGTTGTCATCCGAAATACGCGTTGTACAGCAATGGACCGATCGGTGCGCACGCATTGGCCATTGCATATGATGTGAACGGATGCGTGTTGTTTTTCGAAATACGCGTTTTACAGCAATGGACCGATCGGTGCGCACTGGCCATTGCATATGATGTGAACGGATGCGTGTTGTTTTTCGAAATACGCGTCGTACAGCAATGGTCCGATTGGTGCGCACGCATTGGCTATGGCCTGACATGGTAACGGACGCGTTTTCGAAGCTTTAACGAGTCGGATGCAGTGAATTCAGTTGGCCACCCACAACAATGTTGCAAATTCATGGGTGTCATGAAGTTGAACTTTTGAAGGATGCTGTGGGCGTGTATAAGTGGTGCAATTCCATGGATTGGCCATATTCAGAAGATGTAAATGACTTGGACCTATCACTTTGGACACATGGGACAGTATCTGCCTCTGCAGCACACATATAATGCTGGCTGTTCCCCTGAGAGCTCACTTGCCTGCACTACATGCTCCAGGACGACATCTGCCACCACCAGTGCTGCTGTCTCTGCATCCTCTGGCTACTGCAATGGCACGTACTGTGGATAGAGCCCCAGCCTTCAGCACTGAGGAGAACCAGGCCCTGCTGGACAGCCTCCTTCCACAGTACAGCAAGCTGTATGGGAAACCAGGGGAGCAGGTGAGTGTGCTGTCCACTGCCTTACTAATTGTGCATGTTGCCTGACCAGCAAGACGTACAGTGTGTACACCAGTGCTAGCATGCTCACTGAGTAGTTGTCACCCCCAAAGTGTGTAGTCACATGCACTGAACAGGTATAGTGCAGTAACAGTGCATTCCAACAAGGTTTGACTTCCCAGGCAATGATACCATTTAGTAACTGCTGGCAAACTGTTCATAGCCATAGTTGCACTACCTGTGTAGATCATATGCCCCTGTGATTGAGACATGTATATCCAACTGTGTGATGCACGGAAATGTTGCATGTGTAGTAATGGCCTTTTCACTTTGTCATCCTCACAGGTTGATGCCCACCAGAAGCAGGAGATCTGGCTGACCATCGTCCGGGCAGTACGATCTGTGGGGGTCTACAGGCGCAGGATCCGCAACTGCCAGAAGAGGTGGCAGGACCTTCGGGGCTGGACCCGGAGGATCACAAGGGTCCAGCTGAAGCTGTCGCCGCCTCGCAGGAGGGGCGGACACCGGACCCTGACCCCCACATGCTCCGGATCCTGGCGGTGGTCTTCCCTGACCTGGATGGGCAGCTGAAGGCCAGACAGCAGCAAGGAGGGGGTAAGTGCTAGCCTCAACTGTGTACTATGACTGACATGCTCTATGCACTCCTTTAGCCTGGTTCCACTTCCACAGTACAACTGTCATGTCGTCCTGGACTCATGTCCCTCACTTGTGTCATGCCCCCTCCTCATCTGATACACAGGTGTGACCCTTACAGTCTGTGACTTAGGTCACTTGGGTACTGTGTACTTGCAGTTACCTGTGGTTCAAGTTGGGGACAGCATCAGTTACAGGAACTTTGTGGTGGGCTGCATGGGTGGTACAATTGCTCATAATGCCTGTGATCTGACATGTACTCTGGGTATGGCTTTAATATGTGTTCCAATTGCTGCTCTGACTCACCACATGTCTGGGGTATGTGCCACACACCCATGCTGCTGCAGAGACCAAGGTAGGAGCCTCAGAAGTATGTACATCATGTGTGTGACACATGCATAGCCACCTGCCTAGTGTTCAGGGTAATACCATGTTGCACATGGACCAGGACTCTAATGCCTACTCCGTACATCGAAGGCACTCTGTTCTCCCACTCCCGTGTGTCAGCATACATATTGGGCATTGTGAAGAGTGCACTCAGGTGTATGCCTCTGTGTCACCGTGGTGTGGCCTTGCTATTTGGACTCCTGGAGTGTTTAACAATTTGGGGTGGCCAGCCATCTGAGTTGTGACTATGGGATCTGCACATAGGTTAATGCATAGGTCTATGATCCCTTGACTGTGCACGATGTTGTATGAAACATTGAGGTGCAGGCAGCTTTGGTTCATTCTCATCAGACGGTGAAGTGCTCATGTGTATGGATTTGTGTTTGCAGTCACTCAAATGTCTCATTTGATTGACGTGGGATCATCTCAGTCCTCATGATGTGGGTGGCCAGGGGTGCACATGTGCACCTGTCAGCTACAGGGCTTACATTTCAAAAACTTCCATGATTGTGACACAGTGCAGACTGGTGTTGTGTGTATGCACTGCCCCTGTGACAGGAGACAGTTATGACTGACTTGCCAGACAGGCCTGTGCCATGACATTCCAATCGCAAAGGGTGATCCAGCAGTGGTGTGATATGTCCTGCATGCACACCATTGTTGCATTGTCTATCAGGACATGAGGACATCATTGTGTCTGGTGATGGAACCAAAACCCGCATATCAATAGAGACTTTGCCCATCACTTTTCCTGACACATGTACTGAGTCAGTGGCAGGAGATGGCATGTGTTTGGAGTGACACTACGATCTGTGGGGGTCTACAGGCGCAGGATCCGCAACTGCCAGAAGAGGTGGCAGGACCTTCGGGGCTGGACCCGGAGGATCGCAAGGGTCCAGCTGAAGCTGTCGCCTCCTCGCAGGAGGGGCGGACACCGGACCCTGACCCCCACATGCTCCGGATCCTGGCGGTGGTCTTCCCTGACCTGGATGGGCAGCTGAAGGCCAGACAGCAGCAAGGAGGGGGTAAGTGCTAGCCTCAACTGTGTACTATGACTGACATGCTCTATGCACTCCTTTAGCCTGGTTCCACTTCCACAGTACAACTGTCATGTCGTCCTGGACTCATGTCCCTCACTTGTGTCATGCCCCCTCCTCATCTGATACACAGGTGTGGCCCTTACAGTCTGTGACTTAGGTCACTTGGGTACTGTGTACTTGCAGTTACCTGTGGTTCAAGTTGGGGACAGCATCAGTTACAGGAACTTTGTGGTGGGCTGCATGGGTGGTACAATTGCTCATAATGCCTGTGATCTGACATGTACTCTGGGTATGGCTTTAATATGTGTTCCAATTACTGCTCTGACTCACCACATGTCTGGGGTATGTGCCACACACCCATGCTGCTGCAGAGACCAAGGTAGGAGCCTCAGAAGTATGTACATCATGTGTGTGACACATGCATAGCCACCTGCCTAGTGTTCAGGGTAATACCATGTTGCACATGGACCAGGACTCTAATGCCTACTCCGTACATCGAAGGCACTCTGTTCTCCCACTCCCGTGTGTCAGCATACATATTGGGCATTGTGAAGAGTGCACTCAGGTGTATGCCTCTGTGTCACCGTGGTGTGGCCTTGCTATTTGGACTCCTGGAGTGTTTAACAATTTGGGGTGGCCAGCCATCTGAGTTGTGACTATGGGATCTGCACATAGGTTAATGCATAGGTCTATGATCCCTTGACTGTGCACGATGTTGTATGAAACATTGAGGTGCAGGCAGCTTTGGTTCATTCTCATCAGACGGTGAAGTGCTCATGTGTATGGATTTGTGTTTGCAGTCACTCAAATGTCTCATTTGATTGACGTGGGATCATCTCAGTCCTCATGATGTGGGTGGCCAAGGGTGCACATGTGCACCTGTCAGCTACAGGGCTTACATTTCAAAAACTTCCATGATTGTGACACAGTGCAGACTGGTGTTGTGTGTATGCACTGCCCCTGTGACAGGAGACAGTTATGACTGACTTGCCAGACAGGCCTGTGCCATGACATTCCAATCGCAAAGGGTGATCCAGCAGTGGTGTGATATGTCCTGCATGCACACCATTGTTGCATTGTCTATCAGGACATGAGGACATCATTGTGTCTGGTGATGGAACCAAAACCCGCATATCAATAGAGACTTTGCCCATCACTTTTCCTGACTCATGTACTGAGTCAGTGGCAGGAGATGGCATGTGTTTGGAGTGACACATTTCCATATGTTCTCTTGGATGTCCAACAACTGTGTATGTGGTGCATGTGTGCACATATGGTTAGTCGCATACAACAGGCAGCAGACAGATGGGTGCATGGACAGGTAGGATATGTGTGGCATGACTGACTGTCAGGCAGACAATGGGCTTCTTCAAATCAGTGTCAGCACTAATTGCAATGTCTAGCAAATGATGGCAGGGCTTGCTCTGTGATGTGCTGTACTTACTGTGGTGTGTGTGGTCAGTACAGGTGACTAATGTTGCTCTGTTTATCCTGATTGTTTGCAGATACATCCACGGCCACAGGAGGAGACAGCTCCATGGACCAAGAGGAGCGGCAGAGCCAGACTGGGTCCACTGCAGGGGAGACCGAGGGACCCAGTGGCACGGAGGGTGAGGGGAGCCACACTGAGGAGACCTCAGCTACGACCACCTCGGCTGGGGAAAACAGCACTTCCAGTGAGGACTCCCTTGTGGAGGTGGGTGTCAGCAGACCAGAGGCAACGTCAAGCAAGTCTGTCCCCGCCACCACCACCATCTCCACCCTCGCATCTGCTCCCATCCCACATGTCCGTGGAGGCTCCCGTGTAGGGAGCGTGCCTCCTTCATGCCAGGCACCGCACCCCCTGCCTCTGTCCCCCTGCTGCCCTGAGTGTGGAGTCTGTGAACTTGCTGAAACAGATCCATGTAGGGCAGACATCAATGCTGAGTGTCCTCCATGCACACACGGGTCTTTTGACACAACTGGTGTCATTCATGGAGGGCATGTCATCTGGCATGTCTGCCCTACATCGGACCAATAAGTCCATGGCCTCCTCACTGACGGCAGCAGTGTCCCTCCTGCAACAGTCCCTCACCCCTCCTACCTCTGCCCCATCCACAATCCCTAGCACCCTACCTGTCCCAAGCACACACACACCGGCACCGGCACC
This sequence comes from Calotriton arnoldi, assembly GCA_963921515.1. Classification (NCBI taxonomy): domain Eukaryota; kingdom Metazoa; phylum Chordata; class Amphibia; order Caudata; family Salamandridae; genus Calotriton; species Calotriton arnoldi. The sequence goes on along the minus strand of CAWUFW010000025.1, from coordinate 4,045,433 downwards.
ACCAGCACAGACACAAGCAGCACACAGACACACAAGCCAAAATCCAGACGCACACGCACGCACAGTCAGGGGACTGATACCTCACTCACAGGGGATGGGGCCCAGACACACACACACGCATCCACGAGCACTCCGCAGTCCTCAGATACCTCTCCCTCCAAAACCCCTTCCCTTGCCTCACCTGCAACCCCCCCCCTCCCAGAAGCTCTTTCTCTGTGAGCTTGGCCTCTTCCCCGCAGATACATCTGACACGAAGTCCAGGCGGAAGAGGCGACCACCACACACAGAGGGAGTGCCCCTCACACCCGGACACCCTCCCCCAGGCACAGGCAGACTGAGGACCCCATTCGAAAGTCCCCCGGACCAGGAAGGGCAAGACCCCACCACCACCACCATGCAGCTCCACCACACAGTCTCTCTCCTCCATCCCCCAGGCCACCACTCCACAGGTTCCACCGCCACACCCTGCCCCAGGTTCCCCCACACACCGATACCGCATCCCCAAACTGCTTATGCCCTCCCCCCTACCACTTGCTCTCCCACCCCCAAACCAGACGCACTGCCTGTTTGTGCCACTGGTGTGGAGACCGGGTCCCCCCTCTGTCCTGCCCACCTCATCTGCCCCCCTTCCACTCCCTTGGAGTCATGCACTGCAGTGGAGTCCACAACCACCCCGTCTGACTCGGGCACTGCAGTGGGGACCCAGTCCACTCCATCTGACCGGCCCACTGCAGTGGTTGCAGCACCCACACCATCTGACTTGTGCCCTACAGTGGTGCCGGCCCCCACTGAGTCAGACACATCCACTGCAGTTGCCGGTGACACTCCTGCACCCACCACCCCTTCACTGCCTCCTTCTGGCATCCCCTGATCCTGTCCCTGCGGTGCCTGGCCTGCCCCTTGTATGCCCCTCTGAGGGGGATGTCCCCTGTCCGTACCAGTGCAGGCAAGCAATGGGTGACAAGTTGTCACATATCACCCTGTTGGAACTGTGTATTTGGACTGGCCATTGGCCTTAGTTTCTTTTGGACTTAAAATTTTAGTTTAACATTTGCTGAATAAAGCCTTTTTTTGTTTACTTGTGGTTTTTCTTTGGATGTACATGATGTAGATGAGTATCATCATGCATTTGCAATAGTGTTCAGATCAGGAAAATGAAGTGTTGCTGTGATGGACTCCATGTGGTCCATGGGATATGTGTCCTAATGTAGTCTGGATCTTTAGCATCCTTTGCTGCAGTCTGAGGGTGTAATGTTCAGCATTTGACACAGGGATGTACGTTTTGCATTTGTAAATTAACATCTTTGGCTTACACTGATGCACATCTGGTGGGCTTACCACTGTTCAATGTTTCTATTTCCCTGACTGTGTGCCCATCTCCACTGGACATGCAGTTTAGCACATCAATGTTGAAGGACTCATCTGTGTATACAGTGCAACTTGCTTGACACGTGTTTTGGGTGTATGCAGATGACTGACGTGACACTCCCGTACCCAGGCTGATGTGACCAGAGCCTTCAGTGTGTTGTAGTTGTTGACTCACTGACCGAGTGTTCTGCTGACATGTTTGAGTCGTGCACAGACAAGGTTTGGCACAGCGGACCTTCCACAGGAGTGGAGTGCCCTCATGGCAGTGTGTAATCCCGTGACATTGCCTGGGCCTGTGTTGTGTGTTGTGTGAGCATGTCTGTGTGTGTTCCCTTCCCTTTTCCTACACAGGCTGTGTCCCTAGGGATGTTCCTGTTTGTGATGCTTGCTGAGTTGTCCTGTGTTCATCCAGCATCTTGGACCTGTTTTCTCCGGGATGTGGGTGCATGGCAAACGAATGTTCATCAGGTTGTCATCCCTAGTTGTCTTTGTTGTCAGGGCTGGGGATGTGGGCAAACGCAGATGGGACACAGTCAGGATTCCCTTGGCACTTGTTGGTTACACAAGTCATGTAATTTACAGTTTGTGGTAGCTTTCAGTGATTGTGACACGTTGTGTGTGTGACTGCTGCCACTCCTCAGGGTCAGAGCTGCAATGTTGGAAGTTGTCTATGTGTGTTCTTTGTGGGTCACCTTGGCTTCTTCATTGGTGTGTGACTGTGACCGGGATCCCATTGATTGGGGTGGATTTCACGTCATGCCCATGTACGGCGTACTGTGCAGTGTGTCAGACATTCACGAGTCTTGTTGACTGGCCATGTGTGATGGGTTTCGCACCTTAGTTCCCACCACCACCCCTGGGATTGTCATGGGTGCATGTGCAATGTCACCAGTCCATGTGAGCTTCACTGCTGCACATTGGTGGAGATCAAGGTGTGTGGTGTTGAGTGTGTGCAAATGAGAGTTGTTGCACGGCTAGACCCCTACCTCCATATTGGCCTTGGCTGACAGGCCGTGCAGATTGATTTGTGCTTGTGTAGGTGTGATGGTAGTTAGTTGCTCAGGACACATGGCTGTGGTTCACAGTGTGAACGACATCTACCTTTGTCATCACAGTGGGATTATCTTGCAGGCTAGTGTCACCACAATGTGGGGTCCCTGGGGGTAGTGCTGTGGTGGGTCTGTCTCTTGCTGTGTTAGTTGCTGTTCCTACAAGCTTGTGTGACATGTGTAATTTGGGCTCCCTCTCATCTAACAATGCCTGATTGCCCACATAGGGGAATCCGATCCATGAGTTACTTTTGTGTGGCACTGTATACACATCTGTGTAATTGTGATTCAGGCCTCCTCATGTGTTGTGTGGTTGCCTGGGGACACTGGCACCCCCCCATCACCTGTTGTGTTTGATATGCAGTGTGAGGCTGCCTGTTTGTGCATCTGCACCACTGCATTGGCATATCTTTAGTGTGCCATTGGCTGTATGTTGTTTGGTGGATTTCCCCTGCTGTCCCTGGGACTCCTAGGTCATCAGTCAGCACAATAATCATGGTTTGTATGTCCCATTGCTGCCATGGTATGGTATTTGTTCACCTCACATCTACAGTCTCCACAGGATATCTACATTTGTGTGTCCATTGGTGCAGATATGTGGGTCTGCATTATGATGGTCACTTCTGTCATTGTGTAATTGTTAAATGATGACAATGTCAGCCCCCATGGGTGATGTTTGTCTGCACATGGCCAAAGGTATGTCTTATTTGCACTGCACTGTTTGCCTCACCCAATCTATGTTGCCATGGGACACAAGCACTACTTTGCCACTGATGTGTTTGTTGTTGTGTGACCAGGAATCATCCATGCTGTTTGGCAGTTGCAGCTTTTTCCATGACAACACTTACCTTTTGGTCACTGTGATGATGGGGGTTTAGACCCCATTGCCACAATGTTCAAAATGTGCTTCAGCTATGGATCCCACACTTACATTTTGGTCACTGTGATGATGGGGGTTTAGACCCCATTGCCACAATGTTCAAAATGTGCTTCAACTATGGACCCCACACTTACATTTTGGTCACTGTGATGATGGGGGTTTAGACCCCATTGCCACAATGTTCAAAATGTGCTTCAACTATGGACCCCACACTTACCTTTTGGTCACTGTGATGATGGGGGTTTAGACCCCATTGCCACAATGTTCAATTGGGCTTCAGCTATGGACCCCACACTTACATTTTGGTCACTGTGATGATGGGGGTTTAGACCCCATTGCCACAGTGGTCATGGTCTGCTTGCATTGTGGAGGCCACACACATTTATGTGTGACACATGTGATAGGGGGTCACATTGTATGTTCAATGTCATGTTCAGTGTTGTAGGCATTTGACACAGACTACACACCCTTGTCATGATGTTGGGGTGATGTCTTTTTCTGACATTCCTTATGTTGGAGTATGCTGGTTGTGTCATGCATTACCCGTCCTATGAGTGGGGATGGTAGTAGTGGTAGGCATCCAGGCCCACATGAGTAGGGGTGGTGGTAGTGGTAGGCATCCAGGCCCCCCTGAGTTGGGGTGGTGGTAGTGGTAGGCATCCAGGCCCCCATGAGTAGGGGTGGTGGTAGTGGTAGGCATCCATCCCCCTATGAGTGGGGATGGTAGTAGTGACAGGCATCCAGGCCCACATGAGTAGGGGTGGTGGTAGTGGTAGGCATCCAGGCCCCCTGAGTAGGGGTGGTGGTAGGCATCCATCCCCTATGAGTGGGGATGGTAGTAGTGACAGGCATCCAGGCCCACATGAGTAGGGGTGGTGGTAGTGGTAGGCATCCAGGCCCCCTGAGTAGGGGTGGTGTTAGTGGTAGGCATCCATCCCCCTATGAGTGGGGATGGTAGTAGTGACAGGCATCCAGGCCCACATGAGTAGGGGTGGTGGTAGTGGTAGGCATCCAGGCCCCCATGAGTAGGGGTGGTGGTAGTGGCATCCATCCCCCTATGAGTGGGGATGGTAGTAGTGACAGGCATCCAGGCCCACATGAGTAGGGGTGGTGGTAGTGGTAGGCATCCAGGCCCCCTGAGTAGGGGTGGTGTTAGTGGTAGGCATCCATCCCCCTATGAGTGGGGATGGTAGGAGTGACAGGCATCCAGGCCCACATGAGTAGGGGTGGTGGTAGTGGTAGGCATCCAGGCCCCCTGAGTAGGGGTGGTGGTAGTGGTAGGCATCCATCCCCTATGAGTGGGGATGGTAGTAGTGACAGGCATCCAGGCCCACATGAGTAGTGGTGGTGGTAGTGGTAGGCATCCAGGCCCCCATGAGTAGGGGTGGTGGTAGGCATCCAGGCCCCCGTGAGTAGGGGTGGTGTTAGTGGTAGGCATCCATCCCCCTATGAGTGGGATGGTAGTAGTGACAGGCATCCAGGCCCACATGAGTAGGGGTGGTGGTAGTGGTAGGCATCCAGGCCCCCTGAGTAGGGGTGGTGGTAGTGGTAGGCATCCAGGCCCCCATGAGTAGGGGTGGTGGTAGTGGTAGGCATCCATCCCCCTATGAGTGGGGATGGTAGTAGTGACAGGCATCCAGGCCCCCATGAGTAGGGGTAGTGGTAGTGGTAGGCATCCATCCCCCTATGAGGGGGGATGGTAGTAGTGACAGGCATCCAGGCCCACATGAGTAGGGGTGGTGGTAGTGGTAGGCATCCAGGCCCCCTGAGTAGGCTTGGTGTTAGTGGTAGGCATCCCTCTATGAGTGGGGATGGTAGTAGTGACAGGCATCCAGGCCCACATGAGATGGGGTGGTGGTAGTGGTAGGCATCCAGGCCCCCCTGAATAGGGATGGTGTTAGTGGTAGGCATCCATCCCCCTATGAGTGGGGATGGTAGTAGTGACAGGCATCCAGGCCCACATGAGTAGGGGTGGTGGTAGTGGTAGGCATCCAGGCCCCCATGAGTAGGGATGGTGGTAGTGGTAGGCATCCAGGCCCCCCTGAGTAGGGGTGGTGTTAGTGGTAGGCATCCATCCCCCTATGAGTGGGGATGGTAGTAGTGACAGGCATCCAGCCCCCCATGAGTAGGGGTGGTGGTAGTGGTAGGCATCCATCCCCCTATGAGTGGGGATGGTAGTAGTGACAGGCATCCAGGCCCAAATGAGTAGGGGTGGTGGTAGTGGTAGGCATCCAGGCCCCCCTGAATAGGGGTGGTGTTAGTGGTAGGCATCCATCCCCCTATGAGTGGGGATGGTAGTAGTGACAGGCATCCAGCCCCCCATGAGTAGGGGTTATGGTAGTGGTAGGCATCCATCCCCCTATGAGTGGGGATGGTAGTAGTGACAGGCATCCAGGCCCACATGAGTAGGGGTGGTGGTAGTGGTAGGCATCCAGGGCCCCCTGAATAGGGGTGGTGTTAGGGGTAGGCATCCATCCCCCTATGAGTGGGGATGGTAGTAGTGACAGGCATCCAGGCCCACATGAGATGGGGTGGTGGTAGTGGTAGGCATCCAGGCCCCCCTGAGTAGGGGTGGTGGTAGTGGTAGGCATCCAGGCCCCCATGAGTAGGGGTGGTGGTAGTGGTAGGCATCTATCCCCCTATGAGTGGGGATGGTAGTAGTGACAGGCATCCAGGCCCCCATGAGTAGGGATAGTGGTAGTGGTAGGCATCCATCCCCCTATGAGTGGGGATGGTAGTAGTGACAGGCATCCAGGCCCACATGAGATGGGGTGGTGGTAGTGGTAGGCATCCAGGCCCCCTGAGTAGGGGTGGTGGTAGTGGTAGGCATCCATCCCCCTATGAGTGGGGATGGTAGTAGTGACAGGCATCCAGGCCCCCATGAGTAGGGGTGGTGGTAGTGGTAGAGCATCCATCCCCCTATGAGTGGGGATGGTAGTAGTGACAGGCATCCAGGCCCCCATGAGTAGGGGTGGTGTTAGTGGTAGGCATCCATCCCCCGATGAGTGGGGATGGTAGTAGTGACAGGCATCCAGGCCCACATGAGTAGGGTGGTGGTAGTGGTAGGCATCCAGGCCCCCCTGAGTAGGGGTGGTGGTAGTGGTAGCCATCAGGCCCCTATGGGTGTGTATGGCATTGGTGATAGCCATCCCGCCCCTATGGTTCTGCTGTTGCTAGTGTACGTCATTTCTGCATCCCTATGTGTGTGTGACATATGTCGGGTACGTGTCGTTTGTTTGTGTTGTGGGTGTTTAACTTACCGTCTGCGCCGTACGCGTCCGTACTGGTTCCGGTAATAGATGTAGAGTATTGGTAGGACCTGCGCGATGGGATTCATGGTTGGGTCGTCTCGTTCGGGTTTCTCGTGGCTTCGACTCGTACTCGTCGCTGGCTTGTTCGTCTCGTAGCCGTGGATCGTCTTGTGGCGCGAATCGGAGCTTATGTGCAGCTCTCCCGGATGCTCTGACGTGCCGGACGTAGCGATGGGTTCGGCGCGTACGGAAGGCGCATCGTACTAGTCCGGCCGGAAGGTGCTGTGTATTTGCTTCCGTGCGACTCGATTCGGCGTTTACGGATCCGGCTCGGGCGGGGAACAGGAGCTGGAATGGGTACGTACGGCTGGGTCGGGATCTGAGCAGTTATGCGCATCGTACTTGCTCGTTCGGACGACTGTTCGAATCGGTCGGGAAACACACGTTCGGCTTGGTTTTTTTCCGGACGAATAGTGTTAGGTGCGCTTCCGGCCGAGATCGGAATCGACCCCTTAGTGGAAGAGGTGTGGTGCAGCGGCCAGGGCAGCTGACTTCGGAGCACAGGGCTCACGGTTCGATCCCCGGCTCTGGCGGCAGCTCAGCTCAGCACCTTGTGACTCTGGGCAATAGCTCACTTAATTTCCACGACGGCCCCCAGCGCCTTGAGACCCGTAAGGGTGAGTAGTTCGCGCTTTACAAATACGGATTTATTATTATTATTTATTATTATTTATTATTTTACCCTTTCCCTGAGGCAAGCACCTGTCGGAGTAGGAATAGTAATTTTGCCACCACCACCATCCTACACTTTCCATGAGGTAAGCACCTGTAGGAGTAGGAATAGTAATTTTGCCAACACCATTCAGCACTTTTTCTGAGGCAAGCACACCTCGGAGTAGGAATAGTAATTTTGGAACCACTACTATGCCACACTTTCCCTGAGGCAAGCACCTGTCGGAGTAGGAATAGTAATTTTGCCCCCAACACCATCCAGCACTTTCCCTGAGGCAAGCACACCTCGGAGTAGGAATAGTAATTTTGCTCCCACTACTATCCCACACTTTCCCTGAGGTAAGCATCTGTCGGAGTAGGAATAGTAATTTTGCCCATAACACCATCCAGCACTTTCTCTGAGGTAAGCACACCTCGGATTAGGAATACTAATTTATCCACCACTACTATCCCACACTTTCCCTGAGGCAAGCACCTGTCAGAGTAGGAATAGTAATTTATCCCCCACCACCATCCAGCACTTTCTCTGAGGCAAGCACCTGTCGGAGTAGGAATAGTAATTTAGCCCCCAACACTATCCAGCACTTTTTCTGAGGCAAGCATAACTCGGAGTAGGAATAGTAATTTTACCCCCACCACTATCCAGCACTTTCCCTGAGGCATGCACCTGTTTGAGTAGTAATAGTAAATTGGCCCCCACCATTATCCAGCATTTTTATTTTTGCATGCACATTTCCGTATAAGATTAGTAATTTGCCCATACTACTATATTGTATTTTTACATAGACAAACACATGTAGGAGTTGTATTAGTAATCTTGCCCACACATTATCCAGCATTTTCCCTGAGGATAGCACATAATGGAGTAGGAGTAGTAATTTTAGAACTTACACCATCCAGCATTTTACTCGAGGCAAGTATTTGTTTGGGTAGTAATATTATTTTTACCCTCGCAAATATTCTACTCTTTTTTTAGGTTAACAAATGTTTGTATATGAGTAGTAATTAAGCACACTCTACCATTCTGCTTTTTTTGAGTTTACATTTGTATATTTTTTTTTATTTGGACGGTTTAATTTAAAAATATTAAAAAGCAAAAAGTTTGGTTTACTCAGTGATTAAATTTCCAATGACTGTGGGGCCGATTCCGATCCCGGACGGAAACCGTTTTGACCGACACGACTGGGAATGTATTCCGACCCCGACACGTATACGCGCTGTATGACCGGCCGAGTACGATGCAATGTGTGTGAAACACAACCGACTCGCACGGAGCACAGGACGTACGACCGACACGTACGGAAACCAGTGATTCGGCCGTAAAAGAGCCCGACGCGAAGGACTCGTACGCGAACGATGCCACATAGGTTAGCATAAGCCCGTCGCAACAGACCCGTACGCGAACGATGCCACACAGGTTAGCATCAACCCGATGCGACAGACTCGTACGCGAACGATGCCACACAGGTTAGCATTATCCCGACGCGACAGACTCGTCGTACGCGAACGATGCCACGTAGGATAGCATTATCCCGACGTGACAGACCCGTACGCGAACGCTGCAACATAGCATAACGTGAGTGTGACAGACTCGGACAACCCCGCAAATGCTGAGAAAAGCATCAGTCGCGGTCAACTGAACGTCTCCGTCATGCTCAACTGAAGCCAACAGAAACAGACAGAAACAGACCAAACAACAATTGGCAAAGGCAAAAAAAAAAATCATTTAAGACACACCCACAACTCCACCTACATAAAGGGCAAAAATCCCAACCATGATCCTTTGCAAATTCAACAGACCTGCCAGCAGAGAACACCACTACACTGCACTGAGACATACACTCACAACTCACCCACCACACAACCTTCACACCACAGCACCTCTCAAAAAGCACACTCACAAACACCCAGCTCAATTTATACTCACTCATCCTCACTTTCACACACACACACATCCATCTCCACCACCACCCATCACCATGCCCCCAAAGAAGAATCCAAAGTTCGCAGATACTGAGTTGGAAGTCATGGTAGATGAAATTCTCAGAGTAGAGCCACAGTTATTTGGCACATTGGTCCAAAAGACCCCCATGTCCCAGAAAACAAAGATGTGGGAGAGGATTGTTAACAAGGTGAATGCACAAGCACCTTGCCTGCGCACAATGGACGATATCAGGAACAGGTACTATGATGTGCGAAGGAGGGTCAAGAAGCTGATTGGCAGAGACCATGCCCTGAGCCAGCAGACCTGCGGAGGCCCTCCTGCAAAACCTACGCACTTCACTTCCTGGGAGGAGAAGGTGCTGGCCATCATTCCACCGGAGGGCATCCATGGATTATCAGGAATACCAGAGCCTGGTGAGTACATAAACAACTAGTCTAAATTGTGAGGCAACACACACCCACAGACATCACTGTCAGGGGGTCAGTGAAACCATTCACTGTCAGCAAAGCCATCTCAACCCAAACCTAAATATCCTGTGATGCGTATGCCAGTGAGATAAACACAATACCTGTAATCCCAGAGTAACCTCTAACTATGTCATAACACGTACAAACTTACTAACAAATACAGCAAGGCTTTGGCACAAAACAACAACAAACACTGTCAGCCATCTTGCCAGCACAGTTCCACTCACTCACAGGGAAGCTGAATCACAGCAAGGAAGGCTGGGATGGCTGGGAAGGTGGGTGTAGCCAAAAGCATGATGGGAGTTGGAGTCACAGCTAACAATACTCCTCCCACATGGCCCATCAAGCCCACCTTCAACCATGCTCAGCTCACAGGTAGTGGAAAAGTACTGCCAAGATGGCTGACACTGGGCTCTGCTGTGGGGAGTACAAGGCCCTGTTGGGAGTAGTGCTCAAACAAACACCAGGACACCACTGTCAGCCATCTTGCCAGCACTGTTACACTACCTCACAGGGAAGCTGAGTCACAGCAAGGAAGGTGGGGTTTTCTGGGAAGGTGGGTGTAGCCAAAAGCATGATGGGAGTTGGAGTCACAGCTAACAGTCCTCCTCCAACATGGCCCATCAAGCACACCTTAAACTATGCCCATCTCACAGGGAGTGGAAAAGTACTGCCAAGATGGCTGACACATGGGACTGATGTATGAATTGGCCATAAGTCACACCTAGGCACTGGCCCTCTCACACATGTACACACTCTCAGCCATCTCAACTGTAAATTTCAACTCACTGTCTGGGGATGCATCGTCCCAGGGGTGCCCCCTGGGCTGGCTGTGAAGGTGTGTGGAGTACAGGACAAGTGGTGAGATGCAGACATAGCACACATCAATACACACACACGAAGCTACATATACATCATTGACAAGAGATACCTGACAGCGAATGGAATGTCCACAGAAAGATAGCGGACACTGTTGCATGGTGTCATTTACACAAAGCGCTGTAGTGAGCTGCTTCCAACTCCTACATCATGCAGCGTTCTCAGCATCCATTCCACTACACTCCCCTAACTGTCATTGACACTTTCCACACAAGGAGTAATCTGGACTGGGTTGGAGGAGGCGTACAACTCACAGCACCATAACACAAACACACAAACCTTTGGACCTCACTGTTATCAGCATGGAGAAGCAAGAAAGCAGCCTTGCCAACTCCTCTTTCCATGGAGGACATGGACAAGATAAATGACGTCATCACGTACAAAGCTCATCAGCAACATTATTTGCAATGGTAACACAATCACATCAGTGCAATGGGATGAGAACTAGGAACACTTACAACAAAATAGTACATCTCAATTCATCACATACATCCCTGACTGTGACTATGATGTTAGACACACCAATGTGACGTAAAAAGACATGCACAAATGCCAGCACACATACACAAATCTTGCCACACATTGTAAGAGGAAGTGCACGTATGTCATTGTGAAAGCACAAATGTAGAAAAAAACTACCCACCTGTGTCTGGCACAGGGTGGCACTTGAGTTTCAATGGCTATGTCCAGTCAATGAATCAATATATGAGTTTCCCATGCACAAAGCTCTACGTGCTGATTAAAACGCTTTATGTTGCAATTACAATGTTATTAACCAATATAGGCCTCTGTCTGTGACAATTGAGGACAATGCAATGTACATACACTCACCATGAAGTGCAATAGCAACTGTACTGTGTGTGATCCGTTGATGTGTGCAAAACCACAACATACATTGTGTGTTTCTCCTACCCACAGGTCCTGCTGGGGACACTGCAGGAACAGAACAAGAATCCCAGTCCCAGACTCTGGTTGACCCTGAGCTCTCCGGTGTGGATGTTTCTCAGTCCTCTTTGGACGACGATGAACGACCTGGTCCCTCCGGTGTGGATCAACATGCAGCACCAGCAGCTGTAACTCCAGCACACCCTGCAACCACTCCTTCCAAATCTGCCAACAACCAGATGACCTCTACAAACACGGACAGACCAAAGCAAGAAGACACCGACGGCACAGCTACACAGGGCACTCTGGAGTTGGCGGACAACAACACCACTGTCAACAGTGAAGGAGGCTCATTGTTGTCTGTGTCTGCAACTGCAGGTCCTGCTCATGTGGGTAGGGGTGGTGTGAGGGTGCGCGTTGTGAGGTCACGTCATGAAGATGGTGCTGCTGAGCAAGATGACCCACAGTTAGGACGCATCATAAATGTATACCGAGAATGCACCGGAGACTTTGGCCAGGTAGTTGGGATCCTCAAGGAAATACAACATCAGCAGGCTGCCCATTTTTCCAAAATGGACTCCCACATGTCCAGGGTGGAGACCCACATGTCCAGGATGGAGTCCAAAATGGATAAAATGGATGACCTCACTGCGGTGCACAGGGACATACTCACATGTCTCCGCCAGATTGCTGACAACATGACCACACCTCCCTGTGTGCCCACTACATCTGTTGCCGCAACATCTGCAACTGCCACAGGGAGGGATGAGGACTCTGGCGGAGAGTCCACAGCACCACTGCAGCCTGCACCTGAGGGTCTCCCTAAAAAGAAGAAGAGGGGACGCCCGAAGAAGGACAAGTGAGAGACAGATGGCCATGCAAACCCCCAGGAAGTGAACACCTGCTCCTGATATCCTCCATTGTGTGCAAAGGGTTCACCTTGTTGACTGACACTGAACTCTCCCACATGGGATGGAGGGTCTAAGTTGGAACTATGAATCAAATGAATGTGGATTAGGCTCTGAAAATTTCATCTACCCACACCAATAACTCCTCTGTGAACTTTGGATTTATATCACACTGTACAGCAGGGGCGGTGCGTCCATTGGGGCGCTGGGGCGTTGCCCCACTAAGTTCGAGACGTGCGGTGCGGTCACGGTGCAAGCAATGAAGCAATTTCAGAGTAAATTGCTTCATTGCTAAAAACTAATTAAATTCTCTCGCGCAGTCGCGCTGCTCACGTACGTAACGCAAGTCAGGTTGGTTGACTTAAGTTGAGTAGCGGGACACGTGTCGCCCGAGGCAATCGGCCGATGAAAGGGGTGGGGCCGGGGGCGAGCACTCTATGTTTGAGTGACACACATTTCACTGCGGCGCGTAATGCGCATGCTCGAGTTTGGGCTGGTCATTTTTATGACCAGCCCGAACCTGCGCTCTGTCAGCCAGTCAGCCACTACTGAGTAGGAGGGGGAGGGAGGGGGACCCGAGAGGCCGAGGGTTGCTTCATGCAGCAGCCCCCGGTCTCTCCTATGGGCGAGCCCTATCCGTGCTCTAGCCAATCCAGGCGCTGCTAATGCAGCGTCTCTGGATTGGCTTAGACACCGCAGCCTGCAAACAAAGCATTGGGTGCCACGCAACTATGGCCAATCACTGTGGCTTATTATGTGAACAGTGATTGGCCATTTCGCCTTTGATGTGCGCACTGTCTGCAGTTCGTCGTCACCGCGCCACACACACTCGTGGCGGTGTACTGTACAGGCCGGTACTACTATTGAGGGGTGTGCCGATACGTGGATCCCTGCTCAAGACAATTGACAACCTTTTTATGTAAGTGTGCGGATATTGTTTCACGGGGTTGCCCAGACTGGCTAGATACATTTGATTCTGTGACATGTTTGTATCACACACTTCCCAGCAGCAGGTGCAACGCACTCTGCTATCACACTGATTCAAACCTGTGGTCTGCACATTACACACAATTTGCAGCAGTCGCTGAACCCACTGAGCTATCTTGCTGGAATTCATAGCTTTGAACACTGAGTTACATATGTTTGCATTCGGAGGTCACAACCCACTGAGCTATCTCTCCCCACGGAATCCGACTGCAAACAATGGACACTAAAGAGAGGGTGGCTAATGAGGGGGAGCAGCGGGAAAAGGCGAGGGGCACGGAGTAAACTGTGAATATTTCCTCTGAGCCACTACAAACTGCACGGTCAATGCGGGTTTGTGCTAATTCGGGACTGAGGCCCTGCCCTGCCAGGTGGCCTTTGTCAGTGTGACTTGAAGCAAAACCGCTTTGTGCAGACGGACAAAAACGTCACATGTTGAAACACCACACATTGTAGGGGAAAACGGGCCCTCGCCGCAGACGGCCTTGATAACAAGGGAAAGAGCTCAAGGCATTTTCCGCCGGCAGCCTGGGGCCTACCACCGGCTGCGGAGAATAGGGTGCCACAGAGGCCCTAAGAGGGCGGGGCATGTTTGGACTGTAAGGGGTGTAGGGCATGCACGCATGCCAATATTTGAGGTGCGAAAGAGGGGAGTTTCACAAATAAAGCCGGGAAATTCTTTTTCCCCGTTGACGTGCATGGAAATGTGAGTAACAGGCGGTAGAAAGCAACAATTTTAATAAAGCTATTAAAAGTCGTGTTTTTTACTTTAAAAAATCGGTCATGCTTCTGATACCCGAGGAGGACATGGGGCTAAAAGACCCTCCATTTGCAGGAAGTCCGCCAGAGACCCTGAGCGATCAGAGGACTGTGAGAACCCTAAGAGGTCAAGGGGCCGAGAGGCTCTCTGAGGGCAGGGAATGCCTCATCGATCGTATGCCCTTGGGAAGCTGATAATGTGTCATGGAGTCTGAGGGGTCGGGACAAGGGACTGTGGAACCATAAGAGAGCAGGGAATGTCTCAGGAGCACTGAGAGGAGAGGGTGTGGCGCCAAGGGACCCCCGAGTGCAAGGAATGCCTCGGGCGCATTGAGAGGAGAGGTTGTGGAGCCAAGGGACCCCCGAGTGCAGGGAATGCCTCAGGTGCACTGAGAGTAGAGGGTGTGGAGCCAAGGGACCACCTGAGTGCAGGGAACGCACCAGGAACAGAGAGTAGCGGGTATGGAGCCATGGGACCCCCTGAGTGCAGAGAATGCCTCAGGCGCACTGAGAGGAGAGGATATGGAGCCAAGGGACCCCCCCCCCCGAGTGCAGGGAATGCCTCAGGTACACTGAGAGGAGAGGCTATGGAGCCAGGGGAACGCACCAGGCACAGAGAGTGCAGGGAACGCACCAGGCACAGAGAGGAGAGGGTATGGAGCCAAGGTACCCCCGAGTGCAGGGAATGCCTCAGGTGCACCGTGCACGGAGAGGAGAGGCTATGGAGCCAAGGGACACCCGAGTGCAGGGAATGCCTCGGGTGCACTAAGAGGAGAGGGTGTGGAGGCAAGGGACCCCCCCGGGTGCAGGGAATGCCTGTGTGCACTGAGAGGAGAGGGTATGGAGCCAAGTGGACCCCCGAGTACAGGGAATGCCTCAGGTGCACTGAGAGTAGAGGTTGTGGAGCCAAGGGACCCCCGAGTGCAGGGAATGCCTCAGGTGCACTGAGAGGAGAGGGTATGGATCCAAGTGGACCCCCTGAGTATGGGGAATGCCTCAGCGATCGGATGCCCTTAGAGAGTTGATAATGTCTCAGAGTCTGAGGGGGCAGGGCATGGAAGTGTGGAACCATAAGAGAGCAGGGAATGCCTCAGGTGTACCGTGAGAAGAAGTCTGTTATGAAGCTCTGTGGGTATACTGAATAAGCAGCTACCTATGTTATATGACATCTCTTTATTAATGTAATAACTGCACTTTCACAATTGCTTTATTAACCTTCCTGCTTTCTCAAATTTGCTTGAAAATGTACAATTTTTCCTCTCTTTTTTCAAAATGTTCCCTCTTAGGTCGCTACGCTCGTTCGCTACGGTGCAGTATGCCTATCATTTTACGCCCCACCACTTTCAAATGTCACCAGCCGCCCCTGCTGTACAGCACTATCAATTTTGTGTACCATTTCACACATGCATCTAAGTTAAATCATATTCACACAATACTTGCCTCGGTGTTGAATTAAACTTGGTTTGTGACATAGAGATGATGACCTGCTAAACAAATACTGTACAGGGAAACAACTACAGCAATTAAAACACAGTCTTGTGAGTCATGGAGATGTGACACATATGAGAGATACACACTGCAAGGTCAACACAACACAAAATTCCCATGCCACACATACACATTGCCTCCACTATTGTGAACAGAAAATACACTGAAATGCACATACACTAAACTCATTCAGAGAAAGTGGCAATCACGCCACAGGTACAGTATGCCAAGGACTGTTGGATGTGTGTATACAGACGAGGCACACCACAATGTGGAGTACAGGTTTATTACACATTCACGACATGTGAACTCCACAACAGATGCAAGGTAACCTCACGTGACAGTGAGCACAAAGTAACCAAGAGGGCCAGAAATGTCAGGACTTGGGTGTGTGGTACTGCATCCGGTTTCCACGAAGAGTAGTACTCTGTAACAGGATTGTGTGTTTTGGAGGTCACATGTCCCCAGACAACAGCCAAAGGACCCTGTGAAGGACAGACATACAACAGTATTGAAATAACAAAATAACTGCATACATCTCCAATAGACATTCCATACACAATTTACCAGAATCCTGAAAACAACGTAGGAATAATGTCAACACTGTTTGTGAGAACATACTAACTCAACGGACACATTACTGCAAGGATCATGTCAAGTAGCATGCAGCCACATGAATGCATCGACATTTGCACTACACACACACATATCAGGCAAAGAAAAAACATAGACAACTCATCACTGTATTCTCACAATCATGAGAAGAAGTTGTTGAGCTGTGTCCGAACATCCCCCTCACCCTCATCATCACTGGCAACATGGCCCAGGGCAGGATCCTCCCCTGCTGGCGGCTGCTGGTCGTCATCATCTTGGATGAGAGGCAACTCCTCCCTCACTGCCAGGTTGTGTAGCATGCAACACACAATGATGATCTTGCACACCTTTTCTGGTGCATATTGGAGGGCCCCTCCTGTCCGGTCCAGACAGCAAAATCTACTTTTCAGCACTCCAAATGTCCGCTCTATCACTCGCCTGGTCCACCCATGTGCCTCATTATAACGTATCTCCGCAGGTGTAACAGGGTTCCTGAGTGGTGTCAGCAACCACGGCATGTTGGGGTATCCGGAGTCACCTACATACAGACAAACAAACATATTATGGTTCTGAAAAGAGGGTTAAATTCCAAGATAGTATAAGCACACAAGGCAAACAGATATTACACACCGACAAGCCAGGCACGCTGGTTCTGCAGCTGTGACATCATCTCTGGGATCCTGATATTCCTCATGATGTAAGCGTCGTGTGCCCAACCGGGGAAACGTGCACAGACATGTGATATTGTCATGTCCGGCAGACATCCCACCAGGGCATTGATGGAGTGGAAATGTTTCCTGTTCCTGTATGTCTGCTCATGTGCTTGTGGTGGTACCAAAGCCACATGTGTCCCATCTATGGAGCCAATGACATGTGGCATCCTTCCCAGTGCATAGAAGTCACTCTTTATGTCAGGAAATTTTCGTGGTTTTGGGAATTGGATGTACTGGTTCAGGTAATACAACATTGCCTCCAAAACATCGCGAGGCACACGGCTAAACATTGTCTGGGACATCCCACCAACAGAAGCCACAGTGTGCTGGAAGGTGCCCGTGGCAAAGAAATGTAGGGCTGACATCACCTTCACCTTGGGGGTCAGCGCTGATGGATTTGGCCGTCCAGGTTGCAAGTGTGGGGCCAACTGCTCCACCAACTCCTCAATTAGTGGTCTGGTGAAGCGGTAACGCCGGATGCAGTCACGTTCAGCCATGGTTGCAAGGTCTGGGAAGGGTCTGTGGACAGCTGGTCTCCTGCAGTACATAGACGAACAAAGAAAGATTGTCAGTTCCCCTACATATGTGGCAATGACCTTGCTAAATATCACATGCTACATCATGGCAACACACAATTAAGTCAGGTGTGTGCTGTTGAGCATGGACACATATGCTAGCTATGTGCCCTTCAACGAACATTTCAGCTCCTGATGCTGACACAACATGTGCGATGCTGTGCTGTGAACAATCTATGGGGTCTGTCACAGTACATCTGAGAACATGTCACATACCAAACACACACCTCAGTGACTATTGAGGATAGATGTGCTGTCCAAATGACAGGTGTCAGTAAGGTCCACACACAGGGATCTTGTAATGCCACATGGACACTGTCATTAATGTAACGCCTGACGTACACGTACCATCATACACATGAAACACACATGATGTGCTACCAGATTTGTCAGCATGGCAACAGGTATGTCTGTGACACACAGACACAACAGCAACTCACACGCCAAATTCAGATGGACGTTTGAAACTATTTACATCTACAACATACAAGATGGATTATGTGCTTAGCACAATACGCTAAAACTCTGGATCAACCCCACAATAGTAGCTCAGGTACACTTTGTAACACACAGTACATTTCAGATGTAAATCAGGGTGTATGTTACATGTGATCAGACAATGTGCCCCTGGAACTGTGTCCACGCCTCTTTTGGGGATATGCAAATTTATCACTCACAGTTGTGATGTGCATCACACACAATAGACTTTGTCCCCATGAAACATGGCACAACCAGGGAGTGTGTGTTACAAGGAACTCTGTCTATTATGATATGTGAAGCTATGTACCCACACATGTATTGAAGCATGAATACTGTGTGACAGGCTTATTATTTGTTGTACAGCACCTGATGCTCAGCACAGAGATTGTGGATGGCACCCCTTGGCTGTTTACTGTAATGGTGACAGACGCGTGTGACTATTCAAAAGACGCGGCGTACACTCCAAGCCCAAGCCGGACACATACATTGGATATAGGCCTTCTGTGGGACAGACGCGGGTGAATATTCAAAAGACGCGGCGTACACTCCAAGCCCAAGCCGGACACATACATTGGATACTGGTCGTCATGGGGACAGACGCGGGTGACTATTCAAAAGACGCGGCGTACACTCCAAGCCCAAGCCGGACACATACATTGGATATAGGCCTTCTGTGGGACAGATGCGGGTGAATATTCAAAAGACGCGGCGTACACTCCAAGCCCAAGCCGGACACATACATTGGATACTGGTCGTCATGGGGACAGGCGCGTTTTTGCAGCATGTACGAATCGCGTGCACACAAATTTGGTTGGGCAGCAACAACAATGTATCCAAATCTATGGTGTCATGATGCTGAAATTTTGAAGGACGCGGTAGGCGTGTCCGAGGCGTGCAATGTGATGGATTGGACAAATTCGGATAATGCAAACGTCTCTAACCTATCTCTTTGGACCCATGGAACAGAAACCGCCTCTGCAGCACACATATAAGGCTGTCTGTTCCCAAGAGACTTCACTTGCCTGCACTACATGCTACTTGACTACATCACAACCTACCACTGCTGCTGTCTCTGCATCCTCTGGAGTCTGCAATGGCACGTACTGTGGAGAGGGCCCCAGCATTCACAGAGGAGGAAAACCAGGCCCTGCTGGACAGCCTCCTTCCACAGTACAGCAAGCTGTATGGGAAACCAGGGGAGCAGGTGAGTGTTGATTGCACTGACTTCTCAGTACACCATGTTCCCTAACAGGCACTACTAGCATTCTGATCACCAAGGACATGCATGCACACACAGTCATTGTAATTCTCACAGTGTGTAGGATCATGTACTGGACAGGGACAGTGCAGTAAAAGTATATCCAGGGCTATTTTATCTCATGCACTGTACTCATGTTGTGAAGGCAGGCTACCACACAGGACAACTGCCCCTGCTGATGCTTGAACTTCCTTAATACATATTTGCCCTACTACCAATGACCTATATGTCCACGTGTGTGAAGAACAAACATGTCACATGTGTAGTGATGGTGTGTCACTATGTCATCCTTACAGGTTGACGCCCATCAGAAGCAGGAGATTTGGTTGACCATCGTCCGGGCTGTGAGATCTGTGGGGGTATTCAAACGCCCCATCCGCCACTGCCAGAAGAGGTGGCAGGACCTCCGTGGCTGGACCCGGAGGATTGCTAGAGTCCAGCTGAAGCTGTCACCTCCTCGCAAAAGGGGTGGGCGACGGACCCTCACCCCCCACATGCTCCGGATACTCACGGTGGTCTTCCCTGACCTGGATGGACAGTTGAAGGCCAGACAGCAGCAAGGAGGGGGTGAGTTTTAGCCAGTTAGCTGTACTATGTCTGACATGCATGTTGCACTCCCTCAAGCTGGTGACACTATCACATGTTGTGTGTCTGCTGAGACAACACTTGTGTTGCAAAATGCTAAGATGCCCCATTGTCATATGTTGCCCAGGTGTGTCCCTTTCCGTCTGTGACATGTGTCACTAGACTCCTGTGTATTAGCTGTATTCCAAGGTCACTGTGTACAGCACCATGTACGACATGTGCATTGAGCTGACCGGCATGAGTGATGTGCTTGTCTGACACGTGTCAGCAACTTGACAGACATATGAGCTGCACTCTGTGTGGTACATACCTAAATGGACGGTGAGATGCTTGGAGTAAACACAGGTTTGTGACATGAATACTGCACACACGTGCAGCAGGTGAGACCAAGTTGGTGTCTGGGACAAATGTACTGTATTTGCTTGAATAATGCATGGTAAGCAGCCACGTACTCCCAATAATCCCATGTTTCACATGGACTAGGACAGGTATGCCAACTCAGGCCATCAGGGACAGTGTCATATCCATTTATTGAGAGTCAGGCAACACTGTAACCATTGCATAGGAAGTTGTATGTGTCTGACTGTGTCAGTGTGTACAGGCCTAGCTATTTGGATGGCACATGTGGGCAATTTATCGGATATGGACAGAAATCTCATGTATGTCAATTGGCTCAGATACACAGGACAAATCATGTGTGTGTCATCCCATAAATGTGCATATTGCTGGACTAAACAGATATGTGTATGTTGCATTACTTCTATTCTTTTGTGAGTATGTAAAATGCTCCTGTATTGAGATCTCAGACTTCATACAATAAAAGTTCTCAGATAAATAACATGAGCTTGTCAAAGTGTTCGATTTCTATGTAGCACTTAGTGGACAAATGTACTTGTGCACTACAGCTGTTACTTACATAGTGTATACTTTAGTGTGACCTGGTGCTCACTGGTACATCTTGATTCACTGGCCCAGTTTAGGCAGACAGGTCTGTGGCATGGTGTGGCATGGTGTGGCACATGAAAATGTTTCTGATGCTGTTTTGTACTTGGCAGTTGTCCTGCATGCAGTCCTTTTTAGCATTGGGTTTCACAACATGAGCCCATGTTGATTACTGTGGATGGGAGTATGTTCATCATGTACACTTAGGTATTTGTCCATCCCATTTGCGTGCCCAACACCAGACTCCCTTGCATGAGATGGGACATGTTTGTGTTAAGGCCTGACACTCAGGAGCATTACAGATCAGACAACTGGCAAGACAGTGCCCTGTTGGGCATGTACATAGTTGAAATTGAGATACATCTGACAGATCTTTCCATTGCCAACATGTGTTTCTTACCCATGAATCACAGGCAGACTGACAGGTGACCTATCTACATATGTGTGAGCTAAAGAAATATTGGCTTTGAGATTATGCTAGGCCTTGCTCTGTGATGTGTTGGGAACTGAAATCTAGTGTCAAGTATATGCAGATGACTGATGTGAATATGTTTCCCCTCCTTGTTCACAGCATCATCATAGCCAAGTGGAGGAGAGAGTTCCACGGACCAGGAGGAAGCAGCGAGCCAGACGGGGTCCACTGTGGAAGAAGATGAGGGACCCAGTGGCACAGAGGGTGAGGGGAGCCACACTGATGCCCTCTCCTGCACATCAACATCAGCTGATGAACCATCCAGCTCCAGTGATGACTCCCTTGTGGTAGTGGGTGTTACCAGAGCGGAGGCCGCACCCACTGAGTCTGTTCCCGCCACCACCACCACCTCCACCCTCCCAGCTGCTCCCATTTCAAAGGTCTGTAGACACTCCTGTGTGAGGGGGCATGTCTCCTTTGGTCCAGGCACCGCACCCCCTGCATCTGTCACCCCTGCTGCCCTGAGTGTGGAGTCCGTGGACTTGCTGAAACAGTTGCATGTGGGGCAGACATCCATTTTGAGTGTCCCCCATGCACACACAAGTCTTTTGACCCAATTGGTGTCATTCATGGAGGGCATATCAACAAACATGTCTGCCCTACATCGGACAAATCTGTCCAGGGCCTCCTCACTGATGGCAGCAGTGTCCCTCCTACAACAGTCCCTCACCCCTCCGACCTCTGCCCCGTCCAGAGGGCCTGATTCACAGAACTAACTTACGTCAAAAACGTAAAGTTAGTACCTTTTGGTATTCACAGAATACACTTACTCATTTTGGTATTCACAGAATGAACTTACTCATTTCGGTATTCACAGAAGTTAGTAGTCTTAACTTTAGGACTCCTAAATGCCTTCTGTGAATACCGAAAGTCTTAAAGTTAGGATTTTCTCAGTTTAGGAGTAGTAAAGTTAAGACTCCTAACTTTACTACTCCTAAACTGAGAAAAATCCTAACTTTAAGACTTTCGGTATTCACAGAAGGCATTTAGGAGTCCTAAAGTTAGTAGTCCTAACTTTACAACTCCTAAAATGAGAAAAATCCTAACTTTAAGACTTTCGGTATTCACAGAAGGCATTTAGGAGTCCTAAAGTTAGGAGTCCTAACTTTACTACTCCTAAACTGAGAAAAATCCTAACTTTAAGACTTTCGGTATTCACAGAAGGCATTTAGGAGTCCTAAAGTTAGTAGTCCTAACTTTACAACTCCTTAAATTAGAAAAATTCTAACTTTAAGACTTTCGGTATTCACAGAAGGCATTTAGGAGTCCTAAAGTTAGGAGTCCTAACTTTACTACTCCTAAACTGAGAAAAATCCTAACTTTAAGACTTTCGGTATTCACAGAAGGCATTTAGGAGTCCTAAAGTTAGGACTACTAACTTCTGTGAATACCGAAATGAGTAAGTTCATTCTGTGAATACCAAAATGAGTAAGTGTATTCTGTGAATACCAAAAGGTACTAACTTTACGTTTTTGACGTAAGTTAGTTCTGTGAATCAGGCCCATAGTCAACACTGACCTACCTGCCCAAAGCACACTCACACAGGCACATGCACACACACCAACAGACAAAGGCAGCACACGGCAAGCAAGGACAAAGTCCAAACAAACACACACGCACACTCAGGAGACTGACATCACACACACAGGGGTTCAAGAAAAACAACACACACAGCCATCCACAACCACTGCGCATTCCTCGACTACCTCTCCCTCCAAAGGTCCTACACTTGACTCTCCTGCAACACCCCCTTCCCAGAGGGTCTTCCTCTGTGACCTAGGCCTCTTCCCCACTGACACATCACTTCCAACTCACAAGGGGAAGAGGAAGTCACCACGCACAGAGAGGAGATCCCCACCACACGCACACCCTCCCCTAAGAGTAGGAACAGAGAGGCCCCCACCCGTGTATCCCCCAGGAAGAAGATAGGCAAGACCATCACACACTTCACCCCCCAAAGCTACATCCGCCCAACCCAAGACCCCCCTCAAAGTTCACACACCAAAAGCCATCCACAGATCACCCACACACCATTACACCATCCCCAAGATGATTAGGCCCTCACCCCCAAACACAGGCACTTCCACTCACACAACACCACACACTCTGTCACTTCAAGACACTGCAGTGGAGACCCTGGCCCCCCATCTGACCTGTCCACTGCAGTGGATCACCCACCCCCACAATCTGACATGGGCACTGCAGTGGATCCCCCACCCCCACAATCTGACATGGGCACTGCAGTGGAGCCCACAACCCCTCAGTCCAACATGTCCACTGCAGTAGCTCCAGCACACCCTCAATCCGATATGTCCACTGCAGTTGCTACAGACACTCCAGTTGCCCCAAGTCCTCCCATTACCCATCCTGCTATACACTAATCCTGTCCCTGCGGTGCCTGGCCTGCCCCAGAAGATGCCCCTCCTTGGGGAGTTGTCCCCTAGTGATGTAAGTGCAGGCAAGCAATGCATTGGAACTCATCTGATATTGACCCTGAAGGACTATTTTTCATGGACTGGCCATTGGCCTTGTTTCTTTGCCAGAATCGTGGTTGCATATTTGAATGCTGAATAAAGCAAATTTTTGTTATTTTGTGTAATTTTTTGGGTGTACATATTGTTGCTGATTGGACTGCAAATGATGTTTTAACATTGTTTAAGGCCAATTCATGCACATTGGTGGCAGTGTTAGCCCACGATGGCAATGGTTGTCTCCACATGGCAGGTATTTTTTAGTGAGGCCCAAATATGTCTGCCTCTACAGATCAGTGTTTGTTTGGCAGACTAACACTATTTTGTCACTACATTGCTTGTGGTTTTAGGCCTCAGAGAGTCATACATGATTGTCTGCACATGCTGTGGGTCTGAACACCACACTCACCTTTTTGTCACTGCACTGCTGGGGGTGTTACACCCCTTGGCCCCTATGTGCTTGCCAATGCTGGGGGTTTGTAACCCACACTCATCTTTTGGTCACCTCACTGATGGGGGTTATACCCCATCTCCCCTATATGCTTGACACTGCTGGGTGTTTGATCCCCCATCACCTAATGGTCACAACACTGATGGGGGGGTATACCCCATGTCCCCTATGTGCTTGGCTAAGTTGGGGGTCTGAACCCCATGCTCATCTTTTGGGCACCACACTGATGTTGGGGTGATACCCCAACTCCCCTATGTGCTTGTCAATTCTGGGGGTTTGTACCACACAATCTGCTTTTGTTCACTGGAGTGATGGATGTAACTGCATTTGATTGCAGAATGTGTCACTGATTCAGGATGTTTGCACACAATACACAAACTTGGCATGGGAGTAGGGGTGGAGTGTTTGCCCTCCACCTCCTCTGTGGTGGACTGTGCTGGGGGGGTGGACATAGACCCCCTTCTGGGGTGGACTGTGCTGGGGGGGTGGACATAGACCCTTCTGAGGTGAACTGTGCTGGGGGGTGGACATAGACCCCCTTCTGGGGTGGACTGTGCTGGGGGGTGGACATAGACCCTTCTGGGGTGGACTGTGCTAGGGGTTGGACATAGACCCCCTTCTGGGGTGGACTGTGCTAGGGGGGTGGACATAGACCCTTCTGGGTGGACTGTGCTGGTGGGGTGGACATAGACCCTTCTGGGTGGACTGTGCTGGTGGGGTGGACATAGGCCCTTCTGGGGTGGACTGTGCTGGGGGGTGGACATAGACCCCCTTCTGGCGTGGACTGTGCTGGGGGGGTGGACATAGACCCTTCTGGGGTGGACTGTGACGTGGGGTGGACATAGACCCTTCTGGGGTGGACTGTGCTGGGGGGTGGACATAGACCCCCTTCTGGGGTGGACTGTGCTGGGGGTGGACATAGACCCTTTTGGGGTGGACTGTGCTGGGGGTGGACATAGACCCCCTTCTGGGGTGGACTGTGCTGGGGGGTGGACATAGACCCTTCTGAGGTGGACTGTGCTGGGGGGTGGACATAGACCCCTTCTGGGGTGGACTGTGCTGGGGGTGGACATAGATCCCCTTCTGAGGTGGACTGTGCTGGGGGTGGACATAGACCCCCTTCTAGGGTGGACTGTGCTGGGGGGTGGACATAGACCCTTTTGAGGTGGACTGTGCTAGGGGTGGACATAGACCCCCTTCTGGGGTGGACTGTGCTGGGGGTGGACATAGACCCTTCAGGGGTGGACTGTGCTCGGGGGTGGACAAAGACCCTCTTCTGGGGTGGACTGTGCTGGGGGTGGACATAGACCCTTCTGGGGTGAACTGTGCTGGGGGTGGACATAGACCCTTCTGGGGTGGAATGTGCTGGGGGTGGACATAGACCCCCTTCTGGGGTGGACTGTGCTGGGGGTGGACATAGACCCTTCTGGGGTAGACTGTGCTAGGGGGTGGACATAGACCCCCTTCTGGGGTGGACCGTGCTGGGGGGGTGGACATAGACCCTTCTGAGGTGGACTGTGCTGGGGGGTGAACATAGACCCCCTTCTGGGGTGGACTGTGCTGGGGGGTGGACATAGACCCCCTTCTGGGGAGGACTGTGCTGGGGGGTGGACATAGACCCCCCTTCTGGGGTGAACTGTGCTGGGGGGGTGGGCATCCACCCCCTAGTGGTGTATTGGTGGGTGGTAGGTGTCTGACTTACCGTCTGCGACGTGCGCGTCGGTTCCGGTTGTTGATTCGGTCATAGGCGTACAGTACAGGGATGACATGCGCGATCGGATACATGGCAGCTTCGTCTTGTATGCGGTATTCGTGTTGTGGCGCGTATGGGACCTGATATGCAGCTCTTCCGGATGCTGTGACGTGCTGGAGGTGGCGACCTGTTCGGCGCGGAGGAAGTGCCCATCGTACTTGCCCGGCCGGAAACTGCTATGGTATTTGTTCCGGGTGGGTCCAATCTGCCTAAACGGAGACGCCTCGTACGGGAGAATCTTGCTCGAATCGGAGCGTGCGTGTCGTTCGGGATTTGGACACATTTACGCATCGTACTTCATCGTTCGAACAGACCGGCTCCCGGGACGAGTCGGTCGGCATGTAACGCTACGGAGAGCTCTGGGAGGGCTGTCCGAGCGAGATCGGAATCGACCCCTGTGTCGTGAGGTGTGTTTTTAGCATGTTTTCTTTTTTTTCCAAAAATGCTGTAAAATATTTTAAATGGTATATGTTGTTTAATATCATGTTAAGATTTAAGGGCTCATTATGATGGCGGGCGGACATCAGTCCGCCCGCCATCATAGCGGTGATGGGACCGCCCGCCAGATGTGCGGCGGTCCCACCAGCCCAATTAGGATGCGCCCACCAGTATGGCGGGCGCATCCTGGCCTTTTAACATTGCGGGCAGTGCTGCTGGCTGCAGCACCGTTGGCAATGCCAAAATGCCACGATGTGCATTCCCATGCACAACGTGGCAGGCACCACGCGGTGCCTGCCACCTTGTGCATGGGAATGTAGGGGGGTACCTTGGGTACCCCCCCAGTGCACCTACACCCTCCCCCCACACTGAGGACCAATCCCCGCCAGCCTTTCCATGGCAGCAGCGTCGCCATGGAAAGGCCTCTTCCAAGGCACATCATAATATGGCGGCCGGTGCCTGCTAGGCACCGCCACCATATTAGTGGTCCTTTTCCCTCCGCCAGGCAATCGGTTCTTTGCGTCCGCCGCGATACCCACCGCCATCCTAATTTGGCGGTGGGTAAAATGCTCAGTGATGGCGGAAGGACCGCCACCGCCGGCCCGGCGGTGGCGGTCCTTCCGCCATCATGATGAGCCCCTTAGTTTGTAAATATAATATATTTATCATGAGTACACTTACTTGGAACTGTAGATGGCACTGTTTGAAGTCGAGTTTTTCCTGGCAGGCAAAACGTGAGTGGTTTGTCTGGAAGTCAGTTTACCACTGTTTTCAAAATGGTGGACGGCTGCTTTTAAACGTTTTTTTATGGTGTACGATAATTTAATTGAAAATATATTTTGTGCATTTTTTTTGTCTTTTTAATGCTGAAAAAATTTATAAATATTTTTATTGATTTATAAATGTTCATTAATTTTTTTTCATATGTATTGTCTGCCATTTTGGCGACCTGCGGGTCATGGTGAATTCATAGAAAGTGTTGTAGGACTTTCGTTTTTGTGTAGATTAAAATGGTGGCTTATTTGTTATGTTTTCGATTAGTGTCTTTTATTGGCGTTTAATTTTGTTTTATATTATCTTTATTTATTGGTAGTTTTTTTGGTAAATTACATTGTGTTAATGTTCGTTTTTTGGGGTGTACTCCTTTTTAAAAATATGTTTGAAAATTTTAAATGATGTGTATTTTATTAAACTGTTCGTTTTTAAATGTATTTGTAATGTATTAAGTAGTATTATAATGTATTTTGTGGGAAAGTTATATGTGGATTTTAAAAATTAAATTAACTATTTATTTAATGGATAATAATATTTTTTTCAGAATTTTTTTTATTAGTGCTCAAGCATTTTTATTAATACACGGGTAGTAATTTTAATACTGTGGTATTAATTTTTAGTAAATGTGTATTAATACATTTCCGCACCCAAAACCCCTATTTTCCCCGCATCCCGTACCAGAGGTTAGAAAGCATTTATTATACAAAAAAGGGAACATGAGTATTCATTTTATTACCCGGGTATTAATTTTAATACTCTGTATTAATTTTTAATACCCGTGTATTAATACAAATCCGCAGCCAACCCCCTATTTTCCCTCCATCCCATCCCAGAGGTTAGTAAATCATTTATTTAAAAAAAAATTACACGCGTATTAATTTGAATACCCGAGTATTCATTTTAATACTCAGTATAAATTTTATATACCCGTGTATTAATACACTACCCCACCCAAAACCCCTATTTTCCCTGCATCCTGTCCCAGGGTTTTTTGTACTTTTTAAAAAGTATGCGTTGTAATTGTATGCGTTGTACAAATATGCATTGTAAATGTTTGCGTTGTAATGGATCTTTTAGTGCATTTAGATTGTTTTGCGTTGTAATGGTATGCGTTGTAAAAACATGCGATGTAATGGTAGCTGTGTAGTAAAATCCGTGTTGTAAAAGCATGCGTTGTAATGGCTTGCGTTGTAACATCATATATTCCCTGGCAACTCACTCAAGCCCTGCCTGAAAGACACATTCAAGAGCCCAGGGAACCTGTGGCATCGGCAATTACAAAAAGCAATTACATCTTTTCGAATTGAAGCACCAGCGTTAAAACTTGACACCATCTCCTTTTTGGCCAGGAAAAAGGTAATCAACAGGCAGCTGCATCTAACTTCATTTCAGCAAGACACTTCTTCCTTGAAGTCCTCAGACATTCTGCTCCCGTTGAACACTTCTTATCGGGCAGGAAAACCTCAACCATACCATTCAGAGGCCATCAACAGACGAGTGTGTAGAGACATTCTGTATATGCGTCTGCTTGGTCTACCAGTAGCCGACTTCAATCCGGCATGGGCCCACCCGGAAAAGGAGGGGGCGTGCAGACTATGCAACTTCAAGCATGAATCATGGTTGCATCTCCTGTGCTGCTGCCCCACCCTTGATGCCGTCAGGAGGTCCGTGCTGAAACCAATCTATTTAATGAAGGGGGTTTGCACCTGCCAGGTGGCCTCCTTGTTATGCTTCTCCCGATCCAAACTAAGGGGGTCATTATGATGGCGGAAGGACCGCCACCGCCGTGCCGGTGGTGGCGGCGGCGGTGCCGCCATGGAAAGGCTGGCGGGGATTGGGTTTGGGGGCCCGTTGCGGGCCCCCTCTGTGTGGGGGGAGGGTGGTTGTGCACTGGGGAGGTACCCATGGTACCCCCCTGCATTTCCCTGCACAAAGTGGCAGGCACCGCGTGGTGCCTGCCACGCAGTGCAGGGAAATGCACTACGTGGCATTTTCGCATTGCGAACGGTGCTGCAGCCAGCAGCACCGTCCGCAATGTTCAGGGCCCTGGATGCGCCCGCCATAGTGGCGGGCACATCGTAATTCACTTAGCGGGACCGCCGCCTTGCCGGCAGCCGGTCACCAGCACCGCAACGATGGCGGGCGGACTGATGTCCGCCCGCCATCGTAATGAGCCCCTAAGAACCCTATTGAGGTGCGGTAAATTTTTTAAAGAACTCAGAGTTCAACTTCAACACTGAACTACTGACCCCCAACCTGTTACCTTTGCTCACAAGCTCATAACGGACTACTGCGGCCAGAAACCCTGTAACGGGAAATCAGCATGGCAAGTGGCTCACAGTTCAGCCATTGCACGTGGCACTTTTTGACTGTCATTCCCGCCCAAAAAACTGTTAATGGCCCACTCCTTGCAGAAACCCGAAATGGGACCTTGGAGCTGCTTACTTACTACACAAATTGTGAAAAGGAACAAGGAACCTGGCTGTCAATTTTTATACCGCTATTTATTTAGGCGGATAAAAGCAAAGACTATTTAGTTCTTATGCTTTCAGTGTATGACTCACATTCGTTTATCATATTTGACACATATTTTATATAAACATTTAGTTCATGTCTGAGTTGAATACATTTCAGATACCAGACACATAAAATACATGAAAGTGCTTTGTGAAAATAAACTGATGTGACAATACAATTCTACAATCTTAAATTATCTACAACATTGATGAATATAATTAAGGAATTTCGAAAAATTACACCAGCAGTGTACTAGTATAAAGAACTTATACTGGGCAATTCCTAAAGGCCCTATCGCTAGGCAAAATTTAAGGAACTGCAGCCACACGGGAAGAAAAGTGCTACTCTGTGGGGTGCATTCGACATTGTACGCCCTCTCCAGAGGTCCAGAATTTTCTGAATGCCCTTTGTGGCAAAAGGTGGAAATTGCAGACGCGTTTCCAATCCCTAGGATTATTCACGGGATTTTCATCAGGGCTAAAGCACGGTGTAACCTGTAGGTGAGATTAAATAAAGAAGGGTTACCTAAAAGTGTGGCGTTCCCTTTCTCTATATTTTAATATTTCGCCACTTCCTATTAAGCTTCAAGTACCTGAAGTAGGAATTACTGCACTTGTGGAGCTTGAGTCGAGTATCAGATGTCTCGGTTTTCAGGACCTAAAGAAACCAGGACATTATAATCAGTTGGACTGTCTTTGTTACTTTGTATCCCATATAAACAAGTGTGTTTATCGTAAAACTTACGATTAAATCTGCAAGAGGCGACTGGAAGGATAGTTTTTCAAGTTGTGCTCGCCGTTCAAATTGGTTCAATAAAGTTTTCTCTAAAGCGGGTCAATTACCACGCTAACTTGAAAAAAGAGTAAATGAGCACTTATTATCGTGGTTTCTCGTTGTTTTGCCTGGTTTATAAGACTACAGCCATTAATGAAAGAATGCACTTACTTGTAGGTGTATGCACTCATGGCTGTTATCATTTAGGAGCAGCGTGTTTTGACTGCACGCGCCGTGTCTCTGAAAGAGGAACACACCGCGGTTACCACGCGCTTCTTTACATTCCGAAAGCATGATTCCGAGCAATTCGTAAAAAGCGGGCTGCTTACTTACTCAAAGATTTTTTCTTCGTTGTGTAAAGCAATCCTCCCGCCGTGAGATTGAGTCGGAAATGATTACAGGCATTAGGTTAATCTATATCCTGTTTAACAGGAAGTGTCTGGCGCTTCTCATTTGGTGGATTATGGGATTTGTAGTTTTCAAGCTACAACGAAAAATAAAACCATGCGACGTTGTGGATTTATGTGCTCATCCTCTTATGTTAGAACCGATAAAACTCCTTATATAAATCATTGTGAATATGGGATCTAGTGAAGTTTGTTTAAAGACCGAGTCTTTTTGTTCTTGGTATAATCTAAATACTTCCCAAGATAAACAGTGTAATTCTTAACAGAGGACTCAGCGCAAAACTTGATGAAGTTCTATCATCTCGTTCAGACCATCTGCCACACAGTTATATTTCATGATAAGATATGTCTCTTCTTTCCGCAATAGTATTTCAACATCTCCACCTCTAGGTGGTGGTTTGATTCCTGACAGGACTGTCCAGACAAAATCTTTTTCGGAATGTTGTTTTTCAACGAAATGTGTAACCATAGGTCCTGTTAGAACTTTTTGCTTGATCCTCGATCTATGTTGGACCATCCTCTGATTGATTTGTTGTGTTGTTTTACCAATATACAGCTTCGGGCAAGGACATTTAATGGCGTACACAACATTCTTAGTTTTACAATTTGTGAATTCTTTGTGTACCCATTTAATGGAGTTGTATGTGAACTCGGTACCTTCTATGGTGTTGTTGCATGCTGAACAAGTTCCACATTTGTGGTGTCCCTCCACTGGAGCCAACTTCAATAATGTTCTTAAATCAATCTTGGCTTTGGTGTTCCTGAGATCTGCTCGTATAATTTGTTGACCAATGCTTTTGTTCTTTTTCATTGCGAAGAGCGGTCTTTCCATAGGGCATACAAGACCAGTTAGCAAGTGCCAGTTGTTTAAGATAATCTTACGGAATTTGTGGGTGTGTGGACCAAATGTAGATACACATACTAGTTGGTCCAATGGTTTCTTGGTCTTCTTATTCAATAGTTCTTCTCTGGGTGTGTACCATGCTCTCTTTGTTGAGTATTTTAACATCTTTTTTCGGTATCCTCTCTCCTTCAGTTGTTCACATAAGATTTCTGCCTGGACTATGAAGTCTTCCTTACGGGTGCAGTTACGCCGGATTCTCAATAGTTGGCTGTATGGTAAATTATCTTTAAGGCATCTAGGATGAAAGCTAGAATAGTGTAAGATGGTATTTTTATCTGTAGGCTTGCGATGTAACGTTGTGATTAACTTTTCGTCTTGTACAAATACCTCAACGTCCAAAAAAGTTAGACGGGTCTGATTTTTTGTCATGCTGAATTTAATATCTGCATGTCTGCTGTTTAGCCATTCGAAAAAGGATTGCAGTAGATCTTCTGTGCCTTCCCACAGGCACCAAACATCGTCGATATAGCGGTACCATGATTGAATATTACCACTGTATGGATTGTTGTTGTAAATAAACCGGTCCTCAAACAGAGCCATGAAGAGCACTGCCATCTCCGGGGCATAAGGACACCCCATGGCAGTTCCCTTAACCTGCATGAAGAACGTGTCTTCAAACTTGAAATAGTTCTTTTTTAAGGCTATTTTTGCTAGATCCAGAATAAAGTCGGTCGGGACCCTTTGAGGTTTTGATCTTGTTTCTAGAAAATACTCCATGGACTCCAGGCCTTCATCTTGAGGGATCTGAGTGTATAGGGAGTTGACGTCAAATGAGACCATACATTGTTGGTGTTGGTTAAACGGGTGGCCTTCAATCTTAGTGATGAAATCTGTAGTGTCTCTAAGGTAAGATGGTACCTGGTCTAGGAACGGTTTAAGGAAAACATCTACGTATTTTGCTATCGGTTCAAGTACCGAATCGCACCCAGACACAATCGGTCTCCCGGGTGGTTGTTGCAGGTCTTTGTGAATTTTCGGGAGAAAATAGATTACAGGAATTCTCTGATGTTTTTTGATGAGAAATTCGAACTCTTTTGGGCCAATGATTCCTTGTTCCAGTCCCCAATTGATTTTGTTGTTTATTTCGTTCTGTATTTCCTTAGTAGGGTCTTCCGTTAATTGTCTATACCATACTTGGTTAAATATTTGGCTGTTAGCTTCATCTCGATATTTGTCCTTGGACCATAGGACAAGGGCTCCCCCTTTGTCGGTGGGTTTCACCACAATCGAGTCGTCATTCTGTAGATCAAAACCAAAGGGGATGATGGACGGAGTGTTGACATTGCAAGCACTCACCCCCAGTCACAGATCTGGGTTTAATCCATCATCATTCTTTAGCTCACTCCGCCACCCCAGTTCAGACATGGCCATATGGTTTTGCTGCGTCATTCTGTAGATCCCTTAGTGCTATTTGTTGATGCCTGGTAATATTTCTTTTGAAGAAGTTCTTTTGCTTTTACTACACAAAGCACTTTTCGACTGACATGCATGGAGAAACCTGAAACTGGACTTCGGAGTTTCAAGGGACTCTGCGTTCGCGATCTGTATAAAGCACACTGCCGCCATCACCTGGGGAAGGGCAGCAAACACAGATATGACGGTTGGTTTTTATAAGTCTGTTATCCTTAATTGCTGTTCTCATCAGTTAGCCCTGGGTGAAGTCACCAAACTTACCAACCGATGCACTCCTCTCTTGCCCGGACCTCACCCAAGTACTTTTGTCCAATTGGCCCTTTTCAGCATGGGCACGGGGGGAGCACTGCCATCACCCAAGCGCACCCAACCTGGTACTCTTCTCTGTAAACTATCTTAACATCCTGCACTGCGCACTTTAACCACTCAGCACTTGTCACAGTTTTTAGCAACTAAAAGGGTTTTACTAAATCAAACTTTACTTCCTGCTCATCACAGCATGGACTCTGAGTTTTAGAAACAATTTAAATGGCAGAGTAAATATGTATTCTTTTTATAATAGTTGTATTTGGATAGGCATTGCTACTTATACTATTCTGCAAACAAATTGTTATGGTTTTTATTAACTAAACAACTAAACAATTACATTTACATTGATATTCTATTTTTTCCCTTCCTTCCTTTGTTTGTTCTTTTTTATTGATGTTTATTTGTCTTCTCTTCTCCTTTCATTTTTATTTCTCTATCCCTTATTTATTTGCTTTTATTTACTTTTTTCATTCGTTCTGTTTTCCTTCCCCTTTTCTTATGTGTTTATGAGTTTTCTTTTCTGCTTTATTTATCTTGTGTTCGTCATTACTTACTTGCTTAGTTTTTTATTCTTTTCTCTCCCATTGGTTCATCCTTTCTAGTTTCTGCTCTAACTTTCTTCCTATGTTGTTTTTTTTCTTCCCTCGTCTTCATTTTTAGGTCTTGCCTAGGCAGCGCATGCGCTGTCTCTTCAAGACATGCTGTTCCTAGAATATGGGCTTTAAGCACCGTCCATCTTTTCAATTGGCTCCTCTTACTGTCCTTTGTAAATGCCAGATTTTGATTGGTGAATACGCTTAGTAGTTCCTCCTTTTGGTTTTTTGTATCCTCCATGATGACTGCCCCTGTTACATGTGCTCTTACTCTTCAGGTTATTTAGGATAACTTTGAGAGCACTCTTTTTTTGGTTGGCCTGCCTCTGCTCATGTTAAGTGTTCTGTTTACTTCGGGTTTTGGCTTCATGTGGCCGCTTGCTGCTTCATTTGTTGTGCTGTTTGCCCGTCATGTGTTTCAGCTTTCATCACTTAATCTCCCTGTGCCATCCCCCACACCTCTTCACCCCTCCCACAACACTGCTTGTATTTATTTGCAGCCTGCATGACTTTCCCTCCGCCCAGTCTGGCCTTTGCAGCCTACTTGTGGAATTTGCTTCCCGCCTAAGCCTGGCCTCCCCGACTCTTACCGCTGGCTGCTTCATGTAAACAACCCTCGGCTCTATTTACCATCACTTGACTGGATGGGACTCGTGCCAGGCTCTGTCATGTAAATAACAGTGTGCAACTCAGTAGAAACAACACTGAGGGATTGGCAAATTAAAAAATGCACAATGTTGCAGATGCAGCTTACGGCACTGCAAGGACTCCAGTATGATAAGCGTTGAGCACAGCGCGCTGGCCTCTCCTCCTGGTCTGGGCATCGCAACCTAGTCCATGGAATTTGCATCCCACCCAAGCCCCACCTCCTCCCGCTGGCGGCTTCACTGAAACAACCCTCGGCTCTATTTACAATCACTTGTTTATTTAAATGGCTGCCGTGGGTAAATGAACACGCCGATCTGTGGGGTGAATGGAGAGAACCCTGTTGCGTTTACTGCTTATTTTTTCTTGTCTTCCACCCCGCCTCTCTTGCCGCTCTGCTGTAAGCATCAGGTTCCTGGGAGAGGCCAGCTGCCTCCAGAGACTATGCCGTTCCCATGCAGACATCAGCTAAACATAATGAGTGCAGCCATTGAGACACACGTTTCAGCAGTTAAGTACAATGATAAGGCGACTGCAAATAAATGTACCCTTTGGCTTGCACAAGCCGAGATGCATGCTTACCAAAGTAAGAGTCCTGGTGGAGGGCAGCCGGGAGCATTTCTTAACCTGTTTACCTTAATCTCTTTAACTTTTCTTACAATGAGTAAATCCTCTGTCGGACGGTATCATTGGTGCACTTAAGGGCTGTTGATTTGTTTAAAAAAATGGTATTTTAAGTACTCCATACAATACGCCTTCCTCTCTCTTTCCACTGCCCCTTAAGCCTCCCTCATATCCTGCTTCTCATATATTGCGCTTTAACAAGATATCCCAGCGTGATTGTTGGGAAATCTGAAGCTCACCCCTGTGATGGAATACACTACTAAACACTGAACCGCCACAGACTGAAAAGTTTATTGACAATCTGGTAAATTGAGTAACTGTCATATTCTAAGGTTAAGTTTTCAATAGTGCATGGATTTTACCAGGCAGCTACTGTGCCCCCAAAAAACTGTTTAAAGTACATACATGCCCAGGGAAGACATGTTTAATCAGGATAAAAAAAATACAAAAACATAAGGTCTGACAGACCGTTTCATCTCTATGTTGACTCTACAGTACCTCCCATAAATAGAAATTAAAGTACCATTTAAAAAAATATTTTGTGTTCTACCTTCACAATAATTGAAGTATTGCTGGATTGCGAGATCTTACATCACTTTGGTGTGAAATACCTCTTTTAACCATGAATAAAAAGAGTCTCAGGAAAAGAAACTGTATCCCCCTTCTGCCAAATGTGTTTCCATTGGATGTTTACCACATTTGTTTTCAGGGTGTTACATTTCCCACAAGGCTTCCCCCATTTACGGGTTAGGATATCTCCAGGATGGCTACGGTTTACAGAGGTCCTCCGAGCCAGTGATAACGAAGGTAACCCAAGATGCAGGCTACTGATGGTGCTGCAGAAATATAAATAAAAAAATCTGTTCCTGCAGCATCATAGGTTGCACTAGAAATGGAAACTGGCACGGAGTAGGTGCAGTTGCACTACCAGCAATATTTCAGACTCTTCATTACACCTATCCAAGCAAATTTCCTAAAACATAATTTTCTAAGGTAACTGTTTTCTATATATAATAAAATGTACCTCCCTCAGTATCATACGTACTTCAACTTGCTTCATCCTAAATGTACCTACACAGGAGTAAATACAGTGTAATTAGAGCAAATTGCATAGACGTCTAACATGCATTCGCCTGCTGTAGTCTGATTATCCAATCAGACAATTATAGTTTACAGGCAGCTGGGAACTAGAAAATGCGATAGGGCTCTCAGATTGCTACACATAATTACTATCCATATAATTTCACTGCACACCATGCCACATAATTCCACTACACAAATACACTCCACACCACACAATTCAACAACTAACAATTCCAATCCAACCCACATAATTGCACTGCACACCAAATACATACCCTCCATAACACATGGGTAAAAGACATTGGGCCAGATGTACGACCATGACATTTAGTGACTCACAAATTGCGCTCAATTGCGAGTCGCAATTTGCGAGTCGCTAAATGCCATGTACAACAGTGTCTGAGACACTGTTAGCGATTCCTAATGGGGTCGCAAATTGCATGCCTCATGCATATTAATGAGGCACTCGCAATTTGCGACCCCATTAGGAATGGCTGGCCCTCCCAGGTATGGTGGCCTGCTGGGCTCAGAAGACCTCCATGTCTGGGACTGCTTTTAAATAAAGCAGTTGTTTTTTTTTAAATGCAGCCCGTGTTCCTTAAAGGAGAAACGGGATGCATTTAAAAAAAGAAAAATCAAACGTTTTTGTTTCATTTTTTAAGGGCAGGTAGTGGTCCCTGGGACCACTGCCTGCCCCTAAAAAATATTTTCCCCTGCATTCGCACAGGGGAAGGAGTCCCCTGGGGACCCCTTCCCATTTGCGAGTGCTTTACCACCCTCTTGAAGAGGGCAGTAAATTGCGAGTGTTTTACAACCGCAATTGCGGTCGCAAAACATTCTTACATAGGGTAGCAAGTTGCAATTAGGAAGGGACGTACTTGGAACGCCCCTTCATAATTGCGAGTCGCAATTCCTATTTAGCGAGTCGTAAATAAATTGCAGCTCGCTAAATAGGGATTGTACATGGCCCTATTATATTTTGCCTGCGCAAACGGGTCATAAACCCGTTTGCGCATGCAAAATAGGGTCGTACATCTGGCCGATTGTCATTTTTAACATTTATAACACCAATAGCTCTAACTCAAGCAAATGCGATACCTATTGCATTTCCAAAGCTTGTTTTTCTTAGCTCTTTTATTTTCTTTTATTTTTGAGTGCCTTCTGCGCGCCTT
Source organism: Calotriton arnoldi (assembly GCA_963921515.1). NCBI lineage: Eukaryota > Metazoa > Chordata > Amphibia > Caudata > Salamandridae > Calotriton > Calotriton arnoldi. Next base: position 4,007,891 of record CAWUFW010000025.1, on the reverse strand, counting down.
GTTTCTTTTTCCATGTATGTCTTTCTTTACAGAAAAGAAAGACAAACGTGAAGTCCTCTCTACCCCCTTCCCACTCCACCTTTCTCCTCAAATCCAACACTCCTTTCCTCTCACACTTCCTCTCCCTTCTCAACATATTCTTGCACAACACGTCCTACCCCCCCCCCCCCCCCCCCCTTCTCTCCTCGTTTGTCCACAGCCCTCCGCTTCCTGTGCACTCCATGGCACACTGTCGTCCCCCTGGCATAGCTACCACTGGTCACCGAAGTGGAAATTGTTGCGAGTATTTCCTTCCCCTCTCGCTGTTCCCGGGCGCAAATGGGTTAACTGGGGGGCAGTGAGGAAGTGTGGATCGCAGCTCTGTGATTGGCTGCTGAGGGGCAGGTAGTCCCAGGGCCGTGGACGCTCATAGACAGCCGCGGCTGCTCGTCAGGGCTCAGAGTGTGGAGGGGGCGTATATGGAGGATCTGTAGGAGCGTCGGAACGAGTCTCTCAGAGGAGCAGCGGCAGAGCTGAAAAGCGGTGCCGGGGGATGGTGAGTCCAAGTGGTCTTAGTGCTTTAATCCCGCTTCATGAAGCCTGGGGCTATCGGGTGTATGGGTGCAAGCTCGGGGGTTGAAGTGGGGAATCCCTTCAAGACTAAGGCGTACAGGACATGGGCAGGTAGAGCTACAATCCACCCCCGCTCCTAATGTTCATATAGCGCCTGTGGCTGCTCGTCGGGGCTCCGAGAGGTTGGGGGCCTGCTGAGGATCTGCCCAAGTGCTGTAGAGTAGCAAGCAATCAACAGGTTAGATGGGAATGGGGCATGGGAGTCCGGGTTGTTGGTTCGTTTGCTGTGGACTGAAGGTGTTGAGGCTAGAAGAATTGGACAGGAGACGTGGATGGGCGAAAGGGATCAAGCGCGGAGGTCCGGTGCTTTGGGAAGATGTTCGTGCGCTTGTTCGGGGTCTCAGTGCTCAAAGCACAGGGATTCTACTCGTGGGTGCCTCCCTGCTGGCGGCCCTGCGCCCCTCTCTCTGAATTGCATGGGTTCTGGGGCGCCCAGGTTCTCTCTGCAAGGCGCTTGAGGGCTGGCGTGCTTTTCGCGAGGCGCTTAGTTGCTGGTTAGGGACGCCAGGGATAACTACTGTACGGCGTGCGGATGTCCTGGAGTACCTTTGTGTTATCTGTGGTTCAGTCTGGTGTTCTCTCTGGTGATCCTGGCAGGGCGCGCCGCTCTTTATATCATATATGTCTGTTTGGATTAAACACAGCTGTCCCATCACAACGGGGGTCTCTTGTGAGGATACAACTTACCTGGTGGAGGGGGATTTCTGCTCATTCTTTACACTTGATTTCTTCTGAGTCATGAAGTTTGTCTCCCGAAGTACAAAGATGACAGAAAGCGCGTATCCCCAGACTGCCCCCAACCCATCAACATCTCAGCTCCAGGGGCGAAGCTTGGTCAGTAGGATGGGGGAGGGGCTGGTTACGAGACGCGGGGCATGAGGGGAGTTTAAGGAGCAGTAGGAAGAGCGAGGAGTGCAGATTGTGAGGGATACTTAAACTCAATCTTTTGTAAAATAACATTTTTTTTAAGGTCTTTGAAACAGAGACGAGAGTGTGTTTTCGTCTGCTTGTGTATGTAAATATGCCAAGTGAAATCCGACAGACACTAGACTATACCCAACTGAAAGCACTTGTACCGAACTATTCAATACAGAATCCATTTATGGGGGGGGGGGTGACACCCCAACTCCCCCCCCAGCTATGCCCCTGCTCAACTCTTTCATCTTCAGCACCCTCCCTTCACTCTCTCCGGGATGCACTTCCTCTCCTTCACCACCTCCTAAACATACAACACACACACTCACTTGTAAGCACTGCATTTTATTTTACTTTCGCCTTGTCACTATTTTGCCAACTGTGTACCTCCCATTTAACACATTTGCACTTAATCAAAATGGCAACAGAATTACGTGACCATTGCGCTCTGCAGAGAGGCCAAGGACTGGATGATCATGTAATCTGAAGATCTTTGTGACCCACTGACGAGCACTGGGACAGCCTCGGGATGCCTTCATCATCCACTCCAGTGCCGTGGTGCATATGCACCTGGACGCGACTCAGTTCAAAGTATGCCCTATATAAGAGCATTATGCTATAGGAGAAACACAGCATCCTGGAAATAGCTCACTTAATCGTGCATACCATAAGATGTTTAACGTAGGAAATATAAACGGGAACTATATCAAAGGTAAAGGGAGGAGGATTTGGGGGGCGCTTTCGACCTGGGCCTCCTTGCTTTAAAAAGGATAGCAGCTGGGTTTTAGGTACAGGTGATGCTTGTGTACGGTTTGGAAGGTATTATTAATTTGTGGCAATTTTCTGATGTCCCCCAAAAAATTTGTTCTTTTTTTTCTTTTTTCTTTTTCTTCTCATTAATGAATTTGTATGTAATGTATTTATGTATGCTTGCTGCTGCTAATAATAAAAAATCATAACTAAAAAAAAAAAATTAAAAAAAAGGGGGAACTAAATCAAGGACGTTGATTACCTTCACGTTTTTTACATTCAATGTGCAGAAATAGGTCAGCATTTTTGCCAGTAAAGTTAAGGACATGAATATAGAGGCCCGTTTCAATGCCTATTTTTAATTACTGCCGGGCCTGAGACCTGGAGGGACCCGGCCCACTTAAAGCATTGTGCATAATATATTGTTCACTCACAAAACCAGATTGAAAATTAGAAAAGTAAGAACGCCATGTGTTAAAGCACAAAGGCAGACACTTTATTAACAGTTACCTGGCCACCTGTCAATTGTTGTATTCATATTTGAAACTGGTAGTATAGCGGTGAAATCTATTGTCCCTAAGTGATATACTGAAGAAGGCCCTGTGTCTGCAACATGAACAGTCATGGCCTATATTTAAATGTAATTCAAGAAGTTGGAACAATGATTCTTTGTCACAGAAATGCTTTGTTGCGCAATTTGTGCAAATTCATGTAACACAACACACAGTTCCCAGCTTAGCATTTATTTCAGGGCGGCACCCAGAGTACCAAAAAAGTACGAACAACCCCCCCCCCCCCCCTCACCCTCCCCCTCCACATTCCATTTTTGTAAGTTGATATGTTACATCTTACAGTGTCTCCATCCTACATGCCTTATTTATGGTACTGTCTCTTGATGGTAAAGGTGCTTATAGAGGCTGTGCTTTTTCTCTTTTTTTTAAATGTTTTTATTGGCATTTTCTTGTGTTCAATGCAGAAACAGTAGAGATTTCCAGAGTGCATGATCATGCACAGTATTACATCAACATTGTTATTCAACAGCAGTAGTATACTTGACATCAACAAATAAACTCTCATAGTTGGTAGCTCGTGTCCCCCGTCCCTCCAGGCCCCCGGGGCTCACTGTGAGTCGTCTATCGGGAGACCGTAGTACTTCATCCATGGTTTCCATATTTTCTGGAACTTTTTGGGACCGCCGGAGCTATGTATGTTGTTTTCTCTCCTGACATATACATGTCCATTCCCTTTCTCCATTCCTCTATTGAGGGGCTTAGTGTGGCTCCCCATTTGCGCGCCAAGTCTCGTTTGGCCACCACTAGTCCTAAATTAAGCAGTGTTAACTTTCTTTTGGGGAGATCTACTTCCGTGTGTATGCCCAGCAAGACAAACTTGGGGTTCAGGGATATCGTCTCCTCTAGGATATCCTCTAGCTCTTTCAGTAGGGTTACCCAGTATTTCTGGAAATGTTGGCAGTCCCATATCGTGTAGAAATAAGTGCTGTCGGTCGTGTTGCATCGTAGGCAGTTAGGAGTGTTAGCCCTCCCTATGAGGTGCATTCGGGCTCTATCGTAGTACATCCTGTGCAGGTATTTGAATTGAATCAATCTAAGGCGGGACTTAATAGCCACCTCCCGGGGGTGCATCAGTGCAATTTCCCAGTCTAGGTCGTCAATCTCGCCTAGTTCTACCTCCCATTTCGCTCACAATTTCAGAAGAGAGTCCGGTTTCTTGTTTATAATGGTTCTATATGTCCATGAGACTGCCTTTTCCTTGATTTCACCCATTAGGAGCCGTCTCTCTAATGGGGCGTATTCAGGGAGGTTGCCTGTGTCTATGCATTGGGCCCTCCACGCGTGTGTTAGCTGCAGGTATTTATAGTATTGTGTCTGGTGCATGTCGTACTCTTTCTGGAGGAAGGAAAATGCTGCCAGTTCGTTGCAGTATATTCTATCTTTAACCTGTGAGATCCCCAGCAAGTCCCATTTCCCAAATCCAGTCAGCTTTGTGATTTCTTTAAGTCTCCCCCACCCAAAGCAGGGTTTCCCCAGTCACCCGCTTGTCCCACTTCATTTGGCGTTCCGCTTTCTTCCATGCTGTGATCACCACGCGGGTGGCCATTAGAAGGTTTGCGGTACCCTTCCCACCGTAGATGTAGTCTGTGTGCGGGCGCGTTACAAATTGCGTACGTTCCAGCGCGTATGTGGGGTGATCGCCCATTGTGTGTTCCCATCCGTTTACCACAATCCAGTGAGCCGCCCAATAGTGTTGCAAGTGCTACCCTGGGGGGTCTCCCGTCCCATAGGAACGTCCTCTGTGTCATCAATTTTAATGAATGCCTCCTCTGGTATCGGTTGGTATGTGTTTTGAAGGACCTATAAGAATTTTGGGAGCACTATCATTTTGTAGAGCGCCGCTCTGCCCAGCAACGTTAATGGTAACGATTTCCATCTTGCTACATCTACCCGTTTTGTCCCTAGCGTCATATAGACGTCGGTGCATGGCTTGTATCGTGTGTTGTGCGTCCTTCTTGGCCAGAGCGAGGTATTTCCGTTGGAGAATTTGTATTCTCCTCAGCAGGGCGGGGTCGTCGCTCGTGATGGCTTGTGTTTCGTTCTGTAGGAGTTTGGATTCTAGCTCCGTGATCTCCTCGCATTCTTTCCGCTTCTTATAAGCTATAATATTCTGAGCTCTATCCCGTAGTACGGGTTTGTATGCTTCCCATAATGTAATGGCGGAGTCTACGGACCCCACATTTTCTCGAAAGTAGAGTTCCGAGTCTATCCTAATTTCTTTGGCCACCTTCGGGTCTTTCAGTTCCCACGCGTTGAGTTTCCATTCCCCGGCCTGGCGTTTTGTGGGAACGCCCACTGTGAGCCCTAAGGGTGAGTGTTGAATGAATTTATTAACTGTACAATTAATTAAAATCATTACAGTAAAAAACAGTCGGCCTATTAAAACTAAAACAATGATAAAAACTTCAATTTGTGATAAGTAAAATTTGCCGCCCCTCCCCAGTACCAGCACAATCAGCCTTCACCAGAATTTGAATCTTGGACGTGTAGCCTTGTGCACAATCAAAAAAAAAACATTGGACCATGAGGATGGGCTGCATTGCAAAGCTGTGACCCATTCCCCTTGACACTCTAGTTAGTCATCATATGGGGCGCTATCCTTGAGGGGGTGCTGGAAGTGCGAACGGCGTCCGTGCTCAATGGAGACCCCCCTCAGCTTTCTGCCGCTGGGTTTACAGTGCTCTTCTCTGGGGTTTTATTGCGTTCATTAGCAGCTTTTAGGGCTGTCCTGATGTGATGGATAAATTTCCCCAGTCTTGCTAGGGTCGTCGTGTTAGATGTAGAAAAGCACATGGCTGACGCATCACTGCAGGACTTTATTCCGTTGATGGTACAGATCGGGCGCAGTAGTCGCCGACGTTCGTTGATAAGATTGGGGCAACAGCATAGAAGATGCAGCCACGATTCCCTCGTGTAGGGGCACAATCTGCAGTTTATGGCTTCCCCCCCCCCCCCCCCCTTCGGGCTCATGCAGGGTTGAAATCCGCAATTCCTAGAGTGGTTAATCTCATAAAAAGAATTTTACTTCGGGCCGATGGAGTGAGAGCCTCACTTAAGTAGGGCTGAGCTTTGCCTGCCGTATAAGAGCTGTTCAGCGGCTCTAAGTGGGAACTTGAACAGAGAGATTTGCGGTCGCGATCAAATGAAATTTCACGCACTTGTTTGTTTATGGCTCTTTTCCAAGCATTCAGGGGGATATCCGGCCGCGATATGCTCTCTTCCACGATCTTCAGTGTTTTGATCGCTTTTTCTAGGCTAGTGTGCCAGGTCGTGCATGGCTCTTCGAAAATGGATCTCAGTTGATGTTTTAGTGAGTTAGCTGGGGCCCTTAATATTCTTAGATAGAGCTTTATGATCTCCCCCTGGCACGTCAAGCCTGACCTTGCCAGGCCTAACTCCAGCCTTAGCCTTGCTTTCCTTGCTGACCTCGGAATATGGAGCACTGTTTTGTATGTTTTGGCTTGGACTGAGTTAAGGAAGGCGAGCTGTAACCCGGGGAAGGCCAGGTGACCATAACTTATTGCTGGTAGAAGTTTCGCTTTTAAAACTTTCAGTATTGGGCCGGCAGTCGGACTGATCAGGTGGTGGCTTAATTGCTTTAGTCGGTATGTGACCTTGTTAGCCTTGGTGCTCAGATGTTTCAGGTGGGCATTCGCCTTAGCCCGTTCCGTCTGCCAAACCCCTAGGTAATTGTATGATGCCACCATGTTAATTTGCAGATTACCCATTTGCCATTGTGCTTTCTTTTTCAGATGGTAAGTCCCAAAGATAATGACCTTAGTCTTTCCTTGATTTACTGTCAAGTTGTTGATGTTATTGAAGCGATTTAGTGCATTTAGAGCTCTTTGCAGGCCCACCTTTGTGTGGTCCATTATGGCTGTATTATCGGCGTATTGTAGCACCGGCAGCCTCATACTTCCTAGTCTTGGTGCTACTAGACAGGCTCCTTTTAAGGCTTCCCCCAGATCCGCTGTGTATAAATTAAAAAGGATGGGGGCCAACACGCATCCTTGCTTCAGCCCGTTCTCCGTAGTTATTTTGGGGGACACTGTGCAGGTGCGGGGTTTAACCAGTACCCAGGTGTCTTCATATAGCGATCTAATTGCCTTCAGTAGATTTGGTGGAATGCCCCAGTTTTCTAACTTCCACCATAGTCTTCTACAAACAACTTTGTCGAAGGCTGTGCTGTAATCCACGAAGCAGCAGAAAAGTGAAGGGTGGTTCTTCAGGGTTGCCTGGGCTGATAAGTGCGCTAGCGCCAGAACATTATCCATGGTCGATGACTGTGACCTAAAGCCAGTCTGATAGAAAGGTATAATACTGTTCTCTTCCACCCATGTCTCCAAGTCCTTCAATAATAGGCTGGCGTAAGCCTTCGCTATGAGGTCAAGTAGGGCGATGAGCCTATAATTTGATGGTTTTGAACAGTCTCCTTTTTTGAAAATAGAGACCAAAATGGAGCCCCTCCAAGAGTCGGGGGTTGTGGCTGTCGAGAAAGTGTGGTTGTAAAGTGTAGTTAGCATTGCTGCCCAGAAGTCGGGGGGCCTTTTTGAAGACCGGTGCTGGAATCCCATTGGGTCCAGGGGCCCCATCGTTCTTCATGTTCTTAAAGGTCTTGATGACCATTTGGGGGTTTATCTGGGCTGGTAGTGTAGTGTGCTTCGGCCAGAGATCTGTTACCCATGGGCGGGTTACCTGAGCTAGCGATCGTATCTCCTGGCTTTGTACAAGATTGCCACACTCTGCCCGCCCCACAGCTGGCCCCTTCTGTGCTGTCTTTGTATGGGGGGGCAATTGCATATAGCTGCTTGACATGGATCAGCCATTCTTTTTCTGCTACTCCGTTTTCTCTAGAGTCCTCTACTGCTCAGCTGGTTTATGTCTCCACAGTTGCGCTGGGTTGTGCGTCCTACTTGGGCAGAGCGAGGTATTCCCGTCGGAGAATTTGTATTCTCCTCAGCAGGGCGGGGTCGTCGCTCGTGTTGTCTTGTGTTTCGGTCTGTAGGAGTTTGGATTCTAGCTCCGTGATCTCCTCGCATTCTTTCCGCTTCTCATAAGCTATAATATTATGAGCTCTATCCCGTAGTACGGGTTTGTATGCTTCCCATAATGTAATGGCGGAGTCTACGGACCCCACATTTTCTCGAAAGTAGAGTTCCGAGTCTATCCTAATTTCTTTGGCCACCTTCGGGTCTTTCAGTTCCCACGCGTTGAGTTTCCATTCCCCGGCCTGGCGTTTTGTGCGAACGCCCACTGTGTGCCATAAGGGTGAGTGGTCTGAGAGACCCCTCGCCAAGTATTCTATTTTTTTGAACCTCCGCTATCTCTCCAGCTGGGGCTAGAATATAGTCTATTCTCCAAGGCTTTCTGGGCACCTGAATAAAAGGAGTAGGCTTTTGTCTGGGAATGCTGTCTGCGCCATAAGTTGGTTAATGTCAGTGTATCTGCGAAATTGCTTGAGCGGTGTCTCTTTAGAACCTCCGGTTGGAGTCGTCGTCCGATCCAACCTGGGGTCCATTACATCGTTGAAGTCTCCTCCAATAAGGTGAGTATCTGAGTCCGCTGTCAGAAGGACCGCGGCGAGCTTCTCAAATGTCTTAGTAATCTCGGGGGGTGCATATACACTAATGAAAGTAATATCTCTTCTGCCCCACATACCTTTGACCGCAACATATGTTCCATTTGGGTCTGTCCATGTACGTTCGGTTCTGAATGGCGGGTTTTTCTTAATTAGGATGGCCACCCCTCTCGCCCCTGTGGAGAACCCTGCGTGGGCCAGTGTCTTGTATGCCCCTCTGCCTAGGAACCCACATTGTGTACCCTTCAAATGTCTCTTGCAAAAATATGACGTCTGGCTTCAGCCTCTTAATATATGCTGACACCAATCCTCTCTTAACTTTGTTTCCCGTCCCATTTACGTTCCATGGGAGGACCAAATAGGGGTCGTTTCTAAGTGTTGACATCATGTAATCGTGCTTTGCCCTCCCCACTGCTGGAACTGCTTCTCGGGTCTCTCTGCCTCTGCATCTGTAGTCTCAAAAAAGATGTGTCTATTCTAGTCTGCCTGTTAACTGTGTGAAAACCCCCCACCCCCCCACGCTCTCCCAATGCCCAACCGACCACCCCTTGGGTCAACGTGACCAACCTTGTCGTGTTCGGATTAGAGAGGTCTGTCGCCCACCCCCACAAATTTACTTTCTCAAGTCTCCCTGCATCTCCAGTCTTCAGGCTCTGTTAACTGTCTAAGAGATGAGGGAGACTCTCCACGAAAGTGCGCTAACCAATACGTTTAACCTAAAACTGAAACAAATAGGGGGGGGGGGCAGGGAGGGGGGAGAGGCGGGGGGGGGCAAAGGGGAGAAGGAAGGAAAAATCAGATACACCAAGGAAAGAGGAGCACACAGGGTGGGTGCGAGGCCCTTTCGTCCGCTTACTGTCCTTGTGGCTCTCCGGGCCCGATACTGCTCATCATTCTTTTCCTGCTTGTCTGGTCTGAGTGTTCATAGCATTCTCAGCGCCATCACCCACCGGATTTTCAAGGAGAATAATGTTCTGCATCAAAGGATGATCGTCCTCCGAGTCGGATGTAATGTCTTGATCTGTGTATTCTATGGAGTGTTGTTTACTGGGCTCTTCCGCCCGCAGTTCTGTATTGGGTCTGTCTGTGCGATGTGTGCTTTCAGAGTCTGAGGCCCGGGGCGGTGACCTTGCCGGCCCCCTACTTCGATAAGGCGTTACCCTGATTTGTTCACCTTGGGCGGCCGTGTTTCTCCATTTTAGGCGCTGCGATCTCGTTCTGCTTCCCTGTGCCATGGAGGTTTTGTTAGGTAATGTTGCTGGGCTTCCTGCTATTCTTTTCAGAGGGCGCTCCTCCAGCCAGTGCCAGGCCTCCTCCGGGGTGTTAAAAAACAGTGTTTTGGACTGATAGATCACTTTGAGTTTAGTGGGAAGAGTAACATATGTGAGTTGTAGATTCCGCAGTTTTTCTTTCACTGAGTCAAATGTCTTGCGTTGTTTTTGCACATCCCTTGAGTAATCCGGAAACACCAGTGTTTTGGTATTGTCCAATCGTATTTCCCCCTTATGTCTGATTTCTCGAAGGATGAGATCTCTGTCCTGATAGTTAAGAAAGCGTGCGATCAGCGGTCGCGATGGGGCCCCCGGCGGCAGCTGCGCCCCTGGCACCCTGTGCGCCCTTTCGATCACAAAGCATGTCGAGAATTGTATCTCAGGGAAAGAGTCTGTCAGCCATTTGTGCAGGAAGGCACCAGCGTCCGATCCCTCAATAGCTTCTGGAAAACCAAGAAAGCGGAGGTTATTTCTCCGGGCACGGTTTTCAGCGTCATCAACCCTCCATAGCACATCTTTCATAGCCGTCGTCAAGGCCGTGACTTCTCCCCGGAGTGCGTGTGAGGTATCTTCAACTTCCGATATGCGCTGTTTGGCATGCGTGACTTTTTCGGAGACGCTCCGGAGGTCTTGGTGGAGTAGGTTGATGTCTATTTTAATTTCGTCTATTTTACCTTCCAGCGCCTCCCTGGAGGATTGGATTACCTGTACGATGACATTTTAATCTGGTGCCTCTGTCGACGCGGGGGCAGGGGCCTCCGTTGTAGTCAGGATCTTGGCAAACTTATCCATCTTCCCCCTGCTTCTGTGTTTTCGGGTCTTTGTCTTTAGCCATCTGTGTCTGTGGTTAGTCGTTCTTGTGATGGTGTAAAAGCGAAGAGGACTGTGAGCCCACAGGCTTCTCTGTGTTTTCGCTCTGCTTGGGTGACCTGTTGTGGGACCGTGCACTGGTGGGTGCGGTCACCGTGCACTGGTGCTTCATAGCGGGGTCTGCGCTTTATTGTGATGGGGTTTTTCTGAGCCGACTTCGGCCCCTCAGCCTCTTTGTCCGTTGTGTGGGTTATGTGTGACCCTGCCCGTTTGCCGTCGTGCTGCTGTAGTGAGGGGGGGGGGGGAGATAAGCCCGAAAGGTCTCACCGTCTGTTTAGAAATGGGATTTTTGGTAGACTAGGGCTTGTGCCAAAGCCAGGCAGAAACCACCACTCTAGTCAGGATAAGGGAGTTACACTCCTAAAATAACCCCTGCTCACCCCCTTGGTAGCTTGGCACGAGCAGTCAGGCTTATCTTAGAGGCAGTGTGTAAAGCATTTGCACATAACCAACAGTAATACAGTGTAAGCACTACAAAAGGACACCACACCAGTTTAGAAAAATATCCAATATTTTTATATACTTAAGACCAGACCAAAAACGATAAAAAATCCACAATACAGTACTTCAAAATCTTCTTCAGTTATCAAAATATGCTTGAAAAACAGTTTCTTGATGTCGCTAGCTACGTCTGGGGCTATCACGGCGTCGTGAGCAAACAAATCCAAACAGTTCTGGCTGACCGCTGCGTCGCGGGCCAGCTACGGTGTCGGAAAGACCCGCAAACAGTACCTTTTAGAAATGCAGGGCATCGGCGACCTCTCGTTGAGCTTCCGAAAGCACGGCGTCCGCAGGCGTCGGTTCCGGAGGTCGGTGCAGGAGTCGTCGGCACCCTCGAAGTCACACGCGTTGCAGATCGAACTCCTCTCTGTTGAAGTCCGGAGCGCTGGCGTCGGGTGCTGCGGTGCGGCGTGCGGTGCCCTCAGGTCGCGGTGCGAGCAGCGGCTCGGTGGCGGCGTCAGATGGCTTCATCGGTGAGACCAGGGTCGCGGTGCGAAGTGAAATCGGTGCTCGTCGCCGTGCTGGCAGGTCACGGTGGAAGCAGCGGCGTCGTCGTTGCTGAAGCGCTGTCGTCGGCTGACGAACTGGGGTCGATGGCGTCAGTAGGCCAAGGGTGGGGATGAGGGCGGTGCGTCGTGTAACTTTACGAGTGGTGCCCTCGAACCACGTTGCAAGCAGCGGCGTGGATTTCGGCGCGGCGGCGTCTGGGATACCGAGGCATCGTCGTGAAGTGAGGCGGTGCCCACAGGTCGCTGCTCGGTGGCGGCGTCAGCAGGCATCGTCGGTGGGACCAGGGTCGCGTTGCGGCGGTGCCCTCTGCGGTGCCTTCAGAACACTGAGTCGGCAGCGGCATCGTAGACGGCGTCGGGTTGCTTTTTCTTCTGTTGCAGCACAAAACACACAGTCCCCAGTGCTGAGGGCAGAAGAACTTGAAGTCTTTGCTGTTCCTGAGACTTCTTGAACAGGGGGCAAGCTCTACCTCAAGCCCTTGGAGAAACTCACAAAAGTAGATTGCAGAAAGTCCAGTCCTTTCACTGCCTAAGACAGAAGCAGCCACTGCAAGCCAACACAGCAAAGCACACAGCAAAGTGGTAGTTCCTCCTCACAGCTTCTCCAGCTCTTCTTCTTGGCAGTTTTCTTGGTCCAAAAGAGTTCTAAAGTTCAGGGGTCTGGGCCCCAATATTTATATCCCAAAATCCTTTGATCTCTTAGGCAGAGAGTGTCTGTGCCCAGCCAGAACCAGTTCTTCTTCCTCCTCTGGTGTGACTTCCTGGCAGGAGGTGGAGACGGCATTGTCAGAGGCAGACCAGGCCCTTTGAGGTGCAAGGAAATCTCCTCCCCCCTTCCCCAATTGCAGCCCAGGTCTATTCAGCCCTTTCCTGACCCACCTAGACTATCTGGAGCCACTCCTGCTCCCCAGCCTTCTGTCATCCAAAACCCAGACAGGCAATCCACATTCCAGCAGAGGCACACGGGATGACTGAGCAAGAAAATACCTGCTTTCTAAAAGTGGTATTTTCAAACACAGAATGTAAAAATCACCTTCACTAAAAGATGCATCTTTAGATTCTGAGTTCAGGCATACTAAACTTTATTTTCCTACCTAGTTCCCAGGGCCATTTATGTTTATAAGATGTTGTAAACAAACTTCCCATTCTGTCCTATGGGGAACAGGTAGCCTTGCAATAGTGAAACGAAATTGGCAGTAATTCACTATCAGGACATGCCACACACACCAGGGCATGTCCTACCTTTCACATACACTGCACCCTGCCCACAGGGGTACCTTGGGCTTACCTTGGGGGGTGGCTGACATGTAAAAAAAAAAAAAGGGAAGGTTGGGGACTGGCAAGTGTGTGCACTGGCCAAGTCGACATGGCAGTTACAAACTGCGCGCAGACTCTGCAATGGCAGGTCTGAGTTACCTTTTTAAGGCTACTCACGTGGGTGGCACAACCAGTGCTGCAGGCCCACTAGTAGCATTTGATTTACAGGCCCTGGCACACTCAGTGCACTTTACTAGGGACTAACAAGTAAATCAAATATCCAATCATGGAAACACCAATCCATAACACAATTTACAGAGAGCATATGCACTTTAGCGCTGATTAGCAGTGGTAAAGTGCCCAGAGTCCTAAAACCAACACAAACGGGTCAGGGAAAAATAGGAGGAAAAAGCAAAAAGTTTGGGGATAACCCTGCAAAAAGGGCCATATCCAACACTGTCATTGTGATCAGTTCCTCTCAGCGGGCGAAGTTGTGTAGTTGGACTGCACCGCAGTTCCTCCCCCGCGCCTCACCCCACAGTATCCGTGCCCGTGGTACAAATTCTCTGTTTCCACTCACCAGGTGTCGCACGATCTAGATATCTTCTCACAGTTCTGTGGCTCCATTCAGGGGAGCGTCGGGCCAACCTGACCTGTCGTTGTTCTGCTTGTGTGTTCCTCTTCGCAGTCCCAAGCGGCGGTCCGGTATTCTCAGGGCTCCTGCCCTGACTTCCGAAGGGGCCTCTCCTCCGCGTCGCAGACCAGGGCCCCCGCAGAGCACTCCTCGGGGGCAGACAGGGGCCCCCCCGCCTCTCAGCTGACCCAGCCCCCGTTGGCGTCTCCGGCCGGGCGCACGGGGCGCCGCCACACGCCGCCGGTGGGCTCCGTTCGCCCCAGTCCAAACAGGCGTGTTTCCCCGGGTGCTCACACTGCACTATCCGTTTCACAGGGCCCGGTTCCTCTCTCTGGACTCCGGCGGTCAGCGCTGCGGTCGCAGGGCGTCCTCCTCTCCGGGCGATCTTTGTCTTTCGCACTGGGCAGGGGGCTGGCGGACCCCCCCACCCCTGGCACCAGGAAGTCACCGTTACTGGTCGCGACGCGGCGCCCCCTTTCAGAGTCCCATTGCCAGGGTGCCGTACCTCACCGGAGTCCGCATCTTCTCCACCGCCGCCATCTTACCTCCGATGCCGTCGCTCGGCCTCCCTCGTCTACAGACTACTTTCCGCCGGACTCCGGTGCTATAAAGTCTTCTCCATGTTGATGTGCTTTCCGCTCACTCATCCCTTGTTATTGCGAGTCAGAATATCGGTTACGAGCCGAGGATTATTACAGGATCGCTGGCGGGCTCACGGAGCTCCGATCGGACACGTCTAGTCCGCCATGCTGCTGGCCACGCCCCCTATAGAGGCTGTGTTGACCTACTGAAACCTAAAACTGCAGACACGTTCTAAAACCTAACTGGAAAAAACAATAGAAAGGCTCCCCTTTTTTATTCCAAGAAAGAGCCTTGTAAGCTTGTTATTACACAGATTCTTTCCGTCTTCGAAAATCACTATTTGTTGGTGAGGAGCTCTTTCAGTGAGATCTGGTCAATGTGTATATACTCTTCCTTTTAGGAAATCTTCTGTGTTTTGCACAGCGTTGGGGTCCCTTTTTGTATCAATGTATGTTAAGATGACAAAGTAGGAAGATAATGCTGCTACGGAACGTGCTGCATAATTTAGCCAACTTTGACACAGAATTTGGTCCTCCATTGCAGCATAGCCATGGTTATGGTCAGGGCCACTAGAATTATGTGGCGTTAACTGCCTAATTATAAAGTTACTTATTTACACACAATCCTCTATCTGCTGCATAGTCTGCAAATTTAAAAAAGAGTTTTTAGCTCAAACAGGGTTATAAAAAATGCGATGAAACGTGTTGCTGCGCAGTAGAAGGTCCTTCACAAAGGTTGAGTTGTCACTGTTCAGTTGCTTATTGCTATATTTGGATGTTAACCTGCTAAGGAGGTGAAACATTTGCCTGGACAGTGTCAACGTGTGAAAATTGCAAAATAGTGAAGTAATACTATCCTAAATGTTCCGCATTATGCTACATAATTTGCCTTTTCTTGCCCCATAACTTCATGATCACTGCTGCATAATTTGACATTCTCTGCCACATAATTGCAGTGGCCCTGGTTATCGTTAGGAACTCTGTTCAAGTAAAGCCTCAATTTGCAGTTATCAGCCCAAGTGTTGTTGCGTATGCTGTTTTATTTTTCACTAATAAAAGCTTAGGAGTCCTCGCTTGAGGTTAGAATGCATGTTCTGTGTTGAATGCACACTTTCAGTTGTGTACCTCTAACAAAACTTATGGGTTCATGTTCAGTGTTATATTCACTTTGCAGCAAGTGAATGTGGTTGATTTTATTGGTTAAAGTTTTAGCCATTCATAGAATGTATTCACACATTCACTTTTACTTCAACCTGCAACAGAATCCACAATTTCAAGTGCAACTAGGCCAAACGGGTGGCAGCAAAGTGATGTCTCGATTTAAAAATAAAATAAAAAATGAGCACGTGTCTTGGCATGTCCGAGAACTACAGAATACTGTTGCAGATCAGTTTTCGAAATTCTCTGTACAATACTTGCATTGTGATGTTGCTGCATGTGTGCACATTCTGGAGCATGCAAGATGTATGATCTTCAAGTTGCATTGTTCATGCCGAAGAACAATGAGTAGATGCTATATACTATTTATACACATCAATTTTACTATTGCTGCAGCATGCTATTACAGAAAACTGAGGAGTTATCATATGGGATATGTGCCTCGAGTTGTCCTACAGCATGCTGCTAAATAACTTTGGAAAGATTCTCCATAGTAGCATCTTAGAATTTTTTAATCTACACCCCCCCCCCCGTGGGGAAAGAAACTCATTTGCCCCCCCCAACATTTCCAACAATTCTATTAAACTGGCAATGTTCATACATGTCTAGGCTTATTTAAGCATTGAGGTTAAGTTCTGTTACCCTTTTTAAAAATGCAATCAAATACATGATTGCCAAACATACTATTCTTGTCAGGCAGGTCTTACTAACATGTAAAAGTATCCACATTGTGATTTCTAAGTCTCGCCTAGGCAGCGCTTGCGCTGTCTCTGCGAGACATGCTGTATTCAGGATATGGGCTATAAAAGCTTCACCCATTTTCAAGGACTGCCTTGTTACATGTGTTGTTACTCAGAGCTTGTGAGCACTGTTTCTTTCTTTAAGCTGGAGCAGTTGAGACCAGGGCTCGTGGTTTACAGAGCTCTGTTGTAAAAAGAGCGAGATTTACAGCCCTGATCTTGCCACATTTGCTGTGCATTTAAAGACCAAGGTCTGTTTTGGCTGCAGCTGCCGCCTCCTCCCTCCTGCTTTTGAAACGCTTGGCCTGGTGTCATGGTCCCTTCCTTCCTATGGCTGCTGCTGCCGCCTCAATCTCGGAGCACAACAAGCATTTGCAATGCAATAGGTCTTGCATTTGTAAATGACAATGCCTTTTGTTTGTGTTTTGAAAACCTGCAAGCGGTGAGTAAATGCGCACTTTGTACTGGCAGTCATTGCTTACGAGAAGCAAGGCTGGCAGTAACTGCGCCTCTTTTACTGCCAGCCTTGCTTCTCGTAAGCAAGGACTATAAGTTCAGTGTGTGTTTACACACCGCTTGCAGGTTTTCAAAACACATAACTAAAAGGCATTGTCATTTACAGTGCCAATAGCTCAAACTCTTGCAAATGCAAGACCTATTGCATTGCAAATGCTTGTTTAGAAGTGGGGATGAGGGTTTAAAAGAATATTTGGAGTGCCTTCCCTTTTGACACCTTCTCCCAGACAGGATATAAATGACAAAAGATGTTAGTGATGGTCCATTGCAGAGCGGCTTACTCCCACTCATTTTTTTTCCACTTTCCCCCCTTCCCAGATCACTTGAAGCCCCCCTACTAAGTTGGTGCATAGTTAATATATCGGTCATTAATATGCTCAGTTCTTGCTCATCTTGCACTACAACTTAATGCATTATTCATAACTAGCTACACAGTGTACATATTTTCCTTATTGCATATTAATAACCATAACTTGCCTAATCCTGCAAGGCATCATCCTTAGTCACAACGTCTCTTCAAGGTCGTAATAAATCACTTTCCATTGCTGTGACTGCTCTACTTCTGTCAATTACTTGGTACAACGGGTCGTGGCTTCGAGGCTTCTCTTGCTACCGAATGTCTGGTGTTCATGGCCCTGTGGCCATGCCTGGGCTGCAAGTGTCGTGTCCGCCCAGTGCAGACCATCTCTTAACCCTTTGTCTGCCCTCAAGGGTCCCTGCCATGAGGCATCCCAAGGACCTTGTTCAGGCAACTGCCCTTTTTACATCCTTGTGTGCAGATATTTATTGTTAAACCTTGTGACTCTCCGCCTCTTTGTCTCCCTGTGGCTGCGACGCCCGCGTTAACTGGTATGGGATCACTTTCTTCTGGCGACAATGCTGGGGACTGCTTGTTCCGGTCGCCCTTTTGGCAGTGCTAGTGGCCACACCCTTTTCTCATGATTGGACCCTTTGAACCCAAACTTTTTTTGGTCGTCCGCTGACCCTTTGCCTTGGTGCGCTCTCGACCCTGCTGCTGCCATGCCCTTTGTTTACCGCCCACTGGGGTGGGTTCAGTCAATCTAGGTTTATAAAGCGCGGCTACTCACCCGGGAGGGTCTCGAGGTGCTGGGGGTGGAGGGGGCGCTGATCCGTCTGAGCGCTGGGGTTCAGTTGAAGAGTCAGGTCCTTGGGTCCTACGGGGATTGTTTGAGGTGGAGAGGCAGGGTGTTCCAGGTCTTGGCGGCGAGATAGGAGAAGGATCTTCCTCCGGTTCTAGTCTTGTGGATTCAAGGGACAGTGGCTAGGGCTAGGTGGACAGAGCAGAGCTATCTGGTGGGTACGTGGAATGAGAGGCGGTGAGGGTTAGATGCCTTGCCTCTAGGGTCGGCTGCAACTCCCGGTGGGCGGTACAAGATTACCCATCTGGAGCAAGGGACTTCTGCTCAGCCTCCGGTCTTAACTGGTGTGATTGTCAGAGGAACACTGTAGGTGACATAGCACTATTCATTCCATGTGGCATTGTAATTGTAGTGGAGCAGGGAAACAGACCACAGGGAGAGCATGACACCAGACTTCTCCCTCCTTTGGAAACGCAACAAACGGGTAACAAAAGTATTGGTAAGACAACATTGCACAAACAAAATGGCAAGACACTCAAACCAACATGCCCTTCCTGCTGCACGTTATAAACTCTTCCAGACCTTTACTTGAAACTGTCTGCTACATATCCCACTCGTCTCAATCAAGCAAAACCAATTGGGTAGGATCGGTTGTGTGGGTTTAAAAAAAAAAAAAAAAAACAACATTTTTTTTACAGGGCAAGTTATAGCAGAGGGGTAGGGTCCTGAAAGAACAGCTTTCCCATTCAGTGCGCCAATAAAAATTTGTTTACTTGTGGTTTATTTTCCCCCCCCACCTCAAGAAGAGGGGAGGGGGGGGGTCATAGAAATTGTCTTGCCCGTTTGCGTCACGTCATCAGGACACTATATTCCAAGTCCCTGGCTTTATACGATTGTTATCAAGAAATGTAATCCAGTTTGTTCAGTGGCAGCAATATCCAGCGAAGTGTCATGGTGACCTAGAGCACGTGCGAGGTGGGCCCTTCATCTCGCGGGAGGCAGCAGCAGGCGGTGGCTGCACACCACCTTCCTCTCACGTTCACGCACACTCCGTAGATTGAATGTTGTTGGCATGTCACGTCGTGTTGGTGTCTCTGCCAAGGTAAACCGGCCGTGGCACCAGACAATGGTATGGTACCTAGCTCAGTGCCCTGCGGCGTCGAGGGAATGCTTCAGGAATGTGAGGCGCGGCCTGTGCTGCTCTTAGCGGGCTCTGGTATCTCAATGGATGACGGCAGAGGCTTCATTGCTTGTTCAGTCTATTTCCGGTCTGAGAATGGCCCTTTTCTCACGCCTGGGGTTTTTTCTTCGTTTTCAGATCTACTTCCGCTCACTTTAGGTTTTTCGTGTGGTCTGAGCTTTCCGGTCGGGAAAGGTATTCTCATAATTTGTAACACATTAGTTTTGTTTATATGAAGAGTCTCGCACGCTGTTTCGGTTTTAGTCGTCTGTGTTGTTCTATGAGGATAGCAGATGACTCTTGTGTGTTTTGGGGCGAGCAGGGTCGTTTTTATTTTTTAATTTTTTAATAGTTGGGGGTTGTGAAGGTCTTTCATCCACCCTGCTTTTTTCCTCTGGTGGGGTAGTATTTTAGGGTCTGTTTGTGTTTGCAGTTGTTTACCAGATGTTTTGCTTTGCAGCAGTCCCTTGCCTTGCTCTCATTGCGGGAGATAATTCAGGTCCGTGTGTTTCCGAAGTGGAAATGTTTCAGGCATTATGTCAATTCTCAGCAGGAGTTCGTTGCCCATTAATAAACTGAATTGCAGCGGACAAACACAATCTAATAAGATGGGTGTTCATCACCTCAAGGTCTTATTACCTTTCACTGATCTTCATTATTTTACCTTGACTCGTCCTTGCTTTTTGCAGAGGCTAACCTGGAAGATGCAGTTATGTGGTTGGTACTGCTTCCAACTTAATTGCTTGAATCCAAGTAACCAACTCCATAAAAGCGAATATGACTACTTTGGCCACTTCCAAACCTTCACAGGCGTGTTGTGTTCTCCAGCTGAGGTCATTTGAAAATTTCTCAGATTGAATCCAGCCATAATGGTTTGGAGAAGGAATAGCTACAAAAAACATCAAGACATGATAAATTTATGGTTTTGTGCAGTTGGAGACGCTCTGAAGGCAGCACTTTCCACAGTACAAAACTACTCATTTTCATCCTTTTTACCAACCTTGGGGACTTTTTGACTTTCCCCAAAATATTCCTGGCCTGGAGTTGGATTAGAAAAAGATCCTGGAGCCATATTTTAAAAGGATGGGGTCTAGTTAAAGACATCGAATTACTCCATTTAAATAAAAAATTCAGATTTTATATATATATATATATATATATATATATATATATATATATATATATATATATAATTTTACGTTGGGGCTCCTTCTGCCTTCCCCCGCCCTCTGCAGAGGATCGCTTAAAGCCGGCGGAGCACGCCGGACATAATTTCTATCCAAAACCACAAGTAAAGCGATCACTCGGAGATGTAGCAAACCCCCGCTGTGCGAGCGAAACGCGTAACCTGGAATAAAATCTACCACTGGGGTTTGCTACATCTGAGTGATCGCTTTACTTGTGGTTTTGGATATATATATATATATATATATATATATATATATATATATATATATATATATATATATATATATATATATATATATATATATATATATATATATATATATATATATATATATATATATATATATATATATATATATATATATATATATTATTTTTTTTTTTTAATGTTGCTAAAAACGTTAGCTTCTGATTAGTTAAGCAGCAATAAATGCTATTTTGATCAATATGTTTGCAATGGCTCTAGAAAGAGTCCATGCTAATCTTCATGAATCTTTTTGTTTACCAGTTCCAGTCTAAGAATCTCCAATCACTAAGCTGAAAATAGATGCACTGTGTTCTACAAGATCCCCTATGATTTTCAAACTGTTTCCGTTCTCTGCACAGTCCATGATCGGAGATGGATAAGTCTGCACAAACACTACGTAGTGCTGTTTGTGCTCTAGTATTTCAAAGTGCACATATACCGCCGTGTTCCTCTCCCTCCTGAAATTCAATATTTGTGTTGAGGATGTGAGGCAGAAAATTCTGTTGCTGTTGGCAGAAGTTCCCAGTGCACAGGACAATGTTAACTTGCATTGAACAATCGGAGACCTGTCATCGGATCACATATGACTGGCAATTGTGCTCTCCTATATTTCTGAAAATCCCATTATTTCCATGTTGCATACCAAAGTGAGGTTTGCAGTTTTTCACTCTATTTAAGGTTACTATGCATGCTATCCCTTTAGCGCAAGCAGGAGAAGGAGTAACACAGTCTGACTCTAGGGGGAACCAGCATAATTTACAAGAACTAGTGGCTTGATGCCATTGGGTGATGACATCGGGTTAGGATAATGACTTGATGCCTTTGGGATTGTGAACTGTAGGTCACAGGTTCCAGCCATTGGGGAGGCTATTTCGGTGATGTCTAGGCTGAGGTGTCTGATGGACATCCCACAGGACATCTCATGTTCCTGCTCCAGCCACTCCATACATCTAGTGTGGAAAGTGTGTGAAAGTGCTTCCTGCTTCGGTTGGCTGGTGAGTTCCATTTGCAGAGGTGGCACACTGGGACTGTTCCACGGCTTTCTGACAGGGCTGTGTAATCTGGATACAAACTGACCGTCTAGAATCTAAGGTAAGGACTGGGCCTGAAATGCCTGACAAATTGTCTGAAGCTGCTGTACCTTAGGGAAGCGTGTGAGTGAACCTACTGAGACTGGAGCTGCTGCTAGCCTGTGGAAAGTTTTAGTACTCTTTCGGCGCTAAGGGAGCTCCTCTGCATCCCCCATCAGGTGCCTTGAATCTGTGTCTCAGAGGGTTGGAAGCTGGGCTGCTAGGCCCCTGCCATTTTCTGACATCACTGGGTGCCTACTGCAAAGTGCTAACCCAGCTACATTCACATCTTGGCAGCTGAACAACCATTTCTAAAGATTCATTCACCCTGAACAACCATTTCTAAAGACTCATCCAGTGTCGTACTATTGACATTGATTTGTTTGGGGGTTGTTTTTGGGGCCATCTCTGCTGCTTCAGCTAAATCGTCGAAGTTTCATTGCAGAAATCCCTGTTTGGCTCGAGTATTCTGGCCTAGACGGCAAGAGAACAAAGTAACATTGCGTTTTCTCGGTTGTGAGGATCATGAAAATTGAAAGTAAAGGCACAGCCTGGCTTTCAACCATTTTATCCAATAAAAAGTATTGAGCCAGACTTAAGGCTTTGGACTTGGACTGAGCTCTCTTGAATCAACACTTAACTTCATGGTTACCTGCTCTTATGCGCTAATATGTTTGAGCTTGTATCTCTACTTCTGAATGTGCTAGGACCATTGTGTTTGCCTTGTTCTTCCATCTTGAGGTGTACTACTTCCTTGATTGTAAAATATAGTATTATCCCCTTATTAAAAGAAAATATGTTGAATAGACGTTCATCTTTATGATGGGGTATGGTTGTTTTCTCTTGCTACATCCACCTCCTAGAGTCTGTCTCGACTGCTTGATTAAGCTACTGCTGGAAAATCCAGTTTACAAATGGACACATAGCCTTCCTTTTCAGTGCAATAATACTCCATACCCTGGGACGTTCATCATAAACAGAAACCAGTCATGGTACACGACCTGGAGAAAAGACTAAATGGCTGTGTAAAGTCCACAGTATTATTACTTTCGGAATTTGACACTTCCTGATAGCTACTAGATAGCAGTCCTCATTGAAGCTTGTTAGCCTATTTCCGTCCCAATTAATGCTAAGAGACCTGTAGCTGCATTCGACCTGTGTTGCAAAACCTTGTGGTCAGTAGGTGGTTTTCTATGCAAAATGGGACATCAGTTGATGGGGCTATGAGCCACACTCTAGAAATGTTCTCTTGAATTGTGGGTGCAAGCCCAAGTACACATTTTAGAGCATGGTGTCTCTCTCCAGCAAGGTATTGAGCCATGTAGAAGTTATAGTGGTGATAATCCTGTTTAAAGGAGGCACACATGCACTCCCTGGAGGCAGTGGCTCAGGGATGGTATCCTTAAACCATCTGCTTAGGTTAGGGTGCCTTTTGAGAACCCTGGTGGAGCATCATCACAAGATCGTCCTCTATTCATGGCTGACAGTATTGGGACACAGTCACAAACACCTGTCCACAATTCTTTGGAGGCTGCTCGGCATGAGGACAATTTGGCCCTTTTGGCAATCTGTTGCTGAGGAGTGAAGTATTGGCTTTGTTATTAACTTTTGTTATTTACTGATCCTAGATGGTGGATGCCACTTGCATCAGTAAAAAAAAAAGTTGTGTTTTTTTTAACGTGAAAAAAGGACAATTTAAAGGATCGAATGGGTAATAGCAAGTCAGGGGAAATAGTGTTGAGGCATTTGACAAGGGGAAAAGGCAAACGGATAGAACACGGAGTAGGGTGAGAACATGAGGGGGCAAGAAGCACATAAAAGTGACAAACAAGGGAGTGGGGAAGAGGTACATGGGGGTGAGAACAATGCGGACCATAAGTGGGGTGGGGGAAAGAAGTACATGAGAAACACTGAGCACAGGGTGGGTATCTAGGGATGGAGCACACACAGGAGAGAAGTTGAAACCTGGATAACAGATGCACTCTTTTGGCGTGCTTAACCAAAAAGAAAAAAGTCCTTTAAAAGTAAGCAGTGGAGGGATAGAAGCCAGGCAGTCCGAGTGATGTCAACTACAACTCCGTCTCACCACTCACATGGACCGACCACTCCATCATCCACTTCAGTTTCTACTCAGCCAGCCAAAGCACCCACCAGCATCCACCTAACCAGCCAGAATTGGAACAGAATAACAGAAACAGACCGATGCAGCGCACTCAAAACCAACCCAACTCCACCGACAACCTACTCGAGGATATCATCCACTTCAGCCAGTGGATCGCGAACTGTGCTGACTCACTCGCACACGTCAAGATTAATAAAAGCCACAGAATGAACGGCAAGCCACCTTGTACACTGAGTTCTGGACCTACAAAAGATACTGCAAGGAGCTGGAAACGAAATGGAGATCCAACCACGAAGCAGGTGCAAGATTGTTGTGTTTCCATTCCAATAGTAATTGGAATGGATGCTGGAATGTGGGGCTGGAACGCGCTTGGGGTTCTAGCCGAGTGTTCGGGGTCCGGCAGTTAGCGCTGACCACCGGAGCTGACCGATGTATCGGAGATGTGCTGTGTGCTGTAAGGAATAAAGGATTCTACAGCAACTTCCTTCTACGTGCTGCTTCATTTGTAAAGGACCCATCCAACATTTGGCGACGAGGATGGGATCCTTACAGCACCCTTCACTTCATTTCCCGATTATTTTTGCGGCGTTTGCATGACACGTTTACAAGAGGAGAATCTACAAGGGGTTCACTTTCACCAGTCAAGAGCGCCACCTTGCCAAGTCCGAAGGCTCTTTGCGGCAGGTTGTATGGCTATATACTGAATTTTTTTTGTCTATTTGACTTCAATTGGAGACTTATTTATTCCTTTTCAACTGCCACCACACGAGCGCCTAGTCTTACCTGGCTTCTACTCCCGAACGTAGATTCTCCACGACATTCTTCTACTTGCCTGCAGTTCCATTCTCTCCACGCAGCAACATTCTTACATCACCCTGTGCACCCACGTTAGGGTCACATAACGTACTGCTACGTGCCGCCATTTTGTCAGGCATTTTGTCACGCAACGTAACTGCTACATGCCGCCTTTTGTCAGGCACTTTGTCAGCTGTTCTGCGCGGTGACGCGCACACCATTTAAAGGTCTCCGAATGCAGCGCACATCGTATTCTTGCAATTGGTGATGCGCACACCTATTTTTTAGTCGGCGCACCATATTATGTTCTTTCGGTGATGCGCACACCTGTCATCTACTTGCGTGTAAAATTTCTACTTCTAGACTCCAGTTGAGCGCATCATTATTTATAGTACTCGGTGATGCGCACACCTTCATTGTCACTACGTACACATTTACTTACCATTCATTCTACGAGTCTAGTACTTCTTCCCAATTATTGCTACTTCTATGGAATGCTGGTACGTGATGCGCACACCTGTGATGCGTATAATTTATTTATAATTTATTTATAATTTACTTACTTTAAATTTAGTCTTCTCCTACTGCATCCATTATTTTACACTTTATCATTATCTTCACATCCTTTATTCAGCGTCTTGTTGTTTTTTGCAGTGTATTTTAATACTCACCATGTAAAACATAACCTGTCCTCCACACTTTTTACCGGAACCTGGATTACTCAAGACGAAATGGAAGCAGTGGTTTAAAGGTTTTGCCAGCTATATAATAGCTTTAGATGGGTCAAAATTTGAACCGGTCAGGAAATTAGCTCTTCTTTATAATAATCTTGGTTCAGAAGGTCAACGCATTTTTGACCACTTGCCCATTGTCACTCAACCTGACGCAACAGATTGGGATGTATATAAAGAAGCTGTTTGCAGACTCTCTAACCATTTTAAAGATGACACCAGTGTGGTAGTCGAGAGACAAGTTTTACACTAGACGGCAATATGAATTTGAAACTGTGGATACTTTTCTGGCTGAATTGAGAGTTTTAATTGCCACTTGCGAATTCGATGGCAACATTGATTCCTATTTAAGAGACCAATTAATTGTTAATTGTCTTAACAAGAAAGTGCAAGAAAGGTTACTCTGCTGCAGAAATCCCTCTCTTAATGAAACCCTCGAAATAGCTAGAGGCATTGAGAGATCAGTTGTAGCACAAAGAGAATTAAACAAAGTCAAATCTGATCCTATTGCTGAACCTGTCAACGCTATTGGCACCAAACCTAAAACCAACTTTAACAAAGCTTATGACAACAAGAAGCAAAGCGTTTGCTATAGATGTGGCTCTTACACACATTTAGCCAATGCAAAAAATTGTTCAGCTCTGGGCAAACCCTGCACTAAATGCAAAAAAATTGGTCATTTCTATAATATGTGCAGGAATCCTCGCAAGATTGACACCCTTAAAAATATGGAAGATTCTCCTGATAGTGGAAATGTTAATATCAAAGTTTTAAAAAGATTGTGCTTTCTATTGACTCTGATACAAAGGATGATGGCCCTCTATGCAATGTCACTATTGGTGATGTGGAGATTCAGGTGACTGTAGACTCTGGCTCCCCTATTACCTTTGTTACTGATGAGTTATTTTATAATCATTGGAACTCTTTCCAATTATTACCACCCGATATTCACACCATCGCCTTTGGAGGTCACAGCATTGGCATGCTGTTTTTTTTTCTTAATAATATTAAATTTAAAGACAGAATAATTTTTACAAAAATTTATGTAGCAAAGAAAGGCTTCAACATCCTAGGGTGGAAAGACCAAGGTAAATTTGGGATGGTGTTAAGACCAGGCACTTCTTGTCCCATTTCATTAGTGGACATACCAGAAGTCAATCCTGCTTTGGAACAATTGTTACTTAAGCACTGTGCTTTATTTGACAACAAATTAGGTCTGGTGCATGGTTTTGAGCACAAAATCGTCTTAAAAAAGAATGCTGTACCTGTCATCCACAAAGTTAGGAATGTCCCACTATGCATCAGAGACCAATTGAAGCAGCATTTGGAGAATTTATGCACTGAAAAGGTCTTTGAACCGATTGATTCATCGGAGTGGGTTTCTCCAATCGTCGTCGTCGCGAAGAAGAAAGGCACTAAAGACATCAGACTTTGTATTGACTTAAGATCTCTGAACAAGAACATTTTAGTTGATTGCTTCCCCTTGCCTAAAATCCAAGAAATGTTAGCTCATCTGGGAGGTGCCAAGGTTTTCTCCTGTCTGGATTTAAAATCTGCCTACCATCAAGTGGAGCTTTCTGAAGACTCGCGCTCCCTCACCGCCTTTAACACTCCTTTTGGCCCCTTCAGATTTTTAAGAATGCCTTTCGGCCTGGCATCGGCCGCTTCTGTTTTTCAGAAATTAATGTTCAAATTATTTGGGGAATGTAAAAATGTTCTTGCCTATCAGGACGACATCCTTATATTTTCAAAAAATTCTGAAGAGCATCTTAAAATTTTGAGTGATGTACTTCAAATTCTAGAATCTAATGGCTTTACAGTTAAACAAGAGAAGTGCAAATTCTTAGTTGGCAATATTGACTACTTAGGCCATCACATTTCTGAGTATGGCATTAAGCCTAAGTCTGACCTTGTCAAGGCAATTTCTGACAGTCCCTCTCCTGAGAATAAAGACCAGTTACAGTCTTTTCTCAGGTTATGTGAATACTATTCACGATTCATTGACAGTTTTGCCCTCCAAACCGAACCCCTTAGGAAACTCCTCAGGAAGGGTGAACAATTTGTGTGGGAGGGCGCTGAGTCTTCAGCTTTCAATAATCTAAAAAACCTCATTGTGAAAGCTCCTGCTTTACACCCTTTCAGAGATGATGTGCAATCCATTGTCACAGTTGATGCCAGTGGGGTTGGATTAGGTGCTGTTCTCACACAGTTAGTGGAGGGTGCGGAACGCACTGTGGGTTTCGCCTCCAGATCCCTTTCCCAGACGGAACGCCACTACAGTACCATTTAAAGGGAGGCTTTAGCCTGCGTGTGGGCCACCAAACACTTTGAAACCTTTTTATGGGGCAGAAAATTTGTTTTAATCACCGATCATAAGCCCCTTGTGTTTTTGTTGTCAAAGTGATCACGACAAGGTCAGTCCTAGACTGGTAAGATTACTCTCTAGAATGTTCGAGTTTAATTTTGCCATTAAGCGCATTCCGGGAGGGAAAAATGCTCGTGCTGATTTTCTTTCTTTACATGATCTACATTCCAACTCCATTGATGATGACCTAGAATGTGTTGTTGGTTTGGTTGATGGTTTCGTTGTCCTGGAAGGGGCCATTAGCAAATCACATTGGGTGGATTGCTCAAAAAGTGATGAGTCACAAGAACTGATTAAAGGTTTTATCACCAAAGGGTGGCCTGATTAAAAGAATTTAGATGAAGGTCTACGCCCTTTTCACAAAGTGAAAGATGATCTCACTATTGAAAATAATTGTATCATGAGAGGAAGTCTATTGATTCCTCCGGGAGCGCTCAGGTTAAGATTGATTAACTTTGCCCACCAAGGTCATCTTGACAGGACTGGCACTAAAAAACGTCTGCGATTATATTACTGGTGGCCAGGGATGGATTCTGAGGTAGAAAGCTTTGTGGGACGTTGCTCTAGCTGCTCCTTGGCTGACAAATCTTTGAAAGTACGTAATACTCCCCTTATCCAGTTACTTTTCCCAATGGTCCTTGGGGAAAAACTGGGGATAGATTTCATTGTCCTATGTACAATCTCAAAGCCAACATGAGATTCGCCCTAGTTACAGTTGATTATTTTTCAAAATGGGTGGAGTGTAAATTCTTGCCTGAACCTTCTACCTCTGCTGTGATTGATATGCTCAGTGGTCTCTTCTATCGAGGGAATTCCTAGTCTCAGATAATGGGGTTCAATTTAAGTCTCATTCCATGCAAAAAATTTCTAAAATTCATGGGAGTCGAGCATCAAACTGTAGCTCTTTACAGTCCACAAGGTAATGGCATGTTGGAGAGGGTGAACAGGATGTTAAAAGAGACAATTCAGTTGGCTTCTACTCAAGGGGAGTCTATTTACGAAGCTGTCCAGGAGAGATTGTGGAGTTACCACAACACTCCACACTCCGTGACTGGAACTCCTCCTTTTGTACTACTAAAAGGACGTTACATTCTTCCAAACTTAGTCCCAACTGGGTTTTGGAACAAACCAAGTGTACTAACAAAATCCCTGATATTGGTGAAGTGCGCGATACTGTTGAAAAGGCCCAGGTAAAAATGAAGCAAAACTATGACGCACACGAGTGTGAAGGATGTCCAATTTCGTGTTGGGGATCTGGTCAAAGTAAAAAGACCAGTTGTAGTCAAAAAACAAATCTAAATTTTTTCCTTCGACACGTATTAGAGTTTCTAAACATGCAGTTTTGGTGCAGAATGGCAAGTGGTGGAGCAAAAGAAATGTGGTTTTGGTAAGAAACTATGTTTGTGAGGATTCTGATGTTGAAATTCCTTCCAGTCTGTCCTTACCCGATATTTCTTTGCCCAATCAAACTAATGATACATTAACTTACAGTGCAGGTAGTGGTGATGCTATGATATCCTCATCTGAGCATGTGCAAATCCAGCCCTTTTTGTCTGAAGGGGAAGGAAGAGTTTGTAATGATGCAACTTCTGGTTCTACTCCTAGTGATGCAGTTGTTGTACCAAGGGAAAGCACGAGAAGAACACGTGCTCCTCCTTTCTTAAAAGATTATATCTTACAATAGTTTTTATACTTTTTCTAAGGTTTATGCCTAGTTTTTCATTTATTATGAAACATTCTCATTTCTTTATTAACTTTTATGTTAGTTCTTATGTAGTAGTTTAGTCATGTTTATTTTGTTTTGTTGTTTTAAGGGGGAAGATGTGTTGTGTTTCCATTCCAATAGTAATTGGAATGGATGCTGGAATGTGGGGCTGGAACGCGCTTGGGGTTCTAGCCGAGTGTTCGGGGTCCGGCAGTTAGCGCTGACCACCGGAGCTGACCGATGTATCTGAGATGTGCTGTAAGGAATAAAGGATTCTACAGCAACTTCCTTCTACGTGCTGCTTCATTTGTAAAGGACCCATCCAACAAAGATCTACCTGTAAGGCCGCATTCGGGCACTACCACCATGTTCTGAGAGGCACCAAGAGAAAATCCCTCATCGACCAGATTGAAGTTATCTCCTACAACCACAAACCAATCTTTTCCATCATCAAAGAATTCACCACCCCAGAAGTCCCAGCCAACTCCATCACTTCGTCCCAGGAAGTCTACGACAACCTATCAAATTTCTTCCATAGTAAAATAAAAAAAATCTACAACTTCGAAAAACAATCCAACCCCAAAGACATCAACACAAACCTATCCACCACCTACCTGGACACCCACCCAACCAACTAGAGAACAGTGGCTGAGGAAGACACCACTACAGTCATAAACTGTCTACTCTGAGGGCCCCAACAGTCCCATGCCCACATCATATCTAAAACTTAGGAATGCCGCTGATCAGCAAATTACTCGCATTCATCAATTCCTTGATTGAATCCACCACCTTCCCCGAACTGAACACACGCAGTAGTCGCGGTCCTCCTCAAGAAACCTTTGGTCAACCCCAGCGAGATAAGGAACTTCCTTCCTTTCTCACTGCTCTCGTTCCCAGCCAAAGTGATATTGAAGACATTCAATCAAATTCACCAACCACCTGGAACTGCACAATTTTTTTCAACCACTCCCAGTCCTGTTTTCAAAGCAATCAGAGCACGGAGACTGCACTCATTTCTGCTCCAGACAAGATCCGAACCCTACTAGACAGAGGAGATGCCACCGCCCTCATACTGCTAGACCTCTTCTGCATTTGACACCATGTCACACTCCAGCCTCATCAAAACGCTTCACGAAAAGCATTGAAGGACCAGCCCTCAAATGGATATGCTCCTTTATCACAAGAATAACACAGTCTCGCACCGTACACATCAGAGCCCAAGGACTTAATTTCCAGAGTGGCCCAATGGTCATCCCTCAGCCAAACCCTGTTAAACATCTACATGACACCTCTCTCCTTCGTCATCCGAGCACACAGCATATCCATCATCTCTTACACCGATGACTCCCAACTCATCCTATCCATGTCCGACATGTCTGCTACCACCTGGACCAACTTTACAGACTGCATGATCAGCGTAGCAGAATGGATGAAAACCAACTACCTCAAACTCCATTCAGACAAGATGGAAGTGCTGATCAAGTAGAACTAGAACACTCCTTGGGAATCCACCTCGTGGCAGTCTGAGCTGTGCCTTACACCAACCCACCACGCGAGAAACCTTGGAATCCTCTTACATAACAAACTCAACATGTCCGCACAGGTAAATGCAGTCAGCGTCTCCTGCTTTCATATACTAAGCATCCTCAGGAAAATTTTCAAATGAATACCCAGGAAAACGAGGCGCAGTCACTCAAGCCCTCATCAAAAGCAGACTGGACTATGACAACGCTCTTTACCCTGGAATTTATAACTACCTCCTCCACAGACTTCAGACCATGCAGAACTCTCTCTCGTACCTTCTTTGCATGCTGCATGGTTCTCACCCCTCTCTTCATGCCCACCCTTCTCCCGCAGTGGTGTAGCTAGGTCCCATGAGCTCTAATGGGACCAAGGAAAACGTGCCCCCCCTCCCCACCCTATTCTCCCCTTCCCTGGTATGATAGTAAAAGCTGGTTGCCGTGCATTCAGCCCCACAAAATCACAACCCTGTGCCACTGCACCTGCTGCATAGGTTGTAACTATGATTCTCCTTCGCCTACCTTTCGTCCTCCTGCCCTGATCGTTTTTGTATAGCATGTCCCTCCAGCATTTCACCTTCTTCCATGGCCTGAACTCGCCCCCTCCCCTCATATATGCATGGGCTTTCTAACCCGTACCTCCTTCTGGCCTTTATTCTGCACCCTTCTGTTTTTTTTTTTTTTGTTTTTTTTTGGTTTTTTTTTTCTCTCTCCCTGTTGCCTGCCTCTCGTCCCGCATACCTGCCCTTCTCTCTCCGATTCTCCGTTTCGGACTGCCTTTATCTTTTTCACTCGCGATCTCCTCCTGCCTCGCGTGTTTGCCTCTCTGCGGGTTCCTTGTGTAAATGCTTGTTCACCCTCCCAGGGTAACTGTTTAGCAGTTGTCCTAATTGACTCTCTGGAGATCAACTCCGCTGCTGACACTGCAGCTTCTTCAAAGCACGCTCTACTCAAACACAGATGTGGATGTTTCTCTTTCTTGGCTTCCCCGCCTTTTGTAGCCCACGCACTTCGTAACGCCAGGGCCCGCTGCGCACAGCCTCGCGTCACCACGTGTGGAGCCCAAGAAACACGCCGGAAGTGCGTCATTAAAAGAACATCTGTACTTCAACCACTTAGTTGCGAAATCCAGGGCCAGATATTGGTTTAAGATATTGTTGTTTAGACCCGTTTACTTCCTCTGTCATGTAAGCTTAGTTATTAGTTATTTGTTTATTTGGATAAACCCACAGCTTTCAGTTGCTAACACGCATATGTCTGGTCTCGGGACAAATGGGGGAAGATGTCTGCATTTTTTTGTTTGCGATCTCACCCACAAACCAATACGATACGTGAAGTTAGCGTTGTAGGATAAGTGCAAATGTGGTTTGTTAGTTATTAAATAGGCCTTTCTTAGATCACTTATAGTAGAATTGACAGCTTGAACTTGGTGACAGGTAGATTTCCACCGTGGTTCTTATTAACGGTTTCCAGTTCTGAATGGGTAAAGAGCGCGCAGGTGGATACCCAATCTGGCCTCTCCCTTCTAATGATTCAGTCAGAACCATGTGTTTAGGATTTCTTTTATTTTGTCTGAATGCACACCACTCAGAAATCATACCACAACCCACAGGCGAGTGGCAAACTAAATTATTACTCTGAAATTGCCCGTAGATCTTGCTGAAAATGGGGGATTGGCTTTTTTATTGTGCGATTTTACAGACCTCGTGATTTTTCATGCTATGACCTGTGTGGCAAGATGCCAATGTGGCATTTCCATGGGTCTCTTGAATGCAGGAAGTAGCTAGTGCAGCAAATGCAGTGTTACCGGGACAGGTGTGAGGGGTACCACTTTGCCCCAATTTATTGTATGTATTTTTTTTTTTTGCTGTCCAACCCAGTGAATTGGGGGTTGGGGGCACAATTTCATTGGGTGCAATAGAGCCCATGGCACCCTCGCTGTGCCACTGCCTTGGTCTGGTGGTATGAGCCGGGTATAGATCTTTACATAGGCTTGGGTCTCAACAGCTAACATGGCGAGTTCACGCAAGCCCTTTTTATTATGTTATATTGGGTTTCATACTTTAAACACATGCACACTGAAAATCAGCTGGGCTGCAGGCGTGTTTTCTAGGATGAGACCCAGAGGATCAGGCTGAGGGTGGAAAAAAGATTTGGAGTGATCAAGGGATACAAATCTGGAGTGAGGGAGATTTCGGAAGAGATAGAGTGCTAAAGGTTCTTTCTCCATGCTTCCCTCCCCCCCCCCCACCCCCAAATCAGCACTCCCCAGGCCCTTGCAGACCTATGTGCTTGTTCCTCCCCCGCCCCTTCCTTAAAACATACTGTGCCAAGCGTGGAGTGTGGTCCCTCCGACACTCCCTTACTACCTTCCAATTCTGTGTGCAGTGGTGTTTAGTGGCCACCCCTCCCAGGTTGCAGAGGAGCAGGAGTTGCGCAGTCTTTTGCCTTCGCTCCTGGAAACCAGCTGTATGCAGCTTCCTGTTTTCTCCTAGTGTCATGCCTGTCCAGTTTATCCCACATGGGCTAGGCAACAGTGGGACGTTTTACATGTTGTCCCTACCAGCTGTGTTTCAATTTAACCCAGCCTTTTTCAACCCCCCCCCCCCAACCCATTTTTCCCCCCCTATCCTAAATAAAGTGTTCCTCGATTTCTGTGTATGGTGCAGCTGAGCTGGGTGATCGGTCATCTTAGGAACTAGCTGCCAACTCCAGTGTTTCTTGGCTGGCACCTAGGCAGCTTCACAGTAGAGTTGGGTAGCCAAAGCTGCCATTGACTTGTGGACCTCCGTACCCACCACAATCTGTTTTCTGAAAGCTGTGTACAATATCTTGACCTCTTTGGAGTCCGTCTACTCCTCCGAATGTTTTTTGTGATCCAGGATGTCATGATGACTCCTGAGTTCATAGAAAAGCTGCTTTGTAGAAGTGTGCCCACTGGTCAACCTCACTTTCCTCTTCCTCTACCATCTGATGATCATCCACAAGTCTGTCAATCCACGCATGTACCTCAAGAAAGGCTGAGAAGAAACCAGGGTTCTGCC
The DNA here is from genome assembly GCA_963921515.1 of Calotriton arnoldi. Lineage (NCBI taxonomy): Eukaryota > Metazoa > Chordata > Amphibia > Caudata > Salamandridae > Calotriton > Calotriton arnoldi. The sequence goes on along the minus strand of CAWUFW010000025.1, from coordinate 3,974,360 downwards.
CAGACGCATCCTATGGAAACACCTTATATGGAGTTGTTTTTCTTATGTTTAATTTGGATCTGAATCAAATGAGAATCCTGTCTGAGCCAACCTCTGACTTTCTACTGTGGGAGAAAATCTTCAAACAAATACCAGCCTAACTGGCTGGCATCAAAACTTTGAACATTCCTTTGAGCCTAATCAGCTTTGGGAAGCTGGCCCATTGTGGCAGCATTTGGGAGACTCGCACCAAATTGTACCTCTGTGGAGTGTTTTCTGAATGTTTGGAGTTGAATGCTGCTTATTTACCCAAGGCTAGAACCAAGCTTGGGCTCTTTCCTAGTGCCGGTGAACTGCCTAGTGAGAGTATCTATGCCTAGAGAGGATGCTCGAATGCACCCACCAACTGCATTTTTAATAACTGTGGGGATAATTTCTAACTTCAGTGTCTCTGGTACCCCAAGACTCTCCGTTGTGGTGTGAACATTGTTCCTTGACCGTCCTTTTTCTTGTGCATAACAAATATCCCATAGCCAAACAAGAGGTCACCTTTGGCCTTGTAGAGCTATGGGGAGGTCCATCAACCAGTTAACACCCATGTCTCCTGATCCAGAGCTTGTGGATGGGACACAAGGTCTGTTCGTAAATCTTTGACCCTCTGAGTCCTTTATTTTTATTAGAAATACCCTGTTTAAGGTGTAGACCAAAAATTCGGCACCGCTTAACAAGAAAAATGGGCTGTAAGGAAACGAGGACCAGTGGTCCACTGCGGCTCTGTTCTGCGGTACCAGGCTGCAATTAGCTTAAGGTTTAAGAAGCCTCTAATCCAGTGGTCTTCCAACTTTTTAATGCTGTGCTGCCCTCCCCCCCCCCCCTCCCAGTGGATAAAAAAATCATCGGGGGCCGCTACAAATTTTTCACAATTCTATTAAATTAGCAATGTTTGAATATGTCTAGACGTATTTAAACATTGCAGTTATGTTACTGTTGTGAAAATGCAATCAAATACATGATGCCAAACATACTATTGTGATCAGGCAGGTCTTACTAACGTTTAAAAGTATCCACAGTGTAATTATTGGGGGTGGAGTCCCTTCCCTTTTGACACATACTCCCAGCTTGCATACAAAACATGTTAGTGATGGCCCATTACAGAGCGGTTTACTGCTGCTCATTTTTTTTCAGTTTAAAACCAAGCCCTGTTATCAGCATAATGCTTCTTTTGACCAGAGCCTGACGCACCCGCTGGGATCATTTGAGGCCCCCCACTCCCCAGGGGCCTGCCCCCCCCTTTGAAGACCCATGCTCTAATCTGAGAAGTACTTGAGACTACAACTATTATTTATTTTTAGTGTACTTTAACATGTTTTAGGGTTTGTTTGTGTAATAGAACTCCAAAATGCACATTCCTGTCTAGAGTGTGATAGCTGTGTTTATATGTATCTGGCAAAACCTTTCAAATATCTTCCATGACCCGGAACTTGACTGCTTTACTTTTTCAATAAGTAAACTTGTGAGGCCCAACTTTGTCGCAATGCATGAACTCAGCATCCCAGTGAGAGAAGAAGGCATCCAGGCTCACCGTTGCTGCTGCTTGATGGTCCATGCAGTTTCAAAGATGAGTCCTTCGATTTCATGTGTTCAGAATCCCTTATCTACCAGGATCGTTTCTGTTGGCTGCTTCAAGTGCGTAGCTCTCATTATCTTAGCGCCTTGATATTCCTTGGGATGATTGTGCTTTACAAGTACAATTAAATTTAGTACAGGGACACTGGGGGCCCACTGCACCCCAATTAAGGTTCTTTTTAGTACCACTAGGTGAAGAGGTGACCTTCCTCGTCCTTTTCCGTAAGGCACCACTCCTAGGCCATTAGTCTGGTTACCTAGAACCTTCTTGTGGACCACCAGCCATGGCCAGCTCTCCCCAGGGGACAGGATCAAAATGTCAAATGGAGTAATCCTATCCGAGAGACTGGAACTCTGCAGGACTAATCCCTTCTTGGAGGATATGATGCAGTAGGAAAATCGGGGTTTAAAAAACGTGTGGCCTTGTTGTAGAAAATGTCCCCACACACGTACAGGAAGCTTTTCTCCTTCCCTCTCTAGGCCAGGGGACTCCAGCGCTGGGCCAGATCCTTGCCAGCTTTTCATGACTTCCACTTTTGATGGATTTACATATTGAAGAATTGTAGTAATTTATGCAGGCACTGGTTATCTTGAAATTCTGGGATGGATTCAGCCCTCGTGTACCAGCATTGGACACCCCTGATGTAGACAAAACAGAAGAAACCCACCCATTTACAGAGTGATTTAGTCAGGGTAATGCGTTTTGAAGGAGCAGACACTTTCGTGAGCTGAGCCGGTCGGACCACTGTAGAGATGCGTGTTCTTGGCCTGATAGCCAGACAAAGGCTTAGTCGATTCTCCTGGGCAGTTTTAACAAGCAGGAAGGGCCGGGCCACACATAAGAAGCCAAGATTAAGAAATTGTTCTTACATTGTCAGAGAAAACGGACTGTCACAATCTTTTAGTGAATGCATAATCCTAGCACTGTAACCTACCCTAACATAACAAACTATTTTGTGACTGTGCGTAGTTTATTAATTGCCCCGGTGGCTGTCCGTCCACTGCCTTTTGAATGTATCGCAGATCTACCGAAGTAGAAACATTGACTTTTTAGGCATGTCTTGCCAGTGTACTATATGTAACTTACTATTACAATTAAGCTAAATATTTAAAGTGGCCTTTGGCTCCAACCAGAAGACTATTTCACTTTCCCTTCATGCTGTTGGCTATATTGTTACCATTCCGCTGGCTGAGAAGTGCTTTCATTGGAATGCTTGAGGGACTTTTTTAGGTCTGAAAAGTAGACTCGTATTGTCACGTTCATATCTTTATCTCCTTCATGCGTTCTGTACAGAAATCAATATCTTCCTATTTTTCCACACACTTGGCAAAGCCAGTAGGTCTGGCTTTACTGTGTTACACCACAGTTGTGCCAGTAACACAGCAAAATGAATTTGTGCGTTGCATGCCTGTATCTGTATGTGTTGGCATATTAAAATCGGACCTGTTGGCTTGGCCAATGGTTGTTTGTTTATATTTTAGATGGAAGAATTTACAAACCTTGATTTTGAGGCTCTAGATAGGGTTTGGAGTGGGAGAATTTTACTCCCTTGTTTTTGGGAAATTGAATTGGGTATAAAATGAATTATTAAGAGTAAAACAAAAGTAATTATTCATGTTATTCCTTAAGTTTGATTTCAAACTACAGGCATTTTTAAACTTTTTCACTGCTTCTTTGTTTTATAGATATTCACAAAACTAACTTTGCTTTTCACAGTAGCTCATCTCTTTAGGTGAGGCACAGCAGAAGTGTCGCGTCTTATGGCGCATCACTGCTGATAACCCTGATTTGGGGATATTGCAAAAGTAGTGCAGTTGGAAGCTTTAGTAGACTTTTGTGTACTTGTTGCTCACAAGTTTTTATTTTTTTTAATTTTTGGATCATGGGGAGTTAGAGGCCAATATGCTGTCTATCTGGGCGGCTCTGATATTTCAAGTATTCTTTTCTTAGGTTGGACCACATCAAAGGGGCAGGAGGTCATGAAATGTTTTCCACCAGCTAGACTGATCAGTGATGTATGCTCGGCTGTCATTTAGCATGTTGTCTAAGCGCCAAGGTTCCAGTGCTTTAAAAAATATATATATACACCTAGAACTCTAATAAAACACAGCATGTTAACCTAAATATAACTTATCTCGGAGCACCTAAGGGCACCAATAAGTGGGAGGTAACACCCTACCCTTCTTCTCAGCAGCACAAGAGGCTTCACTGAAAATTCAGCTCTTTTTACCGGAGTCGGTGTTTTGTTTCTTTCTACCTCCTTTGAAGAGAAGTGTCTGAAGGGATCTTGTGACCCTAGACATGTGTGCTTCCAGGTTATGTTTACCAGGAATATATGGACTTGCACATGAATTTGTGCCCCGGTTGCTCCACTGTGAACAGTACAAGTCTTTTGTCTGAAATGGGAGCCCAAATTTTTGATGTCTACTCCTGAGCTCTTCAGTAGGCTAGAGGATTGTTGGCACGTGGCTTTGGTTCCCGCGTTCCTTGGGCTGTAGGAAATGAAATCCATCTGGTTGAACAGTAACTAGAAACACTTGGACGATATACATGCATCACACCTGCTGTTTATGATTTACTGGACTGCGCAGTGGGTTTCGGGACGAGTGACCATGAATAGCTTGTCTCAACTTGGCCTTTTCGGTGTAGTCCGGGTGATGGGTGAAAACTTAAAACTGCAAAATCTAGGGTAGTTTTCTAAACTGTGTGTTAAATTAATGACTGAGTTCTTTCCTTGGAAAGATTTGTTATTCCACTTTAGTCACTTACAGGGTAAGCTAGGAAAGAGGACAGTTGGTAAGTAGCAAGATGTAACAAATTGCATTCCTCTAGACTTTCACACAACTTCTAAGTCTGGAGTGGCAATAGTTCTGACAGGGAGTCATGTTTCTTGTGGCATCACAGTAATGGTGCAGTGGGTGCATCCTGTCCCCACGGCCCATGAATAAGCTTGTTTTCTAGTATAGGATGGTATTTCTGCATGAACTGGCAGAACCTCCTTGACTTGTAGATGTTCGACAATACGTGGACATCTATGTGCACTTTCCAGAAAGTGTTTCTTTCAGCAAAAGTGTATATGGTGACCTGGGTTTTGTTTTGCTGCAGTGAGGCCTTTCGGCTACTCCTCATCATGTTGTTGGCAGTCACAACTTTGCAAGGTTGGTGGTGAAGTAAATATTGACATACGCTGTGCACAAGATTAATCAATCTGTTTCTACAAAGCCTGTTCATTTGCTCTTGCTTTCTTCAAGGACAGTGGTCCGCTAAATAGAGGGCTTGCTTAAAGTTCTACTTTACAAGCACATTGAAGCCCTGGGTGCGCGTGGTGGCGCATCTAATGCGTTCGCGTAGACCGGTTTTGAAGCAACTTTCAACTTGGGAGGAAGGACTCTCCATGGTCCAGTTTTGTGAGCAGGCGCACGCGCACAGCTGCAGGAACTCTGCTGAAAGGTGACCAGCCTTTGCTAGTTTCCTAGGGGCCTGATCCATCTTCAAAGAAGCCTAGGGGTTGTTTTTCGTGCTTAAGATAGATTTGCAGTGGTGCCTGCAGGATAGTCGGCTGGGTTTCACAGGGTCGGCGTGACATACGGTGTTGATCCACCGACTGGCAATGTGAGACCACCCCATAGCTTCTGGTGTCTGCTGGGCCATTTGGAACAGGCCCCTGCTGCAGAAGTTGCAATGATCAGATGTTGGGCTCGCAGGTGTGGCTGGACGTGTTACTGGAAGGCTTTCCGGACTCGTATATTTCTGTTTGATTTGTTGTTTGTCTCCTATGAAACACTTTAGTTCAAAGCCGTGCTTAATTTGTAAAAAATTAAGTGCCAGGGCCCTTCTCGGAAGACCACTGCAGTCTGCACCACCCATACCCTGTCAACTCTGCCAATTGCAGCACCAACATAATACCTAACCTCCGCAGTCCTACATGTTTGACAATTCGGACTATTTCAGGCCACACAAAACTATAATGATGGCTGCAAACGCTGTTTATATTCATTTTCAATGTATATGGACTTGATAAACACGGTTGTTGTGCTCATCTTAAAATTAAAAAGACAGTGTTGCCATGTGGTGGATTGTCACTAGAGCTGGAGCTGACAATTAAGTGCCGGTGCTGAGCCCCGGAAACCACCGGCACAAATTAAGCACTGGTTCAAAGCTTAATTTATGCCGGTGATGCGGGGACCGTGTCTAATTTTACTTCATCAGAGTTTGAACCAGAGAGAAGGAAGGAAAAAGCGAAAGATAGGAAATGGGTGACAAGGCAAGGAGATGGTGATTAAAAAGAACCTGCAAGAGTGAGATGGGTGCTGGAAGGGCTGGGTGGTGAAAGAAAGGAGCATGAAGTGGATTCAAGACCAGGCAGCCCTGACATTCGGCCAGGTGGGCAACGGGGTCCTAAGAAACCGTGGGCCTCTCCACTAATATTTAACTGATTAGTTGTTTCTTTTTGTAAATTAAGCCCGTCTGAGGCCTGTCCCTTCCGTGCACGAGTCCAAAAACTGCAGTGTGCACCTGGTCCTCCACCTCATTATTGTATTTATGTATGTTTTTATTTTTGGTTTGTCTTGGACCCTTCACAGCATCTGATGGTTGCTCTCGTAAAGGCCCACTGCTGTGTAAAGGAGATAAGTGAATATATATTGTGCTGTCTTTGGGACGAATCTGATTCTCTCAACAGTTTACTTAGGCAGTAGGGATGTTTGTGACTTTTACTGTTGCCAGTGATGTGAAGCGGGTGAGTGTCCCACAAATATTTAGTCAGAATTTTTTACGATGCGATTCCGGTGGCTGGCAGGTCGTGTTCGTGCATCTCTGCGTTTACAATTTACATTTTTGTCGGGTGGTTTATGCATGCAAATATTGCTAGCATTTGAAAGTCTTAGGTTATTTGAGTGAGCATTTTAGTAAAATATTTTGCATATTGATTTGAAATTGTGTTTATACAGCGCTTACTACTCCTGATGAGACGTTGAAGTGCTCAGGAAATTCCTCCCCCTGCTATCTCTCACTCACAGAGACTGTAGTCCAAGCCCTTATTACCTCCAGGCTGGACTACGTAAATGTTTTGCATATAGGTCTCCCAGAGTACCTATTAAATAGACTTCAGGCAGTCCAGAATGCGGCCGCCAGGGCGGTTCTCATGCTTGAACCCAGAGTACGGATTTCTTCTCACCTGAAGGCTTTGCACTGGCTGCCTGTCCATAATAGAATACGCTTCAAAGCTTTAGTCTTGGCCTTTAAGGCTCTACACGGCACAGGAGCCCACTACATCAGAAAGAGAGTCCTACACTATGTCCCCGACAGAACCCTGAGGTCAGCCTCTCGACAGCAGGTGGTCGTTCCCAAAGTTTCTCATTTTCGGACTGGCGGCCGCTCTTTTCAAGTGCAGGCGGCCCGTGTTTGGAACCTTCTGCCGGTGCCTCTTAGACAGGTGCCTGACTTACTGACTTTCAGGAGGCAACTGAAAACCTGGCTGTTTCATCAACCACTTTAGGCTCTCCCTTTTTGTGTGACCGCAACAGACTAGCCATATGGTTCTCTTAGCGCCGGGACACTCTTTCTGAGTAGCTGTGCGCTCTACAAGTACCATATTACATAACATGTGCTTTATGGCGATTAGCACGCTACTCGGTAGCCCCAGAATTTATGGTCCGTCCATTGGTTATTGGGGGTTAGTCTTGCATTTTAAAGGAAATCATTCCATGCATCTGCTCCAGTTTCTTTGTGGTACATTAATGACTGAGGTAACCTTTAGCGGGGGCATTGTGAGAACCAAATGTTTGCTGGAATTAATAGATATTGTTAGGTTGCAAGGATATGGTTTCAAGAGATTAATACAGATAGACATGAGATTTACAGTAGCCTATATACATAAGAGGCATGCATAAACAGAAGGGGAGAAGAGGTGCATGAAAAATAAATTGGGGAAAGAAAAATAAATGCATCGAAAGTCAATCGGTAATAACAGTTGCTCTACAATTCTGTATTATCCCAAGTCTCCTGATAAAAATGGTAACTCACTTGTGTGGGTATGCCTAGTGCCCGCGACTGAAACGGCCCGAAACACAACGTGGACACACCACATTTTTACAGTGAAAACTGACCCTTTTTTTGCAAAGTTCCTAGCTGTAGATTTTGAACCCTAGCTCTGCTGGCACCTAGGGAAACCTAGCAAACCTATACATTTTTGAAAACTAGACACCCAGGGGAATCCAGAATGGGGTGACTTGTCTGGCTCTCACCAGGTTCTGTTACCCAGAATCCCCTGCAAATCTCAAACTTTGTAAAAAAAAAAAAAAAAACACATTTTCCTCATATTGCTGAGGTGGAAAGTTCTGGAATCTGTGTGGATCCACTAATTTCCTACCACCCAGCGTTCCCCCAGGTCTCCCGATAAAAATAGCACCTCACTTGCGTGGGTGGGTCAAGTACCCACGACAGGCAAGGGCCCAAAACATATTGAGGAGACATGAAAATAACCTATCGCAAAACAACCTGGTTTTGCAAGGGGGGTCACCTGGGTTTTCTGGCCCCGGGCTCGGCGGCCATCTTGGGGAAACTACCAAACCCACACATTTCTGAAAACTAGACACCCGGGGGAGTCCAGCGAGGTATGGCTTGCGTGGATCCCCCGTTTTCTTACCCAGAATCCCCTGCAAACCTCATTTAGCTGAAAAAAACACATTTTCCACACATTTTTGTGAGGAATTACCGTGCCGACACAAATGTCCTATCCCACAGCGTTCCCCTCAGTCTCCTGAGTAAAATGATACCTCACTTGTGTGGGTGGGGCAAGGGCCTGTGACTGGGAAGAGCCAAAAACATAGGGATTAGGGGTATAGCACCGAGAATTCTAAGCGCTGCATTTTAAAAAATTAAGTTTTTAGCCAATTCTGCATTGACTGGCTGAATTTTAAAAAGACGGTCACAATCTGGGTGATCTCGTGGCAACGCTACACCATTATCGACAAAATGCAGCATCCGAAGCAGAGGCAAATCCCTATCACGACTCATGACTGCCGGAAATATAGCTGTTGCCATCAAGGGACTAGTAGACCAATATGAAGACATCTATGGCTTCCTTAGCAAGCCCATCAAAAAAGTTAAACCCAAGAACTTCATCTCTTCCAGATTTGTGGGAGTCCACCGGGTAGCTCTAGAGTGGGGCCTAAGGCTGGCACTGTTGTCCCTCAAAAACTGTTCAGCATACAAATTAGTCTCCTCAACAAGCTCTGCCAAAAATACATCGTCCATAAACAACTGAAAAAAATTTATAGGCAAAAAGTTTTCAGTATCCACTCTACACCCTGGAACACCAGTAGTCTGGCAATGTCGGCTGCACCATGCCTGGGGCAACCCAGAGGTCAGCACTTCCAATGGGAGGCCTTGCAGCCCCAGGCTGCAACCCAGATGCCTCTTACCTACACTATCGGCACATCAATGTCCTCCTCTAAGACAGGCACTTCATCTGCACTAAGAGTGGCTTCATCATCCGATGATTCCTCGTGGACAGAAAACTCACTGCCAGAATCTTCCACTGCCTCCTCTGCCTCAGATGCAGAGTCAGTCTCTGAACCATGGTCAGAGGAAGACTCAAAAAATCAAACCAACAACCTGCTGAGCAGAAATCCTGCGGCTAGCCATAGTCCTTACAACGAAAGGAGACTTCATAAACAAGTCAACAACAACAAACACTGCAAAATAAGTAATAGTGTGGCTTTAGCACAAAGATCTATATACTCAAAGACAATGACTCACTTGCCAAAGATGGCTACACTCACCAGCACCTACTCTGCAGAGACCCAGCAAAAAGCAACAATATCGGCGATTCCGCTGTTTTGGACTAACGTAACGTCCTGCCTGGGCCGTGTCCTGGCGTGGGCTATTCCGCTTGTCCCCAGACTGGTGCTATTACATAGCACAGACGACATAGGGGGGAACCGCTACAAGCAGCATCTTTTATTCCTGGGCCTCACCTTAGCCAAAAGGGATGTAGCACAACACTGGAAAGACCCGTCCCCGCCCAGTGTAGCTAACTGGAAGAAGGCAATGGACAGATGCATGACCGCCGAAATTGTAGTTTTTCAGGCGAGAGGGTGCACACAGAAACATGGAAAGATCTGGTCTCGTTGAGCTGCCTACAGAGGCATAGACCTGCCCCCAATGTCGCAGTCTGCAACCCATGACCCCATTGTAAGATTGGTGGTTAGCAACTCACCTGTTTAATGCACTGCCTTAGACTTTCTGTGGCTGGTAATTTATATATAATGTACTTGCAATGCTCTACATGTGTGTACGGTGCTGTTTGTAGTTTGTTGTTTTGCGGCCTCATTGGGCTCTATACAATGTACCATTGTTTTTTTATTTCATACATTTAATTTGTACTATCCCCGCTGGGCTTCGCCCATTTGGTACGCTGGAAAATCAATAAAATTTGTTGTAAAAAAAAAAAAAAAATGCAACAATATCCCACTAGAAAGAAGAAACAAAACCAATTACTCACAAGACAACAAAATACATATCGAGCACAAATGCAAAAGATTTTGACACTCAAAAAACAAAAGCCAAACCTACTGCTATTATTACACCATTTGCAAAAAACACAATCATGCAGGAAATGAAACTCATTTACATTGTACAAAAAAAATTCTCTTACCAAACATGCAACTACACAAACTGCAGAACCACCAGTAACGAAACCACAACCTGGAACAGTCTAAAGGGCAAAAGCCTTGAACTAGAATAAAAAGGGAGAAATAAAGCATTACAATTGCAATTCACAAGAAATAAAACAAATAACATTAACACGCTATGTCACTAACCAAATGGTCAATCTGCCAGATGGGCCTTCAAATGGGGCCAAGAAAAATGGGGGGTGATCTTCCCCAAGGGATCGGGTGAGGTTTTCTGCCAGGCCGATCTGTCCCCCTGGTGGGGCAGAAAGTTGCCCCCCTTGCAAAAGAAATAGATCCCTGGTGCCTAGTAGGGTTTTCTGCCTCCCCCTCCCGCCTAGGGCAGAAAGGCCAAAAAAAGGGGCAGATCTGTCCCCAGGAGGGGCAGAAAAAACATTAAAATTTTACCCCATTGGAAGCAACCATGTTGCTTCCATTACACACAAGAAAATCCCTGGTGCCTAGTGGGGTTTTCTGCCCAAAAGGGCTGATCTGCCCCCAGGGGGAGAGGGGGCAAAAAAATCTGCACATTAAATTACCCCCTTGGAAGCAACCCTTGCCCAAGGGGTCGCTTCTAGTATGCAATAAAGAAAATCCTTGGTGCCTAGTGGGGTTTTCTGCCGCCCCTGGGGGAAGAAAGGCAAAAAAATGGGCCGATCTGCCGGGGGCAGAAAAAACATGCACATAAAATCAGCCCCTTGGAAGCGACCCTTGCCCAAGGGCTCGCTTCCATTACATTAAAAATAAACTCCCTGGTGCCTAGTGGGGTTTTCTGCCCCCCCCCCCTTTGGGGGGGGAGGATTACGGATTGAAATGCGTCCCTAAGCAGACACCAGTAGATAAGACTAGATCAGTCATTGTTCTGTCACTTTATTGCAGTAGGCACCTTAAGTGCAAAGGGTATGATGAGACATAAGAACTGTGCCACAGGACTCGAGCTATACTTACTGATGAGAAACCCCATCTGCAGTTGTTTGCATGCCCATCTGGAGGGGATGTGCCTAGCAGTCCAGGCTAGTTATTCTCGTCAGAGCAGAAGCAAGACTGATACCCATGTGGTTCATTTCTGTGTAGAACGGCATATTGGCAAAAAACGATGTACTGGAATGCGACCGAAATGATAGCCAGTGGCTGAGATGAATTCTCAAGCTAGACCTCACTGAAAAGGCATAGGTAGGGGGAAACTGGTCTGGCATGGTTAGTGTTCTGTTTTTGAGGGGGCATGGCCTATTCGTTTGGACTGGATTGTTCTACTGCAGCAGGACCAAGAATGAGCGCTTACGGCTGGTCTGTCTAAAGTGGCACAGTGGGTAAAAAAGGATGGACTGAAAAGTGACCCTGCTCGATCGGCGGCCTGTGCCTGAGATTAACCCAAGCGTTACTTCAGCACCTTGCTAATTGTTGCTTCAGAATCTGTTCATCCTTCGCTCTTGTATATCTTTGTTGGTGGGAGCCAGGTGTTTGGGGTTTTGGGGCGACCTGAGATGGTATCTCTCGAGGCCTGTAATGGTGGCGGGATGTAAGGGGTCGGGTCCCAACCGCTGTATGCTCAGATCAGTGTCTGTAGGTGAAGCACAGGTTTGTGACGAGAGGGCGCGGGAGGGGCCCGAGCAAATTTCCAACCCTGCTTAGTTATTTTTGGTTTGTAAACACTGTAGTGGGAACAAAACCTTCATGGAAAAAGTGTGAACGCCCTGCACGTGTCAGGGGTGTGCGCGTGGTACAAGTGCTTACATGTCGCTTGCCTCTCTGGGAGGGCTTTGAGGCCTTTCCAGCTGTTGACGTCTGTCATACCCCACAGTCCCAGTTACTCAAAGTTACCCTCCAAATTGAGGCCGTGAGAGCCACTCAACACGGCCCCTCTGTAAGACAACTGATTAAATCCAAAGGTAATGGGTGCAAAATGTGCCTTCTCTGTCAATATGTGAACTATTTTAAAAAGCCATGTACTTGTAGGGAAGGTCATGGAAAATGCACGATTTTGTGGTCGAAGCACTTCCAACTTAAACTTAATTTTCTGCAGTCATCACACAATCCAATAACATTTTTAGATTTTAACCAAAAAAGGTTCTTTTTAGCTCACCAAGCGCACCTAAAGTTATTAAAATGACTCGGTACTGGGGCAGCTCTACACCAGACACTTGCAAGTTACCTTTTAGTCGTGGTTTGCTCTAATATAAAGTGTTACCGTTTATCTCGGATGGTGTAAACCATTGTGTTAAAATGTCAAAATAGAGACAGAACAGCACCACAGAATGTGCCGCATAATGCTCATAATTTGCCTTTTCTTGCCACATAATTTGGCCAACCATGCTGAATAATTTGGTCCAATGCTGCTGAACGGTCCAAGTTATGATGAGCAAAGTCGTAAAAGTGGCAGTAACTTGCTATAGGATGGAGGGGGAACGTGCTGGTAGGAAGATGATTGAGGTCTTTAGTTGTGACATTGCATCAGGACACACTAGAGAAATACACTTTACCTTGAAGATGCTCTACATTGTTTTCCAGGCACCCCGGAAGGACTTGCATATATTTTTCACCTTATGGGATTATTGGAGGAGGCCCTTTGTAATGCATTTAGGGGCACAGCTTTCATAGGTGCAGCAAGAGCTGTAGCACCAGAGAATAGCTATGTGAATACATCACTGCACCAGAATTATGATTGCTTTTTACCACCTAATTACAATGCTGGCGGAGCAGTGTTCTCGTTTGAATTGTGGCCCCTGGTACCCTTTCAGTGCTGCTGAGTGTATTATGAGATCGGTAGAACTGCTTACTTTTTAGGTCTCACGCCTAGCGTTGCAGTGCGCAGCCCTGCTCGCGCAGCGCGAGACCTCTAGAAAGGGCTTCTGAAAGCTACCCACACGCTCGTGTGTGTGGTTTTGCTTTGGGAAGCCCACATTGGCTGGAGCGTGCGTTTTTTTTTTGTTTTTTTTTACCGAAACGGCACGCAATTGGGCAAAGGCGGGCGCATGTCCCGCCTTTGCTCCACCCATTCCCGACTGTAGCCAGAACGCCCAGCAGCGCGCGTTCGCCTCGCTGCCGCGCTCCCTCCCCCCCGCTCCTCTGTGGTGCGCGCGCACCACAGGTTTCGATTCCCGCGTTCGGCTCCTCTGTGGTACGCGCGCACCACAGGTTGCAATTCCATGCTTGTTACTTTTAGAAGTAATTATCAGATTTACATATTTTTTTATAAATTTGTTCGTACTTCGCCATTTAGGGCCATGTCTGACCGCCACTCCTGGTTAAACTCAGTCTATCCCCCAAGAAAGTTTGGGTAGCCTTTAACCTTGCATTTTATTATATATATATATATATATATATATATATATATATATATATATATATATATATATACACGCGCACAAGCATTTGTCCAATAAAGGGCGCCGCTCCTCGTCACAAGTTGATAGCGTGCTAAGGTACGTGAACGGATGTTGCCTTGATGGTTGTTTAAATGACCAACTATATCCCTGGTAGCCTTGCAGAACACTGAGCATGAATATAACTTGTCCACAACCGCGCCCACACTCTACTGCTTTTATATATTCACATCACTTTGGTGACCTCACTTCCTCATATAACCACCAAAAGCCGTAAGATCTCGCGATGGCTAGGCACTAAGCGCGATATCTGCTGCCTCACCATCTCAACGTCACCATAACCGTTCGGCAATCTCCAAGTAGACTCAACTTGCCATGCTGCCGAGTGCATCGATAGTTAAGTCTCAGAACCCGGGTTCGCTAACCATGTTAAATCTTGATCGGCACTCTCCAAACTACCTTCCCGTGACGTACCACACAGGGTCAGAACCCCTGCCTGAGCTCTGGGTGCCTGTCAGGTTTCCCGTGTTTGGCGCTTCTGCTCACTCGATTTGCTCTGGCCTGGCCAATGGCGCCTCTCCCCCCCGCCATGGCTCCCCATGTCCCTGCTCTCTGTGAGTGAAAGTGGCTGCGGCCGCCGGCCCCATGCCTGCAGCCTCAGCAGCGCCGCCATCTTGGTGTCCAAGGAGCCGAGAGGCGGCAGCAGCAGAGGGACAGGGCAGGAGCCAAGCGGAGTCGGGAGACGCCGCGACCCTAACCCTAACGGGGACTGAGGTGAGCCTAGACCTGCGCAGCTGGCGGGCTGCTGGGAGATGGCAGAGTCCAGGAAACAGAAGGGGCAAAGGAAGGCCTTGGTCTCCTCGATCCGGACTTATCGCACTGCCGCTGGGCCTCTTCTTAAAGGGCCAAGCTCCTCACACTTCCTCCCCCCCCACGACAGTCTGAGGGAGGAGCCCCAGAGTTCCCTGTGTTGACGTTCCACCTAGATGTGCACCCATTCCGGGGTGTCCGGTCACCCTCAAGGTTCCCGTGACAGACCGGTCTGCCCACGTGTGATATGAGCGAGCCGTCCCCTTTGGCCAAGTAACACGTGTGTGCTGTTCATTATTTGTCTGATCACGTGTGTGCTCGTCCCCCCTGCACTGATCTGTCAGATCACCGTGCCCGCGTATCTCCCCCTCTACTGTTCTCAACTTGTCAAAGTGCAGTTGAATCAGGTGTCGGCAAATTGCTGAACTTAAAATAGGTAATATTAAATACTCTTTAGGTATTCCTGACATACTGCCCTCCAAACATAGCCCTGACAATAGTGCATTACAACGTATTTCTAAGCATGGTGCTTTAAAAATGTAGACTTGGTCGCAGTGTTATTAAACAATGGGTTTTGGTATGATTCCCTGCCTGGAACAGTGCTGCCTTTCATGCATCCGTAAACCAGGTCTTGTTCTCTTCATACCACTACTCTATTTACACTATCTACATTTTTTTACAATTGCCATCTTCATACTCGCAATACCAACCTCTTTTACTCCATACCCATTCTCCTTCCTACCATCTCTAACACTGCTTGGTCCATCAGATTCCTCTCCTATTACATATATAGCCATTGTAGCAAACACTTAAACGCAGCAAAATAAATGCCTACTTTCAACGCGATCGTTTTCATTTCATCGTCCCTTCATATGTTACATGCTTCTTTATCCATCCCCATAACCCTTCTGGCCCTTATATTTCATTCTCGCTTCTAGCTAATAAATACAAGCACAACAAACTACTTATACTCTACAATATAAAACACACGACCACCTTTTACACAACGGGGTAAAAAAATTTTTTAAACGCGCTACATGATCCCAATATAATACCGTGGGCGCAACAAAATTAGTTGTATTTATTTATTTGTTTGCTTACTTTTGTGCAACTGTAGTCCGTATTTTACTACGTCCACCCTGCCCCTCACCCGCCTCGCGTTACCAGCCAGAAGCACTCCCACCGCGGGCCGCTACTATAGTGCATAATATACAACTGCTGGCTAATAACATAACTAAATCGTATTTTCTGTTCTAACCGGGTATACACCTCACATTTAGCAATAGATCACGTCTCACAAGTCGCATTTGTAACAAACATACAATAAACGGTTATTAAACACACCGAAAATGCAATAGTATTAGATAAACATTACTACTATTAGTGTAAAATACATGTTGCGTTTATACCCGTATTACAACATGCAAAATTACACAAAAAAACACAACACAGTGCGCAAAAGACCCTACATATTGCATACAACTATTTTAAATGGTTCCCACGCAATGCAGGGAAAAAAAACAGCGTGCTCTATACAAAAAAAAGTAGTTTGCCTTATTAAATACACAATATGCTAACAGTTGCATGCAACTAGACCATAAAAACAAACCGTGACTGCCAAAAAACACAACACAGTGCGCAAAAGACCCTACATATCGCATAAAGCTACTTTTAAAATGGTCCCCACGCAATGCAGAAAAAACCCAGCGTGCTCTATACAAAAAAAAAACAGTAATTTGCCTTATTAAATACGCAAAATGCTAACAATTGCATGCAACTAGGCCATAAAAACAAACCCTCACTGCCAGATTTAGTTTCATATGCGATTAAACAGCCATACATACAGGGTTTGCTAGTCCGTACATTTGAAATAAACCTCATTACTAGAAAATCACAGAAAACAATATGCTGCGTTTATACTACACTGCATTACATTCTATCAACACAGCGCAAACAGTATTCAGCATTACACGAAGTGCATATTTACTACATAGCAATATATATAATGCACACATATATTACTGCCTAAGAGCGTTGTAATCTTATATAGTGCACTACACATTTTGTGTACTGCATATATTATACAAAACAGTCTACACATAGAATTAGGATGTTATTTACACTGCCTAGGACTTGTGATCTCAGGACCAGGCTAATTGTAAAAGCGCTCTCCCTCCTGATCTCTGTTCACGTTTGTAACAAACATCGCAAAATTAATATCACCGTTAGCAAATTACATAATCAACAGTGCACATATTATTACAAAACATAAACCACATTAGCGCTATTACTGTCAAAACGTAAAACAATGCATTCATATTACATAAAGTACGCATCTTAGAAAAAACAAACACATTTGCAACGTAGCGCCAATAAAAAACACAATAGGCATGCTAATTACATACTGCGTTCTTACCTTACACTCCATGCGCTGCGTCCGTCCACGCTCCCTCCTAGTCTCTGCTCACATCAGATTAGGCATAACAAAGTTAATATCGACGTTAGCAGATTCAATAATAAGCAGCGCGCATATTATAAAATAACATAAAACACAATTACACATGAATATTATCTACTACGCTCTTACCTCCTTCTCCACCTGCTCCTCCTTCGTTTCTGCTCCACTCGCTCTTCGGTCATCCCCAAAATACTGTAAATAAATACTCACGTTAATGGGTTAACCAATAGCATTTAAAACAATTACAAATTCACAACACATACTACACAAAATATTAACAAACCGCTCTAACCTTCCTCTCCATATGCTCTTTCCCTGTCTCTTCTCTTCCGCTCTCCCTCCTGATCTCTGTTCACGTTCGTAACAAACATCGCAAAATTAATATCACCGTTAGCAGTTTCCATAATCAACAGTGCGCATATTATTCAAAAAAGTAAACCACATTAGCGCTATTACATATCAAAACGTTAAAAAATGCATTCAAATTACATATAAAAAGTACGCATCTTAGAAAAAACAAACACATTTGCAACATAGCACCAAAAAAAAACACAATAGGCATGCTAATTACATACTGCGTTCTTACCTTACACTGCATGGGCTTCGTCCGTCCACGCTCCCTCCTAGTCTCTGTTCACATCGGTAATCGGTATAACAAAGTTAATATCAACGTTAGCAGATTCAATAATAAGCAGCGCGCATATTATAAAATAACATAAAACACAATCATCCGCTAACATAATAAAACACACAAATAAGCATGTAAATTACATACAGGAAAATGCGCTTGTTGGTAAAAAAACAAACACATTTGCAACACAACAAATGCACTGAAAACATGCATATTATATAATACGCTCTTACCTGCCTTTCCATACGCTTCTCCTTTCTTCCAGCTCCAGTCGGTGTTGGGGCATCCCCCAAATACTGTAAATAAATAGCCACGTTAAGTTTGAAACAATAACATTAAAAACAATTACTAATTCCCAACACCTATTTGAAAATATTAGGAACGCTCTTACCTTCCTCTCCATACCTCCTCCCCTGTCTCTCCTCTCGTCCGCAATCCCTCCTGTCCCTCCTGGCCTTTGCGAACATCGGGAACCAACATCACAAATTAAATACCAACGTTAGCAGATTCCACAATAAACAGTACGCATATTATTACAAAGCATATGCGCACTATTCCATAACGCAACGTCTAAAAAAACATGCAAATTACATATTAAAAAGTGCACATCTTAACAAAAAACAAATCCATTTGGATAAAGTAAACTTACTTTATAGTAATAAAAATGTTGCACCAAATTTTTTGCAATAAAAGATACAAAAGGAAAAAAATGTCATGTATTACTATATAAACCATTATCAATATACAAAAGCATATTGCATACAGAGACAAGTAGCAGCTCACAAGTATACTTCTGCATTCATGTAACCACCTCCACCATTTGACTTCAGTTGTACTATTGTTGTATCTGGTTTGTGGTCGCATTTTCTGCCTGTGCAGAGATGTTCCCACAGAGGACCCTTCCTCAATGAGCATGGATAGCGCATGGATGGAATAATCTTTCCAATGCAGCGCTGTGATGACCTGGGTCAGTGTTCCAGCACCCAGCATGACCTCGCGGGTGACTGACTCCTCTTGCTGTCAGTGCTGGAGTGAGTTTTTCCCTTCCCGGCTTGTCAGTCCGTTAGCCAATGCACTGACTCGGCAGATGGCTGCAGATCATGTGGTGTCTCAGGCAAGGGTGAACTTGTAACCTTGCGTGAAACAAATGATGCTCCCCCGCCACGACTGTCATCCGCAAAGTGCAGGAGGTTCGACAGGTCTGCTATATTTTCTGATTATTCTAGCTCTCCGCTGGATTGTATGAGTACCTGAAATTAAAAATAAATGTGTAGGTTACATGTAGAATAAAACTGAACAAGCATGTAAGGCTTTTGAGCCCTTTGGTTGTTGCATTTCTGTTTCGTTTAAATTTGAGTTAATACTTATGCATTATGTTTGTGTGCTTCAAGTTCTTGTGTGAACTTGGAAGGGTATAGAATAATGACACCTCTTTGTTCTTTAAATAATTAATATGTTATGTGTTGTTTCTGAAAGACGTCTATTTTGTGATAGCAAAGGAATCTAACCAGTTGGTTCTCTATGTAGATATTTCAGAATAGAAAATATGTAATTTATTTAGCTTCCTTCAACCTGACTCAGAACTGTTACATTTTTTTCACGTTTGTTAAACTGCAATAATCTTGTTTCCTTGAACGTTTTATAGATTAATACACTTTTTCCGAAGGTATTTTTTATTGAATGCGTTTCACGTTTGCAATATGGTTCAGATTTCAATCATTTTGTGTAAATATTTGCAACAATGACGATCTGTGATTCTTCTGTAAAGGACAGGTGATCCAAAGAAAATAATTTCTAGGGGTGCGATTTTTTCATTGGCATAAATAAAGTCACTTCAGCTGTCTGCCTTACATTCTCTTCTCTGTGGCGCTATTAGCAATACATTCATTCCACCGTAGTGGCATTTAAGCAGCAACTACCTATTGACAGTGGGATAAAATCTAAACCATTTTCACAGCCAAAGAGGGGTTGAACAAGCATTTGCAATGCAATAGGTCTTACATTTGCAAGAGTTTGAGCTATTGGCATTGTACATGACAATGCCTTTTATTTATATGTTCTGAAAACCTGCAAGCGGTGCGTAAACACGCACTTTGTACTTATAGTCCTTGCTTAGGAGAAGCAAGGCTGGCAGTAAAAGAGGCGCAGTTACTGCCAGCCTTGCTTCTCGTAAGCAACGACTATTAGTACAAAGTGCATGTTTACGCATCGCTTGTTTTAAAAGTCGCTGCTTGTTTAGTTTACTTTTGGCCACTCACTCTCCAACAGAACATTTTGGCACTCCGACACCAACTGCTCCCTCCATCCTCCCTTAGTAGGTAACAGACATTGCCATTTACAATGCCAATAGCTCTAACTTAAAAAAATGCGAGACCTATTGCATTTCCAATGCTTTTTATATATCCATACACATGCCCTTTCACTTTTTTTTTTTTTTTTTTTTTTGCTGCCCATATCATTTTCACCGCATTGACACACAATAGCGCTTTACCAAAACACACGCTCTTTTCACTTGTTCCCTCCTTCCCTCCCTTTCTTTAGGACCCGTTCTACTTTAATTCCATGCCGTTGCTATTTACTTTTTGCCTTGCGCGCTCCTACCTCCCTGTCTCCATCAGGCCCCTCTTGTGATTTTTTTTCTTTATTTTTTTTATTTTTATTGTACACCCTCCCATTTCCCTCTTGCATACGCCTGTTTCCCTTTTTATTATACGATAACGCCTTACTATCTTACACACTCATACACGTCCCCTTTGACACTTTTTTATTGTTACCCATATAGTTATGACCACATTACCACACAATAGCGCTTTAAATTGTTGTAAAACTATACACCACCCATCTTGTAATATTCCCAAGATATTACTCATTTCAGTTGCAATTATTTCAAAGCATCCTGTTTTTGTTGCATACTAGTACTTGTTTTACTTTCACTGTGTGCGGCCTTTCACTCACATTTTTTTACAAGTGGACAATTTTTAATAGCACACACCCCTTTGCAGTGTTGGGTAAATACCTAGCGTATTAAAGTATTCAGTTTTAGGGGTCCGCTACTCATGCTCACTAAGGTGCTTTGCAGTCTATCCTACCATAGTGCATTCTATAAACCACAAACAACATATGTTGCTCATTATTACCACATTGTAGTGGGTGGCACCTATCTTGTAACCGAAATTTCATCAAATTAAAACTTCGGCACTTTAGTAAAAATTGCATTGCCATGAGCAAATCTATTCTTATGGAAGTGTTTGTAGAACATTTCTGTAAATATTAGTAAACACCCACAAACTCACACAAGCAACATGTACTTTCTTGTATAATTCCCTTACAATACCAACCTGTTCTTATGTTTTCGATATACAACGTTAATCATTAAAAGTAATACAATGCTAAGAGCTCATAATATAAATACAAGACCTATAGCATTTACTCTACACCACTCTACTACACACACTATTCTTCACTTTACACATCTTTACTACACTCTACGCCACTGTATATCACTACACGCCACTTTACTCCACTCCACTTTATAACGCACTACTTTATTTAACTCTATAACACTCCACTCTATAATACCCTATGCCACTACACTACACTCTACTCAATCCCACTCCACACTACAACCTCCACTCTAAACACTCTAATGCTACACTTTTCTCCACTTTACACATCTTTAATCCACTCTACACCACTATATTTCACTCTAGCTCGCTACAAGCCACTCTATTCCACTCTATGCCACTCCACGTTATAACACCACTTCACTTTACAACACTCTACTACACTCTACGCCGCTCCACTCTACAACACTCTAAACCGCTCCAACATACTATACTCCACACCACTTAACTCCTCTCCACGTTAATCAACGCCACCACATTTAACATCACTACACTCTACACCACTCTATCACACTCCACTCTACAACACCCAATACCACTCTAACACTCCACTGTATCGCACTCCACTTAATGCCACTCTAACACTCTACGCCACTCAACGCTTCAACACCCTACTCTATAACAGTATACTCTACGACACTCTATACCACTTTCTGCCACTCTACTGCAATACACGCCACTTTACTTAACTCTACGCCACTCCACACTACTTCACTCCACTTTACTCAACTCTACGCCACTCCACGCTAAACTACTCCACTCTATAATACTTTACTCTATTCTATACTACACCACTTCACTGTACCACACTACACTCTATAGGTCTCCATTGCTAAAAAATCGAGCTATTACTGTTGCATTATTATTTCCTACGCCAAAAACTCAAACTTTTACTAATGGGAGACTTATTGCATTGCAAATGCTTGTTATTTCTTCTTTTAAAGACGTATACTTTTTTCCCAAGAAGAGGTTTGTATGATCTTGCGTTTGGAAAAAGGGATTGTTTTACTTTGTTAGGATTTGTTTCTCTATATTGATTATTTTTTTTTTTTATTAATTTTGAAGCAGTGTCACCAAGATATTTACAACTTGTAATCTGTGGTTTGAGAAGTTCAGGAAAGATATGAAATGTAGCGAAACTCTTCCGATATATTACTTTGAGGGCATGGGAACTCAGTGCTGGCTGCTACCGGACCAGGGTGGTGGGGCGGGGGCATGTCGGAACGACAAAAGTTTTTTTTTTTATAAAAAAAAAAAAAACCTACCTGTGACGGCTGGCCGCTGCCTCCAAGTCTCCTCTTCTTCCTGATTCCGTTCCTGCAGCAGGATGCCGGAAGCAGCAGGAGGCACCCTGCTCCCAGCTTCCCGATAGCCAATCACAACGCTGCAATGCAGCATTGTGATTGGTCTGAGCACCGTGAATCGGCGCACAGCCAAGGAATGGGGGCCTGGGTATGTTCTCCATGCAGGCTGTCAGCCTGCATGGAGAAGATGTGAAGTGTGCATTGAAATATTGCCGGCCCAAGAGCGCCGGCCAAACTGTCATGTGCACTAAGGAGTGGGCAAACCACTCCTCCCCTGCTCCTCTGTCGTCGGAGCAGCCCCGCCCCAAACGCAAAGCTGCAGCAGAAGGAAACATAAAATGATAATAACGCAAGTTATTATCCTTTTATGTTTCCTTTACTTCACTGCTGCAAAGCAGTGGGGAGACGCTCCTCCACCTTAGCGGAGGAGCCGCCACTGTGGGAACTCCTTGTAGTGCCATGTGATTGCCAGTGCACATAACAGAGGCATTGCATGGGAACCCCTCATTTAAAAGGGTGCGATAGTCTGGAAAGGTTTTATAACTTCCAGTGATTACATGAATATTCATAGTCTAAAATAATGTAATTGTTAGAAAATTTAACGTAGTGAAGTAGAATCGATTGAAAATTGCTTATTTAAAATGTGGGACCAGAAACTAAAAGCGTACATCGTAGATAAACAGTATAAAGTTGAAGAAATATTTTGGAAATAGATTGTTGCTAAATTGAACATACCCGTACATAAAACTGAAGAGCTACACCCAAAAGGATTATTAAATTAAAGGTCCAAAAGCCTCAAGATTCCATATTCATATAAAATTACTTCAATAGTAAGTCTTGTCACTACAGGCCCTCTACTGTAAATATTTACAATTGGCATGATGTGCACAGTCTAATTTTTTTTCGCAATGCAAGTTCAGTAGACTTTGCCAATCTTCCAGCAAGACTCAGTTCAGTACCCAGCACGCATTTTTGCTCAGTCTTTGATTGTGAGGCTGTTAAATTTCTGAAAGATTGGTCTCAGAAGTACGAAGTGGGCACTTTTAATTTCATGATGCAGACAGAGTAGATGCCATAGGATTCATGCTTGCCACCATAAGCAGGCAGCAGTTACATTTGAGGTAATCAGTTGCCCAGCTCACACTGACAAAACTACAGAACATATAATCGGATTGGAATAAAAAAATAGGCATTCCTTTTTTTTTTTTTTTTTTTTTATCCAAATTTTAATAGCATGGAACTGATTTGGAATGTGCCATTCTGCAGATTTTTTGGGGGGGATTTTTTTTAATTGTCAGGTGTAGTCCGTGCTTAATTTGTGTCCGTGTTTTCCGGTGCTCGTCACTGGCACTCATTTGTAAAAACAGTTGTATATTTAGGAGAAACCACCACATGAAGGCTGTGTGTGTATTTTTAAGCCACTTCCATTAGTGAAGCATTAAACCATGTAATATAACTTTAAAAAGTGATGTAACTTAAACCTGCAGTTAAAAGGTGAGGTGGGTTGTGCCTGCTGCAGTGGACTTGTGAGTAATACCTTGGGCCCTGACACTTATTTTTTTACAAATTAAGCACAGGTTGTATTGTGTTTAAGATCTCTCCATTCCTTTCCGAATGTGCTCGTGCCGGACTCTTCCAACCATAGTGTGTTCTTGAGTGACTCATCTGTAGATTACAGCGATTGCCTGAAAACTCCTGCAGAATGACTGGTAATTATTTTTGTGGCAAACTGTAGCAGCTAGACTAACAAAATGAGCTAAATTGAAAACTTCAGGTGTGCCCCTCGTGTCTCCTAGCTTTGTTTCGGGGGCTCTTATGTGCACTTTTGTGTGTAGTCGGTGAGACGCGAAAGCCCGTCCCACTTTCTATTTCCATTCATGAGTGGGTTAGATTTTGAGAGATATGATAACTCTACCAATCAAGGTTTCTTGGCGCTGCCCCCTTCAACGCGAGTGATTGTGGTTAGACCTGGCATCTTCGGCGTCTTTTTCTCCTGTCTTATTTTGTTTCTGACCTGTTTTTTGACACTATGCTGCATTTCGTTTCTACTGGTTTTAGGACTCTGTGTACTTTACTGCTGCTAACCAGTGCTAAAGTGCAAGTGCTCCCTGTGTAAATTGTATTTGTAATTGGCCATCTATGATTGGCATATTTTGATTCACTCGTAAGTCCCTAGTAAAGTGCACTATGTTTGCCTAGGGCCTGTAAATCAAATGCTACTGGTGGGCCTGTAGCACTGACTGTGCCATCCATATGAGTAGCCGTGCCTCAGACCTGCCCCTGCTGTCTGTGTGCAGTGTTAATCTGCCATGTCGACCTGCTAAGGGCACCCACTTGCCAGGCCCAAACCTTCTCTTTCACTACATGTTAGACACCCCGAAGGTAGGCCCAAGGTAGCCCCAGGGGGTGGGTGCAATGTACTTAAAAGGTAGGACATGTACTGGTATGTTTTACATGTCCTGATGGTGAAATACTGCTGATTTCGTTTTTCACTCTTGCAAGGACTACCTCTCCCATGGTTCATCATTGGAGCTGCCTTGTAACCTCTTGCAAGTGTGACTGCCGATTGGGGAGAGGTAGAGATTTTGAGTTTGGTGTCCCTGAGCTCGCAGTTCAAAAATACATCTTTTAATGAAGATGGTTTTTAAATTGCATGTTTGGAAATGCCAAGTGGGCATTTTCTTGCTTTACCATTCTGTTCCTCTGCCTGCGGAATCCACGTCTGAGGGAGGGTGACAGACTTTTTGTGCATTCACTCTAGACAGTCCCCCAAAGGGAGCTGGGGTGTGCCCTGCATATCCTGATGGCCCACTACCAGGCTGATGGGTCTTTCTGAGCTAGAGTGGTGGGAGGAGTTGTCACTGACCCCTGAAGAGGGCTGAGCCTTTCTTTGCACAAAGCTGTCTCTACCTCCCTGTAGTGTCTGGAGCCAGGTCAGGGAAGAGCAGGGTCTTGTGCACTACAAAGACTTTCCTTTGAAGTTTGCCTGCTTCAAAGGCAGAAACTGGTATAAGTACTGGAGCTGTGACCCCATAACTTCGGAACACTTCTGGACTATGAGGACATTCTACCAGGAAGAAGAGCTGGATGATGAAGGAGGGACTGACACTCTGCCCGTTGCTTTTTTGTGCTGGCTTGCTGCTTGCTGCTTTTTTCCTTGGAGTGAAAGGACTGGACTTTGCTGTCTACATCCTGCTTCCAAGGTTCCCCAAAGGATTAAGCGTGTTTGCATCTTGTTAAGAAGTCTCGGGGCCATCAAACACTTCACCTACCAGGGCCTGGGCTCTTCTACTTAGAGCCCTGACTTGCCAAGTGGTGCCAAATCCAGTTTCTGGGCTTTTGGAAGTGGAATTTGGTAACTCTAACAAGATGACACACACATTGACTCTCAGGGCCTGACATGCAGCTGACATGCGGCTGGAAGTCACCACAACCAGAGTCCCGAGCCCCGTGCCACCGACGTCCGTTGCATTTGCTCCGACACTGGCCCTGCTGTGTAGCTGAAGAAATTAAAGCATCACCTGCTTCGCGGCTGTGAAATCAATCCAGCACCTGTCCACCACATCGACATAGCACGTCTGGATTTTCGATGCATCGTCCCTAAGCGCCAAGTTCTTCATTGACATTGCCCTGCAGTAAGAAACAGAGGTCCTGTGTCCGGAGACCGACGCATCCTCTCCCCTAACAGTAAGGAACAGACACATCACCTCCCCTGACGGTAAGGAACAGATGCACCCCCTCCCCTGCCCTCCCCTCCTCGGGCGGTAAGGAACTGACACCTCCCCTCCTCGGGCGGTAAGGAACTGACGCCTCCCCTCCTCGGGCGGTAAGGAACTGACGCCTCCCTCCTCGGGCGGTAGGAACTGACGCCTCCTCTCGGGCGGTAGGAACTGACGCCTCCCTCCTCGGGCGGTAAGGAACTGACGCCTCCTCCTCGGGCGGTAGGGAACTGACGCCTCCCATCCTCGGGCGGTAAGGAACTGACGCCTCCCATCCTCGGGCGGTAGGAACTGACGCCTCCTCATCCTCGGGCGGTAGGGAACTGACGCCTCCCCATCCTCGGGCGGTAAGAACTGACGCCTCCCCATCCTCGGGCGGTAAGGAACTGACGCCTCCCCATCCTCGGGCGGTAGGGAACTGACGCCTCCCCATCCTCGGGCGGTAAGGAACTGACGCCTCCCCATCCTCGGGCGGTAAGGAACTGACGCCTCCCATCCTCGGGCGGTAAGGAACTGACGCCTCCCCATCCTCGGGCGGTAAGGAACTGACGCCTCCCATCCTCGGGCGGTAGGGAACTGACGCCTCCCCATCCTCGGGCGGTAAGGAACTGACGCCTTCCCCATCCTCGGGCGGTAAGGAACTGACGCCTCCCATCCTCGGGCGGTAAGGAACTGACGCCTCCCCATCCTCGGGCGGTAAGGAACTGACGCCTCCCATCCTCGGGCGGTAAGGAACTGACGCCTCCCATCCTCGGGCGGTAGGGAACTGACGCCTCCCATCCTCGGGCGGTAAGGAACTGACGCCTCCCCATCCTCGGGCGGTAAGGAACTGACGCCTCCCCATCCTCGGGCGGTAAGGAACTGACGCCTCCCCATCCTCGGGCGGTAAGGAACTGACGCCTCCCCATCCTCGGGCGGTAAGGAACTGACGCCTCCCCATCCTCGGGCGGTAGGAACTGACGCCTCCCCATCCTCGGGCGGTAAGGAACTGACGCCTCCCCATCCTCGGGCGGTAAGGAACTGACGCCTCCCCATCCTCGGGCGGTAAGGAACTGACGCCTCCCCATCCTCGGGCGGTAAGGAACTGACGCCTCCCCATCCTCGGGCGGTAAGGAACTGACGCCTCCCCATCCTCGGGCGGCAAGGAACTGACGCCTCCCATCCTCGGGCGGCAAGGAACTGACGCCTCCCCATCCTCGGGCGGCAAGGAACTGACGCCTCCCCATCCTCGGGCGGCAAGGAACTGACGCCTCCCCATCCTCGGGCGGCAAGGAACTGACGCCTCCCCATCCTCGGGCGGCAAGGAACTGACGCCTCCCCATCCTCGGGCGGCAAGGAACTGACTCCTCCCCATCCTCGGGCGGCAAGGAACTGGACGCCTCCCCATCCTCGGGCGGCAAGGAACTGACGCCTCCCCATCCTCGGGCGGCAAGGAACTGACGCCTCCCATCCTCGGGCGGCAAGGAACTGACGCCTCCCCATCCTCGGGCGGCAGGGAACTGACGCCTCCCCATCCTCGGGCGGCAAGGAACTGACGCCTCCCCATCCCGGGCGGCAAGGAACCGACTCCTCCCCTCCTCGGGCGGTAAGGAACCGACTCCTCCCCTCCTCGGGCGGTAAGGAACCGACTCCTCCCCTCCTCGGGCGGTAAGGAACCGACTCCTCCCCTCCTCGGGCGGTAAGGAACCGACTCCTCCCTCCTCGGGCGGTAAGGAACCGACTCCTCCCTCCTCGGGCGGTAAGGAACCGACGCCTCCCTCCTCGGGCGGTAAGGAACCGACGCCTCCCTCCTCGGGCGGTAAGGAACCGACGCCTCCCCTCCTCGGGCGGTAAGGAACCGACGCCTCCCTCCTCGGGCGGTAAGGAACCGACGCCTCCCCTCCTCGGGCGGTAAGGAACCGACGCCTCCCCTCCTCGGGCGGTAGGGAACCGACGCCTCCCTCCTCGGGCGGTAAGGAACCGACGCCTCCCTCCTCGGGCGGTAAGGAACCGACGCCTCCCTCCTCGGGCGGTAAGGAACCGACGCCTCCCTCCTCGGCCGGTAAGGAACCGACGCCTCCCCTCCTCGGCCGGTAAGGAACCGACGCCTCCCCTCCTCGGCCGGTAAGGAACCGACGCCTCCCCTCCTCGGCCGGTAAGGAACAGACGCCTCCCCTCCTCGGGCGGTAAGGAACAGACGCCTCCCCTCCTCGGGCGGTAAGGAACAGACGCCTCCCCTCCTCGGGCGGTAAGGAACAGACGCCTCCCCTCCTCGGGCGGTAAGGAACAGACGCCTCCCCTCCTCGGGCGGTAAGGAACAGACGCCTCCCCTCCTCGGGCGGTAAGGAACAGACGCCTCCCCTCCTCGGGCGGTAAGGAACAGACGCCTCCCCTCCTCGGGCGGTAAGGAACAGACGCCTCCCTCCTCGGGCGGTAAGGAACAGACGCCTCCCTCCTCGGGCGGTAAGGAACAGACGCCTCCCTCCTCGGGCGGTAGGGAACAGACGCCTCCCTCCTCGGGCGGTAAGGAACAGACGCCTCCCTCCTCGGGCGGTAAGGAACAGACGCCTCCCTCCTCGGGCGGTAAGGAACAGACGCCTCCCTCCTCGGGCGGTGAGGAACCGACGCCTCCCGGGCGGTAGGGAACCGACGCCTCCCCGGGCGGTAAGGAACCGACGCCTCCCCGGGCGGTAGGAACCGACGCCTCCCGGGCGGTAAGGAACCGACGCCTCCCCGGGCGGTAAGGAACCGACGCCTCCCCGGGCGGTAAGGAACCGACGCCTCCCCGGGCGGTAAGGAACCGACGCCTCCCCGGGCGGTAAGGAACAGACGCCTCCCCGGGCGGTAAGGAACCGACGCCTCCCCTCCCCGGGCGACGCCACCCCTCCCTGGGCGGTAAGGAACTGACGCCTCCCCTCCCTGGGCAGTAAGGAACTGACGCCTCCCCTCCCTGGGCAGTAAGGAACTGACGCCTCCCCTCCCTGGGCAGTAAGGAACTGACGCCTCCCCTCCCTGGGCGACGCCTCCCCTCCCTGGGCGACGCCTCCCCTCCCTGGGCGACGCCTCCCCTCCCTGGGCGACGCCTCCCCTCCCCGGGCGGTAAGGAACCGACGCCTCCTCCCCGGGCGGTAAGGAACCGACGCCTCCCCCCTCCCCGGGCGGTAAGGAACCGACGCCTCCCTCCCCCGGGCGGTAAGGAACCGACGCCTCCCCCTCCCGGGCGGTAGGGAACCGACGCCTCCCCTCCCCGGGCGGTAGGGAACCGACGCCTCCCCTCCCCGGGCGGTAAGGAACCGACGCCTCCCCCTCCCCGGGCGGTAAGGAACCGACGCCTCCCCCTCCCCGGGCGGTAAGGAACCGACGCCTCCCCCTCCCCGGGCGGTAAGGAACCGACGCCTCCCCCTCCCCGGGCGGTAAGGAACCGACGCCTCCCCCTCCCCGGGCGGTAAGGAACCGACGCCTCCCCCTCCCCGGGCGGTAAGGAACCGACGCCTCCCCCTCCCGGGCGGTAAGGAACCGACGCCTCCCTCCCCGGGCGGTGGGAACCGACGCCTCCCTCCCCGGGCGGTAAGGAACCGACGCCTCCCCTCCCCGGGCGGTAAGGAACCGACGCCTCCCCTCCCGGGCGGTAAGGAACCGACGCCTCCCTCCCCGGGCGGTAGGAACCGACGCCTCCCCGGGCGGTAAGGAACCGACGCCTCCCCTCCCCGGGCGGTAAGGAACCGACGCCTCCTCCCCTGGCGGTAAGGAACCGACGCCTCCCCTCCCCTGGCGGTAAGGAACCGACGCCTCCTCCCTGGCGGTAAGGAACCGACTCCTCCTCCCCCTGGCGGTAAGGAACCGACTCCTCCCCTCCCGGGCGGTAAGGAACCGACTCCTCCCTCCCGGGCGGTAAGGAACCGACTCTCCCCTCCCCGGGCGGTAAGGAACCGACTCCTCCCCTCCCCCGGGCGGTAAGGAACCGACTCCTCCCCTCCCCCGGGCGGTAAGGAACCGACTCCTCCCCTCCCCCGGGCGGTAAGGAACCGACTCCTCCCCTCCCCCGGGCGGTAAGGAACCGACGCCTCCCCTCCCCCGGGCGGTAAGGAACCGACGCCTCCCCTCCCCCGGGCGGTAAGGAACCGACGCCTCCCCTCCCCCGGGCGGTAAGGAACCGACGCCTCTCTCCCCCGGGCGGTAAGGAACCGACGCCTCCCTCCCCCGGGCGGTAGGAACCGACGCCTCCCTCCCCGGGCGGTAAGGAACCGACGCCTCCCCTCCCCGGGCGGTAAGGGAACCGACTCTTCCCCTCCCCCGGGCGGTAAGGAACCGACTCTTCCCCTCCCCGCCGACTCCTCCCCTCGCATTAAGGAACTGACGCATCGCTTTGCTTTTCCGGTGCCACACCTCCCCTGTACCTGTTTTAGACTGACCTTGACGCATCCCAGGTACTTTGCGATAAAAGTGACGCATCCATAGTTTCCTATGGACCTAACTATTTTGAACCTTTTATAAGTGATATATAGACTTGCGCATGTTTGATTTTTGTTGTTTTTGGTCTTGGTTTATTCAGATAAATATTGGTTATTTTTCTAAACTGGTGTGGTCTCCGTTTTGTAGTGTGTTCCCTGTGTTACTGTGTGTGTTTGTACAAATGCTTCACACATTGCCTCCGAGATCAGCCTGACTGCTCGTGCCAAGCTACCATGGGAGTGAGCAGGGGCTATCTTAGCTGTGTAATCCCCTTACCCTGACTAGAGCGAGTGTCCCTACTTGGACTGGGTGCAAACCACTTCCAACTTGCGACCTCCATTTCTAACAGATTGTTAGGTGGGTTCTCTCCTGAAGATTCCGGTGTGAATCTGTGCCACGCTATGCAGTGCTCTGTGACCCTTCTGCATGGAGCATTGTCTGATGATGGCATCTCATCTGGGGGACATTCGACAGCTTGGACAGTCCTTGAATTCTCTGTTAGTAATACGTGCTGACGAAAATCCATTGGAAGAGGTTTTGGGGCGGATAGGACGCAGAAACAGTGTGGACCCTCTTTTGAGATGCGACAACTTTGTGAAGATCGCCCTAGTCGTGCTGTAGGCCAGAGTTTTATGGTGGGTGTAAAATGACCAGTGTTGGAGGCCGGAAGCCTTACTAGAGGCTAAATTAGGAAGAATTTCTTCCAACAAAGAGGGCAGCACTTGTGCAGGGTCCGGTGTGCAGGCCTCCATTCTGGCCACAGCCTGTCCTGAGCCCCAAAGGTGCAATGAGTGGGTTAAGTACCACGAAGGAAGCTTCATAGAGGGTTCCATTGACCCTACCACCTGTCTGAACTGGCACCCACCTTCCCAGGTGGGTCCTGCTCTGCTGAACTGGCAAACACCCGGTCAGGCGGGTCTTGCTCTGGAATAATATCCCTCAGCTGCAGGTACTACAACTTTAGACAATACATGTCACTCGGGGTCCTTCACTGTAGCAACCCCCCAGATGCTTAACCTCACAGACTTGTACAATGCTCTGGTACCTACAATTGTATGATTCCGTTAATAGATGCATGTAACCTCCAGGGACCCACCTGGAAAGGAACCAACATTGCAGGTGTATTAGTACAGAACATGCTCACCCTCAATGCGCCTCTTGGCGCTAAGCACTGAAAACAGCCGTTTTGGTACTCGTCAGTCGTCAATCTGACGGGACGGGATAGCGGATGAGTGGACACAATGGGGTTCACACTTGTAACCACAGGATCAGAAAACTGACGCCTGCAGCGGGTGCATTAGCCCACTCAGCCACCCGAGCCAGCTTTGCTTTCTGAGCGCCGGCCTCGCACATTCTTGCAGGGAGGCCAAGTTGTGCGTCTTTCTGGAGTTTCCTCCGCCGGTCTGTCCCAAAGCTGGGAGCCCGTGTCCTTGGCATGGTGTAGCCCCCGATGCCACCCCCCACCTTCTCGCCCACTTCCGCCTGTCCTCGTCCTGTGTGCGCCTTAGATATGGAGCTCGGGCGGGCCTCGGCAGTGCGTGGGAGTCCCAGGGGGCCTTAATTATTACTGTTTTCTTTGACCTGTTTTGGGAGCTCGAGGGAATGGGGCCGAGACTCCTCCGCGTTGAACTGAACAAGCGGCTGTGGAGATTGTTTTTTTTCTGCGTTTCCTGGAATTGTGGCTGGGGTTTCGTCAGGAAGCTCATGCGAGAGGTAGTGGGTGACGCTTTTGCGGGGTTTGGAGAGGTTTCTCAGTCGCGCCGAGGATTTGTTGCATTAATAATCGCAGACTGGCGAGTCAGCAAGTCATTATGTTTTTTTTAATCGGCGGAAATTGTTGTGAATACAGAGAAGGCCGTAATATGACAAACACGGCCTGCCAAGCCTCCAACACTATGCGCAGTACACACCTCTGTATAGCATGACCCAACACTGATATGGCATATTGTGGGGACGACCGATTTGGTGGAAATTGGCATGGTCTGCTCTCCTCTCATCCTCAACTCAAGTACCAACCTCTAACTAGTATTTCTATTCCCTGAAATAGTGACACAGTGGCAGGGCGGCCTTGATTGTTCGTTTACGCCGACATGCGCATACCAGCACTGTTTGGTGCAAATTAAAACTACAGGGTGGGGAAAATGGGCACACAGAAGTTGGCCATTGTTGCAGATTTGGGGCTTTTTTTTTTTAATATACTTTGTGCAGAGACTGTTAATTTAAATGTCATCCGCATATTTGTGAGGTGTGAAAGTTTGTCATTATGTCTGGCTGACTCTCCCGTAACTTAAATTATCTGTTCACAGAAGGTGCCTACTTTTGGCCCCACATATATTACCTGTTGCTGGCTGTCCTTAGCTGTTGATGGACCTCCACAGGCGTTGACTCTGGCTGACGGACCGTCCTTGGATGTTCATAGTGTGCACGACTGTCCTTGGATGTTGATCGTCTCCACCTTTGGTTTTGAGTCTGGTCTTCCCTGTTTCGGGGGGGGGGGGGGGTGGTGGTGGTCACTG
Source organism: Calotriton arnoldi (assembly GCA_963921515.1). Lineage (NCBI taxonomy): Eukaryota > Metazoa > Chordata > Amphibia > Caudata > Salamandridae > Calotriton > Calotriton arnoldi. Next base: position 3,941,483 of record CAWUFW010000025.1, on the reverse strand, counting down.
CAAATAGGCCCTGCCTCTCTACACATCACTCGTTGGTTTGCCCCTGGGGCTGTGTTTGGCCTAACAGATGCAAAAGAAACAATTGATGGACGGAATGCTGGACAATGCAAACATTCACCCCCAGTCACAAGGATCTGGGTTAAATCCATCATTCTTTTGCTCACCACACCACCCCAGTTTGGACCCAGCCATATGCAAATCAGTCTTGACCCTGTTCCTTGTGGGAACAGTCCAGCCCGAACTGCCAAGCCAGGTCCTCCCTGGACCGGAAACAAGCATCCTGGGACCGGTTTCAGGGCATCACCCTTCATCAGCCAGGCTAGCTTGAATCCAGTGGTGTAGTGAGCACGGGACCCACGTCTGGGCATACCCTTCCCACTTAGGGGGAGGGGGTTCAATCTTGGGCAAAACTTGTGTGGGTATGAGTTGGGGGGAGGGGGCTGGCTTAATCCCCGAGTTCCCATGCACTACTGTGTGCTTCAAAGTAGGTGACGATAACCCTTCAAACGTGCTAGCAAAACTCAAATTAATTGTACTGGTTTGACAAGCTTCCCAGTACTGCCTAAGCTCATACATGTCATATAGTCAATGTGAAAACAGCAAGACTGATGCATTGGTCCTTTTCTGACGCAAAGGTAAAAACAAGCACAGATATGGTTTTGAAATAATTGCCTGAGGCTGCACTTCATATATAACCTACTGGCAGGATGTTAAATGTCAAGCAGGCAGCTATTTAAATTGCCTCTTTGTTACCCTGAGAATGGAATGCAGTTTTACTCATTCGCTGTTTCTTGTGAATTTTACTTTACTTACCAAACCACTTCAGAAAGAATGTTTCTCTGAGTCAGTGTGCTTTGTGCAGTGTGGGAGAAGGTGCATCAGTTTGTGCTTTTCCATTGTCGGCTACCTGCAGATTGTGGCCTCTCTGGGGTCCCTCTTGTGTTTGTCTACCTGTTCCAGTCTGTGGTCCCTCTGTCCGCATCTCTTGAGTGTCTGTCTGTAGTATCCAACCCTCACAGATGTGAGATAGCCTGCTTGGCTCTCCATGCCACTGGAGTCAAGCTATCCTGGCGGAAGAGGGGTGAAACCCTGAAACCGGTCCTAGGATGCTTGTTTCCAGTCCAGGGAGGACCTGGCCTGGCAGTTCGGGGCTGGACTGTTCCCATTGGGTGCAGGGTCAAGGCTGATTTGCATATGGCTGGATTCAAACTGGAAAGGCATGGTGAGCAAAAAAACGATGGATTTAGGCCCAGATCTCTGTACTGGGGTGAATGTGTAACGTTGTTCTGCATTCTGTCCATCAATTGTTCGGTTTGCATTTGTCACCCCGAGTGGGACTGGTATGCCCAGACGTGGGTCCCGTGCTCTCCATGCCACTGGAGTCAAGCTATCCTGGCTGATGAGGGGTGAAACCCCCTAAACCGGTCCTAGGATGCTTGTTTCCAGTCCAGGGAGGACCTGGCCTGGCAGTTCGGGCTGGACTGTTCCCATTGGGCGCAGGGTCAAGACTGATTTGCATATGGCTGGGTCCAAACTGGAATGGCATGGTGAGCAAAAAAACGATGGATTTAGGCCCAGATCTCTGTACTGGGGTGAATGTATGACATTGTTCTGCATTCTGTCCATCAATTGTTCTTTTTGCATTTGGCCTAACAGAGGCAGCACCTCTCTGCACATCTGTCCTTGTCTGGTGGTGGTTTGTACCTCTTCATAGGTGCTGATTGTGGCTTTGGTTCTGTCTTTGACTATTCACAAGTACACCTTTTCTGCGCATCTACCTTTGTCTGTTTGGAGCTGATTCCATTGCCTGTGCAGCTGTGTTCTGGGGTGTGTCTGCCTGTCGCGTTGTTTGTCCTTGCCGTACACAGATGTGCCTCTGTCCACCTTTCCCTGGGTATTTCTTACTTGTCGCCTGTAGTTTGCATCTGTTTCTAGCGTATCTGCCCTTGGCCAATGTTGGATCACAAACCCTGTTTAGTGACTATTCATTGCTACTCTGTGCGTCTGACCTCCACTGTCATTGAATGCTGCCTGTAGCTAACGTCTTTGACCCATGTAGGTTGCAGCGCTTGTGGTCCATGAGTTAGTGACGATTCATATGGTTCTTCTGCACACCCTTCATACTCTAATTGCAGTACTTTCTATGCGCTTCTTTGGCCTTCAATAGCTTGTGCGTTTGTGCTTCTATAGATGGTTCCCACGATCGAACTTTTGCCTGTGGTGTGTTGGATGCAGCACTAGCTGTGCATCTGTCATTGATTTTTATAGATGTTTTTTGCTGTGCATATAACTTTGGTCGTTCAGAAATGCAGCCTTGAGCTATTCCTCTGTCAATTTTTCTCTCATAAACTAGGCATTTTAGAATGAGCTAAGGGGATTGAAAACAAAATAATCAGAAGCTTATCTTTCCATAAACTGTAAGTGATACAGTACAAAAATATATACCAGCTTTTCCACAGCCCTTGGCAAAAAGGAGCCCTGTGTGTGAAACCTGAAGCTCAGTCTAAAAACACTCCACTCCAGAACAGGCATGGTTAACTGTGAGCCATCCATAGCTGCATTTTATTGGTGGTGTTTAAACACTTTAGACCTCCAAGACTTTTAAAATGATACTGCAGAAGGTATTTCATTTGTAAAGGAATTGCCTAATTGCTTTAGACATTCTGAGGGGAACCTGAACGCAGTGTCCTCCTTTATAAGTCCATAATGTATGTTTTATAATATATATTTTTTTTAAACGTTGAAATTCACTGAAAAAACATTTAAAGTCCAGCTGTGATTACAAAACCTAGGAACTGCTGAAATTCGATCGTTATGGTTTGGTAAGCTAACCATAACTTGTACCCCTATCATGAACTCTTAATGACCTCCCACTTTACATCACTCGACATGTTAACTGACATGATTAATGACCTTATAAATGACGACATTGGGTACCTCACGGAAGACCTCATCCAGTGGTACCAATACTCTACTCCACACTCAATCAACCAACTTAAAAACGTTCCTGAAAAAGTTTATAGATGGCAATATGGATCAGGGTAGAATAAAGGCTCGCTGCTGACAATAGGTGTGGCCTGCAGGTCACGAGTTAAAATTCCAGCAGGGCCAACTCTGTCGTTCCTCCTTTCACGGTAGGTTCATTAAATATCATTACTCTGGGTAATAGTAACACATTTAATTGAAGTGCTGAAGAACAGTAAAATGTGGTATGCAGGGGGCGGGGCCAACTGTCATGGCCGCGCGGACGTGATCCACCTCGGCTCCCGCACCAAGGTCCGAGTTTAATGTCCATCGGGACTCTGCAACCGCCAAATCCACGGGGGCGACGCAGGCAATGACTAGCCTCTAAGCGGAGCAACTTTTAAGGCAGGAGCGGTGGCTAAAGGTGCCCTATCCGTGTAGCGGTGCTTGCGACGGAGCGCGGCTGATCGGCCATCATGGCGGCTGGGCTTCGACGTTGGTGAGGCTTGGTGCCGGGCGCCTCTGCTGACTGCCGACGGCGGCGCACCTCGGTGAATTTCCCCGGCAGGGGCGACGCGGGCATGGCGGTTCGCCAACTAGGAGCATGATCGTTGCCGTCTGAGCGGATCGGTAGTGGTCCCCGGAGGCGGGGAAAAAGATGGCGGCGGCCGGAGTGAGATGAGCCTGTGTAGCTTGACCCGTCGCTGCGGCCACATGTCCTGAGATGGTCGCGAACGGTGTCCTGTCCGCCCCCCTGCACCGGTTATCCATTTGGCGCCACTGCACCTACGCTAGCGGAGACCACAGCGCCAGTACCTGGAGGTGAGCCGCAGCGTTGCTTCCCATCCGGCCAGGGGGGTCTGCGTCCACCCTCTAGGGGAATACTCTGCCTTGAAACTCCAGCGCGAAGCTCTGAGAGGGTCCAGACGGGACGGGGACCGCAGTGTGCTGGTGAGAGTGGGGCCTTGAAACGGAGGTGCCTGACCCCCAACGCCTGACCTCAACATGGCGGCCCAATCTCGTGGGCAGTTGCAATAACTTCCACGAGGGCTCTGCGGTGGACTGCGACCCTGCGCAAGCCTCTGCCTAGTGATCCCGGGGGCGCGATTGTCGGTGGAGCAGGGCGGACGGTCCCCTGCAACGCATTTGGCTCATCGCCAGCCCAGGTTATACATCCGGGGGCGTGGGGCCCACGTGCATGCCCGGACGGACGGCTGGACCCTGGACAAGCCCCTATGCCTCCCAAAAATCGCAGCCCACCAGGGTCTCAAACTTCTTTGGCACCCCCAGCACGGGGTAGGGGACGGACCCGCGCATACTCAAAAGGAGGGCACTATGGCGCTGACCCGTGACGATCTGCTGGCCACTCTCAGGGACTTCAAACGCGAATTAAGGGAAGACCTTAAAACAGATATCAACGCCTCTCTCGATGCCTTCAAGTCCGAAATGGCCTCTAAAATCTGCGACCTGCGCACTGATGTGGACTCGGTGGGTGCCCGCACCCTCGACTTAGAGGCAAAATGTCAGACTCTGGAGACTCTCATTCAACCACTTGAGGAAGGCACTGAGGCCCTCACGGCACAACTGAACGCCGCCTGCTCAAATGCGAGGATTTAGAGAATCGCTCTAGGCGGGAAAACATCAGAGTGCGTGGCCTGGAGGAGGGACGAGAAGGGGCGGATTTGGAGCAGTTCATCATGGGTCTCTTCGCTAGCATACTAGGGGGTGACGGTCCGCCTATCCGACTGGAACGCGTGCATAGAGTGGGCCCGACCAAGCAAGGGAAACATCAGCGGCCCCGAGATGTCCTGGCCAAGTTCGCCTCCTTCAAGACGAAAGAACTGGTGCTGCGGAAGGCCCGAGGACAAGAATCGATTGAGTATCAGGGGGGCACCTGCGCGCTATTCCAAGATGTTGCCCAGGCCACGCTAATGAGACGACAACAATTCCGTCTTGTTACCACCGCTCTCCAAGACAAGCAGATTAGATATAGATGGACTTACCCCTTCGGCCTTGCTTTTGCTCTCAACAACAAACACTACCATTTCACTGAGGTGGAAGGGGCCGCGACTTTGCTGGGCCTCGACGAAGCGGCGCCTTGGGCACACCCTACCTACCCCCCCCCCGAGAAGCTCCAGGGTGCGAGATGGAGATTGGACACACACTGACGGATGGCACACGGTCCCGGTTACTGGTAGAAAGACCCCCTGAGCATTCTAACATGCGCCTGTCTGGGATCTCGGGGGGTTCCTCGGCTCCGCGAAGCGAATGGATACTCCCGTCTGATCAAGAGAGACGGCTATATGGAGCTCCCAATAGTCCGAAAGATGGAATAATGACTGCCCTCTGACTCTATGCCTCATTATGACCTGCTACAGCGAGGGCTACCACTGCAATCGGTGGACCATCTGGTGCGGGACTGGTCCTGCCCCCACGGACATACAACGATGCGAACCCGGAGGGTTACGATAACTCGTAGTTTAGGTTTATTTTTTATTGTTTGTGTTATTTCCTTCTTTTCCTTTGCAGGTATTCTAACCAGGGGCAACGAGGCGGAGGTTGGGGGGGCTCTATTAGCAGCTGGCCTAGCTTCTACATAGGGGATGGGGGTTAAGCTCTTATCGTGGAATGTTAGGGGCCTCAATTCCCCTAACAAAAGACACAAATTCTGGAAATATATTGGAGATCAGGGCCCGTTGATCGTGGCAATTCAGGAGTCTCATATAAAGCGTAGCGAAGAAAGCAGACTCGGGCACAGGCGATATCCCCAGATTTTCCAAGCCACCAGCACCAAAAAACAGAATGGGGTTGCCCTGATGTTTCACTCCACGGCCCATTTTGTCCACGAGTCCACGCTGAAGGATAGGGAGGGCAGATTTGTCATGGTTAAGGGTTCATTGATGGGCAGGCCTTGTACAATTGCTTCGGTGTATGCACCTAATACTGGGCAGGTTGACTTTCTCTCTTCCTTCCTCGACTCCCTCTTGAACTTTGCAACAGGGGACCTAATTATCTTGGGGGATTTTAACCTCGTCTGGGATCCTCACTTGGACTCAACTCATAGAGCAGGAGGGGGAGTGTTTCCTACTCTGCTTAAGCAGTCACTGCAACAACTGGGGCTAATAGATGTTTGGCGCCACCTTAACCCTGCAACAAAGGATTTCACCTTCTTTTCTCATGCCCACAGGTCGTACTCTCGTATTGACCATATTTTTATCAGCCAATCGCTCATTCAGACAGTCACTTCCTCACTCATTCTTCCCATTGCTTTATCCGACCATGCACCCTTGTCCTGCCTCCTGGATTGGCCGGCCCGCTGCTCTAAACTCACAAGGTGGTATTTCCCGGAGTTTCTCTGTCGGGACCGCCTCCACCGGGACGACCTTCGCAAAGCGATTCGGGACTTCTTCCTGCTTAATGACCCAGCGGATACTTCGGTAGCGAACAATTGGGACGCGCTTAAGGCACATATTAGGGGCCATTGTATCTCCCTTTCCGCCTCCCTTAAACGACTCCAAACTCAGGAACGCCTGGACTTGGAGCAGGAATTGGTGTCTGCCGAGGAGCGGCATAAGGCAGCTTCCTCAATCCCATCTCTACGAAAAGTCACAGCCCTCAAAGGGAAACTTAATGCAATCTATACAAATAGGGCGGAGAAAACACTCCTGAGACTTCAGGCTAAGGGCTATGAGGGGAAAGACAAGGTGGGCACTTTACTAGCCAGACAACTGAAGGCCAAACAGGAAAAAGCGTATGTAAAACAAATCATAGACGACCAGGGCACGACTCTGGTCCGGGAAGAGAAGAAGGCACAGGCATTTCACGATTTCTATCGCACGCTATACCGAGCCGACACCTTTAGGGAATCCGTACAAACACAATACCTAGCCGACCTCTACCTGCCCCACCTCTCTACCCCCGCCAATGATCATTTGGGAGGAATTATCACCCTAGAAGAGGTGCAAGCCGCGATTGACTCCTTGAAGCGCCACAAGGCCCCAGGGCCTGACGGCTTTACCACTCTCTTTTATCGCACCTTTGCGGCTGACTTAGGCCCACACCTCACCACACTCTTTAATGCCATTGCCTCTCGGCAAGCAGTGACGGCCTCTATGGCCGAAGCCTTAATCTCTATCATTCCGAAACCTGGGAAAGATCCACAGAAATGCTCATCATATCGCCCCATTGCCCTTCTTAACCTAGACGCTAAATTGTATTCCAAAATTCTAGCCACCCGACTTGAGAAATACCTTCCCGAACTTATCCATCCCGACCAATCAGGGTTCATTAAGGGGCGCCAGACCCATGATAATCTTAGACGCATTTTTCATCTTATAGACAAATCCCACAAGAAGAAGATCCCAGCCGCATTATCGCTCGACGCAGAGAAGGCCTTTGACCGCGTCGATTGGGGTTTTCTGGAGCTTTCTCTGCGTCGATTCGGTGTCTGCGAGACCTTTATCGGGATGGTTCTCGCTAACTTTGATGCCCCCAGGTCTCGGGTAATGGTGAATGGAGTACCCTCACAATTTTTTGAGTTGGCAAGGGGGACTAGACAGGGGTGTCCCGTATCTCCGCTACTTTTTGCTCTCAGTATTGAACCCCTTGCTGCCCAGATACGTGCTAACCCACAGATCACTGGGATCCGTTTTGGACAGGATGATCATAAGATCGCGCTATTCGCGGATGACATCCTGCTGCCTATTACTGACCTGACCGTCACCCTTCCCGCGATCAATCGGGAACTTGAGCAATATGAGGCCGTGTCAGGCTTTAAAGTCAATCTCTCAATCGTTTATTTTAAATCTTACCCTTTCCGCGGACACCCAAAAGAGTCTGGAAGAGACTTCTCCCTTTCAATGGGCCCGTAAGGCAATCACCTACCTGGGAGTCCAGATCACTCCCAAACTTACGGACCTCTACCAGGCCAACTTCCCACCCCTTCTTCGTCGTCTAAGGGCAGATTGTAGAAACTGGAGCACAGCCTATATTTCGTGGGTCGGGAGGATCAATGTTATTAAAATGAACGTGCTACCACGCCTTCTTTATCTCTTTCAGGGTCTGCCCATCCATCCAACCAGACAGGTCACTCTTCCCCGAACTAAAAACGTTACTACTTAAATTCATCTGGCAGGGAAAGCGCGCTAGGCTCTCATACCACTTGCTAACGAGGCCGCGGCTGAAGGGCGGCCTGGCCATGCCAGACTTCCTGACCTATTATAGAGCAGCTCAACTCAGAGTCCTGAGCGAATGGTCGTTACGAGAATTGGACAAACTGTGGCTCCATATAGACAGGCAGGTGACGGGGAGGACGATTTGGGACCTACCCTGGCGGTCCAAGGATGACAGATCTCTCAATGTTTATCCGAGTGTCCCCACCTCCACCACCCTTCACGTGTGGGATGCAGTAACCAAAACGCTGCCATTGACTACATTCCCATCCCCTTATACCCCCCATACATTTCTCTAAGAATTTTCCCCCTGCACTACGAGAGGGACCCTTTGACGGATGGAGGGAGGGAGGGGGGGGGGGGTGTCTCATGATTTCCGATCTATTCAAAGGCACCAAGATACGGTCCTTTCACGATTGTATGAACTGTTTTCGCCTTCCGGATACTGAGCGTTACCATTATAACCAGCTTACACACTGGGTCCAACAGCCACACATCCGCACAGCGGCCACCAGGGGCTACCTCCCAATGGAGAAATTTGTACAGACAGGTACCACGGGCAAGGGTGCATTTCCTTCCTATATAATCTACTCCTTGCACTATCGCCACAACGCACACAGCGTCAGAGTATGTTGGGGACAGATGCTCCAGACACCGCCCTTGGATAAGCAGTGGGAATCCCTCTATAGAGACATAGCCAAGTACAATAGATCCATGCACCTTAGGGAAGCCCATTACAAGACGTTGTATGACTGGTATCTCCATCCCCACAAATTGCACTCTATTTTCCCAGGCACCTCCGATCGGTGTTGGCGGGGATGTGGGTCATTGGGCGACTTTAAACGTATATGGTGGGACTGCCCCGTCATAAAAATTTTCTGGAAGGAGATTCTGTCCCAAATTAAAACCATATTGGGATACCCAATTGGGGACTCCATAGAACAGGTTCTCTTAGGCCTCCGGGACCCACTGCTCAAATACCAAACGCATGCTGACAGATCCATATTGTGGATGTGCCTAGGGGCCGCGAAGATGGCTATAGCGGGAGCCTGGAAGAAGCCTGAGGCCCCATCTCTCACCCAGTGGCATGCTCGATTGTGGAAAGCAATAGCGAAGGAGCGACTCACGGATATAGTGGAGGATGGCAGGAAGGGGTTTGATTATATTTGGTCCCCCCTGGTTAGCTACCTCTCCGAGGGGCTCCCCCTGTTTGCATGCAGCCCTAGACTGAGGGCCCTTCACCTCTTCCTGATCTAGTTGAGCTCTACCCCACCTTACGACGACACCACTGTTGGCGTGGCCCTGGAGATGATGGGGGCCTACTCTGACGGTGGCGAGCACATGCCCGGTAGAGGCTTTCTTCCCCCCCCACACACAGCCCATATTGCCAGAATATGAGATCTCCTTGGTATTACCTTAGTTTGAGTGTTCTCTCTTTTTCTTTGGGGTTATTTCACTCGTACTCTTCTTATATTTTTGTTCTTTGTACTCTGCCTTGTTTCACAACAGAAGCTGTTTGCGGCAGACGTCCAGCATGTTTGAATTGGAGGTGTTTTACTCATATATCAAGAGCGTACACCTGTACTAGAATTGTAGGAAGGACTGGGTCCGATGGCTCCGGGAGCTCCCGGGCCTATTATAGTACACCTGTGTTCTAATGCGCATATTTACGAGACAAGATGGCGGGAGATCAGTTTACCAAGCTAGCCAGAAACTGTGTTTAGTACTTTAGCTTTCTTTCGCATGGTATCTGTACCCGCTGGGAATTTTTTTCCCCCCCCCTTATGCTTTGTGAGATGTACTCATTAAGAGCTGGTTGTTCCTTGTGATAAATGTTTCAATAAACACATTTTGACAAAAAAAAAATGTGGTATGCAACTCTATCAAACTTTTGTCTGAGAAATCTGGTGAGCCTAGGGGAAGGCGCTGTTTCTAACTCGTGCACATATGTTAGTGACTGTGTAATGGCCTTCCCGTAACACTGGAGGGAAACAACTCCCAATGTAGGAAGTTCTTCTACAGGAGGTTTCCCTAGTCAGACCCTCCAGGATTTCGCGATTTCGCGATTTGCAAAAAAATCGCGAAATCGACAGTTTTGTAAAAATGCCGCGATTTTTACAAAACTGCCCATGAAATTTGGACGGTTGGTCAGCTCTTGGAAGGAGGCCCCTTTTAGGTCTGTGTTGACAGTACAGCTGTCTGCAATGTCAGTATGTGTGGCTTAGTGGCTGAGAAGTACATGCTTCGGCATCAGAGATATGATGTCTTTCTAATGTTTCAGGAGCTGGGGGGAGGTCTCTTTTTAGCAGATCTCGCCCGACCTGCTGGAATGTCGGTGGGAAGGAAGATAGAGATGGCAAAGGAGAGATGGGATAGAAGAATTAGGTGTGCGAAAGGAAGCCAAGGCGAAAGAGGGGAGGGAAGGGAGAGGCCTTGAGGGGGGCAGAACGAGGTTGAGATGGGGAAAAGAGGAGCGGAAGAGATGGGAGAAGAAGGGAGAAAGAGTACAAGATGTAGAGAGCGGTGGGACAGGAGAATAGAGATGCGAGGAGAATGAGTAAAAGGTTCCCCGAGCGGAAATAGAGAGGGGGGGGAGGGAGAGCTTGAGAGCTGAAGTGAGATCCAGGGGGGAGAGAAGAGAAAATGGCTATAGTTCGGAGGTGGAGGTTGGACAAACTGAAAGCAGGAGGGCATGAAAGGAAGAGCCGTGCACTGAAAAGAACCGAGGCAGAAAATTGGAGTGAAAAAGAGAGAAAAACAACGAAGAAGAGAACAGAGCGAGTAAGGAGGAAAGAGAATTTGAAAGAGAACAATAAGAAGCACTGGAGTGGGAATTATAGGGATGAGAAGTGATGGAAGCAAGAACAAAACTGAAAACGAGAAAGGGAAATAAAGAGAAGAGAAAGGGAAGGGGCAATGAAAACCGAGTAAAGGAAGAGGAGCGACAAGGATTGAGAAAAATAACAGAAAAGCAAGAAAATGAAGAGCGAAGGAATGAGTCAACGATTGAAATGGAAATAACCGAATTATTGGAAGAAAGGAGAGAGAGAAGGAGAGAAAACGGAGAGAATGAACAAGGGGACTGACCGGAGAATGACTTTGAAAGTGAGAAGAAATAGAGATAGAAATGAAAGAAAAAAGGCAGAAGAGAACATGGGAGGAAGAAGATAGATGCAAAGAGGGCAGAGAGGGAAGGGAGGAACCGATGAAGAGAAACAAGAAAGGGAGTTGAGAGGGCAAATGAGGGTGGAGAGACTACAAGGGCAGAGAAAGAAAGGATGGGAGGAAGAAGAGAAAAAGGAAGGAGAGAAGGAAGGAATGAGTGGGAGGACAACACAGTGGGCGAGAGTAGGAAATGTGAGGAAACTGAAAGGGGAAGGAGGAGAAGAAATTCCAAGGAGGACATAGAGGTTAGTGGATAATAACGAGTTGTAGATGCTATGTTGTCATGCTTCTCGACTTCTTAGAACCATCTTAGGAGGCTGCCACCCAAAATAACCTTGCTAGGGTCTCTGGCAGATCCTGAAAGTCTTCCTATGTAACAGTCCAGGGTTAGGTCAGTAAGACTCCTGTCTGCTTTCTCCACTCCACAGAGCTACAAGACCCGTTCAAGGGTCTGGGGGCCAATAGAAAACTATAGGCGGGCCAAAACTAACCAGAAGGCTTCTTTATGCAGGTAAGAAAGAAACTCACCATTGTTAACCCAGAGACCGCACTGCATCATGCAAGAGCGAGGTCTTAAGAGTCCACCATATATGAAAGGTTCATAGTACACATGTGAAAACAGGAGCCTACCCCATCAATTGAGTATATTTCCAGAGATAAGACAAGAGTGTAATAGAATGAGATCCAGATTAATGTCCTCTCCTACCTTGAAATTGATGGCTAGCTCAGCGCAGCGGCTAGGGCTCGTAGTACCATGAATTACACATATTTAGTTGATGTATTCGATATGATTTAGGGTTATTTAAAGCTTTAGATCTCATAAGCTGTGTTCTGCGGTTTGCCAGTGCAGGTTCTGACTTCCTCTCTGACAGAGCTATTTTCAACTCCTGGTTGCAACAAATTTGCTTTGTATGTCAGAAAATTGTTTTATTAAAACATGTGTAGTACCTTGTTTTTTCGTATCGTAATTAAGTTTTTCTCTGTACCTCAGAGGTCCTTCAGCCTAAGACAGCTCATGATTGGTGTCAGACACTTTAAACATGCCTATTTCAAAGTGGAATACTCTGCTAAAACAGCTTCCATTGATTTCAGGCTGAAAATGAATGATTATGAGTAAAATAAAGTGCCGCAAAAATGCCGCTAAATTTCCATATTTGTGCCGCTAAATTTCCATATTTGTGCCGCTAAATTTGCTAATCCATGCCGCAATATCCTGGGGGGGTCTGCCTAGTGAAGGCGTGAAATTCATTCCAGTAACCAATTACATTTGAACTTCACAATAGTATTACAATAATACTCTGTAATAATCTGATAATTGCCAAACACTTTGTGGTTTGGGTTCCTTTCACTTTTCAAAGTGACCTTGAAATGTTAGCAGATGTTAGTTGCTGGCAAGATGACTTTACCCTCGCCGCTGACATCTTCAGTGAGTGTGAAGACTAGGAGAATCTCAGCAAGGCTAACTCAAACCTTCCATCCTTTGAGTAGTCGCTAATGGATGTAACCAGCATGTGTAATTAACACACCTAAAATGGCATAAGTGTGGAATTTAAACACTCTGCGTAAAGACAATCTGGGCTTTAAGTGGGCCGGGTCCTGCCGGTGCTTAGCACCGGCAATTCTTAAAAGCAGGTGCCGACCGGGTCCTCCATTTTTGCCTTCAGGGTGGGGGGAAAAAAAAGCTTAACTCTGCAATAGTACCACCCCTCACTGCTTTTGATTGAACGTCAAATAGACTAATTTTTCTCTTTTTATATAGCGCAAATCTGGAGCAAACCTGAGCACCAGTTACATTACACAAGGACATATTCATGTTTTGAATCACAGGATGTTTAGCCGACGTGAGGCTCGAACCTGCTTTCTCAGCTCGAAAGTCGGTAGCTCTACCCTTAGCCACAACCTCGCCACAAGAACGGAAACATTTTCAATATTCTATACAACAAAGTCATAGTTGTTGCTTAATTTTCTTATGCAATTTACAACCATTGACAAAGCCAATAGTCCTGGCTTGTTATAGGTATAATGTTACTTGTTGTATTATATATCTGGTTGCAATGACAGAAGCAGCAAAATGCCAGTGGGACAGCACACTATGCTAAGTACAGATTAGCTTGTGTTTAAGATCATTGTGCAGCCAGGAACAGTGGAGGCGTGGCCGCCTTCCCTCTGACTCCTGTAAATCAAGCGAGCAGACATCTGAAGTGATGTCGCCCAGTGCAGGAAATTGAAGCATGAAAGTGCAGCACTCGCCATCTCAGAGTGGCGGTTTACTGCCTTGAAGTGCCTGTTCTCTCACACTCAAATTAAAGAATGCAGGTACTCACTCGGTACTCGAGAATACTCGCCCTTTAAGCACTGCATAGCTATGCCAGGATCTGTGCCTCGAGGTCCGTGGCCCATCGAACTGAGGATTATTCGAGCCTTAGTAAATAAGGATTCGGAGGATATAGTCGAGCTCCCGTCCTTTTCCCTTGGTTTCACAGCTGCACTCGTGCGTAGGAGCAGGTGTGTGAAGGGTTGTTTGTTCACTAGCCGACGGAGTGATGCCGCATGTACACAGATGAGCAGGTGCCGCGCCCGCGGAATAACCCTGTCAAAACAGCAGGTGGGTAATAAGACTGTGTACACATCCACCGCCGGCCATTCGGTTTGCCTGCAGGTTTCCACCTTGTTGCTAAGCTGCCACTCCTGCCCTTGTGACCAGGAGTGCGGCAGGTGCAGTGACATCGACGCACCTATTTTAAGGGGTCCACCGCAGAAGCCTTTTACTACTCAGCCAGGCCGGCGCGGGAGGTGATTATCATTATATTGGGGCCCATGGCGCCCTTCTATGTCACAGCTTCGATACTGTGCGTGGTAACAAAACAAAAAAAGTGTGAGGGGAGGAGGAGGATGAAATAATTTTTTAGAGTGCAGCTGTTGGGCCTAAGGGCACCCTGGTGCCAGGCATGGAATTTTTCAAATGTGGCTTGAGAGACTGTTCCAATGCTTGGGCTCGAGGTAAGAGGCACGACTGCCACTCTTAGCCACACTGGCACGACTGCCACTCTTAGCCACACTGGCACGACTGCCACTCTTAGCCACACTGGCACGACTGCCACTCTTAGCCACACTACTGTCATCAAGCGATTCAAAGTAGAGGATGAAGGTTGGAGAACACGTTGAGGACGGCATGGTCGAAATACGTTCCTTAATCGGAAGGGACCAAATATGGCACTCTGCACCTCGATCTGAAGATAGAACACTGTTTGATAGGCAGCCAAGGCCGCTCTCGAAGATGTAAGGCATAGAAACTGGAGGAGGAAGATTCAGGATGAGGCGTGTAGCTGCATTTCAAACCATCTGCAGGTGGTGGGAGAGAGAGTTTGAGGGTAACCTGCTAGAGAGAGAGAGGGGTTCTGTAGCCCATTCTTGGTTTTACATTTTTATTAAAACTGATTCAGACCGACTGAAATCAACAATGAATACAATCTTACAGTAATACTAAAATAAACTAAGACCGGTTTATAAAATGCCATTTGATAATCAAGAATATGCAAGGGGGCGTGGTCTGGCTAGATGGGCAATCCGACGTGGCTAGAGGGCTAAGCTGCCCTAGATAAAAAAAAAAATACAATAAAAAGAAAAAATCCTTGTGAATCCTGGAGTGGTGAGCCACACCAGAGGACCATTCCACCCCATATAGACCCATTACCTTAATCTTACCCGATTGTGGACTGGCCAGCAGTGTCGGTGGTGCTCGGGGGGCCTGAGAGAGCTGTGCTACATATCTGATGCTTTCCGCACTGGGGGAGCCCACAGCCTGCGGGGCTTGATGCGAGTTACCCAGCCGCGGACTGGGGCCAATAGTATGTGTGCTCTGTACCGCTGATGGTGAGGGGGAAAAGACACAGATGATGGACGAAATGCAGAGCAAATCAAACATTCACCCCCAGTCAAGAGATCTGGGTTAAATCCATCGCTGTTTTGCTCATCATGCCACCACAGTTTAGACCCAGCTATGTGCAAATCCGTCTTGACCCTGTGCCTCATGGGAACAGTCCAACCCGAACTGCCAAGCCAGGTCTTCAATGGACCGGAAACCAGCATTGGGGCACTCTGGGGGCTGAGAGAGCCGTGCTACCTATCTGATGCTTTCCGCACTGGAGGAGCCCACAGTCTGTGGGGCTTAAAGCGAGTTCCCCAGCCACATACCGGGGCCAATAGTATGTGTGCTCTCTGTGCCGCTGATGGTGAGGGGTGCAGCGTTCTGTTGGGTGTCCCCGGTGTGGAGGATAGCTGAGGCGCCACTTGAGTGCAGCGGGGGGGGGTGGGGGGGAAGGACGAGATCCGGGCCTGTTGGGTGTTCTCTGATGTTGGAGCTGGGGGCACGCCGGTCCCGCAGTACAGTGACAGGTGTGGCCAACTGTCGCACTGTCCCTGGAGCAGGGAGGGAGGTGCTGGGATTAGCGCTGGGTCTGCATTTGACTGCTGGGGGTCTGAGGTCTAGAACGACACCAGTGGAGGAATTGTGCAGCTGGGGAGGTGCGAGGCCTGTGCTGCCTGAGCCAATGGCAGTGTTTCTCGCTTAAGGATTGACGTGAGGGTGTGGGGGATGGCCTCAAAGCCTGAGAGTGGACCCTACACGTAGAGTAAGTCAGGTGAGGTGTTGCGATGGACTTGTGCATTCTTGGTCCCTCTCTCCCCCTCCAGTGGCTGCAGGCTTGGACTGGGCGAAGGGATGTGATTGCATTCCGTGTCACAGGGAGGCTGAGACTGTAACACCATGGCTGCTTGAGTCTTGAGGGCAGGGCTCGCCCAACGGGTGTTCAGAGCTGTGGAGTAGCATCTGCCACTGGAAGCTGAGCTGTACTGGTCTGGAGGGGTGCCCCACTGGTGTGGGGGATGGAGGCAGTGTTGGTGAGAACAGAGTGGAGGGGGATCGTTTCCCCACCCCCTCCTCTAAAATTTGTATTTTGGACCTCAGGCAATGGGGAAAGATGAAAGCTGCCAAAGATTCCCCCCCCCCCCCCTGCCAGGGCAATACCATCCTGCAGTACAACACGCCATAAGGCCCTGTCACAAGGGCCTTCAGACTACTGTGGCAAGGGCACCATCCCCGAGGAGGAGCCATCACGCGCTGCCCTGCTGGATGCCATACAGGGCTTACGTACTTCGCTTGAAGGTAAGATTGATCCTGTGTCCATAGATATGGGCCTTCTTCGTGCAGACCTCCGCAAAGTGGCGGACAGAGTCACCAGTGCTGAACACACTATAACAGGCCCCCAGACCGATGTAATGGTGCTTACGGTGCAGGTGTCCTGTTTGGTGGCTACCAAAAAGAGCGGAAGATGCAGAGGGCTGTTCCCAGAGAAACAACCTTGGATTTCTGGGTATTCCAGAATAAACTAAGGGTGCCTCAACTGAAAGCTTCCTCGAGGAATAGCTAAAAACAAAGCTGAACGTAATCGACCTATCGTCCATGTTTGCAATTGATAAGGCCCATAGGGCGTTGGTGGCGAGGACTCTGTCAGGGGCGCCCCCAAGAGTGATCATTGCCAGAGTCTTCCGAGACCTCATCCTGAGGGCTGGCCTCGAGGCAGGCGAGTTGCACTATGAAAACCACAAAATTGCCATTTTCCCAGAATATACACACGGTAGAGACACAGAAAAACTTCATGGAAGTTCAACAAAAACTTAGAGCGATGAACCTCGCCTACATGCTGATGTACCCTGCTAGACTTCAAGTGATCAGCCATGGGAAGGTGCATATCTTTGAGAAACAAGAGTACGTGTGGGCCTGGTTAGAGCTGTGGTATTGGGTTTCTGGACAAGAGCGGGAATGCCTAGGGTGGACCGTGGCGGCAGTCTGAGACTTGGCCGCAGCTGAGTTTTCTAGGAAAGGACACCTGGCGAGACCGACTCGTGCCGAGGGGGCTGGTACAACCGGATGGTACATGGAGCTGGGAACTGGAGAGAGGGAGCGAAGTATGGAGAACACCAGTACACCAGATGGCCTGCACATGAACACTGAAGATGAACTATGAGTGGTGGTATTGTTGGGGGGACATTATTGTGCATATATGTTTTGCTGGCAATGGAAGGGATAACTACAGATGGTGGTGTCTCACTGGTATTCTTAGATGGGGACGATCAGGGCAACTGGAATGTGGTTCCTGCTGGTGTCTTGTCCTTGTTGGACTGGAGACCTGCTAGGTGCAACCTTGTTCCCGCATATTTTCCTAAACAGTACATAGGTGTTCGAGTGCCTGGTGTTTTGGCCTAGTTTGAGTATTGATTTGGGGTCTGAAGAGGGTTGGGCCCGGACGTGTATCCTGACCAAACATGATGGGCAAGCTCACTGTTTTGTAGTGTTTACCTGGGGAGGGTGGGCAGGAGCATTGTGACAATTTTGTTTCATTGATCGTGGGTTAATGGTAGAGCTTTGGGATTGATGCGAGAATGGGCATTTGTGGCTCGACGGGTGGAGGTGTTGTGGATTGGGAGGCAGGTTGTCATGTGGGGGTTTGCCCTGAGGAACAAAGTTCGCTGACTTATGGCACACACTTATAAAGTAGTCATTTGAATTTAAGAGGCTTGGAGTTATGTAAAGTGGCAAAGTTTTATCCTATATGCGGAGACTGGGGATACACATCGCATGCCTCCAGGAAACACATTTGATAGAGGAGGATGCTAGTAAATTAAGGAAGAAATGGAAGGGCCAGTTGTACTCCTACATATTCAGCCTACGTCTGTCTGTGTGTGGCTCCTGGAGTGCCGGTTAAATTGCTGTACTCCGAGTCGGATCCTGGTTGTAGATACATTCTGGTCCAGGGAACGCTGGATAGCTTTAACTCTGGTTACTGAATGTGTATGCTCCTAATAACGATGACAAAGACTTCTATCTCAGGATGCAGGGTTTGTTGACTAATAGCCTGGCCACTAGGGTGCTGTGGGTTGGGGATTTCAACTGTGTGCTGGACGCAAGCCTGAATAGGCGGCCCCCAAAATATTTAACAAAGCCAGCTATGGTGGACTGGCTCATACATGTGATGCAGAATGTAGGCTGTGTGGACATCTCGAGGGAAATTTACCTGATTGCTCGTGAATACTTATGCTACTCTCTGACGTATGGCACCTACAGTAGATTGGACAGGGCACTGGTGACTGAAGCTATGGTTGCTACTGTGTTATTGGCCAAATATATAGGTGGATGTCTATCGGATCACTCGCCATTGCTTCTTGAGTTAGAAGGGGGGGGGGGGAAGCATGTGGCCCTGTCCACTGGAGGCCGCCCCTTGATGCTCTTCAAGATCAGACATGTACTGAGTCGGTGGGGGGGGGGGGGCGCGACTGGCAGAATATTTTGGTGGGAATTGGGGTTCCACAACTAGTCTGGCCAATTAGTGAGGAGCGACAATGCGAGGGCAATGCATGAGTAAAATCTATGGTATTAGTGTTAGTTGTCCAGAGCAGTGGGGACATTGGAAGGGAAGGTAGCAGATCTGCAGAGACGTGAGGCACTGGACCCTGCGGTGTGGGTGGAGACTATGAACACAAAGCATATGCTGGGGGAAGATGTGGGACTGGCTGGACCAGTTCACACGTAAGGAATATCCCCAGAGGTTTCACAGAGCGGGTGACAGGCACAGCCGGTTATTGGCATGGCTGTTAAAGTGGGAAGAAAATAGACTCCCCATTATGGCTCTGAGTAGGTGGACGGGACACTGGCATTGACGCAGACTGGGGTTAATTAGGTGCTCTGGGCATATCTGCAGGGCTGTACAGGGAGAGTCGCGATGCCTAGCTACCTGGCACGGGTGGATCTCGGGGTGTCCTCCCCCATGCCTACTGTGAGGGGTTAGAGGCGAAGCTGACGTTGGAGGGAACTGTGAGGTGCTCGGACGATTGCGGGAGAAGGGGGGGCACCAGGTGTAGATGGCTTCACAGTGGAGTTTTACCGGCATTTTGCAGCACAATTGACAGGGAGGCAATGAGGGAGGGGAAGCTGCCTCCTGCACTGCGAGAGGTAGTGGTTTGTATGATATCAAAACCGGTTGGGATACCACAAACCCAGCGGCGTACAGGACCATGACTATGCTGAATGCAGACACAAAGGTGTAGCGCAAAATACTTGCAGAATGGCAGCGGGGTGTGATGTGGACACTGGTACATGAGGATCAGTGTGTCTTTTTTCCGGGCCGGAGTACAGCCATCCGGGCCAGACTGGGACCCAAAACCGGCCCTGGCAAAGTGCTTGGTCAGCCCCCCAGGGGTTTGGGGGTGCGGCCGAGCTGTTTACCAGGGCCGGTTTCTGCCGATTTCGTAACAGCGGCCGATATTGCAGCTATGCTGCAAAAACGGCCCTGTAACAAAATCGGCCCCCAGGGGCCCAAAACCGGCCCCCAACCCTGGCGGCCCACCTGGGAAATGCCCGGTCCCGCTATGGCCAGTCCGGCCCTGACAGCCATGAACTTGTGCAGGCTGGCCCATGTGCTGCATACGGTCGAGGATAGCTGTGAGACATTGGTGCTGGGGTCCGGACATGGCAAAAGTGTTTGTTACACTTGGCTGGGACTATCTGATGCAGGTGTTGGGATGTGTGGGTTCGGTCTGGGTTTCTGTGGCTGGGTGAAGCTCCTTCACTGTGCAGCCTGGGTTCGTAGCTGTGGGCTGGTGTTTGAGGAATGGGCCGTGTAGAGGGGTACACGACCGGGGTATCCTCTCTCCCCATTACTGTTTGCACTGGCCTTGGAACCGTTGGCGGTGCGGCTCCACAGTGGCCTTCAGGATTTTGGTATGAAGATAAGGGACCGCGTGCATTTGGTATCGCTCTTCGCAGATTGTTATTTTATGTGAGGACACAAACTTCTTTTCATGCTCTGTAACAGACTGGGACCTGAACTGACCTTATTTCGGTTAAAATGGGAGACAGAGGCCTTCCGGTATTTGGGGATTATGGTGCAGAGGTACAGAGGCGACATAATAAGGACCGGATGCTGGCGGGCTTGACAATCTGTTGCCTTCTAGAACAAATACATCCATCTGCCCATCCCTGTCACGTCGGCTTGCCAGCACCCCTGGGGGGGCCCGGACTTAAGCAACAAACCACTCCGGTCTCACCGTACATCTTGCTGCTGCTCGTTCTCCGGGGCTGCCTGGTCCTAAAATGGCGCCCGAGGGACTTCGCGGCCGACACTGAAGGGGAGAAAAGTTGCGGCTCGTCATCGGAGCCCACCAGCAGTTGAGGGGAGGTAGGCTACAATTCCTTCCTTGAGCCGACTGCCGCCATACACACTGACACCCGGGCCGGGTGATTGCACTGGCGGTGGGCACTGCCTGACTTTAAGATGGCGGCCGGGGCAGCCTAGACGCCCTCGCTGTATTCGCGCCATTGATGCCTCCTCCCTCCCCTTCCCCCTACATCCGGCGTGTATCTGGGGCCTTCCGGACAGTGTCCGCCCCGAAGACTGTGCCCCTGAGGTGAAACCCAACACAAACCTTAATCGAACCGGACGCACACCCAAGCAGTAAAATTTAGAGGCGGGGCTGGAGTACACTTAAAGAGCAGGGGAGCTGTGGAGTCCTTCGGGCACGGCAGAGACCGCATCTATGCCACTAGAGCACTCCGGAACGCTTGCTCCGGAGGGCCGACTACGTGTGTCCTGTTGAATGGGGCTTTGGTACACATGCAAAGCGAAAAGAAGCGCAAGTCTGCTGCTGTTACTCCTGACCGGAGCAGTCCAGAGAGCTGTAGTGCCTTACCTGTGTGGCTGTTGAGGACCGGGGCTCCCTGGGAGATCCCGAGTAGCCCTTGGAGTGAGCGCTGATCCCCCCCCCCCCGGAGTGAGCACTGATCCCGAGACCAAGGTAGTGACCAAGGTACCTTGATTGACTTTGACGATCAGCAATTCTATGTGGCCTCATGACGACTGAGGAGGTTTGAGTCTACAATGCCTGACTCTACAAAGGAGCCATACCGCGCATTATGGCGACTAGCCTCTCTCGACTACTGGAATTTGTGCCCTCTTCTTCCTCTTACACCACTCTATCTTCAGTCCTATCTTGTTGAATCAGTCCTGTTCTGAAGTAACAACCTGTTCCTAATCGCATCACTTCCCTGTCAGCACATCAGTTCGGGTATCTTCACCCGACTTCTGGAATATGTGCCCCCTTCTTCTCCTTATACCTCTCCTCACCACCGCTACCCTAGTAACACCCTTCTCATATCCCAACCAACCCCCTCCTCCTCACTTTCCCAACATGGCCACCACTCGAGTTAAGTCAGGAGGATAAATGATTTTGTAGCAATTAATTCCAAACCTGACTAAAGCGTCAGCAAAACGATTCAAGCATAACACCATTGAATGTTTCCCTGATTCCCTTTTTGTTGATCAATTCTACAATGGTCGGTATGGGAGGCTCAAACGATTTCATTTTTTTCACTCACGACATCCCCTCCTGGTCCACCAGCTTATATAATTCCCTCAACGTCACCTCCTCCTCTTCTATCCCTCATGGGAAACAGCTAAAAATTTCCCCCTCTGCGTGTTTTAACGGATCCCTCACTGTCTCACTCTACAACAACGGTACTGTCATGATCCAAGCTAAAGACACCTGTCGCTCTCTCTTTGACCACCTCTTTCCCTCCCTACTCCCCTCCCCTGCGACCGGATTCTCCCTTGACTTCATCTAGCTCCACCCATTGCTCCCTATCTCCTCCCCTGACCCCCCCCTACATAGGCTTCACCCTCAAGAGGCACAGGCCGACCCTCTTCCCCCCCCCTCCCCTGTTCCCTCCTCTCCCATTCTTCCCCCCCCTCACAGTGTGCCCCCCCCTTCATCACATCAGCCCTACCGCTAGCTAATACGCTCCTCGTCCAATCTGCACCATCCCGGTATTCCAATCTTATCTCCTCCCCCCTATCCCTACCTGCCACCCCCCTATTTTGTCCACCTCTCCTCCAACCTACTCCCCTAGTCCACTTTCCTTACGTTCTCCCTATTCCCTCTTGTCCTCTTCCCCCTCCTCCCCTCGCTATGTACCCCGAATTCTTCACTAACCCATTGCATCTCTCTTCTTCCCCCCCACTCCTCCAATAATGCTGTGCTACCCCCTTTCCCCCCTTGGTAACCCTGTCCCTTTCCCTCCCTCGGACCCAGCAGAACCACTTTCTCTCTTCAACTTCCCTATCTCCCAACCCCCCTCACTCTGCCAGGTGCCTGTTCCCTCACATCCCCCTCACCTAGCTTACAGGACCCCTCCAACCCCCTCCCTTCCGCCCAAACCTCCTCCCTTCCTATGACTCCACTCATTCCCCCCCTCCCTTTCCGCCCCACCGCCTCGTTCCTCACCCATCTCCCCCGAATTATGTCCTCAATTCCTATCCTTCTTGCAACGTCAACAAAGACAACTCTCCTTTCACCTCTGATACACCAACGCCCGCTCTCAACCACCTCCTTTCCCCACCCCTGAACCATGTACCCCAACTCCCCTCTCCTCCCGTACCCCCACCTCTCCCTGCCCTCCGCCGCCAATTGCACCCCCTCCTGTTTCTATTGAACCACCCAACATGCCGTGCTCTGCCCTACTCTCTGTGGAAAATATGCTAGGTTCTCTCATCACCTCCATCTCCCAGCTTGAAGCTACCATTTCACTCTTAAGCGCCAAGATTTCCACCTTTCCATACACCTCAATTCCTTTGGAAAACACTCGCCCTCCCACGAGATGCACCTCGCCCCCCACACTCCAAAATAGCCAATCATAACCTGTCGTCTGCAAACATCACAAACTCACTCAAGTCCTCGAACGCCACCCTTCTTCCACTTTCCTCTCCAAGTAACCCTACTATCTACTCTATTCCGACCATCTCCTCTGTCAGAACCAATCATCCACCTAAATCCTCCCGAGCACCCTCTTATAAGTACAATATCCCTATCACCCCTCATAGCCCAAGTGCCCCTGTCACCAAAACAGTCTCGACAGAGTTGCGCTGTCTGCTCCACAACTGCAGATCTGCAATAAAACACAAACTTGAAATCTCCGATACAATCACCCTTCACAACATCGACATGCTCTTCCTCACAGAGACCTGGTTCAACGATACCTCTCACTCTGTTTGATCTCCTATTACCCACAGGCTATTCTATATTTAGAAATGACAGAATAGACAAAGTTGGGGGAGGTGTTGCAGTCATCTTTAGAAACTCCCTTCAACTTAAGGCTTTTCCTAACCGCTCCTTCCGCACTTTTGAGTGCCTATCTCTTGAGCTTCAATTGCACCACCGCTCACCCCTCAGATTCCATGCCATTTACCGCCCGCCCGGTAGCGGCCCTTCGTTTTTGGAGGAACTCACTGACTTCATCAGCGACCAATACTCGCAAAGTGACAATCAGATCTTCGTGGGTGACTTCAATCTCCACTGGGGCTCGCTGGAAGACTCTTCTGCGAATATGCTGGCCACCTTTCTCTCTGCAAATGATCTTATCCAACACTGCACAGAAATAACACACTCTAAGGGCTCAATCCTGGACCTTGTTATATCTAAAGCAGGCATGCTTACTATCGCTATCCCTATTCATGTAGACTGGTCTGACCACCTCCTCATCCCATTCTCTCTTCACCTATCACACTCTATAACTCTCGGCCAACCTAAGAGGACTACTTCCTGGTTCCGTAACACGAAAAATATCGACCTCGGTACCCTCTGTGATTCGGCTTTGCTATCACTTCCAAGGCTAGACCCGAACCTGGATGTGAATGAACTCACCTCCCAATGCCTCTCAGTCCTTGCAGTCGAAATCAATAACGTCGCGCCTCTTCAAAGGAAAAGGCCTACTCCCTCAGCACCTTGGTTCAATAAATCCCTTTATGAAGAAAGGAAGTTCCTAAGAATCCTGGAGAAACAATGGAGACAAGCGCCCTCCACCAATAATTTGGCCACGCTTCGTTCAGCAAGATCCAAGTACAACAAGCACATCTTCCTTGGAAAAGCATCGCACTTCAGAACCCTCCTTGACTCAGCCAAAAATAGACCCAAAAAACTATTCGACCTCATCAAGAATCCAAACTGCTCTCCCCCCAACCTCCAAGTTGGAGGATTCTACAAAGAAAGCAGCGGAATTCGCTATATTCTTTGACGAAAAAGTGAAATCACTTGTGGATCAGGTCATTCACCCTACCCCTACAGAGGAGCGCAAATCCTTAGCCATTTGGCAGAACTTTGACTCCATCTCTGAAGATGCCCTCCTCAAATGCATCCTCGAAACAAAGCCCTTCAACCATTCTCTTGACCCCATCCCTAGTGCCATTGCAATTGACTTCTACACCCATTCTCTTTCCTATTGGACCACTCTGGTTAACCTCTCCCTCTGTCAAGGCTCCCTTCCTGTTTCCTTCAAAACTGGGCAGGTTACCCCTCTTCTTAAAAAACCCACCGCTGATGCGAACGACCTCAACAACTTCCGCCCCATCATTAACCTACCTTTTCTTGCGAAAATCACAAAGATGTGTAGCGAAACAACTTTCTCATCATATCAAGGACAATGATCTTGACAATTTCCAGTCTGGCTTCATTCAAAACTGCAGCACTGAAACAGCCCTGCTGCAAGTGATTGATGACGCACTGCGGATACTCGATTCAGGGGAGTCTTGTCTTCTAATTCTCCTTGACCTTTCTGCAGCCTTTGACACTGTCAATCACATCACTCTCCTTGACACTCTTCAACCGAGAATGGGCATGGAAGGCACAGTGCTTAAATGGTTTGCTTCCTTCCTCTCTGATAGATCCCAAATGATCAAAATTGCGAACAGTCTCATCTCCTTTGGCGGTAGGTCAAGGTGTTCCTCAAGGCTCTATACTTGCACCCACTTTGTTCAACCTCTATCCGGAACCATAGAGGATCCCAGATTTACTTAGGAGATTTCCCAATCATCTCTATGCGGACGACACTCCAATCTACCTAATGGTGTCCTCCACACACAATCTCTCCATCCTAAACTCTACTCTCGACTCCATTCAAAACTGGATGTTAACTCATCAACTGATTCTGAATCCCTCCAACTGAATTCCTCCTCCTCCTCCTCCTCCTCCTCACTCACTCTCTCCTCCGGTTCAATCATGGATGGATCAGATGAATCTACTTAACAATAAACCCATCATTGTCGACAGCGCAAAATCCCTTGGTGTCATACTCGACAAAAAACTCAATCTACTCTCCCACATCAATTCCATTGCAAAGTCTGCTCGATACCAACTGCGCTTTCTCTGGGGGATTCGACGCTTCTTCCCAGAGCAAGACCGAAAAACCCTGGTCCAATCGCTGGTTCTCTCTAGACTGGACTACTGCAATTCTCTTCTTACTGGCCTCCCCAAATCCCACCTGTGTTTCTCTTCCCCCCCCCCCCCTTAAATCTGTTCTCCATTCAGCAGCTAGTTTCATTTATGGGACCAAAAGAAGCGACCACATCACACCCATTTTAACTTCTCTCTGTTGGCTTCCCATCGAGGCAAGATCTATCTACAAGACTGCCTGTATCACCCACAAAGCCTTGCACTCCTCCTCTCCTCGCTACTTGGCGAATAAACTGAAACTCTCTGGAGGCTCTAGACCTCACGAAATGCGGAAAATTTATTGCTTGAACCTCCCACTTTCAAAAAGGAAAGATCGATGGCCCAATCCTTTTCAGGCAACGCGGTGAGAATCTGGAACTCACTTCCGCCTCAGCTCCGGACCACCACCTCTTCCCGGTCCTTCAAAACTGACCTCAAATTTCTCCTTCTTCAAAGACACTTCCAAATCTAATTCACGCCCTCTCTATTCCCTCAAGGAAGTTCTTCCACTATAGGAAATTCTGTACTCCGTGCCTAAAGAAGTGCCTTACCAGTGTGTTCTGAGTGACTGCCACTTATTGCAGTATTCTACCTCGATTTGTATTTTGTATCTTATGTATCATGCACACTTGTCACTTTTCCTCTTGTAACGTATCATTTGCTACCTCTTTTTGTATCTTGTTTGCTTTTGTTATATGCACAATTGTCACTTTTTCCTCATGTAATGTAACATTTGCTTTTGTAACATGCCCACTTGTAATCTTCTCCTTATGTAAAGTCACTGTTCCTATTGTGAAGCGCTCTGACACCTTCGGGTAAAGTCCGCGCTATATAAAAACGCATAAAATAAATAACACATTGCCGCTATCGGTGGTGGGTCGGATCTCTGTCGCGGAGATGTTTCCGCCCCCCCCTCTGAATGTATATTGTGCAGGATTTGCTTCATACGACTGCCCGTAGTACATTCAAGGCACTGGATAGCTTGTTGATCTCACTTGTGTGGGCAGGGAAGAGGTGCAGAGGTGGCACTGGCAATACTTAAGCTGAGCCAGGAGGAGGGAGGCATGTGCCTCCCTGACCTCGAGTGGTAATATTATGGGTCTCAATTGCAGCACGCTGTTTGGTGGGTGACAGGAGGTCAATTGGTTGAAAAGGCTACTGAGGGGAACATGTTGGCCTGTGTCATTTTTGGAGTTGTTGATGACGAGGGGAGAGAGTGATTGGCAGGGTCTTGAAGAGGCCGCTATTTGCGAATGAGTTGAGTATATGGTCAATGGTGCCCTTTAAACCTATTAGCGAGACTATGTATAAAGCTCGCTGGCACACAGGGGGCTGGCTGTGAGACATGGGGGTTGGGAGGGGTGGACATATACCCGGACAAGCGGTTTGTTACGTTTGCGGATACATGCGTTGAATTTATGATAGGGCCGGGGACCATTTTTATTTACAATGTGCTAAAATTGCCAATCCTGCCTGGGATATTTGGACGGGACTCCCGGCAGGCTCTGACAGTCAAACACTGCAACTGCTGGTAACAGTGGGTGATGCAAGGTGGCTGGTATCTGTGTTTAATGGGGTGCTCGAGGGATAGGGCCTAGGGAAACTGTAAGACTCAGCAGGCTTGGGTGGATGACCTGGAGGAGCCTGTCACGGACATAGTTTGGGCTGAGACGTGTGCACTTGTTCGGGTTTTATGTAATGCCAGGTTTAAATTGAATCTCTTCGATTATGTACAACGCACCTATCTGACACCAGTTAAGCTGAGTAGAATGTAGGCTAATAGGTCGACGGATTGCCTGAGATGTGGGGGGGCAGGCACATGATGGCCTGGATATTTTCCACGGTGCGTACATATTGGGCGACAGTGACCGACTGGGCAGGGGGAATGGCACTGCGTTGGAAGAGACTCTTGGACAGTTTTGTCTGGGTCTGGTTAAAAAAAACAAAAAACAGTGGGGGTGATACGCTGGCAATATTTAGAGTTGGCTTTGGTCGTTGCCAAGTGGCGGGTGGCAATGGGATGCCTGGGGCAGCAGACCCCTTTAGTGTCCTTGTGGAGTAGGGGCATGGTAGAATGGGTCCTGGTGGAGGAGATACATATTCAATTGACTAGGGCGGACAACAGGATGGGAGAGGATTTGGAAGTTTGGGCGGTGTTACTGGAGGGACTTCGAGATGGAGAGGGGTTCTCTGGGTCGACTGTGAGGGTACTGGCAATGGGGGTGAACTCGCAAGATGCACAAGTGGAGAAGGAGGTGCGGAAGCACAAGGGTCGGCTACACAGGAGGGATAAATTAGTCTGCATAGATGGGAGGCAGAGATGATAAGGAGCTTCCTGATGAATCAAAGTACTGTGGACATGACTTGCACATATGTACTTAGTTCTTGCTGCAAGGCGGTGGGGGGGGGAGAGAGACATGGCTTTCCTGTCAAATGGGAGGTAATAATGTCTGATATGATTGTATTACTGTCGATCGTGATGCTGTATTCTTGTTTTTGGTTTCTGTGAAAACAATAAAAACATATTTAAAAAAAAAAAAAAATCAAGACTATGCAACCAAATCAATTTTTAGATATTGTGAAACTCTTTTTGGAAAAAAAATGTGAGCGCCTTAAAACAGACTGGCTCATTTGGCAGATTCATGAGTTGAATACGTTCATAGAGTATTAATACTATAATCTATTAGTTATTGAGTGTAAATATTTTATAGCGTCGGTTAAAGCTTAACAAACCTGCAACATGTGGAACAGACTTTGGATTCCTGCGTGACGGAAATTAAAGGTGGTGATGTCAGAATAGTGACCCACCCATCTCCTTGTTAACGATTTAGGAGGCAGGTTACCGATTCGAAAACTCATTATTAATCTTCCTATATTGTCAGTATAATAGGAAAGATAAGGTTGAATATGACCAAAAGAAATGTTTGCAGATATGGGTTTTGTTTCTTTTCAATTTCCTCCATTCTGCGTCCTGATTGTAACTTAGCTGGGCAATCTGGGTTTTGAGAAATAGTTGTAGATGCCCTTGGGTCCATGTTTTGCTCAGTTAATTATTACAACTAAAACTGACGTGTCTATTTTAGATTCATAGAAAATATTGTTTGCTTCGGAGTACTTAACTAAGTCCTTCCCAAGGAGAGCACATAAGGTTTTCTTCAGAGCATGCAGAAGCTTGTATCCCCTACGACTAACGTTTGCCAATGCTTGTGCATAAATACTAGATAATTTGATTTCTAACCGGTGTATTTGTACAGGAATTGCTGTACTTGGGGTACAGACTTTCTTTAAGATTTTCCCTTCATGTATGTTTAAAAAAGGAATGTTTTGAGATGGAAATCTATTCAAGTACGTAATTTAAAGTGGGAGGAATTTTATAGATATTCAACAACTGATTGAAATGTCTTCCACCCAGAGACTTATAAAGAAAGGCATTACAGAGTGTTAGCATGAGCCAAGGCTTTGTGCTGAACGGTGGAGAAGTGCAGTTTATTACTTGTGTCGCTTGAAAAAGTTTTACCTAAGTAAATATAGTTTTTCACTGCCTTGAGTGTTTCTTGATCCAACAACCAGTTGTATGCTAAAAAAAATTCCCTCTAAAAGTAAAAATCTTTGTATTAGAAATGTTCATCTCTAAAAAGTGTTTTTTGGCATTATTATTCAACTATCAAATTTCATTGTAGCCCTATTGGTGTTAAATCAAACAATACCACATCATACAAAAGTGTATATCGATTTGGATCCCAGTTTTGGCGGAAAGAAATTCAGCTTTAGGAATTGTTTTGTTGTAGCAAATCGGACAAATACAAGGAGAATACAGTTGGCACCAACAGGCATCCCTGTTTTTAAGCCGTTATGTGTAGTGATGGGGGCAGAAAGACCTTTGTCTCCCATCAGAACTTTGCACCACATGGATGAGTGTAGAGAAACAATTGGTCTCTGTAAATTAGCTGATATACTGGATGAGATCAATGTTCGTCAAACTTTGTTTGTCCACTCAGTCGAAGGTGGTTGAATTCAAGGAACGCTGTCGTGAGGTGATGGGAGCTCGTACTACTTTGTTTGTTTAGGAAAGCCACAGCAAGCGGGGGGGGGGGGGGGCGAATTTCCTCAAAGTTCTAATTATGGAGAAACAAAGTGCAAACAGAATAGTTCCCTTTTTAGTAGAGGTTAGGTTTTTACCTATGGTAAATCCTAGGTTTCTTGCACAGTTGATGGGTGCATAGATATTGTGCCATGCTCATTCGGCTGCCACACTGGAGACCAATGCATGGCGGGCTTCCCAACGATAAGGACTTAAATTTTGTCGGCATTTAAGACCATTGTCCTTCATCCAGGTTGAAACTGAGGCAATACAATAGTTAAACTGAGTTTGGGTGAATTGAAGTTTGTGAAAGATGGAAAGCATGATCTGGGCCTTGTCCGTGTATAATCCTATGTCCTGTCCAGTGGAGCGGACTAAAGGTCATAAATGGACCATGAGTAACATTGGACTTCAGTAAGAGCCCTGTAGTACTCCCACAAGTAAGTGTAGAAACACTGGAGCGAAAAGGGGGTCAAGAGACTTTATTGAGTTCTAGATGTCCGAAAGGTTCGGAGCCATTTGAGCACACAATTGCTGACTTCAAGCTTGAAAAGTCTAGCGATGAGACTAGAACAAGACCTGGTGTCAAAAATGGCGGATTGATCAAGTAAGAAAAGGATGTGGCGTAATGGCCAGAGCTGCAGACTTTAGAACTGGGGAATTGGGTTCGAGTCTCAACATTGACTCAACATCCTCTGATTCTAGACAAATCACTCAATCTCCCTCTGGCATTAAAAAAATAATAATAATAATAATTAACGTGTCCTTTTGTAATGTAGTTGGTGGTCATTGAAAGTGAGGGATTTTATAAACGACTTGGACGAACCCAATACAAACAACTCTGTAACGCTTGTAGTGCCAGGCACCGCATAGGTTTGTTAGAAGAACCCTCACCCACCAACCTAGTTGGTGGCATGCTTCATCTGGTTCCCAGCTGAGTAGCCGAATGCTACCCAGCTGTGCTACGACGCCCGATTATAGCGGAGCGGGATTTTTTGTGTGGTGGTGAGTGGTGAAATTTAAAAAATATCTCTGGGATTTCGTACTGACCAATTTTTATTCCCAGCGGCCCAGGATCTGTTAAAAACAGAGATGAGGATAATCTGTGAAGATTAATAATTGATCTTCATTATCCTGCTGGTCAACATGTTTCAGCCTCTTTGAAAAATTATTGAGGCTTTCTTCAGGACCACATTAAAGTGAGATAGTGTAAAGTAAGAAAGTGCAAGTGGCAAAAATTATGCCACGTGTATATATTTGCAGCACACACGCTAAGGTGTGCTGTGCATGCTGTGGTTAGACCGTACTTGCGGACCCACTGCTAAGATTTACATTGACTACAGAATTTGCGTAGCTTGTCAGATCCTGGGAGGGGCGTACACCTTTAGTCAAACATTCGTCAAGGTAGTGCGCCCGCGTCTACACCTACTCCGGTCTCCTCGGGATCGCGATGAAAGTGCTCCGATACCGTCGAGTTTGCATTATGTAAAACTGCAAAAATATTTATAAAGGACAATGACACAAGCCAATGAAAAATGTGGGCGGAGTGCATGCACTGCCCAGGCTCGACCTAAAAAGGTGACGGAGGGAATGCTTGAATGAATCTCTGTTGTAGGTAGTTCCGGGGCTATATTCCAAAACACCGTTGGGCCAACCATATGCAAAATAGTCTTGGTGTAGTGTATTGTATTGCAGCATTTATATAGCATTTACTAACCCTATGTGTGGTGCTGAAGGGCTTGCCTACATGGGCAGCACGCCAGTGTGTAGTTGGTAGGATGTTGTCTTTGTTTTGATCCTTTGTGGGAAGTGTGTCTAAGTCTTGCATGATGACCACTGAGGTGCGGTTATTGTGTTATCGAATGCAGCAGTGTGGTGGATGATGGAGTGCGAGAGACAGACATGCTGTTTTATGGTTTTCAGAATGAGTTTTGAAGAGCTCTGCCGATCCCTTTATGGTATTTCTTACGATAGTCTGCTTAGCTGGTTACTACACTGGGTTGTCCAATCTGAGATTGTGTGTGTAGTTGTGGGCCTGAGCTGGCATGGTTGGAGGAGGGTTAAGTGGAGAGATCTGCTGGGATAGGCATTTGTATAATCATCCCATATCTTAGTGCCTTTATGGGATGTAAGGAAACGGTCAGATGGTAGAGATATTTGGGACTTGCAGTGGTAGACTACCATAAAGAAAGTCCTCTGAATTGTTCAGCAATGTGTGACAGATCTCTTCAGTTATTCCATGCCTGTTTATTTGGTGAGGTCTGTTTTTTGTTTTTTTGTTGTTTTTTTTGCTGTTCAGAGCTGGTGATGGGCAACCCTCATAGCAGATGTCTTATGGGAATTTAAATGGTATACGTTACAATTTGCTGACTGTGGGGTATTACGCTTTTGGTACTATTGTGGACCATAATTGGTTTATATGTAAGTAACTATATAATTAGTAAAAAGGAGAAATCCCTTGGTGAAAAAATATACTATAACTGGATCTCTAAGTTTCCCAGTACAAAGGATTTTTATTGCCCATATATTAGAAAGATACTGAGTTAAGGTTATTCCTACACAACTGTAGATTGTATTAAAAAATATTGTTTTATTTAAAATTTATCACTCAATGTATACAAAAAACAATTATAAAAGCTCATTACACTCAAAATAGCATCAATTTCATATACCAATAAAAACCTGTGTTACAAACATTCAAATAACCACACAAACTGATAAAAGCAACACAAATGTTAGACACACATAAAAATCATTACAGGGATTATAGTCACTAAAATAGGCCAACACACACGTAACGGAGACAATATAGACAATACAATTTTTGTCATTTACAAACACATCCAGTCGAAATAATTCAAATACAGATCCTAGATAAAATTTCTACTCTATCTATAGGATAAGCTGTTTCCACGGATTGTGTTGAGTGGAGCGTCAACGCGTTTCGATGGTTCTAACAATTTTCCATCTTTTTCAAGACGAACAATTGGTCTCTCTTGGCTGGCACTGTATGGTTGCCTTTAAACTCAATCCTGTAGGCAGATATTAATTATATTAATATTTTATATAATTAAAAAGCTACATTTTAAAAGAAGGGCTAACTGGTTATAATACCATGATTTCATATTCATTATTTTTCAAATATATCAGTTTCAGTACCCACTACATTGAGTATTTAGACAAAATATATTCAGTATTTCTACAATTACAGAAACATGAAATACATATTTTATCCAACATTTTACATCTTGCCTATTTGATCTATCAGATAGACCCATTCCGGTATATGCCTATGATGCCATCTACCATCCTTGTACATCCCACCATCTTAATGAAAAAGGGGGAGGCCTAACCCATATAAATCCAGTGTAAGAACTGGTTATACAAACAACCTGGAGGTGTTATACCTTATTTCATTTTCCTGCCAACTCCATATATATTGATTGGTTGGTCATATTAGGATACACTGGTCCTGAGAACCTATAAAATATATATCCGAAATTAATACTACAAGAGTTGCTAATTATTGTAACACACTAGATTGAGCACCTTATATACACAAAGTCATCTTCTCACCTTGTAGAGTTAGTGATGGGATCTTTATTGTAATTTCTAGGCAGAACGTTATTTATAGTTATTTCACTGAAAGTGTTGCATTAAAATCAATAATTTTCAATCTAGGGAAAAAACATAAAATTAGTTTTCTATTTAGTAGAATGTGCAATACTATTGTTTTAATTTAGGTCCCCTAACATACCTGGGAGAGAGTCCTCACTCCCTCACTTCTTAATTAACCGGCGTACTCCTCACACAAAGAGGGATTTATTTACTGTCTTTTACAGTCTCTCAATACAGCTATCTGAAAAGACAGAAAGGGGAAAGATGCCATAGCTGCTGGAGTAATCGCAAAGATTTTAGATATTAATTTAAAACGGGGTGACTTTTGTTTTAAAGCATCCCTCTAGCATAATCTCCCCTGAATTACCTTAAAATTGATGTAGAGAGCCTGCAAACACGTCCTTCCGCCGTGGGTCATCCAAATGAAATGCCCTTCGCGTTCACGTTTAAATACCTAAATCGGAAGCACGCGATTGGCTCATTGATAAATTTAAACCAGCTGTAGGCTGAAAGCTTCTCACTACAGGCCCGCTAGTTCTGCCCTAGTTGACCTGGAAGTCCACCCAAAAGGGTCATGGCACCATACTTACTCTGCCTGCCTTAACCCGGAAAAGCTTGAATTTCAACATAGGGAATGCCGTTTTCTGCCTCTAATACCCCGGAAGTTGAACGCCCCAGCTACACCATTACTCATGTCTCAAAAAAAAAAAACAAAAAAACATTTTATACGTATTGTTTGCACAGGGATAATGGTATTAGATTAAAGATTACTCATCAATCCCTCTAGACTCACATTTATTATGTTGTATTAACCCTTCCTAGTCCTGCTGAACGCCGCAGAGTTTCCTAATAGAGAAAACAACGAAAGAATCTATGATACTAATTAAAATCCTATCTATATCAGTTAAATGTTTGGAATCTACCTTTCTCTCAATTACGATTCAGTTTCTTTGCCTATAATTTTAAATACATACTAAAACCTTCCAAACAACTACACCGGCTCATTTTTAATATTACTACCTACTGGTTGGCAATCAGCTTCATCCAGTCTTCTCGGGAGTTTAATCCTTTGTCAATGGTATTTAAATAACCCATAAACCATTGTTCCTCGATTTTCTAATGGCGTCCAAATTACCTCCTCTCCTACTGATGCTCACTTTCTCTAGTATGAACCAGCTGAACTCGTTACATTTATGGTTCTTAACTAAAAAATGGTCCGTCAGCGGCGCGTTCTCTTTCCTGGTTCTCAGTGCTGACTTGTGTTCCAAAAGCCGAACGCGCAGTTCTCTGCTTGTCTCCCCTACATATCCCAAACCACATGGGCAGACAAGCAGGTAAACCACGTTTTGCTTCGGCAATTATTCAGCGATTTAGTCACCAACAATTTGCCGTTAAAGTTAAACTTTTTCATTTCAATACAATTGGGACAGATGGAACAGGTACCACACTTATAGTTCCCTACCGCTTTCTGGTTATGCAGATTAGTTTGATTCTCACTGTCAGTTTTTTTGTATGTTTTCACTAGCGCATTTCTTATAGTTTTATTGCGCCTAAATGAAAAAAGGGGTTTGGTCAGGGGTACCGACAATCCACTATTTAGGATTTTCCAGTTCCGATTTATTATATTTTTATTTTATTACTCATACCGGAATACTGGCTTACAAACACTATTCTATCCAGTGTATTGTTGTTCTTGCTTCTTTTGTTGGTATTTAGGAGATAGTCCCTATCATAAAATCTGGCACGCTTAAGCGAGTGTTTTATTAACTTTTAGGGTAACCCCTATCTTTCAGTTTGTTTTTCATAATTTCCGAGTGATGATAAAGTCAGTGAGATTCGTACAATTACGCCGTAACCTCAAGAATTCACCAAACGGAATATTATCCTTCTGTGATCGGGGATGGTTACTTTCATACCTCAACAAAGTATTCTTATCAGTAGGTTTTGAAAACAGCTCAACCTCCAATGTCCCTTGCACATCTTTCACTCGGATGTCTAAAAAATCCACACTGGTTTCACTATATTTGGCTGTGAATTTCAAATTTTGATCCCCAAATTGAGCCATTCCAAAAACAAAATCAACTCATTGCTGGCACCGTTCCAAATAAAAATAATATCATCTATGAATCGGTGCCAGCAAGAGACATTCTCATAGTATGGCGCCACCTCATTGTAGATATGTTTTTCCTCAAAGTTACTCACATAAAGACAGGCCAGACTGGGGGCACAGGTCGCCCCCATGCTGGTCCACTTGATTTGTTGGTAGAGTTCGTCCTTGAAGAGAAAAAGGTTATTCTTTAAAACCATTCTAATACAGCTCAAAATAAATTCTTTGTGTCCACCATTGAGGTTTTCCCTCTCTAAAATAGACGACATCACCCTAATGGTGTCGTCTTGTGGGATATTCGTATACAGGGCTTCGATATCCAGGGTGACCCAAAATTGGGTCACCCTGTCGAAGCCCTGACCCTCAAAAATAGAGATTGTATGAGCTGTATCTTTGAGATATGCTTTTTGTTTCTGAACGATAGGTCTCAAAAGAAATCAGCATATTTACTTAAAGGCTCAAGAAGTGAGCCCAAGCTGCTCACAATGGGTCTCATTGGCGGGTTTGCTACATCTTTGTGGATTTTAGGCAACCCGTAGATAGCTGGAATCATAGGGTTATTATTGAAAAGGAACTTATATTCATTATCACAAATCCAGGCCTCTTCTCTACCAGTATTTAATAATTGTGCTACCTCTTTTTTAATTCTTCCATTAGTGTAAACGAAACACGTTGTAATGATTTTTAACATTTAAAAGCATCCTCATTCTGTTTTCATAATCAACAGTATCTAAAACCACAACCCCTCCGCCTTTATCGGCAGGTTTAATGGTAATTGTATCACATTCTTGTAATGATCTCAAGGCCTTCCTATGGCACAATGATATATTATTATTCTGATTATGACCATTTTCTACAATATTCTTTATTTCAATCTCTACTATTTTTCAAAAAGTTCCACATTTTTATCTAACTGGCTCAAATTGGGAGTAAAAATTGATTTAGGTTTAAAACCTGAGACATTGTGGGTTGGTTCATAGGTCTTCTCTGAGAAAAATCTATTTAATCTAATCTTTCTAAAAAAACTCCTCATATCTTTTTCTAATTCGAATTTGTTAGGGGGGGCAGTAGGGGCAAAACTAAACCCTTTCTTTAAAACCTCTTGCTCATCATCTGTCAATACCTTGTGGGACAGATTGATGACAGGAAATTCCCCTACCTCCAGTACCGCTGATTCCTGGTCTTGAGGTAATCCTTGGTTGGGTAATTTTGAGGTGGATGGTTCCTCATTGGTTCTTCCCGGACATAATTCCGATAATTTTTCTGTCCCCGAATCTGGCGCCCTCCTAAAAAAGGCTCCTGCTCGAAGTTGGGGACTTGTCTTGCCATCTGCTCATTGGTTTGTTCCTCGAATATTCGAGAGGAGGGGCAATAAGAGAATTACTTTCTCTGAGTCTTCTGGAACCAGCAGTGAGGAGGAACAAACCAATGAGCAGATGGCAAGACAAGTCCCCAACTCGAGCGGGAGCCTTTTTAGGAGGCGCCAGATTCGGGGACAGAAAATTATCGGAATTGTCAGGGAAGAACCAATGAGGAACCATCCACCTCAAAATTACCCAACCAAGGATTACCTCAAGACCAGGAATCAGCGGTACTGGAGGTAGGGGAATTTCCTGTCATCAATCTGTCCCACAAGGTATTGACAGATGATGAGCAAGAGGTTTTAAAGAAAGGGTTTAGTTTGCCCTACTGCCCCCTAACAAATTCGAATTAGAAAAGATATGAGGAGTTTTTTTAGAAAGATTAGATTAAATAGATTTTTCTCAGAGAAGACCTATGAACCAACCCACAATGTCTCAGGTTTTAAACCTAAATCAATTTTTACTCCCAATTTGAGCCAGTTAGATAAAAATGTGGAACTTTTGAAAAATAGTAGAGATTGAAATAAAGAATATTGTAGAAAATGGTCATAATCAGAATAATAATATATCATTGTGCCATAGAAGGCCTTGAGATCCTTACAAGAATGTGATACAATTACCATTAAACCTGCCGATTAAAGGCGGAGGGGTTGTGGTTTTAGATACTGTTGATTATGAAAACAGAATGAGGATGCTTTTAAATGTTAAAAATCATTACAAACTTGTTTCGTTTACACTAATGGAAGAATTAAAAAAAAAGAGGTAGCACAATTATTAAATTCTGGTAGAGAAGAGGCCTGGATTTGTGATAATGAATATAAGTTCCTTTTCAATAATAACCCTATGATTCCAGCTATCTACGGGTTGCCTAAAATCCACAAAGATGTAGCGAACCCGCCAATGAGACCCATTGTGAGCAGCTTGGGCTCACTTCTTGAGCCTTTAAGTAAATATGCTGATTTCTTTTTGAGACCTATCGTTCAGAAACAAAAAGCATATCTCAAAGATACAGCTCATACAATCTCTATTTTTGAGGGTCAGGGCTTCGACAGGGTGACCCAATTTTTGGTCACCCTGGTTATCGAAGCCCTGTATACGAATATCCCACAAGACGACACCATTAGGGTGATGTCGTCTATTTTAGAGAGGGAAAACCTCAATGGTGGACACAAAGAATTTATTTTGAGCTGTATTAGAATGGTTTTAAAGAATAACCTTTTTCTCTTCAAGGACGAACTCTACCAACAAATCAAGGGGACCAGCATGGGGGCGACCTGTGCCCCAGTCTGGCCTGTCTTTATGTGAGTAACTTTGAGGAAAAACATATCTACAATGAGGTGGCGCCATACTATGAGAATGTCTCTTGCTGGCACCGATTCATAGATGATATTATTTTTATTTGGAACGGTGCCAGCAATGAGTTGATTTTGTTTTTGGAATGGCTCAATTTGGGGATCAAAATTTGAAATTCACAGCCAAATATAGTGAAACCAGTGTGGATTTTTAGACATCCGAGTGAAAGATGTGCAAGGGACATTGGAGGTTGAGCTGTTTTCAAAACCTACTTATAAGAATACTTTGTTGAGGTATGAAAGTAACCATCCCCGATCAAAGAAGGATAATATTCCGTTTGGTGAATTCTTGAGGTTACGGCGTAATTGTACGAATCTCACTGACTTTTATCATCACTCGGAAATTATGAAAAACAAACAAAGATAGGGGTTACCCTAAAAAGTTAATAAAACACTTGTTTAAGCGTGCCAGATTTTATAATGGGGACTATCTCCTAAATACCAACAAAAGAAGCAAGAACAACAATACACTGGATAGAATAGTGTTTGTAAGCCAGTATTCCGGTATGAGTAATAAAATAAAAATATAATAAATCGGAACTGGAAAATCCTAAATAGTGGATTGTCGGTACTCCTGACCAAACCCCTTTTTCATTTAGGCGCAATAAAACTATAAGAAATGCGCTAGTGAAAACATACAAAAACTGACAGTGAGAACCAAACTAATCTGCATAACCAGAAAGCGGTAGGGAACTATAAGTGTGGTACCTGTTCCATCTGTCCCAATTGTATTGAAATGAAAAAGTTTAACTTTAACGGCAAATTGTTGGTGGCTAAATCGCTGAATAATTGCCGAAGCAAAAACGTGGTTTACCTGCTTGTCTGCCCATGTGGTTTGGGATATGTAGGGGAGACAAGCAGAGAACTGCGCTGTTCGGCTTTGGAACACAAGTCAGCACTGAGAACCAGGAAGAGAACGCGCCGCTGACGGACCATTTTTTAGTTAAGAACCATAAATGTAACGAGTTCAGCTGGTTCATACTAGAGAAAGTGAGCATCGGTAGGAGAGGAGGTAATTTGGACGCCATTAGAAAATCGAGGGAACAATGGTTTATGTGTTATTTAAATACCATTGACAAAGGATTAAACTCCCGAGAAGACTGGATGAAGCTGATTGCCAACCAGTAGGTAGTAATATTAAAAATGAGCCGGTGTAGTTGTTTGGAAGGTTTTAGTATGTATTTAAAATTATAGGCAAAGAAACTGAATCGTAATTGAGAGAAAGGTAGATTCCAAACATTTAACTGATATAGATAGGATATCTGAAAGAGACACGTTAGTGATAGATTCCTTACCTTAGAATATCCCCAGGCGTCAGGCTGGATCCGGAAAGTTTTGCGTAGCAGTACCCTTGCGCGTCGGTAGGCGGCGTCGTGCGGCTCCGCGTCCGTCGTCGGCGTCGTGATCGCCGGGATGACGTCGCGGGCAGTACTTAGGCGCCGCCCCTGCGCGCTGACGTCAGTTCTTCTTTTCCGCGCCAGTAAGCGCAGATCCGGAAGAGCAGTGCCCTGGTCAATTTTTGACCATACTTTTTGGTGATTTTTCACTGTTTTTTTTTCCAGCCTTCAGGTGTCGTAGGGATGCCCGGCTTCAAGCGATGCGGCGCCTGTGCGCGGATGATGTCCGTCACCGACCCGCATTGGGAGTGTCTCTTCTGCCTCGGCCGAGGCCACGACACCGAGTCTTGTCCCGAATGCCAGGCCCTCAACCCGAAGGCTTTGCGAGAGCGGTCTCGAAAGCTCCTCGAGGCCCGGCATTCGGCTCCGCGGAAGCCCCGGTCGCGTGAGAGGTCCAGGGGTCGCTCGCGGAGTGCACACCGGTCGTCGGCGTCGAAGTCTTCTTCGTCCGGTAAGTCTCGACACAAGAAGTCCAAGAAGCATCGTCGCTCTCGGACTTCGCCTCGCCGGTCTCGCGACTCGGCTGAGGCCCCTCCCGGCACCGTCCCCGCCCCCGCGGCCCCGGACTTGCCTGTGGAGTCGCCCCGTCATACCCGCCCTTTCCGGGTTCGGGGGCGGATCCGGCCAAGGTACAGGAGTTCCTGTCGGCCATGGCCCGCCTCTTCGGGCCTTCAGGCCCCTCCGGTGCGCCTTCGGGCCCCGCGGGCCTGAGTGGGGTTGATCCGGCGTCGCCGGCGGCTCCGGCCCGGCGTCGCCCGAGCCTCCAGCCTCGATCCCGGCTCCGGCTCCGGCCCCGGCCTCGATCCCGGCTCCACAACCCCCATCGACGCCGGTCGACCTCACGACACCTCCGCCGGCGCCGATGTCTCCGGTGCCGTTCTCGACGCCGCCCTGGGCTCCGGGCGGCGTCGTCCCCCAGTTCCTTCCGGCTCCGGACTTGGACCCGGAGCGACGTCGCTCGACGCCGGCTCCGGCGCCGATGGGACCTTGGGTCCCAACTGTCCCTCCTCCTCCTTATTTTGAACCAGAGGAGGACCAGGAGGACTGGGAGGGGTCTGATGACCCTCTGACACGCAACTGTCAGTATGATGAGGACTGGACAGAGAGTCTAGGGAGGCCAGTGGTCTGGATACTTCTCCTGACACTGGCATGCTGTCTCCTCCCGTGGCTACGGAGGAGGGGGCCAATTTTGGTACGGTGTTGCGTAGGGCTGCTGGGGCCTTACGTCTCCAGCTCCCTACTTTGACGGTCAAGCCTAACATCTTGACAGAGGTGCTTCAGCCGGCAGCCTCCTCTGCGGAGACTGTGCTGCCGTTTAACGACGCCCTCACGGACGTTCTTTTGGGCGCCTGGTCCAAGCCCAACACAGGGGCTCCTGTGGATCGGAACGTGTCACGACGCCATCGCCCCGCTCCGGGCGACCCCCTGTTTCTTTCTGTCCACCCCACTCCTGAGAGCTTGGTTGTCCAAGCCTCCGCTTCCCAAACCGCCTTCCCTACCGCTCCTCCGGATAGGGAATCCAAACGCCTGGATCAGTTTGGGAAGAAAGGTTTTTCTTCCTCCAGTGCTGGCTTGCGGTCCGTTAACACCGCTTGTCTTTTGGGCCGATATACCCACTCTCTGTGGGATTCGGTGGCGGATGTTTTGCCCCAGTGCCCTGAGGAGGTCCAGGCACTGCTTTCCCGCGCCATTGCGGAAGGAAGGGATGCGGCCAAATACACTATCCGTTGTGGCCTTGACACCGCCGACTCGCTGGGCAGGTCGATTGCAACGACGGTGGCGCTCCGACGCCACGCCTGGCTGAGAACCACTGGTTTTCAGGGGATGTCCAGAATACTCTCATGGACATGCCCTTTGATGGAGTCGGTCTTTTTGGGTCCAAAGCAGACCATGCGTTGGAGCGCTTTAAGGACTCACGGGCTACTGCAAAGTCCCTGGGCCTTTCTGCTACACGCCCTCCGCTACCTTCTGCTTTTCGCCCCTATCGTGGCCACGGTAGGGGCGCCCCTTCACGTCAGCAGCCCAGCCACCGGCCCGCGCAGCAGGCGTCTTCGCGTGGCCGAGGACGTGGATTCCGCCGTGGCGGATCGGGCAACCAGCGTGCGGGTCAGGCCACCACCTCCAACCCGTCCGCGGCCTCCAAGCCCTCCTAGTCCCTCCTTTCAGGTGCACGGCACGCCAGTAGGGGCAGGGTCCGCCATCACCTTCCCCACTGGCGCACCATCACCTCGGACAGGTGGGTCTTGGACATTGTCCGAAGGGCTACTCCCTCCCCTTCGAGACCACCCCCAGCCATGCCACCTCAATTCCACCGCATGTCAGGGGATCACTTGGTGCTTCTACAGAAGGAAGTCACGGCCCTCTTGACCAAGAGGGCCATCGAGCATGTTCCGACCCCAGAAGTAGGGCGTGGTTGCTACTCCCACTACTTTCTGGTGCCCAA
This sequence comes from Calotriton arnoldi, assembly GCA_963921515.1. Classification (NCBI taxonomy): domain Eukaryota; kingdom Metazoa; phylum Chordata; class Amphibia; order Caudata; family Salamandridae; genus Calotriton; species Calotriton arnoldi. The sequence goes on along the minus strand of CAWUFW010000025.1, from coordinate 3,899,511 downwards.
AAGGACAAGGAGGACATGCGTCCTATCTTGGACCTCCGGAACGTCAATCGCTTCCTCCGGAAGGAGAAGTTCAAGATGCTCACCCTAGCTCAGGTCTTGACTGCCCTCGACCCTGGAGACTGGTTGGTAGCGTTGGACTTGCAGGACGCGTATTTCCACATCCCCGTCCTGCCGGCCCACCGGCGTTACCTTCGGTTCACGGTAGGCCCCGAGCATTTTCAGTTCACCGTGCTCCCCTTTGGCCTTACCAGTGCCCCTCGGGTGTTCACGAAAGTGATGGCGGTGGTCGCAGCTCATCTGCGCCGGGCAGGGGTTCCAGTCTTCCCCTACCTCGACGACTGGCTGCTGAAGGCGGGCTCGTCCCAGGCAGTCGTCTCCCACCTCCAGACTACGGCCGAACTCCTGCACTCGCTGGGGTTCTCCATCAATGTGCCGAAGTCGCATCTGATTCCTTCTCCACAGCTCCTTTTCATCGGAGCAGTTCTGGACACGACGCGGTTTCGGGCCTATCCTCCCGAACGGCGAGTCCGGGATATTCAGGCTATGATTCCGATCTTTCGGCCTTTATCCTGGGTTTCGGTAAGGATGACCCTGAGGCTGCTGGGCCTCATGGCCTCCTGCATCCTGCTGGTCAATCATGCCAGATGGCATATGCGGGCTCTGCAGTGGGACCTGAAGTTCCAGTGGGCGCAGCACCAGGGCAACCTGTCCGATCACGTCCAGATCTCGGAGGGGACTGCAAAACAGTTGCAGTGGTGGCTCTCGAACCGGCAATGGGTCATGGGCAGATCCCTCTCCTTCCCCAGCCAGAGCATACAGTTGTGACGGACGCGTCCCTTCTGGGATGGGGCGGTCACATGGGAGAGGCGGAGATCAGAGGCCTCTGGTCTCCGGCGGAGTCCCGGCTCCATATCAACATTCTGGAGCTCCGGGCGATCCGGCTTGCACTCAAGGCATTCCTTCCCTCTGTCAAAGGGAAGGTAGTGCAGGTGTTCACAGACAACACCACCGCCATGTGGTACTGCAACAAACAGGGCGGGGTGGGGTCTTGGACCCTTTGTCAGGAGGCTCTGCGCCTCTGGACATGGCTGGAACATCAGGGCATGTTCCTGATGGTTCAACACCTGGCAGGTTCTCTGAACGCCAGGGCGGACGAACTCAGCCGCAGGTGCATGATGGATCACGAATGGCGTCTTCACTCGGAAGTGGCGCAAGGACTCTTTCTACAGTGGGGAGAGCCTTGGTTAGATCTATTCGCCTCCGAAGAGAACGCGCAATGTCATCAGTTCTGCGCGTTGGAATTTCCAAGGCGGCACTCGCTCGGCGACGCTTTTCGTCGCGAGTGGAGTTGCGGTCTGTTATACGCCTTTCCGCCTATACCACTTCTACCCAGAGTGTTGAAGAAGATTCGGCACGACCGGGCCCAAGTCATTCTTGTGGCTCCGGACTGGGCTCGAAGAGTTTGGTATCCCGAGCTACTCAATATGAGCGTAGATCCCCGATCCGTCTGCCTCTTCGGGAGGATCTTCTGTCGCAGCAGCAGGGACGGTCCTCCACCCGAACCTGTCCAGTCTACACCTGCTTGCGTGGAGATTGAGCGGCGGCAGTTGATTCCTTTCGACTTGCCTCCCGAAGTTTGTGATGTGATTCTGGCAGCCAGGCGTCCCTCCACTAAGGTGGTATACGCCTGCAGGTGGAACAAATTTGTGGCATGGTGCACAGCAAAGGCTGTGAATCCCCTTTCTGCCCCTCTTTCTGAGGTCCTTCTGTTCCTTCTTTCTCTGGCCCAACAGGGTTCTGCCCTGGGTACCATCAAGGGTTATCTTTGTGCTATCTCGGCCTTCCTCAGGCTCCCTGATCAGCCCTCCCTTTTCAAGTCCCCTGTTGTTAACAGGTTCTTAAAAGGCATTACTCACCTCTTCCCTCCTGTTCCGTTTGTAATGCCTCAGTGGGACTTGAACTTGGTTCTTACCTTTTTAATGTGCGCTCCCTTTGAGCCTCTGCATAACTGTCCTCTTCGTCTTCTGACTCTAAAGGCAGCCTTTCTGGTGGCCATCACCTCCGCTCGGCGGGTGAGTGAGCTCCAGGCTCTTTCTTGCAAACCTCCCTTTCTGTCTGTTCATCCAGACAAGGTTGTTCTTCGGACGCGTCCGTCCTTCTTGCCAAAGGTGGTTACTGCTTTCCACATTGGGCAGACCATCACTTTGCCCACCTTCTTTCCGCCTCCGCATCCTTCCAGAGAGGAAGAGAGGCTCCACCGTCTGGACCCAAAACGTGCGCTCTCCTTCTATATCGACCGCACGAAACACTTCCGGGTGGATGACCAGCTCTTTGTTGGCTACGTGGGCGCCAAAAAGGTCGGGCGGTGCACAAGAGGACCATCTCCCGCTGGGTTACCTTGTGCATCAAGACCTGCTATTCTTTGGCTAAGAAGGAGCCTCCTGTTGGGCTGCGTGCCCATTCCACCAGGGCAACGGCTGCTACCACGGCCTTGGGCCGCGGTGTTCCGCTGCCGGTTATCTGTCAGGCAGCTACGTGGGCCTCGCTGCACACGTTTACTAAGCATTACTGCCTTGACAGTCAGGTCCGGAGGGACGGCTTCTTTGGCCGTTCTGTCCTCCAGGACTTCCTTGTCTGATCTTTGTTCGCAGACCCACCACCGGGGTTGGTATTGCTGGGGTATCTATTCTAAGGTAAGGAATCTATCACTAACGTGTCTCTTTCAGATGCACAAGTTACTAACTTGTGTAACGATATATCTGTAAGAGACAGTAGTTAGTGATAGATTCCTACCGCCCACCCATCCTCCCCGTTCTGCGAACTGATTTCTAGGGTTAAGGACATCCCTTTCAGGGCCCTAGTATTTTTCAGACACCTGTGTCAGCTTCTTGCATGGCTCTGCGTTCCTGGCGCGGAAAGTCGTGTACAGAACTGACGTCAGCGCGCAGGGCGGCGCCTAAGTACTGCCCGCGACGTCATCCCGGCGATCACGACGCCGACGACGGACGCGGAGCCGCACGACGCCGCCTACCGACGCGCAAGGGTACTGCTACGCAAAACTTTCCGGATCCAGCCTGACGCCTGGGGATATTCTAAGGTAAGGAATCTATCACTAACTACTGTCTCTTACAGATATATCGTTACACAAGTTAGTAACTTGTGCTTTAATTAGTATCATAGATTCTTTTGTTGTTTTCTCTATTAGGAAACTCTGCGGCGTTCAGCAGGACTAGGAAGGGTTAATACAACATAATAAATGTGAGTCTAGAGGGATTGATGAGTAATCTTTAATCTAATAAATGGACTTTTCTCCTATGCCCATGGCCACCTCACTTAAAATTATGAAGGCCCTGAAATCTGGATCCCCCTCAGACCCTTGTCCAGCAAAAACACTGGCATTGATTGCCGAGATAATCAATCCAGCTGTTAACCAGATACTGAATCTATCTCTGTCAGAAGGAAGGATGCCAGACAATTGGAAGCATGGAAAAATCCTTCCGCTTTTAAAAAAAACCATTAGCTGACCCTTTGGCAGTCAGTAATTATAGACCCATATCGCTTTTACCTTTTTTTTCTCCAAAGTTTTGGAGAAATATGTGAATGCCACCATCACAGATTTTATTGAGGCGAGCCAGGTGCTCCATCCAAGTCAGTCAGGTTTTAGAGCCAATTTTAGCACTGAAACGGCTTTATTGGAAATTTCAGAGACGATTAAAACTACGCTTGACAGAGGAGGAAAGGCTGTGCTGATATTGCTGGATCGTTCGGCGGCCTTCGATACCGTGCCACATGATCGCCTCCTTCATAGACTGAGGGAGAGGGGCATTGGTGGCACGGTGCTCAGATGGTTCGCCTCTTTTTTGAACAACCGCCAGCAAACAGTCTGGGCCCCTCCTTTTTCAGCATCCATCCCCCCTCTAAATGTAGGAGTGCCACAGGGTTCGGTTCTGAGCCCTACGCTGTTCAATATATACATGGCCCCCCTGGCTCCTTTAGCTGAACAATATGGAGCAAAAATTATATCGTATGCAGATGATACACAACTGCTATTTACCTGTGAGAAGGAAGAGGTGCTCAACGGCAATGTAGTTAACATATGCCTAACCAAGGTATTCGATTGGTTTAGGCAAAATCAACTACTCTGCAACTCTGATAAGTCAGAAATTATTTTTTTGGGACACAATCCTGATGATGTCTGGCGTCAATGGTGGCCAAAAAATGTATCTCCCCTGATAACCCAGTCTCTACTGCAAAAAATTTAGGAGTGAAATTTGATTCTGACATGTCTATGAAGTCCCAGGTTCAATCGGTTGCCGGTACCTGTTTTGGACTTTTAAAAATGATGCGTAATTTCCTCCCTCTACTGCCTATTTCTCATAGGAAAACAGTGGTCCAAGCACTGATTATGTCTAGGCTGGACTACGTGAATGTGTTGTATTTGGGCGTTCCGGACTACTTAATCGTCTTCAGGTAGTTCAAAATGCGGCAGCTAGGGCCGTACTTATGGTAGGACCCAGATCGCACATGTCTCCTCACCTTAGATCCCTACACTGGTTACCAATGAAAAAAAGGGTCAGTTTCAAATCCCTGGTACTGACTTTTAAGGCCCTGAATGGAATCGGGGCACCGTACATCAGGAATAAGATCCAGCCCTATAAACCGTCCAGAACATTGCGATCATCTACTCAGCTAAAGACAATTGTGCCTAAGTTCTGCCGATCTCGCAAAGGTGGACGCTCCTTTCAAGTACTAGCTGCAAAATTATGGAATAGTCTCCCACTTTCCCTTAAACAAGAATGTGATCTCCTTAGCTTTAGGAGAAACCTAAAGACCTGGCTTTTCCAACAGTGAGTAGTTTCTCCGCTCTAGCTGTCCGGTCTTTTAATTGCTCTGTTCTGGGGTCAGGACAGCGCCGGGACACTCCTCGGAGTAGCCGTGCGCTTAACAAATACCCCATAACATAACATAACATAATACCATTATCCCTGTGCAAACAATACGTATAGAATTTTTTTTTTTTTGAGACATGAGTAATGGTGTAGCTGGGGCGTTCAACTTCCGGGGTATTAGAGGCAGAAAACTGCATTCCCTATGTTGAAATTCAAGCTTTTCCGGGTTAAGGCAGGCAGAGTAAGTATGGTGCCATGACCCTTTTTGGGTGGACTTCCAGGTCAACTAGGGCAGAACTAGCGGGCCTGTAGTGAGAAGCTTTCAGCCTACAGCTGGTTTAAATTTATCAATGAGCCAATCGCGTGCTTCCGATTTAGGTATTTAAACGTGAACGCGAAGGGCATTTCATTTGGATGACCCACGGCGGAAGGACGTGTTTGCAGGCTCTCTACATCAATTTTAAGGTAATTCAGGGGAGATTATGCTAGAGGGATGCTTTAAAACAAAAGTCACCCCGTTTTAAATTAATATCTAAAATCTTTGCGATTACTCCAGCAGCTATGGCATCTTTCCCCTTTCTGTCTTTTCAGATAGCTGTATTGAGAGACTGTAAAAGACAGTAAATAAATCCCTCTTTGTGTGAGGAGTACACCGGTTAATTAAGAAGTCAGGGAGTGAGGACTCTCTCCCAGGTATGTTAGGGGACCTAAATTAAAACAATAGTATTGCACATTCTACTAAATAGAAAACTAATTTTATGTTTTTTCCCTAGATTGAAAATTATTGATTTTAATGCAACACTTTCAGTGAAATAACTATAAATAACGTTCTGCCTAGAAATTACAATAAAGATCCCATCACTAACTCTACAAGGTGAGAAGAGGACTTTGTGTATATAAGGTGCTCATCAATCTAGTGTTACAATAATTAGCAACTCTTGTAGTATTAATTTCGGATATATATTTTATAGGTTCTCAGGACCAGAGTATCCTAATATGACCAACCAATCAATATATATGGAGTTGGCAGGAAAATGAAATAAGGTATAACACCTCCAGGTTGTTTGTATAACCAGTTTTTACACTGGATTTATATGGGTTAGGCCTCCCCCTTTTTTCATTAAGATGGTGGGATGTACAAGGATGGTAGATGGCATCATAGGCATATACCGGAATGGGTCTATCTGATAGATCAAATAGGCATGATGTAAAATGTTGGATAAAATATGTATTTCATGTTTCTGTAATTGTAGAAATACTGAATATATTTTGTCTAAATACTCAATGTAGTGGGTACTGAAACTGATATATTTGAAATATAATTAATATGAAATCATGGTATTATAACCAGTTAGCCCTTCTTTTAAAATGTAGCTTTTTAATTATATAAAATATTAATATAATTAATATCTGCCTACAGGATTGAGTTTAAAGGCAACCATACAGTGCCAGCCAAGAGAGACCAATTGTTCGTCTTGAAAAAGATGGGAAATTGTTAGAACCATCGAAACGCGTCGACGCTCCACTCAACACAATCCGTGGAAACAGCTTATCCTATAGATAAAGAGTAGAAATTTTATCTAGGATCTGTATTTGAATTATTTCGACTGGATGTGTTTGTAAATGACAAATTGTATTGTCTATATTTGTCTCTCCGTTACGTGTGTGTTGGCCTATTTTAGTGACTATAATCCCTGTAATGATTTTTATGTGTGTCTAACATTTGTGTTGCTTTTATCAGTTTGTGTTGTTATTTGAATGTTTGTAACACAGGTTTTTATTGGTATATGAAATTGATGCTATTTTGAGTGTAATGAGCTTTTATAATTGTTTTTGTATACATTGAGTGATAAATTTTAAATAAAACAATATTTTTTAATACAATCTACAGTTGTGTAGGAATAACCTTAACTCAGTATCTTTCTAATATATGGGCAATAAAAATCCTTTGTACTGGGAAACTTAGAGACCCAGTTATAGTATATTTTTTCACCAAGGGATTTCTCCTTTTTACTTGTCAATAGTACCCTATTCCCCTGGTTTGAACAAAGGGGTCCCTCTTTTTCTTATTGTAGTAACTATATAATGCCACGGTGAACCATAGGGCAGCCCTTCTTAGCTTACCTGCATATTGAAAGCCTTTGCTAATTGTTGTTTTTTTTTTTTTTTTTTTTTACTTTATGGGTTGTAAGCTGTGGATTGCGCTTTAGTCTTCAAATGTTTTCTGGGCTCTACTGCTGTGATGCGAGTGGTGCAGTTAACTAGGAAAGAGCTATGTTTTCAGCTTTCTTTGGAAGTGTATATGCTCCTGGGTGCTTCTAATGTTGCTGGTAGTGAGTTCCAGAGTTTAACGACTTGCACTCCAGTGCCACATCACAAAATAAAATGGACTGAGTGTTGAAGCTTTTCAAACGCTCACCCCCTAGTCGCAGATTTTGGTTTAATCCATCGTTATTTTGCTCGCTACGTCACCCAAGTTTGGACCCAGCCATATGCAAATCAGTCTTGACCCTGCTCCCCATGAGAACAGTCCAGCTTGAACTGCCATACCCTCTCTGGACCGGAAACGAGCATCCTGGGACCAGTTTCAGGGTATTACCCTTAATCAGCGAGGCTAGCTTGAATCCAGTGGCGCAGCAAGCAAGGAACCCATGTCTGGGTATACCCTTCCCTACTTAAAGCGCACATGGCACCCGAGCCAGGGCTACTCGGTGATCCCAGATCCCTACGTCCGGCGAGCCGGGAGTGGGATGGAGGACGAGGCAGTTGACGCCTTCCAATTACACTGGGACTGATGCCTCTCTATGGAACTACGACGATGCCCCACGGCCTGTAACTAGATTTATTCATGTTTACCTACCGCGGAGACTGAGTACCCTTGGCCGCTGCCCGGTGGAGCTGTCCTATGCAGCTAAAGCGGAGTCTAGCTCTGGTTCACCCCATTGGCCGTCACCTACCCAGCCGGACATCGGACATTGATTTTCACGGCTCTTCACGGCTCGATCTGTCTCTTCTCTTCAATCTACTTCTACTTCTACTGCCTGCTTTCCCTGAGTACCTTCCCCCTTCTGATCTACCCGACCCCGTCCGCTTGCCTCTCTCCTGCTTTTCTTTTCCCCTTTACCCTCCACCACTCCTATGACGTGTGTCCTGTTATGCTATGCTCTAATATCTTTTTATCCTGTTAAGCGTTTTCCTCCCTAGCATTTACTGTTAACTGTAACTATAACAGATGTAATTATGTAAAAATGTTCTTATGCAATGTCCTATCTCCCTCTTTCATTCTTTGTCTCCTCCCTCTGCTCCTATCCCTTTCTCCCCTGAATCTCTCCCCTTGCCTGCGACGCCGCCTTGCCCCCTGTGCCCTTTGACTAAGCACTCCTTCTCCCCGTGTTGGGGAAAGATCCAATAAGTATACTCTGGAGTCTCAGTGATCCCTCTGAGAGAGTCCACAGCGCCAAGGGAGCCACTCACAGTTGAGGTATGGTATGGCACCCCTTGCCAAAGCACTCCCTCTCCCCTTTTTGGGGAAGGATCCAGTATCTAGGCCTTGGAGTCTCAGAGACCCCTCTGAGAGAGTCCACTGCGTAAAGGGAACCTCTCGCAACAGATGGAGAAATGATACAACTTCCCCTGGGATCTCCGCTTACTGAACTTTGGACGCAGCTTTGACTCGTCTACCGGTTTGTGTCCCCGTCACCCTCCCCTTTCCAGGCTGTGTCTCTCACCCTCCCCTCCTCCTTCCCTCCTTCATTCTCTTTCTACTTACCCTACTCCTACCCCTCTCCCCTGAATCGCTCCCCTTACCTGCTTTTTTTCCCTTACACATACGTCCTTATTGTTTGTCTCGACCTTACATGTAACTATGTTGCCATGCTCTAATAACTGTGTAACCTTTATAACTATGTAACCTGCAACTATGGTCTGATACTCATGTAAAGCGCTCTGATACCTCCGGGTCTAGCCAGCGCTATATAAAACCTTTAAAATAAAAATAAAATAAAAACATAGCAACATCAAAAAATAAAATGATGGATGGAGTGGTGAAACTTTTAAAACACTCACCCCCAGTCACATGTGGCGAGTAAAATAGCTATGGATTAAACCCAGATCTGAGACTTGGGTGAACGTTTGACAATGTTCAGCATTCCGTCCATTGTCCTTTTGTGTTGCATTTGCACTCCAATGCCTTCTGCAAATTTCTTACAGTAAGGTGATATGATTAGTGGTGCAAGCCTGGAGCACAGTGTTCTGTTTGATTTGTAGTTCTTGAATTTAACTTGTAGGTATAGCAGCCCTTTTCCTTGGGAGGCTCTGTGGACCATGCAGACTGCCTTGAACATTGCCCTTTTAGCCCTAGGTAGCCAGTAGAGCAATTGAAGGACTAGAGTCATGTGTTCTCTTGGGTGAAGGTGGAGAAGAAGCCTTGTAACTTTATTTTGGATGAGTTGTATTTTGCTTATGTTTAATGTGGGTGAGCCAAGGTGTCAGCTGTTGGTATAGTCCGGCTTGGACATTACAAGTGTGATGATGGCTTGCAATTTGTTGGTGTGCAAGGTATGGGAAGATGCAATAGTGTTTTCATTGTGTAGAAGGCACTCTTTGTGACGTTGTTGGTATGC